>OU342697.1:17398500-18826500 GCA_910589285.2 Mythimna ferrago | reverse complement strand
TTATTTCAATATTACAAACAGACACTCCAATTTTATTTATCTATACATATAAATAAAATGTATAGATAATGTTTGTCCTGCATTTTTTGTTTATGTGGTGTATAATAAAGAATTTAACAAATAAATAATAATAAACTAGGACCAACGGCTTTACATGCTTTCTGAGGCACGCAGTGCCAACCAATGACAACTCCCGCTCTTGGGCGAAGCGGGAGATAGTGTCAGACTCTTACTGACTAAAAAAAACCCATCCCGTTCCTTCAAGCCTTCATACCGGGGCTCGAGCGCCCTTTCGGATAACCCTGGCCTAATTAGGCTTCGACCCAGCTGGGCCCCTGCTGTTGCTGACAACTCCTTGAGGCGCGCGGGAACAGCACGCGCCGTCGACGACTTGGGCTTGGTCCGGACAGTTACCGGACGGCCGGACAGCGAGCTACCCATTGCTCACTGTCCGCAAGCCCGCGCCTACGGTGGCTGGAAATCGGGATCGGAATGCATTACTGCTCCGCAGAAGTCACGCAGTGCCACATAGATAAACTAAGAAAATCACATATTAATAGAAAAATTTACATTGGTAATTTAGCCCAGTTTAAAATTCGCAACGTCAGGTATGAGAGGCGGGTAGAAATAATATATTTCGTATAAGTGTATAAGGTTTAGTGAAGGGTTTTTTATGGTGGGAAAAATCATCCAATGGGCGGAGCGGGAGATAGTGTCAGACTCTTACTGACTAAAAGCCCACCCCGTTCCTTCTAACCTTCAAACCGGGGCTTTTTTTTTTTCGATGTGAAAAATAAAATCATCTTATGTCAACCCCCGCTCTTGGGCGGACCGGGAGATAGTGTCAGACTCTTACTTCATACCGGGGCTCGAGTTCCCTTTCGGATAACCCTGGCCCCAATAGGCTTCGACCCAGCTGGGCCCCTGCTGTTGCTGACAACTCCTTGAGGCGCGCGGGAAAGGTTTGGTGAGGGTGTTATGAATCCGAATATGCTGTAGTGACAAGTTTTCACGGTATCAAACGATGTGTTTAATAAAAAAAAATATTGTTGATAGGCAAGCGTTTGACCGCCATCTCACTTGATGGTAAGCGATGATGTGGTCGACGATAAACTTACAAAGAAGTAGGCGCGCGAATCATGGGGGTCGCTTAACTCCCATCCTGATACGATTAACACGATAAATTATGGCGGGGCCTCTCACACTTTTCCAAACTAGTACAAAAAAGTAAATTACGTGCCGAGGGGAAAAGAGCGGTTTTTGAGTAAGTGTATTGGAAAATATTTGGACGTTTTAGCAAGGTACGTAAGGTATAGCTCTAAGCCTACGCTGAAACACTCACCGTTTGCCGATGATGGATTTGTATAAGGCATTTCCATTTACCAAACACATCATAGTCACCCACTTAAACTTCACAATATCTACCTCGGTAAATATAAATTGTTTTAGGTCGTTGTACGTTTGAACTGGGGCCCAGGTCTGCTATTTTTATAAATTCGTCATTCCAACACGATCCCATTGTCATTTTGCTAAAAGTTCGTAATCTGCTAACTCATAATGAGCGATCATTGATCGGTCAATGGTATCGTAATAGAGTTGTGGTAGAATGATAATATCGAGCATATTAAAATCAATAACTGCACAATAACGTTCTAATGGTAGAACACTGATAAAAAAACTGTCACAGTTTTAGCAGATTACCGCGTATGTCAAATATTCATTTGTCAATATATATGTACGAGATTACTATTCTATGCCACTTCTTTCAATGGAGTGTCAGTGGTTGACCATTGGAAAGTCATAATGACGCCATTATATTAGTAGATTATCAAACTTGTCAAAATTGACAATAATGACATCAATGAAAGACCATTCTGACACTATTGTAATTGCAGACTTGAGGCGCTGGTGAACAAATATTAATATAGGAAAGTATAAAGAAAATGATTTGTTTAGATTAGATCCCAAAAATAAACTAGAAATCAGTTTTTTGGCGTGTTTTTATCTTTAAGATGATTTTTCTGAGTGGGCCCTCCCATGTATAAAATTTTGTGGAACCCTACGTGCTGTCGACGCCTCGAGCTCACAAGTTTGTGACACGGTCGGCGCAATGATTGAGAAATTGGCTGCTGGGCTGTGTAATTCCCTTTCGGAAAAAATATTTGTTTAACCTACAGTGGAAAACTCAAGTTGATAGGCCTCCTAGAAGGATCTGCCTTTTTTTTTATGGTGGGAAAAAATCATCCAATGACACTATCCCCCGCTCTTCAGAGATAGTGTCAGACTCTTACTGACTAAAAGACCCACCCCGTTCCTTCTAGCCTTCATTCCGGGGCTCGAGCTCCCTTTCGGATAACCCTGGAGAAGGATCTGCCTGAGGTTGCGGAAATTTGATGGATGCAAGATGCACAGGACTAGTTGTTATGGCGACATATTAGAGGAGGCTTGTGTCCAGCAGTGAACATTTTTTTGTTGAAATGATGATGAGATGACAGCCTTATACAGTTAAAAAAATATCACATTTGTATTTATTTGCCTGGGTTCAAAACCGCAATTTCGTGTATTTTTTTAGCATTACCCCACACTATGTATTACTGCTGTGTCGTTGGTGCAATTACAAATATGTAAACTCATAATCATACAACACTCTCAGACTCGGAACACCTATCTGTAGGCCATACAAATATTTGCTCTGTGCCGGAATTGAACCTTCGACCCGCAGTGCAACGCCAATCACTCAACGACAGCGAAAACCGTGCCTTTAAAAATGCATGTAACGACAAGTGAAGATTTCCGAAAAAGAACTAATTCTAATTTATATCTTAGTACGAACAAGGCATCCGATGACGTCACAAGGAGCAGTAATTGATTCCGTAAAGACGTCCCCATTGTCGTTCATTAGTAGATAATTTCTTCTGTTACGTCGTCCGAAGCGTTAAGTGTCTACTAATAGGTATAGAGTGACTATGGGAGGAACGGATATTAGGATTTTCTTGATCTAATTGCGGATATTGTTATTGTTCCTGATCCGCTAATTTTTGTACCCCTCACCATCAGAGACTGCATCACTGCTTATTATCAGGTGGGATCGCAGTCAAAAACTGTTTTACAGGACTGATTTTAAAGATTCTTTCCCCAGTACAATGTTCAATTTATTACTGTGACATAAGCATATTTTAAACTTTCAAATGAGCAAAACCGCTGGTAAAAGCTAGTGTTACGTAATATAATAGAGATCACACAACTAACATGAAAAATTTTAAAATACTTTAATCATTGTAAAAAAGGACTGTTTGAAATGTAAAATAGATGTTCGATACGCTAATTAAATTATTTTCAATATCCGCGTAGGCGCAAAGTTATTTAAAAATCAGCAAATTAAATTTTAATTTTGGAAACGCTTTTTGAATATTTTGTCCTCCAAATTAAATAAAGTTTATATGGATTGCGAAAAACGGCTGCTGTTTTTCTGTTTTCAAATTGAAAATATTTCAACGGAAATTGACAATGTAGCCTTCTTAATTCGAGTTTTAGTTCTTTATTCAAAATCAATGATACGTATAAGGCTGATGAAGTAATAATAAATGGTAACATTGAAAAATAATATAAGAAAAAAAGGTATTGAATAGGCTCCAACAACCTAGTTGTAATTTCGAGTATAACAAATTCTATTTTGTAACGAAAATTTTCAATAATATATTTTTAAATATTTCGTACCTGTTAAGTACATTGTATAAAATTCTCGAATGAAACCTGTTTTAATGCACATTAATACAAGAAAAAAAAACATAAATAGATTATCATGTAAGGTAAAACGGGGTGAATAGCAATACAAGGGTAAATAAAAACAAAACTTCAAAAGGTATTTTTTCGATATTTGAATATTTTTTGCAGCATTTAAATAGATCAATTTATTAATAAGTCGATGCTTTGTTAGAAGCTGTTATTATGGTATCAAAGTGAAAAACAAAACTACAAACGTTGCGTTTCTATTCACCTCGTTTTACGGTACCTATTTATATATCCCAGTCATCTGGGGTCTAAAGTTTTTGTAGTCTGGGTGTCAAAAGAGCCGACAGACTGAGGAATACCACGCTGAGCTTAAAGATGGGGATCATTGACGTAGAAAAAATGGCTGCTAGAACAAAATGGAATTGGGCGGATCACATCAGCCGCATGTACTCTGACCGTTGATTTAAGGTGACTAGGGAAAAGAATACCTGGAAGAAGTTAGGGAGACCTTTGGCCAGCAGTGGGAAAGTAGAAGGTGCTTAAATAAAAATAAAAAACGCCTCGAGAATTTTTTCATTGTGCGTACTTAACGTGCTTTCGTAGGCGTGGAAACTGATCCATCCATTGATCGACTTTGTTTATCGTTGCTTAACTTTGGAAAATATTAAGGCTGTTAATATTCCAGACACGAATTTCTCTACAAACGATGTAGTGTCCCAAATATCCGTAGAATGAGAGACACAGTATCACGCCAGTTACTGTTCATTAGCCACAACACTGTCCTAAAAAATATCGTGTTACAATACACGCTTGGTGAATACGAGATAGGACAGTGAAATGTAATGGCCCATATTCACGACATTTACGATTTATTTTTGACTAGCTGCTGCCACTGGCTTTGCCCGCGTGATAGTAAAAATTTATCCCAAAATATTCCCTTTTTAGGGTGCCGTACCTCAAAAGGAAAAAACGGAACCCTTATAGGATCACTTTGTTGTCCGTTCGTCTGTCTGTTTGTTTGTCTAGCAGTACGCATGTCGGTTGCCATGTCGGAGGTGTGTGCCTAAACAATATTAGTTACGCAGACGACATGGTGCTGCTGAGCGCCTCCGTTTGTGGGATGTCGAAGCTGATTGGCTTTTGAGAAAAATATACTGAAGAACATGGTTTGTTGTATAACACGAACAAGAGCGAGTGCATGGTCTTTCGGGCTAAGAGGGGGTGTCCAGATTACTTACCGGCAATTGAGATAACCTCTGACCTGAAGGACAATGCAGACATTGAAAAGGAGCGTAGGGCGCTGTCTATTCGCGCTAATATGATAGCCCGGAGATTTGTTCGGTGTTCGGAGGGCGTCAAAATAGCCCTATTTAGGGCATTTTGCACGTCCTTCTATATCGGCAGTCTTTGGATGGACTACACGCAAAAACGGTACAGCGCTCTACGTTTTCAGTACAACATACCATAGTACCTGAACGCGTCAGGGTGCTCTTGGGGCTGCCTCGCTACTGTAGCGCATCGGGGATGTTAGTGGAGGCGCGTGTGGATAGTTTCCACACAATCATACGCAAGCGATGCACATCCCTGGTGCGTAGGGTGCGGGCCAGCCGCAATAGTATCCTGAAAGCCTTTGCCGAACGTGCCGACTGTCAGTACCTGAACCACTGTTGCATGGTTCACGTACTCAATAATTTTCAAATATTATTTTAATTTCAATTATTTATTAAATTCTATTATTATTATTATATATTTTTTTTTGTGACGTATATGCTTGTACTTATGCTTGAGTTTTAGTTCAAATGTATTTCGAATGTATTTTGTTCAAGTGTTTTTAATCATACTTATAACTATTGTTTTAATGTAATTCTATGATCCAATGTTGATTGATATAAATAAATAAATAAAATAAATAGCACAGCTATAGGAAAAAATTTGAAAACAGTAAATTTGTTGTAGCCTATGGAAGTCTTCTTTTTCTGCTCTAAGGCGGAGCAGGAGGGCGTGTCAGACTTTAATTGACTACAACCACACTTATGTTCCTTTTTTGCCCAATATTTAAAGACCCGAGTTTTCCATTCGAAAGTCTATTCATGGCCCCAAGGTTAGAAGTTGGGAGCGAGATCTCGGCGGCTGGGGCGTGAAGACGTCTGTTCGCTCATGCATGTGGGCACCTCCACTACTCCGTTAGCATTACTGCTTCACAGAAGTAACCACATGTCGTTCCTGACCATGGGTTGTACTAGAGCCCGGCGCGAGAGTTCGTTGTTGCCAATCGCCCCAACGAGAACAAGACGGTGCTGTACTCAAGCGGAGCACTTCTCCACCGTATGCTCTACCGTGTCCTGCGGGCGGTCTACATAATAGTGGCACCCGAGCGTTTCTTCAAAATTTTTATAGTGACGTATCAAAAAATTTACTATTTTCAGATTTACCTATTACCTGTGCTATAAGACATTGCTTTATGCCAAATTTCAGGATTCTGAGTCAACGGGAAGTACCTTATGAATTTTGATTCCCTTGAGAGTGTCGAAATATATATAACAACCGGTTCTGTGTGTCTCGCATCCATCGGATTCCCGCGACCCTCACCAGGTCATCGGTCCACCTTGTAGGAGGCCTTCCAATGCTTTGACAAGCGTGTTGGTCTAGTGGTTAGTGGCCCTGACTGTTATGCCGGAGGTCGTGGGTTCGTTTCCCACCCAGGACAAATGTTTGTATGATGAGCACGAATATTTGTTCTGTCTGTCTGTCTGTCTGTCTGGATTTAATTTATCTATAATTTGTATGTATTTAGAAATATACAAGGTGTAAGGAACAGCCCTCCACAAACTTTAAGATCTTGCTCAGTAGACGATACTGAAAAACATTCCACAAAAATTTTTTTCAGGAAACAAAAAAAAAAATTGGCCTCTCCATACAAACTGTCCAATCAAGTTTATAATTTTGTATGGTGAGGCGGATTTTTTTTTTCGTTTCCTGAAAAAATTTTTTGTGGAATGTTGTTTAGTATCGTCTACTGAGCAAGCCCTTAAAGTTTGTGGAGAGCTGCCCCTTACACCTTGTATAAGTATGTTTATCAGTTGTCTAATACCCATAACACAAGCTTTGCTTAGCTTGGGACTAGACGGCGTTGTGTGATAGTTGTGGAATATTATGTTATATTATATTATATTATATTATATTATATTATATTATATTATATTATATTATATTATATTATATTATATTATATTATATTATATTATATTATATTATATTATATTATATTATATTATATTATATTATATTATATTATATTATATTATATTATATTATATTATATTATATTATATTATATTATATTATATTATATTATATTATATTATATTATATTATATTATATTACATTATATTATATTATATTATATTATATTATATTATATTACATTATATTATATTATTATATTCGTATTAATGCTGCGTCTTCCGGTTGCCACTTCAGAATCTTTCGTCCCCATCGACCATCTGTTGTGTTGTATGTCTGTCTGTCAATGTGCCCGGACCACTGCCACTTAAGTTTGGCAATAATTCTTCGAGCTAAGTCAATAACCTTGGTTTTTCTGCGGATAACTACATTTCTAATGTAATCACGCAAGAAAACTCCGAGCATAACTCTTTCCATTGCCCTTTGGGTGACTTTGATTAGCAAGATGTTTTGATAACCTTTTACCCAACTGCAAGAAGGGATATGTTTTTCGCGCGTATCTTGTATGTTTGTATGTATGTAATATTCTTTATTACCTCATATCTTCCAAACCGCTGAACGGATTTTTATTAACATATCGTTAGATTCGTCTTGATAATCTAAGTGTTCTAAAATAATCAAGACTAAAATCATTCCATCTAATGTGGGTTCCGACTGCTGCAGTCATTAAGTTCTTTGTCAGAATTTATTATTTGTTTTAATTTATGTGTTGATTAATACAATTAACTACGCTATTGGACTGAACTTGTTTTTTTTTCAGTTTTTATTTAAAGTATTTTTTAACGCATTCGAATTTTTTTATTCTTTAAATTTATTTTTTATTCAGAGAACTGATGAATGAACGTAAGCATCCTGAATATAATACAGGTCGAATGCTGTGATTGATTAACAGAAACAACAACAGATTAGCTATCGGAAACCAGATACTTTGTTCAGAGAAATACGGGAGCTAATGGCGAGTTTTATAATGCGGAAAAGTTGGTATTTGTTCCACTGTAGTAAACAGAGAAAAATACGTTATTTTTCAGAATAAATGCTAGACAGTTTGATTTTAGGAGCGCAAATGTAACGAAGTTTGAGTGGAAATCAGAATAAAAGTTTATAATTGTAACCTATGTTTTACTGAAGTTCATGTAAGACTGACTAACTTATGCTATCTTAATGCTCACGTTCCAACCGCCGCCAGGACTCCAATCCCGATTTTCGGCTACCGTAGGCGCGGGCTTGCGGACGGCAAGCAATGGGTAGCTCGCTCTCTGACTGTCCGGTAACTGTCTGGACCGAGCCCAAGTCGTCGACAGCGCGCACTGTTCCCGTGCACCTCAAGGAGTTGTCAGCAACAGTAGGGGCCCAGCTGGGTCGAAGCCTACTGGGGTCAGGGTTTAATTCCGAAAGGGAGGCTCGGTTCCGGTATGAAAGGCAAGAAGGAACGGGGTGGATTTTTTAGTCAGTAAGAGTCTGACACTATTTTCCGCTCCGCCCAAAGGTGGGGGATGTCATTTGGATGTTTTTTAACCACCAAAAAAAAACATATCTTAATAAATCGCTATTCTAAAAACATCTATCATCGGCGAGCTACCCATTGCAGGTCGTCCGCAATCCCATGTCTAGGGTGGTTGGAAAACGGAGTCGGGAGCCTGGCACCTGGGGCGACAGAAAGGCTGTTCCCTCACGCATGTGGCTGCTTCACTAGCATTACTGCTTCACAAAATGATACCATGACCTGTACCAAGGCTCGGCGTGAGTGGTCGTAGCCACCGATTGCCAACACGAGGACACGGTGGTGCTCCGCCCAAACCGTGCCTCTATCGTATGCTCCACCGCGTTCTTCGGTCCACATAATGGTCACACTCGGTTGGTTCTTCTACACAATTCCGGTGCCGGAACCTGACAACTAGGTGAGATAGTGGTCAAACGCGAACCTATCAATAATAAGAAAAATCTGACCATATAGTAGGGGTGGCGAGATGGGGATTTTGCGGGATTGTCGAGTGCGTCAGAAAATCATATGGGGAGAAATCATGCACCTTATAATGTATACCTACTATATATGGACCCTTAATATGGTGAGGTTCCTTGAAGGCAGCCCGTCAGATTAGTAAAAAAAAATATCCTCGGAAAAACTCGACCGCGTCAAATTAAGAAAAAAAACATGCAGAAAAGTGTATGTTTTAATAATCATACACTTTTCTGCATGTATCTGACTGACAATTTGAACGTGACAAAAGCAAACAAGCGAGTCATAAAGTTAGATTGTAAGGTTTCTCTTCTTGCCCTTGTCCCATTTTATTTGGCGTCGGCGCAACACGTTTTTTTCTTCCAAAACAATCGCGCCTGAGTATTTCGTGGTTACGATTATTTTACATTTTTGAAAATTCTTACACGCGGTCTCCTTTACTAAAAATGGAAACTTATCATAGACTATTTTCGTTTTAAAACCTAATCTTCACAATGCAATAGATCCCCATGGCGCTTTAGTAACTGAAAATTTAGCATCCATCCCTCTCCTACTACGAGTAATACCATATCATCACAATCTACTTACAATACTCCAACAGAAAACAAGTGACAATCCACTTATAATCCCAGTAATTGGTGGGTAGACACCAATCCGCAGTAATACCGACTCATTACCTCGGTGCCGATGCGTTGGCATCGGTAATACTGCGTTAACAAAAGAAGAACGCCGGTTATGATGTCATTATCAGCCTCATTCAATGATCCAGCTCGTTTGATTGCTGTCATTTGTGGAAACAAGTTATAAGGGTTTTAGCAGGCTTTTGTTAAACAATTTTAGTTGTTTTTTTTTTGTTATTGTTGTTTGTGATTGTAGTCAAATTGCTTGCGTTGTTGTTTTTGCCCCGTGAAAGTCTTACTAATGAAACCTTTTTTTATTTAACCTACACTTTCCCACGAGTGGACTTATCTCCAAGTGCTTCCAGGTATATTTCATACTAGCTTTTGCCCTCAGCTAAAGAATATATATGTCACTCAGGAATTAACTTTTCAATCGTGGTAATTAGAGACACAATAGGAAGACAATAGGTGCGCGAACCCCGGCGTTCGCTTGGGGCTTAATGAAAGGAGCTTTCTATCGGTGAAAAATTTTAGCAACATGACGAGAGGGCCAAGTTGATAATCTACAATCGTTAACGCTAGTTGAAAACTTCACATGTAGGCATGGGAAAGAAGTCATCTTAACGCATAGTCACGTGGTCAGAACCAAGGAATTGGAGGCATTACCAACTCGAGGCGATTGACAAAAGAGCATCGAAACGAAACAGTCGTAACTTGTAACTTGGCTAGGCTTGCTGTTCTTTCAAAGATTACCTCCTCCGAACAAAAACAAACATTACCTCTTCATAATACAAGTGTAGATTGCGGAAACCATTAAACGGATCTGGGTGAAATTTGGTACGCGAGTAGGACATGTCCTGAAGTAGAATATTCAATTCGATCAAAATTTAACGGTGTACATAAAATATCTTTATTAAAAAAATATTTCTATGGGATCATTTTCCACTGGGAAAAGCGGCTGGCAAAAACTAATGTAATATTTGTATAGTTTATGTTTACGTTTGACCAGGAAAGTGTGAAAAGAAGTGACTCAAAGTTAAAAAATATTATTATAATTCATTGCTACCGCTTTAATAAAATCTTATGTTTTTAATCTAACTGTGTTCCGTTACCGTAAAGTTTTTGTAATGCAAAAGATCAAAGTCATAATGTATCGATGTTCAATTTTTTCGCAAGATGGCAACACCGGAGGCAGTATAACTAACTGTCATTGCACACATGTACTCGTTTTGATTGGAGCGAAGGCATAGAACGTGTGAGCAAAAAGCAAGACGCGCGCGCATCGTTTTAAATCGGTCGAAATCCTATGGGAAATCGAATCTTTACCTATTTTCGCGTGTGAACAGCCCTCTAAACGTGAAACCCTGAAGCTAGCTTGTGGACAATCGAAGGTGGAAACTCAACGGTCGCCGGAGCAGTCCAAGGTACGTGAGTGCATTGTATTCGCTGTGGCCTATGTCGAGTTATTGAACATCGTAATTACACGTAAATCGTTATTTTCCCTGTGTAGTATTAAAGCCACCCCTATTTCGGCTTGGTGCGTATGCTGCATCTTGTTGGTGCCGAAACCAGGGACTTTCCATCTTAACTCAAGTCCATCGCATTTTGCTTATGGTATTTCTGGTCAAAACCTTTGTGATTTAATTTAGAATACATAAATCTATCGTTATTATCATTCTCCCGCATTCTAAGTTATCGCATCATTTTGTAATCCTACAATTAGCGGACCGATCATACCTACGCGTCGCAATGGCGTCCATGAGTAATCATCATTGAACAGGGTTTTTAATTCGAATATTCATCTCACACTAATCGGGAGTTATTGCAAGATCTTTAACAATCACCAGTTTGATCGGCTCGCAATAATTCTATTATTTAAATCACCAATCATATTTACAAAGTTGCAAACATTCCAAATACGAAACTTTTTTTTTTTTTGATTGTCGGGTAGACCCGTGACACAACGCCCGAGCGGGCGAACATTCTGGAATTACCCATCGATTTACTGTATAGTTTACCGCGCAAATTATTGTCAATCGGAATTATAAATCGTTCATACATTCGTTGTAAACATTTTATTCAAGTTACGTAGCGGGGTGTACGACTCTTTTCGCTTGGAATAAGATCGTAAATTCCGTGCATATTATATTCTTTCTATTCGGTCGTATCAAAGTTATAAGTCTTAACTTTCTTTGTGTTATCAATTTATCCTTGTTTACGTTTTGAACTTGGAACTCGTAACTATAATATATTATATATTACAAGACTTCAACGAATAAGGAAGAATGTCGCTTATGGGTAAACTTTCTACTCGCAAAAGAGCCATGCTAAAGAAATCCAAGTCTAGATCTGTGGATGAAGAATTCACGGTTCAGGATTTGCCGTCCTTGCGTAGAAAGCGAACTATTGCGTATAAACGCTTAGCTAAGGCATTAGAGATAGGCGCTTCAGCTTCAAGTGATACTTCTCAGCGCGACTTGTTTTTATCGTATCATCAAGACTTAAAGCAAATTGCATCGAGTTTTGAAGATGCGCATTTCACGATTTTGGAACTCATCACCGATCCAAACAGTGAAGATGATCAAATACAGGAGGATTTTGATGACATGTACTATCAAGTGTTATCAATTCACCGTAGTTTAGTAAATAATGAATCGATTAAATCGCACAATGTCTCATCATCAAATCATATTCGGCTACCGAAAATCGTACTACCTACTTTCGCTGGAAATATTAAATTATGGCCAGAGTATTTTGATACCTTTAATGCGTTAATACACAACTCCACTCTTCTTACCGATACGGAGAAGTTTCATTATTTGATATCTTCTCTTAGCGGCGATGCGTTATCCGTAGTCAAAGCGTTTCCTATGACACACGAATATTATCACGACGCATACCAAGCGCTCGTTGCTCGCTACAAGAGTAAACGCACCCTAGCCTTCATATGTTGGCGGGATATTTTAAACATTGACTTTCAAAGCAATAATGCGCGCGAATTTCAAAAATCCCTTGACCTTTTCGAAGAGAATTTGAGTATATTAAAAACGATCGATTTGCCAATCGCACACTGGGATTTTGTTTTAGTTTATCACGTTTTATCGAAACTTAACAAAGATTTACGCCGCGGCTTTGAGGAAAGCCATTCAAACGTCGAGTTACCGTCTTACGAACAACTCAAATGTTTTCTAAGGTCTAAATGCGAAGCGTTATTACGTGACACACACTTTTCCGAATCATCCAAGGCGACTAATCCTGCACCCAAGCACTCACTTAACAATCCTCAGCCACAGGCGAAGCGCAACACTCCACACGCACTGATAGCTGCAACCGATGATCAAGCTCCCACTGGCAGTACCAGTGATACTAAAATCAGTTCCCACTCGAATAAATGTCACTATTGTAACGAATCACATACGATTACGTCGTGTCAAGATTTTCTTAAAAAATCGATTGATGAGCGAATGACAATCGCTAAAAATAAAAATTGGTGTTTTAATTGTTTGAAGCCATCACATCAACTGAAAAATTGCAATTCAATTTTTTCGTGCCGCACATGCAAACGTAAACATCATACCTTACTTCATCGCGATAATTCTACTAATAACGTATCAAATCAAATCGAATCGTCGTTGATTTCAAGGTCTCAATTGAACGTTACCGTGTTGCTGGCTACTGCGATCGTGCACATTCAGGACGCTTCAGGCAATATGCAATCGTTTCGCGGTTTGTTCGACACTGGAAGTCAAAGCAGTTTTATAACGGCTTCCGCAGTAAAGCGTTTGAATCTTAAACCTACCACAACGACCGCGAACGTTGGCGGACTGGGAGAAGCTGCCGCGCCGATTATCGGTGACGTCACTTGTTCCGTGGGTACAAATAAGCAGATTTTATTCAAACTCGACATGCACGTCATAGCTAAAATATGTGGCGATCAACCCATTGCGCGATTAAACACATCGGGATGGTCACATATTAAGTCGCTACCGTTGGCGGACCCTGGCTTCGACATTCCAGGTCCGATCGATCTATTATTCGCTGCAGATGTCTTCGCCGACTCTGTACTCAATCAACACATTAAAGGAGGTGCCAATCAACCTACCGCGTTTAATTCAACATTCGGTTGGCTTCTCTTAGGCAAAACTTGTCTCTCGGCTAGTACGTTTGTTGCTAACCGCGTCAGCCACATACAAGACATTGCACCCACTGAATGCTGGCATCACGTTTCTTCAGGCGATAACCCAGCTGATATTTGCAGTCGCGGACTATCTCCCAGTGAAATCATTCACAATACGCTATGGTGGGCGGGGCCATGTTGGCTAGCTGAAGATCGTGAATCTTGGCCCATAGGTTCAGCTAAACTATCACATGAGGATGAGGTAATCGTAGACGCCGAAGTACGTAAATCAATCGTCTTGAACTCCACCGACATTAACAAAACCGAAACTTCCATTTTTGAAAGTCTCATTAACCGTTTCTCATCGCTATCAAAAATCACAAACGTATTAGGCTACATTTATCGCTTTATAAACAATTGTCGTAATCGGAATAAAGCTGTGAGTAACAGGTATCTCAATAATGTTGAACGACACAACTCATTGATGCAAATCGTTAAAAACGTACAAATTAGTGCTTTCTCTGAGGAACTCAGTAACTTAAAATCAAACAAACCGCTAACGAAACCGTTCCGGAAACTGAACCCGTTTATCGATGATCTAGGCATCCTTAGGGTGGGCGGCAGGATCTCTCGATCGGGTTTAGGATACGAACAAAAGCACCCAGCATTCCTGCCCTCGGAACACCCACTCACGTTTTTAATCATCGACTTTATTCATCGTAGCTATTTGCATCCTGGTATAAATACCACTCACTTTCTACTACTGCAACAATTTTGGATCGTTTCCGCAAAACGGACAATTCGCCGTCGCCTTGCTAAATGCATTCAGTGCTATCGAACTAATCCCCAACCATTACAACCTTTCATGAGCGATCTCCCGTCGTACCGCGTCAATCAGGTAAAACCCTTTTCAATCGTAGGCGTGGATTTTGGCGGACCTTTCCGTATCAAACTGGGCCTTCATCGCGGCGCTAAAATCGATAAGGCGTACCTATGCTTGTTCGTATGTCTCGCGACCAAAGCAGTTCACCTCGAGGTGGTTTCTACTCTTTCAACAGATGGATTCATCGCGGCTCTACGACGATTCGTGGCACGTCGTGGTCGTTGCAACGAGATACACTCGGATTATGGTACGAATTTTGTGGGGGCACGGAATCAACTATCATCCCTCATGCAACAAGCTTCTAACTCGGAGAGGATTGATTTCAAATTCAACCCTCCATCGGCTCCCCATTTCGGCGGCGTTTGGGAAATTCAAATACGCGCCTCAAAATCGTTCTTACTCCATGCTGTAGGTAACCAAGTACTGACGTTCGAAGAACTCACGACACTCTTCGTACAAATCGAAGCCATTTTGAATTCGCGCCCTCTCTGTCCAATCAGTTCCGATCCTAACGATCTATCAGCACTAACTCCCGGTCATTTCCTCACTTTAGAACATCTAACAGCCGTCCCCGATCAAGATCTATCCAATGTTAATGTAAATCGGCTTAATCGGTGGCAGCTGATACAGGCATTTCAACAGAATTTCTGGTCTAGATGGAAACACGAATATCTCCACTCTTTAACGCAACGCGCCAAATGGACTAGAGATTCAAAACCACTGCAGACAGGTTCAATGGTGATTATTAAAGACGACAACCGCGCCCCACTTCAATGGCCACTCGCCAGAGTCGTGGAACTTTTACCCGGGGCTGATGGGATAGCCCGAGTTGCAGTAATTAAAACCTCGAAAAATCATATCATTCAAAGACCGTTGGTTAAGTTATGCCCTCTCCCTCTCGAGGACTAACTTAAATCGTACCATCTTCTATTACTAGTATCTAATCTCTATCGTATCTAACTTATATCGTATCAAACTTTGTTGTATCAAATCTCTATCGTATCTAACTTAAATCGTATCAAATATTTGTTGTATCAAATCTTTATCCTATCTAACTTCCATCGTAAAACACTTTTATCGCTGATTAAGCATATATGTATCGTACTCTGTAAATATCGATCCTTGTCCTACGAACCCTTTTCATCGTTAACCAGAAAATACCATAGGCATTTTGGTGGGCGGGATGTTCCGTTACCGTAAAGTTTTTGTAATGCAAAAGATCAAAGTCATAATGTATCGATGTTCAATTTTTTCGCAAGATGGCAACACCGGAGGCAGTATAACTAACTGTCATTGCACACATGTACTCGTTTTGATTGGAGCGAAGGCATAGAACGTGTGAGCAAAAAGCAAGACGCGCGCGCATCGTTTTAAATCGGTCGAAATCCTATGGGAAATCGAATCTTTACCTATTTTCGCGTGTGAACAGCCCTCTAAACGTGAAACCCTGAAGCTAGCTTGTGGACAATCGAAGGTGGAAACTCAACGGTCGCCGGAGCAGTCCAAGGTACGTGAGTGCATTGTATTCGCTGTGGCCTATGTCGAGTTATTGAACATCGTAATTACACGTAAATCGTTATTTTCCCTGTGTAGTATTAAAGCCACCCCTATTTCGGCTTGGTGCGTATGCTACAAACTGCTTCCTTTTAAATAAAAAACCATGACTCAGGCAAGAAGTCCAGAATGAAATTGTCGTATAAATTTCATAATTGTGGAAGAAATTTCAGTAAGTTTCGAGATAAAAGGGCAATTGGATGGTTATCAGTTGCATTTGATTTGTATCTTGGCCAATGAATTAAAGGATTGGGTAAAATGTTATGAATCGATATGAAATCAGAATCAGAATTTTATTTGTAGAACATAGGTATTTACATGAAGTGTTTACATGAAGAAGTGTTTACATGAAAGAAATCTGTAATATAAAAATGAATTGTTAAATTCTTTCTTTGTTGTGTTTGTTATTGTGAGAAGAATCCTCACAAAATCCTCCCAAAAAAAAGACCTTCCGGTTCATAGAGAAAAAAAATAGGGTAGTAGAGAGCTCTACCCTGCACTACCCTAATTTTAATTTTTTTAGGGTAGATTAAAGTAGAGTAGTGTTTTTTATTGTGGTGGGTAAAAATCATCCACATGACATCCCCCGCCCTTGGGCGAAACGGGAGCTAGTGTCTAAAAACCCCACCCCGTTCCTTCTTGCCTTTCGTACCGGGACCGAGCTTCCTTTCGGATAACCCTGGCCCCAGTAGGGTAGAGTAGGGTAGGATCGGGTAGAGTAAGGAATAGTAGGGTGGAGTAGGGTAGAGCTGGAGCGAAGCCGCGGTCAAAAGCTAGTAAACTAATAAAATGCTGCGCCTATTGAGACCCTTGAATGGCGCAAATACTGTAACCTTATTAGTAACTAGCTTTTGCCCGCGGCTTCGCTCGCGTCAAATTTGGGGTAACATGGTTCCCCTTTCTGTGGGGGGTTAGAAGTAGACAAAAAGTAGCCTAAATCACTCTCCATCCCTTCAACTATCTCCACTTAAAAAATCACGTCAATTTGTAGCTCCGTTTTGCCGTGAAAGACGGACAAACAGACACACATACACACTTTTCCATTTATAATATAAGTATGGATCTTAGCCGTATGCAGCGCCCCTTAAGAGCCCACACTACTCCAGCTCAAATCAAAAATTTCGTTCAACCGGCCCGTAGCTACAGTCGCAACTATCTCGCTCGCACGAAGTAGGTACTTACATAGCGCGGCCGTGTCACATCGGCGCGGTGTCGCGTCGCGCGTCTTTTCGAGCGTACGGTAGGGTAAAACACACATTTACTATCCATATAGGCATGGGTATGGAAATAAAATTAAGAGATTATTGATATAATAATTATAATCAAAAATCAAAAAACGTTTATTTCAAATAGACCAATTACTCGTACAGGCACTTTTGAATTTTCAAAAACAAAAAAAAGTGAAGCTAAATTGCACGTTCCAAAGCGTAGATCTCTATGGAGAAGAACGTGCAGGAAACTCAATGGACAATCTTTTTTTTTTTTAATCATATCATGAGTTCCATATTTCTTGTTGCTTCTAATATGTGAACACAATGTAGATAGGTAATAATAATATATAATTGAAGAAATAAAAGTAATTAAGAAAAAATATTAAAAAAATATTTAAAAAAGAAACACTTCGAAAACAAAAATACAAAAAGGGGAATAGTATCTCTTCCAATATTTATAAATACAAACAAATAAAAATAAAAAATAAAACTAATTTGTAAGCAAAAGTGGCTGTGGCTGTGGAGCAGGACCGGCATTTAGCCAAGCATTTTTATCAAGGACATAATCTCAGGGTCACTAGGTAATGTTTCTGGAAATCTGAAAAGGAAAAAATAAGTAAATATACAAAGCTAACTTGCACCAGTGGTTTCGCGTGAAAATAGAAAATTACCCTAAGGAAAAATACCTTTGGGATAAAGTACCCTATGTGCTATTCCAGGACATAGTCTACCCGTACTCCAAGTTTCATCAAAATTCGTTCAGCCGTTCGAGCGTGAAAAAGTAACAAATATACACACACAGACCCACACACACTCACAAACTTTAGCCTTTATAATATTACTAGCTATGCCCGCGACTTCGTTCGCGTGGACTACAGGATTTTGAATTTATGTTTTCTAAAATAAAATTAGCCTAAGTTACTCCTTATTACATCAGCTACCTGCCAAAAAAGTCCCGTTAAAATCAGTTCAGTCATTTCAAAAATTAGCCGGAACAAACAGACAGACAAAAATTGTAAAAAACCGGCCAAGAGCGTGTCGGGCCACGCTCAATGTAGGGTTCCGTAGTTTCCCGTCCGTCACAATAAGTGTACCCACTAATGAGTTTAAAAAAATGCTTGCATATACGATTATACTACAAACTTAGTCCAGAAATTATTTTGTACAACCTTTTTGTCTTTTTTGTACAAAAACTGTTCTTTCCATCAAGTTCAAAATAATTTTCCAAGAAAGTCCTTATAAAGTTCTACTTTTCAGATTTTTTTCATATTTTCTAAACTTATGGTTCAAAAGTTAGAGGGGGGACACACATTGTTTTTTACTTTTGGAGCGATTATTTCCGAAATTATTGACATTATCAAAAAATGATTTTAGTAAACCCCTATTCATTTTTAAATACCTATCCAACAATATATCACACGTTAGGGTTGAAATTAAAAAAAAAATCACTTCTCACTTTACATATAGGGGGGCTACCCTAATAAAATATTTTTTTCCAATTTTTATTTTACCACTTTGTCGGCGTGATTGATATACATATTGGTACCAAATTTCAGCTTTCTAGTGCTAACGGTCACAGAGATTAAGCGAGGACGGACAGACGGACAGACAGACATGGCGAAACTATAAGGGTTCCTAGTTGACTACGGAACCCTAAATATGTTATTTTGGTGTATGTACCGTATATATATTCATATGCATGTAGTCAAAAGCAGTTATTTCAATATTACAAAGAGACCTTCCAATTTTATTTTTATGTATGTATGTATGTTTTTTTATTTTATTTTCTTAAAAAACACACACCATCTTTACAGGTTGGACACAATACAATAGTGGTTTTACTACTCTGTCAAAAAAATACCGGGAAAAGATTAATACTTAATACACAAAATTTTTGTTATTCATCCAAATTTATTTTAACACCTTCAAAGTATGAAACGATACACTTACGCCAACGAATAATCCAATCATCAAAACATTTTTTAAACGCTGTTTCCGAAATTGAGTTCAGTTCTCGCCGCGAATTCTTCTTTATGTCTTCTACAGATTGAAAACGGGTGCCACGAAGTGGTAATTTGAGTTTAGGAAAAAGATAGAAGTCGGCTGGAGCCATATCTGGCGAATATTGTGGCTGCTCGATAGTATTTGTTGAGTGTTTGGTCAAAAATTTGTTCACAATGAAGGCCTTGTGCGAAGGCGCATTATCGTGGTGCAAAATCCAAGAATTTTCTTTCCACAAATCTGACCTTTTTCGTCGAATTTGCTCTCTTAAATGCCACATAACGCTCAAATAATATTCTTTATTTACCGTTTGACCTTTTGGTAAGAATTCCGAGTGCACAACATCGCGATAGTCAAAGAAAACAGTTAACATGACTTTGACTTTTGATTGATTATGGCGTGGTTTTATCGGTTTTGATTCAGTTGGAAGGCGCCACTCTCGCTTGTTGACTTGTTTGCATGTCAAACTCGTAAACCCACGTCTCGTCGCCAGTAACAATGCGTTTCATGAGTGTTAGGTCGGAATTGACTCGTTCTAGCATGTCCTCAGCGACTCTCATGCGATTGAGTTTTTAGAGAAAATTCAGGTCTTTTGGGACTAGCCGAGCGGCAACTTTTTTTAATACCCAAATGATTAGTTAAAATGGTACGGAATTACGGATCGACTCGTGAGATACAGAAAGTTCGGCGGCTATCTCTCTCAAACTTGAATGAGGATTTTCAGTCACTATTTCCTTCACTTTTGCGATGTTAACTTCAGTTGCAGAGGTTGATGGCCTACCAGAGCAAGGCAAATCTTCCATCACATCTCGACCGCTTTTGAATGTTTTGTACCACTCATAAGCACGTGTGTTTGATAAAGTCGATTCACCGTAAGCCTTCTGTAACATTTTCAGTGACTCCGAACACGAAATTCCATTGGCGATGCAAAATAAATAAATTAAATTAAATTCACAATACACACTAGACATGATATAACTAAAAACAGCACTGTTTGAGTTGCATCTATTATTTAATATAAATAATAGATGCAACAATCTAGCAACAACAAAGAAATCTAAAATTTGCATTTGGAACCATAAACAAATCATCCATTCCCGGTACTTTTTTGACTGAATGTAAGATAGATATATATAGTGTGATTAGTGTGAAAACAAATCTTATAAAAATGTGGGTGAGTAACTCACAATTCTACAGCTTTTGTACCATCAAGATTGTTTTCATTTTTAGGAGTACTACACACATGTGTTCCATTGGTATCCTGTAACAGTACGTTTCAAATAAATGTAATTCAAAAATATTTTAGAGAGAGATAAACTTACATTTCTACAGTTTGTAACGTCATAAAACGATATTCGTTTGCATTTCTACAACTACTAGGTTCCGTATGCTCCGTTGGTATTTGCATTCTGTAACAAAATATAGGTTTACTTACCTTGTTCAGTAGGTAGGTACTACAAAAATAATTGTGATCGTGGAAACAACTGGGACTGCTACCCTAATATTTAGATACGGTAGCTGTGTAGTTGCACCTACGTAATTCTATGCAATCGACAAGATGATAATAAATAAATAGTAATAAAAAATTACAATACAATATTTATTCTAGCAATTCAATATAGACGTACCCAGTACCCACCTACGAGGTACCAAAGAACAAAAATATAAATGATCTAATTTGTGAAAAAATATAATATGTGATAATCACGGGCACGGCTCCGTCTCCGATACGTTCTCCTAATAAAGTTCTTCCGTAATAAAGATATTGCAGTCACTATTCGGTAATATTTTCTTATCTCTGAAAATGCAAAACGTATTTGGGTAAGTATTATAAGATTATATTACGGTTTACCTATCTGATTTACTTTTTATTGTAAAGAAGGTAAATAGTTAGCTAATTTCTTACCAATTTAGATACAAACTAAGAATTTTCGTGTCGAAAAAACATAATTAGACTAAATATTATGTAGTTGATAAGGTAATATTTATGACTTATTAGGATCTGAAAGATAGGCACTTACTTCCATATTTTATTCATGTTTTTAGCATTTTCTTTTCTCCAACTTCTTTTTTTTTTGTATTCCGGTCATTTCCCATTTCAGAAATAAAACAATATACTAATAATACGTAAGAGCGCGTGACGACGCGACGCGACACAGGCTCCCCGTCTGAGCGCCGGAGCGCGACTGCATCAGTGCAGCGGCCGTCGCGGACGCGTAGTTTTCCACGCAATATTTCGGTATTAAATTTCTAACAAAATAAAAAGTAACATTATTTTAAATTGAAAACATATAGTACACGTATTATATTAGTTTAGATTTGTATAAAAAATTTCATTACAATACGTTAAGTATTAACCGAGTACTGCGGTTTATTAACAAAATTAAGAGGGAAGTTTGTGATTTTTTTGTATCGAGATTTTTTTTAGTAATCGTGTTTTCACAACATATGGGACTCAGAGTATATGCTCAACTATACTATATATTTTTTTCAACACGATTGATTCAATATTATTTATGATATGCAGGTTCTAACGCGAACGGTAAAGCAGTTTTGAGGTAGTGTACAGCCTTAATGAATTCCACTGCGGGTGACGTAACCTACGACAAACTTATTATTTTTGCAGTTGGTACAGTAATCGGGTCTAGGGATCGAACTGCAAAATTAAGTTTGTTTTTTATTGTATACACCATTAAATTTTAATCGTTTTAATCCAATGGAGGGTCGATCCGGTACATGAAACACTATCGATTTGTAAAGATTAAATTAAAAAATAAAGTACCTTTTTTTCAAAACTCGTAAGAATTGTCAACCGCCTCGCTATCACTGACTCCTTTTTTTTTTCAGTTTTTCTCACACAATCCATCCATCTTTTCTTTGGCTTCCCATTTCTATGTATCCACTGTAAACTCATTAATTTATTAAGTAACATCCGCATGCGATGGGCTTGCAGACGGCGAGCAATGGATAGTTCGCTATTTAGCCGTCTGGTCCGGATCGAGTCTCAATCGTTGAAGCAGCGTAGTATTCCACGAGCGACTCCAGGCGTCAGCAAAACCGTCGGGACCTAGCAGGGTCGAAGCCTACCTACTGTGGCCATAGGTCCGCTTCTAAAAGGAAAACCCGAGGTCCTGGAATGCAAGACAAAGAAAGAACATTGGAGTGGGTTTTAGTGAGTAAAATTCTGACACACTCTTCCATTCCACCCTAGAGCGTGAGAAGGGTGATTACCCAACAAAAAAAAAAAACAATTTTATTAACAAAAATTTTAAACTTCTTCACATAACCATACCAAGAAACGGTTCCCTTTCAAATTTTTAGTTACTGACATACACAGATATTTTTATAAAGAGTATACTTTTAGTCTGTCTGTCAATGGTCCTATCCATCAGCTCAAAATCTGTCCGTTACTGCTAAACAATACAATAATAAACTTCGCTTCAAACCCAACAAAACAGCAATGGCGAAAGAAAACAAATTCTCCCAAAACAAACGCGAATCATTTAATTATATCTCCCAGGAAATAGAACTAATTTGAACTGCTCTCTCGTAACAGAAAACAATATTTTCCCCAAATATTATCTTGGAAAGGATAGCAAACTGCTCTCTATAAATTCCTATAATGCCCACTTTATCATAAAAAGCAATTACACAATTTTCAAAATTCCATAGAAACTTAGCCAGGCATTTATCTTCTAGACGATTGCTTTTATGGTTAAATTGATATACCACAGTTGATATTTATCTGGGATATTATGTCGTGGCCAAATCTTGGACATTTATCACTTCATGATATGACCAAGTTAAACTGGCCAGATCGTTTTGAACGTTAAAACTTTGATGATATTTCAATCTTCGTTTGGCCTACGTTCTTTAGACTTTTTATTATCATTGAAATCCTACATCAGTGATACGGCCAAACCAGGATTAACATATCATCAAATGGTAACGTTAGGCAAACATAAATGTACTGAACAGCTGATTTTGTTTTCGCGATTTCGGTTTTGCTCCCATAATAAAAATTGTTTTTAAGCTATTGCATAGCTTCTATCGCGGGCCTTGAGCGTGGAGACCGAATCCAGAAATTCCGTAACAAAAATAACCTAACACCCCCCACTCATTTGTTTTTTGAGCGTGGTGACCGATAAGAAAACAAATGAGTGAACAATCAATCAAAATTCAATTCAATGTGTGAAAGTGTAACTTCAATTAATATCAAAGAAAAAAAACAAAGGAAAAAATACTGCATAAATAAAATAAATAAATAATTATAATTGCATAAGTTGATAAAAATGCTATGCAATAGCTTTACCGCGGCAGTCCCCGAGTGCCACACGTCTTTTTTATCATGAGGACAATCACGTGTTTAAGTATCGTACACTAATTGCCAGTCACCCTATGATACTGAAATATTATACTGTTAAAGAATATTTAGAAGACAAGTCAATAGAACCTGTAATGTGTAAGTTAGATTAATTGACGACACTGACTGTGAATATATTTGCACTCCATGTTATGGCAGGATATGCTGAAACAAATTTACTGTAACACCTTATGTACCATAATCTAGCAAATAAATGTTTTGATTTGATTGATTGATTGATATATTGATCTACAAATTGTTGATGTTACGGACCGAAAAAACAAAATGGCTGATTTCATCTATGTAGTTTAAATTGACGTGTAAATTGAGCATCGACACCGAGTTGCTAGTCTGTCGGTTTTCTACCGGTTGTATTTTGGGGAGTGTGCGTCGGAATTGCATAGCCTAATTCCGCTAAGCCCGTTCCAGCATTGGACCAATAGGCGTACTGCGATGTGCCACCGGTACATGATGAATATACCCCACCTATACGCATAAACGTTTTGGGAACACATTCATTGTGTGTAGCCACAAAATAGATAGGTAGGTACAGAAGATAATCTCATGTATGTACTTCACTTTTTATATCTACGCTCGGTGGACGCACACTAATGAGCGTTTGAGCTGGATTTGTTCGACGAGTGATCCGAGACATCGTGTCTGTGAGCGGTGTCTTTGTGTGCGTTGCTCGAGCGCGCTTTGTAGGTAGATTGACTTCTGCACCTATATATTTTGTGGTGTAGCTAAGGAGTGGAATTCCCTATCTATGTCTGTGATTCCTGATAGCTACAAACTAGGGATTTTTAAGTAAAGAGCGAATAGGTTACTTCTACGTAAGCGCGCTCCATCGTCGACCGTATCGTTGCTTTCTATCAGGTGAGATAGATCACATAGAAAAGTACGCGAGCTCACCTTCACCATATTTTTTTATATTTATTATCGTATCGGTCTAGCCAGTCCGATGGCAGTGGGGGCTTCTTAACGGCTGCTAGTGAACCCATGACCGCCGTTCAATCCCCGTTTATTTATATCTTTGTAAATTAGTATATTGTATATAAACGTCGTTTGATACACGTGGTTTGTCACTGCAGCGCTTAAGTCTATAACACCCTCGCCTGTGGCTCGGGAAAATTTCGAATAACAAACTTTCTCCATTCGAATCAAAACATACTATTACTGTTTTAATATACATATTCATTTTCATATTTTAAATGTTTCAGAATAAATATACACACCAAGTTTATTGCTTTGTTGAAAGCAATCCAGTACGCATTACATTTTTAAGATTTTGTGTTACCATCTGAAAAATTGTGAATAACATTAAAAGTAATGTTCGTAAAATTGTGTTTGTATTTTTATAAAACAATAAAATGCTATTTTGTCAGCACTATTGCAGACAGCATCGAATAGAATAGAGTAGAATATTTTTATTTGCTTAGAATGTAAGTACAAAGTCAAAGTCAAAGCATTTATTTCAAATAGACCATTTGCAGGCACTTTTGAATAGTCAAATGTCGGTCAGTCCAAAAAAGTGAAGCTAAATTGCGCGATCCAAAGCGTAGATCTCTATGGAGAAGAACGTGCAAGAAACTCCATTACAGTACATACTATACATAAAAATAAGTTATTAATTATATAAGATCCATGTACAAACTGTCTTACATAGCATGCAAATGTAAATAATAATTATTGTATTGAATGCAACAAACAAAAAAATTAGTATGAGTCAGACTTGCGCTCAAAGAGCTCCGTACCATCCATAGCAAAAAACGTCAAATTATCACGTTTGTTGTATTAAAAATTTTAATAAAATTCTATTCAGTTTTTTTTTTTTTGTATTAGCGGTAACAAAAATACATCATCAGGTCAAATTTTCAAATGAAAGGCGGTTATCACACTGCCACGATCACGCAGCGTAGCGCGTGAAAACGCTCCAACGCACGTACTTGCGGGAGTACAGATATGCATCATCGTGCGGGTTTTTTATGCACTCACGCGCGTAGGTGCGTCTTGTAAATTCACGCAGGCACGCACTCATTTCATACAAAATCACGCACGGTACTACGAGGCTCAGTGTGGCATACCATGCGTGTCGCCCCGCACCCACACGCGTTAGTGCGTCTTTCTCCGCATGTAGGTGCGTGATCTGGATGAACGCGCGTGGATGCAGTTTCAGTGTGTTGGACTGTGCGTGTTTTCTATACAAACGGAGATACTTAAGAGCAACGTTAAGACACGCATTCACGCACTACGCTGCGGGGTGCGCGGCTGTGTGATATTCGAGAGAAGAGAGAAAGGATCATCATATCAGCTGAAAAACATCCACTACTGGACATAGGTCTCCCCCAAGCGTCGCCATAACGACCAGTCCTGTGTGTCCCGCATCCATCGGATTCCCGCGACCCTGAACAGGTCATCGGTCCACCACCGGTTGTTGGAGGCCTTCCAACAAGGAGGACTGCGACTTCCGGTACGTGGTCGCCACTCTAGAAGCTTTCGTCCCCATCGACCATTTGTTCTTTGTGCCTGGTTTTGCCCATTGCCACTTAAATTTGGCGATTCTTCGAGCTATGTCGGTAACCTTGGTTCTCCTGCGAATATCTTCACTTCTGATGTGATCACGCCTGGAAACTCCGAGCATAGCCCTTTCCATCGCCCTTTGGGTGATTTTGAGTTCTTATAAGGCCCATAAGCGACCACGTTTCGATGCCATAAGTCATCACTGGCAACACGCACAAGAAAAGGATAATAAACAGTTAAAGTTCAAATCCGTAAAACAGTCTTTCCATTGATGCCTACCTAACCCTAACAATAATAACTATCATAACTGAGCTACCCAAATAACAATGAAAATGTTGAACAGTTTTCTGTGAAATAAGAACCAAAACTACAGGAAAAGCAAGTATTTAATTCAGAATTCATGGAATCAGATCAGCAGTTTGGTTTAATAAACATGTAGTTCAAAGACGTGCGGTGAAAATTCCGAGGTAAAACGTTCGCAGTTACCAAAATATTAACATTATTATTGTTTACTAGAGCCCGTGGCTTCGCTCTCGCTCTACCCTTCTATATCTTACTATACCCTACTCTACCATACTCTACCCTACTCTACCCTACTCTACCATACTCTACCCTACTCTACCCTACTTTACTATACTCTACCCGGAGGAGTAGGGTGAGTACCCTACTCCCTACACTACCCTAATTTACAATTTTTTTCCATAAGAACCTTTTCACAATAACAAACACAACAAAAAAAGAATTAGCAAAATCGGTTCAGCTGTTCTCAAGATTTGCGCTTAGCAACACATTTATTATCAATAGAGCCCTTAATTCATTTTTATATTAAAGATAGCCCTTTTAACTAAGCTGTCAAAGGATAACGCCATCTTAACAGCATTACCAGAACCAGCATAATTCATTTCAAAATGTCAAAAATGTCATTTACTTTTGTCGTAACTTTTTACGGTAGAAGAACTGAGTTGCGTGCCTTGGTTTTTTTACAAGTATGTTTTTGATGGCACCTCATTTCTTTTTGTGGATTCATCATCATCATTATCTTCCTGTCCTTGTCCCGTGTTATTTGGGGTTGGCCAAAATATTTTTTCTTCCATTTTATCCTGTCACCCGTCATGCTATCACTATCTTCCTTTTCTTTCATATCACTCTTCACACAATTTATTCATCTTTTCTTTGGCCTCCTTCTCCCTCTCCACCTCTCCCACTGCTTTTTGTGGATTCTTTTATATTATGAATATACGGGAACACTGATTCATTCTCTGTAAATGTAACTTTGTAATTCTATGAGATTACAAAGTTATTTATGCAGTTAGTGTATCTATAAAATCGTACCGAAATTGCGAAATATTTAAATTTTTCATTGCTTTATACACTAAACACTAATATTGTATTATAAATTTGAAGCTTCTATGTCTGCTGGAATTGCCTTAGATTTTCAATGATCGGTCAGTGACCAAACTAAGAAACTTTGACTACTAATTAATTAATAAAAATTAAAAGTAATTCTTAAACTATTAATTCAAATTGAATGAAATTTTAAATATACCATGTTAATATTGCCTGCTTTGTTATTGAAGATTTAGGCTTCTAGTTTCATGCACAACGACGTTATAGGGAATCGAAAATGTTCTGAACTGCGTCGTATAAAGAATGTTACGGCCATGCCACTATTTGCTTGCCTTGGTGGAAGCACTACCGTGCCCCCTACAAGATAGACCGATGACCTGCTAAAGGTTGCGGAAATCCGATGGATGCGGGACGTACAGGATCGTTCATTTTGGGGACACTTAGGGGAGGCCTATGTCCAACAATGAACGTCCATTGGCTGAAATGATGAAATTATAAGTTTCATTTGTTAACCATCTCATGTTCATTTATAGTCCGCGCTTCTAGTCTTAGAGTTAAGCTATAGCAGTGGTGGCCGAGTGGTAACGGCACCGACTCACGAGCTGTAGGTCGTGGGTTCACACCCAGCCAGGCGCATTTCTTTGTGTAATTTATTACATGACCAGTGCTCTCAAAACATCGCGAAGAAACCGGCATGTCTTAGAACCAAAAAATTCGAAGACATGTGTCATTCATCAACCCGCACTGGGCCCGCGTGGTGGATTACGGCCCATTCCCTCTCCTAGAGAGGAGGCCTGAGTCCCAACAGTGGGAAAATTATAAGGCTGACTATGCTATGCTATATGCTTCTAGTGTTAAATGACAAAATAAACCACTATGACATTAACATACAATAAAATCCAGCTTCTAAGACCTCAATATCTGCAAGTGACAGATGTCTCAATCTCCGCCGATCCATACAAAATAATGCAACGATGTGTATTCTGGCGGAATATTTGGTAAGGGAAGCACGCAAAAACGTCAATATCTAGCTTCTATTGCTCTATGCTTTGAGTATACGATAATAATAAATTTATAAAAGCTTACTTATTTTTTATTATTGAATAGTTTTTGCCACGGCTTCATCCATGTACATAAAATATAGGTGGACTTTGTCACTCAGGAATGAAGCTGTTTTCTAGAAGGGAAAAATCTGACTTTCAGAGGTTACTCCACCCCCTCCCCCCACCCCAAAAAATACAAACTTTACCTCTTTAATGTATTATTGTAGGTTCGTATTAGAACTTTATGTCACCTGATGACAAGCGATAAAATAAATTAAAAAAAAGTTCCATTACTGAGTGGGACTTAAGCCCCTTCCAGTTACTCCAGTTATAATGTACCCAGTGGTACATTATAAATCTGATTATACTTAAGCATATTATTCGAAAATTCAGTCTTCATCTCCTCAATATCGGCCAGTCGCACATGCCAGAACCACCGCCGATCCATATAAAGTAATGCAGCGATGTGTATTCTTGCGGAGTATTCAGTATGGGAAGCACGCGTCAATATCACTGGAGTATGCCAAATGCAGGCTCGGATGGAAAATGTGTTACCAGTGGTACATTTATTTTTGTTGTTTCTTTTAAAAGCATGGTCATTGAATTGGTTTGAAAGGGTATTAAAATTGAAAGGTTTATTTATATCTTATAATATAAAAATGAATCGCAAAATGTGTTGGTAAGCGCATAACTCAACAACGCCTGGACCGATTTCGCTAATTTTTTTTTTGTTGTGTTCGTTATTATGAGGAGAAGGTTCTTATGGAAAAAAAAAATGAAAATTATGGTAGTGTAGGGTAGTGTAGGGTAGTGTAGGGTAGTGTAGGGTAGTGTAGGGTAGAGTAAGGTAGAGGAGGGTAGAGTAGGGTAGAGTAGAGTAGGGTAGGGTATAGTAGGGTAGAGTAGGGTAGAGTAGGGTAGAGTAGGGTAGAGTAGGGTAGAGTAGGGTAGAGTAGGGTAGAGTAGGGTAGAGTAGGGTAGAGTAGGGTAGAGTAGGGTAGAGTAGGGTAGAGTAGGGTAGAGTAGAGTAGAGTAGGGTAGAGTAGGGTATAGTAGGGTAGAGTAGGGTATAGTAGGTAATATTATAAAGAGGTAAAGTTTGTTTTTATGTTTTGTTTGTTTGTAGGAGGTAATCTCTGAAAGTACTGGTCCGATTGCTAAAATTTTTTCACTGACAGATAGCTGCTTTATTTCTGAGTGGCATAGGCTATATTTTAAGTATGCGGGCAAAGTCATGGACAAAAGCTAGTGCAACTCAGGTCACGACAAGTCAAAGCGGGCATTAGGAGCCAGCGCTTAGTTGGGTGCAGGAGCAAAAACAACCCCACGGTCGCCCGGATGATCCTTTAATCATGTATTTGTGCGGACAACCAGGTAACATAACAACCTTATAACTTTGTGATTTTTCATGATACAGTTATGGAATTTTGTACATTGATTCTTTACATACACTAAACAAGTGATTCGAGTTTTGCATATACTAATGTTGCATGCCGTAAAACGGGGTGAATAGAAACAAAAATTTAGTTAGGTTTTTCACTTTGATACCATATTATCAGTCTCTAAAAAAGCATCGACTTTTTAGAATAAGAATTCATTAATAAATTGATATAGTTAAATGCTGCAAAAAACATTTAAATGTTGAGAACCCCTTTGAAGTTTTGTTCCTATTACCCTTGAGTTTCTATTCACCCCATTTTATCCGTATCTATATTTTATACGCATTTAGTTCCTAAACATATTAATAAGAACCTCCTCTTTTTTTAGAAGTCGGTTAAAAAAAAGCTTGCCCTGCTTTAAACCCAGAAAAAACTCCACAAAACCTAGCAACTCTATCCCAACACACAATCAAAATCCAATGACAAACGAGACATTGGTAACTGGTGCAATCCAGTTTGAACTGGCTCGCGGTATATTTATCATAGGACACAGCGTTACGGGGCGAAACGAGAAAATATGGACCTCGGGCACATATTCAAATATTTGAAAGTGTCGCTGTTAAAGATTTTGTTAAATATGCTCTTTGAAATAAATTTGTTTGGTAAAGTAATGTAGTTTTAAGTGGAATGTGAATAAGAGTACCTATCTACTTAGTTTTAATGGATGGACACTTCTTCATTATTTATTTATTCTGAGTTGTTCTTAACACAGTTGATTTTTAGGTCAGTACAGGTATGTTAGGTTGCGGTAAGCAAACGACATCTGAATTGATTCCCCAAATCGTGACGCGTGTGGAGTTACTGATGACTAGCTTTTGTTTGCGGAATCGCTCGTGTACATAACAGCCTATGTCACTCCGAAATAAAGCAGCTAGCAATCGGAACAGTACTTCTAGAGATAACCTTCTACAAAAAAAATATACTTTAGATCTTTATAATTTTAATAATAGTATTAGTCCAGCATCTTTTGGTGAATGTGTAAAAAATCAAACGGGTTGGGAGCTACTGATAAAATTGCAAAAGATTAATAAAATCGACGTAGGTGGTACGTAGGTACTTTTTGAATTCCTGACTGATCCTAGAAATGATGCAGATACAATTACGTTTGAGATCACAATGTGTGGGCAGCTCAACCTTGGTAAAAAAACATTTTATCACTGGTGCTGATTATTAAGTCAAGCTATTATTGTAAACTTAGGTTAGGTTACGATGGGGCTGACATGGTTTTTGAGATAATAGTCCCTAAAAATTAAGACTAAAAAAAATGTCTTAGACTATATGAAAACTGCCTATAATAATGAAAGACATCTTCAAAATACAAATTAACTTTTAATCAGTCATCAACAAGATTAAACATTGAAAGTCCAATGCAGTATCTTTAACTATGCAGTATTTTTAAAGGCTTATACATAAGTCTTCTTTTAACTCTTACCCCGTGTTATTTGGGGTCAACAAAACATGTTTTTTTTTTTCCATTTTGTCCTGTCACCCTTCAAACTAACATTAACTCCTTTTTCTTTCTTAATACTCACACAATCCATCCATCCCCTTTTCCCTTTCCATCTGGATCTACATGTCATAACTCTTTTAGTAAAATGCATTTTATCCCTCTTCTTCACATAACCATACCAAGAAAAACGATTCAGTTTCAACTTTTCAGTCACTGGTACTACTTTCAAACTTCCTACAGATACCGGGTAAATTAAAAACGATTCTAAAATGATATATTTATCATTTTATTCATTCTAGTAGTAGTTACCTTAGAGATAAAATTATGAATGTAGATCAATCTTGTTCAAATCTTATTGGAAAAACATAACCCCGTATTGAGAAAAACAATGCCGAGAAATGAACCGTATATAAGGTATATTCTACTTGAAATAATTTGGTTCGTGTCAAGCTTGTTAAGGTTTTGATTTAAATGAGTGTACTACGTGAGGTCGAAAAAATGTGCGATAAAACTTTACTGCGGCTCACCTTATTTCGAATGTACTGCGACACACTGAAGCTCGACGTCACGCTGGTTTGAAAAACGATTGTGTAGCAGTAGTTCGACACTACGGTAGTGCAACAAACAATTGTGTGAGTAATGTAATTCGACAGTACGTCGCGTCGGTGCAGTATTACAATAGTTTGACACCATGCTACCTGTCACGAAGCCCACGCCATGGAGTCTGGGTGAATATAAAAAAATAAATAAACACGAAAGCTAAGGCTGAAGCTCAGCTGAGATTCGCTCCACCTTAGCCTGAATCTAACCTGGCCTTGTCGGGGTGACCTAAAATATGCTAATTCTTCTCGTCACACTAGAGTAATGTCGAGCTTCAACGTGTCTTGTGCGACACGTACACGCATGCATTCGGACTATGATGAGTCGCAAAACAATTTTGTTACTAAAACGTTAATCGCACATCCAATTGTCTAGCTCACGTAGTGAACTTGATTTAAATACTTACCCTGACAAACAGGCATTTCATAAATTCAAGAGAACTCGAAAATACTTCGAAATAAGATGCTGTTTTCAATGTATAGCATTCGTAAAGTTCTCCTTAACTTGAACAGAATTCACATGAATACGGAAATAGAAATATCCGCTCCAAAATTTTCTAACGGCAAAATTTTCTAGCAGCATATTATGCAGAGTTTTCGCTGTTCATAAACCCAAAATCTCATTATCAAATTTCCAAAAATCCTTGACCAGAAATACATGGAAAGATGTAAAAAGCCGTGTAATTATGTGGGCATACCACCTGGCAGCACAAACCAGACGTGACTTCGATAGCAAAAATGTAAATTTCTGTAAAAAATTTGAAAAAAAGGTCAGAAATATCACTACTTTTCAAAAAGAGATAGATGAATAAACAATTTTGTTCGGATAAAACACAAGGGCCCATCAAAAGGCAGAAAGACACAAAAAGGGCAATGGAAAGGGTTATGCTTGGAGTATCTTAGCGTGATCAAATCGGGAATCCAGATGTCTGCAGGAGAACCAAAGTACCCGAAAGGTGTTTCTTCTCAGGGTAGTCAGCTAGGAAACACCGGCCTCATCTAGCATTAATTGACGAAAAAAAAAATTGACGTGTAAAAGTGTTTTTATAAAACCTACTTGCAAAATAAAGATCATTTATCATTTATCATTTATCCCCATGAATCGCTAAACTTAAGTGTCAAAGGTCAAAGCAGACTGTTTTTGGAAGAGATGTCAATGGGGCAAAACGTCCTGGAGTAGATTTTACTTCTAATTCGGACACTCTTAACAGAGTGGTCGTGGTCAATTCTCGGCAGAGTCTTGCGCCATCGCCTCTCTCGCGGTACGACGCCATGCAGCTATGTTTGGCGGCGTGGGAGTTTTTATTAACACTGCAGTGTCTCACCGATTTGATGAGGTCCGTCCATCGTGTTTGAAAACGTCCACGAGACCTTTTGTCCATGACTTTTCTTTGCACCACCAATCGTTCCATCGAGTCCTCGTTACGGGTGATATGCCCAAAGAAAGTATGCTGGAGTAGATATCGCGTACAAGAAGATGCGGTGTTGATAACTGCGGGGTGCCAGCTGAAAATCAACGCTGGATTTTTGACGCCCAGCAATTGCTGAGTTGGTGACCCTTTCGGTTCAGGCACAGTCACTGCAACTGTATTGTATGTCTGTACTCTTTTTTTATTATGATTTTATGTTGTTGTACCTATATTGTGTTGCTTGCGCCGAATAAATGCTATTCTATTCTATTCTATAACCTTCCCACAATGTAGAACACACAGGTGTGTGGTGATTTATGACAACAACATTGTACACTCATTGCTCAATAAATTGTTTTGACTTTGACCGATGATCAGTTGAGGGTCGTATGAACCTGATGGATGCGAGACTCACAGGACTAGTAATTGTGGGGACTTTTGGGGGAGGCCTATGTCCAACAGTGGACGTCTCGGTGGAGCACACAGTCGAGGTGTGCCCTGCTTGGGCGGAGCATCGCCGTGCCCTAGTGGGGGCGATCGGCGGCGGAGACCTCTCGCGTCGGGCCTTGGTTGAGGCCATGATCCGGAGCGAGGAGGAGTGGCAGGCGGTCGCCGACTTCTGCGAAGCAGTAATGCTCGCAAAGGAGGAGGCCGAACGCATCAGGCAACGGCGTTATCGCCGCCGCCGCCGCCGCCGCTGCCGGGATTCTGATCCCGATTTCCGGCCACCGTAGGCGCGGGCTTGCGGACAGTGAGCAATGGGTAGCTCGCTGTCCGGCCGTCCGGTAACTGTCCGGACCAAGCCCAAGTCGTCGACGGCGCGCACTGTTCCCGCGCGCCTCAAGGAGTTGTCAGCAACAGCAGGGACCCAGCCGGGTCGAAGCCTACTGGGGCCAGGGTTATCCGTAAGGGCGCTCGAGCCCCGGTATGAAGGCTAGAAGGAACGGGGTGGGTCTTTTAGTCAGTAAGAGTCTGACACTATCTCCCGCTCCGCCCAAGGGCGGGGGATATCAATGCATGATTTTTTCCCACCATAAAAAAAAAAAAAAAAAAAAAAACAGTGGACGTCTTTCGGCTCAAAGTCAAAAAAGTCAAAAGTTTTTTATTTCACATAGGCCTACATGGGCACTTATAAAACGTCAGAAGCTAGTGCGCGGTTCGAAATTGGTCGTCTCCTATGGAGAAAAACTGGCAAGAAACTCCATGGTTACTCTTTTAAAAAAATGATGGCCAAATGAAGCAAAATGGCTAAAATAATGATACTAAAACGGTACCATAACCGGTTTTAATTGTCTTTTAAGCGACAAACTCGCAGTTGTGGCGCACACGTTTTGTATAAAGTCAACCTTCTGTTTTAAACATTCGGTTATCAAAAAGGTGCGTAAAATTTTAATGAGCCCCGTCCTTCAGATATGAAATGGAGGGAGGATGTAAAAATTTACGCCAACCATTAGCAGTATCTAGCGCGATTGGAGGATCGGTATTGTTTCATGTTTTCGAACGGATAATATTACTTTATGGAAGAAATAAAACGCTATGTTTTCTTTACTCTTCCGGTTCATTTTTGTTTCTTCTTCATCATATTGATCACGCGCATCGATTTTTCTGCCAACATCATCGTCTTCCTGCCCTTGTCTCGTGTTATTTGGGGTCGGCGCAACACGTATTATTCTTCCATTTGGTCTGGTCACCCGTCACGCTATCATCTTCATCATCATCACTACAGCCGAAAGATGTCCACTGCTGGACATAGGCCTCCCCCAAACGTCGCCACAACGACCGATACTGTGCGTCTCGCATCCACCGCATTTCCACGACTATCACCAAGTCGTTGGTCCATCTAGTGGGAGGCTTTCCAACGCTGCGTTTTACGGTGCGTGGTCGCCACTCTAGAACCTTTCAAGCTGTCACTAACGCCTTTTTTCTTTCATACGAGTATCTCTCTTCACACAATCCATCCATTTTTCTTGAATGTCTCTGCCTTGTCTCAGGTAATTAACAATTCCTTGTACCCAACCGGATTATAACCATTGTCAAGTTTAGAAGATTAAAGCCACCACACGGGAAGATACGAAAAGGGACTATGTCTTAATACACAAACCAAAATAATAATAAATCTGTCTAGCCATACCTCCAATAAGTTGGAGTCAGCTTCCACTGTACCCGGTCACAGTGAAATACTGGTACAAATACCGGCACGGATCTTGAGCGCTGGCTTCCAGTTGCGCAGTCAAATATTCGATCTCTTTAGTAGTGGGAAGTGAGACGCGGGGGCGGTGAGTGTCAGTGATTGGCTCGCCGCGCCATCTAGTCCTATGACTAGATGGCGCTAAACGTCTATACGTCACTCGTCAGTCGTTCCCTGCGCTTGCTGCATTTATCTAACAACGACGACGATTAGCTCGCCAATGTATGAAATGCGCAAAGCGATCCCCACTCTGACGCTGAGCGCTCAAGATCCGTGCCGGTATTTGTATAAAGCGATTTCCTATCTTATCTTATCTATGTGGTCTACTTTTTGCACGTTGTTCTCGGAGAACCACTTTATGTGGACCATTGCGGAGTCTCCTAATACAGGCATTATTTACCTAAAAGGAGGCTCCAATCACAATCTATTGTTAAAAAATTTGGTTCGGAAATAAAACATTTTGTATTTTATTGCGGCCTTTAATCTAACCAGCTCATCTCTCTTCAAAAGCAGATGAGGCCTCTGAGTTAACTCATGGTGTCCATATGAGCATTCTGTTCTCCCAGGGTTTTTATGTGTATTTTCTGACGCCTTTACGCTCAAGAACCACGTGCACGATATTTTCTCAGACTCCATGCATGCAATACAAAACTGTCGGTGATAATCGTTGTGTAGAAAAGGGATTTTCTATTCTTTTTTACTGAATCGTGGTGTTGTGTTATATTATTATGACATCAACATCATCATTTTAGCCGAAAGACTTTCAATGCTGGATATAGGCCTTCCTCAAGTGTCGCCACAACAAACGGTCCTGTATGTCTCGCATCCATCACATTCTCGCGACTCTCACCAAGTCAGCGGTCCACTTTGTAGAAGGTTCTCCAAAGCTGCGTCTTCCAGTAGCCACTACAAAACCTGTAGCGAGCAATGTGCCTTGCCCACTATCTCTTAAGTTATATGAAAAGTTAGAAATAAAATATAAATGAACAGCCTAATATAAAAATATATAATAATAAAAATATACGACAGGCCTGTTGGTCTAGTGGTTAGTGATCCTGACTGCTATGCCGGAGGTCGTGAGTTCGATTCCCACCCAGAACAAATGTTTGTGTGATGAGCACAATCATTTTTTCTGTGTCTGGGTGTAATTTATCTATAATATGTATGTATTTAGAAATATATAAGTATGTTTATCAGTTGTCTAGTACCCATAACACAAGCTCTGCTTAGCTTGAGACTAGACGGCGCTGTGTGATAGTTGAGGAATATTATATTATATTATATCATATCATATTATATCATATTATATTATAATATTCAAACCCCAAGCGAACCATAGACTGTAAAATATTGAGCGTTTTGTTTATAAGGTATTTATCCAAGAACGTAAATAAGAAGTTCTCAATAAAGTGGTCTGTAAATATCGAAAATAAGCAAACCTTTTCGTTCTTTTTTATAACCTATAGATATTTACGGGTTAATTGAATATCTGCCAAAAAATGCCAATACATATATGTCTACAGATATAATTTCTATCTATCTAGGGGAAACTTGCCATCCTACTTACATACGTCATAACAGAATATCAACTAAACACACATAGTTTCCTATAAAAGAAGTCAAAGTCTGTCTGTCTGCCTGTAAACGACGACAAAACGGGCAAAAAATTCGGAGTGTTCATTTGTGAATCTTTGGACACTATAATGTATTTTAAGCTTTCACTCGAAGAAAATAAGCATAATAGTCTCCTCAGCCTTATAGGTAATGTGTCTACTACTACAAAGCAGACAAAAAAATATACATTTTATTTGTATTGGGGGCCCGACATCAAGATCAAATAGATGCGCCTGCAGCATTTTTAGACGATACAATTATTCCAGGCATATTTAGATTTTTAAATCATGTTTACTATCAAGAAACCAATAAAAATGTACTAATCCTTGTTATTTTGGTATTAATCTTATTATGATATTTTTATTTTTTTAGATTTATGGTGTTTTCCCGTTATCTGCGTTAATGCGACATATATATTTGTAAACTAAAGACGTATATCTAAATATTCTACCTATTTTTTTTTCTGTAGACCGTGAGTATAGTTTCCGTACTAAGTTGCCCAATTAACAAATTAAAAAAAAGATTAAGTGCTAGAAAAGGTATAGCCAAAGGTATAGAAGTGTAGTGTGTTACATGCCTATGTCAAAATAGTTTCAGATCAGCACGAATACCAAACAACTAGTGCCAGGGCCTCAAGTCTGCTATTACAATAGTGTCAGAATGGTCTATCATTGATGTCATAATTGTCGATTTTGACAAGTTTGGTAATCTACTAATATAATGGCGTCATTATGACTTTCCAATGGTCAACCACTGACACTCCATTGAAAGAAGTGACGGTAATCTGCTAAAACTTTGACAGTTTATTTGATCAGTGTTTTGCCATTAGAACGTTATTGTGCAGTTATTGGTTTTAATATGCTCGAAATTATCGTTCTACCACAATTCTATTACAAGACCAGTCACCGATCAATGATCGATCATTATGAATTAATGATTACAAACTTTTAGCAAAATGACAATGGGATCGTGTTGGAATGACGAATTTAATAAAAATAGCAGACTTGGGGCCCTGGTCTTAGGTTATTATGAGGTGACAAACATTTTGTACTGAAATGTTTAGTCGATAATTCGTAAATGGCTTTTGATATTTTCTAACAAATATTTTGCAAAAACATTTTATTCCCAACCTCTAGACAGACAATGCCACATCCACAGCTAGTATCACACCGATAAAAGAAAGCAATCTATTAATCATTTGCGAAAAAACAAGTCAATTGTAAAAGAAATACTTATCCAAGAGATAAGGTGGGTTATTTTTCACGTCATCACGTTGTTGGGTCGTCGGATAACCGTCCGGGTGGAAAATGACATGATATCGGGACATTCAGGGACATTGTGGGACATAGCGGGGACATAGCCGGGACATTGAGGGACATCGAAGTGACGTTTGGTACATCGTAAGCCGTAGACGAGAAAATGATTGCAAGATTTAGATAGAGAACTCATTTGATGGGTGTTTATTGTATTATTTTTGTGGTGAAATATTGACGTTGATTGATTTTGAATTGAGTTTAGAAGCGTGATTTGATGACTTAAATAAGAAGTGGGTACTATTGTGTATTATATTTTTTAAGCTAAATGTTAAGACGAATTGTTTCATAAGTGTAGTGTTCGTAAACGTGACTGCAGATTGCGAGTTTCTAGGTTTGATTCCTGGATCGCGCAAAGTATTAAAAGCAGGCAACCTGACATAAATTTTCACTTTTTTTCATACAAGTGCTCTAATACGGTTATGACGTTTTTACACATTTTTATTAGATATTTTGGAAACAAACATTTTGTGGATATTATGTAGGCTTTTATTGAAATCAATTTGTATATATCTGTACAACCAATCTAGTAAAGGAAAATTTGCCCATCATAGTGTACTCAAAAATTAAAAAAAAATCTAAAAAATAAAACAATAGAATCCTTGCAAATCCAGATTCTGAATGACGAAAATTCTTTCCAAAAACTTTTAGTTTTATAAAAACACGTTTTTCTTGGATCAAGTTATGTCAAATATTCGAGTAAATATCGCTATTACCGAGTGAAAACAGAGTGATAATACCTGAAACCCAACAGTGCTTTCAGGTATTATCACTCTGTTTTCGCGTTGCCTTTTTATTAAACATTGTGTTGGATGAACCGTCAAGCTTTTAATCCATGCCCAGGTGGACGGTAAAAGAATAGGAAAGGGCCTTAACTTTTTTTCTTCTAATTTAAAAACCCACAAACCATCATCATCATCATCTTCCTGGCCTTGTCCCATATTAGTTGGGGGTCAACTTAACATGCCATTTTAACAATGTAGAATGTAATGTCGTGGATACTTGCCGCACATTGTGTTGTCGATGGTAGAAAGGTGATAGCGGACTGCTGTGTTCCAGGCTTTGCAGATTAGACTGTGATTGGATTTCGATAAATTTTTTCACGTACTAAGGCCGCGGTCGCTCACAATGGGCCTCATCAGAAGGCTTAAAGTCGCATAAAGGGCAATGGGAAGGGCTATGCTCGGAGTTTCTTTGCGTGAATCAGAAATAAAGATATCCGTAGGAGAACCAAGGTTGCCGACATAGCACAAAGAATCGCTAAGCTTAAGTGGCAATGGGCAGGGCACATTGCTTGCAGAACAGATGGCCGTTGGGGCCGAAAGGTTCTGGAGTGGCTCTAATACGATTATGACGTTACTACACATTTTTATTAATAATAATAAATATATTCCACAACTGTCACACAACGCCATCTAGTCTCAAGCTAAGCAGATCTCGTGTTATGAGTACTAGACAACTGATAAACATACTTATATATTTTCTAAATACATATATATTATAGATAAATACACCCAGACACAGAACAAATGATCATGCTCATCACACAAACATTTGTCTTGGGTGGAAATCGAACTCACAACCTCCGGTGTAGCAGTCAGGGTCACTAACCACTAGACCAACAGGCCAGTCAATTAGGTTTATATTTCGGAAACATAGATATTTTGTGGATATTATCTAGGCTTCTATTGAAATCAATTTATAAATATCTGTAAAACTAATCCAGTAAAGTAAAATTTGCCCATCATAATCAATTCAAAAATTAAATAAAAAAAACTAAAAAATATAACAATAGAATCCTTGCAAATCCAGATTCTGAATGACGAAAATTTTTTCCAAAAACTTTTACAGTTTTATAAAAACACGGTTTTCTTGGATCAAGTTATGTCAAATATTCGAGTAAATGTCGCTATTACCGAGTGAAAACATAGTGATAATACCTGAAACCCAACAGTGCTTTCAGGTATTATCACTCTGTTTTCGCATTGCCTTGTTATTAAACATTGTGTTGGATGAACCGTCAAGCTTTTAATCCATGCTCAGGTGGACGGTAAAAGAATAGGAAAGGGCCTTAACTTTTTTTCTTTTAATTTAAAAACCCACAAACCATCATCATCATCATCTTCCTGGCCTTGTCCCATATTAGTTGGGGGTCAACTTAACATGCCATTTTAACAATGTAGAATGTAATGTGGTGGATACTCGCCGTACATTGTGTTGTCGATGGTAGAAAGGTTATAGCGGACTGCTGTGTTCCAGGCTTTGCAGATTAGACTGTGATTGGATTTCGATAAATTTTTTTACGGACTAAGGCCGCGGTCGCTCACAATGGGCCTCATCAGAAGGCTTAAAGTCGCATAAAGGGCAATAGGAAGGGCTATGCTCGGAGTTTCTTTGCGTGAATCAGAAATAAAGATATCCGCAGGAGAACCAAGGTTGCCGACATAGCACAAAGAATCGCCAAACTTAAGTGGCAATGGGCAGAGCACATTGCTCGCAGAACAGATGGCCGTTGGGGCCGAAAGGTTCTGGAGTGGCGACCGCGTACCGGAAGACGAAGCGTTAGATGGCCTCCTACAAGGTGGACTGATAACCTGGCAAAGGTTGCGGGAATCCGATGGATGCGTGACGCACAGGACCGGTCGTTGTGGCGACGCTTGGGGGAGGCCTATGTACAACTCTAGTTCAAGCATGAGGTGTCTAGTGGCTATAAGGTCGTTATGACAAACATTCTTCTCCTGTATCAAAATGTAATATGTTATCATTTCTCTCTGTGATTTTCCTTAATTAACTTTAGCGTAATCCGAAGGCTCAATAATTGTGGTCTAATTTGGGCTTTCGATAAACAAAAGTTGGAAGTTCAATAACCTCAGGTAAACCGGAATATGCTTATAATAATATTCTCGATAAAGTTCAATCGAAAGTTCTAATTAATTTGATGTTGAGAACTTTATTCTGAGTTCAAGATCTTCCGCGGAAAATTAAGTCAAATGAACTCCGAAATATTATATATAGTATAAATATATGTCTTGTTTGTTTTAGGAAACATGTTAACAATTTATAAATGTTTGTTTCAGTTATAATGGATCTTCATAGATTAAGGATATGGCAGACTACTCAATTTAAAGATGTTGCAGAATAGAATATATGAGACAAAAGATGATCTAAATTAGCATCAACAACTAATCACACTAGTACAAGAAAAAGACACTCCATAATTATGGTAAGTCTTTGATAAGTGGCTGGAAAGACCCCACGGCATCCTCACCTTCCAGGTGGTTACCTCTTTCTGCGAAGTAGTAATGCTAACAAAGGAGGAGACCTCACGTGCACGCGTGAGGAAGCGACCCTCGAGCCCCCTTTTTTTTTATGGTGGGAAAATACACATCCCCCGCCCTTGGGCGGAGCGGGAGATAGTGTCAGACTCTTACTGACTAAAAGACCCACCCCGTTCCTTCTAGCCTTCATACCGGGGCTCGAGCGCCCTTTCGGATAACCCTGCTGTTGCTGACAACTCCTTGAGGCGCGCGGGAACAGTGCGCGCTGTCGACGACTTGGTCTTGCTCCGGACAGTTACCGGACGGCCAGACAGTGAGCTACCCATTGCTCACTGTCCGCAAGCCCGCGCCTGCGGTGGCCGGAAATCGGGATCAGAATCCCGGCGGCGGCGGCGGCGGCGATAACGCCGTTGCCTGATGCGTTCGGCCTCCTCCTTTGCGAGCATTACTGCTTCGCAGAAGTCGGTGACCGCCTGCTACTCCTCCTCGCTCCGGACCATGGCCTCAACCAAAGCCCGGACCCTCGCGCCCCTGTCGCCGCGATTCCGACTTCCGGCCACCGTAGGCGCGGGCTTGTGGACGGCGAGCAATGGGTAGCTCGCAGTCCGGCCGTCCGGACCGAAACCAAGTCGTCGACGGCGTGTACCTGTTCTATGCCCGCCTCAAGGAGATATCAGCAAACCACTGGCCCCATTAGGCTTCGACCCGTTAAAGCCTACTGGGGCTAAAGGTTTGTTTCTGAAAGGAAAACTCGGTCCTGGTATAAAACGCAACGAAGAGACAGGAGTGGGTCTTAAGTCAGTAAAAGTCTGACACACCCTCCCATTCCACCCAAGGGCGGGAGATGGCGGCACCTAAAAAAAAGGTAGAAAACCATCTTCACTAAAATAAACCTGTCTGTTTAATTCTTTCATTTAATCTTTGACAAATATACATTAAGGTTGTATGTAGAACCTGTGCAGTGTGCTGCCCAAACCTCCTAAGGCGATTTTACGGGTATGTCCAGTTCCCCACAGAAAGGTATCTGCCTACGCAATGGATTCATAAAAGGATTTGGTTCGTTTGCTCCAATAAGTACAGCTAGGTATAGTATTATTTATTATGTAATATTGTCTTTTAGCTGAAAACAAATTTTAATTAATTAATTAATTACGTTTCTAATTCACACGCATAAATATGGAATAATGGAAAAGTTTGCTTATTTTTGATGTTTACAGACTACTTTATGAAATCTTCTTATTTACATTCTTGGATACATAACCTATAAATAAAACACTCAATATTTTAATAATCTATGCGTATGGATTCACTTAGCGAATGGCGCGAGATTTCGCGCGAACGCCAGCGCGTTCGCTTGGGGTTTGATTGGTTAAAAGTTACTACCTAGCTTCCCTGCCCGAGTCTGTATTTCCTGATAGCTATAACTTAGGGTTCTTTAACTCAAAAGTGAATAGGCTACTTCTAAGCAAGCGTGTTTCATCGTCCACCACATCATCGCTTATCATCAGGTGAGATGGTGGTCAAACGCGATCCTACCAATAATAATAAAATAAAAAATAATAATATGAATGTGAGAACACTGTAGACTCAGTAGAGTCATATATGTTTTCTACTAGTTGACCCGGCGGACTTCGTACCGCCTAACAGTCAATGTATGTAGTATATCTTTCGAAATAGTCAACCGATTGTGATGAAATAAAGCCTAAATAATATATCAAGTTACACACAATGTTACGTATAAAAGTTATTTACGTCGATTCCGTACATTTTACGTGATGCGCTCACAACTAAAACCGGCCAAGAGCGTGTCGGGCCACGCTCAGTGTAGGGTTCCGTAGTTTCCCGTCCGTCACAATAAGTGTACCCACTTATGAGTTTAAAAAAATGCTTGCATATACGATTATACTACAAACTTAGTCCAGAAATTATTTTGTAGAACCCTTTTGTCTTTTTTGTGCAAAAACTGTTCTTTCCATCAAGTTCAAAATAATTTTCCTAGAAAGTTCTTATAAAGTTCTACTTTTCAGATTTTTTTCATATTTTCTAAACTTATGGTTCAAAAGTTAGAGGGGGGGGACACATTGTTTTTCACTTTTGGAGCGATTATTTCCGAAATTATTGACATTATCAAAAAATGATTTTAGTAAACCCGTATTCATTTTTAAATACCTATCCAACAATATATCACACGTTAGGGTTGAAATTAAAAAAAAAATCACTTTCCACTTTACATATAGGGGGGCTACCCTAATAAAACATTTTTTTCCAATTTTTATTTTACCACTTTGTCGGCGTGATTGATATACATATTGTTACCAAATTTCAGCTTTCTAGTGCTAACGGTCACAGAGATTAAGCGAGGACGGACAGACAGACAGACGGACAGACAGACATGGCGAAACTATAAGGGTTCCTAGTTGACTACGGAACCCTAAAAATGTCTGCAGATTTATTTTAATAAAGATCTCAATACATTTTTTTTTTTTTTGTACTTTGATGTCGAAGAGGATCGCATAAGTTATATCTCTTTTTAGCTAGCGGACTAACTAGGTAAATGTACTTTTAAAAATTATGCTTTAGAATAAGTTTAAAATATTTAAACTATAGATGAAAGAAAGTTTCTTATATTAGAAGTGAAGTGATTTTTGGTTGCAATGTAAATTATATATTTATTCATTTATGTACACACACAAACACTTAAAAATGGACAAATACAGAAAAAAAGAGTACAAAGGTACTGCTTATTTCCAATGAAATTTCTTCCAGCAGACCTGCGACAGGAGAGTTGGAAGAGAGATGTAGACACAGTGTATACAAACGAAACAGAAAATTAAGAATTTACTAAATTATCTAAATTAACTTATATAATAATACATATATAAATACAACACAACCAGTTATTAAAACACTAAAATAGATACAATACATAACATACACATACATATACATGATTATATTATAAACATGATTAGCTGCTGCCCGCGACGTCGTCTGCGTGAAGGCTCTACAGTACCAAAAATACCTAACATGTCAGTGTCGCTATAGTATTATAAGTAAACAACTTTTAAAATAGCATTAAAATATAAGTTTTTTTTTGCAAGCGAATCAAGTGAAGAGAGTTATATGGGAATCCTGCTGAGTTCAGTCATAAGATGTGACTGAAGGAAATAGAAAAAATAATGCAGGAATACATTCCAGGACACAAAAGAGTAAAAATACGTACAAAGGTATCATACCTTAGAACACTTCCCTATAAACTACGTTGGTAGTTATGCTGCCAGGAGCCAAAATGTAAAGAGAGTCAGGACTGGTGACGCGGGAGCAAGCGACGTACAGTTGCCCGTGTGAGAAGTAACTCGTATTATAAATAAAAAATATCTATAAAATAAAACATTACGAGATGGTTGAGAGGTAATGATCTTTGACTAGTTTTTTGAAGATAGTTATATTTTTAGCGTCTAATTATGTTGAAGTAAAAAGAAATATAAATGTCTAGCTTTTGCCCGTAGCTTCACCTGAGTACATAACATATTATTATATCCTATGTCACTCAGAAATAAAACAGCTTTCTATCGGTGAAATAATTTCAGCAATCAGACCAGTAGCCTGATTCACGTAAAATCAAACAAACCAAATATCGTTGAAGTTTTATAGTCGTTCGATCGAAGTCCTATCCAAAAGCGGTATTCACGTGTTCTTTAATCGGGATTGGATAGAACGACAACTTAACTGGCTCGAAACTAAACGGTCTATTGACGACTTATTTCCAGTTACATAAATAAGTATTCTACCAGGATAATGTAATACAGATTATTATTTTTAAATCGACTCTTCGACCAAACGACTTTAAAATCGGTGTCGTTTAAACTCGATTGATGGATTTGAATACGGAAATGGTCTAAACGAATGAAATGCTACGATATTATTACGGTTTTGATTATGTGAATCGGGCTACAGTACTTTCAGAGATTACCTCCTAAATACAAAAAAAAAACTTTACCTCTTTATAATATTTGTGTAGATTACTGCGATATACGAGTATGTATAACTTTGATATCTTCGAGTATACAGCCCGCGAGCCAAGGCCTACCTACCAGAGTTTCATGTCCCACAGTACTTAGTAGGTATATATTTTTTTTGTTGATTTGGTAACAACAGTAAAGTGTATTAAAAATATTTTAGTCAATTGTAGCGACATCTATGACGCCCCATAAGAACTAAAAATCCAAAATCTTGCATCGTGGTATTAGAGTTCTTCACGCGATTAGAACATAATCAACAGTTTGAAATAAACTATTGGGCAGTTGCCCGGTTCAGAAACAAAACCCGTCTGGTCGGAGGATCCTCTTGTGTCAATGGAGGTTTGCGGGACTTTACATCCATTCATACAACAAAAAAAAAAACGACAATAGCTAAAAACAGCCAATTTTCTTATTAGAATGACTACGAAGGTTCTTTGCCGTTTTTCCTAGCTTTTAGGCTGTTTAAATTCATAAACAACTAACCAAGTGCCCATGTAGGCCTAACCAAACCTATAAGACTCGTATACTTTGTCAAATTATGCAAACACAAAAGTAAAGCTGATTTTATCTAATCCTTGAAATATTGCCAGTGAGTTAAAATCCATAGCCCTATAGTATTTAAAGTTACAAAGAAATATTTGACTCCACACCTGTTCAGAACAACATAGTATACACTATTCAGATCGGTAGCGAAAGTTGAGTGTGTATGCGTTATCTGACTTTAAGCGAATTTCGCTACCACCCTATGTAGCAAAAATTACATACATAACTATCTAACGCACCACCTGAACCTATTTCGCCAAGCGAGCGATAATGTGGCGCCTATCTGGACGTTATAGAGTGAACTGCTATGAGTAGCGTATACCACGATCGTCTGACCAAATTTTTCGGTAGACCAGTGCGATAGCGAAAGTGAAGTGTGTTTGCATAATCTTACTATTTAAACCTAAGCAGATTGCTCGCACTGACTGGACAGGTCCACTCAAATCTGTATGATTCTTTGTTCCAAAGACCATCTCAGACAAGTCTGCATTGCTTTCATGTGATTTGACTATTACATATTTACTGTATGGAGTTTAAAAGAGACTGACCCCTTAGTTTATTTTGGTGTTTCTTCTCAGAGTAGTCAGCTGGGAAACACCAGCCACATCTAGTTTATGAATTAAAATGATGAAAAAAAAAATTGAAGAGTAAAAGTATTTTTTAAACCGATTTGTAAAATAGATATTATTATTTATAATTTATTGCGCCACCGCTATGGATAGTGAAAGTAACTTGCAAAATATTTAACGCACCACCTGAAACAGTTTAGATCAGGGATAATATAGATATGAAATTTCGGATACGGATTGGACAAGGATATAGAAATGATTATTATACCGGATACGGATACGGATATGAAATTATTTCGGATTATCCGTTAGTTTCGGATAATTTCGGTTATGGATATTAGATATTTAAGAAATTTCAGAAGTAAAATATAAATACTATTTAATAAATACTATTTATATTTTACGACGCGACACGTTATGACACAGGCTGCCATAACGTGTCGCAATTAGGCTCCGCCCCTATCCGGTATTATCCGAAACTTTTATTTCGGATTTGTTTACGGTTATAGATATTATTTTATATCGGATATCCGATAGTTTCGTTTACGGTTATGGAGCTCCCTAACATTTTCGGTTATGGATATTAGATATTTAAGAAATTTCAGAAGTAAAATATAAATACTATTTAAAATATAAATACTATTTATATTTTACGACGCGACACGTTATGACACAGGCTGCCATAACGTAAGCAATTAGGCTCCGACCCTATCCGATATTATCCGAAACTTTTATTTCGGATTCGGTTACGGTTATAGATATTATTTTATATCGGATATCCGATAGTTTCGGTTACGGTTATGGAGCTCCCTAACATCCCTGATTTAGATAGTGACACTAGTTTTGTTAGTTACGACCTAGTTGAAAAAGTCCATACAAAATACTCGGTGAACCAATCTGAGTAGCAAATGCCACGTACGTTTGATCTTTTGGTAGACCAAATGGGTAGCGAAAATCGATTGTATCTAAGCAAATTTCGCTACCGCTATAATGCACCAAGTGCAACCCCATTTTATGTCCAGACAATTTCTTTCCATGCCAGGTTTCCTGGAAGAGATCGCGGAATGCGATGAGTTCGCGAATTGTATTGTTTTTAAATGTAAGGCTCAAATGTATTATTTATTATCTTGGTGTACAATAAAGTACATATAAATATTTATTTTTTATGGTGGGAAAAATCATCCAATGACAACCCCGCTCTTGGGCGGAGCGGGAGATAGTGTCAGACTCTTACTGACTAAACGACCCACCCTGTTCCTTCTAGCCTTCATACCGGGGCTCGAGTTCCCTTTCGAATAACCCTGGCCCCAGTAGGCAAGTACATATAAATATACTCGGTGAAGTACTCTGTGTAGCGAATCCTACATAGATCTAAATAAAGTTATAGGTACATAAATTGTGATTCTCCTTTGTTTTCCATATCGAAAAGGTCAAAACCCAAAGCTCCCACACAAGCTCTGTTTCCAAAAAGGATTTGGGGTATCTATGTCAAAGTAACCTCGTGAAAATAATTAACTTGATATCGAAATTAAAAGGTTTTTAATCGAGTTTAGTGTTTTAGGTTCGAATTAATAATTGGATTTTAGAGAGGCATTATTTTTGTTTTATTTGTTTATGTGAAGTTGAATAATAAATGATTTATTTTAGGGTTCTTTAGCTCAGTCGGTAAAAACTCATCTTGGATCATTTAGTTATGCGTTTGTCAGTCAGCACGTCTGTCTGTATTTTAAGACCCTTTTTTTCAGGTACGGAGACATTAAGCTGAAATTAAATTAAAATTTTACTAATGCAAATAATTAACGTGATTAACGTAATTTACTACGTATTTAACGTAATTTTACTTTTCTTAAAAGTGGTAGATCTGTGTTTCCTGATAGCTACAACCTAGGGGTCTTTAAGTCAAGAGTGAATAGGTTGCTTCTAGGCAAGCGTGCTCCATCGTCGGCCATATCATCACTTACCATCAGGTGAGATAGTGGTCAAACTGAGCCTATCAATAGGTCATAAAAAAGTACAAATATCAAACTTTTAGATGATCGTAAACTAAAGATAAGGCTGCTTAAATGTTTATGCTCAGATTATGAAGAAGAAGCGTTGCACATTTAATCGAGATTCTAAATGACGACAATTTTTCTCAAAAACTTTTAAGGGTTGTAAAAAAAACTCGCCTTTCCTGGAACAAGTTTTGTGAAATATTCGAGTAAATCACAGAATTACCGAATATCAACAGAGTTTATAGGCGTTATCTCTTTTTTTTTGCTTTGCCTTTTCGTCAAACATCGCGTTGGATTGCGTTAGATGAAGCAACAAGATTTTTAAACAATGCTCGATGTTGATGATAGATGAATGGAAAATGAAACTCTCAAGCTAAAGTACAATCAGAAAAGTTCTCAACTTCTTATTTGAAACAGTCTCCGTATGGTAAGTAAAACCTCACGTCATTCAAATCGAATAACAATAACAGAAAACAAAATACAATCGTATTGAGAACTCTTTTCTGAGAGGGTCAAAATAGTTTTCATCTTCTGCCAGTTACTAGCTTATAGATATCTGTAGTTCTTTTGAATGAGGCTTTGGTACTGGGTGAAGTTCTTCGCGGGATTAATTGGAATGAAGTTCAAGATCATTCGCAAAATGATTTCTAGTCATCATCATCTTCCTGCCCTTGTCCCGTTTTATTTGGGGTCGGCGCAACACGTTTTTTTCTTCCATTCTGTTCTGTCACTCGTAGCGCTATCACTAACTCTATTTTCTTTCATATCGCTTCTCACACAATCCATCTATCTTTTCTTTGGCCTCTCTCTCCCCCTCCAATCATTTTTTAGCAACATGCGTTTCGTGCCTCCTTTTCACGTGACCATACCAAGACAAACGATTCCTTTTCATGTTTTCAGTCACTGGCGCCACTTTCAAACTTCCCCTAATATACTCATTTCTCACCTTATCCATTTTCGTCACACCACACATCCATCTTAACATTCTCATCTCCGCTACGTGCAATCTTTTTTCATCCGTCTTTTTCACAGCCAGACATTCTGATCCATACAGTATGACAGGCCTTATCACGGACTTGTAGATTTTACCCTTCAACTTGAGGGGTTATGATTCCTAGTAGGTATTGTAAATTAAAATAATTATTGGAAAGCAGTGGTGGCCGATTGGTAACGGCTCTGACTTACGAGTAGTAAGCCGGTCACGGGGTCACACCCAGCCAGGCGCATCACTTTGTGTAATTTATTTCATCACCACTGCTCTCAAAACGGTGAAGGAAAACATCGTGAGGAAACCGGCATGTCCTAGAACCAAAAATTCGAAGACATGTGAAATTCACCAACTCGCTCTGGGCCCGCGTGGTGGATTACGGCCCATTCCCTCTACTAGAAAGAAGGCTTGAGTCCCAGCAGTGGGAACATTAAAAGGCTATATGTATGTATGTTATGTAGGTATTGTAATGAAAAATTGATGTAGGACTGGCTCCAAAGGGTTAGAGTGATACTTTCGAAAGCTGACTTTTTTCAGAGGAGAGAACATATTTTTTTATTGATGATAGGTTCGCGCTTGACCGCTATCTCACCTGATGGAAAGCGATATCTTTTGACTTTTCACATTCAAGGGTCCACCCTAGAATACACCCTACTGCTCCAGCAGGAGGGTGTGTCAAATTTTCACTCTTTAAAACCTGCCTATGTTCCTTCAATTGCTATTTACGGTCTCTGACTGACTGACTCGGGTTCAGTTCCTATCCTACTTTTTACTTGACGCTGGCTAAATACACAAATCATGAAAAACCAAATAAAAAAAAACACTAAAAACAGGTTTTCTCAAAGTCTTTGCAATAAATCACTTACTATCATACCTTTGATATTTGGATTTCAGCTTAGAGCCAATTCATTGAATTCAATGGAAAATATCAGCCATTTGAATCCCTGAATCGAACTGGCTAATCGTAGAAATTCTACCTATAAGCTCATTTGGATTTCGGAAAGTTATGTTAGACGGGACACAGGCGGCAGCGTTGAAAAGAGATACTGTGGCTCTGTTTGAATGAAAGAATGAATGAATTTATTTTATTTTGGACACAATAAGATTTATATAGTGTTAGTAACTTAATAAATAACTTATTATCTAGTATTAGTACCCATTACCCTTTGCACAAGAAATTTTACAATCGGAGGGTTATAGCAATTTTTTTTTTAACTTTAATTTTTTTTAACTGTAATTTTACTGTGGGTTTTCTAGCCTGAAATAAATGAATTTATTATATCTCTCCGCTACAGTTCTCAGGATGTTGTTGGGACTATCTCTCACTCCTGAGTAGCAAAGCACGAAATCCGCTAACCGAGTGGAACCCGTCGGTGCGAGCACAAAATAGATGGTTCAAAAGACAATCTCATGTATGTGCTTCACTTTTTATACCTACGCTCAGTGGGCGCACACTAATGAGCGTTTGCGCCGGAACTGTTCCATGAGCGGGCCGAGATGCTTCGATATATCGTGTCCGTGAGCGGTGTCTATGTGTGCTTTGCTCGAGCGTGCTTTGTATGTAGATTGACTTCTGTAACTATCTATTTTGTGGTAGGAGCCTGCGCAAACATCTCCGACGCACTACAGTAGCGAGGCAGTCCCAACAACTAAAAATGTAAAGGGCAATTCAGGTACGTTTAAGTCAGTAAAAGTCTGTGACGAAAGGGATCTCGTCGTATCCAGAGCGAGAAAAGTCTCGATAGTGTGATGAATCTTATTTCTATAATGATGATAATGTCTTATGAGCAACTTGTAAAGAATTGCCAACGATTTGGACATAGACTCTAAATGGACTCATTTTATTTTTAGCATTTTTTCACCGATACCAACTAAATTGAACCTATTTAGTATATTCAGACACAAAAAATCGTAAAATAGAATATAAAGAATTACCTGAAGTGAGATACTAAATGCCAGCGACCTTGAGAGTAGCTAGCGTTACTCCCCCCCCCCCCGTGCATCACGATTATTCAAATAATAATATGTACTACATTTATTAAACATTAAGTCCACCTCTGTACCCATGTGCATAAAGTGTTAAATAAATAAATAAACACAATATGAATAAAAATCGTTTACAAAAACATTGGCAATTATCATTTATTTTGTGAAAGTTTCATGAAAATACACTTAATGGTTTTTGCCTGTTCTTCGCTATTTTGGCTGAGTTACACATAACTTTGAAAATTAATCACTCCAAGTTTATTAAAAAAAAAAGATTAGGCAAATAGTACTACTAACTAGGTTAACATGTATTTTTTCCAAAACATACGGACTAGCCTTTTAGGCGTAATGTAGGATTTAAAATCATCAAAAATCTGCCCCTTAAATCTAGCTAAAAATAGTTTTGGTAAAGCTTTTTTCCCCATGACTGTGTGTGTCCGACTCGTCAGTAAGAAAAATGTGTCATTTATTGAAATGAAAATGTGTCAATTTGGACACAGTTTGCGTCCGAATCAACAACAACTTCTTGCGAAGAACACATCATCATTTAGCATAATGTTGCGGATAACATTGTCAAGACATATTTTCAGAAGATTCTCAACAATCATTGATTAATCAACGTCGACAACAAAAGCGCTTGTAGTTCTAGTGTTAGAAATAAAAATACTCCAGATACTTACCTTTTTTTTTATGGTGGGAAAAAATCATGCATTGACATCCCCCGCCCTTGGGCGGAGCGGGAGATAGTGTCAGACTCTTACTGACTAAAAGACCCACCCCGTTCCTTCTAGCCTTCATACCGTGGCTCGAGCGCCCTTTCGGATAACCCTGGCCCCAGTAGGCTTCGACCCGGCTGGGTCCCTGCTGTTGCTGACAACTCCTTGAGGCGCGCGGGAACAGTGCGCACCGTCGATCCAGATACTTACCTGACTGTAGAACGAAAATTGCCCGTTTGGAAGCCCCTAACTAACATTTACCTGAGTTTCTACGTCTGCAAGGATTGGTGGCCCTAATTGGCGGTTCGTTTAGTTTGTAAGCAGAAGTTTGATCAGTTAGTGAGTGCAAAATTTTACTGGGATTAGGAATGATGCATTTGGGAAGTTTGATCTGTTCGAGCTTGATTTTGTGGTGTAATCAAATTTTTGTTTTAGTGTAGAATAGTTTAAATTGGCCAGTTTTAAGGGTCTTCACACCCCAGTCAGTAAAGACAGAACCCTTATTAGATCACTGTATTGTCCATCTGTCAAGACCTTATTTCTCAAGAACGCATTGAGGTACCAATCTGAAATGGATACCAAATACTTAGGTCTACTACACCTTGAAGCAGTAAAAATATCAAACTTCTAAGTCACAAAAACAATGTGAAAATGACGCCATATAAGCTCTTTTTAGGCGCATATTTCGACATTCGTATAAAAATCAAAACTAGTCTAGAGTACTGAAATTTGGCGAGAAAAAAGTCTCATAGCACTAATATATAGATATGTAAAGCGTTTCATCTATGTACGTTCGTTTTCGCCCATTGTATGAAACTTATTTTCTGAAACTAGCTTTTGCCTGCAGCTTCGCCTGCGTACATTAAATATAGCCTATGCCACTTAGGAATACAGCAGCTTTCTATCGGTAAAAAAAAATAGCAATCAGATCAGTACTTTTAGAAATTACCTTCTACAAACAAAAATATAAAAAAAAACAAACTTTATCTCTTTATTATATTAGTGTAGATTATAATCTAAACTAATATAATAAAGAGATAAATAATTATTTATTATCTTCGTCGTGTGTGATAGTCCATTGAATTGTATGGCGAGCGATATTGTATCTTAAGATACAATATTATAGTATCTTAGCTGTGCGCAGCGCCCCTTAGTGAACTCCACTGGGGGTGACGTAACCTACGACAAAAAAGGTCTAGGGATCGAACTGCAAAATTAAGTTTGATTTTTATTGTATGTACTTTTCCGGGATAAAAAGTACCCAGTGTGGTGCCCAGGATATTAAAGAATAATTATACCAAGTTTCATCGTAATCGAACCGGTAGTTTTTGCGTGATGCCTGAACAAACAGACAGACAGACAGACAAAAATTTTTTTAATCACATTTTTGGGTTTGGTGTCGGTCTAGTAACACCCCCTGCCATTTATTTTTTTGATATTTTCAATGTACAGAATTTTTACTTCTACAGATTTATTATAAGTATACGAGTAGATAATCTATGAAAATACCTTTGCATTTAATGTGCAGTCAGTCTCACTGACAAATGTAATGAAAACCAAACATTCTGCGGTAACTGAGACGTGTTATTTGTAGAAATGAAGACTGGAGAAAAGGGTTACTATTTATTTTATTCAAATTTTATTTTCTTTTCTTATTTATCGATGTGAAAATTTGTGAATATCGTGTTTACTGAATGATACAGTGACTTTCAAAATTGTTGAGCTAAGAGACGAGGTGTTGATCCGGGCGTCAGAGGTCGACACTTCGACAGTCACCGTCAGCTGATACTGGTAAAGAAAAATAGTATATAATGAAATAAAATACCTATTTATTTTTATCAACGGCTAGGACGTGCATATAAATGAAACAAAGGTTTTTTTTTTTTAGGGTTGCACTTGATTTTTTTTTGACGTCTTTATCTTGATACGCCGCTATGGCATCCCAGTGAAGCACGGTTTTAAAAGTGTTACTGTAGCCCTGGAACGTAAAAACAAAATGATGAAGACTCAGACATAAGTCCGTAATACAGACTTTACAGCCAATTTCACATGAAACTGAGTGACACTGATGTTTGCCGGTACTGCAATCAGGAGAGGGAGACGCCTAAGCACGTTTTGTGTGAATGCGGGCCCCTTATCCACAAACGCAGTGTTTATCTGGGCCGACACATTATTCGCCCGGAGGAGATTAAAACTCTAAAAGCTAGGAGTATTCTAAATTTCTTGGAAGCCTCCGGGCTAAAAGAGTTACTCTAACAAGGTGGCGAGTCACAATAGATCTTTTAGGTCGCAGTGACTACATCCCCTACAATATGGGTGATGGATAGCCCCTTATCTTCTAAATAATAATAATAATAATAATATTTTTTGTATTTTTAAATGTTTTTTTTTAATATCCTTTTTTATAAGAAATATTTAAAAATATAATTAATATGTATAAATATAAATAAATGAAATAATAATAATACAGCCTTATCATACTAGCGGATTGCGAGCGTCCCCAAAGCGGAGCGGGTGCGCAACAAACACGCTGCGTACGCCCAGCGAATTTGTTGCGGGCGCTCAACGGGATCATAACAAAGCCAACAGCAGTGTCACCTCATCGGAATCCATTTTGTTACTGAGTGTATTTTACGTCATTAACTTGCTACAAACGCGCGTTGAAAACGTTGCGAATTTGCTACGCATCCGCGACGTTTTCGCTTTGCAGCCGCGACGTATACGCTGCGCGCCCGTCCCGCCTCGCAGCCGCCCGCAAACCGCTAGTGTGCCAAAGCCTTAAGTCAGCAAAAGTATGCTTGCTCCACACCAGAGCGAGAGAAGTTATATGATGGTTTCCTAACTCAAAAAAACTATGATAAAAATAAAAATAAAATAAAATAAAATAGCCTTTTATTCTACTATCAAATCTAGCAATAGGTAAACACATTCTAAATTAATTGATTATTATACACATTAATAATTGATTATATAAGCATAACATTGGAATAATAATTATAATATTCGACTTTTTTTTTTTTAATGGTCGAAAAAAACTATGATAATGATATGATAAATCTGGGGCCAAAATAAAACGTATACCAAGTAGGTTCAAAATACCAAATCATGCACGACCACGTATTTCATTAAACATTGAAGAGTTGCTCGTATTTTAGAAGAGGCCCTAAAAATAACATAAAAACTTCTTTTCATCCCTTACATTTTTATTAAAACACACAGCAATATAAGATACGACTTATTTACTACGCGATCGCATACAATCTGACTTCCTACACAAAATAGATATGTACAGAAGTCAATCTACATACAAAGCGCGCTCGAGCAACGCACACATAGACACCGCTCACGGACACGATATCTCGGAGCGCCTCGGCCCGCTCATCGAACAGTTCCGGATCAGACGCTCATTAGTGTGCGTCCATCGAGCGTAGGTATAAAAAGTGAAGTACATACATGAGATTGTCTTCTGTAGCTATCTGTTTTGTGCTTCCTACCTACATTATAAATGTATAGGTCTGTTTGTAGTTTTTGGCAGGATTTTATAGAGCGAATTTCATTGACTGTTTTGAGAATTCGCTGATTGATTCCTGGTGATGTTTTGCAAATAGTGAAGTCTTGTAGCTCAAGTAGATCAGATACTTAAGATTTCACAAATTACACTGGTAGACAAAAATTAGCTTTTTTTTTCCAAGAGCTTTTTTGCCATAAATGGTTTTATTTTGACTCCCTCTGGTAGGAAATAGATTTAGAAAAAAATTGGCAGGTATAGTTTTTTTTTGTGACAGACACTTTAGTTTTTATGAAAAATATTGATACTTTACTTACAAATAACTTGAAAATACATTTTTTTAAACCATATGTTACGATTTTCCGCAGTATTTAGCTTGAAGCTAGTCTGAAAAAAAATCCACAACTATATTATCTAGTTGTGTTTTTTTTGGGATGTGGGAAATCATCTAATGACTTCTCTAGCTCGAGGGAGGAGTGAGAGGGATAGGGGATGAAATATGGAAGGATATCAGATCAGACTTTACTGACCGAACCATGCCTATTTTTCCTTTATTTTGCCCTTTGCGTTCTAGCACCACGGGTAACTTTTTCATAAATCAACCCATTTGCAGGCATCGGGCCTGCTGGGCTCCAAGGTTTTGCTGATAATTATGACTTTGAGGCGCACGTGGAATACTACGCGCCGTCCTCGGCTCAGGTTCAGCCCGGATGGTTACCGGACTGAGTCCAAGTTGTTGACAGCGAGTAGTGTTGTGAAAATGATCAAAACAACAAGATAAATTAATATGGTCAATAGAGTAAAATGTTAAATTAAAATGTCATTAAGAAAATAATTAATAATATAACAACGTTGTTGGAAGTTATATTTTCGAACCATTTGGGGTTGAAACTCTCGGATCGTGTGGTCCGAGTGCTCACAAGTTGTTTAAAGATCTGTCGAAACGTCTAGTTGACACTTCGCGTGACCCAAGGGCTGGCTTTTACCTCGGACAGAGAATAAGCATTGCCATACAGCGTGGCAATGCCGCCAGCCTTTTGGGCACATTACCAGTCGACAGCGATGTGGAAGAGTTTTTTGACGCCATATTTTAGTTTGATTTTGGTTAGTTGTAATTAGCGTAGGGTTTTATTATATTTTTTTTTTTAATTTACTGTAATTATAGTTTTTAGTTGTGTAAGTAATAAGTTAAATTGATTTAAATTAATTAAATAATAATAAATTAAATGCATATAAAATGCGTGCTTATTAAATGTGTGGCTTAGTATTTGCAAGTACGGCTGATTACCGAAAGGCCATTTACCATAAATTAATAATTAGCCTTATATTTTTCCTACGGCTGGGACTCAAGTCTCTTCTCTTTGAAGAGGAACGAGCATAAAATCCACCACGCGGGCCAATTGCGGGTCGATTTCACTGACATACTCGTACCGTACATACATTTCACCCCGGTAGTACCTACGGTCCCCTGAGATAATTTTCAAACCACCGGCATAAGTTAGTCTACACTAGTATTTTATAGAGATGTTAGAATCCCAACACTAAAACCATTTTATTAGTCGAGTCGATCATGCGCACATCACTACAACTCGACGCGTGGCGATATATTCGCGCCATTTCGTTAGTTGCCATCATCTGCTTCTACGCTCCACACCTAACGACCAGTAGCAAACGGATCAATATATCCACTGTGTTTTTATAAACTGTGTCCGCTAAATAAATAATTTTAATTTGAAGTCAGAAGCAGTTTTGGTACTCAACATCCTCATCCCAAACAAGAGATAAAGTTTGTTTTTATATTTTTTTTTTGTTTGTATAAGGTAATTTCTAAAAGTACTGTACCCCTAGCCAAGTTGCTAATCTGCAATAGTTAACGCTAGTAGAATGCTTCAAATATACGGGAATGACGTCATCTCTACGCTCAGTCACGTGGTCAGAACAAAACATTCGGCGAGGAGGCCAACTCGAAGCGTTCGACGCAAGCGAAACGGTTGTAACTTAGCTAGGGGGGCTGGTCTGATTGCTAAAATTTTTTCACCGATAGAAAGCTGCTTTATTCCTGAGTGACATTGGCTATATTTTAGGTACGTGAGTAAAGCCGTGGGCAAAAGCTATTGTTAAATATGTGATGAAGACTTATGGATCTACAATAACCTTTTAAGCTAATTGCGTGGGAAGACTTTGTAGGTCTCAGAACAAACAACTTTTTATGATTTTATACTTCAAAAGAAAGTAATTTTGACCTTAACCTTTCGATATGAGAAGAAGCGGATTTAAATTATAATGTGTTTTTTGTTTATTCAGAACTAGCCTGCGAGGAACAAGCGATTTTGATACAAGTGAATATAGTTTGTCATTGCTTCTGAGGCGAAATTCGCCTGAGCCGCAGCCGAGGATGTTTTAATAATAATAATCATTGTCGTGACCGCCAACAGCCTCGTGGCCAATTCTCGACGACCATTTGTCGAAGCTGTCGTTACGCGGTTTGATCAAGGGCCTGAAGGAGAAGAAGGCAGTACTCCTTGGTACGGCTCGCATTGTGAATAGGTTCTTGTCTCTGGAGCTCTAACCACCGGTAGCTTAGACTCTGCTCTCGACAACCGCAGCCGACCGGTGCGCTACTATATTTTTTATTTTTTTGGTTAATTTAATTTAAAGAATATTTAAAATTGTATTTATTTTTTATTTATTAATGTACACATAAACACTTAACAATGAAAAGAATAAATATAAACGAGGTCATAAGGGGTCGCTTAGTACCCAGTCCAGCCCACACAATGTACAATAAATTGTGGCGAAGATGAGCTCGCGCACTTTTCTGCACTAGTGCTGAAAACAGTGAATTGCGTGCCTATGGGCATCCCACTTTAAGCAAGTCCCACCAGACACAGTTGTTTCAAAATACAATTTTTATCCCGGGGCCAAGTTCCCTTGTGATAACTTTCTACTTCCACGCGGGCATAGCCACTGGCTGCAGTTAGTATAAGACAAACCAATCCAGGTCAATAGTGTGCCAAGTCATGCCTATACGAATTCGTTCAACCGTTAAGGCGTGAAAAGGTACAAATAATCGGATAGAGTTACTTTCTTTGTTTGGATCACTTTCAAGTCTTGCTAAGCGGTGACTTAAAAGGTCAAAGCTTTACTGTCTACGAGCGGTAGCATCATGCCGTCTTCCTGCTTGGACGGAGCATCGCCGTGCCCTCGTGGGGGCGATCGGCGGTGGAGACCTCTCGCGCCGGGCCTTGGTTGAGGCCATGGTCCGGAGCGAGGAGGAGTGGCAGGCGGTCGCCGACTTCTGCGAAGCAGTAATGCTCGCAAAGGAGGAGGCCGAACGCATCAGGCAACGGCGTTATCGCCGCCGCCGCCGCCGCCGGGATTCTGATCCCGATTTCCGGCCAACGTAGGCGCGGGCTTGCGGACGGTGAGCAATGGGTAGCTCACTGTCCGGCCGTCCGGTAACTGTCCGGACCAAGCCCAAGTCGTCGACGGCGCGCACTGTTCCCGCGCGCCTCAAGGAGTTGTCAGCAACAGCAGGGACCCAGCCGGGTCGAAGCCTACTGGGGCCAGGGTTATCCGAAAGGGCGCTCGAGCCCCGGTATGAAGGCTAGAAGGAACGGGGTGGGTCTTTTAGTCAGTAAGAGTCTGACACTATCTCCCGCTCCGCCCAAGAGCGGGGGATGTCAATGCATGATTTTTTCCCACCATAAAAAAAAATCATGCCGTCTTGTCGATGTCGCTTATTCGACAGAGTTTCGTATGTAAACAGTGCGCAGACGCACATCAAACGTATGATCTATACATCTATATATATAAATAAAATTGGAGTGTTTGTTTGTAATATTGAAATAACTGCTTTTACTACATGGTTATGAATATAATAGATATGTATACGGTAAAAACACCAAAATATTTTTTTACAATTTTTGGCTGTCTGTCTGTTTGTCCGGGCTAATCTCTTAAATGGCTGGACCGATTTTGACGGGAGTTTTTTTGGCAGGTAGTTGATGTAATAAAAAGTAACATAGGTTACTTTTATTTTAGAAAAAAAAAATTCAAAATCCTGTAGTCCACTCGAACGAAGTCGCGGGCACAGCTAGTGCTATGCGTCCGTAGACAAGCGGGTCTAAAGTTTTTCTCTATTTCTGAAATAAACGGATTCTAAACTTAATCTGAATGTGTACTTGAAAATACCTTGAAAATGAATGAAGAGGAGAAAAAAAAACATGGTTATTTGGCACAAAAACATGATTATCCTAACTTTTTTTAAATGTATCTAACAGCTCAGCCAAATAGGTCCAATTCAGCAAAATGACAAATATTTATATAGCAGTTTCCTAACGCTAGTCTTCAGCTGAATATGGTAAGATTATTTTAGTGTAAAAAAAAACAGGGCAACATAAAGCGGGCGGAAATGAAAGGCTGTGTTTTTTACTGTGTGTTAATTGAGACCCAATCAAGCAAAATCGTTCATTTTGACAACTGCGAAACGAATTGTATTTTTTTCCTTCTTTATGGCTTCGCACGGTTTTTACATTTAATCAGTGTTGAGCGTAGAAAGTATTCAATCTTCAGTCACTTTAAGTTACTTTGAGTTCTATTAGAACGTGTTTTTTTCAGTATTTGGGAGTAGTAGTGTCGAGTCAACCTTCTCGCCAAGTTTTGCTGTGGTAGTCAATACTACAATAATTCTCAGCCCCGTTTTACTGAATTCGCGCCTGTTTCATTAATTCCGTTTATTGTTCAGCAGCCTAGACATTTCAGTTACAAAACTACGCCATTTTTACATCACAATGTCTACTATGAATCAATTTGCGAATTTATTAACATAGCAACTTCACTTGGAAAAATCCCGATACAAACTCCCGAATTGTATTTAAAATGCGTTATTTTAAATTTCGAACAGATTGTATTTTTAAACGTTTTTGTTTAAATCCTTCACATTGTGATGTCTGCTGATAAAAGTATCTCAGTAACTGGGTGATTTTCTAAAATAATTTGACAAAACCATACAATATTTCTACCAATGCTTCTATTTGAATAGCCTTGACTCTTCACACAATACTAGACTATACTATGTAGTATTATTATTTAACTGTTAACAATTTTAGCCATCACCTTTTCAATGCAAAACGCGAAAGCCATTGAAAATTCACAACAATGCTCTCGCCCCAAAACTTTTGTACTAAGTAACTCAACATTTGCGTTTATCTGCAGAGCTTCAAAGCGCCTCTGTGGTAACAGCTAGAGGTGGTATTGTGAAAACCTTCGTCATTATCATCATCATCATCATCATCATTGCAGCCAAAAGTGGACGTCCACTGTTGTACTTAGGTTTCCCCTAAGTATCGCCACAATGAACGGTCCTGTGCATCTCGCATCCCTCGGATTCTCGCGACTCTATACACCGCTAAATTTTAATCGTTTTAATCCCGTGGGGGTCAATCCGGTACATAAAACACTATCGATTTGTAAAGATAAAATTAAAAAATTAAAAATACCTTTTTTTCAAAACTCGTATTAATTTACGCATGTACGAAAATAATTTATTTAAGAAAACGTCAGCTGAGCGAGTCCAATGACCTGTAGGTAGTAGTCGGTGTTGCGTACAAACTATTTACTGGTCATTGGACTAAAAATAAAGTGTCTTACTGACACACTTTATTTAGGCAATCTGGACACACCACTGTGAGTGCGGTGGTAAGGCCCCTATTTGAGGAGTAGCTATTGAGGCGCCACGTTGTCTTCACTTTTCACCTGATACCGGTTCTCTATGGACTCGGTTGTTTTGGGAGATTATCTACTATTTTAGACTTTGCGGAAAGAAACGCCTAGTAATCACAACTGTGCGGATCGCCCAGAGAACAAAGCAAAGCATACGCTAGAGGCCTGCCATGCTTGGGTGAAGCACCGCAGTGTCCAGCTCCGTAGAGGCGAACTTTTGAATCTGTTTAGTGTTCAGTCCTTGGTGTGGAGTGAGAGGAAATGGGAGATGGCCACTCACTTCAGAGAACTGAAGGAACCTAGGAGTGTTTTCATCAGAAAAAGTTTGACATGTTATTTGTCAATTTGCCACCTAAAAAAAACAAAAAGTCAGTGTCACTGTTTACAATTACGAGGTGTTCTGTGTAGGCGATTGGATACGATCGCAAACGCAAAGCAACGCTTAAAAATTATTGACGGATTTTGATATATCCAGTGTCACTGTCCCGACTATGACCAAGCCTCTAGGACGTGACAAAGAAATATACATACATACAATCAAAAACTATAACCCTCTTTCTGACGAAGGTGGGGAAAACAATTTTTTTTTTCTTTACCAGTAAAAACTGCAATTTCATTTATTTGCTCTGATCGACTCCGCGGTCTATGGGTTTACCAGACAATTTTATAAATTAATCTGTTTTCCGAGCAAGTTCTATGTTTGCTCCGATTTTAATACATTCAAGGCTTTTGTCTTGTCTTCCGATAAACGCTTTTATGATGGCCAGTTGGACTTTTAAGCTGTGTTCAGGGTTGTTAGGTCTTTAAGAAGTTGTATTATGGCTTAGTTTCCTTTGAATACAATGATGATCTTTATTAGAATTTGGAAACCGATGCTGCGTCGCAGTAACCTCCGATGTGATGTCGCGCGGCAAAGCATTAGTTCAGGGCCTCAAGTCTGCTATTACAATAATGTCAGAATGGCCTATCATTGATTACAAAATTGTGGATTTTGACAAGTTTGGTAATCTACTAATATAATGGCGTCATTATGACTTTCCAGTGGTCAACCACTGACACTCCATTGAAGGAAGTGGCTTATAATGGTAATGTCGTACACATTGACAAATTAATGTCTGACGTATGCGGCAATCTGCCAAAATTTTGACAGTTCCTTTGATCAGTAACCTACCATAAAACGTCATTGTGCAGTTATTGCTTTTAATAAGCTCGATATTGTCATTCTACTACAACTCTATTACGAGACCATTGGTCGATCAATGATCGATCATTATGAACTATCAGATTACGAACTTTTAGCAAAATGACAATGGGATCGTGTTGGAAAGACAAATTTATAAAAGTAGTAGACTTGGGGCCGTGGTGACCATACAACGTGCGATGGGAATCAATTCATAAGTTCTTGAGAGACGTGCCGTTGCCAGCAATATGGAAATATTGCTGGCAATATTACTTTGATTTCGGAAGTCGGAGTTTCGATAACAGTTTTGTATCTTCATCGTTTAACACCGACTTCCGTAATTAAAGTTATTTGGCACTTTTTAGTATACGTTTTACTCTGAAATCGGTTAATTTTTTTGTAAAAAAAAATTATTTTACACTTTTTAGTGATGGTACCACCGCTAAAAAGTACACCTCAGCCAAGTTTAAATACCTTATAGCCAGAGTGCATCTCATAACAATTCTAATAATCCCAAAAACTGTTAGATTACATGAATGTATGATCCTATAAAGAATTCTGTTTCATATCTCCGAAGTTCCTAATCAGATCATAACAATATTTCTATAAGACTAACTTTTTGAAGCAATCTTTCAAAAAATAAATAAATTCAAAAGCGGTCTACAATAGACCGAGATATTTGTGAACATGCATAAAAAAATACATTCAGCTGAACATAGAACCTCCTCCTTCTTGAAGTCGGCTTACTAGTACATTATTTTAAAAAATGAGTTGCATGTTAGTATCCTTTGTCATAAAGTCGTGTCCATAATGAATCCAAATAATGGGAGCCACAAGTTTGGAAAACAGTAGCCGTACACGGGCGAGCAAACAAATGTATTAGCTGAGTTACACTGAAACTTCAGTGTTCGGTGTAATTAGTTTGTTCGGCAGTGTACTAGCAGGTATTTAAGCCAATGGAACGCTTGTGTTGAAAATTTCAGGTTAGTTAATGATATTGAATGGCAAATGGGCACAGTACTTCAGTCAAAGCGTCAGTATTTAGTTAAGATAGATTAACCAAAAATCTGTACAATATGTACAAAAGCGAAATACCACTCACTGATTAATCACGAAATCTCAGAAACTATAACACCTACAAACTTAAAATTTGGCAGGTAGGTTCCTTACGGATTTTACGAAACTAAGTTAGTTGAAATGTACGCGTAATGGCGTGTGGCGGTGTTTTGTATCGGCGTTTATCGCGCCTAGCGAGTAGCGGCGATTTGTAGCGTGTGGTAGCCAGCTGCGTCTACCATGTGCAGCGAATCTTATATGGTGGCGGCATTTTGTGGTTTTGGCCCATGGCCCGTGAGCCTTGACCTTAAGGGCGCAGATTGTCTCACTACCACACTATGATCATCATCATCTTCTTGTCCTTGTCCTGTTTTATTTGGGGTCGGCGCAACACGTTGTTTTCTTCCATTCTGTCCTGTCAATCGTCATGCTGTCACAAACTCTCTTTTCTTTTATACCACTACTTACACAATCCATCCATCTCTTCTTTGGCCTCCCTCTCCCCTTCTATCCATCCACATGTAAACTCATAACATTTTCAGCAACATGCGTTTCATCCATCCTCTTCACATGATCAACCACAAAAATAAGCGATTACTGAACAATTTACAACAACATTCAATGGATAGAGTTAAAGAAAAGCGAACAAAAAACCTTTTGTTATCCAGTCAAACCACCAATCATTGCCGCACCAATAGCTTCGATTTCTACCCGCCTAACAATAGATAGCAAGACAACTATTTGGGTTTTAAAACAACTGTCAGTACACTGTCCGCCAAACAAAAGGATACAGCGAGCATCGCAATTCATTGTTCGACGTACAAGTTGTGTTACACGAAAAGTTTTGTGGACTAATTAATTTGTACTAAAGTGTAATGAAAAGGTTGACATTTATAAATATGTAGGTGTCGGAGTTTACAACTTTGGTGACACACCTTGTTTTGTACAATGTGGAAAGATAGATGTGTGGGTTTTAATTTGAAACACTTACCGCCTTATTCCAAAATGCGGTCCTAAATGTCGTGTTGTACCTGAATTATTACTAGGTTTAATAACAAATGTAGGTTTTGAATTTGGAATTTAGCTATAAAAAGTTAACTTTATCACTAGTTTCTGAACTGTCTATAAGGCATTAAATCCGCCTTTGCACCTTATACATTACTACACTAATATTATAAAGAGGTAAATTTTGTTTTTTTGTTTGGTAATTTATGAAAGGTAATATCTGAAAGTACTGGTCCGAAGAGACAGAAATTTTCTAAAAGCTGCTTTATTCCTGAGTGACATAGGCTATATTTTATGTACGCGGGCGAAACTACGGGCATAAACTAGTTAAAAATATAAATACAAGTCCGTCTTTGTACCTTTGCACAATAAAAATAAATTAATTACTTAACATCAAACACTTAATTAAACCGGTCACAAAATACAAAAAACAATATAACATCACAAGAAAGTTATTACAATAACAAATTGTTATTAAAATCAAGCGGCAGCTCGAACCAGACTCAACATTAAGAAGATTAGTAGAGGAGGCGTAAAACAATAATGACGTAGAAATTAATTATTATATAATTTATCAACGGCTCAAATGGTCAAGGAAAATCTGGAAGAAAATCTTCACCTCATTTATAATGGTAGGAGTCGTGATAATTAATGAACGTAATAATCTGGGTCTCATCGTATACAAAGAGTTGTTTTAATGATATTAGCCTGTTTTTCTTGCATCACAGTGTAAACGCCATTTTGATTTTGTTTTGTTGACGCTCACTGCTTTTGCAGTTTCATCAAGATGATTTTTTTATGTTTTTTTTTTTAAGGTTGGGAAACCATGCCACGACGGTTTACCACAAAATATATAGGTACAGAAGTCAATCTACATACAAAGCGCGCTCGAGCAACGCACACGTACACACCGCTCACGGACACGATATCTCGGAGCGCCTCGGCCCGCTCGACGAACAGTTCCGGCTCAAACGCTCATTATTGTGCATCCAACGAGCGTAGATATAAAAAGTGAAATATATACATGAGATTATCTTCTGTACCTATCTATTTGGTGGTTTTACGGTCTAGGACGGAGTAAGAGAGTTTTCTATCCTACTCTACGCTACTCTACCCTACTCTACCATACTCTACCCTACTCTACCCTATTCTACCCTACTCTACCCTACTCTACCCTACTCTACCCTACTCTACCCTACTCTACCTTACTCTACTCTCCTCTACCCTACTCTACCATACTCTACCCTACTCTACCCTACTCTTCCCTACTCTACCCTACTCTACCTTATTCTACCCTACACTACCCTAATTTTCATTTTTTTTTTCCATAAAAACCTTCTCACAATAACGAACACAACAAAAAAAGAATTAGCGAAATCAGTCCAGCCGTTCACACGTGATGTCGTGACCAAGGAAATGGGGATTTATTTTTATATATAGAGATAACATTGCATATCGGTACTGCATATACGAGTAGCATAACACAGTATCTTATCTTATCTTATCTTTGTGGTCTGGTTTCCGCACTTAGTCCATATCGGACCATTGTGCGTGAGCCATAGCGGCCTTTACTCCAACCAGCCCACCTCATTCCAGAACCAGATGAGTCTCTTTGGTTTGCTCAGGGCGTCCATCAGCGAATTCGGTGCTCCCAAGGTTCGTGTTCTTATCTCGCTGACGGCTGTGCACTCGAGGAGCACATGCGCGACAGTTTCTTCTGATTCCATACATCCTCTGCATAGAGGGCTATCTGTGATATTTATTGTGAAAAAGTGTTTATTCAGGGAGCAATGTCCGGTGATGGTCCCTGCCACCAGACGCAGGCTGCCTCTGTCTAGTCGTAGAAGGTTACTGGTTAGGTTTTTATTTAAAAACGGCATTGCTTCTTTAGCCTGCCTGCAGCCCGGTGCCAGGGACCACCACCTTCCCGCTTGTGCATTTGTGTGCTCACGTAGCCAACCACGCAGCTGACTAAAGGGTATCGGCACGATGGGTTCAGGTCCGAAGACCACCGCGCCAGAACCCCGCCTTGCCAGCTCGTCAGCCGCGTCATTGCCCAGTGAGCCACTATGTCCCTTTATCCACTGTAAAGTCACAGGGTTATTGTTTAACACTGTGATGCGTTCTAAAGCAGAGTGGCATTCTTGTATAAGTTTCGAGGTTGTAGAAGGTTTTCCTAGGGATTGTAGAACTGAGGCACTGTCGGAGATTATGCGAATATGAGTATCCATGACTTTCCTGGCCTCTATGGCGTTGGCCGCTAGAGTGATGGCAACACATTCTGCCTGGTAGACAGAGTTGTGTGCTCCCAGCGGCTTGGATATCTTTATGTTAAGGTCGTTGGAGAAGACTCCGACTCCTGTTCCAGTATTCGTTTTTGATCCGTCGGTGTAAATTCTCAGTTCCTTGAGGCCTGAGTAGTCGTACGGTTCTTCCGTTAGTTGGATGGTGTAGTGTTTTTGGAATAGGAGTGCCTTGGGGGCTTTGTCGTTGGGGGCCGTCATCATGGGCTGTCGCTTAACGGCATTTTCCATAATGCATGTATGTTTAATTCGAGAATCTGTTTTCAGTGTGCCCGATAAATTAAGTCTGAAGCCTGCTAAAGCTGCCTCTTCCCGCACTATGAGATGCAGTGGAGGCAGTCCCAGCATTGCTTGTAGGGCGGCAGTGGGTGCCGTTCTCATGCTACTGGTGATTGCTACGCAGGCAAGTCGCTGCAGTTTTTCGAGTTCTTTTTGGGCTGTGCTCAAGTCTGTCCTGGGCCACCAGACTAATGAGCCGTATGTTATGATTGGTCGGATGACTGTGGTATATAGCCAGAGGGTGACTTTTGGGCTTATGCCCCAGTTGCGTCCCAACATGCGTCTGCATTGCCACATCGATATACTGGCTTTTTTTATAGTGTAGTCTGTGTGTTTTGCCCAATTCAACTGCTTGTCTAAGTAAACACCCAAGTATTTTGCTTCAGTCGAAAGGCTTAGGGTAGTGCCAAAGAAGCGTGGTAGTTTCAACACAGGTAGCTTCCTTTTCTTTGTGAATAGAACCAATTCGGTTTTGGTGGGGTTTACGGTTAGTTGATGCTCTTTACACCAGTCCTCTACTAGCTTCAAGGCTTGGCTCATAAGATTGCATAAAGTGTTTTCATGAGTGCCATTTACTATTATGGTTATATCATCAGCGTACCCCACGGTAAAGTAACCTTTATCGTTGAGTTTCTTGACGAGGCTGTCTGCGACTAGGTTCCATAGCAGAGGTGATAAGACACCCCCTTGGGGGCAGCCCTTTGCTACGGTGGCCCTTGTTGTGCTATTTATGGTGACTTGTACTGCTCTTTGTTCAAGCATATTTGCGATCCAGCCACTTAAGGTCGGGTCGACACCGTGTCTCTTAAGTGCTGTGCTAATACTTCGAAACATGGTTTTGTCAAAAGCTCCTTCAATGTCGATGAAAGCAACTAATGAGGAGCATTTGTGGTGTATAGCGCATTCTATTTTTGACACCACATTATGTAGTGCGGATTCTGTTGATTTGCCCGTGGAGTAGGCGTGTTGTTGCTTGTGGAGTGGTCTGTCTGATAGAGGACCATCCCGGATGTGCCTGTCACATAGCCTCTCCAGGGTCTTTAACAGGAAAGATGTCAAGCTTATGGGTCTGTATGCTTTAGGTTGTGTGTAGTCAGTCTTGCCGGGTTTGGGAATAAAAATAACCTTCACCTCACGCCACGCAAGTGGTACACATCGGAGTGCTATGCAGGCCCGGTATATTACTAGCAGCCATGGTATCAGTGAATTTTCTCCCCATTGGAGAAGGGCTGGGAAGATACCGTCAAGTCCGGCGGACTTATACGGTTGGAAGGTTGTAATTGCCCAGAGTATTCGGTCTTCTGTGACTATAGTCTGTGCTCTGGACCAGTCCAGATCGGTGGGTGTATGCACTGGTTCACACTCCCACGTTCTATCCTCTAGGAGTTTGCATTCCGGAAAATGCGTTTCCAGTAGGAGGTTGCTGGTCTCAAGATCTGTTCGTGTATAACTGTTGTCTGGATTTTTTAGCGCGCCGAGAGTGCGGTCTTGTTCCTTTGATAGGATTTTCCTCACTCGTGCAGCTTCATTATTAGATTCTATGGTCCCACAGAAATTCTGCCAGGCAGTTTTCTTAGCAGTTCTAATTTCTTTCTTGTATGTGTATTGGGTTTCTTTGTACAGCTCCCAGTCCTCTGGAAGTCTAGAGTTTTTGGCTTTGTTAAATCGTTTGCGTAGGGTTTCCCTCAGTTTACCGAGTTCCGCGTTCCACCAAGGATTTGCTTTACTTTTGGTAGGTGGGGATCTTAGTTTACAGTGGGTGTGGTATGCTTCAATTATATTGTCAGTGACTTTTGTCACCATGTTGTTTAGTTGCTCTGGATTAGTTATATTAGTTATGTCGGTTTGTTCCCTATTTAAGAGAGATGCCAGAAGACATTTAAAAGCGGACACGTTTGTACGACGTGGGTTACGCCGTGGCTCGGGTCTTTTGGTGTCAGCTTTAAGTGTGAAACATATGGTTCTGTGATCCGAGCAGGAGGGTTCATTAGAGACGTGCCAATTCGATATGAGATTGGCCGCGCCTTCTGTGGCTAACGTTAGATCTATAATCGTCTGCCCTCGGGCCGTGACCCAAGTGGGTTCCGTACCTCGGTTAACGATGTTAAGGTTAGTAGAGAATAAATAAGTGGATAGCGTCTCACCTCTGGTGTTCGATACTTCACTTCCCCATAGAGGGTGATGCGCGTTTGAGTCGGTGCAGATGATCAGATCCATGTTTGCGCTCTCGCAGTACTGGACCAAGTCTGATACTTCTTTTGGAGGGCAGTTCTCGTCGTCGCCTGGCATGTACGCCGAGGCTAGTACAAGTTCAGGGTCATCGTTATCGCGCCGGAGCCTGATCGTTGTCAGGTCTCTGGAACAGAATTGTGTTAGTGGTGTGATAGGTAAGTCTTGGGGAATGTATATGCAAGTTCTTGGATTTTCTGTATTTTGGGTACTAGAAATTACTTTACCTCCAATGCTTCCAAGTCCGCATATCTTGTTTTTCCTGACCCACGGCTCTTGGATCAGTGCGATTGTTCGGAGTTTCGTCTCCAACACCCTGCGTAAGCTAGCCGTGGCAGTTTGGCTGTGCTGGAGATTTATTTGTGCTATCTGGATGGGAATTTGGGTGGTCGTCGACGGCGCTGGAGTGGAGTTAGGGGGAGACGGATCCATCTGAAAGCTTATCCCCTTCCTCCGTCTGGCGCCAGTCGTCGCTGGGTGAAGAGGCCAGCATCTGCGCCGTCCATCCGGGTGATGTGGGCGCAGTTTCTGCGGCGGCATCAGCCATCGCTGCTCGGGCCATCTCCTCCTCCAGTCGGGTCATGTCTGTGTCCGTCGGTGTCGGGTTCGGGGTCTCTGTACTGTCGGTCCTGACGTCAGTGGGATGTGTCGTGGGGTAGAAGCGGACATATATCGACCCGAGTAGGTACGCTATACGCCGCTCCCGACCCACGACCTTGTCAACTTCGTCGGCCGGGATTCCCAGGGTCAAATATGTCCCGTGGTTATCCCCACCGACGCTTGTTGCCCTGTACAGTGACCACCTACCAATGTCGTACCAAGCGTTCTGACGAATCAGAAGGCTCTGGAGCCGCGCTATGTCCCCATTATACCTGGGAACAAATAGCGCCGCTCGGACACGGGTAGGTAGGTCTGACTGTCGCATGACGGTCAGCGTCGAGTCAGTGTCTGGGAGTCTTATTAAGGGTACGTTCTGAGTCAGCCAGGTCAAGGAGTTTTCGTCCTCACACCACATCTGCACGGTGCCGTCCGTCACCCGAGGGTACCCACGGAAGGCCGGGAGCGATGTGAGGTCAGACTCCATGAGCAGTCGTTCCAGTCCGGTTTTTATCAGTGTCGATTCGTCGAAAGTTAAGTCTCTAGAGGGGGGAGGGAAACAGATCGCTACGGCGAACCGCGCCGGAATGTCCTTCGTGGCCCGCGCATAGGTTTTCTGCTCCCCCGGAGCAGTCTGGGTCCTTACCCGCTTCGGATCGCCTTGCAGCGCGCTCGGTGAAGCCGTGTCATCCGGGCGTAACCTCTTCGCCGCCCCTGAGCCACTTGGCCCAGGTTGTGGTTCGGAAGAGCCCGGTGCAGCGCGTCCAGCAGGTGCCCGAATCGGGCGCGGGCGCCCAGCCCGTTTCCCCCTTACCTTAACGTTTTGTGTGTCCGTCAGGTCTTGGTTCAGACTTCTGACTTTGGTGAGTTCCTGCACGCATGTTTCCGCGTCCGACCCTTTTTCGTTCCGGGTTTCCCCTTCGCGTACTTCGGGTTGGTCGCGTACTCCTCCTGTTTTCGCGTCCGGCCTTTTTTCGTTCCGGGTTGCCCCTTCACGTACTTCAGGCTGGTCGCGTACTCCAGTTTTGGCTCCCGTTTGCGCATCGCGTCGGCCTAAGCCTTCACGGATCTTGCGCATCCGGTCGCACAGTTCCCTCTCCCTGGCGCAGATTTTTTCGTGCTTCGTGACAAGCATACGTACTTCGTCTGCGGGGATTGGGGCAGGATCACTTTGGTCGTCGGTCTTCCCCGCACCTTGTTCTGGGTCAGCGTCCTTAAGTCTTGCCTCGGTTTTCCGGCGCTGCCGCGCTAAAGCACGGAGTTCCTTACCGAGACTAGTCAGGTGTGCCTCGTCAGTGTCGTTGTCAGGGTTATTTGTTACACTCTTCCGGACGATGCTCTGTTGCCAGGCGCTCGTGGAAGGTGCAGTCTTTGTCGGCATATTAGTCACGTTTGTGACGTCTGGGTCAGTATTCATCGGCGAGCGAACTACAGCCGGAGTCAGGGTATCATCAGGCGCGTGAGCCGCAGCCTGGGTATATTCGGGGTGTGGTGCTATTATAGCAGAAGGCCGCGCAGAGGGCGCGGCTCCAATAGGCAGATTAGTGCCCCCTCCCAGAATACGCTGGGGGCTGACCGATAAATCGGCATGGGATTCCCCGGCTTGGCCGGGACCCACCTGGGTAGTTTCTTTGTTAAACTGCTTCATGGTATGGGTTGGGTGGGCTTTTGGAGATTTGAGGTTACCCTTCCTCTGGACCGACAGGATTTGAGGATGGAAGGAGGGAGGGGTCTGGGAATGGGGGATCATGGGATTGGGGTGCTGGGTTATCCCTAGGCCTGGGTTTTGGCTTTGGGAAACTTCTCTTGTCCGGAGTCTCGCACGAGACACTCCGACTAAGGGATCTACCTCAGGCAGTCAGGAGGCGGTCCCCCAGCCGGAGCTGGGCTATCCGCAACCTGCCCACCCGCTCGGTTGCATGAGAAGAAGTGCCTGGCGGTCCGTGCCGACCCGCCACGTGGGCACATGTGCCACCGTGTAGGATCGACGCAGCCAGCCCCGAGCATAACACAGTATCTCAAGACGAAAGTCTATGACCAGTGCATGGTATTAATGCTGACATAATTATGGCAGAAGCAGAAGACTTAAAGTCAGTCAAGATATGCTCGGAGTTTGCTTGTACGATTGAATTAGAAATGAAGATATCCGTAGGAGTATTAAGGTCAGCAAAATAGGCCGAAGAATCGACAAAGAGTGCTCCTTCGACGAATAGAATAGAATAGAATAGAAATACTTTTATTCGGTACAGACACAGTATATCATCGCTTACTATCAGGTAAGATAGTGGTCAAACGCAAGCCTATCATCAATAGTAAAAAAAAACCATCATCATCATCATTTCAGCCGATAGACGTCCATTGTTGGACCATAGGCCTACCCCAAGTGACGCCACAATGTAGGACGAAAAAAAATCCGGGGCTCGAAAATGCTAGTAAAATAATAATCACAGTAAAACGATTATAAAAATGCATCTTTAAAAACCCAAATTGAAACCGTTGCGATGTTAAAAAAAAATATTACACTAATTTACTATTTTTAAAAAATGCATGGCGCATACTCGAATGCCCGTAATCAGAAATATGTCGGTATCTTAGTCCTAAGGGACGTCAATATTTTTCACGCAGCAAGCCTTCGACTGTCAGAGTATCAATAAGACAAGCTTACCTATAGACACGGATAGGTTGTTTCGATCGAAAAGAAAATGGCAGAGTTTCGTAGAACTTCTTAAAAAAATTGGTAAGTAAAAGCATTACCAAAAAATTTCAAGGAAAATACGTGTTCGACGAATATTCCCACTATTAAAAAAATTGTGAAAAGTGATTGAAATATGCGTCTGTAATTTGAATATTATAACAAATATAAAAAATGCGAAATTTTGTGACTGTGTGTGTATGTTTGTCACTTCTTTACACTCGAATTTCGATGAAACTTGGTATATAGGTAGACCGCGTTTTGGAATAGCCTATAGCATACTTTTTATCCCGGATTCCCTTTGAATAATTTTTCTCTATAACGCGGACGTAGCTAATGCTATTTATTTTTATAATGGCTGCCATTATAAAAATAAATAACAAAATCAGTGAAGTCGCCTTTCTTGTGGGCAGAGCCGAAGCCTACTGTGGCCAAGGGTCTGCTCCCTCAAGGAGTTGTCAGCAACAGCAGGGGCCTATTGGGGCCAGGGTTAGCTCCGGAAGGGCAGCTCGGCCCCGGTATGAAAGGCAAGAAGGAACGAGGTGGGTTTTTTGTCAGTAAGAGTCTGACACTATCTCCCGCTCCGCTCAATGGCGGGGGATGTCATTTTGATGATTTTTACCCCCCAAAAAAAAAAGAGTCTGCTTCTGAAAAGAAGACTCGCCCTGGTATGAAAGGCAACGAACAAACAGAAGTGGGTTTTTACTCGGTAAAATTCTAACACACCCTATTGCTCCGCCTAAGAGCGAAAGATTACAGAAGATAATTTTCCCACCGACAAAAAAAAGTGTGGGTTGGTGGATGTCGCATGTCTTCGAATTTATGATTCAAATACATGCTGATTTTCTTTACAATGTTTCTCTACACCGTTTTATTTTTATTAAATGGCCAGTAAATTGATCAGCAGTTACATTTCATCGTGACCTACTTTTGAGCTTACCTTGTCTGATTCATACTCAAGTGAATGCGAAAGTTTTCGCTAAAGATTCTTTTTTTATATAATATTTGCGCCGGAACCCGGCGGCGGCTAAATTTTTCATTTGTTCACGTCAATCGTTTGATAGACAGACGGACAGACGGACGATGTAATCCTATCAGTATTTCTGTACCTACTTTTACAGGGATCTTTCGTTTAGTACTTTATAGGACAGACTTATATAAATAACTATACTACCTGCGATTTTGTGAAACTGTAGAATTGTCAGTAGAGAACCTGCACGCTTAGCCAAGTTGTTATTCTGCAATCGTTAACGTTGTCGAAAAGTGATGAAACGTATGGGAATGACGTCATCTCAACGTAAAATCGCGTGGTAAGAACAAACGAATAGACAATTCGTAGCCAAGTTCACATCGTTCAAAATCGTTTCTACAATGTTTAACGCTATATCCTTTGTTATACAAACGCTACATTGTAGAACGAGCGGCCGACTCAGACGCGTCAACATGGCTACCAACTTATCGTTTTCTACAATTGCTGTCACCGAGGCGTTAACGATTAGAGAACGGAATTCGACACAAACTGGTTGTAACTTGGCTAGGGGGGCTGGGATAAAAAGTATCTTAAGCGCTATTCCAGTACATGACCTACCAGTATGCCCACAGGAAGGATGAAAGAGGTAAGAAAGAAAATACTTTCCGATTTATACTACAATGAATGTTGCCGCTTGTCTCATATCCTTTAACACATTCATTATGCGTACAGCTAAAGAGTGGAATTCCCTGCCGGAGTCTGTGTTTCCTGATAGCTACAACCTAGGGGTCTTTCAGTCAAGAGTGAATAGGTTACTTCTAGGCAAGCGTGCTACATCTTCGGCCACATCATCTCTTACCATCAGGTGAGACAGCGGTGAAACGCGAGCCTATCAATAACAAAAAAAAAAAAACTACACTACAGGCAATAAACCAATACGAACGCGCTTTACGCAAATAACAGACTACGCACACTTAGATCGCAAGCTTGCTAGTGGTAGTTGAACCATGAGCATTGCCCTACTTAGTAGCACGCCTGCCCCGCCTACAAGGCGGCGGCTTTCATCTGTTCTGTGAGTGTGCTTCAACCAAACCTGTTCAACAGTTTGAGCGGAAAAAGATAACAAACGCTCGCATTAATAAACTTTAGCCGTTATAATATTATCAGTATGATACTTTTATATTCACACCCTTAAAACCTCTACGGTCCGGACCAAGCGTTTCGCCTCGTCGTTTATACCACGTACATCAAGAGACTGGAACAATTTGCCTGCTGCGGTCTTCCCGTCCGTTATTATCACTGTTCCGTGGTTATTATAATTTGGGTGTCTTCAAGGCTAGAGTGAATAGGCTCTTAATAAACTAGTGCGCCTCACCATCAACGATTGCATCACTGCTTACCGTCAGGTGGGATCGCAATCAAGCACTTAAAAAAGTTTATAACAAAGTTAATATAGATTTAAAAAAAAAAATACTACCTAGTGCCCGCAGCTTCGCCCAAGTACTTAAAAGGACATTGCCAATCTTCGTATGGGAGTTGGACAACTTGCTGCCCAGAATACACACATAGTGCATTTTGTTCCTCAGGCCAATAACAATCAGTAAACAGAAGCGCTTCAAAATCTGTCCCAGGAGTCAAGAGAAAAAAAATATATTTTTTGGGAATTATTTATTTTCGAAAAGAAGCTTGATAATTGTTTTTAGCGTAATTAATCACTGACTATAATATACTATCATTAATCAATTACACTAAAAAAGTCTATGTCACTCAGAAGTAATGCAGTTTTTTATTAGTGAAACAATATTAGCAATCGGACCAGCCCCCCTAGCTAAGTTACAACCGTTTCGCTTGCGTCGAACGCTTCGTGTTGACTTTGCCGCCAATTCATTTGTTCTGACCACGTGACTGAGCGTTGAGATGACGTCATTCCCGTACATTTGAAATTTTCTACTAGCGTTAACTATTGCAGATTTGCAACTTGGCTAGGGGTACAGTACTTTCAAAGATTTACCTCCTACAAACAAAAATACAAACTTTACCTCTTTATAATATTAGTGTATATTTTATTATATAGTTCACGTTAAATGGATAGCATATAAAAGATAAGAATGATCTAATATTCATATGCTTACTAAAAAAGAGGAAAAACTTTCTTTTCTGCATAATAGTCATGAGTTACCGTCATCTTTTATGCGTTTTGTGGAGATATAGATGTTGTAAGAAAGTGGTAAATTAACCAACTAAAAATAGACTTGAACGAGTATATCTAAAGCGTCTCGTTCATCGTCCTTAATCTATTCATATTATGATTTTACACAAGTCTATTTGAGACTATTATTCGAGTCTAGTGATGAAATCGTTGATGGTGAGGCGCATTAGTTTATTGAGGCTTATAGCCTCTTGAACATCTGAGCGGAGTTAAATGCACACATATTCGTACTACCGCTGGTATCCGCATAGATCTCCATCGTCATCATCACCCTTTTTATTGTTCCCACTGCTGGGACTCTGGCTTCTCTCTAGGAGAGAGAATGGGACATAATCCACCACGCGGGCCCAGTGCGGGTTGGTGAATGTAACATGCGTTCGAATGATTGATTTCTTTGCAAATTATTGTTTTATAAGCTATGTACATTTTGATGAAAATTTAACCACCTTTTTATTCATGTAAATATATTTCTTAAGATCAAAGTCGTTTGAAAGGAATAGGGACAACAAGCGAAATATATATATCATGTTGTTAAAAAAAATCTTTGATACAAATATTAGCCGTAAGAAAAAATCATATGCTAATAGACTTATTTTATGAATCTGGAATATGTATTATATATTTTTTTTTCAAATCTATTAACCCAGCCGTCATCGTCAGAAAACCAATGTAATGTGTATAAGAATAATAATAACCATTTTATTTTCAGTACACATCATGTAGTCAGCGTCGTATTGTGCGGCGTGGTGTCGTGTAACCAAAAAATCAAAATCAAAGCAATTATTTCAAATAGACCATTTGCAGGCACTTTTGAATAGTCAAATGTCGGTCAGTCCAAGAAAAGTGAAGCTAAATTGCACGTTCCAAAGAGTAGGTCTCTATGGAGAAGAACGTGCAAGAAACTCCATGGATACTCTTTTAAATCATATTATCATCATCATCATCATCAACAGCCTTTTTAATGTTCCTACAGCTAGGATTCAGGTCTCCTCTCTAGGAGAGGAAATCATATTATGTGTTACATATAATGCTTGGTTACAAAGCACGTTGCTTCTATTGTGTAAGCACAATGTAGATGATAAAATTAAAATAAAAAATAATAATAATTAAAAGATACAAACTGAATATTAAGCCACTGGCAGCTAAGAGATGATCAGTCTCAACTGACGGCACCCGTTTACGAGCATGACGCGTGCATCAGCTCCACTCAGCTCAACCATTTTTAAGGGAACCGAATGACCCAATAACACGTGCCACCAACAGCGAGACATTTGAGTGAGCATGACAAACTCTCAACTGCCATGCTCAAATGTCAAAAAAAAGATGTAATCAAAGCATCCTGTAAAATACCGAAAAGCTGGCTACCCTACATCTGTGCTCCAGGCCAGCCTTTGTTAGGCATAAGCATAACCTTAATCAGCATTTTAATGTTCCCAATTTTAATGTTGTTGTTTTTAATGTTCGTGGGACTCATGCCTCCTCTCTAAGAGAGGGAATGGGCCGTAATTTACCACGCGGTCCCAGTGCGGGTTGCTGAATGTCACAACATGTCATCGAATTTTTGGTGCTAGGATATGCCGGTTTCCGCACGATGTTTTCCTTCACCGTTATGGGAGCAGTAGTGATTAAATAAATTGCAGAGAGTAATGTGCCTGGCAATGTAATGGGCAGATGAGATAACGACAATAGCAGGCAAGGATTGGTTAAAAACCTCTAAAGACAAATAATTGAAGTGGTATATACCTTGGAGAAGGTTTTTACCTGAAGAGATACCCATTCAAAAATGATAATTTATCATATTTTCACATAATTAACATAAAATATCTGGAAAATAATTATAATATATGTACATATATTTTTAATAGCCTATACTGTCCCACTGCTGGGCAAAGGCCCCAACTTCTTCCAGTTATTTTTTTCTTGAGCCACCACGAACCAGTCCTTGCGGTAGGCATCTAGGTCGTCTCGCCACCTCTTCCCAGGTCGACCTCAATGTTCTTTAATTTTATATTAATCAGTTATATTTATTAACAAAAACAAAAACAATTACTCAATATTATTTCTAAGCTTGTCGACGTTCTTATAAAAAAAGAAAATGCATGGAATATAAAGCTTTATTACTATTATAATGCGCCTGGCTGGGTTTGCACACACGACCTAAAACTTGTAAGTTGGGGCCGTTACCACTCGGCCACCACTGCCCACGTGGTCACCACTCCAGAACCTTTCATCCCCATCGACCATGTGTTCTGCATGCAATGTGCCCTGCCCATTGCCATTAAAGTTTGGCGATTCTTCCAGCGATGTCGGTAACCTCTGCCTTGAGTTTATAATAATTCAAAACGTAAAGGAACAAGGAGTAATTCAGATAATAATAAATCCATGTTACAATATGAACATCAAATGTATCGTAAAAACGAATAGAAATAGTGGTTCAAATCCTTTTGTTATGAGGAAGCAATAAAATACACTTTTATATATATCCGTTGATCCTCAAATAAAATATATCAGTCATCATTTTATTACTAGTTTGTAGTCTTCAAGAAAATTGAGACCTTTTTTTTGAGGTGAGATGTCATCAATTGACTTCTTCTTCTCTAGGGTAGAGTGAGAGGGCGTGTCAGACTTTAACCACAAAAAAGATAGGTACAGAAGAAAATCTTATGTGTGTACTTCACTTTTTATACCTACGCTCAGTGGACACCACACTAATGAGCGTTTGAGCCGGAACTGTTCGACGAGCGGGCCGAGACGCTCCGAGATATCGTGTCCGTGAGCGGTGCCTATGTGTGCGTTGCTCGAGCGCGCTTTGTATGTAGATTGACTTCTGCACCTATCTATTTTGCGCTTTTTACGGGCACAACTATGATCCTTTATTTTATTATTTATTTAACTTTTACGTTTTAGATCTATGATGATTCTTTCTTTCTCGCAGATCTAGTAGTCATTGGCCCTACTGGCTTCTTCGTTTATGCTGACATCTCATTGAGGTGCGCATGGAACACTACGTGCGGTTTACGTACAGCAAGCTACCTATTGCTCGTCATCGGCAAGCCCATGCCTACGGTGGCTGATAATCGGGGTTGGAATCCTGGCGTGAAGACGTCTGTTCCCTCAAGCTTGTGGCCGCCTCCTTTGCAAGCATTAAAGCTTCGCAGAAGGAGGCGAACATTTGCTATTCTTCCTTGGATATGGGCCTGGCGCAAGAAGTCGGTGCCTCTAATCGCCCCCACAAGGACACGAAGGTGCTTCGCAGAAGCGGGGCATACCTCAACGTATGCTCTACCGTATCCTTCGGCTGGTCTACTGATCTACACAATAGTGACACCTGGGCATTTTTTCCATACGAATCCGTTGCAAGATCCTCCTGAACTTACCACATTTTTTGCAGACCTGAGTCATGCGGAAAGTGGAGACGCCGTGACATGTTTCTACCCTCTCCTCGAAGAGGGGACTTCTGCTATTAATATGGCGTGTCCAAAACCGCAACTTGAAGTCAAAAATAAATTAGTTACTGAGACAAAAGATTGCTTTGAGTGCGTTAAAGATTATATTTCGTGTACAGGAGAAGACATAAAGTGAATTGTATTCTTCTGAAATCTGTGTAAAATTTTGCATACCTAAATTACAATTTAATGCACTTAATATAGGTAGACTGTATTAAATTGTTACTCTAATCCTTCTATACACAATGTCAACAGCAAGCAACCAAACACAATCACTTCACTTCCCAGGAACAACCGTACAACAGTTGCCTCTCAAATTGATATGTTGCAGTATTTTGTCACGCGAAGCACACTCGAATATAGGGATGTAAGAGGTTACTTTGGCTGAGGTACAGAACTTATCGAAGTTGAAAAATGAATCTGATGACTAGTCACGTAAATTACTGCCTTTTATTTAATATTTTTGGCTTGAATACTATGAATATAACCTTTAAATCTTTTGGCAATTTGGCGGCAAATGTAACCGTTCAGCTTTATCGTCCTATTGCTAAGAGCTCATATACTGCAGCTGTCGACCTATAGTGACACTTAAGACACACGACGACTGCCGCTGATCTTCAATGTAACGTCGACGTCTGCAGTTACCTCTACCGTTGACAACATGCCGCTCATGTGTGTAAGCTCTAGGGTTGTCAATCCGTCCGGAGAACACGGTGGAGCATACGGTAGAAGTGTGTTCCGCCTGGGTAGAGCACCGTCGTGTCCTCGTGGAGGCGTTCGGGGGCAGCGATTTCTTGCGCCGAACCTTGGTAGTGGCCATGGTCCGGAGCGAGGAGAAGTGGCAGAAAGTTGCCTCATTCTACGAAGCAGATATGCTAACATAAGAGGCGGCCGCACGCGCTAGACAATGGCCCTTGCGACCTAGCCGCCGAGATTCCGATCCCGATATCCGGCCACCGTAAAAAAAGGTAGTCAATCGCCACTGTTTTAATGATTCCTCATATTGCCCAGTTTTACAGACACTCCATAAACATAACAACAACAATTTTACATCACAATATCGACTAGGAATCAATTTGCAAATCATTAATACAGCCACTGAATTTCACTACAACATTCCGCCCATAAACTCTCAATAGAAGAGAAAATCAGAAGAAGCACATAGAATTTTTTTTTTGCGGACGTTCCGCATTTACGCATGTGGAAGCGAGGTTCCGTCCCAACCCTATTTCAAAGCGTACCTGTTTTTATTTACCTTGCGAATGATTTAAGGGACATAATTTTTACCGTCGACTCAACGAGATTTGTGGTTGAATGGATGTGACTTTTGTGGCAACAACACTGAAGAGACAGAAATACATTCATTTGTTTTTGTAAAAATATATTTTGAAACACGTAATTTACTTTGAAATAAAGTGCTTTGTTAACAGTTTTTTTTTTTTTAATTTTTGGTTTGAAGATCCGATGGATGCGAGACGCACAGAATCGGTCATTTATGATACTTGGGGGAGGCCTATGTCCAACAGTGGACGTCTTTCGGTTGAAAGGATGATGATGATGATTGGTTAGAGAGGTTTCCACTAGGTGAGATAGTAGTCAAGCACCAACTGCTTGACTACTATCTCACCTAGTGGAAAACGATGATTAAGTAAAACGAAGTGGATAATGAAGCACGCTTAGAAGAGTATAGTTGGCCTTATAAAGTTCCCACTTTTGGAACTCAGGCCTCCTTTCTAGGAGAGAAATGCACGCTTGTCTAGATGTAAACTTATTCACTCTTGACTAAAAAACCCTATTTGATTGTGTGGCCAATATTATCAAAGGGGACTATAACATCATCATCGCAATTCTACCATCGGAAAACCCGACGTACGGTGAATATTCACCCCGTTGTTGAAACCTCTACGGTCCGGACTAAGCGTTTCGCCTCGTCGTTTATACCGCGTACGTCGAAGAACTGGAACAGTTTGCCTGCTGCGTTCTTCCCGTCCGATTATAATTTGGGTGTCTTCAAGGCTAGAGTGAATAGGCTCTTAATAAACTAGTGCGCCTCACCATCAAAGATTGCATCGCTGCTTACTGTCAGGTGGGATTGCAGTCAAGTACTAGTTTATATCAATTACAAAAAAAAAACTGTTTGTTTATTGTTTTATTTTGTAGTACAAGAACTGGTTAGCCTTTTAATAACAAAGAAAAAGAAACAATATTCTAAATCCGGTGATCATAAATGCAAACCCACTCACTGGGAATTTATAGAAATTCATATTCCTCACTAAACATAACTCCAAACGCCGGATATATAATTTAATAGATACTTCCACATATCCTACAGTCGAATTCTCATAAAATTTTATTTCTATAGGTTACCCTTTTATGGGAAAAATAAGGGTAGAAAGGGCTTTACAATAATATTCGTAAATAAATATGAGATTTTAGTAGACATATACATTTGATGGTATGGCCCGGAATGGCGGAAAAACAGGGTAAAGTCGTTTTATTTTTGTTTCAAAATTGACTTTCTGTTCTCCTTCGTTGATGTTGAAAAGAAAACTGGCCATTATTGAGACGTTATCAGTGTTACGTGCTAAAAGTGGCTGAAAGGAAGGTTGTTTAAATTGATTTCTTTTTTTTCCGGTCTGCCTGTTACACTTGATTTCCTCCGAAAATATTATTAACACACACATAGAAGCACAGTCTTAGGGTATTCTATAGAATTCAGAAAGTGTACGCGGGAATTACATGACTTGATTCCGCCATCGCATTTCTACCATCGAACAAGCCGACGTACAGCGAGTTTCTATCCTTACATTGTTGATCCTTCTACGGTTCTGACTAAGCGTTTTGCCTCGTCGTTAATACCGCAGACATCGAAGAACTGGAAAAATTGCCTGCTACGGTCTTCCCGTTCGATACCATCAGGCAAATGGTTCTTCGTCCTTCTTCTTATCCTTCGACAAACACGGTATAAACTTCCTGTGGGATAAAATTCGTTTATACATAATAATAATATTCCGCAACTATCTAGTCAAACAACAACACACACAACACACCATCACACACAACACAACTGATAAACATACTTATATATTTCTAAATACATACATATTATAGATAAATTAAACTCTTGGGCCAAGCTGCTCACAAAAGACAGTAGCTCAAAAAAAAAAGATAATAAATACATTGACCTAGAATCAAACCTGAGACTTCATACACAACATCCGTTCACCTCTGTACCAAAACCACCAGATCTCCCTTAACATACCCGTCAAAAGAAATAAATAAAAAAAAAATCCTTCAAAGAGACAAATAACACCGTTTTTACACCCCATATAAAAGTGAGAAAAACATATAAAAGACCCACATATGTATCCGTCAGTTCCCCTTTTCTTTAGCACTCATTCCGTAATGAAACTGTTCAAAGAAGTGCTGATTTAAAAGATAGCACTTTCTTTTAGTGTTTTTGAAGTTGCCTCTAGTAGATGGATTTGCCTAGATCTGGTGCTGAAGTTTTTGTTTATCAACACGAGTGGAAAGTTTACCTTCGTTGTATTATGCTGGATTTTCAAGACAGCTTTAAAAGGTTATCTGTTTTGTTTAGATTTAAATCTGCAAGTTGAAAAACGTAATGGACGTTAGTATTAGTCCAGTCAAATTAGACCCAAAAATATGAGTATGGTTACAATAATTCGCACCTAGCTGTGAATTGCTAAGATTGTTCAAAACACCATCATTAATGAAATCTAAAAATTCCTTATCAATCCGAAACCTGGTAAAAAAAATTCGGGGTCAAAGGTCAAGAAAACGAGTTTTTTACAATTTTCAGCAATACGGTTTTATCATAAAATAAACCCAGACAAAAAATTGTAGATCAGATAATTATCTACAAAAATGTCTTAAAACTTTTGTTCCTAAAATCCACCGTTTTTGAGATATAATGATTCAAAAACTTTAAAGAATTACTATAACCTCGATTGTCTAAATTGACTGGGCTTTTAATTTTTTCATTGCCTTGACACTTGCCAGTGTTGTGGTACGTAATGGTTGCTCTAAAACGCAAAGGATCATTTGTAGTAAGCACGCAGTATCATACCAGAATATCGGCTCCGCTACTACACTACCCATGCAATTGACACGACCGCGCTCCCGCCAACGGTCAATATAATAATATTACACAACTATCACACAACGCCATCTAGTCCCAAACTAAAAAGAGTTTAGCTAGGCAACTGATAAACATACATTTTCTAAATATTATTAGAGGGTCAAAAATTAAGATATCCGCAGGAAAACTAAAGTTGCCGACACAGCACGAAGAATTGCCAAACTTAAGTGGCAATGAGCAGGGCACATTGTTCGCAGAACCGATGGCCGTTGGGGCCGAAAGGTTCTGGAGTGGCGACTGCGTACCGGAAGACGCAGCGGAAGCCCTCCTACAAGGTGGACGCTTGGGGGAAGCCTATGTCCAACAGTGGACAGTGAAATGATGACGATTATGATGATTAGAGAGTAAGGTAATGCCTCCACCAAGGCGAACAAAAAAGTGGCATGGCCGTAATATCCTTTTCTCGAAACAGTTCAGGCCATTTTCGATCCCCTATAACTTCGTTGTATATAAAACTAGAAGCTTGAATTTTTAGTAACCAAACAGGCATTGTATGAACACGGTATATTTGAGATTTCATTTAATTTGAAACAGTAGATTAAGAATTATAACTGGTCAAAGTTACTTAATTTCTGACTGACTGATATTCAAAACTCTAAAGCACTTCTAACAGATAAGACATAGAAGCTTCAGAATACAATTAGCGTTTGGTGTATAAATCAATGAAAAACTAAAATATTTTGCAATTTCGGTACAGTTTTCTAGATACTAACTGCATTAATAACTTTGTGATTCCATATAAATATTGTCCAAAATAACGTTTGCAGAGAATAAATCAAGGTTCCTGTATCTATACATGTACATAAAAGTGAATCCCTATTTCCTTGGTCACGCCATCACGCATAAACGGCTAAACCGATTTCGCTAAATTTTTTTTTGTTGTTTTCTTTATTGTGAGGAGAAAAAAATGAAATTAGGGTAGTGTAGAGTACCTAATGTAGGGTAGAGTAGAGTAGGGTAGTGTAGGGTAGTGTAGGGTAGAGTAAGGTAGAGTAGGGTAGAGTAAGGTAGTGTAGGGTAGTATAGGGTAGAGTAAGGTATAGTAAAGTAGAGTAGGGTAGAGTTGGGTAGAGTAGAGTTGGGTACAGTTGGCAGCTTAGCTAAAAGGTATCACAACATACTTATTAGGCGGTACGAAGTTCGCCGGGTCAGCTAGTATTAATATAAAGGAATCTACAAAGAGAAATGAGATGCCATCAAAAACATAAGTTCTAAAAAAAAAGAAGGCTTTCAATGTTCATCACAAATAATTAAATTAGATTATTTAGTCCGATCGCCAATTTAATCTAGGTCATCTAGGTCCGATAAGTACGGACTGAATAAATTAACCGACATGGTATTACCCGGATCTCACAACTTTTTAGGATAGAAGAATTAAGTTGGAAGCCTTGGTTTTTTTACAAGTTATGTTTTTGATGGCTAGTTAAATTACATCTACACAGGACAAATGATCGTGCTTATCACACAAACATTGGTCTTGGGAGGTTGGCTGAAAAAAGATCAGAAGAGAATCAGAAAACCAAACCATCAAGACTTCGTTGTTCTATCTAACACATTTCAACTCTGTATTTTGCTATACCTGCCTAGGCTACGTCTGTATAACGCAATGTAAGCGCATCAAGCACCCCCGTTCCATGATCCCGCTCTCCACCGCTATTGTACTATCTCTTGCCTCGCATAGACTTCGTAGTATTTAGCACCTTTAATATAAGTATTTTTATTTTTGTAAAAAAATCTGATGAATTAAAATATGATAAACTTATAAAAGTCATAGAACAAAAGTTATTGCTTATGATGTTAGTAACATAGTCCTTAGAAATTGCCAGTGATTTCCAAAAAAAAAAATCTATCTATTAATCCCAGCTTTTAACCTGTAAACTACGTACGACCCTCGTACGGGACATTATTGTTCTGTCAAACAATTTGGCACAAGCGCGTTGGTATTTGTTCAGAGTGTTTGTTTAAGTAATTACTACTAATTAGTGTCCCAAAGCTAATGGAGGAGCTCGTGGCTAGAATAATAATAGCTACTTGAGTCGAACTCCAAGGTTAAGCAACACTTGCCGAGGTCAGTCTGCAGATGGGTGAGCATCCTAACATACTGAGATTCTTCCGTGAAATGATTCAATGATTTTATTATTTCAAATAAACCATTTACAGGCACTTTTGAAATGACAAGAAGTCAGAAAAAATATGCTAAACACATTCCAAAGTATATCTCTATGGAGAAGTATGTGCAAAAAACGCCATGAACATTCTTTTCAGTGCCTCGGAAAGTACGTCAAACCTTTTTTGTATTTTTTTTTAGGCTTGTGAATTAGGAATAAAATCGGGAATGAAGATACCAGCAGGAGAACCAAGGTCGACGACAAAGCCCGCAGAATTGCCAAACTTAAGTGACGGGCAGGGCACATTGCACGTTCAACTGATGGTCAGCCGACGAAGGTTTTAGAGTGCCAATCACGCACCAGAAGACGTGGCATTGGAAGGCCTCCTAAGACAAGGTGGACCGATGACCTGGTGAGAGTCGCGGGACTGCGATGGATGCTAGACGCACAGAACCTCTCACTGTGGCGGATGTTGAGGAAGGCCTATGAAATGGTGATGATGGGGTTTGCACTTGACTACTATCTCAGCAATAGTAAGCGATGTTGTGATCGAAGATGGAGCACGCTTGTCTGGAAGTAACTTATTTACTTTCAACTAAATAGTTTATTTCCACAGGTACAGGTTTATACCCTGGTCACAAGGGAGAATGGAGACGGTGAGAGATGTCGTGCGGTTTTCCGTAGGGATCAGTACAAGGATCGTCCTTGTGGAACATCGGGTACGACTACGTGCTGCGCAGCGACCTCCCCAATGGGGTCAGCGTGGTCTGTTACGCAGAAGAAACGCTGATCTTGACGCAGAGGGAGTCGCACCAGGCGGTGCCCGAACTAGCGACACGCGAGGTTGTGATAGTCGTTGAGAGGATTCAACAGTTGGGACTCAATTTAATGTTAACTAAAACACACTTAAGTTGCTGAGCTATCAGAAGACACAGGCTCCGGCAGGGAATTCCACTCCTTAACTGTATGCACAATGAATGTGTTCCCAAAATATTTACTCAGGAGTGCTGTTGGTGGAGCACGGCTGTATGTTTTTACCAAAGTCTGATCAAATTCTTATGTGACGGTGAAGTCAATAGAACGGAAGCTTGAGAACGAACGAACGAACGAGGTGACAAGTAATGAACTGACACATGTCACTTTGACAGAATCCGGGCTGACATTTGCACGAACCGAAAAAATAAAAGTGCCGACCGCAGAGGTGCGGGGCTCTTTTGTCTTTTGGCGGCCGTGTGAGAAAAATCTAGTCTGGGGACTGTCTCACGACTCGTTGTGTGATCTGGAATAGTTTGTTTATTGCTTGTTACCCAGCCATCGGCCACAAAACAGTCCCTGGATAGAAGTTCGATGGTCTGTAGCCTGATTCACGTAAAATCAAACAAGCCAAATATTGTTGAAGTTTTATAGTCGTTCGATCGAAGTCCTATCCAAAAACGGTATTGACGATCTATCGACTTATTTCCAGTTACACTAATAAGTATTCTACAAGGAAAATTTAATACAGATTTTTTTTTTAATCGACGAATTTCAAACGACTTTAAAATTGGTGCCGTTCAAACGCGATTGATGGATGTGAATACGGAAATGGTCTTAACGACTAAATCGCTACGATATCATTACGGTTTTCATTACGTGAATCGGGCTATAACTGGTCGGATGGTTCGATGGTGATCGGCATCTTAAACCGACATATAATAAATAAAATAAAAAAACGGGCCAGTGCAAGTCGGACTCGCACAACTTACCCGTGCGTAACTTACATTACTAGAACTGTTTTCATGGTGAAACAGTTCAATTCCCGAATTGAGTTACGAAGATTTTAAGGAATCGCATAAAAAAAGTTTTTTTTTATTACGTAACTACAAATTTACAGTTTTCAGAGTTTATATCCTATACTTGTGCTATGAAGCCTTGCTTTACGCTAAACAAGAATCTGGATTGACGGGAAGTATCCTATGAATTTTGATTAACTTGAAAGTGTCGAAATATACGTTTTTTGCGATATAAACGCCCGAAACTTTTTTTTTTCGTTAACTCAGAAGTTTAATTTTTTCATAGTTTTAAGAGACTGCAGACTCAACTCGATACCTCAACGCGTTCTTGAGATAAAGGGTCTTGATCGATAGACAGAAAAACGGACAACAAAGCGATCCTATAACAGTTCCGTTTTATCCTTTTGAGGTACGGAACCCTAGCTCGCTGTCCGGCCGTCCGGTAACCGTCCGGACCAAGCCCAAGTCGTCGACGGCGCGCGCTGTTCCCGCGCGCCTCAAGGAGTTGTCAGCAACAGCAGGGGCCCAGCCGGGTCGAAGCCTACTGGGGCCAGGGTTATCCGAAAGGGCGCTCGAGCCCCGGTATGAAGGCTTGAAGGAACGGGATGGGTTTTTTAGTCAGTAAGAGTCTGACACTATTTTCCGCTCCGCCCAAAAGCGGGGGTTGTCATAAGATGATTTTTCCCGCCGAAAAAACTACAAAAAAAACCATAACATACCAAATCATTTCCATTTGCAACCTCTAGCAATCCACCAAAGACCTACATTTTAATTAATTCAATTCAGAACCACTGCAACCAAAAAAAAAACACCGACTTCCAAATTAGAATACAACCAAGTACCATCTCAGTTTCATACAAAGCGAATGTAATCTTTTTAAACAAAAAAAAAAAAATGACGCCTGAAAATGCAAAGCGTCCCGCAATTTTCCCCACATTCTTGCTGTGTTGCCGAAATTGTATTTGGCAGCAAAAATGCAACGCCCGCTTGGACGAATAGTAATGCGATGCAGTACCGGGATTCCGGGATATAAATCCTGCGATCCGTCGACTGGTTTGACGTGACTTGACTTAAAGTGGAACCTGGGAGTCGTGATTAAGTTAAAGTGGTCCTTGTGGTGTAATGTCGAAGTTTTCCCGGTTTCAATGAAACCGTTTAAGAAGTTCCTTTTCGAGGCACATTTTCATCCAACTGCTCTTACGTATAATGATATTATTACACATCTTTCTCTAAATCTAGGCTTGAAAAACCAAAATATAAATTTGTGTAAAACTAATCTAATAAAGGCTTCTGAAAATTTGCTATTTTTATTTTACGTGTACTTTGGCCGTCCATAATGTACTCATATATTATCTTCTTCTTCTTCCTTCCCTGGTCCCATTATTTGGGGTCGGTTCTCCTCACTTTCCTGCGCCAAGTGGCTCTATCTTGGGTTGTCAATTTTGGCAACTGGGCTTTCTTGAGGTCCTTCTCTATATTTGACCACCAGGTAAATGGCGGGCGGCCTCTACCTCTTTTTTGTTCTGATGGGCTTAGGGCGGTTTGGACCACGTGGTCTTTACTAAGTCTTTAGACAAAAAAAAAAAATATAAATATATATAAAAAGTAGGTACATCAATATAAGCCATGCGCATTTAATCGAGATTCTGAATGACAACAATTTTTCTAAAAACACTTTTAAGGGTTTTAAAAAAAACACGTATTTCCTGTAACAAGTTTTGTGAAATATTCGAGTAAATCACGGAATTACCGAATGCCAACAGAGTTTTCAGGCGTTAAGTATCTATTTTTTTTGCATTGCCTCTTCATCAAACATCACATTGGATTGCGTAAGATGAAGCACCCTCGTCCTCCTTGCGTCGTATTCCTAAATACTGACAGTCGTGACCTTAATGACCTTAGTGACTATAATACTTTTTAAGATGAAGCAACAAGGTTTTAAACTATGCTCGATTTTGACGATAGGTAAGTGAAAAAGGATCCCTAATTCATTAAACCCCAAGCGAACGCCGGCGTTCGCTCTGACATTGTCATTCTATTTCTTGCACGTTTTTCTCTATAGAGATCTACGCTTTGGAACGTGCAATTTCGCTTCACTTTTTTGGACTGACCGACATTTGACTATTCAAAAGTGCCTGCAAATTAATGGTCTATTTGAAATAAACGTTAACGTTAACGTTAAGTTAAAAGATGTGTAGTGATGATTGGAAGGAAGTGTAACTTGAGTTTCTCTGGGTGAATTTATTTCAGTTAAATTCAACTGCAAACATTTTCTATAGACTGGATTGAAATGTAAATTGATACTGTAAGGAATTGGCAGTGACTGAGGACTGAAGTTGTATTTTCATTTAGAAATGTATTTTCGAAGTTTTATTTATTTGCTGGGATGATGGATTGGATGAGATTGATCAGCGTTAATATTTGGGGAATAAAACCAATGACGTTACACAAAAATATATAAGCGATTAAATATTATAATTATGTAACTAGGTTTTGCCCGCAGCTTCGTTCGCGTACATAAGATATGCCAATGTCACTCAGGAATAAAGCAGCATTCTATCGAGGCTAAAATTTTAGCAATCGGACCAGGACTTTCAGAGATTACCTCCTAGAAACAAAAAAAAGACGTGTGGCACTCGGGGACTGCCGCGGTAAAGCTATTGCATAGCATTTTTATCAACTTATGCAATTATAATTATTTATTTATTTTATTTACGTAGTATTTTTTTTCCTTTGTTTTTTTTTCTTTGATATTAATTGAAGTTACACTTTCACACATTGAATTGAATTTTGATTGATTGTTCACTCATTTGTTTCCTTATCGGTCACCACGCTCAAAAAACAAATGAGTGGGGGGTGTTAGGTTATTTTCGTTACGGAATTTCTGGATTCGGTCTCCACGCTCAAGGCCCGCGATAGAAGCTATGCAATAGCTTAAAAAACATAAAAAGAAAGAAAACAAACTTTACCTCTTTATTATATAAGCGTTGATAATGTACACTAATGTTATGAAGGCCGATGTTTGTATGCCGTTATGTCTTCGTGCTCATACGACTTAATAGATTTGAATGATATTTGGTGCGTGTGTAGACCATGGTTTGGAAAAGTAAACAGGATATTTTTTATCCTTAAATAATTTCTTGATTTACGAGTGCAAAACTACTGCTAACAGCAGTTAGTCATTATAGGTTTGAAAAGATACAAAAAAAAACTACTTTTTTTAGCAATCTTCCTTTTTTCTATCAATTAAGTTTTAATTGTGCCCGACAGGGTCAATAATTATTTCCATTTTTAATGTTTACTAGGCATCTAATTTGTACATGACGGATTGCAATAAAGATTTGTGATCAGAAGTCATTAGAAGCTATTATGACTTACATATAATTACCTATTATGTGGACTTTATTAACTTTAAATCAATTTAACTTATTATACTTAGAAGCGCTGGTCGGATAGCACGGCATGCCAGTATTAATGACATCATCCGTCGAGCTCTTGTCACCGCCGGGGTGCCAGCTGTTTTAGAACCCAATGGCTTGGCACGTGACGATGGGAAGAGGCCAGATGGGATGACTATAATGCCTTGGAAATTGGGTAGGCCTTTGGTGTGGGATGCAACATGTATCGACACCCTTGCGCCATCCCATCTTCTGAGTACGGCGGGCTGTGCTGGGGCGGCTGCTGCAGGTGCAGAAAACCTCAAACGGCGTAAATATAATAACCTCATTGGAAGTTATGTGTTTGAGCCGTTTGGGGTTGAAACTCTAGGGCCATGGGGTCCGAGCGCTCATCGAGTTGTCCGAGATATCAGCAAACAGTTGGTCGACTCTTCGCGTGACCAGAGGGCTGGACTGTTCTTCAGTCAACGAATCAGCATTGCCATCCAGCGTGGCAATGCTGCCAGCGTTCTGGGCACTTTTCCCACTGATATCGATGTGGACGAATTTTTTGATGCCCTCTGAGTTTTCCCCGTTTTTTGCTGCCTTTTTTACTCGTTTGTACATATTATTATTTTAAGTTTGTATATATATACCTAGTGATTAATTGTTATTTAACTTATTACATACACAACTAAAAACTATAATTACAGTAAATTAAAAAAAACAATAATAATTAAACCCTACGCTAATTACAACTAACTAAAATCAAACTAAAATATGGCGTCAAAAAACTATTCCACATCGCTGTCGACTGGTAATGTGCCCAAAAGGCTGGCGGCATTGCCACGCTTTATGGCAAATGCTTATCTTCTGTCCGAGGTAAAAGCCAGCCCTTGGGTCACGCGAAGTGTCAACTAGACATTTCGATAGATCTTTAAACAACTTGTGAGCACTCGGACCCCACGATCCAAGAGTTTCAACCCCAAACGGTTCGAAAATATAACTTCCAACAAGGTTGTTATATTTCCGCCGCTTGAGGTTCTCCGCAGCCGCAGCGGCAGCACCAGCACGACTCGAGGAGCTAGGAAGATGTTTTTTTTTTTTTCGGTGGTAAAAATAATCTTATGACAACCCCCGCTCTTGGGCGGAGCGGGAGATAGTGTCAGACTCTTACTGACTAAAAAACCCATCCCGTTCCTTCAAGCCTTCATACCGGGGCTCGAGCGCCCTTTCGGATAACCCTGGCCCCAGTAGGCTTCGACCCGAGTGGGTCCTTGCTATTGCTGACAACTCCTTGAGGCGCGCGGGAACAGTGCGCGCCGTCGACAGCTAGGAAGATGTGAAGTCATTTGATGATTTTCCACCGTCAGCATCATCATTTCAGCCGAAAGACGTTGGACATAGGCCTCCCCCAAGTATCGCCACAATGAACGGCCCTGTGCGTCACGCATCCATCGGATTCCCGCAACCCTTACTAGGTCATCGGTCCACGGTTTCCACCGTAAAAAAAGAAAACCGTCATTAACTCATCGAATGCCGTGATTAGAGACACAATAGAAAGACAATCGCTTATGTCGAGCTGTGTAACTTAAGACATTCAAAAGGTTAAAGAGATTTCAATTTGCGAAAATTTAAAGTTAAGTATTTCTCAAATACTACTTTAGCGTGAAAACCTGTCAAAATCAGCATTTAAGTAGGGTTAGGGACGTTTTTAACTCAAAATTTTAAATTTAACCCCACCCTTTGAAACCGCTTTGCCACCTACAAACTCGTAGATTTTTTAACATAATTATTTATTTTGACACCTTTTGTTACATTTGTATTTTTATTTTCGTTATTATTGTGGTTAATTAATGATAGCAATATTTGAAAAGCAAATTTTGTTACGTAAATAAAAAAACAAATGTTGTCATGTATATACACCTATTTGAGTTTTTTTTTTTTTGTTTTGTCTGCTACGATACTTGTATTTCTTCAAAACTTTATCTCATAAACTCAAAACTGCATAAAAACGGAGACAATACCAAAAAACTCACGTTTTGTTCTACTTTTAATAAGACGTCAAGATATTTAACAAAAAGGCTTCGGACAGAAGTTAACCAGTAAATCTCAGCAGAACTCAAAGATAACGTCAACTTTCAAACTACGGACATTTGCATTGGGAGGGTTGGGTGTCACTTAGCGATATTGAAAGATAAATTTACTTTTTACTTTAACCCTTTGATCGTCTTGTCAATACTATATGTCATAACAAAGTAAAATGTGTCCAGCACGCTACGGACATAACTACATGACAGACAAACTCTAATAAATTTTAAAAGATGAAATGATTTTTCTTAATGCATTAAGTTTTTGAGTAAGTGTAGTGACATGTGTGCATTTAATTCCGGCCTTTAAATCCATTTTCTTTGCGAATTGAATGATTTACATATGGTATGTTCATTCTGCAGAACTCTTGACTAGCAATTTTTTTGTGTAAATATATTTTTAAAGATCAAAGTCGTTTGAAAGGAGTAGGGAAAAGTTGCGAAATTGCTAAATACTTTATTTAGACAAAAGTATTAATAGCACGAAAAAATCTAAATTTGGTTCGTAAATCTTTGATAAACATAAAGAAAGAAAAGTATTTATTTTGGCGCACAAAACATTGTAGACAACAAAAACTTAAGACAAACACAAAACAAAAAAATAAAAATAAAATAAAAAGTAACATTGTATGTCACACGCTTGCGCCAAAAAAGGTCCATATATTTTTCAAAACATATATTTTTACAAACCTATTAACCTGGTTGCTACCGAGGAGTAGGCTTCAGAAAGTTACTATTTTATGACACTGTTCGAGCGCTTGGACCTTAAGGGCTATATTTCACCGGGACACTATGGCGGCCGCGGTGCGACCAGTTGCGCCATCATGGTGTCCAGGTGAAATATAGAACCAAGCTACCAAACTAGACACCATACAGATACCAGAGTCACCACACGACAGAGCTGGTCGCGCCACCAAATTGTTTGCGCATTCAAACGGACACCAGGTGAGTAACTCTTTATAGAAATAAATCAATAATAATAATTCATTAAAATAATTATTTATTATTAATAATTAATTAAATAATAATTCATTTTATTGGTAGCGGCGACCGGTCGCGCCGCCATTGTGTCTCAGTGAAATATAGCCCTGAAACTCCGCTATCACTAGAACCGCACCTCACTATTTGATACCATCACGCGTCCGGGATAAAGTGTCCGCTATACATCACAACACTCACGCCATTTTTGTAGAGGACGACACGCTTCATTTTATCATCGATTGTGACAAGAATTTATAAGTAAGAGTATTGGTACCAACCTATTTGTTGTTCAAGATTGGTTAAAGAGCCGAAGAATCGCCAAACTCATCAATATATAATAATATGTTGGCCAAACTAAAGTGGCAATGAGCAGGGCACATTGCTTGTAGAACGGATGGTCGATGGGGTCGGAAGGTTATAGAGTGGCAACCGCGCACTGGAAAACGCAGCGTTGGAAGGCCTCCCACAAGGTGGACCGAGAACCCCGTGAGAGACGCACAGGATCGGTCATTATGGCGACGCTTGAGGAGGCCGATGTCCAACAGTGGACGTCTTTCGTCTGAAAATGATGATGATAATGAGAACAAGAGCAGCTTAAAATTAACTAATGACCACCGCACAAGACGATCTTGTGATCTCCACTGTAGGTACGGGCTTGTGAACGACAAGTAATGAGTAGCTCATTATCCGCCCGGTCAGTAAGTCCACTACGCGCTGTCGACTCAGGCGTACCACGTGCGTCGGGTTGTGGGAACGTTTCAAAGAATGACCAAGGCCTTAGAACGCTAAGGTCAAAGGAGGAGTCCGCACGTGCACATGTAAGGGAACGTTCTCACGCCCCAGCCGTCTTGATCCCCACCCCGCTATCCGGTCACCATAGGTGTGGGCTTGCGGACGGCGAGCAATAAGTGGCTTACAGTCCAACCGAGCCAAAGTGATCGACGGTGCGTACCGTCACCCTGCTGGGCCCCTACCAGCAGAGTCGAAGCCTACTTGGGCCAAGGGTCTGTTTCTGAAAGAAAAAACTCTCTAGTTCTCTGATGTATGTTGTTGTTGTTTGTTGTTGTCTGTTGTTCTCTGGTTTTATTTCTTGGTGGGTTCATCGAAAAAAAAAGAACGCAAAGGGCAACTGAAGGTCTGCTGCTTCTGGGGTTTATACATTCTGTCGTTCGTTTGTCCTGTCGCTGTTCGTTTTAAAAATTTATCCAAACGCCTAGATGACACTTCATGCGACTCAAGGCTCGTTGAAACTCAATCAGAGCCTAAATAAAATGAGGCAATGCCGCCAGTATTTTAGGCACGCTTCCAGTCAACAGCAATGCGGAGAAATTTTTCAACATCATATTTAGTTAGGATTTTTGGCTTTAAGTGTATTATAATCCTCTCAAACGAATTTCAGTCACGGTGGGCAATCTCAAAAGAGATTAGCTAGGTACGCAGGATTTATTATAGTGCTCAAGCGTGTGCGCAAACACAGGTGTGCTCTGTGTTCATTTCAATCGTTGATCAGGCGTAGGATCAGCGGCTTTACGTGCTTTCCGAAGCACGGGAGTGTCACATCACCAACTTTCAAACTTCAGGCTGCTACAGAGCATATCTTTCTGTTTTTCTTTCGTTAAGTTGCACCTGCCGTTTATGTTTCAAAAGATTCAGAGCATTTTATTTAAAATAAATCATTTGCACATTCCAAAGCGTAGATCTCTATGGAGAAGAATGTGCAAGAAACTCCATGGACACTCTTTTCAATCATGTTATGTATTACAAATATCACGGTTACATATATCTAGTCTACACCACCCTATATTCGATTGGTAAAAAAGCCGAAGGCATTAAGTCCACCGTTGCATTGTTTAGTACGTCATAGTGTGTTAGGTTTTAATGAATAAATAAAATAAATAAATCTTAATGGTAAAACTTATTTTTAATATATGCAAAACCTGAAATCTGTCTAGTATTTTTATGTAAAGAATCTATGTACAAAATTTCAAAACTGTATTATGAAAAATCACAAAGTTATAAGACAGTTATGGTACCTGATTGGCGATATAAATGCATGGTCACCGGGCCACCCGGGCAACTAAAAGATTGTTTTGCTTCCGCACCCAGTTGTACGCTGGCGCCTAATGCCCACTATGACCTGTCGTAACCTGTTTTGTAATTAGTGTCGGTGGTGTCCAACTTATCCTAAATAATATTATAAATGTGAAAGTTTGGATGTTTGGATGTTTGTTACTTAATCACGCAAAAACGGCTGAACGGATTTGTATGAAATTTGGCATACATATAGCCTTTGACATGGAAAAGAACATAGGCTACTTTTTATCACGGAAAAACATCTTATTTCTACGGGAAAACACGTTTAGAGTGCGATAACCGAAGTACACGCGGACGAAGTCGCGGGCGGACAGCTAGTTTTAAATATTTTTTTGAAAAATTATAACGTGGTGTAAAAATTATTGGAATCAATTCAGTTACTGATTCTCAACAAACTATATTCAAGTTTCTCATATACTTAAAATAATGTTTTTTAAATACTACTGTATAACATGTTAAGATTGATGTGTGGTGTGACGAATGGATAAAGTGAAAAATGAGTACATTAGGGGAAGTCTGAAAGTGGCGCCAGTGACTGAAAGGTTGAAAGGAAATCGTTTGTCTTGGTATGGTCATGTAAAGAGGAGAGATGAAAAGCATGTTGCTAAAAGAGTTATGAATTTACATGTGGATGGATGGAGAGGGAGAGGGAGGACAAAGAAAAGATGGATGGATTGTGTGAGAAGTGATATGAAAGAAAAGGGAGTTAGTGATAGCGTGACGAGTGACAGGACAAAATAAAAGAAAAAAACGTGTTGCGCCGACCCCAAATAAAATGGGACAAGGGCAGGAAGAAGAAGAAATACTACTGTATTACCCACATGGTGATCCTCATCTACGCGGGTCTGCGAGTCATCTCTTACAACATATATCCTGACGAATACCGCTGTAAAACCAAGGTTATAAAATCTCCATAACTGGTCGCACTGATACACACAACACTACAAGAATAAACAACTGTTCCAAAATCTGACCACGGCAACATTTTGTCTTTACATCGTTCTATCGACCCACACAATGTCCATTGAGCTTCTAGCTCCGATATATTTTAATATCGTGTGTAAGCTGTGCGGTAAAGTTACTCGTAGTTTTAGCAAAACACTGTGCACTACATTTAACGATGTGTTTGGCAAAATATCTTCTGCCAGTAGCTTTGCTTGCGTGAAAATAGAAAATTTATTTATTTAGCATGTTGCTAAAAGAGTTATGAATTTACATGTGGATGGATGGAGAGGTAGAGGGAGGCCAAAGAAAAGATGGATGGATTGTGTTAGAAGTGATATGAAAGAAAAGGGAGTTAGTGATAGCGTGAAGAGTGACAGGACAGAATGGAAGAAAAAAACGTGTTGCGCCGACCCCAAATAAAATGGGACAAGGGCAGGAAGAAGAAGAAGAAGAAGATAACTTTATGCACTAGTAATTACTGTGCAAAGGCGGACTTAATGCCTTCGGCATTTTCTACCAGTCGACCTTAGGCGATTATCACACTGCCACCCATAACGCTGCATTTTGTGGTCAACGCACCACGTACTTGCACGAGTGCAGATCTGCATCATCATGCGGGTTTTTTCCGCACTCACACGTTATAGGTGCGTTTTGTATATTTAGGCTCGCACTCATTTCATACAAAATCACGCACGGTACTACGAGAGTCAGTGTGCCATACCTTGCGTGTCGACCCACACCCACGCGCGTGATTGCATGTGTCTCCGCGTGTAGGCGCGTGATGTGCATGAACGCGCGTGGATGCATTTTTGGTGTGTTGGACTGTGCGTGTTTTCTATACAAACGGAGGTTACAAGCAACGTTAAGACACGCATTCACGCGCTACGCTGCGAGGTGCGTGGCAGCGTGATAACCGCCTTAGGGTGGTGCAGAGACAAAACATGGTAGGTGCGACTTAAAGTCAAATAATCTAACAAAAAATTATCCCAAGTGAATATAATTCTGAAATAAAATATATTTTATTCAACACATAATTTACCCGTATGCCTAAGGTTAAATATACATCAGGTGGGCCATGTACGCTGATCTCGGCGCGTCGTTCCCCATTCATTTTATATTGCAACTAGACTTACAAAGCTACATCCAGATAGCTAGATCCAAGCCACGCGATGCTACGCGACGCGACAAGTCAGGCGTGGCCTATGTGTGCGTCGGTCTAGATGAAACTAAAGCGAGAACTACGTGTTCCCGCTTTCGTCTCATCTCTTTCTCTTCCCATATCTTCCCTTATGAGTTTATATCTCCAAAAATTTACCACCTGTATAATTTACCCTAAATTCCTCAATAGTATATCACGTACGAAAAAAAAACCCAGTATTACCACATAATCAATCATTTACAAATATTTCTTCTCCCTTGTCCGTTTCACATTTGACATAGTGGCCGTGGTCATCACTTCAGGTGTTGGTGGCAAGGTTCACAACACGCCGCCACTCCTCTCTGATGGCCGTTTTGCTCGTGCATTCGTGCAGTATTGATGAGCCATTTACTGCCGCCTTTACCTGGTCAGTCCATCTCATAGGCGATCTTCCTCGTGACCCTCAACCTTTCCCTGGATCACAATTCGCTCAATAGCGAATTCCCCTTGGCGGAATATTTATTTTATTGAAAAATCATCATCATTATCTTCCTGCCCTTGTACCGTGTTATTAGGGGTAGAAACAACACGTTTTTTATTCCGATTCTTTCCTATCCCCCGTCATGATAAAACTCCCTTTTCTTTCATATTCACACAATCCACCATCTTTTCTTTGGCCTCTCTCTCCCTTTCCATCAATTTACATGTATACACATTTTGGTAACATGCGATTCATCTCTCCTCTCAACATGATCATACTAAGACAAACGGAATTCATTGTGCGTGCAGCTAGGGAGTGGATTTCCTTGCCGGAGTCTATGTTTCCTGATAGCTACAATCCAGGAATCTTTAAGTCGAGAGTTTCTTCTAGGGATGATCTTTCCATCAGGTGAGATAGCGGTCAAGCGTGAACCTATCAATAATAAAAAAAAAACGATTTTCCTTAAATTTTTCAGTCACCATTATTTTTATTTGATTGCAATGTAGGTGCAGCAATTAGTAGCTTGCAGTCCGGTAGGGTTACGGTCCTAAACCCCCCCAAATGCACAGATGCACAAAAATCAGGCCCCAAGTGCTCGGCGACTCCAGCGGTTGTGCTAACGTTGACGGGCGTGAGCGCGGCCCTGGGGTCCGGGGTGCTAAGAATCTCCGGGCGAGAGCGATAAACCGTCGACGACTTGACCTGGCAACGTACAACACACGTACACTCCGGTCCGATGAGAACATCACCGAACTCGAGGAGGAGTTGAGCGGGTTACGATGGAGTATTGTGGGATTGTCTGAAGTCCGAAGACAGGGGGAGGATACGATAATCCTAAGATCTGGTAACCTGCTCTATTTCCGGGAAGGGGACAAGCAGTCCCAAGGTGGTGTCGGGTTTATCGTCCACAGGTCCCTCGTGAACAATGTTGTGAAGATCGAGAGTGTGTCGACCAGGGTAGCGTACCTTATACTCAGAATATCATCAAGATATTCGCTGAAGGTCATACAGGTTTACGCTCCGACCTCGACACACCCTGACGACGAAGTAGAGACCATGTATGAGGACGTATCCAGAGCCATGCATGGTTCTAAGAGTCACTTCACCGTGGTCATGGGGGACTTCAACGCGAAACTGGGCAAACGAGACGGCGACGAGCTGCGAGTGGGGCAATTTGGATTTGGACGTAGGAACCACCGGGGACATCTACTGGCCAGTTTTATGGAGAAGGAGGGCCTCTACATGATGAACTCCTTCTTCAGCAAGCGTGAGCACAGGAAGTGGACTTGGCAAAGCCCTGATGGTGCAACTAAAAATGAGATTGACTTCATCATGTCGACGAAGAAGCAAATATTCAATGATGTCTCCGTGATCAATAGGGTGAAAACCGGAAGTGATCACCGCATGGTAAGAGGCACATTGAATATCAATGTCAAGCTTGAAAGATCTCGACTGATGAAGTCTACGCTCCGTCCTGCACAGATCCAAATCCATAACTCCGAAAGCTTTCAGCTCGAACTTCAAAATCGTTTCGAATGCCTAGGAAGCTCCGTGGACGAATACAACGATGGGTTCGTGGAAGCTGTCCATACGGTCGGCTCTAAACTCTTTAAGACTCGCACAAATAAGAGCAAGAGGGTCACCGATCAAACTCTCCAGCTCATGAAGGAGAGGCGTGAGATGATTCTGCAGTCTTCAGACGATTCGTACACATATCGGCAGCTCAATAAACGGATCTCTAAGTCCTTGAAACGCGATCTCCGTCATTATAATACGGGAAAAATTAAAGACGCGATTGAGCGAAATAAGGGCTCCAAGGTGTTTGCAAGAGATCTGTCTATTGGGCAGAGCCAGCTCACGAAACTGAAGACCGAAGATGGCAGAGTCATATCCGCCAAACCAGAGCTTCTAGGAGCGATCGAGGCTTTCTATGGACAGTTGTACACGTCAATCACTAAACCCACTGTAAATCTAGCAAACGATCCAAGAGCTAGATTGAGCCGACACTATACCGAAGATATCCCGGACGTCAGCCTGTACGAGATTAGGATGGCTCTGAAGCAGCTTAATAACAATAAGGCGCCGGGTGACGACGGAATTACGGCCGAACTTTTGAAGGCGGGTGGAAAACCGATCCTTAAGGCCCTTCAGAAGCTGTTTGATTCCGTCATACTCGAGGGAAAAACGCCACAGGCATGGAGCAGAGGCGTGGTGGTACTGTTCTTTAAGAAGGGCGACAAGGCCCTACTGAAGAATTATAGGCCCATCTCACTTCTGAGCCATGTCTACAAGCTGTTTTCCAGAGTCATCACGAATCGTCTCGCGCGCAGGTTCGACGACTTCCAGCCTCCCGAACAAGCCGGATTCCGAAAAGGCTTCAGCACCGTGGACCACATACATACGCTACGACAGGTTATACAGAAGACCGAGGAGTATAATCTGCCTCTCTGCCTAGCGTTTGTGGACTACGAGAAAGCCTTTGATTCGATCGAGACTTGGGCTGTACTGCAGTCTCTCCAACGGTGCCAGATTGACTATCGGTACATCGAGGTGCTGAAGTGTTTGTACGAAAACGCCACTATGTCAGTCCGACTTCAGGACCAGACTTCGAAACCTATCCTCCTGCAGCGAGGTGTGAGGCAGGGAGACGTCATTTCTCCGAAACTGTTCACGGCCGCAATGGAGGATGTCTTCAAGGTTCTGGACTGGAGTGGACTAGGCATTAATGTCAATGGCGAGTACATCACTCACCTTCGGTTTGCCGACGACATAGTAGTCATGGCTGAGACTACAGAAGAGCTCAGTACAATGCTCAATGACCTCAGTAGAGCTTCCGAAAGAGTGGGTCTTAAAATGAACATGGACAAAACTAAAGTCATGATAAACAACCATGTAGCACCCACTCCTATCAAGATCGGAGACTCTATACTCGAAGTTGTGGACGATTACGTCTACCTCGGGCAGACAGTCCAGTTGGGTAGATCTAATTTCGAGAAAGAGGTCAACCGTCGAATCCGACTCGGCTGGGCAGCGTTCGGGAAGCTACGCGGTATCTTCTCATCCAACATACCACAGTGTCTCAAGACGAAAGTCTATGACCAGTGTGTGTTGCCAGTGATGACATATGGATCCGAAACGTGGTCGCTCACAATGGGCCTTATCAAAAGGCTTAAAGTCACCCAAAGAGCAATGGAAAGGGCTATGCTCGGAGTTTCCTTGCGTGATCGAATCAGAAATGAAGATATCCGCAGGAGAACCAAGGTTGCCGACATAGCACAAAGAATCGCCAAACTTAAGTGGCAATGGGCAGGGCACATTGCTCGCAGAACAGATGGCCGTTGGGGCCGAAAGGTTCTGGAGTGGCGACCGCGTACCGGAAAACGCAGCGTTGGAAGGCCTCCTACAAGGTGGACTGACGACCTGGTGAAGGTAGCGGGAATCCGATGGATGCGGGACGCGCATGATCGTTCGTTGTGGCGACGCTTGGGGGAGGCCTATGTCCAGCAGTGGACGTCTGTCGGCTGAAATGATGATGATGATGATGATGATGATGAGTCCGGTAGTACGTTAACTATTAAAACCGAACACGAGTCAACAACGCAGCGTAGGGTTCCACACGCGCTTCAAAGAGATGTCAGCAAAGTCATGAAAAAATTAACTGAATGTAAAGAGTAACTGAAGAAAGAAAGAAACCACAGCTAGGTAAGGTGTGGTTTTAGTCAGTAAAAGACTGACACGCCCTTCTGTCATCACCATCAAGCGGGAAAAGTCATGATTTAAGATGATTTCCCATTAAAAAAAACAACTTATACTTATCTATTTGAAGCTCGGAGGTTTTAAGATTAATAAAAACAGAAAACAGAAGAGGAGATAGAATACCGCCTTGAGGGACGCCAGCCGTAAGGTCACACAACTTAGATGAAGAGTTTTCAGCGCGTACTGACTGCTCACGACCCCAAAGGTAAGAGGAAAACCACTCCAGCACCTCCGTATACTATTTATCGTACTTACTTATCAATGATTTACAATAGGATCCTGAAACCTAACACGCACCCTACTTTTAAAACATAAAACTACACGCACGCCGAATATCTACAAACTGCTCTATTTTCTATCCCAAAAAAATAAACTCGAACATGCACAGATAACCTAAAATATTGTTCAAACAATATTAGAAATATATTATCTATATCTATAGGTGACATCGTCCAAGGAAACGTTGAAGCAGATATCTTAAACGATCATAAACTGTCTGAAAAAAATCCCTTTTGGATAGGGAAAATGCTGTTACATCCTGATCTACTATTGCTAAACTAAAAGCCACATGAAATTGGACCTTATTTTGAAGGTTCTAAGAGTGAGGTGAGATTTAGTAGAGTGTAAGCCCAAAATTTGTTCTGCAGGATATAATCTTAAATCGATGGTAGTTTGTTGTGTATCTTAATATAAGAGATATTTTTTGTCAAGCATCGAAAATGGATGTTATCATTAAGTGAGTGACGTGCTCTAAATAGTTTTCTGAAGAGGTTTTTGAGTTAGCGGTAAAAGATTATTTTTTTTAATCGGGATATCATCTTATGACTTCTTGTGGTGAAACGAGAAGGCGTGTCAGACTGTATCAGACTTTTACTGACTAAAATCACATCTGTGTCTTATGCCTTTTGCGTTTTAGGATCGTGGGTTTCCTTTTCACGAATTCACCGCGGCCCTAGTGGGCTAGTTGTGCCAAAAAATATGTAATCAAGATTTATGTAACTCATAATATAATTTACAAGAGTGTCCATAAAGTTTCTTGCACGTTCTTCTCCAAAGACATCTTTGACGCTTTGGAACGTGCAATTTAGCTTCACTTTTGTTTTGACTGACCAAAATTTTGACAATTCAAATCGTGGACGCTGCCCAAGACGTTGATCTGACCAGATCTTCAACGCTTTTGACTATACGCTATATAATGCCCTTCATACCGCCAGAAACAGAAACAGATGGAGGAATATTGTTTGTATGAAAGTGATGAAGCAGGAAGGTCACGACCCTCAGCATAGACACCAAATAGATAGGAACAAAAGTCAATCTACATACAAAACGCGCTCGAGCAACGCACACAAAGACACTGCTCGCGGACACGATGTCTTGAGAGCGTCTCGGACCACTCGTCGAACAGTTCCGGCTCAAACTCTCATTAGTGTGCGTTCACCGAGCGTAGCTATAAAAAGTGAAGTACATATATGAGATTGTCTTCTGTACCTATCTATTTTGTGGCATAGAGGAGTAGGACGCAAGGGGGAAGGTTCATAAACCAATAATATATATTTTTTTTTAAACTTGGCCGTTACTGAGGAATAAATAGGCTTCAGAAAGTCCAGTAACTTTGGCACTGGCAGGCAGGTTATTTATTTATTTATTTATTTATTATACGCTTTATTGTACACCATTACACATAGAAAAAGGAAACTAAACTAAAACACATACATACAATGGGCGGCCTTATCGCATTCCGCGATCTCTTCCAGGCAACCTGGAATGGACAGTAATTGCCTGGACAAGAAATGGGGCTGTCGTTGGTGTGAGAAACTAGAGTTACACATATATATTATAATATATACACAGATATATACATATGCTGTATAATACATACATAGATATATACATATGCCGTATAATAGATACATAAATACATACATAATTATTGAAGACTATAGACAAAATTATATGTACATAAATGACGACTATCGATATTCACAGCGACAAGTAATGTTCCTTAACGAGTCTTTTAAAAACAGGCAACGATTGAGCGCGTTTAATTGTGTCTGGCAATCCATTCCACATACGAGCAGCCTGGACAGTAAATGATTTGTCAAAGAACGCCGTAGTATGGATTGGCAATTTAAGTCGCAAGTTTTCTGATGATCTTAGCAACTTTGTATGCGAGTTGCAGAGAAACTCAAAACGTTTTTTAAGGTAAAGAGGTGTGAAAGGGGAAAAGAGGATATTATACAGAAGAGAAAGAATATGAACATTCCGGCGAAGGCGAATTGGCAACCACTTGAGCTTTACACGAAATTCGGAAACGTGATCATATTTGCGCAAACCAAATATGAATCTTATACAAAAATTTTGAAGCCGCTCAAGTTTATCCAGTTGGTCTTGAGTGAGGTCAAGATAGCTGGCATCAGCATAATCAAGGATGGGAAGAAGAAGTGACTGTGCAAGCGCAATCTTGGTGGCAGTCGGTAAGAAATTGCGAAGTCTTCTCAAAGATGCAGCAGAAGCGAAAAATTGACGGCTGACTTCTTGTAGCTGGGCAGTCCAGGAAAAGTTCTTGTCAATGAATATCCCCAAGTTCTTAACTTTGTCACTAAAGGGAATTACGGAGTTGTCAAAAGAGACTTGGGGAAGAGACGTCCAGTCGATCCTAGAAACCATCCTTGGACTGCCCACCACAATAACAGGTTTTATGGCACTGCTCGGGCGCTTGGGCCTTAACTTCGAAGAACGACCCTAAATGCATTGGAATCGGCTTCTAGTCAAATCGCACGCAGCTGGATATCAATAGTATAAATAGAGCGACAGCCTATATGACTTCCATAACCCAATAATTGGATAACACGATATACCTTGGCAAAACTGGCATCAGATATTCTGGCTTCTATACTATCCGTAATGATTGTCAAAGGCCTAAAAATGACAGCCGGGTCCATCGACTTAGTGTGCTTTCTGAGGTATCTACAGAGAGTTTTGGTATGTTAAGATGGTTAAAGGCAATGAAAAGGGCTATACATGGAGCTTCCTTGCGTGATCGAATCAGGAATGAATAAATCCGCAGGAGAACAAAAATTCGAATTAGGAATTAAGATATTCTCAGGAGAAGCAATGACTGTTATTGGCATAGCCAGAAGAATTGCCAAACTTAAATGACACCGCACTGGGCAGTAAACATTGCTCGCAGAACTGGGGCTGAACAGTTCCAGAGTGGCGAGCGCGTACCAGAAGATGCAGTGTTAAAAAGTCTCACAGGTGACTTCACATGGTGGACCAGTGACTTGATGAGGGTCACGGGAATCTGATGGATCCGACACACACAGGACCGTTCGTTGTGGCGACACTTGGGGCAGGTCTTTGTCCGACAGTGGTCGTTTTTCGGCTGAAATGATGATGATGATGAAGCCATCCAAAGGCTGACCTCAGTAAGTGTTGCTTAACTTTGGGACTACGACCCGTGTGGTTTTTATTATTCTAGCTTCGAATTTTTTGACACATAAACATTTGACCTGGTTAAAATTCCCGGAAAACAAAGAGGTCAATCGTGCTATGCTTCAATGTACTTACTACGTAATGTCTTCATGAGTAGACTTCTAATAGCAGATGATACCAATGATTTAGTTCAATCATACAATTGGCTTTTAGTAATGGCTGCTTACGAAGAAATCATTTCTAAAGTTCGTTTTCTTGAAACTAAATCAACACTAATATTATTAAGAGGTAAAGTTTATTTTATGTTTGTAGGAAGTAATGAAAATACTAGTCCGATTGCGAAAATTTTTTCACCTATAGTAAGCAGCTTTATTCCGAAGTGACATAGATAGGCTATATTTAACGTATGCGGGTGACGCCGCGGGCAAAAGCTAGTATTATATATTTATTTACCTCACACACCTAACAAAACTGACTTCCATCCATATACTCTGAGTAAGGTTCAGTTGAAAATCAGCGTCTGGCTACTACTACGTAGATGTCTGACATTTTGCTAAAGAGTACGAGATTTGACACAGTCATGGAAGACACAAAAATCTTTACTCTTTTTCATTTATAATTTAGATTTACATTTATAACAGATTCACTGTTAGTAGCACTTAAAAACTATGTTAGTGCCATTGCTCAATAAAAATAAAAATCAAAGTAACATTAAATTATTCAAATAAAGAAAATTGATTCATAAATCTGTACATATAACTGTGCCCTCTACCCGCTGCACCAGACCTGCAGCTGTGCATACGATTCCAGTGCCCCAGGAAGGGGCAATCTGGCTTATTAGCTATCACCCTCAAAATGCTGTAGGTGCTCCCCCGAATCCATCGCATCAGGGATGCTGTTCTCTTACCTGTATAGCTTGAAAGGTCCCTTATCTACATGTGCTTCAGCAAACATACCCCTACATTCATTATCTTCATGTCTGTTTCTATATTACATGCATTTGTGTGTGCCAGTTATTCATATTTTCTTTTCTTTTACATATTCTACTTGTCGTTTCTTTGATCTTCTTATAAGTACTCTTGAACTAATCTTTCAATTAAAATAATCATTCGTTTTTAAAATCAATGTCTTCTGTTTAGTCCGATTCGCCGAAGGCAATCGATTGGATATAAGTAGCCATAATAATGGGAAACAGTGCAACATGTATGGGTCAATGGTTTCTAGAAACGATTGCTGTATATATATGTCAGTGGGGTTATATGAAAAGTTTCTGAAGTTGGTCCAGTTTCAGTATTACTTGGGTAATGGGGTTAGCAAAGTTCTTTTTTTTTTTGTTTGCTTTTGGCTTCAAACGATTTCGCATTTAACCAGTGTCAAAATTAGTTTTGCATTCATAAAATGGTTACTTTATTTGCCAGTAGCTGTGCCCGCGACTTCGTTCGCGTGGACTACAGTATTTTGAATTTATTGTTTCTAAAATAAAATTAGCTTAAGTTACTCCTTATTACATCAGCTACCTGCCAATAAAAGTCCCGTCAAAATCGGTTCGGTTATTTCAGAGATTAGCCGGAACAAACAGAACGATAGACAGACAAAAATTGAAAAAAAAAATATTTTGGTGTATGTACCGTATTTCATTCATAGGCATGTAGTAAAAAGTGGTTATTTCAATATTACAAACAGACACTCCAATTTTATTCATATTTATTTATTTATTTATTTATTTATGTACACACAAACATTTAAAATCGAAAAGAACAAATAAGGATAAAAGAGTACAAAGGACCTGCTTATTTCTAACGAAATTTCTTCCAGCAGACCTGCGACAGGACAGTTTGATAAGATATGTAGACACAGTGTGTATAAATTAAAAAAACAAACAAAATATCATCTCATATGTATAGATGTACAAATTAGAGAAGCCATTATACTGGTAAAGAACGCCTTGTTGCATTATGAACTATATTTTTGTTACGCTGTGCCAAATAAATCCTTTTTTTAGGGTTCCGTACCTCAAAAGGAAAAATCGAAACCCTTTTAGGATCATTTTATTGTTCGTCTGTCTGTCAAGACCCTTTGTCTCAGAAACGCGTAAAGGTATCACGTTGAACTTAAAACCATATAATTAAGCCTGCCAGTCACAATCCTCCTCTGAAATTACAGAATTTTAACTACAACGTGAAATAAATTTAACATGTCACTTTGTTTATAGAGTCTAAATAAAACTTCTGAATATGAGTTCGAAACTGTAAAAAAATCTGCTTCGTACTGACTAAAACCCATTCCTGTTCCGCTGGCATTCGGTAATTCACTCACTCGAATATTTCAGAAAACTAGGTCCGGGAAATACGTGGATGTTTTAAAAACCATAAAAGTTACTTCTGTGTGTGTAGTTGGTCCTTTATTGTTCAGGCCGCTCGTCAACGGAATGCATTGCCTGTGAAAATAAAGCGTGCGCAAACACTGCCTGTATTTAAAAGGCTTGTGAAGGATCATTAGATCATTACTTGACACTGTAATCATGACTTCGTTTCTCCACTTACTCTTTTGATAAGCAAAAGAGTATAGAGATATATTTTGTATGTATGTAAATGTGTATTATTTATTTATTATTTATTATACAAGGTGTAAGGGACAGCCCTCCACAAACTTTAAGGGCTTGCTCAGTAGACGAAACTGAACAACTTTCCACAAAATTTTTTTTAGGAAAAAAAAAAATATCCGCCTCACCATAGAAAATTATAAACTTGATTGGACAGTTTGTATGGAGAGGCTGCATTTTTTTTTCGTTTCCTGAAAAAAAAATTTGTGAAAGATTGTTCAGTTTCGTCTACTGAGCAAGCCCTTAAAGTTTGTGGAGGGCTGTCCCTTACACCTTGTATACTTTATTGTAGTTACATACAAACATAACAAAGAAAAACTTATCGCATTCCGCGATCTCTTCCAAGCAACCTAGAATAAACAGTAATTGTCAGAACATGATATGGGGCTGTCTTAAGTTCAACAACAAGCATTATTTTAAAATTAATTACATTTATATTTATTATAATTGATAGATACACAGATACATACATATTCAATAAAATACATACATACCAAATATATGAGCAATCATAAGAAAGGACGACTTTCGATAATCACAGCGACAAATAGTAGTAGTGTATCTATTTTAGTATTAAGTACATATGTATTTAAGTTTTGTACAAAGTGCAACCTCATTTTGTGTCCAGGCAATCTCTGTCCATTCTAGATTGCCTGGAAGAAATCTGGTGCGATAAGGCTGCCAATAAATTGTGTTTTTTTATTATATGTTTTTTTTTTGTACATTTTTAATCTTGATGAACAATAAAGTATATATAAATAAATAAATAACGTTTTTGAAAATAGTTTTCGTCATTCAAAATTTCTATTAAATATGCAAGGTTCCTATAGAATCTATAGTATAGATATAGTTTTACTATTTTATCTTATAAGTTAGTACAATAATAAGGGCCAAAGTTCATGCAAAATACCAGATTTTCCGAGGTCTTTACTGAATTAGTTTTTTTTTCTTTAATTTATTCAAAAGAAATCTAGATAATGTCCATAAGACATCTGTTTACAAAACACTTAGAGAATAAGATGTAATAACGTTTAGATCACGTAAGAGCGATTATACGGAAATATATAACAATATTTTTAGTTTATGCAAATTCAGAATATTATATTATATTATTATAGATTGTTCTAAATCAATAATTGAATGAATTCCAATAGTTATATTTTTTCTAAAAATTGGACACTACCAACACGTACAACACAGGTCACGGCAGGTCATAGCGGGCATTAAGTGTCAGTAAACAGCTGGGAGCTAGTGTAAAATAACCCTTCAGTCACCTAAATGGCCCGGTGACTATGTATTTTTGCTGACTGTTACTTGTATACTGTATACTGTTATGAAATTTTTTACATAGATTCTTTATATAAAAATACTAGACACATTTTTGGGTTTCGAATATACAAAAACTAATGTTGTATTTCGAGATGTACGCTTTTAACAGATTGTAATGAAAATGATTCATCATCATCAGCCTTTTTAATGTTCCCACTGCTGGGATTCAGGCCTCCTCTCTAGGAGAGGGAATGGGCCGTAATCCACCACGCGGGTCCAGTGCGGGTTGGTGATACATGTTTTCGAATCGGAGAGTGAGCAATGGGTAGCTCGCTGTCCGACCGTCCGGTAACTGTCCAGACCAAGCCCAAGTCGTCGGCGGCGCGCACTGTTCCCATGCGCCTCAAGGAGTTGTCAGCAACAGCAGGGGCACAGCCGGGTCGAAGCCTACTGGGGCCAGGGTTATTCGAAAGGGAGCTCGAGCTCCGGTATGAAGGCTTGAAGGAACGGAATGGGTTTTTTGTCAGTAAGAGTCTGAGAAAACAAAAAAAAAACATGTCTTCGAATTTTTGGTTCTAGGACATGCCGGTTTCCTCACAATGTTTTCCTTCACCGTTTTGAGAGGAGTGGTGATGAGATAAATTACACAAAGTAATGCGCCTGGCTGGGTCTGGCGAACTACAACTCGTAAGTCGGGGCCATTGCCACTCAGATGGGACTGGTCATCTCTTAGCTGCCAGTGGCTTAATTCAGTTTCTATCTTTTAATTATTTTACATTTTTATTTCATTATCGACATTGTGCTCACATGATAGAAGCAACAAGTAATATGTAACCAAGCATTATATGTAACACATAATATGATTTAAAAGAGTGTCCATGGAGTTTCTTGCACGTTCTTCTCCATAGAGACCTACGTATTGGAACGTGCAATTTAGCTTCACTTTTCTTGGACTGACCGACATTTGACTATTCAAAAGTGCCTGCAAATGGTCTATTTGAAATAAATGATTTTGATTGATTTGATTTTTGATTATGTAAATGACTAAATTTCAATAATAGATACAAGTAATTCTGCTTCAATTACTAACAAAACAGTATACAGCAATTTTGTTTACAAATCCAACGTAGTGTTTATTTAAAGCCGGTATAGACAGCTACTGTATAAATTTTGACAAAGCCCTCCATGATTTATTGTGTGTACGGATTTTGTGGATATTTGTCTAACGATTGGCGCTTTTGTTGCTACTGTTATAGAGAGTGGAATATTGGATTATTGATCAGTAATTTTGATTACGCATTTCAATTAAAACGTTCCTAAATTCAAAATAGATTATCATCACATTAATAACTAGTGATCGGAATGGGTAGAATATTTTATCTGAAATTCGTGGAACAAAGTAACATGGTGTCCGTCTGATTGTCCGGTAACCGTCCGGACCGAGCCTAAGACGTTGACGGCGCGTATTGTTCCACGTTCGCCTCAAGGAGATGTCGACGATGTGCAAAACGTAGGGTCCAGCAGATTCGATGCCTACTGGGGCCACGGGTAATGGAAAAGTGAAACCCAGGGCCCTGAGACGAAGCCAAAGAAAAAACAGGAGTGGGTTTTTAGTCAGTAAAAGTCTGACACATCCTCCCGCTCTACCTAAGGACGGGAGATGGCATTGGATGATTTTCCAACCTAAGAAAAGTAACATAATGTTAACAAGTCGAGGATTCCTCTTAAATCTCGGAATCGTAAGCATGATGATTAAATTCCAGGATTTAAGAAGAGATGAGGCTTCATTCCATCTTGTAACCCGAAGAAAAATCAATAAATTTTATAAAATCAAATCAATCAAAAACAATTTATTTCAAACATACCATTTACGAGCACTTTTGATCTATCAAAATGACGGTCAGTGAAGAAAGTGAAGCTAAATTAGGTACTTATATACTTTAAATAATTTCAGTATTGGTCCTAAATTTACAATGACTCCTTTAGGCCCGTCACCAACGAAGACTTTTGTAGCGATGCTGTTGCGCGTTTCGTAAGCGCGTGACAGCAGCGCTACTAAAGCGCGTTAGTCGCATTTGCAAGCGCTATAGAACAAATTCCAACGCGCTACTAACGCGCTACAGCATCGCGACTGTATCGATGCGAACGCGCTACAGCATCGCTACAAAAAGTAACTGTAGGCCTTAAAAGTTTTATTTATTTATTTAACACAATCAGCACTATGCAGTTTTGAAAAAGTTCACATTCAGCTGAGTGCGCGCAGAGTAGGTTTTGAGCCGCGTACAGACATCGTGAGGCGTGCGTCGCGAACGATTCGTCTTTTTTTCTTTTTTTTTTTCGATGGGAAAAACGGTTCGTCTCAGGCTACACAGCCCGAGCCGTGCGAAAAGAACCATTCGCGTCCACACAGACGTGTGTGATCACAGTGAGCATTCGCGTCAAACGCCGCCTCAGTACGAGCCGTGCGCTCCGTGTGGACGGACAGGCGTTTTCTACACACGAACACCGTATGTGGTGGTTTGCGTGCTCAGTTTGAGCATGTGTCGTTCGGGACGCATTTCTACTCACGAACACCGTACGTGGTGGTTTGCGTGCTCAGTTTGAGCATGTGTCGTTCGGGATGCACGCTTAAATGTACCGTCGTATGCCTCAGGTTGAGGCACGCGTGACGAACCATTCGCGACGCACGCCTCGCGATGTCTGTACGCGGCTTTAGGTACATTTGACCCATTGGTCATAACAAAAATCTTTATAAAAAACATTATAGTCCTTACTCGCTCGCACCATGTTGCTTCAGTTACTCCATATATAGTCTAAATCTATCTAAACATATGAACATATAAATAATTTTAGTATACGAACACCCACTCCATCACGCATCACCTAAAATTACAGATACTACGTATTTCATTCCAATTGAAACCTTAAAACAATGCAGTAAGATTCTATATGCCGTACATCGCTTTCAAATGAAAACTGCGACAGAACTTAAGTCTGTTGAAGTTAAAGTTTTGTAAAGATTGCTCACAAACTCCAAAGACAACGTAAAATATGACGAACTAGTCATAAATTACTTGATGTTTGCTCCAGACTTTGCTTGTGTTGAGAGTTCATTGTTTATTTCTGAAGAAGTTGAGATGTTCGTTTTGGAAGGATCTTAATTAGTTATGTTAATAGGATGGAATTATTATAGTGTGAAAGCGGATACATAATGAAAGGGCTTCTGTTTGGTAAATTATCAGTTTATATTATAAGAAGCTCTATAAAGCTTTAAGCAGAGGCGTAAGGTAGCTAACGTTTCGGTATTTTACAAGATGAATTTTGGAGATTATAATCTACACTAATATTATAAAGAGCTAAAGTTTTATTTTTATGTTTGTAGGAAAGTACTGGTCCAATTGTCAAAATTTTGATAGCCGATAGAAAGCTGCTTTAATCCTGAGTGACATAGGCTATAATTTATATACGCGGGCGAAACTATGGGCAAAAGCTAGTAAATAATATTTATTTTGCAAATAGGTTTTTAAAGCCGGTGTTACCTAGCTGACTACCGTGAGAAGAAACACCAAAACAAACTCAGGGGTCAAAATCTCTTTTAAAGTCCATACAGCAAACATGTAGGTAATGGTCAAATCATATGAGAACCATTCAGGTTGGAGTCTGGGATGTTCTTTTGAAGAAAGAACCACACAATTCTGTGTGGATCTGTCCAGACAGCGCAAGCATATGTCAGTATTCGTGTATGCAAAGGAATTGTATGACTTGATTCCGCCATCTTTTTTCCACCATCAAACAACCCGACGTAAGGTCACCCTTATATTGTTGAAACCTCTACGGCCCTGATTAGGCGTTTCGCCTCGTCGTTTATAACGCGCATATCGAATTACGATTACGATTCGCCTACTAGTCTTCAAGGCTAGAGTGAATATACATGATCTCAAGGCTAGAGTGAAGACACTGGCAACCTCTCAGGACTATATTAAGAACATCATAAAAAACAACTTTTGTCCTATGACTTTTAAAATCATACATTGGTTCATCAGATTTTCATATAAAAGAAAATATATATATAAATTGAACGTTCTAAATGTAACGAAGTCTATGCGAAGCAAGCGATAGTACACTAGTGGAGGGGAGCGGGGACCGCGCGCGGGAGGCATAAGTGGGTACAGCAAAATATAGAGTTGAAATGTGATAGATAGAACAGTGAAATCTTGAAGGTTTGATTTTGTTAAATGTATTATGGATTGTAAGTTATAGAACAAAAGTTGTTATTTATGATGTTAGTAATACAGTCTTGTCAGATTGTTAGTGTTTTTCAAATAACCCTAAGTAGGGCTCTTAATAAACTAGAGGGCCTCACGATTATCGTTGGCATCACTCCTTACCATCAGGTGGGAGCGTCTCACACTAATCCAGTCAACATATTGGCCGCGTCTATTCAAAATGCATTATTCCGGTAAAGATATCATGCATTTCTTATATCGTTCAAAGTTCCACCGTTCTATATGTAACGAAGTCTATGCGAAGCAAGCGATAGTACAATAGTGGAGGGGAGCGGGGACCGCGCGCGGGAGGCATAGGTGGGTACAGCAAAATATAGAGTTGAAATGTGTTAGACAGAACAACGAAATCTTGAAGGTTTGATTTTGTTAAATGTATTATGTTTTGTAAGTTATAGAACAAAAGTTGTTATTTATGATGTTAGTAATACAGTCTTGTAAGATTGTTAGTGTTTTACAAATAACCCTATGTAGGGCTCTTAATAAACTAGAGGGCCTCACGATTATCGTTGGCATCACTCCTTACCATCAGGCGGGAGCGTCTCACACTAATCCAGTCAACATATTGGCCGCGTCTATTCAAAATGCATTACTCCGGTAAAGATATCATGCATTTCTTATATCGTTCAAAGTTCCACCAAACAGTATCTTTCTAAAAACTATTACAACTTGAACTTTCAGACTTGTCAACGGCATGCTAAAGTTTGTTCACGAACAGCTAGTAAATAAATAAACACAGATACTACGGGTTTCAAACTGCCATTTTTCTTACATACTGAGTTTTTGATATTAATATTAGTGGCATACGGTAATTAGTTATAGTTTTCTTTTTTTTTTAATTTTCAATGTCTATATGTTGTTTCTTCTTTATGTGTATCAATGTGTGCCAAATAAAATATATTTTATTTCTTTCTTATAATCTTTCTTCTTTCTTTCTTTCTCTCATTCTTTGTTTTTTTTAGTTATCCTATTACGTCCCCCTGAGCAGTCATTGCAGGCCACAACCTCCGGTAGTCATCAAGCTCATCTCTCCAAGGCAGCATATGCACGTTACAATTTTACGTCATTTTTAAAATCATGCTCAAAAGGATAACGATAATTGCTGTCACCTGCACACTTTTATTTAGCAAATTCATCATCATCATTTCAGCTGATCAACGTCCACTGCTAGACATTGTCCTCGCTCAAGTATTACCACAACGAGCAGTTGTGCCTTTCGCATCCTTTCGATTTTCGTAACCCTTACCTGGTCATCAGTCTATGTTCAGAAACACTTCACCGGCTGTGTCTTTTGATACGTGGTCACAACTCCAGTACCTTTTGGCTCGATCGACCATCTGTCCTGCGAGCAATTATACATACTGAAAAATGCTTGCACTGACTGGACAGGTCCACTTAGGACTGTGTGGTTCTTTCTTCAAAAGACCATCTCAGGCTCAATCTGCATGGCTCTCATATAATTTGAGCATTACATATTTTGCTGTGTGGACTTTAAAAGAGACTTTGACCCCTGAGCTTGTTTCGATGTTTCTTCTCAGGGTAGTCAGCTAGGAAACACCGGCCTCATCTAGTTTTAATTGACGAAAAAAAAATTGACTTGTAAAAGTGTTTGTATAAAACCTACTTGCAAAATAAAGATCATTTATCATTTAATTTATTTTAAAATTGGGAAATAGTTTATTATCTTTTCCTACAAGAGAGCGTGTCAGAAATTCACTGACTAAGGTATGGTTTTAATCAATAAAAGTTTTTAATACATCAAAACATAGTAGGGAAAATTCTTGATTGATTGATTAGAGAAAGACAAGACATCAAATAAGTACATCATTCCACATCACTTACTATACCATAAAACCTCAACTGACGTTTATAAGGTCCAAAATGGGTCAGGTAAGTCCCTTCTAAGTAGTGGCACCCTTAGCGGTACTTATTAACTGTTTCTGAAGTTATAGGCCAAAGTTATGTTAGAGAGAACTATTTAGTTAATGGGTTTTCGACGTCTGTATTTGTGGTGCCGTTTGTGCGAGATGAGAATAATAGTTATTTGTTATACAAGAGTGTAAGATAGCTTTTTAACCGCGTGCTCAATTTTGATAACCGAACAAGCGAAGGATTCTAAAATTATTAGAATCCTGAGCGTTAGAGAGAGAATCAAAAGAGCACGAGGTGAAAAATCTTTGTTGCTCGAGTGCAACACTTAACTTTTTGTCCCAACTCAGCGAGGAAATTACTAAAAAAAAAAAACAAAAATGTACACCATGGAGGTTTCGAGTGTAAGTTTTTAACAAATTAAAAAAAGTTGTATGATACATTTTTCACCCACAAACTTAATGCACACGATATTCTAAATTCAATTTACTTTATCCTCTAGTGGATAAAAATGGCTTTAGCACTCAGATATCGAAGAGCAAAAATACTTTTTCTGACTGCTATGACGGAGGTCGTGGGTTCGATTCCGACCCAGGACAAATGTTTGTGTGATAAGCATGATCATTTGTTCTGTGTTTGGGTGTAATTTATCTATATATGTATGTATTTAGAAATATATATATGTTTATCAGTTGTCTAGTACTCATAACACAAGCTCTGCTTAGCTTGGGACTAGACGGCGTTGTGTGATAGTTGTGGAATATATTATTCACATCACCTGTCGCGGGTCTGCTGGAAGAAATTTCTTTTGAAATAAGCAGCCCCTTTATACTCTTCTATCTATCTCCTACGTGTTTCTTTTGGTTATAAGTTTTTGTGTAGATCTATATCAATTAGGGAAGCATTGGTGGCCGAGTGGTAATGGCCCCGACTGACGAATTGTAGGTCAAGGTTTCAAACCCTGCCAGACGCTTTACTTTGTGTCATTCATTTTATCACCACTGCTCTCAAAACGGTGAAGGAAAACGTCCTGGAGAAACCGGCAAGTCCTAGATCCAAAAATTAGAAGACATTTGACATTCACCATACCGCACTGGGCCCGCGTGGTAGATTACGGCCCATTCCCTCTTTTAGAGAGGAGGCCTGACTCCCAATGGTGGGAACATTAAAAAGGCTGATTTTGCTATATTCTAAATAAATTAGTGAATTAATCAATCTATAGCGCTCCACGGCTAAACACAGGCCTCTCCAAATGCTCAATTTACTTAGCTTTACCAAATTACGTTCAAACATCTGTTCGATTTGATTGGAAGCAATTAAGTACCTACTGACAGATTAGGAAGCTAGATTTGTGATTGCTCGGATTAGATAGGATGGACTGGGTCTTCCTGATTGGTCAATAGTTGGTTGCTAACTAGAATGGTAAGAGCTAGAAAGATTATTATGTCAAATGTTTTTCTTTTATTTTTTTTTGTTTTTATAAGAACACTAATTATATAATGGTGATTTGTGAGTGTGTGTAAGTTTGTTACTACTTGAAAATTGAACGGCTAAAAAAAAAATATAATTATTATTATAACTAAAATTTAATTTATTATTTTATATGAGTCGATAGCGCTCGAAATAAATGAATTATTATTATTAAAAAGGATTTTGATGAAACTTGGCACACGGGCAAAACATGTCCGGGAATACTATGAAAGACTCTTAGAGGATTACGGCCCATTCCTTTTCCTAAAGAGGAGGCATTAGAATTCCAGCAGTAGAAACATCATAAAGCTGATTATCATATGTTAGTAAGGATCTCTAAGAATTCAAGGTAAACGCGTTGCAACAAGATATTTAAGTAGAAATTGTTTTATGGTTGTCGTACGTAAAGTCTATCTAAAAATTCAAACGACTTGGGTAATTATTAGGGCAAAATGAAATCTGGTGTAGTGAACCCTAGTTCAATAATTAAGATTGATTAAGAGATCTTGATCATTGTTTACTAACTAAGAACCTTATAAAAAGTATCGAATAGAAGTATTTTTTAATAATTAAATGTTGTATAAAATTCCCAAGACGTTTGACTTTTTAGACGGACTATACTATATGAATCAAGAGAAGCTTTTAAGTTTTTCGTTGATTTATTTTTTGTAATGGTACAAAAGACTACTGTTAATTCGTTTATCAGTAGTATTTTAAGTAAGTACCATCGAAGACACTTCGGCCTTACCACAGCTAAGTTAATTTTTGCTTGCACTCAAAACGTAAATTTCAAATGGTTTGGTTTGGTGCCGCGCCGCAGGATTCAAGCGAATTTTTTTTTAAGTGATCACGCAGAAATGACCGCGATTTCATACGTACTAGCATCTGTCAGCGGCTTCATCCTCGTGGAAACAGAAGATTATTCCAAGGAAATGTATTCTTCGTTTTCGTTGTTGTATTCCAAGACATTTATCCACCCGTTGTATCATACCTTTAATTGAAATCTGTTTTACTATTTGATCACAATAATACCCGCACTTACAGATATACACATACCTACACACATATACAAACTTTCGCCATTAAAACATAAGTGATTATAGCGGAGACGGAGCTCGAATGTAAGCCTTCGTGTTTTTAAAATTCTTATGTTTATATTGTATAAAGCACTATAAAATATATCTACATTAATATTATAAAGAGGTGAAGTTTGTTTTTTGTTTGTAGGTGGAAATCTCTGGAAGTACTGGCCTGCACCCCTAGCCAAGTTGATAATCTGCAATCGTTAACGCTAGTCGAAAAGTAATCAAATGTATGGGAATAACATCATCTCAACGTTAATTCACGTGATCGGAACAACCGAATAGATAATTCGTTGCCACGTTTACATCGTTCAAAATGATAGAATGAATTTCTACAACGTTTAACGCTACATTCTTTGATAAACAAACGCTACATTGTAGAACGAGCGGCCGACTCAGGCGCGTCAACATGGCTACCCACTTATCGTTTTCTACAATTGCCGACACCGAAGCGTTACCGATTGGAGAACGAAACTCGACACGATACGGTTGTAATTTGGCTAGGGGGGCTGATTATTAAAATTTTATACCGATGGAAAGCCGTTTTATTCCTGAGTGACATAAGCTATTTATGTACACGGGTGAAGCCGCGGGAAAAAGATAGTTTCAATATAAAATTACGTCCAGACTTTTCTAGACATCTCCAATCAATCCTGTTTCGAATATGCCTTTTAACCTTAAACCCACAAAGGTGTAACTATCTTGCCAATTTGTAAGTTGTCAATATATGTGTGGCCTCTATGGACGCCACAGTATCTATCACGATGCCATCCAATTTGCTCCTTACCACAAAATTTAAGCCAGTTTTTTTGTCAATACAAAACGCGGAAATTCAGGCCCATCTGGTTAGCCTGAAGGTCAACTACGCCATAGCCGGGAAAAGGCAAGGTAGATAAAGAGGATTACTACCTCCAATTTCCTTTCACAAAAACACTCATACAATAAAACTATCACATAAAAGTAAATGGCTCCCTTCAACATGAGGCCCTCCCTGATGCACAGAGTAGAAAATAGTGTAGATGCGAAACTTATGTTGTGCTCTTCGTAATGTATGAAGCTAGAACTATACTGCGCACACGTATGACATACACACGATCTGGGCACGTCGGGCTCCATACATTTTATATGGAAACTAGACTTGTAGAGCTACACTTGATCCACGCTACGCGATGTCGTTCTACGTACAAATCAGCCCCCCTAGCCAAGTTACAACCGTTTCACTAGCGTCGAACGCTTCGAGTTGGCCACGTCGCCGAATCTTTTGTTCTGACCACGCGACTGAGCGTTGAGATGACGTTATTCCCGTACATTTGAAGCTCTCTACTAGCGTTAACTATTGCAGATTAGTAACTTGGCTAGGGGTACAGGTGTGTTACTCTTGTGCGTCGGTCTAATGTAGTTCTAAGTTTTAGCTTGAGGGTCGCGGGAAACCGATGGGTGCAAGCCGCACAAAATCGGTCGTTATGGCGACTCTTGAGACAGAGATATCTAACAGTAGACTTTCGGCTGAAATGATGATGATAATGCATGCCAATCCTGCGAACTTAACAAACTCTCGTGACCCGCAAACCTCAAGCAACTGATGTTGTGATTTATAATCAACCCTCCACGTTCCATCATCAGATCGCTGGACAAGAGTTTTCTGCCGGAGTCAATGTTTCCTGATAGCTACAACCGGAGTTTTTAAGTCGAGTTACATGTTGGCAAGCATATTTTATCGTCAATTTTTTCCTACACTTGTGCTATGTGACCTTGCTTCATGCCAAATTTCAGGATTCTAGGTTAACGGAAAGTTACCCTAAGAATTATGCCATGCCAAATTTCAGGATTCTAGGTTAACGGAAAGTTACCCTAAGAATTTTGATTCCCTTGAAAGTGTCACAGTGATATGAACGGCTGTATCTTTTATTTTCGTTAATTAGCAATTTGACTGCATATGGTTTTAATTCTTAACGCGTTCTCGAGATAAAGGGTCTTGACAGACAGACAGATGAACAACAGAGTGATCCTTTATGGGTTCCGTTTTTTCCTTTTAAGGTACGGAACCCTAAAAATTCCTTCATCAGAACTTGAATCCTAAAAAAGTAGTCGAATCAAACATTTTTTTTTTAATTGTTGATAGGTTTGCGCTCACCGAATAGAAAGCGACGTTGCGATCAACGATGGAGCGTGCTTACTTAGAAGTAATCTATTCACTCTAGGATTAAAGATTCCCGGGTTGTAGCCATCAGGAAACACATATTCTAACAGGTCCCCCTGTCCCCCTGTTCCAGTCTTTAGCTGTACGCACAATGGACATACGAGTAGTTTATGATGTAATCCCGGTTACATCGAAATTGACAGTTCCAAAAGCGTAACTCAAAGATGTCAATGACTTGGAATAAGGATTGTCCCTTCTACACAATCTTAATCAATGCCCAAGGCCTCCCTCAGAAATTAACTTCACTAGTCAGTATTAAGATATCTCGTTTACCGAGAGAAAATTAGTTTCCATATATCTTATAATAGTTAGTACGGCATTAGTTATGTAATTACTTATTATGAAAGCTGTTATTATGTATGAAGGGAGATTGGTTTCCGTTTTCTGCTTTTGTTCTTGGTAGAGAAGGAAATTGAGTTTAATAGCGACATTAGGAATTTTATGGATTTTGGTTGATTGGTTGTGAAATTAGACTGCTATATGCGTTTTATACGGAGAATTTAACATTACTTAAAAAAAAAAATTTTTTAGTGTTTTCTTTCCCAAAAACAAATGTTGGTGCGATGAGCACGATCATTTGTTCTGTGTCTGGGTGTAATTTATCTATAATATGTATGTGTTTAAAAATATATATGTATGTTTATCAGTTGTCTAGTACCCATAACACAAGCTCTGCTTAGTTTGAGACTAGACGGCGTTGTGTGATAGTTGTGGAATAAAATAATTTAAAAAAAAAGGAGGGGGGGGGTATACGGGACCCTATTACTAATTGGCCGGAGCATTGCCGTGCTCTCGTGGGGGCGATCGGCGGCAGCGATCTCTCGCGCCGGACCTTGGTACAGGCCCATGGTCCGGAAGGAGGAGTGGCAGGCGCTCGCCGACTTCTGTGAAGCAGTAATGCTAGCAAAGGAGGAGGCCGACCGCATCAGCCAACGGCGGCGCTCACAGCGCCCCAGCTGCCACCGGGATTCCGATCCCGATTTCCGGCCACAGTAGGCGCGGGCTTGTGGACGGCCAGCAATGGGTAGCTCGCTGTCCGACCGGCCAGTAACTGTCCGGACCGAGCCTAAAGGTCATAGCACACTTAAACGACTCTGCTCCAACACCGCTCCCACCCAGCACCGCCCTAAAATAAGACGATTGCTCGCAGTCCACGCGGCGACAGTTAGCAGGCACCCAGCAGTCCACGCGGCGACAGCTAGCAGACAGCCTACTGTCCACACGCCGACCGCTCTCGCTTTTGTTTAGACACTGACCTACCGAAAGGCGACGGCACGGCGACTGCTAGCAGTGAGCGCGTGGACACTGCGGCGACCGCTCGTCTACAACGTGCGGCCAGCGAGGCGTCAACTACCGAGCAGTCTGACAGCGGTAAGCGCGCTGACAACGAGCTGTCTGATAATTTATGATGCCAATGTAAAATATATCTTAAGAGCAATATTTAAAGCCCATATTTGAATGATATTCTTTTTGCTGGGTGGGAGCAGAGTCGTGTAAGTGTGCTTTGACCTTAAGTCGTCGACGGCGCGCACTGTTCCCGCGCGCCTCAAACAGCTGCCAGCAACAGCAGGGGTCAGCACCCAGCTGGGTCGAAGCCTACTGGGGCCAGGGTTAATTTGAAAGATAGCTCAAGCCCCGGTAGGAAAGGCAACGAAGAAACAGGAGTGGGTTTTTAGTCAGTAAAAGTCTGACACTATTTCCCGCTCCGCCCAAGAGCGGGGGATGTCAATAGATGATTTTTCTACTACGAAAAAAAAGACCCTATTACTAAAAATTCAAAGCATTTTATTTTTAACTAAGTTTTGCCCATGGCTTCGCCCGCGTACATAAAATATATCACCCAGGAATTTGTCACCTATATTCCTGGGTGATAGGCTATAGCCTATGTCACATGGAATGAAGCAGCTTTCAATCGGTGAGAAAATTTAAGCAATCGGTCCAGTACTTCCAGAGATTACCTCCTATAATCAAAAAAACAAACTTTACCTCTTTATTATATTAGTACAGATAAGTGTAGATGCAAATAAACCATTTACAGGCAATTTTGGAAAGCCAAGAAGTCAGAAAAAATATGCTAATTGCACATTCCAAAGCGTAGATCTATGGAGAAGAATGTGCGAGAACCTCCACGGACACTCTTTTCAATCAGGTTATCTATTACAAATATCTCAGTTACAAGACTGCGCTGTCCGTCCACTTGTCTGTCCGTCTGTCACTAGGCTGTATCACACGACCCGTGGTAGTTAGATAATTGATCACATATGACGTATTTCTCTTGCCACTATAAAAAAAATCTGAATGAAAAACAGAATAAATAAATAGGGCCCCCCTATTCTCTTACAATAAATATGTTTATTTTACCGTTTTTATCCGGTCGGCTGTTCAAACTACTTATTCAGTTGGTTCGAAAAAACGGCCTGACTGTTGGCTTACTTATTAAGGCGGTATGGCGACGGTCGTTTTAAATGTTATAATTGTTGATGAAAACTATATTTATTTCGTTACAGGCATAGAACGTCACATGCTAGACATCTGTCAACAATTTTCAATAGAATGTCAAGTGTTTTGAGACGCCCCGCGCGGCCCCGCGCCTACGTCAGTGCTCGTTCGAATTTCAAATGTTAAAGTGTAAACAAAGTGTGAGTGTATATATGGAACCCTTAGTGCACAAGCCCGATTCGCATTTGGCCGATTTTTTTTTTGTATTATTTCTAGCTTAATAGATATAATCGTCGATGGAGTTGTTTTTTTTTATTATTATTATTGATTGGCTCGCGTTTGACCACCATCTCACCTGACGGTAAGCGATGATGTGGTCGACTATGGAGCACGCTTGCCTAGAAGTAACCTTTTCACTCTTGATTTAAAGTCCCCTAAGCTGTAGCTATCGGGAAACACAGACTGCGGCAGGGAATTCCACTCCTTGGCTGTCCGCACAATAAATGTGTTTCCAAAACGCTTCAGTTCGTATGGGTGGGATGCCCACCATGTACCTGTGGCGCAACGCCGTACGTCGTGTGGTCCGATGATGGAACGGACTTGGCGGAATTAGATTGTGCAATTCCAGTGCACACTCCCCGAAATGTAAACGATAGAAAACCGACAGACTAGCAACTCGGCGGCAATGCTCAAGGTTTTGGAGCTTCGACTCTACAAGTGCATCATTGCCGATGATTCTCTTGGCTCGCCTCTCAATCGACTCCAGCGTATCAAGCTGGAGTTTGCTTTCTTAGAGTAATAAATTAGTGATTATTGGCTCAAAACCCACCTAATTCTGACTGTTTGTACTATGCTTCAGTTTAGCACTACACCTAAGCAAACACACAGATGATTCGTAAAACCAAACATAATTATACATCACAATATTATGTCACCATGATATATTCCGGTGAAATAATTTACTGCTCCTCCTTGAGTCGTACTCCTCAACGTCTATGAAAGGATTGAGAAAACAGGGTCCGTACCAGTTTGGGTATGGTCTTTAAGGAGACGTTGCAATCCTTCCAGATTTGACAAAATGCTGAGAATAATTTACTAAGTTTTATCAAATCAAGCTATGGTACCATGGTACCGAAATAAAACCAAATAACAATAAACAAAATAAACCAGTTACTAGTGAGTACACTAGAACGACAACAAAATTTATTGGTAGGTAGCAAACACAAACTGAAACAAAAAATTCAATGTACTGGCTCCGATACTATTTAAAAACGATATGGTCGAAATAAAACACTAGGTTTTTATTTACTCGCGAATGAAGCGGCCGGTTGTTTACTGTTAGCAATGTATGGATAGTGTTACCTGCCTGGACGGCGGGATTGGTCGGAAGAGTTATCATTGCTATGGATTGTTTTAAAAATTGTAAGAGCATTTAACTTTTCATACATTCTTTACACATACCAATACGCTGTTCGTTGTGTTAAAATTGTATTTTTCTTTTATTTTTATTTTTTTCTAATTTTGTTTCAATATTAATATTATTAAATTAAATGTAAATTGATTATGGATTATATTAAAAGTTAAATTGTAGATTCAATTGAATCAAATTGAATTCTTATTTGTAAATAAAAGGTCTCCACATTATAAAAATAGATACTATGGGAAATAGTGAGATAACCCCAACACAAGTGTATTTTACAACTTACTGGGGTTACCTCTACCTCTGTAATGCAGTTTATTGTATGAGAAACAATAAACATTTTTGATTTTGATTTTTTTTATTGTGGAGGAATATGGTCGGGTTTTAGTCAGTAAAATCTGACACGCCCTCTCACACCACTGAGAGCAAAAAAAAAAAGATAACCCAAACAAAAAAAATGGATTGTGTGTGTGATATGCATAGCTGCAGTTGACACCCGTTTCTAAATTGCCGATTTTGAAGTTGAGTTCAAAGGGCTTAGCGAAGTTGCCGCCGGGACCCCAATTCCGATTTCCTGGCACAGTAAGCACAGGCTTGCGGACGGTCAGCAATGCTAGCTGAACGTTCGACTGTCTGGTACCTGTCCGGGCGTAGAACTCAAAAAATAATAAATAAGGCGAAGACCAAACTGAGTTTGCGAGGATTTTTTGTGGTAATTCCAAATTTGAAAAAAATAAAGTCTCAGCATTTTTTGTTGACAAGGGAAAGCTAAAATTTATCAGAATCTTAAAGCAGGTCATATTAATCTGAGGAGAATCCAACAGGCTGCGAAGCAGTAATCCAAGGTTAACCATGAATGACTTGAAGGAATTGCATGACTTGATTCTGCCATCTCAATTCTGCCATCGGACAAGCCGACGCACGGCAAGTATCCACCCTTACGTTGTTGAAACACCTACGGTCCGGACTAAGCGTTTCGCCTCGTCGTTTATACCGCGTACATCAAGGGACTGGAACAGTTTGCCTGCTGCGGTCTTCCCGTCTAATTATAATTTGGGTGTCTTCAAGGCTAGAGTGAATAGGCTCTTAATAAACTAGTGCGCCTCACCATCAACGATTGCATCACTGCTTACCATCAGGCGGGATCGCAGTCAAGTACTAGTTTATAAAAGATAAAAAAAAAAACCAAGTGTATTCGAGCAGCAAAACAATGCGTGTACGCGTATACAACATTATTTTTAGTATGTATAATATAATTATAATAAATTTTTAGTATAAATCTGAATATAGTTTATTCAGAATAAGTAAATGAATCGATTCCAATAACACACCATGTTTTATTTTTGTCCAAAAATATTTAAAAAAGGTCACAAGTTGGACACCACACTAAATATAACACAGGTCACGGCAGGTTATAGCGGACACAAGCGCACAGCTGGATGCGGGAGTAAAATAACCCCTCAGTCGCTCGGGTGGTCTGGTGATCATGTATTTGTGTGGACCACCAGGTAAATTAACAAACTTATAATTTCGTGATTTTTCATGGATTCGGAAATATAAAACACAGATTCTTAACATAAAAATACTAGATCTACACGTGTGTTGGGTTTTGCATATACTAAAACAGTTTTAGTATATGCAAAACCCGAGATTAGTTACTAATCTACACTAATCCTAACTATAAATATAAAATATTAATTTTAAATGTGAAAGTGTGGATGTTTGAATGTTTGTTACTTAATCACGTAAAAACGGTTGAAAAGATTTGGATGAAATTTGGCGTGCATATAGCCTTTGACATAGAAAAGAACATAGGCTACCTTTTATCCCGATTCCTTAAGTACCTAATGCCACGCGGGCGAAGCCGCGGGCAAAAGCTAGTATATTATAAAGAAGTAAAGTTTTTTCATTTGTAGGAAGGAATATTTGAAAGCCGAACGAAGACGCAGCGTTGGAAGGCCTCCAACAAGGTGGACCGATGACCTGGTCAGGGTCACGGGAATGCGATGGATGCGTGACGCACATGACCGGTCATTGTGGCGACGCTTGGGGAAGGCCTATGTCCAACAGTGGACGTCTTTCGGCTGATATGATGGTGATGAATATTTGAAAGTACTGGTAAAATTGCAAATGTTTTTTCCCGATAGAAACTGCTTTATTCCGGTGACATAGGCCATATTATATAAGGTGTCGTTTTGAAGCTGCAAAATATTTCAGGAGGTATTTATGTTAGTGATTCTCGACCCGAATCAATAATAAAATGAGTAGGTAATTTTTTTTTTTTTCTTATTTATGGAAATCGGTATGTGTGAACTACGTTTCTTAAAAAGCAGCCAGTCTGATACCTGCCTCATAACCGCGCTTTCTTTCACACACACAAACACGGAACAATAAAGGGCGTTTTTACACATACTAACTCGCAACGATAGTTTCATAAATAATGTATCATCCAATCATCATCCCGCACGCCACACCCTAGCCACGCCCCCGCGGCCATCGATCAATTGATTTAGTTTAGTGTAATTAAAAAATAATGATTATTGACCAGGTATCGTTTTTTTACATGATTATTTATGAGTTTTATTACAACCTCCTGAAATATTGTGCAGTTTTAAAACTGCACTTTGTATACGCAGGAGAATCTGCCGGCAAAAGTTAGTGTTTTATAATCCTCCTGGCTGAATTTAGGACACGGTAACCAAGTACGCAGAAAACTGTTGTCACCAGTGTATGCACAAAGACTGGTGCACTCACCTGATCCTTTTAATCTCATAGTCCAAAGAGACGGATAATCAAACACGACTGGAGCGAGATCAGGCACATGACTAAACCTAGAAATACATTAGACAGATGCATACATGAACCACGTCTGTTTTGTACGTAAAACGACGTCACATGATCTAATGTAGCTCTACGCCTAGTTACCATATAAAATGTACGGACACCGACACGCTTAGATCGGCATACCGGGCTCACGTGTATGCAATGTAGTTCTATCTTAACTGTTGAATTTGCTTGCCAAAACACAGGGGTGTCTGTCACACCACCAACTTTCTAATTCCAGGCTGTCACAAAGTAATTCCTAATGGATAATTACGAATCTAAATGATATCATCAACAAGTTAAAGCTTAATTACAAACTGCACGCACGGAAATTGTGGAAATTATTTGCTCAGCAGTGGCACTGTATAGGCTAGCATAGCATTAGCATAGTCAGTCTTATAATGTTCCCACTATTTGGACTCCGGCCCCCTCTCTAGGAGAGGGAATGGGCCGTAATATACTACGCGGTCCCAGTACTGGTTGGTACGCTAAGATATAATTTTAATTATATTTTAGGGGCTTATTTATTGAGAGTGTAAGTCACCCCTTTTTTATGGTGGGAAAATATCATCCTCGCTCTTAGGCGGAGCGGGAGATAGTGTCAGACTCTTGCTGACTAAAAGACCCACCCCGTTCCTTCTAGCCTTCATACCGGGGCTCGAGACATACCAGGGCTCGAGGTGTAAGTCACCTCTTGTCTTTTTGTCGATGTATATTAATAGCATTGTTCAAGCAGGGGCCATAGCCTTAACATAGTTCAGTTAAACCTCCTAAACTCTTAGCCATCTTTATTTTTCCATCTGTCGCAAAAGTTTCCTACCAACTAAGGGTTGTCTTTGGGTGCTCTAGCATAGCGCGTAAAGGGGTAATCGTCGGTTATTATCATGTTCTATGAAAATTGTCTAAAGAATCCCTGCGAGTTGGCTTGGCCCCTCGTACTCCATCCAAAATTCCAAGACCACAGGGTATTGAGATAAATAAACGTTGTGGCACGGCCATCAACCTAATGGTACGATAGCGTCTTATCACCTGCGCCTGCGACCCCGCTCTGTCCTGCAAGAAAATGAACAACTCTCTCTCAAGCACATGCGCTGAATTTCTTTGGACTTCATCTTGGCATATTGTGGAAATCTGAATATATTAAAAATCTACACTACTAATATACAGTACTACACTTTGTTTTTTGTTTGCAGGAGGTAATCTCCGGAAGTACAATCGTCCATCCATCGTCGACCGCATCGTCGCTCTCCATCAGGTGAGATAGCGGTCAGGCGCGAACTTATCAACAATAAAAAAAAAACAGGTCCGATTGCTAAAATTTTTTTCACCGATAGAAAGCTTTTTTACTCCTGAGTGATGTGTGATTTAATGTATGCAAGCGAAGCCACGGGCAAAAAGTAGTATTAAATAAAACCCTTACAATGTTAATTCATTGTCATATTAATTGTCACAATTTTTATTTTATACTTTTGTTTATCCTGTGCTAATCTCAAATAAGGATTTTTCTTTTTTTTATATAAACTAGTGCTTGACTGCGATCCCACCTGATGTTAAGCAGTGATGCAATCGTTAATGGTGAGGCGCACTAGTTTATTGAGAGCCTATTTACTCTTGCCTTAAAGACACCTAAATTATAATCGGACGGGAAGACCGCAGCAGGCAAATTGTTCCAGTCCCTCGATGTACGTGGTATAAACGACGAGGCGAAATGCTTGATCCGGACCGTAGATACTCGCCGTTCGTTTCTTTCTTTCTTTACTTCTTTCAAGCGTTAAATATAGCAATGTTCGTATAAAACTATCTGTCAAAGAAGTTAACCGAAATCTTATCAGAAGTCAGTGAAGTAGTCCATTAGTTTCCTCGGTAATTCTCGTTACAACATGATCTCACACAGACCCGAGAGGTCAAGGGTAGGTCGCTAGGGAGTGATCCGTACAGTTTTCACCTAATAATAGACCCTCTGTGGTAAAAGTTAGTAAGTTCGGTCAGAAAATAATGTTAGAACTACCATCGTTCATCTTGTAAGTTAGTGGGGAAGGGGCCAAGTTTACTGAACAAATAATATCGAAAGAAAGTCGTGGTTAAAATGATATTAGTCATACGGGTCGATTTGTTAGGTTAAGCAACTGTTCACGAGATCGGTAGGTGGATTGATGACCATTCTATTTTATCGGAGTCTGGTTTCTGCATGCAAACCATTGTGTGCGTCTCATGGCGGCCAAACCTTGGTGGACTTATTCCAACCAGCCCATCTCTCTCCAAAAACAGATAAAGCCTCACAAGTTTTCCAGGGTATCTATAAGGGAATTCAGGGGTCCTGGGTATCGTCCCGTATGCATGTATCATTAACATCTGTGTGGTCAAAGAGCACAAGCGCAATTGTCTCTTCCAGAGCATGCTCTGCACACTGTGATGTCTATTGTGTGGAGGTGTATAAATAATCAGTGTGCACTGTTCGGTGATGGCTGCTTTTGTTCAGTCGCATGAGGCTTTTGGTAAGGGCATAGGTGAGGCATGGCCACCTTGGTCTGCCTACATCCTGGCGTCGAGAACCACCTGAACCACAGAGCTGACCAATAAGGGATCTGCACGATAGGTTCAAGCCCGAACACCACTGCAACGAATTTCGATGATGGGCGACCATCTCAACATACCGAGATCCGTTCGTGCCCCAGAAAACACTTTACGTAGCCTTAAAACGTAAAAGGCAACTGAAGGACACAGGTGAGTTTTAGTTAGTACTTATTTTCGGTTCACCGTAGAGAAGGAGAAGATATTTGACCGTTAAAAACAATATTAGATTTGACCGTTAAACCATAAATGTATTATTATTATTAATAGTACATTTATGGTTTCCTAATGTACTGAACAGCTGATATTTTTTTCGCGATTTCGGCTTTGCCCCCATAGTAAAAATTGTTTGTTATCATGATTTATTCTGTTCAAATATTGATCACTCAACAAGGCCAACATTAATAAGATCGCAATATAAAAATCTTTTACATACTGGAAAATTTAAAACAGCACTGCTGAAAAAGAGTATTATGTATATGGGACCGATGATTTTCAATAAAATACCTGATGATATTAAAAATTGCACATTACAGATATTTAAAAAGAAATTATATAAATTGCTACTTGAAAAATGTTATTACACAATTAATGAATTTTTAAATGACAAATCTATATGATTTTAATCATCTACAATGTTTTTAATTTTAAATAATTTTCTTTATTTTATTGACTAATTATTAACTTACTATTATTGACGTTATATTGATTATTGGGTAATTTATTGACCATTTACTGACTAATTATTAACTTATTATTGACATTGTAATATTGACTATTTTTTTACTTCTTTTTAACATTGTAATATTGACAAATTATTGATTATATTATTGACATTGTTTACCAATAATTGAACTTACAAATTGAATGATTTATATATTTTTTAATGATTATTTAATAATTTGACGTTAGTTAAATATTTGTGCTTTTTTTTATAACTATTTCATGATAATTATTCTACTAAAAAAAAAAAAAACTATTTTGCATGCCTGATGGTAGAATGTACTGGATCCTTCTTTTACTTAACACCATATTTTTGTACCTACATTCTTGCAAATAAATCATCATTTCATTTCATTTCATGATCACAATCACGTATTTAAGTATCGTACACTAATTGCCAGTCACCCTATATATTTTATGTCCAGGCAAAATCTCTGTCTATTCCAGATTACCTGGCCACTGCAAAAAACCAACAAGGTTGCTAGTTGAATGTTTTTTTTCTAGTTTACGGCCTTTTCTATGATTTTATGTATTGTTTTTACACATGTCTGTTATAGACTTTGAAACCGAATTTGCTTTTTTTTTATCTTATATAAACTAGTGTTTAGCTGCGATTCCACCTGATATTAAGCAATCGTTGATGGCGAGGGACTCTCTAATCTTAAAGACACCTTAATTATAATCGGATGGGAAGACCGCAGTAGGCAAATTGTTCCAGTCCTTCGATGTACACGGTATAAACGACGAGGCAAACGTTTAGTCCGGACCGTAGATGTTTCAACAACGTAAGGGTGGATACTCGCCGTACGTCGGGTTGTCCGATGGTAGAAAGAGATGGAATCAAGTCATACAATTCCCGCGCATACTCTCACCGAAAGGCTGGATACCCTACGCCTGTGCTCAAGGCTTTGAACTTAACCAAATCTGGGTCGTCAATTAGCTTCTTCGACCTTTCCACCGAGTCTAAAGCTGATATCCTTTTTAACCGGTTTCATTGGAAAGGCATATATTTTGTGGCACAACTAAGATGAATGACGAAAAACTTTATATTTTTAAAGTAATAAGAGGAAAACTGGATAACGCAGCTTTGTTGGAGTTGTTGTGTCTATGTGTCCCTGACAGATATTTTTGGCACCGGTTTCGGCCTCCACTGCTGGTGGTGCCGAGGGCGAGAACAAACCTGCTCAAAGAGTCGCCTCTGACGCGCGCACTTCGCACTCTTAATCTCATACACGACAAATTAGACCTATTCATTTGTACTTTGAGTGAATTTAACAGAGTGGCACTAGCAGTTATATGCTTTCGTAATTAAATAGGTTTAGTAACAAATTATGTTTATAGTTATTTTGGTTGTACTGTCGCATTAGGTCTCCCTGTAAAGATAGTGTAAGTTTTATAAAAGAATAAAAAATAAAAAAATTATCGGCTCCCATCAAATTAAAAAGCGATAAGCCGTTTAGGTTCTACGGCATGCTAAAGAAATTCACATACATGTGTATGTAGATAGAGACGAAAAACATAACTCTCATTCTAGTACGGTCGGTAAAATTCCATTTTCAATAAACGGCGGAATAAAATCAATCAAAATCCACAGGTGAATCCACGGCAGAAAACTAGTAATTCCCATGAATGGTCCAGCTTTTATCTCATGTGCACAGCAACCATTCATTGCATTGTGACCAGTCCGACTACTATCATAATAAGCCATTGGTCGTAATTGACTTTTGCAATTCAGCCTATATTGAGGTTTATCTTTTGAGTTCAGATTAATACGATGTTATGGGATTATTTATGATATTTAGGGTTTTATTAATCTTTAATCAGGAGCTTTGTCACAATATTAACTACTAGCTTTTGCCCGCTGCTTCGCCCGCGTTCATAATATACTTATAGTCTAAGTCACTCAAGAATAAAGCAGCTTTCTATCAGTGAAAAAATTTAGCAACCCTACTACTATTTTAGTAAAGATTTTTATGGTTCCGTACCACTTTTGGTAAAAAATGGAACCCTTATAGGATCGTTTTTAGGGTTCCGTAGTCAACTAGGAACCCTTATAGTTTCGCCATGTCTGTCTGCCCGTCTGTCTGTCTGTCCGTCCTCGCTTAATCTCTGTGACCGTTAGCACTAGAAAAACGAAATTTGGTACCAATATGTATATCAATCACGCCGACAAAGTGGTAAAATAAAAATTGGAAAAAAATGTTTTATTAGGGTAGCCCCCCGATATGTAAAGTGGGAAGTTATTTTTTTTTTTAATTTCAACCCTAACGTGTGATATACTGTTGGATAGGTATTTAAAAATGAATAGGGGTTTACTAAAATCATTTTTTGATAATGTCAATAATTTCGGAAATAATCGCTCCAAAAGTAAAAAACAATGTGTTGGCCCCCTAACTTTTGAACCATAAGTTTAGAAAATATGAAAAAAATCTGACAAGTAGAACTTTATAAGGACTTTCTAGGAAACTTATTTTGAACTTGATGGCAAGAACAGTTTTTGTACAAAAAAGACAAAAAGGTTGTACAAAATAATATCTGGACTAAGTTTGTAGTGTAATCGTATATGCAAGCATTTTTTTAACTTCGTTTACATATTTTATTATCCTGAACGTATCTTCTTTCAAACAAAAAAAGAATTATTAAAATCGGTTCTCGCAATCCAAAATTACCACCGAAAACTTCTTCTGGTACCTATGTATTAATTAGTAACCGAATTCCCCGAGAGATGGCGCTGTACTTTGGCTTTTTCGCCAAAGTACAGCGCCTTTGGGGTCGGATATTATCGAATTGTTCGGTTGGTCTCTCCTTGGTATTGGCGGTATTATCTTATAACTACATAAAACTTCTATCAAGAACATGCTAAGGCAATTTAGAACAAAATTAAAATTCATTTTTATAACGCCATCTATAAAAATGTTAAGGTAAAAACCAGTTCATAAATGGTTCGATAGATGGCGTTGCGTAATGACGTCATCTTTTTAAAAGTCGATGTTTAGATTTTCCGTGCTTTCATGACCTACCGTGGTAAAAAATCGTTGCTTCTTAAATATATTCGTAATTTTACGAGTGCACAATCGCTGAAATTTCTACTACTTGCATACTGTTTCAGTTATCACCGTCCTTTGTGGGCCCGTTTTTAGGGTTCCGTATTTATTAAAGTTCCGTACTTAGTATGTCAACGTAACAAATAGCCTTTTTTTTAACTCATAAGTGGGAACACTTATTGTGACGGACGGGAAACTACGGAACCCTACACTGAGCATGGCCCGACACACTCTTGGCCGGTTTTTTTTTTGTCCTTCTGTCCGTCTGTTAAGAGCCTTTATCTCGGGAACACGTGGAGGTATCGAGTTGAAATTATAATCATATACTCAGGTCTGTGGTCCCTTGAAGCTATGAAAAAATCAAACTTCTAAGTTAATGCAAAAAAAGATATGGCCGTTTATGTCGCAAAAAACGTATATTTCGACACTCTCAAGGGAATCCAAATTCATAGGGTACTTCTGGTTGATAATCCTGAAATTCATCATAAATCAAGATTTTTTAGCATAGATGTAGAAATCAAATTGAATACAGTAAATTGTTGTTACGTCACGAAAACAAAATTGAAATTGGAAAAATCTTCGAGACTGCATTCGGGAATTGAACTATTTACATAGGTATGTTTGTACGGAGCCATCAGTGCGCGAGTCCGGCTCGCACTTGCCCAGATTTTTCTAATGTTTAAGATCTTCGTACAACATTATTTTTAGTTTATTAGAAACCTGAATACATATAGATTGTTCAGAATCAGTAACTTATATTTTTTTTCCAAAAATATTTAAAAAGGTCACAAGTTGGACACCACCCACACTTAGTACATCACAGCGGCCGTATTATGACATCTTAAACCCATCATGTTTTCTGTGTGAGAAAAGGATAGTGCTATTCGTCCTCTATAGCTCCGTCTCTTTTTCACACCGAAAACATGATGGTTTTAAGAGGTCATAATACGGCCCCTGGTTACGGTAAGTAATAGCGGGTATTAGGCACCAGCAAACAGCTGTGTGCAAGTGCTAAAAAACTCCTCAGTCGCCTGGATAGCCCGGTGGCTATATATTTTTGCTGACATAACAAGATTATAACGTTGTGATTATTCATGATACAGTTATGTTTTGTGCAAATATTTTTTTACACAAAAATACGAGACACGTGTTTTGGATTTCGTTTCATAAACAGAAATCAGTAATCAGAAACGTTTATTTGAAATAGACTAATTACAGATACTTTTGAATTGTCAAAATGTCGGTCAGTCAAAAAAAAAAGTGAAGCTAAATGACACGTTCCAAAGCGTAGATCATGACCTGTAGTTAATAGTCGGCGTTGCGTACAAAGTACCTACAGGTCATTGAACTCGCTCAGCTGACTTTTTGTTAAAGAAATTAATTTTGTACATGCGTAAATACGAGTTTTGAAAAAGAGGTACTTTATTTTTTAATTTCATCTTTACAAATCGATAGTATTTCATGTACCGGATCGACCCTCCACGGGATTAAAACGATTAAAATTTGACGGTGTATAAATTGAATTAAGCCACTGGCAGCTAAGAGATGACCAGTCTCAACTGACGGCACCCCTTCACGAGCATGACGCGTGCATCAGCCTCACTCAGTTCACCCATTTTGAAAGGAACCGAATGACCCGAAGAACTAAAACGAATGTAGTAGAAGTACCAGCTTTGAATCGTCATATATGAAGTTCTTGCTTGAAGTTGTTGCGGACGCCACTTGCACTGCTACTGTTGGTTGTTATTGCGCATTTAACTGAACGAAACCCCAACTAGTTGGTTCTAAAGGCGTTGACACACTAGGAGCAGTCACGAGTAATAATTGAGAAGGTAATATTTTATCAACTTATTTATTTGGAGCAGTGGTGGCCGAGTGGTAACGGCCCCGACTTACGTGGTTCAAACCCAGCCAGGCGGATTACTTCATGTAATTTATTTCATCAACACTGCTCTCAAAACGGTGAAGGAAAACATCGTGAGTCATGTCGGCATGTCTTTGAACCAAAAATTTGAAGACACATGACATTCACCAACCCGCACAAGGCCCGCGTGGTGGATTACGACCCATTCCCTCCTAGAGAATAGGTCTTAGACCCAGCAGTGGGAAGATTAAAAGGCTTATTAGGCTATGCTTATGCTATTTATTTGGTTGGATCTGGACTGGATCCTATCTCAACACTTGTAGGTAGACTAGTGCAGAAAAATGCTTCGGCTAGCCCACGGACCTATTCAATGTATTAAAATGAGAAACTGGACTGACATATCAACGCATAGTCGAAATTTCATGGACTAAAAGCGTGAAATTTTGCTCAAATTTTTCTTTTCTTACTTTCTCAAGATTTCTCAATCAATTTTTGTTATGAAAATTCAAGAAACTAAATATTATGTTATGTCAATTTATGTAAACGTAAAAAAATAGTAATAATAATAAAAAATATATACAAAACTTTTATTCATCTGTCTGGTCCCCAATTTCGTACAAATAATTTTTTCATTTATAGTATTTAAACGTTACACGCGAATACTTGGTGAGTCACTACCTTAAGAATGGGACCGACAAATCAGTTTAACGTCCAAGTCGAGTTTGAACGAAACTTATAATTGGATGTAAGAGGATTTAGAATAAATTGCTATCGTGGTTGTTATATTTTGTTGTTCAGCTGGAATTTTTATATCGGGATCCGGGTATTTTTTTTGGTCTTAAGTGTGTTACATTAAGCCGCCTTATTTTTAATATATGTGAAACCTGAAACACCTGTTTAGTATTTTTATGTAAATTTATGTACAAAAATTCAAAACTGTATTATGAAAAATCACAAAGTTTTGGAGTTTTGGTTGGCGACATAAACACATGGTCACCGGGCCACCCGGGCGACTGAGGGTTGGTTTTGCTTTCGCACCAGCAGTGCGCTGGATGCCCGCTATGACCTGGTCTATTTGGTACTTAGTGTCCAATTTGTAACCTTTTTTAAATATTTTTGGGAAAAAATATAACATGGTGTAAAAATTAATGGAACTTAGTTACAGATTCTAAAGCAATAAGAAAAGATGGAAAGAATGAATGAGAATTGGTTTTCAAAAAGGAATTTAAGTAAATCTTTATTTATTTACTCGAAAAATTCACATTTTAAAAACATTTAACTAAATATAATTACTTTCAAATAATATTAATCAAAGTCCGAATTACAACTAACTAAAATATGGCATCAAAAACTCTTCCACATCGCTGTCCCAATATGCTCAAAAGACTGACGGTATTGCCACGCTGTAAGCGAACGTGAGCTTTTAATTAGTAAAAAAAATATCTTCTCAGTCGCGCACTCTTGACAGAGTGGTCGTGGTCATGTCGCGGTCAAGTCCTACGACATCGCCTATCCTCGATGCGACGCCATGCAGCTCTGTGTTTGACGGCTTCAGTGTTTTCAATTACGTTGCAGTGTGTCACCGATTTGATGACGTCCGTCCATCGTGTTGGAGAGCGCCCTCGAGATCTTTTGCCCTCGACTATCCATCATCATCATCAGCCTTTTTAATGTTCTCACTACTGGGACTCAGGCCTCCTCTCAAGAAGAGGGAATGGGCCATAATCCACCACGCAGGCCCAGTGCGGGTTGTGAATATCACATGTCTACGAATTTTTGGTTCGACTCGACTTTCCCTTCTTTAAAAAAAATATACATTAAGTAAATGCCAGTTTATTGAGATTAACAGTTCACCAAGTACCACTTAACAAAGCTACCCAAAGAAAATAATATCACAGATCTGAGCAAAAACCGTCTCCAGAGACGAGATAAAATCTGTCACAAGTAAATCCGCTTGGCCATTTAAGTCGACGCCGTAGCTCTAGGAATTAGTAAGTCGAGGCTAGGAATTAGCAAATTGAGACGCTGAAACGTTTGTAGTAAGCTTTGGAGGACCGCGTAATGATCGCTTTGAAAGTGTTTTATTAACTATAGCAATGCTTCTGAGTTGGTTGGAATGGTGTACATGTTTATCTTTCCTTATACAGCATTATTTTTATTATTTACGAAACCTGAATATATTTGGTTCGGAATCAGTAACTGAATCGATTCCAATAATTTTTACACCATGTTATATTTTTCTCAAAAATATTTAAAAAAATCACAAGTTGCACACCACCGACACTTAGTACAACACAAGCCACGGCAGCTTATAGCAGGCATGAAGAGCCAGCGCACAGCTGGTGCGGGAACAAAACAACCCCTCAATCGCGTGGATGGCCCGGTGACCATGTGTTTTGCGAACAATCAGGTATCATAACAAGCTTAAACTTTGTGATTTTTCATGATACAGTTACGAAATTTTATACATAGATTCTTTACATAAAAATACTGGAACCTTGTTTCAGGTTTCAGGTTGTATCTATACCCCACCAACTGTGTTCCCACGTTGTCGTCGTGGTGGGGCTTGCGTGTCTCAGTGACCTTGAGGGCTATGCCGGTAGAGCTACTCATGCCGGAAGGCCTCAAGCGAGAGACCAGACCAAGAGGAACATACGGCGGAGTCCAGTCGGACCGCCCGGAGGGTGCGCTGTCCAGGAGCGCTGGCACCAACAGCTGTTGGCGCCTTCTGGATAGCGATTTAGAAGAGATAGGGTTCGCCTCCGGTACGTGTCTGTTCAGCAGACATGACCAGGATGGCGAACGTGCAATGGGGACCCCACCCCATTAAAAAAGGCAAAGCTGTGTTCAGCAAAATATGAGTGCGAGTAGAAAAAAAAATACTACCCCAGGAGGGTACCAGCTTGCTGGAGAATCCCTCCCCGAGCAGAGCTCGGGCTGCCCCTCGTATTCTGGGGGGGGCACCTACCGCCTCGGGTCTCCGGACCCTGTACCGTCCTTCGTGGACGCAACGAGCCAGGGTGGCTCACACTTCGGCAGCGCGGAGTCCCTGGGACCAGTTCCCAGCACGTCCGCGATGCCGGTGGAGGCCGGCCGTAGGTTTGGCCTCAGGGAGGTGAGTGAAGACGCGGCATCGGACTCAGATGCCGCGTCTTCACTCAACTCAGACGGGAAGGAGGTGGAGGAGGTGCGGGAGCCCCTCCATTTGATGGAGGTGGAGGAGTCCACGTCCAATAAGAGGAGGGCGTTCATGCGCTCCGTGTCCGACGACGAGACGGGACCTGCCCGGAAAATCTCGTCCTCGGGGCGGGGCGCAGCCCGAAAAACGGGCATAGGAAGAGGGCTCCCCGCCGAGATTGCCAGCGAGGGACGCCAGGCCAGCGCCTTAGTGCCGAAGATCCCTCAGGATTTGCCAGAAGGGATGGTGGAGGCGCTGGCTAAGTTTCGGGAGGTTGTGGCAGCCGCAATAACGAGCGTGGCCAACAAGAGGGAGAGGGTGGCCAAAAAGCGGTCTATTGAGCTGGCCAACACCTCGATTGAGGAGGCGCTGGGGATCGTTTTTGAGCCCTACGAGCGCACCCTCAGCGGGAGGTTTGGCCGGCTCGAGGAGGCTGTGGCCGCTCTCCAGGGTTCTCGTCCCGAGGAGGGGAGCAGGCAGGAGCGGGGCCGATCCCGGCCCTCGCCCCAGGCGGAAGGCGAGGTTGTGTCTCTGCTGCGGCAAGAGCTGGCTGCCTTCAGGGAGCAGCAGCAGCAGCAGCAGCAGTTCCAGGGGCACATTCAACGCCAGCTCTCCGTCCTGGAGGGCATTGTTCTGCGCCCCCCTCTCACGACCTCCGGCCAGAAGAAGACGGCGTCGTATGCCGCTGTCGCCGCGGCCACGACGACTGCAGCACCTTAGGCAGGCCCGTCGGCGACGTCAAGCCAGGCGCGTGGCCGCGGCGTCGGAGCCTGCAAGGGCGGCCCCGGCGGCCAAGCAGCAGCAGCGGCAGGGGAAGCCTGCCCCTCCCCCGAAGGGCAGGGTGGCAGCTGCCACCAAATCGGCGGGACCTCTCGCCGCGGCGGCGACTAGGTCGCGCCTGCCGCCTTCTCCGCCCGAAGACCCCTCGGCTGGCGCCGAGTGGACGGTCGTCGGCGCCAAGAAGAAGGCGAGCAAGGCGGCAAGGGCGGCCAAAAAGCGCAGGCGGCGACAGGAGCGCAAGAAGCGGGCCATGGCTGCTCGTCTTCGCGCCCCGACTTCCGCAGCTGTAGTGATCACACTACAGCCAGCTGCGGAAAAGAAGGGCGTGAACTACGATGTAGTCATGGCGAAGGCGAAACAGGCGGTGGTGGGCCACCTCGATGAGTTCGGAGCCTCCGGGGGCTTCCGAATGAGGCGTACCGCGACCGGGGCCCGAATGTTGGAGGTCCCTGGGGCAGACAGCGGAGAGCTCGCCGACGCCCTGGCCGAAAGGATCAGGGCGTCCCTGGACGTCGAGGAGGCCCGAGTGTCCAGACCCACCAAAAGCATGGACATGCGCATAATGGGCCTGGACGACTCTGTCATTGTGGAAGAGGTGGTGGCCGCCATCGTCACGGCGGGAGGGTGCACGACCGATCAGGTCCGGGCGGGCACCATCCGCGCTGACAGCACGGGCATGCGAGCCGTCACGGTGAGCTGCCCCGTGTCGGCAGCCAAGGCCATCACGGCCGAGGGCCGAAGGCTGTTGGTGGGCTGGGTTTCGGCCCAGGTAAAGCTGCTGGAGCCCAGACCTCTGCGGTGCTACCGCTGTCACGTGGGGCACCACGTGGGGGCCTACTGCGCCGCAGAGGACCGCAGTGACCGCTGCCACCAGTGCGGACAGCCCGGGCACAAGGCCGTTGAATGCCGTGCAAAGCCGCACTGCTACGCATGTGCGGCTGCAGGCAAGCCGGCCGACCACCGGGCTGGGGGCAGGTCCTGCGACCCCCCCGCCAAGGCCAAGGGCAAAGTCAGGCCCATCCACCCTGACGTCCTCACCGCCGCAGCCACCACCTTGGCTGCCGCCGCTGTTGCCGCCGCTCCCGCCGCGGCAGTGCCCTCACAGGGGGCTCAGGAGGAGACTGTAATGGAATGTCAATAACGACACCATTACGTCTCCTCCAGGCGAACATCAACCACTGCGCCCCCGCTCAGGATCTGTTGCTCCAGAGCATGGCGCAGTGGTCGATCAATGTCGCCGTCGTCTCCGAGCCGTACTACGTCCATCCCCGCTGGGTTCAGGACCTAGACGGCTCAGTGACGCTAATTTCGTCGGCCGCCGCCGGTACCCCGCCCCTCGAGGCTGTTGCGAGGGGACGGGGTTGCGTGGCAGCACGGGTCGGGGACATTGCAGTGGTAGGCGTCTACCTATCCCCGACCAGAACTCCCGACGAACTCCATGTCTCCCTTATGGAGCTAAGTGCCGTCGTCGCTGGGTTTGGTACCCTCCCCGTGGTCGTTTGCGGGGACTTCAACGCCTGGAATACGGCTTGGGGTTCCGGCGCACGAACACACGGGGTCGGTTGGTGGAGGACTGGGCCTTGGAGCTGGGCCTGGTCGTCCTGAACCGGGGTTCTGTCCCCACGTTGGTGCGGAGGCGGGGTGAATCAGTAGTGGACCTCTCGTTCGCCAGCCCCGCTCTGTCGCCGCGTGTCGTCGACTGGCGCGTTATGGAGGAGGTGGAGACGTACTCCGACCACCGGTATATCCGGTTGGACGTCTCCGCCGAAACCTCGGCCGCGCCGGTCCGACAGAGCCCTTGCGGTCCGCGGTGGGCGCTTAAGCAGATGGACCGGGAGCTCCTCCTGGAAGCCGCGACAGTACAGGCCTGGGTGCAAGCACCGGATAGGCCTGTCGACATCGACGTCGAGGCGGAGTGGTTCCGGGAGGCCATGTCGCAAATTTGCGATGCGGCAATGCCCCGAGTCCGTCCAGGACGTGCTAAGCGCCAGGTGTACTGGTGGTCGCCGGAAATCGCTGCACTGCGCAACACGTGCAATCACGCGCGACGCCGGTACGCCAGATACTGCAGGCGCCGCATCCGCCAGCCGGATGCGGAGGCCAGAGAGGCGGAGCTGTACGAAGGTTACAGAGAGGCAAAACACACCCTCCGAGCGGAGATTAAGCGGGCCAAACTCGAGGCCCGCGACGTGTGGCTGGGGTCTCTGAACGCGGACCCGTGGGGGCGCCCGTACAAGTTGGTACGGGAGAAACTGCGCCCCTGGGCTCCCCCGCTGACTCAGAGTCTCCGGCCCCAACTCGTGGGGGGTGTGGTAAGCGCTCTGTTCCCTGCGCGAGGGGAACACTCCCCCCCGCCCATGGCTCCGCCTCCGCCAGCGGTGTCTGACGCGGACCGCAATAGCGACGACGACGATAATGCTCCAGAGGTGACCGAGGCAGAGATGAGAGTGGCGGTGCAAAGGCTGAGTGCCAAGAACGCCGCCCCAGGACCCGATGGCTTGCCTGGGAAAGCCTGGGTCCTGGCCATGGAGGCTCTCGGGCCTCGACTGAGGGGGCTCTTCAGCGCATGCTTGGAGAGGGGCCAGTTCCCACTTCGCTGGAAGACGGGGAAACTGGTCCTCATCGCGAAGCCAGGGCGCCCTGCGGACTCTCCGTCCGCGTACCGGCCCATTGTGCTGCTCGACGAGGTGGGCAAGCTCTTTGAAAGAGTGATTGCGAGCCGCCTCGTCGCGCGCCTTTCACGGGTGGGGCCGGACCTTTCGGACGGACAGTTCGGCTTTCGCAGGATGCGCTCGACGGTGGACGCCATCATGCGCGTGCGAGCCCTCACGACGGGGGATGCGGTGTCCCAGGGTAGGTGTGTCGTGGCAGTGTCCTTGGACATTGCCAACGCTTTCAATTCCCTGCCCTGGAGTACGATCCGGAGGGCACTCCGGTACCACCGGGTGCCCGAATACCTCTGTCGAGTAGTCGAGGCCTACCTGTCGGACAGGTATATTGTCTACCCCGGTCACCAGGGAGACTGGAAACGTCGGGAGATGTCGTGCGGTGTTCCGCAGGGGTCGGTACTAGGGCCACCCTTGTGGAACATCGGGTACGATTACGTGCTGCGGGGCGACCTCCCTGACGGGGTCAGCGTGGTCTGCTACGCAGACGACACGCTGGTTCTAGCGCAGGGAGAGTCGTACCGGGCGGCGGCCGCTTTAGCGACACGCGGGGTTGCGATAGTCGTTGGTAGGATCCAGGAGTTGGGACTCGAGGTGGCGCTGCGCAAATCCGAGGCCATGTGTTTTCACGGTCGCGGCCGTCGGAACGCGCCACCGTCGGGTTCCCAACTAACGGTAGGAGGAGTTCGCATCGGCGTCGGGACATCGATGAGGTACCTGGGACTCATCCTCGACAGCCGATGGAATTTCGAGGAGCATTTCCGACGTCTGGCTCCCAAACTCAACCGGACTGGGGCCGCTCTCAAGCGGCTCCTGCCCAACCTTGGGGGTCCAGACGCCTCCTGCCGGAGGCTCTACGCGGGGATTGTTCGGTCCATGGCCCTCTACGGGGCGCCGGTGTGGGCGCCGTCACTGAAAAAGCGACCGGCGGCCATTCTGAACGCCTGCCAGAAGGTCATGGCAATTCGGATGGTGCGGGGATACCGCACGATTTCCTGCGAAGCGGCGAGCCTTCTGGCTGGCCTACCACCGTGGGATCTGGAGGCAACAGTCCTTGCACACATGCACGACATGCGCGTGGAGATGCAACGCCGGGGTGAAAGTCCTCTGCCGCGACAGGTCACGGCATGGCGGACAGAGCTCCGGCGGGATCTCATGGTGGAATGGCGTCAGCGACTATCGCAACCCCGTCATGGGCACGCCACAATTATGGCGATAAGTCCCCTCTTTGAGGCGTGGCTGGAAAGACCTCACGGCGTCCTTACCTTCCGCATGACACAGGTCCTCACTGGAAATGGCAAGTTCGGGAGGTTCCTGTTCCGAATTAAAGCGGAAGTGACGCCCGGGTGTCGCCACTGTGCGGAACGCCCGGAGGACACGGTGGAGCACACAATCGCAGTGTGCCCTGCTTGGGCGGAGCATCGCCGTGCCCTCATGGGGGTGATCGGCGGCGGAGACCTCTCGCGCCGGGCCTTGGTCGAGGCCATGGTCCGGAGCGAGGAGGAGTGGCAGGCGGTCGCCGACTTCTGCGAAGCAGTAATGCTCGCTAAGGAGGAGGCCGACCGCATCAGGCAACGGCGCTCTCGCCGCCGCCGCCGGGATTCCGATCCCGATTTCCAGCCACCGTAGGCGCGGGCTTGCGGACAGTGAGCAATGGGTAGCTCGCTGTCCGGCCGTCCGGTAACCGTCCGGACCAAGCCCAAGTCGTCGACGGCGCGCACTGTTCCCGCGCGCCTCAAGGAGTTGTCAGCAACAGCAGGGGCCCAGCCGGGTCGAAGCCTACTGGGGCCAGGGTAATCCGAAAGGGCGCTCGAGCCCCGGTATGAAGGCTTGAAGGAACGGGATGGGTTTTTTAGTCAGTAAGAGTCTGACACTATCTCCCGCTCCGCCCAAGAGCGGGGGTTGTCATAAGATGATTTTTCCCATCGAAAAAAAAAAAAAAAAAAGGTTGTATCTATACATCTTTAGTTTTAATATATCACATCTCACTTATGAAAGCGAAAGTTTGTGAATGTGTGTGTGTGTGTAGGTTACTTCTTTAAACTTGCGCTCAAACGGCTGTACGGGTTTTGATGAAACTTAGTACGCCCTTGAGAGCAGTGGTGGCCGAGTGGTAATGGCTCCGACTTACGAGTTGTAGGTCGCGGGTTCAAACCCTGCCAGGTGCATTACTTTGTGTAATTTATTTTATTACCACTGCTCTGAAACCGATGAAGGAAAACATCGTGAGGAAACCGGCATGTCCCAGAACCAAAAATTCGAAGACATATGACATTCACCAACCCGCACTGAGCCTGCGTGGTGGATTACGGCCCATTCCTTCTCCTAGAGAGGAGGCTTGAGTCCCAGCAGTGGGAACATTAGAAAGGATGATGATGATAGTACGTCCTGAAATAGCACGATAATTTTTATCCCGGCAAGATGTTCGCTTTCCTAGGAAAGCCTTTCCTAAGTGATTTGATGATTTTATTACCTAGGTAATAAAGTCATCAAATAACTTCTCCTAGTCTGGGTGGAGTAGGGAAGCCGTATCAGAGTTTTACTGACCATGAAACCCACCTGTGTCATTCTACCTTAAGCTAATTTGGTTAAGGCTAGGGAAATCTAGCCTTTTTCTTCCTAGCTTGTGGTCAGCTTCAGTCTAACTAGATGCGGCTGAATACCCGTGTTTTATATGGAACAACAGCCTAACAGGCCTCCACAACATAGTTACTAGGCTGGATAGATTATTTGTCAGACTTTTTGGCGTCTTCTGTAACGAATGTCAGAGATCTATGAATGACAACTGGGACCAAAGTGCAACGTCTTCTAAGTGCTTTGTGAAGCACGGAGTGTCAGTAATGTCCTTGATAAACTTACAAAAATGCATATGAATTGAAAAAAAATACATTTTTATACCATCTGCTAGATAATGTCGTTTTATACGTCATACAAACCTCACTTAGCGCGTTATAGAAAATTGAAACTATAGAATCTTGGAGTAGTGAATTTTGTTTGTTTGATGAACTTGTGAACATAATACTTATATTTCTCTAATATATGATTTGGTCGACCAAATTGTCTTTTAATTATCTCACAGATGATGTAAAAAGTAGAGTATGGAACACGGGGATAAAGCTGTCTTTGTCTTGGGCGGCGTGAATTCCTCACTTCACTCAATTTTATAGATCCCTCACTAAAGTTCGGGATTAAAATCAGCAACCTTCGTTTCGTTCGGAATTCAACATACCGCCCGCGACTTAAAGACACTGCTTTATCCCCTAGTCACATAATCTACTACTACTTTTTTATAATTATGACATTTTGGTTTTTTACTATTTGAGTGACAATTGGTTTTATATACTTTTTTGTTACAATTTGCAATATTTACATTTTTGTAAATTTTATTATTGTGAATGTGTGAACTATGTGGATTACACTTTTATTTTAACATGATGTCTGGCAGTTTTGAGTATTTGATGCGGGCTACCCAAATGTCCTTTCTTTGGTATTTATTATTCGTCAAGTGGTTGAGCTCCTTATTAGTCCTGAGTTAAGCTACACGCATACTGACAAATGCTTGCACTGACTGGACAGGTCCACTTAGAACTGTGTGGTTCATTCTTCAAAAGACCATCTCAGGCTCAATCTGCATGGTTCTCATATGATTTATTTATTTATTAAAACTTCATGCAACACTAAGGTATAAAAGCGGACTTAATGCCTTAGGCATTCTCTACCAGTCAACCTCCACAATCGGACCAGTACTTCCAGAAATTACCACCTACAATCAACAAAACAATGAAACAGAATGCTGTTGCCCATTCTCTAATGGGTCCCTTAGGCGCTGAGCGAACGGAGACACTTTTTGTTCCAGTTATCGACACCGATGAGTATGTGTTAAGTGGACACAAATAATGTTTACGTATGCGCTGGAAGTGGATGATTTCATACTGGTTCTATAAAAATCAAATATGCACCGGTAACTTGTATCTGACACACGTTGGAGCTCTATCTTAGTCGCCTCTTACGATACCCACATAAAGAGATGGGATGGTGCTATTCTTTACATCCGAACACAATACGGAACAAGACATGATTCGAAGACATGTGACATTCACCAACACGCACTAGGCCTGCGTGGTGGATTACGGCTTATTCCCTCTCCTAGAGAGAAGGCCTGAGTCCCAACAGTGAGATTAAGAAAGACCGGATGATGACTATACAGAACAGTCTATAACACTAAAAAACAAGCACTACCCATCACCTCCAAATCCTTCAATTTTTTGCGCTACCTCAGAATCCACTTCACTCGCAACAAATTACGGACGCTCATCCAATTAAAGTTTTCGTTCATAGCTCATCGTGTACCTAGTGTGGAATTAATTAAAGCTCTGGAACGAATCCAATTCCGGACATTTTGTCTGCATCTACAGTTTAGATGCATGTGTTTGGCGGAGTGTGTCAAACTGGAGTGGGTTTATGGACTGTTTTTAGGGTTCTTTACGCAAGAGAGACCCTACAATCTAACTATTGTTGCGTAGCTCAGCTCATGGTAGGCTTCGTGTTGGGATTTTTCTATAAATAAAAGACACGGGCCTGCACACTTCTATATTTTTCTAAGTTGACCACGCACAAGCTTATCTTACAAAAATCACTTCAACACTGAAAAAACGACACACTTTCTTTTTATAAGCTTTTATTTACGAGTCCACCTATCCCGATGTTTGTCTGTCATCAAATCTTGTAAATTAAATTTGACCCACTTCCCGGTTACTGATTGAGCTGAAATTTTGTATGCATGTGTAAATCAGATGACAATACAAAATTATTGTGACAAGGAGCTGATCTGATGTTGGAACCGGAAGGTGGCTATAGGAACTTGGTAGTTAAACGACACAACCCTATCGGGTTTGGGCTGACGGTATGATTTGTCTTGACGAGTATTAATTATATAGATATACCGAGCTTACAAAAGTTTCTATGAAAAAATGATTTTCATTAAAAGCTCGTTTCTACAAATTTTCAAACCTATTCTAGAAATAATATTCAATAATAATAATAATAATCATGCGATCTCTTTTCGATATAACACTACTAACCTTGACGTATTTACATACCTTGAATCTTGTTTCTTTTTAACCAAAGTCGGTTCTCCGTTTATCTGTCCAAAATACGTCCACTATTGGACATAGCGTGCCGCATCCATCAAATTCCCGCCACCCTTACCCCTTTATCTATCGAGCCATGGGTAGCTCGCTGTCCGACCGTCCGGTAACTGTCCGACCGAGCCCAAGTCGTCGACGGCACGTATTATTCTCGCACGCCTCAAGGAGTTGTCAGCAACAGCAGGCGCCCAGCTGGCTTAAAGCCTACTGGGGCCAGTGTTAGTTTCGAAAGATAGCTCAGCTCCGGTACGAAAGGCAACGAAGGAACAGGAGTGGGTTTTTAGTCAGTAAAAGTCTGCCACTATCTCCCGCTCTAACCAAGAGCGGGGGATATCATTAGATGATTTTCCCACCGAAAAATAAAAACCCCTTTATCTATTGATGTTATGTTATGTTTGTTATCTAGTTTTAAAATTGCATCTTCTCGCGTAAATAAACTGTTTTTCTTTCTTTTCCTTACCAAGTCATCAGTCCACCTTGTAGGAGGCCTTCCAACACTGCGTCTTCCGGTGCATGGTCGGCACTTCAGAATCTTTTGGCTCCATTGATCATCTGTTTGGGAGCAATGTGGCCCTGCCTATTGCCAATAGGCAGGGCCACAATCCATATTAATTTTGGCCATTACTTATGTCGGTAATCTTGGTCTTCCTGCGGATATCTTCATTTCTGATGCGATCATGCAAGGAAACTCCAAGCATAACCTTTTCCTTTGATTCTGGGTTGACTAAGCCTTCTAATGAGGCCCACTGTGAGCGACCACGTTTTAAAGCCATAAGATTCAAACAATGCCAGCCAGCTATAAGCATAATTACATATATAATCAGCCTTTTAATGTTCCCACGGCTGGGACTTAAGCCTCCTTTCTACGACAGGGAATGGGCCGTAATTCACCACGTGGCTCCAGTGATGTGGTGAATTACGTTAGTGCCAGTGTTTGGGTGTAACATATCTTAATTTTTAGTTCATGTTTCCTTCACCGCTTTCAGAATAGCGGTGATGAAATAAATGATAAAATGTAATTTGAGTTTGAACGTACAATAAAATTCATAAATTACGAATTACTCTATGCACCCTGGAGTTTAGAAGTTGGTGGCGCGACACCCCCGTGCCTCGAAAAGCACGTGAAGCCATTGGTTCTACGCCCGAACTCCATCCAGTCATGTCAGATTAATTTCCCATTCTTCTTCTTAGCGTATCGATGGCAAAACTAGAAAGAAGAAAACTATTTTATTTGGCATACACACTCGTAGATACACACAATGTAGTAACAACATGTAGACACTAACATGCACGATATGCGCGTGGAGATGCAACGCCGGGGTGAAAGTCCTCTGCCGCGACAGGTCACGGCATGGCGGACAGAGCTCCGGCGGGATCTCATGGTGAAATGGCGTCAGCGACTATCGCAACCCAGTGCTGCGCACGCCACAATTATGGCGGTAAGTCCCCTCTTTGAGGCGTGGCTGGAAAGACCTCATGGCGTCCTAACCTTCCGCATGACACAGGTCCTCACCGGACATGGCAAGTTCGGAAGGCAGGAACCTCCGGATTAAAGCGGAAGAGACGCCCTGGTGTCGCCACTGTGCGGAACGCCCGGAGGCACACAGTTGAGGTGTGCCCTGCTTGGGTGGAGCATCGTCGTGCCCTCATGGGGAGTGATCGGCGGCGGAGACCTCTCGCGCCGGGCCTTGGTTGAGGCCATGGTCCGAAGCGAGGAGGAGTGGCAGGCGGTTGGCGACTTCTGCGAAACAGTAATGCTCGCAAAGGAGGAGCGCATCAGGCAACGGCGCTCTCGCCGCCGCCGGGATTCCGATCCCGATTTCCAGCCACCGTAGGCGCGGGCTTGCGGACAGTGAGCAATGGGTAGCTCGCTGTCCGGCCATCCGGTAACTTTCCGGACCAAGCCCAAGACGTCGATGGCGCGCACTGTTCTCGCGCGCTTCAAGGAGTTGTCAGCAACAGTAGGGGCCCAGCCGGGTTATCCGAAAGGGAACTCGAGCCCCGGCTTGAAGGAACGGGGTGGGTTTTTTAGTCAGTAAGAGTCTGATACTACCTCCCGCTCCGCCCAAGAGCGGGGGTTGTCATTGGATGATTTTCCCCACCGAAAAAAAAAAACATGTAGACACTAATAAATTATTATATAGAAACAAGTTAAATTCCTTGCCTAGCCCAAAATTTGGTCCCGGCAATGCCGTCTGTTGATGCTGTCATTAGGTCCCTACGTGAGCTGGTAAAGGGCACGTGATGCAGGACGAAAGGTGGGACATGGTCTGCGGAGAGACGCCGCACATACACTGAAGACCGGAACCATCCGAGAACCCCCACCTGTGGAGATTGTCTTTCCCATTGGACTATAAAAAAAAAGGAATACAGAGTGCACCTGTGTTTGTGTACGCACTTGTGCACTATTATATCTCCTGTAAACTTGGTTAATCTCTGTTGAAGGTTTTTTTTTATGGTTGGAAAAAATCATCCATTGACATCCCCCGCTCTTGGGCGAAGCGGGAGATAGTGTCAGACTCTTGCTGACTAAAAGACCCACGCCGTTGTTTCTAGCCTTCATACCGGGGCTCGAGCGCCCTTTCGGATAACCCTGGCCCCAGTAGGCTTCGACTCGTCTGGGTCCCTGCTGTTGCTGACAACTCCTTGAATCTCTGTTGAAGTTGGCAACCGTCATTAAAAATCGGTCGTGACGATTATTATGGCATTTATTCATCATCATCTTTCTCCGATTACCCACATTACTTGGAATCGGAGCAATAGGTATGTATTCAGTATATCGCCTCATTAGTTTTTTAGCAAAAAATACATAAAAAGAAAGGCGAAGTCTTGGTAGTACGGAACCCTTAGTATTCTAGTCCGACTTCGGGTTTATTCAGAATCCATTAGTTCCAACATCCACATTATTGAATTTTCAATTAAAAAGATTTTCCTACAGACGAAGAGAATACTCAATTAAATAGAGGCACAACTGATTGTCAATTGATTAATTATTTTTTTTTATACCACAATATGGCGGAACAAAAAAACGCAAACCAATTAGTCTGATTGCGTTTCGTGTCGCTCAACTTCACAGATTTGTATAGAAATAAAGGCATTACTCCAGCTTATAGCTAAGCTACGCATGCACATGTAGCTTAGCTTTGTACGTAGGCGAGATCGTCAACGGTGATCCAAAGCCGCACTATGCTTGGATGTACGGCTGGCTAAACAAATTATTTGCGCAGCCAATTTGTAAGTTTAGCTCGCAGTCCGGTAACCGTCCGGGCCGAACCTCAAAGAGATGTCATCAAATGGTAGGCGCCCAGCTGGGTCGAAACCTACTGAGGCCACGGGTCGTGCGAAAGTAAACCCCGAGGACCTGGAACGAAGGCTCTTTGCCTTTGCCAGGAACAGAAGTAAACTACAAACATTTTCTTGTCTTTTTAAAAAGTTTTAGCTATTTTTCACACTTAATTTCGCAAAACGAATAAAATTATTGAGAATATCTCAATCTTTGTTCGTAAATTATTAAAAGTACGTTTATCGAGCCAATCAGCTAATAAGAAATATAACTCATGCAATATATCCTTCAATAGCACAATATATAGCGGAGCATAGAACGAGTGCGTAGCTTAGCTCTGGGCTGCAGTGTAGCGATGCCTTTATTAGCTATGAATGTGTTTGGAAACATTAATGCGCGACAATAGTTATAATGCGATTATCGTGAAAGGGGATTATTTGATTTATTAGTCTGTTTAATTTAATTTGTTGATGATTTGATTGTGTTAGTTTTTTGATTGGTTGTTATTTGTGAAATACGGAACTTTTTTAGGGTTCCGAAACTCAAAAGGAAAAAACGAAACCCATATAGAATCACTTTTTTGTCCGTCTGTCTGTCTTTTTTTTTTACTATTATTGATGGGCTCGCGTTTGATCATCATTTCTGTCTGGCAAAACCTTTTATCTCGGGATCGCGTGGAGGTATCGAGTTGAAATTAAAATCATATAATCAAATCTGATGTCCCTTGAAACTGTGAAAAAATTAAACTTCTGAGTTAACGAAAAAAAAACAGCCATTTATCGCAAAAAAATAACATGTATTTTGACACTCAAGAAAATCAAAATTCATAGGGTGGCTACTTTCCGTTGATCTAGAATCCTGAAACTTGGCATGAAATAAAGTCTCATCAAGTATAGGGAAAAATCTGAAAACTGTAAAATTATAGTTACGTCACAATAAAAAACTTTTTACGTTTCGGAAAAATCGACGTAACTCAATTCAGAAGTCGAACTGTATTCATAAGTGAGTTTGTACGGAACCCTCAGTGCTCGAGTCCGACTCACACTAGCCCTGTTTTTTAGTTAAGTCACCGCACGCTAGGAATTGCTCCTGTATCGTGGGTGCGTTCACAAAACATATGTTTTACATACACAAGACACATAGAACAGTAGCTCGATTTACGTAATGAAAACCGTAACGATATCGTAGCGATTAAGTCGTTTAGACCATTTCCGTATTCACATCCATTAATCGAGTTTGAACGACACCGATTTTAAAGTCGTTAGAAATTCGTCGATTTTAAAAAAAAACTGTATTACATTATCCTGGTAGAATACTTATTAATGTAACTGGAAATAAGTCGATAGATCGTTGAATACCGCTTTTGGATAGGACTTCGATCGAACGAGTATAAAACTTCAACGATAGGTATTTGGCTTGTTTGATTTTACGTGAATCAGGCTACAGACTGTACAAGTCTCTGTAGACCATACAAATCTTTGTATATGCGAAAGTTGTACTAGCGGCATTCACTGCAACAGCCGGAGCGGTTGGTCATACATTTTTTTCAGGTGGGTTACTGCTTTGCAGAAGGAGGCGACCGCCTGCCACTCCTCGTCGCTCCAAAGTCCGGCGCGAAAGATCGCGGCCACCGATCGCCCCCACAAGGACACGGTGGTAAAGCTGTTGGTCATACTTTGCTTGCTTTTTGATTGCCTCGTTAGTTAACCTTTGTGGCTGAAAGCGCAAGAATTCTGAATTCGATTGTAGCGATGTTTGTATCATCGGCATCATATTTACAATCAAAAGACGTTCACTGTTGTATCGTCTCTCATCCATCGGATTTCCGCGATCCTCACTAGGTCATCGGTCCACCTTGTGGGACACCTTCGAAAGATGCAATTTACATTGGCATAACGAAATTCAGCATAACGATCATATGGGTAGCTCGCTGTCGGGCCGTCCGGTAACTGTCCGGACCAAGCCCAAGTCGTCGACGGCGCGCACTGTTCCCGCGGGCCTCAAGGAGTTGTCAGCAACAGCAGGGGCCCAGCCGGGTCGAAGCCTACTGGGGCCAGGGTTATCCGAAAGGGCGCTCGAGCCCCGGTATGAAGGCTTGAAGGAACGGGATGGGTTTTTTAGTCAGTAAGAGTCTGACACTATCTCCCGCTCCGCCCAAGAGCGGGGTTTGTCATTGGATGATTTTTCCCATCGAAAAAAAAGTAAATTAAAAAGCATAACGATCATTAGGCATAAACGTTTTGCCATGAATACTGTTGGCATAGAAAAAATAAAGCATACTGTTAAAAACACAATACATATTATAAACATTTAACTATATATAAAAGTATTGCGAATTATTAGAATAATACTATTACGAACATTGGTAATTAAATGCCGGTTTACTAGCAGGGAACTTTATTCACCACAAACAATAACAAATTTGTCCAATCAATGAATAATCAAATCACAATGAACAGTAGAGTTCTGTTTTAGTATCGATTAGGTATCATTTCACACATTTAAGTATTGCACTCGTTTTGCATTCGAAAACAACCTGACACAATTCCGGTTGGGATCTCGTAATTATATGCAATGTCAGGAAAATTCTAGGTAGGTACCGACGCTTCAAGGCCATTCTAGAACAATACAGTCTTATCGCATGGCCATAAATATTTTTTATTGCAAATATGTACCTTCCTTCTGTCATGCCAATTTCGACTCTATTGCTAATTAAGTAAGGAAAGAATTTTATTGTCTACCTAGTAAATAATAATAATAGTGGTAGGTACTTTATGGCGGATTTTTCGAGTACTTGCCAGGCCTAGGTACGTACTTCGATTTTAGAAGTTTCGCACAGCAATAAGTTTTAATTACTTGATGCTACTTTTAATTTTATAGAAGACTAACTTTTTCCCACGGCTTCGCCCGCAAACATAAAATATAGCCTATGTCACTCAGGAATAAAGCTGTTTTCTATCGGTAATAAAATTTTCGCAATCCAGTACCTACTATCAGAGATTACCTTCTACAAACAAAAAAATTTTGCATATATAAAGATATTATGTGTTCATGTTCAATTATACCTCCCTGTGAATTATGCTATAGTATTATTATGCTAATAAAAGTTATGCGAAAACTTTAAGAAGAGCTAATTTTATCCCGTAATTCAGTCCGTTGGCCTAAAATTTTAAAGCATAATATAGTTTGGCATAACGTTTTCGCATAACTTTTGTTAGCATAATAATACTGCTGCATAATAATACTTTGGCATAATGCAAAGTTATGGATAAGGATAAGGATCGATCAGTGTGGCGACACTTGGGGGAGGCCTATGTCCAGCAGTGGACGTCTATCGGCTGAAATGATGATGATGATGATAATAATGCAAAGTTTAGTTTAGGTTAGGTTTATTTAAGGCAATGTCTTCGCCGCCGCCGCCGGCGCCGGAACGCCCGCTACCCCACGCCGCTCGAACGGAACAGATTATTAAGCTGGCCAGGCTTATCCGTCGGGCGACGGGGGGCAGCGTTACCGACGTGCGACGGCGAAGAGTATAATTAAATGATATCGGAGATTGATTGTGGGTACCTGGGGTTTGATCCGAGAGGAATCCTCTTTGTATTGGGGTTTGCTTCGCGTAAATCTGCCTTTAGTTCTTACTAGCTCGCACCGTGATTCAGCTCGCCATCTGTGGTTAAAGTTAAATTGATTCCCACCATTCTATACATTGCGATATACACAATTACATACTTAAACGTTTCTGGTGTCTTAGGTGAGACACATAAACAACTGTTAGGATTAATTACTCAGTTACATGCTCTACGAGATACAAGTCATCGTAGTATATTTGGTATTAGAGTGTTAACTGCAGCCACGTCTGCCAATTAACCTATGCTCTACGAGATACAAATCATCGTAGCCTGTTTGGTATTATAGTGTTAACTGCAGCCACGTCTGCCAATTAACCTATGCTATCTCTGCGTGCACCACAGAACGATTTCTCTTATTATCTTAGAGAGTTAACTGCAGCCACGTCTGCCAATTAACCTATGCTATCCCTGCGTGCACCACAGAACTATTTCTCTTAGTATCTTAGAGTTGACTGCAGCCAAGTCTGCCAATCAACTTCGCGCTATCTCTGCGTGCACCACAGAACGATTTCTCTTATTATCTTAGAGAGTTAACTGCAGCCACGTCTGCCAATTAACCTATGCTATCCCTGCGTGCACCACAGAACTATTTCTCTTAGTATCTTAGAGTTGACTGCAGCCAAGTCTGCCAATCAACTTCGCGCTATCTCTGCGTGCACCACAGAACGATTTCTCTTATTATCTTAGAGAGTTAACTGCAGCCACGTCTGCCAATTAACCTATGCTATCCCTGCGTGCACCACAGAACGATTTCTCTTAGTATCTTAGAGTTGACTGCAGCCAAGTCTGCCAATCAACTTCTCGCTATCTCTCTGTTGCATGTACTCTCTTAGTACATGCAACAGTACGCCATATTTGTCAGAGAGACTTCGTATTGCAGCACCGAAGGTCTCCTCTAACTATCGTACTGATCACGGCCTTTCGCCCAGTCTGATTCTCACGAGGTTCTCGCATTGCAGCATCGAAAGACCTCTTAATGTAACCGACTTCCAAGAGCATCGGAAACTTTAATAAAGTTAAGAAACTTAGAGTTTAAACATTTAGGTGGGGAACCACTACACTAATTTCTTAGTGATACCACTTAGCTTATATTTCTCTCAGATGAGCCGCTGCCGTGCTGGACGCCTCCATGAAACACCAATCACTTTTACTATGCACTTATCGAGGTAACTACCTTACTTCGGTGAGATGAAAAAATGGCTCAAAAATGCGGCAAACGCCACAGACTATATAGAGATACTACTTAAGTGCCATGACCATAAACTATAAGTACTCTTTATCTATGGTGATCGCCCTATGGATTCGGTGTTGCCAGTAGGTCGCCGCATATTATCATGTACGACTAGCTTGTTACACGTTTCGCACTATCAACATTAATTTGACTCTGTTACCTGTTTACTTCGCGAGCTACACGTCGCGACACTCCCGCCCGAATGGTCTTAGAGCAGGGTTAGTAAGTTACGCGTCCACTCTGCGATTTTCTCCAGAGCTCTGGTGGCCGCGCCTCTTCTTTGTTTAACCTCGTTATTTACTTGTACTATCTTATCAGGTTCATCCACTTCCTGACTCAATGTTTTTTCTTTGTCCGTGCTTTCTGATACATTATCAAAGTCTTCCAACATACTCTTTTCCGTTGGCATTATCGACTCTTTGACTTCTTTCTCATTTTTTTGAACTATCGGATGTATCCTTTGAATTTGTAACTTCTACTTCCAATGGTATTAATTCGTGTACCATTATATTCCGTGGTATCTCATTTTCTCCTAATGCGTTCGCATCGTATTCTACTTCTTCATTGTCCTCCATTTCCAGTGGATATAAATGAGTTAAAGATCTTACAAACTCCTTATTTCCAACTTCGACCTTTGCAATTCTGCAAAGTCCATCAGAACCTTTGACTAATGAAGTAATCTTTCCAACCTTCCATTCTTCTCGATTTTTACTATCTCCCTTTATCTGTACAATTTGTCCTACCTTAGGGATTAATTTTGCCATGATTCTAGGTTCTTTGACAGAATTTCCATATCGTTCACGCAGACTTTGTAAGTATCGATTTGTGAACATGTCCTTAAATTCATTGAGGATAACTAAACCTCTTTTCCAAGCCTTGATAAGATCGGATTTTGTCGTAGTGCCTTGTACTAAAAAATCTTCAGTTGAACCTTCCATCGTAATGCATTTTCCCAAAGTTAAGAAATCAGACGGTTTTAAAATATGTACCAATTCAGAATCAACACAGGTTAACGGTCTTGTATTAACAGTTGCTTCGATTTCTTTTACTAATGTAACCAATTGACTATCTGTCAGCATGTGTTTTTCCAATGTTCTTCTCATACAATTCTTCACTATTCCAATTAATCGTTCGTAGAATCCCCCGAACCAGGGAGCTAGTTGGGGTATGAACCTCCAACGAATTTCCTTTTTAATACAATAAGAATTTGATAATATTTCTGACATGAGCTTAAAATTTGTTGCATTATCTGATGTGATTATTTGTGGCACACCTCTTGTTGATATCATTCTTCTCAAAGCATGAAGTCCTTCTTCTGCTGTGAGATCTTGAACAACCTCTAAATGCACCGCCCTGACTGCTAGGCAAGTGAAAAGTGCTATCCAACGTTTGCTTGTTTCATTTCCATGTTTAGTTAGTACAGGGCCCATGTAGTCCAGGCCGGTGAATGTAAACGGTGAAGAGTAATTTACTCTTTCAGTGGGTAATGCAGGAGTTGGTGGTAGCTTGAATGGTCCTCCTCCGTGTTTCTGACATCTAGTACATTTTTTTTTATAATCTTCTGGACTTGGCGTTTTCCATGTGGGATCCAAAAGGTTTGACGAATTATAGCGAGGGTATGGTTAACACCTACATGATGGTTATCGTTATGGGTCTGGGTTATAATTTTGTTAGTGTAATCACAATCCTTTGGAATAAGTATCGGATAACGCTGGTCATAAGGCCAATCCGTGTTCTTTAAACGTCCTTTGCAACGCAAAAGTCCGTCTACGTCCAGAAATAGTCCAAGATTAATTTTTAAGCTTGTCTCTTTCCCTTCTAGTTCTCTTGGAAAGTATTCGGCTTGTAGCCTTTTGAGCTGCTTAATTTTATCACTATTTTCTTCCCTTATGTTAATGTTCATCTTAGTTTGGTTAATTGCCTTGTCTTCTTGATTTTCTACTTCGAGTATATTTTCTGTATCCATTTTATTTTCTTGTGACTCTTTCGGGAGACCCTCCCCCGCGCAAAGAGAAGAAATTCCTCTGATTTCTGGCGGCCACGAATCCGGTTGTTGTAATAGAAACTGGGGTCCAGTCAGCCACCTTACCCTATCTTCTTTAGAGCTGAATGGTCTTGTGGCAACATCCGCTGGATTTAATTCCGATGGAACATGTCGTATTATTAGGTTTCTATTGCTTTTAATTTCTTCAACTCTCCTGGCCACAAATGGTGTGAGAAGTTTGTCCGTCTTGCACCAGTCAATTACAATTTGGCTATCCGTCCATAATGTTTGGCTTGTAATGTTGAACTGTAAAAATTGGCATACATATTTAATTAACCTAGTTCCTATTAGTACGCCTAGTAGTTCCAATCGTGGTATTTTTAGATCATCTTGATCCTTCAAAGGAACTAGCCTTGATTTCCCCAGGACAAACTTTACTTCCTTGCCGTTAACTATGTAGATTACAGCTGCATAGGCCTTCGAAGAAGAGTCCGTGAAGCAGTGAATTTGACAAGTACTTGTAGTGGGGTCATTGAAGTAGCACCTGGCCAAAGATATGTCTCGAACCTCATCTAATTCGTTACATATTTTTGACCAATTGGTTGTTAACGTCTCAGAAAATGGTGTATCCCATTTTACCTTTTCTTTCCACAGATTTTGTAGGAACAGTTTGCTAGACAACAGTGATGGTACAGCAAATCCACACGGATCGTAGATTGACGCTATGACTCTTAAGACATTTCTTTTTGTAAATTTAGGTTCACTAATAACCTTATCTTTTAATTGAAGTGTATCCTCCTTCAGTTTCCAGGTGAGTCCAAGAACTTTGATCTTATCCTCTTTGCAAGATTCAGGTACTTGTTTTATAAATTCTTCAGAGTTGGAACTCCAGTCTCTGAGATTCATGGATAGCTGGTTAAATATCTCTTTGGAATTCTTATAGAGTTGAAGTGCTTCCTCCACTGTTTTTGTCCCAGTGACGACATTATCCACGTATATGTCTTTAGTTAATTTCTTGACCTGTTCATTATCTGAACTTTGTAGGTGTAATCTGATTGTTGCATTAAGTAAAAATGGGCTTGATATAACTCCAAATGGAATTCTTGTAAATCTTAAGTGAAGTAGATTATCTTCTGTAGCGGGTTTCCTTGTATCCTTTAACCATAGGAATCGAGTTACATCCCGATCCTGTTTGTTGAGTGCAATCTGCAAGAATGCCTTCTCAACGTCTGCACATATACCTATTGGTTGGCATCTGAACTTTATAAGTAATCCTGTTAGATCCTCTAACATCATGGGTCCACAATACAAGCATTGATTTAAGCTTTTATTGTCTTTTGTTTTAGATGACGCGTCATAGACAATTCTCATAGGTTTGCCAGGTACCTTTACCCCATGGTGTGGAAGGTAATGAACTGGATGTCCTACCGCTTGATCTCTCAGATCAGGTACGACTTCAATTATTCCCTTCATCATTTGATCTTTCAATGTTTCTTCATATGCCAATAATGTGGATGTATTTAGCCGCTTTAACAAGTTGACGAGTCGACCATAAGCCAATCCAAAGTTCACATCCAGAGCAGGAAGGTACTCAATCCAGGGCCAGGATACGGAGTACCTGTTATCTTTATATTCAGTAGTTTCATTGAATCTTTTTACAGCCTCATCTTCTCGATTTTCTCTCGGAGAATCTGTTATGCCAATGGATTCAAGTTCCCATAAGCTCTTCATGTTAGTCTCGATCAGTGGCAGATCAGGTTCGTTGAATAACAGGTCCATATTAGACTGGAGGTATGTCACCACCGATAGTTCAGGAATTGGGCTGGAATCCATTTTTCCGCTTAGTATCCATCCGAGGTCAGACTGTACTAAATACAAGTTCTCCTTTAGTTTAATTTTTTGTTCTGAGATGAGTGAAAAGTAATAATCATTGCCAATCAGAATGTCCACTTGGTCTTGTAGAGAACCATCATCAGCTAGTTTTGATTTATCTTTCCATTGGCTGAGGTCCTGACGAGGATATGGGACACTATGTGATATCACTGGTACCACATTGGCAAATAGAGTGATTGTCTTATCAACTCTTGATTTCAACTGCACTCTAACCACGGGACTGTCTATTTCTTGAGGAGTCAATGATCCAAATGTGAATACAGTTAGTGTGCTTTCCTCTTCAAATTCTAGATTAAGATCTTTTGCAGATTTCTGTGTGATGTATGTTCTTTGGCTTCCAGAATCTAATAGAAATCTGCATGGAATTTTCTTAGAAAAATCTCCTACTTTATTGGCAATAACCACTGCTGTTTGTAGAACTGTGAGTCCTTTATCCCTTGTGTACAGGACATTGGTTGTTGTAGATAGAAGATAAATTAATTTTTGTGTACTGTTGAGCATTTAACAGGACATAAAGCACTGTTATGCCCTAACTTGTTGCAATGAAAGCATTCCCTTTTATTTCTACAATCCACATAAGAATGTCCTATTCTAAGACAACCATAGCATCTATTTTTTAATAAAGATTTTCTCTCTTTTATTTCCTTGAATTTAGTGCATTCGTCATTGTAGTGCGACTCCTTACAGAAGATACAGTGAAGTTTGGACTTCTTTTTGGGTGGCCCCTCCTTTCTCTGATTTTTCCCGGAATAACTTGTATATTTTTGCTTAATCCCATAGTTTCTCTGAGGAGTAATTCCTTTGCTCTGTGCAGGGTAGCATCTACCCTTTTCCTGATTGTGTTCATTGTTACCTTTCTGTTGTCTTCTTTGGTCTTCTTTTCTCTTTTGATTTATATGTTCACCCTTTCCAGTGGAGTGAAGTGTCTTTACAGTGTAATACTCCTTTTCATTTAGGTTTTTCTGTTCTGTTAATCTATTTGCATCTTCACGTGCTGAAATAATAATTTCCAAATTTTTCCTTATCTCTTCAATTGATTCTTGTCTTATTTTCATTTTCATTTCATATATTATGTCTTCCGGAAATTTCTCCATCACCATAAACCTCAAGTGGTTATGGTTAATATTTTCACCCATTGAATCCAAAACTCTCAAATGTTTTTCGATTTCAGTTAAAACTCTTCGACAATCTGATATGGTTTTGTTTGCTGGTTTTATTTTGTAGAGTGAAGAATAGTGTGCATCAACCACTTGAGTTTGTTTCCCATATCTATCTTTCAAAGATTGTATGGCTATAAGATAATTTTTATTAGTAATATCCAACCCGTCTATCACTCCCTTGGCTTCCCCTTTTAAAGAATTCTTTAAGTATAATAACTTGTCAACGTCTGGCAAATTCCTGTTGTGAATATTGGAACTAAATTGGTCCCAAAATTGATGCCATTGGAGTATGCTACCTTCAAACTGAGGTAATTCTAATTTTGGCAGTTTTCCTGATAAAAAACGTTCTTCATTTTTGTTGCTATTTGTTGCTGAATTGTCACATTCTTCAATTTTCACTTTAAGTTCACAGCAATTTTCTTCAGCTTCTAGTTGAATTGCGGAGATGGCAGAGACCTCATCGACTTGTGGTTCGTTAACGAGTCGAAAATAATTGTTTAGTTCCCTTTCCAAGCGTTGGAGACAGGTATGTAGTTTAGAAGATACCACCTTTGCTTCATGCAAGGTTAAGTCACGGGTCGAGTCATCAATTTCATTACTGAGTTTGTTAGTTGTATTTCGAGCACTTTCGGACAGAGTTTTTATTTTATCACACAGACTGCGAAGAATGAGCAGTATGGCTTCCTCCATATTGGCGTTCTGTAATGTAATGTTACACTGTCACATGCACAGTTCATAACATGACAAGTTCTAATTCGTTATACAAATGTAATTGTGTAGTAGTGTAGTATATTTTAATTATAACTACCAAAAAAAAAATTTTTTTTTTACTGTATAATGAATTGATGTTTGTATTATTTACTGAAATATTTCTGAGGGTTTATTTGATCACAAACTCATAACTTAGTTGCAATAAATCAGACATCATACATACAGGATATTTAAAAAATTTAATTAAGTATTCACTTTCCTCAAATAGAATTTCTGAAATTCAACTTCTCTTTCACAAAACTTGTTCACAATCATGGAGATAATCATCTCCTTTCAGATTTATTTAGGTGTTGTGATCACCCTGTATAAGAAAGTAAAATGTCACTTGTTATTGTGATCACCCTGTATAAGAAAGTAAATGTCACTTATTATTGTGATCACCCTGTATAAGAAAGTAAATGTCACTTATTATTGTGATCACCCTGTATTGGTAAGTAAATGTCACTTATTATTGTGATCACCCTGTATAAGTAAGTAAATGTCACTTATTATTGTGATCACCCTGTATAAGTAAGTAAATGTCACTTATTATTTTTAGAATGCTGCTAACATAAATACTCAATTATCAAGTGCACATAATTAATCATAGATAATGAATGAGTACAGTAAGGAAATATCATCCTTCTTATACATATATTGTCACTTCAACTAGCTGACACTACTAGGTACCTACTCACAGAGCACAAGAATTTATAATCTCTTTTAAATTATTTATCTTTAAGTATTGAAGACACCGCTGCCTAGTCAGCAGTGCTTGCAAGTATCGTAGACAAATGTCTATGTTTGTATTGTTTAGGTACCTGAAGTACTCATCCACGGTATGTACTGATTACCGAGGTCCTCAATACCGGCTTAGTCCTTCAATCTGGGACCAAGTGGCCATGCGAGAGATGTCCACTCAAGCATTTATTCATTGTAAACAAGGCAGCATAGATACTCATCCATTGTCAAGATATAGGATGATAAACTATTACTCACTTGAGAAGTTTTTATCAATTATATGTGTGACTCCAGTAGCTATTTCTTTAGCTGTAGACGGCTTAACGCAATCTCCCCTTTTTGGTGACAATTACCACCGATAATTAATGATTCTGGTCCTGTTAAAGGGATAAGTGCACAGGTTTTATCAAGTAGGTAGATACTTATTACTACAGATAATTTATTTAATTTTCCTATATGCATATAGGAAGTTATGTGGTTAATCCTCGTAGGTAGTAGTACAATTCAAACATTGGATTTGATTTTATTACACTGGTTGTAGTTATTCTCTTATAAATTCGTTTTTCCTAGGACGCCATACCTTCCGACATTACTTTGATATTATGGCGGACCATATTTCAAATTCTAATAATCCTTCAGGATAATCTCACGCAACATACTAATTATATCGTCGAAAGAAAGGATACATTTACCGATTACATGTAAATCTAAGTTTAGCAAAGTATTTTATCAATCTCAGTTTTACATCGAGAATCCCAAGAACTATGAACACAAATTCGAAATTGTAATCTACTCGCATCCAAACCGTACTGACCTTTAATTAATCCGTGCACACTTATTTTATTCCCGACGTTGGGCACGTTAATAAGCCGTATATATTTTGTTTTTACAAACTCTAGCAGCACTGTTTTAAACTTTGAAGACAGAGAAAAACTTTTCGTAGGAACAGGAAGCGGGCACAAACTGACAGAGACCAATTGTTGTCGCTGTCTAATAGTGATGCCTGATCCACTTCCGGTTTATAATAAATCGGTCTAAAGACTTGTAAGGCCGTAACCTTGTAAACTAAAGAGTATTAGTGATGAAATCGCTTAAATAATTTATGAAATAAATAAATGAACAATTTATGTGACGTTGTTCATTTCACAAACAAAGAAATAAATTTATCGACATAAATTTAAATTTCATTTCGACAACAAGCAACGCCATCTTGTCGCACCAATCCATCGCCTCAAATGTTCACAACACTTATTTATTTACCAATGAAAATTAATTCTAAGATAATTACATTGAGAATATTCGATAATGTGCATTCATTTATAATATCAGAGTTAATATTGGCGAAACGTGTATCAAGTATTCAAGTCTATTCAACATTTAGTTTTTCTTCAAACTTTGTCACGATAAGTTATACGTGGGCTTTCACAGATGGCAGCACTAGTAAGAACTCGGAATTATTTAACCAGTTTAATCTTGTTTACATAAAAATTGATGCTGGTTTGTTTACGTAAATTTGTTTATGAATTTTCCTCTCGGATCCCAGCATCTCCACCATGTCTTCGCCGCCGCCGCCGGCGCCGGAACGCCCGCTACCCCACGCCGCTCGAACGGAACAGATTATTAAGCTGGCCAGGCTTATCCGTCGGGCGACGGGGGGCAGCGTTACCGACGTGCGACGGCGAAGAGTATAATTAAATGATATCGGAGATTGATTGTGGGTACCTGGGGTTTGATCCGAGAGGAATCCTCTTTGTATTGGGGTTTGCTTCGCGTAAATCTGCCTTTAGTTCTTACTAGCTCGCACCGTGATTCAGCTCGCCATCTGTGGTTAAAGTTAAATTGATTCCCACCATTCTATACATTGCGATATACACAATTACATACTTAAACGTTTCTGGTGTCTTAGGTGAGACACATAAACAACTGTTAGGATTAATTACTCAGTTACATGCTCTACGAGATACAAGTCATCGTAGTATATTTGGTATTAGAGTGTTAACTGCAGCCACGTCTGCCAATTAACCTATGCTCTACGAGATACAAATCATCGTAGCCTGTTTGGTATTATAGTGTTAACTGCAGCCACGTCTGCCAATTAACCTATGCTATCTCTGCGTGCACCACAGAACGATTTCTCTTATTATCTTAGAGAGTTAACTGCAGCCACGTCTGCCAATTAACCTATGCTATCCCTGCGTGCACCACAGAACTATTTCTCTTAGTATCTTAGAGTTGACTGCAGCCAAGTCTGCCAATCAACTTCGCGCTATCTCTGCGTGCACCACAGAACGATTTCTCTTATTATCTTAGAGAGTTAACTGCAGCCACGTCTGCCAATTAACCTATGCTATCCCTGCGTGCACCACAGAACTATTTCTCTTAGTATCTTAGAGTTGACTGCAGCCAAGTCTGCCAATCAACTTCGCGCTATCTCTGCGTGCACCACAGAACGATTTCTCTTATTATCTTAGAGAGTTAACTGCAGCCACGTCTGCCAATTAACCTATGCTATCCCTGCGTGCACCACAGAACGATTTCTCTTAGTATCTTAGAGTTGACTGCAGCCAAGTCTGCCAATCAACTTCTCGCTATCTCTCTGTTGCATGTACTCTCTTAGTACATGCAACAGTACGCCATATTTGTCAGAGAGACTTCGTATTGCAGCACCGAAGGTCTCCTCTAACTATCGTACTGATCACGGCCTTTCGCCCAGTCTGATTCTCACGAGGTTCTCGCATTGCAGCATCGAAAGACCTCTTAATGTAACCGACTTCCAAGAGCATCGGAAACTTTAATAAAGTTAAGAAACTTAGAGTTTAAACATTTAGGTGGGGAACCACTACACTAATTTCTTAGTGATACCACTTAGCTTATATTTCTCTCAGATGAGCCGCTGCCGTGCTGGACGCCTCCATGAAACACCAATCACTTTTACTATGCACTTATCGAGGTAACTACCTTACTTCGGTGAGATGAAAAAATGGCTCAAAAATGCGGCAAACGCCACAGACTATATAGAGATACTACTTAAGTGCCATGACCATAAACTATAAGTACTCTTTATCTATGGTGATCGCCCTATGGATTCGGTGTTGCCAGTAGGTCGCCGCATATTATCATGTACGACTAGCTTGTTACACGTTTCGCACTATCAACATTAATTTGACTCTGTTACCTGTTTACTTCGCGAGCTACACGTCGCGACAGGCAACAAACATTATGGCAAAACATTTATGCCATTTATAATAATATTATGTGTAATGATCATTAAGCTGAATTTCGATATGCCAATGTAAATTATGACAATATATTTTATGCTTAACATTAGTAAACCATTTTATATGTATATTTTAAACTTTTTTTTTTAAGTTTAAAATATATGCAACTAAGCATACAAACCAATCACGCGCTGCACCAAACACACGTGCTATACGTATTCACAGTAAATCTAACTTAGTAAACACACAAACAATGAAAAACTACTTAAAATTCACTTTGTATCTAGTTTTTGCGCCGTTTTCGAAACAGCTGTGACTACGGACATAAATTATATATTTTTTATCGTATTGAGAAACGGTACAACACTTGATTATGAAGTTTTCGTATTTGTCTTCGAGGGAGAGTTTGGAAGCGATCGGAGAAAAATGTGACAGTGTTGTTTTATTTTGAGTTCAGCTTACTGTCCGTGGTCGCGTAGCTTCATAGACGCGTTTTTGTCATTATACGCTGGGTGTACACTTGCGTGAAGCTTAAGACTCAAGCGCCCGAAAAGTGTCATAAAACAGTGACTTCCTGAAGACTACTCCTCGGTGTCATCGAACTCCCCCCATTCCCTCTCCTAGAGAGGAGGCTTGAGTCCCAACAGTGGGAACATTATAAAAGGCTGACGATGATGATGATGATGATTCCTCGGTAACGGCCAGGTTAATAGGTTAGAAAAATATGAACAACATTATCCACTATTGATTTTTTATTATTATATACACACAGATGCGCATACTGCCGCCTAGGTGGTCACGAGTGTTGCGTCCATTTAATTTCGGCCAGATGTTCAGGGGACTATAAGCCTTAACTATAAAACTATAAAACTTTGTCGTCGAAGCGACAACGTTGAGCTGTAGTGTTGTTGTCGCTTCGGCGACACAGTACATGAACAGTAGGCTTTAGAAAATCATCAAATAACTTCTCTCGCTCCAGAAGGAGTGAGGAGGAGTGACAAGAAGTGAGAAGGAGTGAGAAGGAGTGAGAAAGAGTGAGAAGAAGTGAGAAGGAGTGTAAACTTTTACTAACTGTGGTAGATAAGTCACTCAAAGAGCAATGGAAAGGGCTTTCTATGCTCGGAGTTTCTTTGCGTGATCATCACATCAGAATTGAAGATATCCGCAGGAGAACCAAGGTTACAGACGAGAGAGTTTTAAAGTCGCTTCGATATCCGATAAAGTCAAAGAGAAGCGCTTATGGCGTCTTTGTACAAAGACGCCATAAGCGCGCTGCTGCAGCAGCTGGGCGTCTTTGCATGTACAATGGTACCATTGTACATGCAAAGACGCCCAGCTGGTCATAGGCCACTGCATTCGATGAAACGAACGCGTGGAAGACTACCCCCTACTTGGTTGACGATGGTCCAAAGAGTCCTCAAAGAAGCTCATCTCAACACCGACATGACACAAAATTGTGCACAATGCAAAACGAAGACAAGGTGGGCCGACCCCAAATAAATGAAATAGGGTCTAACCAGAAGAAGAGAGCTTCCACAAGATGGACCGATGACCTGGTGAAAGTTGCAGGAAACCGATGGATGGATGACGCGAGACGCACAGGATCGTTCATTGTGGCGACACTTGGGGGAGGCCTATGTCCAACAGTGGACGTATATCGGCTGAAAGGATGATGATGAGAAGAAGAGACTAATCAATTAATCGAATAACTAGCTGCTCATTCCTAAACTAGGTCTTCATGGAAGAGACTAGAATATAGAATTTAACAAATGCACGACTGAGAATAAATATCATATCTGTACATCATATCTAACTAGTGGCATACATATCTACACATAAAAAACAAACTTCATCACAAACATACATTCCCCTATATGTTTGAGACGAAAACAACAATTATTTTAAAAGCCTTCTTTACCCACAGTTTGGGAGAGCAAACAAAGAAATGAAAAGTAAACTGTAGCTTTAATATAAATATCTGTTATGCAAAGGTATTTTTTGAGGGAAAACAGCTTTTTCTTCCCATATTCCTGTGTGTTTGTCTTTGTGTGGTGTTGGATTTGTATATGATAGAGTGTTTGAGCAATTGAATTGTTTGAAAGAGATCGTGGCCTTGGAACACAAAAGGCAAATTTAAAAAAAAAAACATAGGTGGTTTTTAGACAGTGAAAGTGTAAATAGGGTCTCTCACTTAAATCAGAGAAGAATCAAAATTCAAAACAAATCTAAATTCAAAAGTTTTTTATTTCACATAGGCCTACATGGGCACTTATAAAACGTCAGAAGCTAGTGCTCGGTTCCAAATTGGTCGTTTCCTATGGAGAAGAACCGGCAAGAAACTCCATGATAACTCTTTAAAAAAAATGGTTGTTCTTACAATATTTCCATGTTACAGTAATAATAGGTATTATTTAAGAACAGTGTAAACTGGTTTATATTGTACTCAAAAGCACAATAAAAATAATCATTTAAAAAAAATGAGTCAAAATATGAAGTAATCTAAGAATTCGTGAAGTCTACAGTGTTATTCTATTTACATTATAAAAGGACGCTATATAAAAAAAAGCTAGAAAACAAATTAATAATTACAACTGTCAATAAATGAGACGTTAACAACCAAAAAAAGAAAAACTAACGAATTTATTAGAATGAATACGGTTAATAAAAAGAATACGGTTGGAATCAAGTAATATAAAAAAAAATCGAAATAGCAATGTGTTAGAAAAAAAAATGTTACAACAAAGATGGAGCAGTTAATAGATACATTCATACAATATTATGAGATACCAGGGGACCACAAGTGCAGAGGCAGTCATTGCCAAACAAGCGTGTCTTCAACATAGTCTTTACCCTTGTAATATGCTTTTTTGGTTAAGACACGCTTAATATGGGTTTTGAACTTTCCTTCGCTAAGTTCAGCCACCGCTTTTGGTAGATTGTTATACAAGTGTATGCTATTTACTAAAAATGACTTACTGGTCTTGGCTAATCTCCATCTGGGTAAATCTAAGGAGTAATTTGAAGATATCGGGAGCCTTAAAAAAAAAACAAGAAAAAAAAAATACAAACGGCTTCAATGTAAAAACGACAGTAAAAAGTGCAAAATAAATTTCGGAAGTCGTTGTTTTTATAATAGTTTTGTCTCTTTTTTATTTAACACCGACTATAACTGAAGGATCAGTTGCCCTTTCTGTTCCAAGAAAACGACATTTAAAAAAAAATACCATGGTTCTAGTTGGTGTCGGCCCTGCTGTGCCCCTACGGTTTTGCAGACATCTTGTTATCCACTATCACCGTCTTAGGATAACTAATGTGTGACAGTTTGTCCCACAGTTTATTGGGAATGCGGCAGACACTTCCGGGATAATTTAATGTATCGAACTCAATCCGTTACTATTAGTGCGCTTTGGAACGTGCACTTTAGCTTCCCTTTTTTGACTGACCGACTTTTGAACAATTCAAAAGTGCCTACAATTGGTCTATTTGAAATAAACTTTTCTGATTTCTAAAAGTCAATAAAAATATCACTTTTCCTTTTACACTTAACATGTCATTTTCAAATCTCTCCCTCTCATAATCTTACAAACATCAGATTCATGTTTATGTGCCGTAAAATGCGATTATGTTTAAAAGGGTGTGACCTTGGAGATCTGTCATACAGGTCTCGAATCTAGTTCAGACTCCAGCTCTCACAAAGATTTTAGACTTAAGCAAAATTTATAAATAAAATGTACTTCTTTGAGAGAAATAAATATTAGTAAATATTAGTACACTATAATAATAAATACACCGCTAAAATAAATTTTAATCATTTTAATCCCGTGGAGGGTCGATCCAGTACATGAAATACTATCGATTTGTATAGATAAAATTAAAAAAGGGAAATAATAATGGTTCCGAAAAACAATTTAATCTCCAGCGATCTGTGGCCGACTATTATTCTAATTAACTAGCGTTATAATGAATTACCGACAAAAAACCCAAAACATAAACGAAAAAAAATATCCAATTTAACAACAAATAAGAGCATGTTCAAATTACATTTTCTCCTAAAAAAAAAATGGATCTTCGAATAAAAAAACTAAACTTCCGAATAGAATACTGAACCTCCGACAAAATTACTAAGTTACCGACAACAGAGGTTTGGTCAAAATAATCATATTTTTACAACTTGCATGAACTGTTTTAATTTCTATTGTTGGTTATCAAATTTATTTTTTAGCTCTTAATAATGATGAAAATACCTCAACTGTTCGGCCCGCGCGATGGAGTTCGGGTCTACTAAGTAACTACATTTTTATAATAAACTGAGTTTTGTTTTATTTTTATCTTTGTTCTTGCTGACATTATAAAAGTTAGGAAATTTGTCGATTAATAATACAGTATAATATTCTAGGAAACCAAAGTCTACTTCGTTTTCGATTAAGGCATGAATAGGGGTACGTATCAAAATCCCGAAAGTTCATTATACCTATGGCTGAAATACCGACGTACAAAACACCGAAATTCAAAATACCGAAAGGTTTAAATGCCGATAGTCGTTATATCAAAACACAAAATACCGATGTTCAAATGCCCGAAAGGACGAAATCCCGAATAGACGAAACAACTTGAACGTAGCGGTTGGTCACAGTTCTAACGTTACCTAACCTATTTCACCCAGTTCAAAGTGCAATCAAAATACAATCTACCTGTGACTAGACTATTAGACAATGGTAAATACATTTTTACGAGAGACTGTGGCTGAAATAGGTTAGGTTAGGTTAGAATTGTGACCAAAAGCGCGCGAGCCGAGCGAGCGTAGCGAGCGGCGCCGCGGCAGCGGCCGGCGAGTGCTACTTCTCAAAATAAAACAAATCGGAACCTTAGGGCACCCCGACAAGGATGAGTCGGGATTTTGAACTTCGGGATTTTAAACATTCGAACAAATGAACTTTCGGGATTTTAAACTTTCGACCATACGACCATTTGGCGTTTCAATTTTCGGGATTTCGTCCATCGGTGTTTTAAATTCCGGATTTTTATACGTACCCATGAATACGACTGTTTTAACTTTTTAACGCCTGAAATAGGTAGGTACCGATATCGAGGTGAATGCAATTAAAAGTTATTGTTACAAGTATATTTTTATATTTTTTATAAGTTTCTGTATAGCCACTCAGAATAATATTTTCAGTATAATGTGACAGTTAAAATAGCACCACAATCTATGAAATATGAAAGGTAATTTATGAATTAATAATAGGCAAGTAAAGATAAAAATTACAAAGCAAAGTTTTCAGTAGAACGTAATTTATGCTGGTAGAAAAGTATTATAGCAAAAGACAGTCATGTTTATTTTTCGAAAATTTCAGTATCTCATTCGGTCGTTTCGTCATTTTTATTCGGACAAAAGTAGTCGGAAAGTTAGTATTTTAGGCAGTAGATTTAATATTTTGAGTAAGGACAATTCTTCTTTTTTTGTCGGAGCTTTTATTACTACCCATTAAAAAATAAAGTACCTCTTTTTCAAAACTCGTATTAATTCACGCATGTACGAAATTAGTATCTTTAACAAAACGTCAGCTGAACGAGTTCAATGACCTGTAGTTAATAGTCGGCGTTGCGTATAAAGTACATACAGGTCATTGAACTCGATCAGCTGACTTTTTCTTAAAGAAATTAATTTCGTACATGCGTAAATTAATACGAGTTTTGAAAATTTTATCTTTACAAATCGATAGTGTTTCATGTCCCGGATCGACCCTCCACGGGATTAAAACGATTAAAATTTAGCGGTGTATTTATTATTATAGTGTACATCATTACTTAACAAATGTCTCATTATTTAAAAAAAAACATAACTCGTTGACATGTTTATCATGTCAACGAGCTATGTTTTTTTAGCTGTATTTAAAATATTTTTACTAGCTTTTGCCTGAAGTTTCGCTCATTTACTTAACATAGGTATAGCCTGTATCACTCAGGAATAAAGCAGCTTTTATCGATGATAATTTTAGTAATCAGACCAATACAGAGATTACCCCCCTCAAACAAAAAAAAAACAAACTTTACCTCTTTATAATATTAGTTTAGACATGTCACCTGAACAGAGGTAAAGCCATAATTCTATTGTTAAAACTTTTTCGACTGGTTGACGTTAGTTGCGAGCTGAACGTTGGCACCAAGCCGAATAACCTACAGACAAAAAGAAGATAACTACAACTGTTAGTTAATTACATTAGAACTGTCTCACTTAATTTTATAAAAGGTTTTTGTTCGTATTTATCAACTAAACCAGGGATGTTATGGATATGAAATTTCGGATACGGATTGGATACGGATATAGAAATGATTATTATACCGGATACGGTTACGGATACGGATATGAAATTATTTCGGATTATCCGTTAGTTTCGGATAATTTTGGTTACGGATATTAGATATTTAAGGAATTTCAGAAGTAAAATATAAATACTATTTAAAATATAAATACTATTTATATTTTACGACGCAACACATTATGACAAGCTGTCATAACGCGTCGCCATTAGGCTCCGCCCCTATCCGATATTATCCGAAACTTTTATTTCGGATTCGGTTACGGTTATGGATATTATTTTATATCGGATATCCGATAGTTTCGGTTACGGTTATGGAGCTCCCTAACATCCCTGAACTTAACTAAACTTCTGTGCGTATTCGTCAACTAGCTGACACGTGCCCGTTTCGCCAAACGTTATAAAGTGTGTAAGTGTTTGTTTAGTAAAAATCGTCCAAATGACATCTCCCGCCCTTAGGCGGTGTGGGAGACAATGACAGACTCTTACTGACTAAATAACCCAACCCGTTCCTTCTTGCCTTTCATACCGGGGCCATGCCTCCCTTCCGGAACTAGACCTTGGCCCTAGTAGGCTTCGATCAAGCTGAACCCCTGCTTTGCACACTCTTACCGAAAAGAATGCAAAGCGGAAATAATTGATCTAGTTCTTTCGGATCATATTACAAAGTTACTCAGAGTACCTATTAATAAAGTCTGTACACTAAAATTTTGGAAAACCAAAAAACAAGACATATCCAAATTAAAAAATCACTTAAAGTATTTATCTTTTTTGCAAGTGTACAACGCTAAAGATGCAAACGAGTGTTACGACAAATTCATAGACGACTTTTCGTTATAATATCGTTTATGCTTCCCTGAAAAAACTGTCACTATATTTACTAATAAAAAGACTAAATGGTTATCACGTGGGATTAAATTATGTAGTAAAAAACAGAGACAGCTACTCTGGGCATATAGACTTAATCCTAACTCAAAAAATAAACTTGTTTTAAAAAAAATATTCCACTCTTTACCGAAAAATAATAAAGTAAAGTCAGAAAGCTCAAAATAACCATTTCATTAATGTTTCACAAAACAAGTCAAGGGCGGCCTGGCAAGTGATAAACAAATCAAAAATAAGTTTGCCACGAGAACCAATATTATCTCTAAAAAAGGATAACTTAATTTTAACCCACCCGTTGGATATAGCAAACGAATTTAATATTTTTTTTATTGAGACGGTCGAAAACAATCAACAAACGAATTGTACGTCGACAAAAAATCATTTTAGTGAAAATTCGACATCGCATTCGTTATTTATGATGCCTGTAGTAGGGGATGACATAGTTAAAATAATTACCAGCCTTAAAAACACAAACACTGTCGGACATGATGGCGTTTCAACCAAAGTATAATACTAATAATAATATTCCACAACTATCACACAACGCCGTCTAGTTCCAAGCTAAGCAGAGCTTGTGTTATGGGTACTAGACAACTGATAAACATACTTATATATTTCTAAATACATAAATATTATAGATAAATTACACCCAGACACAGAACAAATGATTATGCTCATCACACAAACATTTGTCCTGGGTGGGAATGGAACCCATGATCTCCGGTATAGCAGTCAGGGTCACTAACCACTAGACCAACAGGCCAGTCAAAGTGATAAAATATGTAAAAGAAGTTATAGCGAAACCACTATCACATGTAATCAATCTTTGTATCGCTGATGGTATATTCCCAAATAGTTTAAAGAAAGTGATTATTAAGCCCATTTTTAAAAGAAATGACAGAACTAATGTTAAAAATTATAGACCGATTGCTAAAATTCCGATATTTTCAAAAATAATAAAGTAATTTATAATTCCATTTATGCTTACTTTGAAAAATTTCAATTATTTTATAAATATTACCTCTACCGGCTTTATACATCCTAGAAATTGCATTATTTGTCAAACTGAATCCACATTTATTCAAAAAACTATGTACAGTAAAGAAAACACCCATGCGTGCTCAGTATGTTAATGATTTATGCCATGTAAAATGTAAAACATCTCTTATGAGGAAAAGCTTCTTTGGCAATGCACCGCAAATATACAGTAAAATACCCGACGAAATAAAATGTATGCCAGTGCAGAAGTTTAAAAAAACGCTTAATGAGTTATTACTAGAAAAATGTTATTACACTCTAGGTGAATTTCATAATGATGAATCTCTGTGACTTTACAATATTGACATTTTTACCTATACTTACTTGACATTTTAAAAAATTTTTTACTTACCTATTTTATTTTTAATATTAATCTTCTGAACTGACTATACTTTTTGACTGAGAATGAAATTTTTTATAAATATTAAAATTTTGCTAGCATTTTCCTTGTCCTCGAGTACATCCAAAGGATGAACCCTAGTTTATATTACAATCTAGCCTTATATATAGACTAATAAGTAATTTAATTATATCCTAAACTAATAAATTGTCTTTACTAAGAATGTGTCCAATAGCACTTTTCTTATTGTCTCTATTAAGGCGAATACACTTCGTTCTTGTATTTATTAGGTAGTAATTATGCTACATTACACTATTCACTATCACTAAACACTAACTCGAACGGTTTTGTTCTTTTTAGTCTTCTCACTATATTCGTGTGGTCGAGAAGCTGGATTGCCTCGATGTTCACATGCTGATGAAGTCGCTTTTCGTGAGCTTTTGCAATTTTTTTTATCACTTTGTCGATGAACTCAACTTTTAGGTCCCGATGGAGGTCATCATTTCGTATGTACCAAGGTGCATTTACAATTTCCCTTAGTACCTTGTTCTGAAATCGTTGTATGATACTTATATTGGTCTGTTTGGTGCAGCCCCACAGCTGAATACCATAAGTCCAAACTGGCATCAGGACTTGTCTATATAATAACAATTTGTTCTGCACAGACAACGTGGAATTTCTTCCAAGCAGCCAATACATTCTTTTGAATCGTAAGTCGAGTTCATCTCTTTTCTTCTTGACGTGGGCTTTCCAGCGTAGCTTAGCGTCAAGAGTCATACCCAGATATTTGGCTGTATTCTCATATGGGACTTGTTTATTATTTATATAAACTGGAGAATACTGGTGTTTCTTGTTACTAAAGTCTATGTGTACAGATTTGGATTCATTTAATTTAATCCTCCATTTTTTGGTCCAGTCATAAACTTGGTTGACAGCCATTTGAACCTTTTCAACTGCTTCTTGGTGGCTGTTTCCTACAGCCATGAGAGCTGTGTCGTCAGCGAAGGTCCCAATGATATTATGCTCTGATTCTGGAATATCGCAAGTGTATATTAGGTACAGGACCGGACCTAATACACTTCCTTGCGGTACGCCGGCTTTTATTTGTTTCATTTCTGAGTAGGCATCTTCTTGCCTTATTCTAAAGACTCTGTTTAGAATGTAGGATTCCAGAATATCTGCAAACTGCTTCGGTAACAGGATCTTTAGTTTATATATTAGACCTTCATGCCATACTTTGTCGAAAGCTTGTGCCACGTCTAGGAACACAGTAGAACAAACCTTCTTGTCTTCAAGGGCGTGTTCTATTACGTTTGTGATCCTATGCACTTGATCGATAGTTGAGTGCTTTTCTCGGAAACCAAACTGGTGCTCTGGTATTATGTTCTTGCTTTGTATTATTGGTTTGAGCCGTTTAAGTAACAGCTTTTCAAAAAGTTTTGACATAATAGGTAGCAAAGAGATTGGCCTGTATGATGTTGTTTCATGTGCAGGTTTTCCAGGCTTAGCTATCATGATCACTTCAGCAACTTTCCATAAGTCTGGTACATACTTAAGTCTTAGTGCAGCATTTATAAGGGTTGTCAGCTTAACCAGACCCTTTCTTGGTATGTTATGAAGTATTTCCCCTGTTATTAAATCGTAACCTGGAGATTTTCGACGGCTTATGTTTTGTTTTATTTCTCTTGCGACTTCTCTTGGTGTTACTAGTTTAATATCTTCATAATCTGGTGTCGTGTTAACTAAATTGCAGTCCTGAATGATTTCCCCCTCGTTTGGTTGAAATATATTTTCTAGGTGCTCAGCAAACCTCTTGGCTTTCTGATTATTAGTGACTGCCCATCGCCCGTTTTCACATTTGATGGGAGGGATTTGTGTGATCAGCCTTTTGAGATGCTTGGTAGCCTTCCAAAGTGAGTAGTCTGTCTTTAGGTCGTTACTTAGTTCCTGAAGATAGGTTTTGGTTGAGTCGTTTTTAAAGTTCTGAATTAGTCTTCTTACTTTTTTTGTCAGATTGTTAAGTTTGCGTTTGTCATCAGGGCACCTAGACTGATGCCACGTTTTTCTTTGTCTTCTTTTCTCCATAATGAGTTGCTTGATTCTGAAGGGATAGATATTTCCCTTCGTTCTCTTGTTGATATTGGGTGTATTTTCCCACGCTGCTTGCTGAATCTGCGTTATAAAGTTTTCTAATTCAAAATTTAAATGTTCGGGTGTTTTTAAAGGAACTTTAAGATCTATTTGATCATTCAATGTGGTCTTAAAACTCTCCCAATCTGTGTATTTATTGACAAGAGTGAGCCTGTTTTGTTTGTACAAAATATTTTCACTAATTTCTAAATAGATTGCCGAGTGATCTGAGTTCATGTCATAGCTTTGTTCTGCTTTTATGTAACTAGTTGACAGATTTTTGGTTACGAAAAAATCTATTAAGTCTGGAATTTTATTTGAATCTGTTGGCCAGTAGGTGGGCTTTCCAGTAGATATAACTTCACATTGCATCTCTTTTATGGCACTCAGTAGTTCTTTGCCCTTAGTAGTAGTTAGTCTGGAGCCCCAATGAGTATTTTTAGCATTAAAGTCTCCACCTAAAATAAAACGACTACCAAGGCTGGTAAGGAAACGTATATAGTGATCTCTTTTTATCATATACCGAGGTGGACAATAGATGGCAGACACTGTTAGTGGATATTTTTTAGTTTGGAGACAAATCGCCACTGCTTGGATATCTTTCTCTTCGTACTTGAGCTCTTCGTAGTGCTGTAAATTTTCTTTAACAATAACGGCACTACCGCCTCTTGCAGAATTATCTGGGTGAAGTGCATGGTATACTTTGTACCCTCTAAACTTAATGTGAGATTGTTTTGTGAAGTGTGTTTCTGATATAAGGCACACATCTATTTTTTCTAGGTCTAATACTACTTGTAACTCGTTCTGGTGTTTTAATAATCCATTTGAGTTCCATGTCATAAACTTTAGTGTGATAGTCATTTTTTAAGCTTAAGAGTAGCAATTTTGTTGCTATTTTCGATTTTCTTCAGTCTCTCGTCGAATGATGACATTAACTTTAATATTTCATCCAACTGATGAAATGATATTGTGATGAATTTATATTTTAATTTAGTAGCATATTTTTTTACTCCTTAATAATTTGTATGTCAATTGACAAAACATAGCGTACTACCTAATTTTTAAGATCTTGTATTTAATTATCACCTATGTTTACGAATAAATGATTCTGATTCTGATTCTGCTGTTTTTTTTTTTTTTTTTTTTTTTTAATTAAGATAAACTAGTGCTTGACTGCGATCCCACCTGATGGTAAGTAGCGATGCAATCTTTGATGGTGAGGCGCACTAGTTTATTAAGAGCCTATTCACTCTAGCCTTGAAGACACCCAAATTATAATCGGACGGGAAGACCGCAGCAGGCAGACTGTTCCAGTCCTTCGACGTACGTGGTATAAACGACGAGGCGAAACGCTTAGTCCGGACCGTAGAGGTTTCAACAACGTAAGGGTGAATATTCGCCGTACGTCGGGTTGTCCGATGGTAGAATTGCGATGGCGGAATCAAGTCATGCAATTCCTGCGCACACTCTCCAAAATGCATCCTGTAAAACACCGAAAGGCTGGCTACCCTACGCCTATGCTCAAGGCTTTGAAGGTTGGACTTAACCAAATCTGGATCACCAATTAGCCTCTTTGCACGCCTTTCCACCGAGTCCAAAGCTGCCAGGTGGCATTTTGCAGCACCAGCCCATATGTGACTGCAGTACTCCACACACGAACGGACCTGTGCTTTGTATAACATTAAAAGCTGTCCCGGTGTGAAGTACCGCCGGACCTTTGCAAGAACGCCCAGCTTCCTAGCAGCTACCTTGGCTTTGGACTCAATGAACCGCCCAAAGTTAAGGTCTGAGGGAATTTCAACCCCCAAGAGCTGAAGGCGGTCGGTGTACTCCAGGGATAAATTCCGAAAAGTAGGAACCAAGGTGCACGGGCTCCTTTTGGCAGTGAAAAGACACGCTTGTGTTTTGGCGGCGTTGAATCCCACTAGATTGGCTTCACCCCACTTGGAGACTGCCTGAAGTGAGATATTCGTTCGCTCTACCATAGCCTCTCTTTCGGACCGGATTAGCTCCTTACTAGCCCGAGCACTGGGCAGGTATCTCTCTACAACTGTGCTATCATCTGCATACCCATAGATACCGGGCACCAGCAGATCGTTGATATGCAACAGGAAGAGAGTTGCAGAGAGAACAGACCCCTGAGGAACTCCGGCATTAATCGTCATGGGCTCTGATGAGCATCCGTCGACAACAACTCGGAGAGACCGTTCACTCAGGAAGTCTTTTACCCAGTTAATCAGACCAGGGGAAATGCCGTACGCTGGAAGCTTACTCAATAGGCTAGCGTGCCATACCCTGTCGAAGGCCTTCGAGACATCTAAGGAAACGGCAATCGCTTCCCCATTCTTCTCGAGGGCCTCGCCCCACAAGTGGGTAGCATAAACCAGTAGGTCCCCAGTAGACCGCTTGCGGCGAAACCCGTACTGTCGGTCACTGAGGAGATCGTTACCTTCCAGGTATGCCATGAGGCGCGAGTTCAATACACGCTCCATAATCTTGCAGAGTATGGAGGTTACCGAAATCGGCCGATAGTTGGCAGGATCAGCACGACTGCCCTTTTTGGGCACGGGTTGCACGTTGGCAAGCTTCCAGGACTTGGGCACTATACCAGTCCTAAATGAGAGGCGATACAAGCGCGTCAATACAGGAGACAACTCGGGCGCACAAGCCTTTAGAACAATCGCTGGTATGCCATCTGGTCCACTGGCTTTATTCACGTCTAGACGACGCAGCTCTCTCAGAACTTCTCTGTTCCTCATGTGAACCTCCTGCATTGAAGAGTTACAATGAGGCAGAGTCGGTGGAGCAGCATTGCTAGTGTCAAGACGAGAATTATGGGCAAAGAGAGATGCAAAGAGTCCTGCTTTCTCTCTTGCCGTATGAGCCAGTGTTCCATCAGGCTTTACCAGCGGAGGCAAAGTGGGCCGACAGAAGTTCGCCTCGACCGACTTGGCAAGAGACCAGAATGCTCTGCTACCGGACGGCTGTGCAGAGAGTTTTTTGCCAATATGGGTTATGCGGTCGAAGCGTGCCTTCTTTAATGCTTTTTTGTAGGACTTGGCAGCATGGTTGAAGGCTCTCTTCTTTGAATTCAGATCCGGAGCTTTGCGGTCACGAGCGTCAACCCAGGCGAGAAACGCCGAATGCTTACGCTCTTCAGCCTGAACGCAATCGGCGTTGAACCACGGGTGAGCTGAGCCACCGATGCGTACATCGCTATAAGGGATAAAATACTCCATAGCTTGGCGTATCACATCGGTTACAGCATCCGCACAGCTCGACGGATTTTCAGAAGAGAAGCAGACCTGCTGCCAAGGATAAGACGCAAAGAAATGCCGCATCTCATCCCAATCTGCCGACCTGTATCGCCACATTCGCCGTTCGCCACGTGAGTCGCGGTCAGGTGGGGAGAAGGACGATACAGACTTCACCAGACAGTGATCTGAAGTTCCAAGTGGTGAGGAAACTGTTACGATACATCTGTCCGGATCGGTGGTCAGCAGTAGGTCCAGACAATTGGCAGTATGACCAACTACATCAGGCACCCTCGTCGCTTGCTTTACCAACTGGGAGAGGCCCAGCGACACTGCAAAGTTTCGAGTTTCCCTCCCAGCGTGGTCGGTCCTCTGGTATGGGAAAAGCCAGTCTTGATGGCAGGCGTTAAAATCCCCCAGAGCGACAAACTGCGCATCAGGGTGCCGATGCAGAGCCTCATCGGCGGCCTCACTGAGGTGGCCAAACAGCCGAGTCGTCTCCTGGTCGCCACTGTGCGACCGGTAAACACAGGTGTAGACAATTTTGTCCACACCGGTGTCCACCAGTAACCATAAACTTGAAAAACTGGGGTCTTCAAGGTGACGGAGACGCTGGCAGCAGATGTCATTGCGGACGCATACACAGACCCCGGCACGCTGCAGGAAATGGTGCTCCAAAGAGTATCCCGGGTAGTCGAGATACGCCGCATCAGACGGACATCTGATCTGCGTCTCCGTCAAGAAAAGTAAGTGGGGCTTGTCAGTCTCGAGGTGGTGGTGGACTGCATCGAGATTGGAGTGCAGTCCTCGTATGTTTGAGAGGTGCACATGGAACGAGAGGACGTGCATCCGCTGTACACACTTACTTTTCCTTTTATTAGCTTTCATGTATATAATTTTAGTGAATAGGGCTGGTGGAAGATGGCAGTTGAGCGAGGTGATGCGATGTCAAACCCAACAACACAACCAGAGTTGCTGCGCCAATGGAGGGTTGATTTGGAGACTGCGGGGACGCCCGAACCCCCCCAGAGATCGCCATCGGGTCCTCTCATCCGGTCGCCAACCGGCACGATGGGGCCACCCTGGGATTTTTCGCAGTTGGCGGGGCAGCCTTTCGTGTGTGGCTGGCACTGTTGTCGGACAGCGAGCTACCCATTGCTCGCGGTCCGCAAGCCCGTGCCTACGGTGGCCGGAAACCGGGATCGAAATCCCGGTGGTGGCTGGGGCGTGAGCGCCGCTGCCTGATGTGGTCGGCCTCCTCCTTAGCTAGCATTACTGCTTCGCAGAAGGAGGCGACCGCCTGACACTCCTCCTCGCTCCGGACCATGGCCTTTACCAAGGCCCGGCGCGAGAGATCACCGCCACCGATCGCCCCCACAAGGACACTGCGATGCTCTGCCCAGGCGGGCACACCTCAACCGTGTGCTCCACAGTGTCCTCCGGGCAAGTATCTATAGATGTGATTTTTATTTTTCATTGTTTGAATAAAGCTACACGGTTTTCAACAAGTTTTCAAAATGCGGGAAGTTTCAAACATTTTGATGCAAGAAACGGCCGCTAATTATGTTTTTAATTGTATTATTTGCTTCTATAAATCCACATTGCCTTATAAATGACTAAGTCAGCTATGATTAACGAGCATCTAAATTATACTATCTTAGCCGATACTATCTTAGCCGTATCTCCTATGTAAACCACTTTCTATGTGATGTGGTGGTGGTTATAGAAAATAACCAGAAAGGCTAAGGCAGGAGCTCCACTTTGCTCTACTCCCGACTAAACCTTATAACCTAACCTGTCGAGGTCGGAGAGCCCCACAATTCCGCACTCCCTTCGCTCTCTCTTGGACTAACATAAAAGATTATTTAGTTGGCGTTGTAAAAAGAGGAATTAATTTAATATAGAGGCTATCTCATTATCTCACTACTTTGTTATAAAATGAGAAGTTTGATCGCATGGTCAGTAAAAACATATGTGTATTTTGTAAAAAAAAATTTACAAAAAAAATATAACCGACTTCACTAAAAAAAAAACACTAAAACCATCAAAATAATTTTAATTTTGGAAGTCGGTGTTAAATAAGAAACAAACAATATCGAGAAACACCGACTTCCGAAATCAAAATTATTTTGATGGTTTTAGTGTTTTTTTTTTTGTGAAGTCGGTTATTTTTTTTTTTGTAAAAAGTTTTTTATTTCACACTTTTTAGTTGCAATACACTTACAGCCAGAGTACCTTTTTCTCATGACAATTCCAATTAACTCAAACCTTGCTACATAGATACATTGTTTTATTATAAAGTTCCCGTGTCTATCTTCCGGTTCCAACATCATCATCAGATCACTTCGATAGTACCTTATAGCCAAAGTGCATCTCATGACAATTCTAATAAGCTCAAAGACGGCTAGGATATATTGATAGTTACGGAGTTCCGGTGCCTATCTTCCGGCTCCAATATCATTATCAGGTCACTTCGATGATACCATTTTCAATAAACCTATTCAGAACCATTTTTAATAATTATATATTATCGTAGTCACATAACTATGTTCATTGTTATATCTGTGTGAGTATGAACTTCCGTTGGCCATTTCTGGTCTGCTTCACCAGTTCCACTTCATCAAATGTCATTTTTTGACTGCTTAAGTCTTTGATGAAAATACCAAAAGAAATATATGGTTGCCTATAATATTTGAGGAGTTCCCTCGATTTCGCCAAGATTCCTTCATCAGATCCAAACTTGGTGACTATTTGGAAAGTATACCTTTTCCAACAAAAAAAGAATTTTTCAAATTGGTTAGCAAGCGACGAAGTTATGCGCGAACATACATAAAAAAAAAAATACAATCATCTGAATTGAGAACCTCCTCCTTTTGTAGAAGTCGGTTAAAAATGCCTTCACACAGAAATACGAAAATTTACCTCCTTTTGCCTTACCACAACACTACGCTAATTAATTATTCCAATTAATTTAATGAGTTATTCAGAAGCCATTACAACAAAAGGGATGAGATGAGAATACATTTCGGATATCAAATTTCACGGTAGCAACAAAATATAATATTGAATCTAATCAGGTTTGATGACAAAATAGATAGGTACAGAAGACAACCTACATACAAAGCGCGCTCGAGCAACGCACACATAGACACCGCTCACGCACACGATATCTCGGCTCAATCGCCGGTCACATCCGTACAGTTTGGCGAAACGCGCTGACTCTAGCGTGATCGCTTAGCGTAGTTATAAAAGTGAAGTAGGTACATACATGAGATTGACTTCTGTATCTATCTGTTTTGCGGTTTGATGTTTTGGACGTAATAATAAGTCAACATTTTAAACTAGCTTTTTCCCGCGGTTTTGCTCCCGCTCTTCCCTACTCCACCCTACTCTACCCTACTCTACCCTACTGTACCCTACTCTACCCTACTATAATAATAATAATAATCTTTATTTGTTCAAAACTTTAGTACAAGATACACATAATATTAGGTACAAAAATTAAACAATATATCTCTGGTCCCCACACTAGGATACCCTGTGTTGTGAGGTCCAGTCCTTTCCGTAAATTCACAAATTAGTAAAAAGCAGTTTTGTGTTTATTTTAACTATTATTATTCGCTTCTAATATAAAAATAAAAATTAATCAAAAGAAGAAAAAAACATATAATTAAAAATTTGCTACTCAAAATAAAGGAAGAATTTGAAGATGCCTTTATGAGTGCATGTGTGTGGGCGATGGTGTGATGGTGTGTGTGATGGCGTATGTGTGTGTTCGAGTTAGTGTATAAGTACTCTACCCTACTCTACCCTACACTACCCTAATTTTCATTTTTTTTACATAAGAACCTTAGAACCTTCTCCTGACAATAACAAACAACAAAAAAAGAATATTGACGAAATCGGTCCAGCCGTTCACGCATAATGGCGTAACTAAGGGAAATAGGGATTAATTTTCATGTATGTAGAATAGATTAGTTGGGTATCTATTATTTCTGGGTAACCTAAGAAAACAGTGATTTTGTAAACACAATATAAAGGATATTGTGTTTACTAAATTACTCGTGTATACATCCGTTGAAAACAGGATTCGATCTGTTGTATTATTATGTCTGCTCATTTTGGTAGAAGGTAGTCAAGAATCGGTTGTAGTCACCGAGTGTTTCGTATGAACTCCGCCGAGGTCTGTGTCGATTTCGAGGCCTCGTAACAGCGTTCTTTTTTCTTAAAGTAATAACTCTTCAAGATTTTTGTAAAACACTAAATAACTATAATTACAGTAAATTTAAAAAAAAAAGTAATAAAACTCTACGCTAATTAGGTACAACTTACTAAAATCAAACTAAAATATGGCGTCAAAAAACTTCCACATCGCTGTCGACTGGTAATGTGCCCAAAAGACAGGCGGCATTGCCACGCTGTATGGCAATGCTTATCCTCTGTCCGAGGTAAAAGCCAGCCCTTGGGTCACGCGAAGCAAAACGTCTACGTTTCGACAGATCTTTAAACAACTTGTGAGTACTCGGACCCCATGATCCGAGAGTTTCAACCCCAAACGGTTCGGAAATATAACTTACAACAAGGATGTTATATTTCCGCCGCTTGAGGTTCTCCGCAGTTGCAGCGGCAGCACCTGCACGACACGTCGAGCTGGGAAAATGTGAAGGCCCAAGAGTATTGACACTAGTAGCGTTCCACACTAAAGGCCTCCCCATCTTCCAAGGGAATAACGACATGCCATCCGGTCTCTTGCCATCGTCGCGTGCCAGGCTATGGGGTTCCAATACGGCTGGAACGCCGACGGTGACAAGAGCGCGTCTGATGATGTCGTTGATATTCGCGTGTCTCGCTATGCGACCCGCACTACGGCTGCATGACAGATCGTGGTGTCTGAAGCTGTTGACGACTTCGCCACAGTGGCAGTGATGAGGAGAACAGCAGGAAGTGCCCAGACGTAAGGAAACAGCGAGGCAGAAAGTATTATCATCGAGCAAGGTGCCATTGTACAACAAATGGAAGACGATAGTGCGTGAAGCCAGAGACCCGACTCCCACTCTCCCACAGCCAGCAGGCGCGCTCGCTCCGCAGGATCAGTAAATGTTGCAATTAGGTTTTCCTGAACTACTTAGCAGAGCGGCGCATCCCACCGTCTTTGAGATGATGGTTCGTCGGATGGATTAGAATTCGGGCAAGCGAGTCTCCAGGCATCTAGAGCCTCGATGAAGCACGGCACATTGAAATCAATCAGTAAGGGAGATAGAATATTCCTGATTAATTCCTCAGTGTTGTGAACCGAGGATATAAAGGCTGGTAAACTAATACTAGAAATTTTGCGGACGCCGAGGCCACCCATACGAATAGGAGTAATAAGTTTTTTTTTTTTAATACCATTTCTTTATAAGTAGTATAATTTGTATTGAACAATAAATAAATAATCACATATTTTTGCTATCTGTTAAGACTTTTGTACGTGTCTCATATTTCTCTGTGAAGTTACGTAAAGCCTTAATTCCAAACTTGACATAAAATGTTTATTCATTAAAGTCTTAAGCAGTTCCAGCAATATTAACATGAAAATCTTCTACATAATTTATGTTAAGTACTGTTATAAACTCATCATCATTTGTTATGAGATTCGGCAATGTGGCTGCTCAGCAAAAGAATTATCTATCAATGTCAATGATGATTCGTCATTGTTGAAGAAAAAGATGCTCTAAATTATAACGCTTAAGGTGAATAAACCAGTGTAGCCCGCAAAATTAAAATTGTCTTACGTTTTTTTTTGCATAAGTATTATACTCTGTTCAAAATAGCATTAGTCATTTATGAAAAACTTTTATTACTGTCCGTTCAAGCGATTTTGACTTTTATTACGTTGGTGGCATGACAAATGGCGGCTGCAGTAAATAGTTGGTTTTGTAACTACTTTTTTTGCTTTATTACCGCATAGATTATTAAAATATTGAACGTTTTATTAATAGGGTATGTATCTAAGAATGTAAATAAGAAGTTTTACATAAAGTAGTCTGTAAACATCGAAAATAAGCAACCTTTTCATTTGTCTATATTTATACCTACTTAAATCCTCAAGATCGAAGCGTTAACGGGAATAGGTTATAGATTGTATGTTAAATAAAATATGATTTGCGACTGTAGCGTACTTGATACATTTTGGTATAAGTGGAGAAGTATTTCTCTAATAAATGATTTGGTCGACCAAATTGTCTTTTAATTATCTCACAGATGGTGTAAAAAGTAGAGTATTCAACACGGGGATAAAGCTGTATTTGTCTTGAGCGGCTTGAATTCCTCACTTCACTCAGGTTTCTTTATTAACTCCCTCGCAATGTCACTGCAACTTGTATTGTATGTCTGTACTCTTTTTTTATTATTATTTTATGTTGTTGTATATTGTGTTGCTTGCGCCGAATAAATGCTATTCTATTCTATTCAATGCTCGGGAGTTAATTTTATAGATCCCTCACTATCGTTCGGGATTAAAATCAGCAACCTTCGTTTCGTTCGGAATTCAACATGCCACCCGCGACTTAAAGACACTGCTTTATCCCCTAGGCACATAAACTACTATTTTAATCCGGGAGTAAGTTCCCTTGGGATAATTTTCTACTTTTACGAGGGCAAAGCCACTAGCAGTAACTAGTTCTTTAAAAGTAAACTTCCTTTACTTACATTACATTCTAATAAAGTTACCATGGAAACATAGGTCTCTGAATTTAAGGAAAAATACGTTTCCTGTGTTATTGAAGTAAACGTTTAATTATGAGGAAAACAGATTGTCAGGTTTCCTCATTCCCAGTATAAGTTAAAAAGTATTTTATTTCCTACTAATATTACAAATGAGTATTACGAGGTATCGTAATACCCATTCGTACAAAGCGTTTTGGAAACACATTCATTATGCGTACAGCTAAAGAGTGGAATTCCCTGCCGGAGTCTGTGTTTCCTGATAGCTACAACCTAGGGGTCTTTAAGTCAAGAGTGAATAGGTTACTTCTAGGCAAGCGTGCTCCATCGTCGGCCACATCATCACTTACCATCAGGTGAGATAGTGGTCAAACGCGAGCCTATCAATAATAATAATTAAAAAAAAATCTCTCATCCAAAATACCACAGTATCTCAAGACGAAAGTCTATGACCAGTGCGTGTTGCCACTGACGACAGGCTCTAAAACGTGGTCGTTTAAAATGGGCCTCATCAGAAGGCTCAAAGTCACCCGAAGGACAATGGAAAGGGCTATACTCGGAGTTTCCTTGCGTGATCGAATCAGAAATGAAGATATCCGCAGGAGAACCAAGGTTGCCAACAGCACGAAGAATTGTTAAACTTAAGTGGCAATGGGCAGGTCACATTGCTCGCAGAACAGATGGCCTTTGGGGAAAACGTCTGGAGTGCCAACCGCGTACCACAAGACGCAGCGTTTGAAGGCCCTCCTACAAGGTGGACCGATGACCTGGTGAAGGTTGCGGGAATCCGACGGATGCGGGACGCGCGGGATCATTCATTGTGGCGACACTTGGGGGAGGCATATGTCCGACGGTGGACGTCTGTCGGCTGAAATGATGATTACAAATGAGCAGTGGTGACCGAGTGGTAACAACCCCGACTTACTAGTTCTGTACCCCTAGTCAAGTTGATAATCTGCAATCGTTAACGCTAGTAGAAAACTTCAAATGTACGGGAATGACGTCATCTCAACGCTCAATCACTTGGCCAGAACAAAAGAATTGGGGGCGTGGCCAACTCTAGGCGTTCGACGCAAGAGAAATGGTTGTAACTTGGCTAGGCCAGCCAGGCGCGTTACTTTGTGTAATTTATTTCATTACCACTACTCTCAAAATGGTGAAGCAAAACATCGTGAGGAAACCGGCATGTCCTAGAACCAAAAATTCGAAGACATGTGACATTCACTAACGCACACTGGGCCCGCGTGATGGATTTTGGCCCATTCTCTTTTCTAGAGAGGAGGTCAGAGTCCCAGCAGTGGGAACATTAAAAAGCTGATTATGCTATTATGCTAATATTACAAATACTCGCTTTTGTCCGCAGCTTCGTCCGCATACATAAAATATAGTCACTCAGGAGTAAAGTAGCTTTCTAACGGTGAGAAAACTTTATCAATCGGACTAGTACTTTCAGAAATCACCTCCTGCAAACTAAAAAACAAAATTTTGCCTCTTTATATAGTGTAGATGATAATTTGTTTATTTTTCTATCAATCACGGCACTATAACTAAAGAGATTTAAATAAAACTGGTATATGGGAAGGCCATGTCTGGTCATCATCATCACATCAGTCAAAAACCGTCCACTCTTGGACATAAGCCTCCCCCAAGTGTCACCATCAGTCCTCCGCATCTAGCGTTCTTTGGATTTCCCTTGACCCGTAACAGGTTATCCACCAACGCTGCGTTACGGGTTATGTGATACGGCCCACTGAGATACGTACAGAAAGACTTACAGACGAACTGAATAAAGGCTGGACAATGGGGCTTAATAATAGCGTCTCATTAGCACCCTTTGCGTACGAGAGCCTAAAAATGAGTCAATAAAAACTCAAATGAATTTGAAACCCATCATCCTTTTTAATGTTCCCGTTGCTGGGACTCAGGCCTCCTCTCTAGGGAACGGGCCGTAATCTACCACGCGGGCCTAGTGCGGGTTGGTGGATGTCACATGTCTTCAAATTTTTGATTCTAAGACATGCCGGTTTCCTCATGATGTTTTCCTTACCGTTTTGAGAGCAGTGGTGTTGAAATAAATTACACAAAGTGATGCGCCTGGCTGGGTTTGAGTCCGCGACCTACAACTCGTAAGTCGGGGCCATTACCACTCGGCCACCAGTGCTTAATTTGAAACCCATACATCCCTAAATCATAAAAAAAAAACGTAAAACAAACAGTAAATAAAAAAGTATATTATTACGGATCTCATATTCAATTTCCCCTTCAACAAAATAAACATATCAAAATGCATGAAAATCCTTTCAAATTAAAACGTCTGAATCACAAGTCATAACATTTTGGGCGTATGAAAAAGCATGAAACTTTATGGGGCCATAAATTTTATTATGGAAACGTGTGGGTGTGTCTATGGTCTAAGGTTTTATGAAAGAGTGGAAACATTGATTTCGCGGTCGTCAATTTTTTTAGGTCATTGTTTTTATGAGACCCATTTTTTAGGGGTTGGAAAACATTAAAAAAAAATTGTCACTCTAGGTGGAGTGAGAGAGAACATTAGACTTTTACTGACTAACCCTACTGTGTTCTTTCAGTTGCCTTTTACGTTCCAGGGGTATTTTTTTGTGAAGAAAATCATCCAATGAGGGTTGCGCTCTTGGGCGGAGCGGGAGATAGTGTCAGACTCTTACTGACTAAAAACCCACCCCGTTCCTTCTAGCTTTCATACCGGGGCTCGAGCTCCCTTTCGGATAACCCTGGCCCCAGTAGGCTTCGACCCAGCTGGGCCCCTGCTGTTGCTGACAGCTCCTTGAGGCGCGCGGGAACAGTACGCGCCGTCGACGACTTGGGCTCGGTCCGGACAGTTACCAGACGGTCGGACAGCGAGTTCCAGGGTTGTGGTGACTTTTAAACAATCCCGCAACTCATATAAAAAGCCCATTATTTAGACTATTGATTCTGAATAACTAAAGTTACCGATATAGCCCGTAGAATCGCCAAACTTAAGTGGCAGTGGGCAGGGCCGGAAGGCGCAGCATTATGAAAGGCCTTCCACGAAGTGGACCGATGACCTGGACAGGGTCGCGGAAAACCGATGGAAGCGAGACGCACAGGACTGGTCGTTGTGGTGACGCTTGAGTGAGGCCTGTGTGCAATTGTGGACGTTTTTGGGCTGATGAATGATGATGATGGGCATGGCACATTGCTCGCAGAACGATGGTAAAAAGTCTTCATGTTTTATCTACGCGTGGCTTTTTTTAACACGCTTATATTAGCTTCACCTGTATGTTTGTAACCAACGCCTTTGAGCTCGATTTTGACCAACTTTGGGCGATCAGATTTTCTTCAAACTTTGCACACCGATCAAAGACTGATGACAATACAAAAATCTTTTTTTTTTTGTGATAAATAAAAATATAGTTTAAAAAAACTAAAAAAAAACACGCTTTCATAGCATATCAAAGTAAAAAGTGTAAAATAATTTTCAATTTATGTAGAAAATAATAATAATGAACGAAAAATATTATTAACATTGTGAAAAAAGTGTGGGGCGCTTTGTGCCATATTTTTCGTAAATCGAGCACCCCACGCTTTTTAGTTTGATATGCTATGAAAGCGTGTTTTTTTAGTTTTTTATTAACTTTATTTTTTTTATTATCCAATATCATCTGTCCACCCTGGCTTAGTATTTTTAGGAATTATAGGCAACAAGGATCAGTGTTCACGGTAATCCCTCGCGTACTTTGGGTACTGCTCCTTCTGGATCGGGGTTCTGGAGTCAATAAAAATCTGGTTGCGTTGACTAAATATATTTCGCGTGATATATAAGAGCAGTGGTGGCCGAGTGGTAACGGCCCCGACTTACGAGTTGTAGGTCGCGGGTTCAAACCCAGCCAGGCGCATTACTTTGTGTAATTTATTTCATCACCACTGCTCTCAAAACGGTGAAGGAAAACATCGTGAGGAAACCGGCATGTCTTAGAACCAAAAATTCGAAAACATGTGACATCCACTAACCCGCTCTAGGCCTGCGTGGTGGATTACGGCCCATTTCCTCTACTAGAAAGGAGGCCTGAGTCCTAAAAGTAGGAACATTATAAGGCCGACTATGCTATGCTATTTCGCGTGATCCTAGAGAGAGCGGACCGTTCGCCCGGACCAGTGCGCAGTAACTGCTCGTTTCAAAGCATACATCACGCGAGCATACAATTTGCTAACCTTTCATTCAGCCTTACATACATAAATGTGTCCCAACAGATTATATGGGAGATTATTATCTGTTGCCTCTAGGCCTTGTCAACTGGATCGTCTGTATGGTCCCTTTATTATCGATGTAGCGGGCTACGCCTAACCTATAATTACAGTTCCTAAAAAACCATTTCTCCCTAAATAAAAACCAAATTAAGCTAAAAACAAAGTAATTCCATATTCATATTTGTGCCATATTGCCCCTGATGTGACTACTCAAAACGGATTAATCCCTCTCGCCCTCCCAATATGAATTTTTATGACCAACAAACAGTAATTATAATAAAAATGAAGGATTTCGGTGTCATTAATATGTTTTTATATTCGCTGCTCGTACATGACAACGTAAATATGCGATTATGGTCCTTAATGGGAAAGAGTGGAGGGTGTTGATAAAATTCAGAGTGTTCTGAAAAGAAAGAAATATATGTATATACTCGATAACCGGGTACATAAATGTGACTAACAAAAAAGGCAGAGAAAATGTGAAGTGTTAATATTGGCCATGTTGGGTTACAAGATTGCTACGAACGTAGCTCCACTGCACTTGCTACGAGCGTAGCACCACTCCACTTGCTACGAGCCTAGCACCACTCTGCTTACTACGAGCGTGGCACCATTGCGCTTACTACGTGCGCAGCACCACTGCGCTTGCTACTAGCGTAGCACCACTGCACCTGCTACGAGCGTAGCAACAATGCGCTTGCTACGAGCTTAGCACTACTGCACTTGATACGAGCGTAGCAACATTGCGCTACCTACGGTCATAGTACTGCTATACTTACTTCAGCGTCTTAAGTCGTCGCACGCGGGCCACAGAACGCCGCCACTGGCATATGTCCAATAGTTCTCATACATTTTATATGGATTTACCACACACGGTTGATGCCGGTGGTCACCACACGTTACAAATCGCTACTGGTCTCTTCTTGTAGCGCGCACTGGCCACTAAAAGCCGATACATAACGCCATCAGACCTTCAAACCTTCTTCATCAGAGTCAATTATGATGACGTGTATTAGAAAGAGTAGCAGCCACCGGCCACAAGTGACGGTCGTACGCTTCAACCTCCTTTGTGGCCGCTTCTAGCTTCTTGTGATGATATTTGTAGCCGTTGCGTGTGGTCTCTGTGCGGCGACCCTTGGCAAGCATACGCTACGCTTTGAGTGTGAACTTCTTGATGCATTGGCAGAAAAAAAAAAATTTTTTGCTGATAAAATTTTAGTTTTTTTTTTTTTTTGAAATAAAAACTACAGCGCGACTTTAAAGTGATCTTTAATGGTGTGGATAATCTCCATAAATATGAAAAAATATTACTACACATCCAGTAGTATAGTGTCAGAGTCAGGCAACAATTCTTATGGCGCCAATAAATTGCTATCGTCAAATAGTGTGCTTATAAGACTGGCGGCATTGCCACCTTTTATGGCAATGCTTAATCTCTGACCGAGATAAAATCCAGCTCTTGTGTCAACTAAGCCTTTGCATAATTCTTTAAACAGCATATGAGCACTTGGACTCCACGGCCCAAGAGTTTTAACCCCAGATGGCTCGAAACTATAACTGCCGAAGAGGTTGTTATATTTCCGCCACTTGAGGTTCTCCGCAGCCGCAGCGGCAGCACCATCATGTAGGTACCAAATGTCATGTATTAGTACGGAATAAGTAGTTCCTATCTAAAGCCGCGTATAGACATCGCGAGGCGAGCGTCGCGAATGGTTCGTCAAGCATGCCTCAACCTGAGGCTTACGACGGTACATTAATATGCGTGCATCCCGAACGACACATGCTCAAGCTGAGCACGCAAACCACCACGCACGGTGTTCGTTAGTAGCAAACGCAAACAACACCGGTCCGTCCACACGGAGGCTTAGCAACATTGCATGATCAGCCTCATAATGTTCCTAATACAGCAGTGGTTCAGAGAGGATTCTGGGAGAGGACATGGGCCGTAATTTAACATGCGGGTCCAGTGCGGATTGGTGTCACATGCATTTTTGGTTCTAGGACTTTTTTTTTATGGTGGGAAAAAAACATGCATTGACATCCCCCGCCCTTGGGCGGAGCGGGAGATAGTGTCAGACTCTTACTGACTAAAAGACCCACCCTGTTCCTTCTAGCCTTCATACCTTGGTTCTAGGACTCGCAAGTCGGGTTTGTCACAACTGCTACTTGTTAGAAAGAAAGAAAAAGAGTTTATTTGCGTCAAACATGGCGCATATCTTAAAATTAAACAAATAACAATATCGACTTAAAGTAGCATCCGCGCAAAACGGCCAGCGCTCAGCATAATGCTGGGCCTCGTGTAGGACAGAGCCACAGCGCTGATTTTCAGCGCCAGCCGTCGTCGACGGTGAGACGCTGATCGGTCAGCAAGGATTACTTGGCTTGTTGTTTCTGTCCATTCATCTAGAAAACCCAATAATATTACCATTCAATCAAAAACAAACAAGCCTTCATAATATTACCGTTCCCACGATCCTGAAATACTTTCACACTTGAAAAACGACACAACAAAAAAACAATATCGCAAAAGTTTACGACCGAACCTTAAATTTACATAATTTCATGGCCGGGATTGAACCCGCTACCTGCCAGAGGTTAATATGTATTCGTGTTGTTGTAAAATATTTCTGATTGGTAAAACAAGAATTGATTTTGTATCTTTTGTAGGTTAATGGATAAAACAACCAATCATTGGACTACTAGTGGTCCAATGATAGGAATTAACTAAGAATAGAATAGAATAGAAAAGATTGGAATGGAATGGAATGGAATGGAATGGAATAGAATAGAATAGAAAAGATTGGAATGGAATGGAATGGAATGGAATAGAATAGAATAGAAAAGATTGGAATGGAATGGAATGGAATGGAATAGAATAGAATAGAATAGAATAGAATAGAATAGAATAGAATAGAATAGAATAGAATAGAATAGAATAGAATAGAATAGAATAGAATAGAATAGAATAGAATAGAATAGAATAGAATAGAATAGAATAGAATAGAATAGAATAGAATAGAATAGAATAGAATAGAATAGAAATACTTTTATGCACAACAGTTGTAAACACAAGATAACAAAATTACAAAGTGCGCCGAGCGTGCCCGCACCGAAAGGATGACCACCTCAGCATTTGCCGGGCGTTAGACACCCAGCGCTTTTGCTTTCTTTAAGGTAGAACTACACTGCTCACAAGTGCCACAAAAATGTCGACCTGGGCGCGTCGGTCTCCATACATTTTATATGGAAACTAGACTTGTAGAGAAACACTTGATCCACGCCACGCAACGTCGTTTTACGTACAAAACAGGCGTGGTACACGTGTGCGTCGGTCTAATGTAGTAGCAGATTGACCGGGGTTTTTAGTTAGTTGCTTTAGAGGTTTTAGAGGAAAGTCCAGGCGCAAGAAGAGAAATAAAGCCACCCAAAGGGCAATGGAAAGGACTATGCTCGAAGTTTCCTTGCGTGATCGAATCAGAAATGATTATATCCGCAAGAGAACCATGCCGACAAAGCACGAAGAATCGCAAAGCTTAAGTGGCAATGGGCAGGGCACATTGCTCGCAGAACAGATGGCCGTTGGGGCTGAAAGATTTTGGAGTGGCAAACGCGTACCGGTAGATGCACCGTTGGAAGGCCTTCTACAAAGTGGACCGATAACCTGGTGAAGGTTCTGATCTGTAGGATGCGGGACGCGCAGGATCGTTCATTGTGGCGACTCTTGGGAGAGGCTTATGATCAACAGTGGACGTCTATCGGCTGATATGATGATGATAAGCCTAAACTAGATCACCCAGAGTTGGGCTCGGGCCTTACCAGACGGCTGGACGGATTACAAAGGTAAGCTTAAGTCTATAAATAAACCACACAGAAATTACTCTTAAATAATACTTTATTTCATGTTAAATAAGCTCAATCAATGTTGGTTTTATTGGCAAAAGGAAAAATACGAAAGCAATACGTGATACTGTACTACATGATAAAGTAATTATTATTCACAGCGTGTTTTATAATATTATATATCCAGAGTAATATTTTTTTTACTTCATCATTCATTCAAATCTTTTTTAGATACATGTAAATAAAATTGCAGTGTCTGTAATATCAAAATATTTTTTTTTACTTAATGCATAATATGAAAGTATATTCGATAGGTACACAAAACAATTTTTTTGTCTGTCTTTTTGTTTGTTTATTTCCGCTAATCTTTGAAACAGCTGCACCAATTTCGACAATATTTACAATATTAGATAGTACAGTAGTCACAATGGATCTTAAGCGGTTGCGCAGAAGTCAAATATTCGGTCTCTTTAGTGGTGCGAAGTGAGACGCGGGGGCGGGGAGTGTCAGTGATTGGCTCGCCGCGCCATCGCGCCATAGACGTCACTCCTCATTCGTTCCCTGCATTGCTGCATGTATCTAACAACGAAGACGACTGGCTCGCCAATGTATGGAATGCGCAAAACGATCCCCACTCTGACGCCGAGCGCTCAAGATCCGTTGTGCCTATTGTAGATAATATAAAAAGTAACAACTTCTTCAAATTGTGATCAAATGGCTTTGTGTATTGTTTTACGATTCTGACATGAACGAAGTCGCAGGCATCAGCTAGTTACAGTAAAAAAATAGAATACTAATACAAATTTTTGATGATAATGAATTTCTACAAAGGTTCAAGGTCAAGGTTGCCGACACAGCACGAAGAATCGCCAAACTCAAGTGGCATTGGGCAGGGCACATTGCTCGCAGAACAGATGGCCGTTGGGGCCGAAAGGTTCTGGAGTGGCGACCGCGTACCCGAAGGCGCAGCATCTGAAGGCCTCCTACAAGATGGACCGATGACCTGGTGAAGGTTGCGGGAATCCGATGGATGCGGGAGGCACAGGATCGATCATTGTGGCGACACTTGGGGGAGGTCTATGTCCAACAGTGGACATCTTTCGGCTGAAATTATTGTTATATGTATAATTTTCTACAATCAAACGGGTGAAGCCATAGCAGCATCTAGTGTCTGAAAAAAAGTACTCGAATATGTAAATTAAAAATAAATTGCCATAATTTTTGTTCTCTTCATTTCATTTGAGACTGGCTGAGAAGTGTGTAATAACTGTAGGCTCCTTTTAGAATCTGAAAAAGAAATAAAAATATTCTGAAAGGGAAATAAAAATAGGATCTAAATTATCAAAAGTTTTTGTACAATGCGTTCCAAATGAGAATAGGATCGCCCGCCATGTTGTGACATCACGATTTACTGTCAAATCGACGAAAGAAATTTTTAACATTAATTAATTTACGAAAATTTTAATTTATTTTTCTATGAACTGTGAACGAAAAAAGTTTAATCAAAATCCAGTTCTTCAATTTTACTCATCTCTAAGTTCTTCAATTTTGTCAAAATTTCTTCGATTCGACAGTACGACGAGACATCAAAACATAGGAGTCGGTCCTATTTTCATTTGGAACGCATAGTACATTCTATGTCGTCTATACATTTATTATAAAGAGGTAAAGTAAAGAGGTAAAGGTTTCGTTATAAAGAGGTCGATCTTGAGGCAATTGAGAGGCGAGCCAGAAGGATAATTGGCGATGATACACTCGTCGAGTCGAGGCTTCAAAGTCTTGAGCATCGACGCAGAGTTGCTAGCCTGTCGGTTTTCTACCGGTTGCATTTCGGGGAGTGTGCGTCGGAATTGCATAACCTAATTCCGCCTAGCCCGTTTCATCATCGGACTACCAGACGTACGGCTATGCGCCACCGGTATATGGTGGATATCCCACCAACACGCACAAAACGTTTTGGGAACACATTCATTGTGCGTGCGGCTAGGGAGTGGAATTCCTTGCCAGAGTCTGTGTTTCCTGATAGCTACAACCCGGGAATCATTAAGTCGAGAGTGAATAGGTTTCTTTTAGGTAAGCGCGTTCCATCGTCGACCGCATCGTCGCTTTCCATCAGGTGAGATAGTGGTCAAGCGCAAACCTATTAACAATAAAAAAAAAAGTAGGAGGTTCTCTAAAAGTACCGGTCTGTTTGTTAAATTTTTGTCACCGACAGAAAGTTGCTTTATTTCTGAGTGACATAGGCTATATTTTATGGGGATTAAATACAAGGTGTCGTTTTGAAGCTGCAAAATATTTCAGGAGGTAATTATGTTAGTGATTCTCGACCCGAATCAATAATAAAATAAGTAGGTAATTTTTTTTTTTTTTATAACCGCGCTTTTTTTCACACACACAAACACGGAACAATAAAGGGCGTTTTCACACACACTAACTCGCAACGATAGTTTCATAAATAATGTATCATCCAATCATCATCCCGCACGCCACACCCTAGCCACGCCCCCGCGGCCATCGATCAATCGATTTAGTTTAGTGTAATTAAAAAATTAAATAACAAGTATTACTGATTATTGACCAGGTTTCGTATTTTTACATGATTATTTATGAGTTTTATTACAACCTCCTGAAATATTGTGCAGTTTTAAAACTGCACCTTGTATAATGACCACCATAAAACGCTTTGGTACCCTTGTTACGACTGTACTTTAAATTGTATTCGAACACCAAATGTAGTAAATGATAACCAAATCTTAGCGAGCAAATTAATGCGCTCGTTTTAGCCCCGTAGAGCAGGATGATACTTTGTCTAATCAACAATCTATCTTAGTGGAATTTTAGGGCACCCCGGGTCGGATAGATTTAGGTTAGAAGAAGGTGGCGGGGTCGTAGTGAGCGAGCGAAGCGAGCGAACACAGACCCCGTCACCTTCTTCGAGGTTATTTTTTTTTAAACCACCCAGAAGTAGGAGCCCCGCGTAGCGGGGCTCCGTCGAGCTGTCTTGGCAGGTAGTTAACCTAACCTCAAAATTTTAACTACTGATATCTCCGTAACCATGGGGTTCTGCCGATGCTTTATTTGGATTCATTTTGCTTAAATAGGATAGCGAGATGTTAAAACTTTGGTTATAATTTTACATTAAAATGCAGGTTTAATTTTGGTGATCATTTACTATTTTTGTCTTTTATATGTTACTATATCTGGTGGTAAGTTAAACATAAGCCTATTTTATGCACGCGGGTGGAGCTGCGGGCAAAAGCTAGTAATCAAATAATTTGTTACTTAGTACACCAGTATATTGTTTTACGATATTTTTTAAGCTATTACATAGCTTCTATCGCGGGCCTTGAGCGTGGAGACCGAATCCAGAAATTCCGTAACGAAAATAACCTAACACCCCCCACTCATTTGTTTTTTGAGCGTGGTGACCGATAAGAAAACAAATGAGTGAACAATCAATCAAAATTCAATTCAATGTGTGAAAGTGTAACTTCAATTAATATCAAAGAAAAAAAAAACAAAGGAAAAAAAAATACTGTATAAATAAAATAAATAAATAATTATAATTGCATAAGTTGATAAAAATGCTATGCAATAGCTTTACCGCGGCTGTCCCCGAGTGCCACACGTCTTTTTTTTTTAGAGAATGGGTTTTGATCGTAGTTCTTTGATACTTTTTTTAATGATATAAACGGTGCTTGAATACGATCCTACCTGATGGTAAGTAGTGATGCAATCGTTGATGGTGAAGCGCTCTAGTTTTAACTGTTTACGTCGGACATATCCAATAAACACATTCTTGTTTATTACGCCAGTGTCGCACATCCACGACCAAATACTCCATCTTGTCAGCTCTACTGTCACCTATGCGGATTGAAGAGTTAAACAAGATGGAGGGCGCAAACACTCGACCTTGGTGAATAGGACGCGAAATCAGTCGTCGGACTAACCCGACGCAAGCGGTTAGAGTTAAGAGCCTATTTACTTTATCCTTGAAGACACCTAAATTTTTTTTTATATACACCGCTAAATTTTAATCGTTTTAATCCCGTGGAGGGTCGATCCAGTACATGAAACACTATCGATTTGTAAAGATAAAATTAGAAAATAAAGTACCTTTTTTCAAAACTCGTATTAATTTACGCATGTACGAAAATAATTTATTTAAGAAAACATCAGCTGAGCGAGTTTAATAACCTGTAGGTAGTTTGTACGCAACGCCGACTATTAACTACAGGTCATTGAACTCGCTCAGCTGACGTTTTCTTAAAAAAAATAATTTCGTACATGCGTAAATTGAAAAAAAAACCGGCCAAGAGCGTGTCGAGCCACGCTCAGTGTAGGGTTCCGTAGTTCCCCGTCCGTCACTATAAGTGTACCCACTTATGAGTTTAAAAAATGCTTGCATATACGATTATACTACAAACTTAGTCCAGAAATTATTTTTTAGAGCCCTTTTGTCTTTTTTGTACAAAAAGTGTTCTTTCCATCAAGTTCAAAATAATTTTCCTAGAAAGTCCTTATAAAGTTCTACTTTTCAGATTTTTTTCATATTTTCTAAACTTATGGTTCAAAAGTTAGAGGGGGTACACATTGTTTTTACTTTTGGAGCGATTATTTCCAAAATTATTGACATTTTCAAAAAATGATTTTAGTAAACCCCTATTCATTTTTAAATACCTATCCAACAATGTATCACACGTTAGGGTTGAAATTTAAAAAAAATCACTTCCCACTTTACATATAGAACATTTTTTTCCAATTTTTATTTTACCACTTTGTCGGCGTGATTGATATACATATTGGTACCAAATTTCAGCTTTCTAGTGCTAACGGTCACAGAGATGAAGCGAGGACGGACAGACGGACAGACAGACAGACAGACAGACGGACAGACAGACATGGCGAAACTATAAGGGTTCCTAGTTGACTACGGAACCCTAAAAATGAAAAATGAATCTCATTATTTTTTGTCTTGATCGTTTTCTCGTGTAGACGACTCACATTATTATTCAAAAACAGATTTTTTTATTAAAAAATCTACACTAAAGAATCTTTTTCATTATAATTATCATATTTTTGCTCTAGCAGTATAGTTATTTTGCATACTACTTTGAATTTTAGATGACAAATAATATGAAAAAAAATCGGCAAAGTTCGAGTCGCACTCGCGCACGCCACATTTTCCTACCGTCCGTAGCGAAAACGGCAAAAAAATCACTTTTGTATAGGAGCTCCATTTAATATTTATTCTGGTTTTGTATTGGTTTTTAGTAGTCTGGTATTATAGCGGCAACAAATATACGTTATCTCTGAAAATTTCAACTATCTTGCTATCACAGTTCATGAAATATAGCCTGGTGACAGACAGGCGGACAGCGGACTCTTAGCAATAGGATCCCGTATCCTTTGGGTACGATACTAAAATTTAAGTAGAATTATAAAAAAAATAATGCAGTTATTTGCCAACTACTGGGCAGAGGCCTCTTCAAGCGTCATTACATTTACAGATCTTTAAGAATATTTTTGCTCAACTGGACCCATTCCAAATGGACCCGCAGGATCGTACAACCCAATCACTTTATGAAGGGGTCGACTGGACCCACTGCCTAATTTAATTACTAGTACAACCATGGAGTATGTAGAGCAAATGATCCCGCGGGTCCATTTCGAGTGGGTCCAGTTGACCCAAGACTCCTTTAGATATAAAATTTTGGAATAAAAAATAACTCACACTAATAAATGTAGCGACAGTTAGCTTAGTAAAAGGCCCGGCAGAAAACACGACAGTTTTATTGAACTGAGCCACTAGTAGATATAAATCTTTGCGATACTTAACACTCTTCGTCCACCAAATGCTTTCGTATGGACCACGCATTAAGTCTTCACTCTGAAAAAAGAAACCTCTTTAAAATTAATGCTATTTTGAATTTCTTCAAAAGACAGTGAGCTGGAATGACCTCACAGGAACTAGACGCCTCATGCTTGAATTAGCGCATCAATACAATTCTGTCAACTAGCTGAGGCACGGGGAACGGGGTACTATGTTCTAACTAGTACGAGAGAACAGGGTACTGCGTTCTGATTGGTCAAGACATCAGACCTCTAAGTCATATGTGTTGACAGACGTGCGTCGCCTGTTATTAGGCGTCTAGTGGTTGTAAGGTCGTTGGAAAGCAGAAACACCCAATTCCTTTGCACTTTATCACTCCATCACAACGTGTGCAGAGGCCAATCTGGAAATCTCTTAGCTTACTGTGGACCCAGGTAAAGCGCTGCAAACTGGCCAATAGGGGCTTCCTTCCTACACAGTACTAGTGTAAAGCTACTGCACGGGACATGTGTCCAAACTGAGTCCATAGACACGAAAAGCAGAAGAAAAAGGTGAATGCTCCAAAAGCACATGCAAATGCAATTGCCCTGCCCGCTAGTCCCAAATCTGAAAACCAGCGCTGTTTGTTTGTAGTTACGGGACTATGCTGAGCATTCAGTCGTTTTACGTGGACATGGTGCATATTTTTCCTGTAAAATATTTTTATAAGTTAGTCCTAAGATTACATCATTTCCCGCAAATAAAATATTTTCGTATTTTTACCTTTTTGGTGTTCTAAGGCCACGATAACTCTTTCAAAAAATTTCCATGGCTAGGCTGAAGATGTTGAGGTATAATTATCTTATGAGCAAAGTTTAACAATTATTATTCATACTTACTGCAAACAAAACATCATTGCTATGCCAGCAGTATATAAACAGTTGAGCGACTCCAAACACCAAATATTCAGTAGTTAAGAATCTTTGCATTGGGTTGGTTTCAATCTGAAATTGAATATTACATATTTTACAGTGTACTATTCCATTCTAACTTAATCTGACATGGACTTTATCTATGTGTAACCTTACCTTACTTTAACTTTACCTGAGTGCGATTTAACCTAACTCGATTTTTTCTGTGACCTAACTTTACCTAAGTTTGACCTAACCACCGTGGTGTATACTACGTACACTTACTTCGTAGGGTATGTGTTGCTGTGGTGTGTAACATTTTTTGCCCCAAACCGTGCTAGCCCATCGTCCACGAGACTCGTTCCAGCTCTTAATTCCCTTTTTACGTTTAACAGAAGCGCACGTGGAGCATTTCATATCACTAATTTGGATCCTGACTTAACCTAATTTTAAATCAACGTCACTGTTACAGAACTTGTTGTTTCAGATGAAAATAAATATTCTTTATTAATTATTCAAATACACGCTTATATGTAACCGCTCCGTCTTTTATAATTTACTCTATGGTTTTCATAATCAACAAGGGTATTTTTTTTTACGGTGGGAAAAATCATCCAATGACAATCTCCACTCTTGGGCGGAGCGGGAGATAGTGTCAGACTCTAAAAACGACCACGAAAAAACGACCCACCCTGTTCCTTTTAGCCTTTATACCGGGGCTCGAGTTCCCTTTCGGATTACCCTGGCCCCAGTAGGCTTCGACCCGGCTGGGTCCCTACTGTTGCTGACAACTCCTTGAGGCGCGTGGGAACAGTGCGCGCCGTCGACGATTTGGGCTTGGTCCAGACAGTTACCGGGCGGCCGGGCAGCGAGCTACCTATTGCTCACTGTCCGCAAGCCCGCGCCTACGGTGGCCGGAAATCGGGATCAGAAATCAACAAGGGTATAATGTCTCATTATAAAATAAAACCTGCCCCATTTTCATTGACATAACATGACCACGATCTGTTGTAGCGACGCTGAAGGGAGGCCTTCCCTTCAGCGTCACTACAACGACTACTCCTATAGCTCTCATAACTAACGGATTCCTGCAACCCTCAATAGGTTATTGGTCTTACTTTTTATACGCGGTTGCTACTCCAGAACCTTTAAGGCAATCAATCATTTGATCTCTCGGAGTCGCGCACTCTTGACAGAGTGGTCGTAGTCATGTCTCAGTCGAGTTCTGCGCCACCGCCTCTCTCACGATACGACGCCACGCAGCTCTGTTCCGCGGCTTGAGAGCTTTCATTAACGATACAGTGTGTCACCGATTTGATGAGGTCCGTCCACCGTGTTGGGGAACATCCTCGTGACCTTTTGGCCTCGACTTTTCCCTGCACCACCAATCGTTCTATCGAGTCCTCATTGCGGGTGATATGCCCGAAGAACTTGAGGGTCATTGAAATCATTTATTAGGGTAGACTAAATTTATTTCATACGTAATATAATATTAGGTACCTAGTTCTCGACACAGTCAAAACTCTAGACCACAGCTTAACTTCCGAATGTCTGACCAAATCCTTAATTCATGACTTGCTAAGTCTCGTTTAGCATAATCCAACTGCTGTCAAAATACCCACCGTGATTTGATAAGCGGTGACACATAGCATCACTGAACAGACGAACATGTAGAGAAGCATTATAGGTGAAAGACATGAGTCGAACATATGGGCAAACCTGGAAATAAAAGACAAGTTAATTGATAAAGAATTTGACTGGGTTGGGGTACTTTTTGGAGCAAACCCTGGCCCCATTAGGCTTCGACCCAGCTGGGCCCCTGCTGTTGCTGATAGCTCCTTGAGGCGTGCGGGAACAGTGCGCGCCGTCGGCGACTTGGGCTCGGTCCGGACAGTTACTGGACGGTAGGACAGCGAGCTACCCATTGCTCGCCGTCCACAAGCCCGCAAGGTTGGGTTTGGTTGGGATTGATTTGGTTAGGTTTTTGGTAACACCACACCGCGGAAAACGTAGCGTTGGTAGGCCTCCCGCAAGGTGGACCGACGATCTGGTGAGAGTCGCGGGAATGCGGTGGAGGATTGGTCGTTGTGGCGACGCTTGGGGGAGGCCTATTTCCCACAGTGAACGTCTTTTGGCGTCTTTTGGCTGAAATGATGATGATCCCCGATGGGCTTTTTTCTAAGGTAGAAAATCATTCAAAGACTTCCCAGACTTTTACTAACTAAAACCACAGCTATGTCCTTCAGTTGCCTTTTGAATTCCACGAGTTTCCTCTTCAGAAAATCCCTAGGGCCCTAGTACTAACGAGACATCTCTTTGAGAAACACGTGGATTACTAACTCATCCAAGTTAGTTTAACATATTATGTGTAATACTAAGTTGGATGAGCTGAAATGTAAGCTGACCAAATAAAAATCCAAACGGTAACTGTTCTTTACAAAACTCTAAAAAAGCCAAAATTGGTTGTCTTAAAAATGCCAACGAAAATTGTAACTAGGACTCAGAAAAACTGAATGACTGACATTTAATATAACCTAGTTTAGTAACAGGAGTTCGGATTAAAGTCGCTTCTGGTACTATTTCGAATTGAAATGCATGGATTCGTTTACCGAAATTTTATTACATTCAATACATTCTTTATTGTACACAAACAATTTTGATTGATTTTAACCAATACAATTGTTTATTTTAAGTCTTTTTAATCACAACGAGATACATAGTATGAAGTCAAAGTAAATATAAGTTGTAATAAAGTAAAGAACAATCACGCATGCATGATCAAAACCGCACGATATTATTGTTTTTAATACCTAAATGATATTTATTATGCGGAAAAACACTTTATTTTTCGTCAGTTTAAGCTTGATGAGGCCGATATTTCCTAGCTTGAAAAGAAACATCCAACCAAACAAAACACACACAGCAAACAAAACAAAAACTCAAATCACACACACATTTCATTCATTTCATTTGTGACATGGTCTATTAGGGAAATAATCACTCAGGTTTGAGTGAACTAGTCAAGCATTAGTCGGTATTCGTAAAGCTCAACTCAGGTCTACTAAGGAGCTCAACGATTTGACAAACAATACCAAAGAAAGGATATTTGGGTAGGCCGCAAAAAATACTAAAATTACCAGATATACCTACGCTAAAATAACTCAAAAGAAAAAAATCCGGGCCAGTGTGAGTCGGGCTCGCGCACTGGCCCGAGTTCCGTACATCATGAAAAAATTTTAATTCTCGAATTGAGTTACGAAGATTTTTCCGAATCATAAAAAAAAAATTGTGACGTAATTACAAATTTACAGTTTTCATTTTTTTTCCCTATGAATTTTGACTCCCCTGACAGTGTCGAAATACACTTTTTTTCGCGACATAAACGACCGTATCTTTTTTTGTTAACTTACAAGCTTGATTTTTTAACAGCTTCAAGGGACTGCAAACTTGAGTACATAGTTTAAATGTTAACTCAATACCTCCACGCGTTCCCTAGATAAAGGGTCTTGTCAAACAGACCGACAGACAAACGGACAACAAACTGATCCTCTAAAGGTTACGTATTTACGGAACCCTAAAAAAAACATCCACATGGTCATAGCTGATTGTTACCTCCTCTTAACCTTCAAATTACAAACGTAATGTAGATTTTATCAATCCGAAATCACCATCAGATTTCTAATCTCCTACAGACTTCGAATTTCCACATACTCGAAGCAATCCTAACTCCCTATGTTTAATGCGTAAACCAGTAAACAAAGTTACAAGAATTTATCGTTCACATTTAACTGTACAAGTTAGATTGACTTCGCTAAGGTTAATTTGGATTTTGAACTCGCATTTAACAATGTGGAGGAGCAAATTTTATCTTAGGAGAGTTTAGGTTTCCTGTTTACTAGCAGTTTTAACACCTTTTAGTATGTGAAATTATTGGCTAGTCTTTAGAACAGAAATGTAATGTTACTATGTTTAAAGATTTGAGTATACTACTTGAGCTATAGCTTATAATTTGGGTGTCTTCAAAGCTAGAGTGAATGGGCCCTTAATAAACTAGTGCGCCTCACTATCAACGATTGCATCACTGCTTACTTACCATCAGGTGGGACTTCAGTCAAGCACTAGTTTATGTGAGATAAAAAAAATCTCGAAAAAGGATACGCGATTAACTTTTGTGCGACAAGACTATTGAGGCTTGGGCATTAATAGTCTTGTCCCCGAGCACCCGAGCAGTGGCAGCAGTGCCATAAAATAGTGACTTTCTGAAGCCTACTGCTCAGTAAGGGCCAGGTTAATTGGTTTGAAAAAATATGTTCAAGATTCATGAACAACATTATCAATAGGGTAGTTTCCATGGTCAAAATAATAACATTTTATTTAGTCCGTATTTTTTGATTATAAAAAATATTGGACACGTATTTTTTTCTTTTTTCGATTAAACAAAAAATAAGAAAGATATAGCCCATCAAAGTTTCGTGTGACATCACCCTGTGCAAAAAAATGCAACATTTTATTATTATTTCGTTTATTCAGCTTAAGTATATATAAATTATATTTTTAAATATTCAATATTAAAAAAAAAAACATTTAAAAATATAAAAAATAGTAGCCCACCGATATCGAGAACAGAGTCCAAGCCACCGGCGGTCAGGGCTCCAGAGAAGGGAACCTCCTGACTATACGAGCCGTGTCCAGCAATACTGCTTTCTGAATCAAGCCCTTGATCCAGTCGCCTAACGAGAGCCTCCTAAGGTGTTGGTCGAGGCTCTTGGCTATTAAGCCATTGGCTGAAACAACTATCGGTACAATGGTCGCTGAATCCACTTCCCAAATATCGACAACCTCGCGAGCCAAGTCAATATACTTGATTGTTTATCTTTCTCGGCTTTCACGAGGTTCTCGTCATGCGGAACGGATATGTCAACAATCATTGCACGCCTCTCGCTTCGGTCCACCACCACTATATCAGGCTTACTAGCCTCAATAGTCCTGTCAGTGATGATGAGCCGATCCCAGTACAAAGTGATATGACCATTATCAAGAACTGGGTCGGGCTCATACCTATAGTATGGCACTTCCGATTCCATAAGAGAGTATTTCAGAGGAAGTTGCTGATGTATAATCCTGGCTACAAGGTTGTGCCTATGCAAGTACTCTCCATTAGCAAGACGAGAACAACCAGAGATAATGTGACGGATTGATTCTCCCGGACGGTGACATGCCCGACAGATGTCAACCGTGACAGTCGTCTTTCACAATAAGTCTCCAGTAGTTATTCGTCATGATAACTTCGTCCATAATTGAACAGACAAAACCTTCGGTTTCCCCAAATAGGTCACCGAAACGCAGCCAGGCTACGGACGCCAATTGGTCTACATCGGGCCCATGAAGGGCCCGGAAAAAGCGTTCGTGAAGCTCTTTGCTCTGCCGTACTTCCTTGCGATCGTTAGTGTCAAGCACTATCGGTTTGCGCCAGTTCTCGTTAGCCAGGGCGAGCGGGGTGAGTCCCTTGTCCACTGCCACTACATCTCGATGCATACCCACGTCGGCAGCTAGGAAATATTCCCTGAGACTGCATACCTCGCGGTTGTGTAGGGTCTTAGCATTTAAAAAACCTCGACCCCCACATTTCCGCGGGATATACAGCCTCATCACCGACGATCGTGGGTGATGCATTCGGTATGCAGTCAGTAGTGTACGGACCCGCCTATCTAGGGCGTCAAGTTCTGTTTGAGTCCATTTGAGTACGCCGAAAGAGTACATCAATACTGGCATGACCCAACCGTTAAAGGCGCGCACCTTGTTTCCGCCTGAAAGAAGGCTATTGAGCACCTTTTTCAGGCGTCCAAAGAAACGCTCCTTCAACGATTGCTTCATGTTAGTAATACTGATGCCTAGAGCTTCCGACATACCCAAATACTTATAGGTTTCGGTTGGAGAGAGGGATCTCAGATTTATGGAATCCGTGAGTCGAGTGCTCACGGACTCCACAACCTCACCCGCTTTACATGCATGACTGCACATTTGTCCACACCCAAACTCCATCCTGATGGCACTACTGAAGGTTTCAGTTAACTTCAGTAGCTCCATCAGTTGCAGATTGTTGGGGGCAAAGAGCTTCAAATCATCCATGTAAAGGACGTGAGATATAACCTGACCACCTCTCTTCAACCGATAGCCTAGACCTGAATTCTCCAGAAGTATGCTTAGAGGATTCAAGGCTAGACAAAACCAAAGCGGACTCAAACTATCACCCTGGAATATACCTCGCTCGATCCTTACAGGTTCGCTATTCCTCTGGATATTTCGACATCCTGGATAGCGGAGGACCGTACTCCATTGCCTCATACACGACATCAGGAAGGTGCGTAGTGTTGTATCAATTTTATATAATTCCAGCACCCTCATGAACCATGTATGAGGAACAGAGTCATAGGCCTTTTTATAGTCTAACCAACATATAAAGAAAGAAAGAAAGAAAAGAAAGAAAAAGTGTTTATTCACGTCAAATATGGCGCATACCTTAAAACAACATGTCGACAGATCCTTTCGGGAACGTCGAACCTGCTGGCTAATAGTCATATCAATGAGGAGCAACTCCTTAGTACCGCGGGACCCGTTCCTACATCCATTCTGAGAAGGCGACATGATCGAATTTTCATCAATATGACTATTAATTTTACTTCTCAGTATGGATGTAAGAACTTTATAGACCGTCGGCAAACACGTGATCGGTCTATAATTTTTAGGCTCCGCAGGACTACCTGATTTATGGAGCAGGTGGGTTATTCCTGTTGTTAGGAACTGGGGCAGCGATCCTGACTCTAAGGCAGACTGAAACTGATATGCCAAGCAAGCATGCGATCTTGTAAACCACTTAATCCAGAAATTGTGCAGCCCGTCAGGCCCTGGAGATTTCCAGTTAGGCAACGGACGGACTGCATGAGCTACATCTTGGAGGCTGATGTCGATTGCCCCCATTTGTGGTATTGGATCGCACGCTCGCTCGACCGACAGACACCGACCAGATGCTGCGTCAGAATGAACTCATGGCGTCATCATCCGGGAGGCGCGCGTCAGTCACACCTTGGTCCGGTCGCTCCCAAGCCCTATAAACCCACCTTTCATTAGGTACTCCGGAATGTGCGATTCTGGGTGTATCGCTCAACCCGCCGCTTATACCTGCGGATACGGTTTGCCCATGCATACACCTTCTGCTTCAGGAAGTCTATGCGCTCTGTGACTTGGGACATATAGTCTCGGGGGCTGATGTCAGTCCCCGAAAATGCCCGCCTCACAAAGTGCATCACTCTTGGGCGAGTGTTGCTCTCCCTGAAGCAGATTAGTATCCGATGAGTGCTCTAGCCCCACCAATACAACGCTCGATCCTGCACTGCCAGGCCGGTATAGATTGTTTTGGTCGTGTAGCTACGTCACTGTTTGGGAATTTGACGTGAGCTACACGACATGCCGCTACGGCCGCGCAGTACATGATCGAGTGTGTATCGGTGAGATCTTCACAGTCATCAAAATAACTTGACAACTACGAATCCAGAGCAGCCGCCAGCGCCCTATTCTTGTTACACATGGGCAAACGAGGTATGCGTGGCCTAAGTTCGGAAGGTATGTTGCAACATTCTCGAATCGCACTCTCCACAGCACTCCTCAGTTCACTATTGCACTGATTACTTACGTTAGTGACCGTGTCAGAACTCACCTCGTCTGTGTGGAAAGATATGTGGCTGGATGGTGGTATCACAACTGGTACCACAGGCTGCGATAGAGGGGTAATGACACGGTCACTCATTTCCGTTCGGAGGCGATCAAGTACAGTATCGTCCAACATATGATTACGCAGGGTGACCTGCACCTGATCCGACAGTCGTTGGGTCGAAACGTTGAAAACTGGTTCAAGCACCTGAAACAAAGAGAGCATCCGAACACGGTACGCGGCCAGGCTGTTTCCTCCCTCTGTAGCCCCATAGTATGAGCGCATGACGTTTTCGTTGATGGATTGCGTCCATCGCATGCGCTGTACACTTCCGCCGGAAGCTGGTACCCTATCAGAGGCCGGTGGGCCTCGAGGTCCTAAACAATCCGGCGGCCGACGTCCTCCCCGACGACGCGCAGGTGGTGGTGTCGTCGGCGGCGAGTATTACTCGTCGCTCGAGCTCGACGTAGCTGCCACGGCCGGTGTCACAGCACTCACAGTGAGGCTGGGTTCCGGCGGCGGCGAGGCGGAGCTGAGCGACGAGGCCGGAGGTGATGGGCGTGCACGTCGAGCTACGGCTCTGGTCAATATTCACTTTTCCGTGTTGAGATTTTTCCTTGTCATGAGTATGACATGTAGTACATTTTACGTGTAGCCATTTTAGAGAGTTAGGTACACGTATTTCACAGTAATTATGGTTTTATTGTATTTTTAAGCCTGTTTTTTCTTCGGATATTTCCATTTTAATAAAATATTTCAATATTTGTGTTTTGAAAAAAATTTAGGAAAAATTTTTGACACGTCAGGTTGACACTCGAACCACAGATTATTATTATTACCATTAAGGCTAAGGTGGGAGCTCAGTTCCGCTTCGCTTCCGCCTTAGCCTTTTAATCTAACCTATAAGTTACTTTTTACTATTTTTTCACTTGAGTAATTTATTTTACATTTTTAGTATTATACTTTAAGTATTTGAGGTAGAAAATGCGCGGTCCGCCTAAATTATTCAAAGAATGAAAAAAAGTTGATCATAACAATAATTTGTATTTAAAAATGGTCTTCAAAAAGAAAATGGTGGCTGAAATTTCTCGAAGGTGCCGTCAAAACAGAGTATTCAATAAAATCATTAAAATTAATTAAATATCCATTAAACTACCTACAAATGATTGTTTATTTAGTCATAAAAAATATAAGGTTCAAGAACATGAAACACTTACTTGACCAACTCAACGTGCCTTCTATGACAATCCTTCAGCCTCTTCATAGCAACACCATGCTCAATCTGCATGGATTCCGATCCAAAAATATCCTTCGAATCAATTCTCAACAACTCCAATTCAGCCCTGAAGAATACCATAATAACCATGGAGTTCGTATCAAAAGATGTGATCCAACCTCCTCCATATATGGCTGCGTAGCTTTGATAGATAGAAGCCGCTAAATAGCCAACCATATTATTCTTATCCCAAGGTACCCAAGAGCTGACAACTTGCAAGTAAGTGTCCGTCCCATTTTTTACGTTCAATCTATAAGTCTCCGAGGAAACATACTTGAAGATCGGCGTGACCATGACGATGATAACAGTCGTATACATTAACGACCAGTAGAGATAAGTTATTTTCCTACAATATTTCGTAAATGCGCTCAGTAGCTCCAGTTTTTTCTTGTCGGTCGTCATTCGTTGGTTTAAGTCCGCTTTTGTGACGTATTCTATAATACTGATCCAATACTTTTGCCAAAACAAAAACGTTGTCACTTTTATGACGCTCATTGTAGCCAACATTGTGATCTTCAAGTTATTTAAAAGCAAATTCAGGTCTGACTTTACGAACCAGACATCTATGCACTCGGTCGCAGTGAACACAGTCACTAAAATATGCATGAGTATATAGAAATATCTCTTCAAAATATTTTTTGGGAGCAACAGCCCCCAGAATTGTAATGCCCTAACATTTGGCCCTAATAACGGCCTTTTTGGGTTTTCCAATTTCTGGAAAATATGTTTTAACATCTTACCAGAGCGACTTGATCGAGCAGATTGGAATAATAATGCGATCCCTTATTACGCGATTCCAAAGACAAAGATAATTACGCGATTTCAAGGAATAGAGTTGGGACTAGGTGTCGCTCTGAATATCGAGTTTTTTGCTGAACAAGTTTTTTTAGAACATTGCTAAAAACTTTAATGCGATTATGGTAATAACTGGCATAATTTTAGAATCTGAATTATAATTCTATAGACGTCTTTAAATATAACTCTAGACGATTTAATTTCAGATTAAAATCTGCCAGAAACACAAATCCGGCTCGAAATACCTTAAATATTGTGATTAAATTTAAAAAACGAAAGCAATTCACGATTTGTTGTTATCTTCCATCAATACAAAAAATGATAGCTGCAAGATTAAGAATTGTGTTTCGGTTTAATAATATATATATGATGATAAATTGAATTATTAATTAAAAGGTATTTGTATGTACTGCTTAGTGTTTTAAGTGTTTGCTCTCGGAGAAGACGCCAAAATTGTCACTCGAACGGTGGTTGCTGAAAACCAGCACCGTAGATGTCTGGATTAGCCCAGAGTCACGGTATATGCTGAGCAACGGCCCATTCCTGCTTAGATGCGACGCACAACTTATAATTTTAGATTGTATTAGTATATAATTATGATTTTCTTTTAGTTTTAGTTACTCTTTCATAAGTTAATTTTGTTTATGTTTGTCCCTGTTATGGCAGGCGTCAAAGTGCAACAGATAATCTAGTAATCTAGACAGCTCCGTTGTCTATGGTACAAGATGCAATATTGTTAAGCTCGTTACACACATGGCCTGACAAGGGACTGGCTTTTATATTTTGTACTTTATTTTGTTTTATTGAGTTTTGTTATTTGTGCGTCTATATATAGGCGGAATAAACATATTTTCTTTCTTTTCTTTTCTTTCATTTTAATAATTTGAGCATTAAATCAAGTCTGAGTATCGCAGTGCATGCAAAGTTCGCATTTTAATTAAGTAACTCGATAAATTTTTACCGATCCATCAAATCGTCAGTTTTACAAATAAGCATTATATCCTTGTTAAATAAAAAAATAATAAAAAATGTTTGCACGTAACATCAGCTGATAAATGAGCCAAAAGTTTTTGACATGATATTTTCATAATACTATTTTAGCGGAATCTTGATAGAACAGTGTTTCTGAGATGAATATTTTACCAAGATCTTAGGAAAGTTTGAAGATTAGGAGGAACTTTCAAGTTTTTATAATCCATTCGCGTTGGCGTAAAATGTGTGGTGTTTTTCTGGGTATCCTTGAGTTATTCACTATCTGTATTGAAACAGTTTTTGAGAAAGTAAATTAGCTGGTATATTCTAAGGTTCAAAAGTTTTTATGAGCGTCTAAAAAAATTCTGTCAGAATTATACTATTTCCAAAATGTATCTAAGTTTTCTTTTCTCTTTTTTTTTTGGGGTGCAAAATCTCCGCATGGATGAAACGAAAGAGTGTGTCAGACCGAAATCAATCACGGGTTCCTTCAGTTACACTTTGCGTTCCAAAACTATGAAAATACTTTCAAGCAATGATGTAGCCCGCCTAAGTTAGTTTCTTTATTTATATCTTAATTTTTCTGTTTCTTAAAAAATAAGTTACTTATTGCTTAAATAAATCTTATTCTTCTTCTTCCTGCCCTTATCTCATATTATTTGGGGTTGGCGCAACACTATAGCTTAAAATAAATAATATTATATTAACATCTTAATTTTTCTGTATCCTAAAAAATTATAATTAAAGCAAAGGAGGAGGCCGACCGCATCAGGCAAAGACGCTCTCGCTGTCGCCGGGGTTCCGATCCCTATTTCCGGCAACTGTAGGCGCAGGCTTGCGGACGACGAACAATGGGTAGCTCGCTGTCCGCCTTCCGGTAACCGTCCGGACCGAGCCCAAGTCGTCGACGGCGCACTGTGTCCGCGCGCTTCAAGAAGTTGTCAGCAACGGCAGGGGCCCAGCTGGGTCGAAGCCTACTGGAGCCAGGGTTAGTTTCGAAAGAGTAGCTCAGCCCCGGTATGAAGACACGAAGGAACGGGGTTGGGTTTTTAGTTAGTAAAAGTCTGACACTATCTCCCGCTCCGCCCAAGAGCGGGGATGTCATTAGATGATTTTTTCAAAGAAAAAAAAATACCATTTCCTTTTAATCATGAACCATTTTTTTGCCATTTTCAGAAAAGGCCCAAAAAGATTCATCATCGTCATCATTTCAGCCGAAAGTCGTTCACTGTTGGACATAGGCCTCCCCCAAGTGTCGCCACAATGAGCGGTCCTGTGCGTCTCGCATCCATCGGATTTCCGCAACCCTTACCAGGTCGTCGGTCCACCTTGTAGGAAGCCTTCTAACGCTACGTCTTCCGGTACATGGTCGCCGTTCCAGAACCTTTCGGCCCCAACGGCCATCTGTTCTGCGAGCAATGTGTCCTGCCCATTGCCACTTAAGAACAGCAAAAATTAAGATACTTGTTGATTAAAATAAATAATTTAATATTTCTGCGTTGGCCTGCTACCCATTGCTCGGCATCTGGGATCGGGATCCCGGCGGCTGGGGCGTGAGTGGGTATCTGGGATCGGGATCCCGGCGGCTGGGGCGTGAGTGTCGCTCCCTCACACGTACATGTGCATTGTGCAGCCTCCTCCTTTGCTAGCATTACTGCTCCGCAGAAAGAGGCGACCGCCTGCGCCGCGAAAGCTGACTTGTGCGGATGTAACAATCCAGACAAACCCGGACGTTGGATAAGTCTTCAACGAAGTTATTTTTAATATTACGCTCAAAAAATACATAAATTCGAAAGTTTTCTTTATCGCCTGTTATATCAGAGCATAATTTATTGCTCCAGCAATAAATCCTTACTTTTCGTCCCTAATTAAAATATTTCAGGGTTTTTAAAGATAAAAATATTGAGGCAAGGTTTTAATTTTAATCCATGTTAATCTTGTTTAAAGGGCCATTTGTTTTAAGAAGAAAATTTTACATGCTATTGAACTTTTGATTGGGTTTTAAAGAAAGGAAGAAAATAAAAAATAAAAATATTTTATTTGGCACACGTACACAGATGCACACAATGTAAACACAAGATAAAAAAAAAAAATAACATTGTGTCTCACACCTGCACCAAATAGGTCCAAATAGGTTTTACTCAATTTAAAATCTGCGAAAAATCTGACAAAATCTACATTAAAGAAGGTCAGTCTTTTTGACATTAGAAAGGGCTTGCTCGGAGTTTCCTTGCGTGATCGCATCAAGAATGAAGATATCCGCAAGAGAACAAAGGTCACCGACATAGCACGAAGAATCGCCAAACTTAAATGGCGATGTGCGCATCGCCACTTGCACATTGTTCGCAGAACAGATGGCCGTTGAAGCCGAAAGGTTCTAGAGTTACGACCGCGTACCAAAAGACGAAGCGTTTAAAGACCTCGTACAAGGTGGACCGATGCCCTGGTAAAGGTTGCGGGAATCCGATGGATGCGAGATGCACAGGACCGTTCATTGTGGCGACACTTGGGGGAGACTTATGTCCAACAGTAGACGTCTTTTGGCTGAAATAATTGAGTGGCGCCTTTTCTGAAAGTGGCAAAAAAATGGTACGTGATTAGAATGAAATGGTTACATTTTGAGTAATCCTACTAATACTCGTATTATAAACGCAAAAGTTTGTATGTATGAATGTTTGTTGCTCTTTAACGCAATACTTCTGAATGGATTTCTATGAAACTTGGTACACTGGTAGACCATGTCCTCGAACAGCACATTGGATACTTTTTATCCCGGGAGTATGTAACCTTGCGATCATTTTGTACTATCAAGCTTGCGAAGCCGCTAGCAGTAGCTAGCACTTAACATGGCACAAAAATTACAAAATTACTCTTGGCCAAGTAAAACAAGTTCAATAGATTGTCAGTTTCATATTGATTTCTGAAAATGTTTAAAAAAATATAAATAATTATAGAATTGCTAAAAATGTAATATGAAACCGGAATGATCTCCTTTGTCTCATTCTTTCTAAATATTCATTAACATGTACAAAAAATACTTCTGCTACACAACAGGCAACTACGTTAAATACTGTTAAAGACTATTTAGAAGACAAGTCCACACCCAACCTGTAATGTGCAAGTTAGATTAATTAACGACACTGACTATGAACATAATTTGCACGCTATGTTAAGGCAGGATATGCTGAAACAAATTTACTGTAACACCTTATATACCATATTCTAGCAAATAAATGTTTTGATTTGATTTGATTTAGAATTTTCGCCGACCAACACGAATACACTTGACAATTTAAATGAATTAAAAAAAAACTGATTCATCAGAAAATTTACTTTATTTTCGTTTCACGAAATTTTATCGATAAAAAAATCAATAGCGTCCCATCCCTACTAATAACAATTAAATAATACTGTCGTATTATCACTTTCTACCTTACTGTTAATTGTGACACCTTCCATAGATTTTTCAGTCCTTAATTACATATTAGCCGTTGTCATTATTCGGAAAATTTAATGGAATTATTTCTCTTATAATAACTTAATTTTATAGCGTGCGATATAATTAAGTTCATTATTTTGATTTATTATGGCATTGAGATTTCACGTGGCTATGTCTGTATGTAATTTATTTTCTGAAAAGGAGATGTCTTAATTTATTTTTTCCATTTATCATTTATTATCAACTTCTTTTAAATTATGTACAGGCTTGCGTTTGATTACTATCTCACCTCCATTTATCTGCAGACTGGCTACATTATTTGATTTTTAATCTCGTTTTAGCAAAAGAGCGTGTCAGACTTTTACTGAATTTGACCCTAAAAAGAGAGAAAAATCTTAGAGAGTAATCTTAGACAGTCGTAAACAGTAATGCTAGCAAAGGAGGAGGCCGACCGCATCAGGCGACGGCGGCGCTCACAGCGCCCCAGCCGCCGCCGCCGGGATTCTGATCCCGATTTCCGGCCACCGTAGACGCGGGCTTGCGGATGGTGAGCAAAGGATAGCTCGCTGTCCAACCGTCCGGTAACTATTCGGACCGAGCCCGATTCGTCGACGGCGCACACTGTTCCCGCGCGCCTCAAGGAGCTGTCAGCAGCAGCAGGGGCCCAACTGGGTCGAAGCCTACTGAGGCCAGGGTTTTCCGAAAGGGAAGCTTGGTCCCAGTACAAAAGGTAAGAAGAAACAGGAGTGGGTTTTTAGTCAGTAAAAGTTTGACACTATCTTCTGCTCTGCCCGAGAGCGGGGGATGTCATTAGATGATTTTCCGGACGAGAGAAAAAAAAGAGTGTCTTAAAAATTTTATCATCATCATCATCTTCCAACCCTTGTCTCGTCTTATTTGGAGACAGTGCAACACGTTTTATACTTCCACTCGTCATGCTATCACTTCCTTTTCTTTCATATCACTCTTCACACAATCCATCCATCTTTTCTTTGGCCTCCCTCTCCCTCTCCACGCGTCTACATGTACTCATAACTCTTTTAGTATCGTGCGTTTAATTCCTCCTCTTTACATGACCATACCAAGACAAATGGTTCCTCTTCAAATTTTCAGTCACTGGCACCACTTTCAAACTTCCTTTAATATACTCATTTCTTACTTTATCCATTCTCGCAAGAATTTCCCTGGTCTCTCTTTCTTTTTCGGTGAGAAAATCATCCAATGACATATCCCGCTTTAGGGCGGAGCAGGAGATAGTGTCAGATTTTTACTGACTAAAAACCCACGTCTGTTTCTTCGTTGCCTTTTGTACCGGGGCCGAATCTTCCATTCAGAAACAAAGCCTTGGCCCCAGTAGGCTTCGACCCTGCTGGGCCCCTACGGTATGCTGACAATTCCTTGATGCGCGCGTGGAACAATACGCGCCGTCGACGTCTTGAGCTCTATCCGAACGGCGAGCTACCCATTGCTTGCCGTCTGCAAGCCCGATCCTCCTATAATATTTTGAAAAATAAATATAACATTAGACATTATCTGGTTTGTTAAGTAAGTACATTTACCGTCACGGATCTTGAGCGTTCGGTGTCAGAGTGAGGATCGCTTTGCGCGTTCTATACATTGGCGAGCCAATCGCCTTCGTTGTTAGATACATGCAGCAACGCAGGGAACGAATCAGGAGTGACGTCTATGACACGATGGCGCGGCGAGCCAATCACTGACACTCCCCGCCCCCGCGTCTCACGTCGCACCACTAAAGAGAACGAATATTTGACTTCTGCGCAACTTGAAGCCAGCGCTCAAGATCCGTGCCGGTAATTGTACGAGTCTGTACCAATCATTATCATTACTCTTGGAACAATATGTGAAAGAATTTCAGTTCTCGAATAGCTTTATAATGCAAAACATATTATTTTGGTACGTCAGCATCGCCGTCGTTTGAACCTATTTAGGAGTTCTCGTTCGAGTAGAAAATTAGAGAAGTCAGTTTTTATCAAGATGAAAAATATATTTTTCTTTTTATTATTTTTAGATCTGAAAAAACGTTAACCTTGCATTGAATTATTGTCTTGAGAAGAGAAATACGAATATAACAGAATAGAATAAACTTTACTATACACCAATAAATTAACGAAACTGAAATTCAGTAAATATTTAATTATACAATGTTATTCGTAAAACACTGGCAACCTCTCTGACTATGTTACTAACGACTATATATAAGACTATGTTACTAACATCATAAACATCAACTTTTGCTTTATGACTTTAAAAAAATTATCATCCATTGGTTCATCAGATTTTCAAACAAAAGTAAACATATTTAATTTGAACGTTTTAAATGTTACGAAGTCTATGCAAAGCAAGCGACAATACAACAGTGGAGGGGTGCGGGGATCGTGCGCTAGAAGCGTAGGTAGGCAAAATACAGAGTTGAAATGTGTTAGATAGAACAATGAAATCTTGAATCTTGATCTTGAAGGTTTGTTTTTGTTAAATTAAGTTTTGTAAAAAAAAAAAAACTCTTATAATTAATCAATGCAAAAGGTACACCAAGGGTGTTTTTAATATCGTGCGGTATCGGTGCGTGGGTGTTTGTAACCCCCGCAAATGTCCTTTTCATACAAGTATTTTTTGTTGCATCGCCCCGCACGCATTCTGCGAGTGTATCTCCCGCATCATCATTTTAGCTGCAAGACGTCCACTGTTGGACATAGGCCCTCTCTTAGGGTGGGGGGGGGTCCCGCATGCGTGATGAAATCCGCATGATATTAAAAACACCCTTACCTAATGGTCACTGACGTAATCCCATTAAATTAGTGTGTAATTTCAAATTAATTACGAGTTTAGAACATTCAATGTGACGATTTGCGATACCCCACAGTAGATTTATGAGCGAAAGATCTCAAATTAAATGATCTTCGCTTGAGAAGGAGTGTCTGTCAAAAAGTCGTCGCTGTCCCAAAGAGGCGTCCCCTCTGGGCACAATTACTATATATTAACGGCAGGTACGGACAAATGATTGCGTCCTTAAGAACGTTTAATGAGAAAGTCATTACGGTAGCGCGTGACCCGTTCCCTATTGCGACTGGGCGCTTGTAAGTGGAGACGGCAAAAGTGCTACTTCGTTTATTTTTATAATAATTTATTTAAATAAAATTCGTGTGAAGTTTTATATGAGGTATTCTCGAGCAGTTAACTTTTGGGTGGTAAAAAAATGTCACTGTGTTAGGTGTGCACAAAAATACCTAAGGCAGGAACTGCAAAACTAAGACATGCATTTAAAGCCTACAATACACGTTGGTCGAGCGTCACCGAGTGAAGACCAATACCAACATCTAGACAGTAAATTTGCCTTGTCTTGCTATCGCTCGGTGTCGCTCGCCTAGTTGGTTGAGTAAAGACAGGCGTCAACGTGTATAGACCTCATTTGGCGTAGCTTGTCACAACTCGCAGGCGCTCGTGATCACTTGCCTCACTTCGGAGCGGTGGGCGGCGGCGTCGGTTTTTCTGCACAGATCAAAGGCGCTCGCCCATCATGTGGGCGTCTCCTCAAAACTCGTCTATGTTGGCCATTTGCATTGGTTTCCTTCAAGCTTGCCGAACGTCAAAACAGTAGCGCTTGCCTTGTGTCAATTAGCCTGAATTTGCCTAGGCTCGCATTGGCATATGCTCGGCCAACATGAATTGCAGGCTTAAAATTACACAAACTATAAACTAAAATTTGTAAATTATACAACGCAAGTTAACTAGCATTGTATAGTTTACATCGCCATCATACTTATAAACTAACCAAATCGGCTCAAGATTACGACGCTAACTGGAGCATGTCTGCTTGGTTTACCATAAGTAATAGTATTATTGAAATTCAGATTAAAAATTTATCGAGATTAGGTGCAATAGTAAAATTCATATCAATACAATTTTATATACTCGTAAGTACATAATATACTGTTTGTCTGATCGCATTATAGGAACAGATCTTTTGTATATATCAAACATAATATTATTAATGACAGAAGAATAAAAAATACCTACTTTAAAACTCGTTTTGTAAACATTGCAGTAAGACATGTAACATTGCAAACAGAAAGAGAAAGAAAGAAATAAAAAAGAAGTAAGAAAAAACAGTTTCTTATTGTGACTTGTACAGGATAAACAATAAATTATCTAGTAACCATAAACAATAAAAAGTGATAATGATAAAAAGATAACAAAGCATATTTCAAGAGGGCTTATGATGTCATAGACACACTCACGAAACAAAGACTAATAATGGCTGGTTTACACAATGTAAGCTACTGATTAGACAGTACGCAGTTACTCGTATGCCAGTAGCTCGGCTCGCCTTAGCTGTTTTCAAAATAATAGTAGCTGTCCAGTCTTCTAATGAGTTTATAGCATCGCGAAGTCGCGAAAACACACGGGTTCCACTCTCTGTCCAGCTGGTACTGGCGAGCTACGGCCGACCGCGTCCAAATGATGCAAACGATGGCTGAGTTGCTGCTATGTATGAGTTGCTGATGGACGAGCAGGCGAGTGATAACAAAAAAATGTTGAAGTAACTCAGATGCGAACTACTGTCTAACTCGCACGCGCGAGTTACTCGTTAGTGACGTCTTAACAGTGCGAGTTAGTGCAGTGCAGCTACTTGGCAGACTGATTCGTACACTAGCTCGCACTGTGTAAACCAGCCATCTACACTAATATAATAAAGTCAAGTTTGTAAGTGGTAATCTCTGAAAGTCCTAGTCCGATTGCAAAAATTTTTCACCGATAGAAAAATGCTTTATTCCTAATAAAGAGGTAAAGTTAGTTTTTTGTTTTTATGTTTTTTTTTGTTTGTAGGAGGTAATCTCTGGAAGTACTGGTCCGATTGCTAAAATTTGTTCACCTATAGAAAGCTGTTTTACTCCTAAGTGACATAGGCTATATTTTATGTACGCGGACGAAGTCGCGGGCAAAAGCTAGTATGCAATAAAAAGAGAATCTCTGTAATATTGATTTACGCCCACTATATTATTTACTTGCATTCGCAGCTAGTAATAGATTTTATTCACCTCTTGCCAGTAATCTCATAATGATCTGATTGATTTAGCTTAGATCCACGCACTATTTCTGAATTAGCTAAGCCAACGTGGGTTGTAAGTTCTTTATGGATGTGGGTATCAACGTAAAAGTATATACTTTGATATTTCGACTATAAAAGTCGCTTTAATTTTCGATATTTCGACGAAAGCGATCATAGGTTTACATGTACTAAATGGTGAATGGTGAAGGAGCGTTACATTTTATTTTAATTTTTCTTTGGCTGACTCAATTATATATTTAATATTTATTAGTAGATAATATTATTTTGTATAATAATAAAAATAATAATAACTGTTTATTTTCGGCATCGGAGGCCCATAGAAAAAAATACATAAAATAATCTTAAGCAATACTGAATAAACTAATACCTGTCATACTTCTTATTATAACAATAAAACCTATTCTTCATTATTTTTTTCTTTTCTTATTTATACACGTAGCATCGGCGTCGTGTTCCGCGGCGTGGTGTCGCGTAGCCGTCCTCGGAAACGTCGATACACGACACCTCGATAATGTACGTATTTGTATTATTATGTCTTATTAGTATTTTTTCTGATATTTATACACTGACAACCCTAAATCTCTCTCTTGTCTGAAAGATTTTTTTAAGGTCACGCCGCCTTGGTGTCCCGGTGAAATATAGCCCTAAGTGTAACAAGAGATAATGTCAGACTTCTACTGATTAAAACTTATTCTTCAATTGCTCTTGGCGTTACAGGACTGCGGTAACTTATTGCTTAAGAGCGTCTTTTCCAAGGTACATTTTCATACCACCGCTCTTTCGTGATTATGATGTTATTATACATATTTCTTTAGTCATCTTGGATTTACAGCTATCTTGTTTATTATTTAGGCTTCTATAGAAATCCTAATATAAATTTGAGTAAAACTAATCTTGTAAAGACCATTGAAAATCTGCTATTTAACTTTGGCCCTCCATAATGGACTCATGTACAAAAAATATAAAAAAAGCACATTTTTAGAAGCCTTGCACATTTAATCGATATTTTGAATGAAGACAATTTTTCTGGAAAACATTTAAGAGTTTTTTTTGTGGGTAAAAATCATCCATGACATGACATCTTCCGCTATTGAGCGGGGCGGGAGATAGTGTCAGACTCTTACTGACTAAAAAACTCACCCCGTTCCTTCTTACCTCTCACACCGGGGCCGAGCCTTCCTTTCAGAAGCAGACCCCTGGCCCCAGTAGGCTTCGACTTCAAAACTTTTAAGAGTTAAAAAAAACACATATTTCCTGGAACAAGTTTTGTGAAATATTCGAGTAAATCACGGGATTACCGAATACCTACAGAGTTTTCAGGCGTAATCTCTCTCTTTTCGCATTGCCTCTTCATCAAATATCACGTTGGATTGCGTTAGATGAAGCAACTAGCTTTTAAACCATGCTGATGTTGACAATAGGCGAGTGAAAAAGAACCCACTTAAACATGTATCCCATATATTCGTGGCCTGTTTACAAATCTACAGATTAATAAAGTACAATTATGGTGTTACACTGTTTCCATGTACTCGAGCCAAACGATACTTAAAGCTCAATAACGGGCAGCATTGCCCCGATTTCGGCTTAACACTTGAGCGTGGTGCATACGAAGAATTCTCGCCACAAACCGCACCGTTATCGGGATTCCGAATTGCGGTTATCGGACCCAGTGCAAAACGGTAGCCTGATATTGACCGATGTTTTGTTGCAGAACTTTTAATAGGGAATATGCTTGAAAAAGTACATTATGATATAATTATGTATAATGGTTCTGATTTCCAGTAAAGCGGTATTTAGCACTCAGACATTCGAGCGTAAAGACAAACATACTGTTAAGGGCCAAGCGCCCGAAAAGTGCCATAAAACAGTGATTTTCTGAGGTCTACTCCTCCGTATCGGCTAGGTCAATTGGTTTGAAAAAAATATATGTTTATTATAGATTAATGAACAATAATATCAACATTTGATTTTTTCGTGCAATTAATACTTTTAATTGCACGAAAAAAAAAAATTTAACAATTTCGCAACTTTTCCCTACTCCTTCGAAACGGCTTGGACCTATAGAAACATTTTTACACATAAAAATTGGTGGTTAAATATTCTTCAAAGTGAACATTGCATATGTAAATCAATCAATATCTCGCAGAGAAAATGGATTTAAAGCGCTTTCCGGGCGCTGCTGGCCGCAAATAAATGCACAGATTTGCGCACTGCCACCTAGGCGAGGGCGAGAGTTGCGTTCACATAATTTCGGTCAGATGGTTCAAGGGACTATAGGTACGCCTTAAGGGTGTGGAATGATGGTAAAATGAAGAGTTGAGCAGTGGTGGCCGTGTGGTAATGTCCCTGATTTACGAGTTGTAGGTCGCAGATTAAAACTCAGCCAGGCGCATTTCTTTGTGTATTTTATTTCGTCTCCAAACTTAAGTGGCAATGGGCAGGACAATGTGTTCACAGAACAGATAGCTGTTGGGCCGAAAGGTTTTGGAGTCGCGATTGCGTACCGGAAGATGCAGCCTTGGAAGACCTTTTACTAAGTGAACCGATGACCTGGTGAAGGTTGTGGGAATCCGATGGATGCGGGATCCACAGGATCGTTCATTGTGGCGACACTTGGGCGTCTATCGGCTGAAATGATGATGATTGATGATTTTATTTCTTCACCACTGCTCTCAAAACAGTGAAGGAAAACATTGTGAGGAAACCGGTATGTCCAAGAACCATAAATTCAAAGACATATGACATTCACCAACTCGCACTGGGCCCGCGTGGTGGATTGTGGCTCATTCCTTCTCCTAGACAGGAGGCCTGAATATCAGCAGTGGAAACATTAAAAGGCCGATTAAGCTATATGCTATTATGCATACACACAAACTTTCTTTATCAACGATTTTTTTTTTTGATGGGTCAAAATCATCCAAATGATATCCACCCTTGGACGAAGCGGGAGATAATTTCAGACTCTCACTGACTAAAAACCCAACACGTTCCTTCTTGCTTTTCATACCAGTGTCGAGCTTTCCTTTTGGAGCTAGGTAGGCTTCGACCCAACTGGGCCCCTGCTGTTGCTGACAACTGCTTGAGGCGCGCGGGAACAGTGCACGCCTTGGACGACTTGGGCTCGGTTCGGATATCACCGGATGGTCGAACAGCGAGCTATCCATTGCTTGCCATCCGCAAGCCCGTGCCTACGAAGGCCGGAAAATGGGATCGAAATCCCGGCCGCGGCTCTGGCGTGAGCGCCGTTACCTGATGCGGTCGGCCTCTTCCTTTAAGAGCATTACTGTTTCGCAGAAGGTGGCGACCGCTTGCCACTCCTCATCGCTGCGGACCATGGCCGGTACTAAAGTCCGGCGCGAGAGAATCTCCGCCGCCGATCGCCCCCACAAGGACTTTTCTTTTTAAGATTGATTTTTCTGCCAAGATTCTGTCTCGTGGCATTCAGTTACAGATACAAGGAACGACCTTTATAGCCATTTCATGGCTATTTTATTTATGTTATTGGGGTGCCTGACTTTTTAAAACGTAACTTGTGGTACTACAGCCGTCTCAATGAGAATACTTGAGTGACTTTTTCGTCTGATTCTAATTGACTTCTCCTGTTAGGGCAAGCTTGATGGATCTATTAGTAAAAGTCAAAGTACTTGGTAAAGTAATTAGGTCAGGAATTTAGTGCCTACTTGAAACGAGGCTGAGTCAGCTCTGTATTTCGATTTAGTCTTTTTCATTTGATGTCTTAAGCCTTAATAGTGACACACGGAAGAGAATTTTGGAAAAAAAGTATATTTTATTTTATGGAATGCTTTATGTACACAAAAATACAGAGGCGACGATGTTTTCCACAAGTGTGGAAGACTTCATGGAGTACGTGCTTCAAAAGACGAAGTACGCACTGAGGGTACAGCTGCTGGGGTTGCACCGAAACGTCAATTTTATAGAATAGCATACAATAGCACGAAGGGAACTTAGTGCAATGTAAAGTGTTACTAACATACTCTTAAGTCTTATTTGCTAACGATAACGTGTATTTACTCTATATATGTTAGTCTGTATGTATCTATGGGCCAAGATGCCTGAAAATAAAATGATTTATTATTATTTTTTATTAATGCCTTACGAATATTCTACCAGACAACCTTTGGGTGATGCAGAGAAAAATAGTGGTAGGTGCAGTAAAAGAGTGAGAAAATGGTGAATACAAAAATGGATATACTAATAAACCATAGTTACAATACAATTATACAATCACTGCTTAAAGTGAGTTACTTTGAACTTTTTAGTAATTTTTTGCGGTCGGGTTTCACATCACTCTTTTATTTTTTATGAGAAAAGAATTAAATTTTCTCTTCAAGCCCTTTATTTTGATACCTTACATGACCCTAACGGCCTGATCAGGAATTCAGTTTAGCGGTGAGTGTCGCGGTATCAGTAAGCGGGCGCGCGGCGCTATTACAGGTCGCGCGGTGAATCAAGATCGCTTGGTGAAAGCAGTGGGGGCAATCGGCGCATGTGTACAATTGCGCACAGAAATTCTTAGTATGTTAGGATTTTATTTTTAATTTCGTATGTTTTAACCTTAGTAACATAACTTATAATAAAACTAGTTTTTGCTTGTAATTTATCTTGTAAGTAAGTAAATTCAGATTTTTTTTTTTTTAATTAAAATAAAAATAAAAAATAAATCATTTCGTTAGTTTTTTTCTTAACGTAACAATTCAAGTCGTAAACCATTTTTCTGGCTTGCCGTTTTAAAACTTTATTTTTAACCATTTTTTTTTTACCACTACTTATTACTAATACGATAACACAAGCTGTACGCAACAGTACCCAAGTACAACAGTATCCAATAGACGCGTGAACAACGCGGGAATTGAAGAGCGACGGATCTGCCAATAACGTGTCGCCGTCGGCGCACACCCGCCCGCACGTCGCCATATAGACCTTAGAATTGAATACTGCGCATGCCCCTTCCACTTTTGCCGAGCGATCTTAATTCACCGCGCGACCTGTACCAGCGTCTCGTGGCGTGCTTCAAACATTCTCATACTTTAGTTTTTACCGTTCGCCGGCCCGTGCTTAACTCTGCTCACAGCGGCAAGGTCGTGTACGGGCCTTAACAAAACCTCTCAAGCTCAAATGCAATAAGCCTTTTAGGCTCTTGGACGTGCTAAAGACATATAAATAGGTACGAGTACATACATCCAACCAAGCTCGTTGTCCCGCCGTCCGGTGACCATACTGACTAGGCCCGAGTCTTCCAAAAGAGATACCCGGGGACCTGGGTGGTGTTAGTCAGTAAAATTTGGACATCCTCTCGCTCCGACCAAGAGCGGAAGAAGTCATTGGGTGATTTCCCACTTAAAAACGAAAGTTTTTATAATATTTGTTTAGATAGTATAGATACATACACCCCTAAATTCGAGTCCAGTGACCCGTAGGTAATTGTCGGCGTTGCGTACAAACTACCTACAGATCATTGAACTCGCTCCGCTGACGTTTTCTTAAAGAAATTAATTTCGTACATGCGTAAATTAATACGTGTTTTGAAACCCTCCACGGGATTAAAACGATTAAAATCGAACGGAGTATACAACCTTATTTTTAGTATTTGAGAATCTTGAAACATCTGTCTAGTATTTTTTTTATGTAAAGAATTAATGTACAAAATTTCAAAACTGTATTATGAAAAATCACAAAGTTATAAGCCCGTTATGGTATCTGGTTGGTGACATAAATAGGTGCATGGTCACCTGGCCACCCGCACTACTGAGAAATCGTTTTGCTCCTGCACAAAATATTTGGGAAAAAATGTAACACGGTGTAAAAAATATTGGAATCGATTTAGTTACTGATTCTGAATAAACTATATTCAGGTTTTGCATAAACCAGTGGTGGCCGAGTGGTAACGGCCCCGACTTACGAGTTGTAGGTCGCGGGTTCAAACCCAGCTGGGCGCATTACTTTGTGTAATTTATTTCATCACCACTTCTCTCAAAACGGTGAAGGAAAACATCGTGAAGAAACCGGCATGTCCTAGAGCCAAAAATTTGAAGACATGTGACATCCACCAACCCGCACTGGGCCCGCGTGGTGGATCACGGCCCATTCCCTCTCCGAGAGAGGAGCCCTGAGTCCCAGCAGTGGGAGCATTATAAGGCCGACTATGTTATGCAAGATATTAATGTGATAATGTCTTATAATCTTTTCTCTAGTTAAACTGAAGATACTGAATAACAGACTTGGGTATTCAGAAGATAACTCGTCAGATGAGAGCTGTAATCAAGTCATTTATGTAATGGAGAGCAATCCTCCTGCAAAATGGATGCTGTTACACCCTATGAGACTATTATTGTGGTAGCGATGAGGGGAGGGGTGAAGTGTTACGTCTCAATTTTTTAATGCATAAATGAGGTGTTAAGCTATCATTGTTGAAAACTTATGTACATAGTTGTCGATCTGGATTTAATACTTAGGTACTCGTAGTTTAGGGAGGTCAAAGAAAAGATTGATGGATTGTGTGATGTGAGTACACACTCACATCACACAATCCATCAATCTTTTCTCCAGAAAAGAATTATATCACACACAAACGTGTGTGATATAATTCTCTTCTTTCTTTCTTCTTTTTTGTGTTTGAACAAAATCTTCCAGCCCTTGTCTCTCACAAAGTTAATTCATTAATCAATCATATAAAAAAGTGCTCAGATTTTGTCACTGCGGGAGGCTAGATAAAAAAGAACATCTCAAAAATACTCGGAGTAGGACGTAATTTTTTTATTATAATATAATATAATATAATATAATATAATATAATATAATATAATATAATATAATATAATATAATATAATATAATATAATATAATATAATATAATATAATATAATATAATATAATATAATATATAATAATATAATATTCCACAACTATCACACAACGCCGTCTAGTCCCAAGCTAAGCAGAGCTTGTGTTATGGGTACTAGACAACTAATAAACATACTTATCTATTTCTAAATACATACATATTATGGATAAATTACACCCAGATACAGAACAAATGATTATGCTCATCACACAAACATTTCTCCTGGTTGGGAATCGAACCCACGACCTCCGGCATAGCGATCAGGGTCACTAACCACTACACCAACAGGCCAGTCATATTATAACAGGGTTAGGGGGAACAAATTAACAGATTATTGTTTTGTACCCGTAACTTAGACATGATGGAACGATTGGCACCAAAGCCTGTGGACGCTATCCAACACGATGGATGGACTTCATCTAATCGCTGGCACATTGCAGCATTAACGACAATCCCTAAGCTGCCAAACACAGAACTGCATGGCGTCGCATCGTGAGAGAGGTGGTGGTGCTAAACTCGAACGATCAGTCGACCACTCTGTTAAAATTACACGACTAAGAATAACTTGGTTAATTTCTGTTGAAACTGGCCACCTTGATCGAAATTCGGTCGCAAAGTTTATTTTAGAGGCAAGACGATATGTTATTTTACAATGGCTTAACATAAATAAATACCCAACTCAACACAGGTATCGTATTGTTATTTATCGAGGATGATATCTTAATATTACAATGTAAACAAATATTTCAAAATTGGAAACAGGCGCAGCTAAACTCAATCCCACTTACCCAAATCTAATGCAAGATGACCTTACAGAACCCATCCGTAACTCATGGAGGATAACATATTTGGGTAGGACCATAGATTAAAAATTTATAGAAGCGAAACTTCAGATACACTTACTAATTCATTCTAACTACAGTTTGAGAGGTGAGACGAGATTGAAACAACTCGATATATGTAGATATTTTATAGGGAGTAACTAAAGGAAGTAAGCCTTTACTTATCTATACTATAATAATATTATAAGGAGTGTTAGTATTTTTGTTTTTTGCTTGTAGGAGGAAATCTCCGAAAGTACTGATATGATTGCAAAAATGTTTTCACCGATAGAAAGCTGTTTTATTTCTGAGAGACATAGACTATGTTTAATGAATCATCATCACCAGCCTTTTTTTAAATGTTCCCACTGTTGGGACTCAAGCCTCCTCTCTAGGAGAGGGAATGGGCCGTAATCCACCACGCGGGCCCTGTGCATGTTGGTGAATGTCACATGTCTTCGAATGTTTAATGAATGCTAATATTTAATAAAAAAATTTGGGTTTTGCGCAAAAAAAACTTCTTGAAATAAATGGTATTCAGCTATTTTACAAATCTGACGTAGACGAAGTCGCGGGTTTCAATAAGTTGTAAATTGTAACTGTAATCTAGTTTAAAAGCCAGTCTTAATTTTTAATACTGCCAAAGCTGAAAGCTATAATATGTCGTGGTCAGATCTTAGAAGCTGATAACTTCATGAAATGGCCAAATAAACCTGGCCAAATCGTTATAAACGTTAAAATTTGTCGATATTTCAGTTCTCGTTTAACCTACTGTCTTTACAGCTATTATTATCATAAAAATCCTACATCAATGATATGGAATATCGATCTCATCTGATGGTAAGCAGTGATTCAAGCGTTGATGGTGAGGTGCACTTACATACACCCAAATTACTGCACCTTAGAGACACCCAAATTATATTCACACGGGAAGACCGCAGCAGGTAAATTGTTCCAATTGATTGATGTACGCTTTAAAATGATCACACGGAACGCTTAGTCCGTAGAGGTTTCAACAACATAATGCTTTGATCACACGTACCGAGTAAAAAGGCGAGACAGTAAAATGCTTCTCGGCCGAGACAGTGATGTAAGCGAGTTGTAGACATAAGCGGTCGGCCGAGCTCTCGGCGCTGTGTTTACACATACCAAGTGCTCGGCCGAGAGCACTGTCTCGCCCGTTTACTCGGTACGTGTGATCAAGGCATAAGGGTGGATACTCGCCGCACGTCGGATTGTTCGATATATTTTTTAGGCTTGTCGTCGCAAACTCCGTGTGTCGCCTCTATATTTTTTTATTCTTTGACAAGATCCGCTATCCGTTCTGTAACTTGTATGGGACGATGATACAGCAGAAATGTGATGGGCGACTGGTAAATGGGGTCTCAGCTGCCGTTTATGTTACACTAGGTTGGGAAGGCGGGTTTACTTGCTGATATATTGAGATTCATTGTATAGTGTTTGCGCTAAACTTTGATTAGCGTAGGTTTTAAGGCTGATAGAAACTTAGTAGCCATGACGGGAACGGAAAAATCATTCAATTAATTAATTTCAACGGATAATAAGAGATAAACTTTAAATTATTTTAGGTCCGCTTATTGTACTACACTTAGATTTTGTAAATGCTTATCTTATCCACATTATGAGGTGTACAATACAACATTATTTTAATTTTATGCGAAACATAAATGTTCAGAATCAGTAACTGAATGGATTCCAATAGTTTTTACACCATGTTATATTTTTAACCAAAATTATTTAAAAAGGTCATAAGTTGGACACCACCGACATTGTTGTACTTAATGTCGGTGGTGTCCAAATAAACAGGTCACGACAGGTCATAGTGGGCATTAGAAAACAGCAAACAGTTGAGTGTAGGTGCAAAACAACCCCTCAGTCACCTGGATGGCCCGGTGACTATGTATTTTTGCTGACATAAACAAGCTTATAACTTTGCGATTTTTCGTGATACAGTCAAGAAATTTTGTACAAAGACTTTAAATTAGATACGTGTTTCGGATTTTGCATATCTCTTCTACTTCTTCTTCTTCCTTGCCTTATCCCTTTATTTGGGGTCGGCTCTCCTCGTCTTTAGGCGCCAGGATAGTCTATCCTGGGTTGTCTGTGCGTCCAGCTGAGCCCGTTCCAGATCTTTGGACACGGTTGTCCACCACGTAGCTAGAGGGCGCTCTCTTCCTTTTTTTCTTTCAGGGATCGCTAAGGCTTTCTTTACGGGGTACTCTTCGTCCCTTCTCATGACATGTCCGAACCAGCGCGTACGTTTCTCTGACAACTTATCTGCTATGAGTTTCGGATTTCGCATATACTAAAACTAAAATTTTCTGTAATATTATGAGGTGCAGTCAAGTTGGATAATCCTAACTAATATTATAAATGTTATGTTAAAATGGGAGCAGTGGTGGCCAAGTGGTAATGGCCTCGACTTACGAGTTGTAGGTCGCGGGTTCGAACCCAGCCAGGCGCATTACTTTGTGTAATTTAATTCATCACCACTGCTCTCAAAACGGTGAAGGAAAACATCGTGAGGAAACCGGCATGTCCTAGAACCAAAAATTCGAAGACATGTGACATTCACCAACCCGCACTGGGCCCGCGTGGTGGATTACGGCCCATTCCCTCTCCTAGAGAGGAGGCCTGAGTCCCAGCAGTGGGAAAATTAAAAAAAAGGCTGATGATGATGATGATGATGATTATAAATGTGAAAGTGTGGATGTTTGGATGTTTGTTACTTAATCATGCAAAAACGGCTGAACGGATTGGGATGAAATTTGGCATGCATATAGCCTTTGACATGAAAAAGAACATAGGCTACATTTTATCCCGATTCCTTAAGTACCTAATGTCACGCGGGCGAAGCCGCAGGCAAAAGCTAGTAAGCAACAAGGCTAATTGACCTATGGCCCTGACTGATATTTTTTTTTTCCGATGGGAAAAATCATCCTATGACAACCCCCGCTCTTGGGCTGAGCGGGAGATAGTGTCAGACTCTTACTGACTAAAAAACCCATCCCGTTCCTTCAAGCCTTCATACCGGGGCTCGAGGGCCCTTTCGGATAACCCTGGCCCCAGTAGGCTTCGACCCGGCTGGGCCCCTGCTGTTGCTGACAACTCCTTGAGGCGCGCGGGAACAGTGCGCGCCGTCGACGACTTGGGCTTGGTCCGGACAGTTACCGGACGGCCGGACAGCGAACTACCCATTGCTCACTGTCCGCAAGCCCGCGCCTACTGTGGCCGGAAATCGGGATCAATATCCCGGCGCCGGCGGTGGCGGCGATAACGCCGTTGCCTGATGCGTTCGGCCTCCTCCATTGCGAGCATTACTGCTTCGCAGAAGTCGGCGACCGCCTGCCACTCCTCCTCGCTCCGGACCATGGCGGCCCTGACTGATATGCCGGAGGTCGTATGTTTGATTCTTATCCAAGACAAATGTTTTTGTGATGAGCACGATTATTTGTTGTGTCTGGGTAATTTTTCTATCTATACGTATGTATTTTAAAATATATAAGTATGTTGATCAGTTGTGTAGTACTCATAAGACTAGGTCTACTTAGGTTAGGACTAGATAGCGTTGTGTGATAGTTGTAGAATATTTATTTATTTACACTTTATTGTACACCAATATTACAATATTATTATATAACAATTTAATGTAATATTATTATATTATTATCTATTTGGTTTGCCTACGCATCAACACGCCAGGCTGCCGGTCCGACCACAATCTATATCATAATGAACCACATACCGCCCAAACCTCGCCCATATAGTGACCTATTCATATACATACGCCCTCTTAATGTTGCCACTGCTAGACTTCAGGCTTCCTCTCTAGGAGCGGGAATGAACCGTAATCCATCACATAGGCCGAGTGCGGGTTATTAGATATCACATGTCTTCAATTTTGTTTTAGAACATGACATTTTTCTCACTATATTTGCTTTCGCCATTTTGAGAGTAGTAGTAATGAAATAAATTACTATAATGTAGGACAAAACCTGACGTTTAACCGATGACCTACAACTGGTAAGCCCTCGTAACGGCTCCCTTACTATTGGATCACCACTACTTGTTATACGCTATTGACAAACGATAACAGATCTATATGTTTAAGTACTGAAAGACGCAGTATTAATAAGCTTTCCACAAGATAGGCCGTTGACCTGATGAGAGTTGCAGGAATCCGATGGATGTGAGATAAACTGGAGGCTTATATCCAACAATGGACGTCGTGAAAACTTTACTGCATTCCATTATGTACTTGGATGGTATAATACAAGGTGTCGTTTTGAAGCTGCAAAATATTTCAGGAGGTAATTATGTTAGTGATTCTCGACCCGAATCAATAATAAAATAAGTAGGTAATTTTTTTTGTTTTTATAACCGCGCTTTTTTTCACACACACAAACACGGAACAATAAAGGGCGTTTTCACACACACTAACTCGCAACGATAGTTTCATAAATAATGTATCATCCAATCATCATCCCGCACGCCACACCCTAGCCACGCCCCCGCGGCCATCGATCAATCGATTTAGTTTAGTGTAATTAAAAAACTAAATAACAAGTATTATTGATTATTGACCAGGTATCGTTTTTTTACATGATTATTTATGAGTTTTATTACAACCTCCTGAAATATTGTGCAGTTTTAAAACTGCACCTTGTATAATCAAAGAGCAATATGGACTGTTGGACACAGCAAAATTAAAGAAAAAGGTAAGCTAACTAAGTAGCAATGTAAATTCAATATGATTGTACATTATTAGATTGTGTGGTTTAAAGGCGGCTATATTCAGACAAACACTAACCCCAATTTCTAACACATATCATCATCATCATCATTTCAGCCGATACACGACCACTATTGGACATAGGCTTCCCCCAAGCGTCGCCACATCGAACGTTCCTGTGCGTCTCGCATCCATTAGTGTGGTGACATTTGGGATAGGCCTAGGTCCAGCTATGAACGTCTATCAGTTGGAATGAAAAACGAAACTTATACACTACGTAACACATATATCTTCACGAAAATGTCAACTTATGCGAGAGACTATCCCCCTAATTCCTCCAACTAACTAGATAAGATTAGAGACAACAATTACCATTATTTTCCTTTTCCTAGTTACCTTGGAGTTCTGCCAGAGTTTGAGGGTCAAGGGCGGAAGATTTCACGTGTCGGCCATTGATTTTCCGTTATGTCTGCTATAATTGGCAGATAGGAAGGTCCTTGGCCAGTAGTGGGCGGGAACTGATAGTGTGCCAAAAAGTTTTTATGGCAAGTGTGTTTACAAATGTAAATGCGACATAAATAGCAACAGAAAAGACTGACTGGGAGTTTAACAGACTTACAGGATACGTAAATCAGATACCATATTTTTTCCATATCACGAAATAGGACTTGTAACTTTTAAGTCATCAACGAATACCTAATGGAAGCCTCATGCGACTGGTCTACAGGTAGCCTGCGTCTGGTGACGTCGACTATCAACGGACACTGCACACTGATTAAGCACCTCCATATAATAGGCATCACAGACATTCCCATGTGGAGGAGACAATTGCGCATGTTCTCCTAGACCGCGCAGATGTCCCTGAAACACGCACACGAACCTTAGGATCCCCGAAATCTGTAACGGTGATTTCCGGCCACCGTAGGCGCGGGCTTGCAGACGACGAGCAATGGGTAGCTCGCTGTCCGACCGTCCGGTAACTGTCCGGATCGAGCTGGAGATAGAATGCAAAGTGCAAAAGTCTGCTCGTTAAGGTGACATTTGGGATAGGCCTATGTCCAGCTATGAACATCTATCCGTTGGAATGAAAAACAAAACTTGTTTTCAAATCAGTAACAATTTGCCAATGTTTTTACGACAGTCCATCATCATCATCATTTCAGCTGAAAGACGTCCACTGTCTGACATAGGCCTCCCCCAAGTGTCGCCACAATGAACGGTCAGTGAAATGCCGTACAGCAGTCCATTAAAATGAAAATCATAATAGAAATTTTGATTCGAATAATGAAAAACGAATTGTAACGTTTCAGCAAAAACTGAAACATTATAATTTTAAGCGGAGTTATTTTATAAGCTTCGTCAGCTTTCATCTTTAATTCTGATGAAATTAAACAAAAAAATCACCAATCACTTTGATGGACTGGGTCGATTAAATTTAAAAGAGTCGTAGGAAATTTTGGAGAAACTAGAACAAATCGCAACTCCCATTTAGTTCTTAAGAGGGTCATTTTCTATGTGCCATCGAACAACTGTGTGCAAGTGCAAAACAACCCCTCAGGCTCCCGGATAGCCCGGTGACCTTGTATTATTACTGATATGACAAGCTTATAACTTTGTGATTTTCATGATATAATTATGGAATTTTGTATAAATGATGTAAGGGACAGCCCTCCACAAACTTTAAGGGCTTGCTTAGTAGACGAAACTGAACAACCCACCATAAAATTTTTTTTCAGGAAACGAAAATAAAATTCGGCCTCTCCATACAAACTGTCCAATCAAGTTAATAATTTTGTATGGTGAGGCGGATTTTTTTTTTCGTTTCCTGAAAAAATTTTTTTTGGTAGGTTGTTCAGTTTCGTCTACTGAGCAAGCCCTTAAAGTTTGTGGAGGGCTGTCCCTTACACCTTGTATAGATTCTATAAATAAAAATACTAGACACGTGTTTTGCTTATACTGAAACTTATGTTGTAGATATTAAATCAAAACACTTTCTCATTTTACTACAAATTTAAAACATTTCATTTAAATTGTTTTATTTCAACAAAGCCTATAAAAACCGCAAATAGCACAACAGGAGCAAAGGCTTGCTTAAATTAATAATAATATAAATATTATTAAATTGGTTCATTGTATTTCTAAATGAAATACAGCTTCCAAAGTTTTGCGTTAATTGAACTATAAAGGCTGCTAAGAGGCTATTTAACGGAGCTGAAATATAGAGCACGTATGGACAGAAGGATAACTCCACTTAACCCTTCGGGCACCCCGTGATATTCATCATCATCATTTCAGCAGAAAGACGTTCAGTTTTGGACTTAGGCCTCCCCCAAGTGTCGCTACAATGAACGGTCCTGTGCGTCTCGCATCCCTCGGTTTCCCGCAATCTTTAAAGGTCATCGGTCCACCTTGTGGGTGGAATTCCAACGATACGTCTTCGGGTACGCGGTCGCTACTCCAAAACCTATCGGTCCCAACGGCCATCTGTTCTGCGAGTAATGTGTACTGTCACGGCCATTTAAGTTTGGCTTTTCTTCCGGATATGGTATTATTATTACGTAATTGCGCGTTTTTACGTAAATCACCAAAAAAAATATTTATATATGTATATAAAAAAAACCCACCCACCGTCCGGTAACTGTCCGGACTGAGCCCAAGTCGTCGACGGCGCGCACTGTTCCCGCGCCCCTCAAGGAGTTGTCAGCAACAGCAGGGGCCCAGCCGGGTCGAAGCCTACTGGGACCAGGGTTATCCGAAAGGGAAGCTCGGTCCCGGTACGAAAGGCAAGAAGGAACAGGAGTGGGTTTTTAGTCAAGAGTGAATAGATTGCTTCTAGGTAAGCGTGTTCCATCGTCAGCCACATCATCGCTTGCCATCAGTTGAGATAGTGGTCAAACGCGAGCCTATCCATTATAAAAAAGTAAAAGTCTGACACTATCTCCCGCTCCGCCCAAGAGCGGGGAATGTCACTAGACGATTTTCCCACCGAAAAAAAAAACCTTCTGTATCTATTTTTTATTGTAGTTAAACTGATCTTGCGTTCACGATTTATGCTTGATTTAAATAAAGTTTGTTAGGTATTAAACTTTAGCTAGTTACATAGAAATATCTATAGTCAGTGAAATATCTATTAATGTGAGATAAGTTTATGGAATGAACTCTCTGTTCTATGAAAATCATGGTGTTGATATTAGAAAGTATTATTATTAAGTTATAAAGTTCATAAGTTTGTTTTTATATTGATCGATATTGACGATTTGATATTGACGCGGTCAAAACGCTGCCCTATTAAATTGGGACAGAGGGAGCGTTTTGGGAAAACATTTATTGTACGTACAGTCAAGGGGCGGAATTACCTGCCAGAATCTGCGTTTCCTGATAGCTACAACTTAGGAGTCTTTAAGTCAAGGGTGAATAGGTTACTTCTAGGCAAGCGTGCTCCAACGTCGACCACATCATCGCTTACCATCAAGTGAGATTGTGGTCAAAGGCAAGCCTATCATAATTAAAAATAATAAAAAAAAGGCTGGGCAGGACGTGTCTGCCGCATGTCCATCAAGTTTTTTATGCAACTTAAAACATAAATGACGTATTATTTTTTCCCTATACGTAAATGCCTTCCTATAACATTTTATTTTTGCTGTTATATAATAATAACACTGCAAATTTCCTTTTAATTGTCATCTCGCCTGGGTGTCGCCACTGTGCGGAATGCCCGGAGGACACGGTGGAGCACATAGTCGAGGTGTGCCCAGCTTGGGCGGAGCATCGCCGTGTCTTCGTGGGGGCGATCGGCGGCGGAGACCTCTCGCGCCGGGCCTTGGTTCAGGCCATGGGTCGGAGCGAGGAGGAGTGGCAGGCGGTCGGCGACTTCTGCGAAGCAGTAATGCTCGCAAAGGAGGAGGCCGACCGTATTAGGCAACGGCGCCCTCGCTGCCGCCGCCGGGATTCCAATCCCGATTTCCGGCCACCGTAGGCGCGGGCTTGCGGAAAGTGAGCAATGGGTAGCTCGCTGTCCGGCAGTCCGGTAACTGTCCTGACCGAGCCCAAGTCGTCGACGGCGCGCACTGTTCTGTTTGTTCTGCCTTAAGGAGTTGTCAGCAACAGCAGGGGCCCAGCCGGGTGGAAGCCTACTGGGGCCAGGATTAGTTTCGAAAGACAGCTCGAGCCCCGGTATGAAGGCTAGAAGGAACGGGGTGGGCTTTTAGTCAGTAAGAGTCTGACACTATCTCCCGCTCCGCCCAAGAGCGGGGGTTGTCATTGGATGATTTTTCCCACCATAAAAAAAATCTACCCGTCATTCATCATCAGCCTTTTTAATGTTCCCACTGTTGGGATTCAAGCCTCCTCTGTAGGAGAGGGAATGGGCCGTAATCCACTACGCGGGCTCAGTGCGTGTTGGTGAATGTCACATGTCTTCGAATTTTTGGTTCTAGGACATGCCGGTTTCCTCATGATGTTTTCCTTCACCGTTTTGAGAGCAGTGGTGATGTAATAAATTACACAAAGTAATGCGCCTGGCTGGGTTCGAATCCGCGACCTACAACTCGTAAGTCGGGGCCGTTACCGATCAGCCACCACTGCTCTCCCATCATTACATTTTGCTAATTAATTAGTAACTTGATGTTTTCATCGCTCCAAGGGGTAGCAGAGTTGAATATTTGTTTTTAATCTCAGCTTAATATGCGTTCCTAAGAAACTGTCAGTCAAGAAAATAATCCCATAACTGTTTCGGTTTTACCGCTGAGGCACAGAACCCTAAAAAGATGCTAGATACTTACAATGAAACATGTTAATCAAACTACTTTTCTTTCTTTGTAAAACCAATCTTAAAACAATACGTATACGGAACAATTTTCTATAAAAAGCACGAAACAGCAAACTCTCAGCATTGTAAGTATCTCATTACTGTTATAAAGTATCTCTCCTCAACAAATACACTGACTTAAGACTTCATAAGCCACGATACTGCATTCAAAACTTAGTTTATCGGGGATAATCCTACGGTATTGGAAAACTCAATGGTAGGTATATGAGCGCTGAATCGTGGAAGAATTTTATTACAAAAGGGTTTTTTTGCTTAAGAATCGGAAATGTTGAAATGCGGTTCGAACGGGTTGATTTTTTTTTTAAATTTTACAGTCATTCATCAAGGTTCACAAAGCCCGAAGTATCGCCAATCTTTAACGGCGGTGGGCAGGGCACATTGCCCACGGTGGAGCACACAGTCGAGGTGTGCCGCGCTTGGGCGGAGCATCGCCGTGCCCTCGTGGGGGCGATCGGCGGCGGAGACCTTTCGCTCTGGGCCTTGGTTGAGGCCATGGTCCGGAGCGAAGAGGAGTGGAAAGCGGTCGCTGACTTCTGCGAAGCAGTGATGCTCGCAAAGGAGGAGGCCGAACGCATCAGGCAACGGCGTCCTCGCCGCCGCCGCCGGGATTCAGATCCCGATTTCCGGCCACCGTAGGCGCGGGCTTGCGGACAGTAAGCAATGGGTAGCTCGCTGTCCGGCCGTCCGGTAACTATCCGAACCAAGCCCAGCGCGCCTCAAGGAGTTGTCAGAAACAGCAGGAACCCAGCCGGGTCGAAGCCTACTGGGGCCAGGGTTATCAGAAAGGGCGCTCGAGCCCCGGTATAAAGGCTAGAAGGAACGGGGTGGGTCTTTTAGTCAGTAAGAGTCTGACACTATCTCCCGGTCCGCCCAAGAGCGGGGGATGTAATTGGATGATTTTTTCCCACCATAAAAAAAAAGAGCACATTGCTCTCAGAACTCAAACTGATTGTCGAAAACGAAGGGTTCTGGAGTGGCGACCACGTACCGGAATACGCAGTGTTTGAAGGCCTCCTACAAGGTGGACCGATGACCTGGTGAAGGTGATGATCCCATGGATTCGGGACGCGCAGGATCGTTCATTGTGGCGACACTTGAGCGAGACCTATGTCAAATAGTGGAATTCTTTCGGCTGAAATGATGATGATGAAACTCCTTCGAGCAAAAAAAAAACCTCTTTATAACATTGGTGTAGATTTTAGAACAACACCTTTCTTCTACAGTCCCAGTCTACCCCAACCAATTTATAAGCGTAAAGCATACACGGTGTTATCAGGCGACGCCGATCGTTACCCAAGACTGCTTCGAAGTTTAAATTGCTTTCCTGATAAGAAATGATTAAACTTAAAGTGGATTTAAATTTAAATATTTCGAGCCTAAAATTAATGTTTCAAATCGATTCGTCTGTTGCTATTTGAGTTCATGGTGGTTAAAAATCATCCAGATGACATCCCCCGCCCTTGGGCGGAGCGGGAGATAGTATCAGACTTTTACTGACTAAAAAACCTACCCCGTTCCTTCGTTGCCTTTCATACCGGGGCCGAGCCTTCCTTTCAGAACCAGACCCTAGGCCAATATAATAGGCTTCGAGCCTGCTGGGTCTCTACAGTTGCTGACAATTCCTTGAGGCGCACGGGAACAGTGCGCGCCATCGACGATTTAGGCTCGGTTCGGACGTTTATCGGACGGTTATCGAACGGTAGGACTAAAACCCATGTACCTGTGTTCCTTCAGTTGCATTTTGCGAGGGCCACGGTAACTCTTTCGAACAACCTGCAGCCCTGACAGGTATTAGCCTTAAAGGTGTTTTTAGTATCGTGCGGTTTTGTTTACGCATGTGGAATTGCCCCGCACGCGTACCCCCGCATATCATCATCATTATCCTTTTTAATGTTCCCACTGCTGGGACTCAGGCCTCCTCTCTAGGAGAGGGAATGGGCCGTAATCCATCACGAGGGCCCAGTGCGGGTTGGTGGATGTCACATGTCTTCGAAATTTTTGTTCTAGGACATGCCGGTTTCCTTACTATGTTTTCCTTCACCGTTTTGAGAGCAGTGGTGATGAAATAAATTACACAAAGTAATGCGCCTGGCTGGGTTCGAACCCGCGACCTAGAACCCGTAAGTTGGGGCCATTACCACTCGGCGACCACTACTCCTGTCACACTGCCACACCGGTCCATTTCATACTAGTATTTATTGTAATGGGTGGAATACACACGCGTTTTTTTCCATTTTGAAATTCTGCGGGACAATCCCGCATGGTTTTAAATACACCCTTAGGGCTATATTTTACTGGGGCACCATGTTGGGGTGACTAGTTGCGCCAACATGGTGTCCCGGTGAAACATAGACCTAAGCTACCAAACTAGACACCATACAGACACCAGACTCGCTACACGTCTGAGCTGGTCGCGCCACCAAATTGGTTGCGCAACTAACAGACACCAGGTAAGTAACTGTCTCGGTAAGTCCCCTCTTTGAAGCGTGGCTGGAAAGACCTCACGGCGTCCTTACCTTCCGCATGACGCAGGTCCTCACCGGACATGGTTCGTTCGGGAGTTTCCTGCACCGGATTCATGCGGAAGTGACGCCCGGGTGTCGCCACTGTGCGGAACGCCCGGAGGACACGGTGGAGCACACAGTCGAGGTGTGCCCCGCTTGGGCGGAGCATCGCCGTTGAGGCCATGGTCCGGAGCGAGAAGGAGTGGCAGGCGGTCGCCGACTTCTGCGAAGCTGTAATGCTCGCAAAGGAGGAGGCCGAACGCATCAGGCAACGGCGTTATCGCCGCCGTCGCCGCCGCAGGGGTTCTGATCCCGATTTCCGGCCACCGTAGGCGCGGGCTTGCGGACAGTGAGCAATGGGTAGCTCACTGTCCGGCCGTCCGGTAACTGTCCGGTCCAAGCCCAAGTCGTGGACGGCGCGCACTGTTCCCGCGCGCCTCAAGGAGTTGTCAGCAACAGCAGGGACCCAGCCGGGTCGAAGCCTACTGGGGCCAGGGTTAGTTCGAAAGATATCTCAGCCCCGGTACGAAAGGCAACGAAGGAACAGGAGTGGGTTTTTAGTCAGTAAAGATCCCCCGCCCAAGAGCGGGGGATATCATTAGATGATTTTACAACCAGAAAAAAAATCCTCTTTATAACATTGGTGAAGATTTTAGAACAACACCTTTCTTCTACAGTCCCAGTCTACCCCAACCAATTTATAAGCGTAAAGCATACACGGTGTTATCAGGCGACGCCGATCGTTACCCAAGACTGCTTCGAAGTTTAAATTGCTTTCCTGATAAGAAATGATTAAACTTAAAGTGGATTTAAATTTAAATATTTCGAGCCTAAAATTAATGTTTCAAATCGATTCGTCTGTTGCTATTTGAGTTCATGGCGGTGTTTTTTTGAGTTGTATCTGTTATGGTTTTTTTTACGGTGGTTAAAAATCATCCAGATGACATCCCCCGCCCTTGAGCGGAGCGGGAGATAGTGTCAGACTTTTACTGACTAAAAAACCTACCCCGTTCCTTCGTTGCCTTTCATACCGAGGCCGAGCCTTCCTTTCAGAAGCAGACCCTAGGCCCTAGCAGGCTTCGAGCCTGCTGGGTCTCTACAGTTGCTGACAATTCCTTGAGGCGCACGGGAACAGTGCGCGCCGTCGACGAATTATGCTCGGTTCGGACGGTTACCGGACGGATATCGAATGGTAGGACTAAAACCCATATACCTGTGTTCCTTCAGTTGCATTTTGCGAGGGCCACGGTAACTCTTTCGAACAACCTGCAGCCCTGACAGGTATTAGCCTTAAAGGTGTTTTTAGTATCGTGCGGTTTTGTTTACGCATGTGGGATTGTCCCGAACGCGTACCCCCGCATATCATCATCATTATCCTTTTTAATGTTCCCACTGCTGGGACTCCGGCCTGCTCTCTAGGAGAGGGAATGGGCCGTAATCCATCACGCGGGCCCAGTGCGGGTTGGTGGATGTCACATGTCTTCGAATTTTTGGTTCTTGGACATGCCGGTTTCTTTACTATGTTTTCCTTCACCGTTTTGAGAGCAGTGGTGATGAAATAAATTACACAAAGTAATGCGCCTGGCTGGGTTCGAACCCGCGACCTAGAACCCGTAAGTCGGGGCCATTACCACTCGGCGACCAGTACTCCTGTCACACTGCCACACTGGTCCATTTCATACTAGTATTTATTCTAATGCATGGAATACACACGCGTTTTTTTTCCATTTTGAAATTCTGCGGGACAATCCCGCATGGTTTTAAAAACACCCTTAGGGCTATATTTTACTGGGGCACCATGTTGGCGCGACCAGTGGCGCCGCCATGGTGTCCCGGTGAAACAGAGACCTAAGCTACCTAACTAGACACCATACAGACACCAGAGTCACTACACGTCCGAGCTGGTCGCGCCACCAAATTGGTTGCGCAACCAACAGACACCAGGGCCTCAAGTCTGCTATTACAATAGTGTCAGAATGGTCTATCATTGACTTCATAATTGTTGATTTTGACAAGTTTGGTAATCTACTAATATAATGGCGTCATTATGACTGTCCAATGGTCAACCACTGACACTCCATTGAAAGAAATAGCATGGAATGTGTAATCTCGTACGTAATGATAAATGAATAACTGACGTATGCGGTAATCTGCAAAAATTTTGACAGTTCCTTTGATCAGTGACATACCATTAAGACGTTATTGCGCAATTAGTGCTTTTTATAAGCTCGATATTGTCATTCTACCACAATTCCATTACAAGACCATTGACCGATCAATGATCGATCATTACGAAGTAGCAGATTACAAACTTTTAGCAATATGACAATGGGATCGTGTTGGAATGACGAATTTATAAAAATAGCAGACTTAGGCCCCAGACACCAGAGTCGCTACACGTCCGAGCTGTCGCGCCACCAAATTGGCTGCGCAACTAACAGACACCAGGTGAGTAACTGTCTCGGTAAGTCCCCTCTTTGAGGTGTGGCTGGAAAGACCTCATGGCGTCCTTACCTTCCACATGACGCAGGTCCTCACCGGACATGGTTCGTTCGGGAGTTTCCTGCACCGGATTCATGCGAAAGTGACGCCCGGGTGTCGCCACTGTGCGGAACGCCCAGAGGACACGGTGGAGCACACAGTCGAGGTGTGCCCCGCTTGGGCGGAGCATCGCCGTGCCCTCGTGGGGGCGATCGACGGCGGAGACCTCTCGCGCCGGGCCTTGGTTGAGGCCATGGTCCGGAACGAGAAGGAGTGGCAGGCGGTCGCCGACTTCTGCGAAGCAGTAATGCTCGCAAAGGAGGAGGCCGAACGCATCAGGCAACGGCGTTATCGCCGCCGCCGCCGCAACCGGGATTCTGATCCCGATTTCCGGCCACCGTAGGCGCGGGCTTGCGGACAGTGAGCAATGGGTAGCTCACTGTCTGGCCGTCCGGTAACTGTCCGGACCAAGCCCAAGTCGTCGACGGCGCGCACTGTTCCCGCGCGCCTCAAGGAGTTGTCAGCAACAGCAGGGACCCAGCCGGGTCGAAGCCTACTGGGGCCAGGGTTATCCGAAAGGGCGCTTGAGCTCCGGTATGAAGGCTAGAAGCAACGGGGTGGGTCTTTTAGTCAGTAAGAGTCTGACACTATCTCCCGCTCCGCCCAAGAGCGGGGGATGTCAATGCATGATTTTTTCCCACCATAAAAAAAAGACACCAGAATCGCTACACGTCCGAGCTGGTCGCGCCACCAAATTGGTTGCGCAATTAACAGACACCAGGGCCTCAAGTCTGCTATTACAATAGTGTCAGAATGGTCTATCATTGACTTCATAATTGTTGATTTTGACAAGTTTGGTAATCTACTAATATAATGGCGTCATTATGACTGTCCAATGGTCAACCACTGACACACCATTGAAAGAAATAGCATGAAATGGTAATCTCGTACATAATGATAAAAGAATGTCTGACGTAAATAAGCGGTAATCTGCTAAATTTTAACGGTTCCTTTGATTAGTATCCTACCATTAGAACATCATTGTAGAGTCATTGCTTATAATTTGATACGAGACAGATCGATATTGTCATTCTACCACAATTGTGTTACGAGACCAATGACTGACCAATGATCGACCATTATGAATTTAGCAGATTACGAACTTTTAGCAAAATGACAATGGAATCGTGTTGGAATGATGAATTTATAAAAAATAACAGACTTGGGCCCCTGGTGAGTAACTGTCTATAGAGCTGTATACATTTTGTTGGTAACAGCGACTGGTCGCGCTGCCATGGTGTCTCGGTGAAATATAGCCCTTACACTCCCCGTCAATTTTACTGACGTCTATTGGGGCTCGCGTGGAACGTAACGCGCCTTCAACCCGAGTTTGGTCTTTACTGGACGAAGGATAGGCAAGCCTTTGGTACATATCTGTCAAACGTCATGTCGCTGTCAGAATATTATAGGGTTACTTCCGAATAAAGGGAGAGAGGTGTAGGATAATTCCAATAGCGGAAATAACGATTAATATAGTTATTTTCTAAGCAGCAATTCACTTCTGAAATGAAAGTGTACTTGTGGGAAATCTTCTTCAACACAAGCTTACAATTTTTTTTTTTTAACATTCTAAAGGAAAAATATTATTATGCGCTACATATTAACGTATATATTTTTTTAAATTTTCACATTATCCCTTTTTATACATATCCATAAAAGCAGCTTAAAGTAATGTTTAATTATTACAAGCTTTTTATTAACTTGCAATGTACGAGTAACTATGTATGTTCGGCTCAAATCTTGCAACTCAATTTTTAAGCAGATACTGTCAACCGATTGAGCTGAAATTTTGTATACATGTGTAAAGTGCGTGACATGCAATATTATGATGACATGGAGCTGATCTGATGATGAAGCTGAAAGGTGGCCGTAGAAACTCCACAATAAAATGAAAGGACCCCATCGAGTTTGGGCTCGTTTGATACATATTGACGATTACTTCGATCCTATATGGTAACCAGGGTCTGATGATGGAGCTGGAAGGTGGCCGTAGGTACTCCGAACTTTACAATGCTTGGTTGGCTCTGTGACGTAATTTTTTTTAAATCCAGCACGACGGAACACTTTGGATAGTGGACTAGTCATTTTTAATGCATTCCTACAATATGAGTATCAAGTGCACAGGTTTGCTTAGAATAACACGAAAAACAAAATGACTTCATTCTAAATCCATTATGGCCGACTAAGTTTTTCAAGCTTTCTGTAGGAAAGCTTGAAAAACTTATATCGATAATAACAAAAAAATGTGTTGATTGATTTATAAGTTTCCATTTTCAACTAGGAACGAAAAAAAACAACACTGGAATATTTCCATCCGATACAAAATTCATGAGGTCTGCTTCTGAAGCTTCTGATCCTGTGGCGACTGTTATAATCCTAACTGTCAACACGGATTCAGTAAACGCAATTAAAAGTTTAATTGAAAAGGTAAAAGTACAGGAAAGCGATTTGATCGTCAATATGAAAGTTGAATTAGTACAGAATCTGTTTGGGTACAGGATTATGAAAACATTTGACCAGTTAATACACAACATATAAACATAACATATAACATGACATGGCACCAGTGACTAAAAAGTTGAAAGGAAATCGGTTGTCTCGGTATGGTCATATGATGAGGAGGGATGAAGCGCATATTACTAAAAGAGTTCTGAGTATACATGTAGAAGGATGGACAGGAAGGCCGACGAAAAGATGGATGGATTGTGTGAGGTGTCACATGAAAGAAAAGGGAGTTAGTGATATGGGATAAGGGCAGGAAGAAGAAGAAGGAGAATAACATAATTTAAAATAATCACCCTTATAATGTTCCCACTGCTGGGACTCAGGCCTACTGTCTAGGAGAGGGAATAGGCCGTGATCCACCACGCAGGCCAAGTGCAGGTTGGTGGATGTCACATGTCGTAAAATTTTTGGTTCTAAGACGGTTTCTTTACGATGTTTTCCTTTACCGTTTTTGAGAGCAGTGGTGATGAAATAAATTAATGAAAAATAATTCAAAAGAATGCGCCTGGCTGGTTTTGCACCCGCGACCTACTACTTGTAAGTCACCACTGTTACCACTGGGCCAACAGTGCTCTCGAGCATAACATAATCAACCTAATACAGTGAAACTTGGTTAAATGGGAGTTTAATAAGTGAAAAATCTCCATAACTGGAAGTCATACTGAGATCCTGACACTTTAGCACTGAATTATCTCTATAATAACTGAACTGTGAAGCCGAATAGAATAGAATACTGATTAATTTACTCAAAATGCAGGAATAAATTACAATAATGTGATAAAAATAATATATTAAAGTATACTTGTACATTGTACCATTTTGGCATGCAAATATTGATGCAAATTCATCATCAAACATATTAATATTGATACACAATTAAAATGTATCAGCTAGATACAGAGTTGTTTGTTTGTCCAATAGAAGTGCAGTTAGTTTATTTTTGAAAATAGTTACTGGTTCCTTTTTTATAGTATTAGGAATGTAGTTAAAGATTGCCGGTGCCATACCAAAAATACTTTTCCTCAACAGAGCAGTCCTCTAACTACCTGTGCATAAAATGTTTATATTCAAATATTTAGTTTATATTCAGGCTTAGTATGTATTAAAAATAATGTTGTACCTATGTAGCGACATCTATGACGCCACATAAGAACTACGAAGGAAATGCGAAATCCTGCATCGCGCAATCAAAGTTCTCCGCGCGATTTGAACATATACGACAGCCCGAAATCATCTATCGGGCAGTCGCCCACCAGACCATAACACCTGTCTGGTCGGAGGATCCTCCCTTTTCAACGGAGGTTTGCGGGACTTTACTCTCTGTTCCGCATACCTCCAAACCTCCTGCTAGCGCAGACAGGTAAAACATACTTCAAAGGTAAAACAGAAATAGAATTTCGTAGAACATTACTCATTAGTGAAACTTACACTTCACTCCGTTTAACTACATTCTAAGTATTTCTATATTTAGTATGTACCATTATGAAGGCTTGAAGAAATTACACGGTTGTCATTTTATGTGTCGACTTACGACGAGTATCCACCCATACGTTGTTAAAACCTCTACAGTCTGAACCAAGTATTTTGTCTCGTCGTTTATACCGCGTATGTCGAAGAACTGAAACAATCTGCTTGCTGTGGTCTTCCTGTCCGATTATAATTTGACTGTCTTCAAGGCAAGAGTCAATAGGCTCATAAGCTAGTGCGCCTCACCATCAGAGATTGCATCACTGCTTACCATTAGGTGGGATCGCAGTCAAGCCCTAGTTTATATTAAATAAATAAAAATATTTAGGTATTTCATTCACGTATTTTATTTCTTACAAATTCGTTTTCCCACACTAGGAATTACTCGCGTATCGTGGTGCATTCACAAACATGTAAACTCATACACAATACACTCAGACCCAGAATACGTAATGTAATGTTATGTGTGTGTAATGTAATGTAATGTAATGTCATGTAACATCACATGATGTAATATAATATTAAATGTAATGTTTAAAGTCAAGTTAAAATGTAATATTATAGTGCGTTTCGCATAAGAAGTTCCTTTGCCGTAATGCTAGTAATACGGAAAAACAGTTTGCTATATTTTTATGAATGAAATTGCTTAATAATAGGGAAATTAACTGACATTTCGTTACTTTTAAGAATTGCCTTATAATTGTTTTTTTTTTTTGGAAACTGTAGAAACTATAGAATCTACATTATTGTAATAAAGAGAAAAAGTTTTTTTTTTTTATTTTGGATGGTTTTTATCCACCGAAAAAAAAACGCCACAATATCGGACCTCTCCATTAACCATTTTAGACCTGCTTTTTTTTTTAAATAAAACCCCTTTCATCTCATACTTCTCCATAAAGTGATGCGACTACCGTTAAAATCGATTTCATTTCGCATTTCGTGCAAAAATTTTACTTGAGTAGGCCACTCTTTTCTTTTTTCTTTAGACATTTTTTCTTTCTTTACACAGACAGGGGAGCCAACATTACGGCGAAGGAACTTCTTATGTGTATTTTTTTTTTTTAATGGAAATTGAGCCAATTGCGACTATTCTGAAAGTGTCGCGTTGAGATGGCGACTCGGAAAGGACCACCGTCGAGATTTTACCTTCGTGGTAGATGTTAGTAAGCTGAAAAGACAAACACAAGTGTTAGTAACGTAAGCTAATTTACAAACTTTTTCTTATGTGTAACACACTATACATGCTCAGCACAGAATGTCATTTTACATCATTTCGTGAGACACTGTTTGGCGCACATCTAGTATAGCCACATCCCTCGATCACAACGGATCATAATACAATAGCATATCATAGAAGGGAGCGCTGATTGGCAGTTTAACGGCATTAGGATATAATTAGTCAATGTTCGTGTACTACGATTTAATCCGCCTGTTAAGGCTTGACAACACGTTGTGGGGATAAGGTATTGGCATGATTATGGACGTACCTACTCGGCCTTAATCTGCAAGTCATGATGAGGCCTCCAGACTTGACACAATCATATTCAACCGAATATACGCTAGATTGTAAATATTAGCTTTTGCCACTGCTTCTGACAACGGCTTTGCCTTAAATTAACACTAGTGGATAAAATGTACTTTATGATAGAAATGCATAGAACAATGGCAAACACTCGAATAAAATTTTGTCCGTATATTTTTTTAGCGTTTACTAAGCCATGATTATTTACTATCGTAATAAATCTAGTCAATTCAGTTTTATATTATGACGACTTTTTGCGAAACTCAGACTGGCTATGAGGTTGATTTGATTAAATTTAGTTCATTATTTCGTCAGTATCTATCACGGTGATATAATATTATGTTACTTAGTATTTTTTTCAACAATTTCCTCGCCCATGCTCTTTGGTGTTTGAGTGTGAAGTAGTATCAAACATAATATACACACATGTGATGACTGCGTATTACTTGATATGGGTTGTTAAATGACTGCCCCCACTCTAGGGTAGAGCAAGAGAATGTGTCAGACTTTTACTGACTAAAACCCACTTTTAGTTCCTTCGTTGCTTTTCATTACAGTTCCGAGTTTTCCTTTCAGAAGCGATCCCATGGCCCAGCTGGACTACTACGGTTTGCGGACATCTCCTTGAGGCGTGAGTGGAACACTGTGCGCCGTCGACGATATCCCATGAGATGATATCCAACCTAAAAAAAACGTCATAACGGGCATTAGTTGCCAGCGCACACTTGTAGATGTTAATTTTATTCCTGTTTTTTTTTTGCTTTTTGGTTGAAAATACTTAAAACCAAGCGCGGCGGTGTGTTATAAATCAAAAAATAATTTCCATATTAAAACTTACTTAAACAATCAGTGTGAAATTAATGAACCATAAAATTAATTTGGTAAACGTAATTGTCGTAAAATAACGCCAGTAATTAATTCAAATTAATATGTAAATATACACAATTATGGAAATAATTTTATGTAATTTATTGTCACAATTTTAGTTGACCGACATTTTGACAATTCAAAAGTGCCTGTTTATTTAAAATATATGTTTTTGATTTGATTCGATGATAATAGGTAATTTTGTTCTGTTTAATTTCGAATTTATTTTGGTATTCTACATTAAAATAATAGATTTAAAGTTTGTTTTTTGTTTGTAGGAGGTAATCTCTGAAAGTACTGGTCCGATTGCTAAAATTATTTTATTGATTGAAAAGTGACGTGGGATATATTGATTGCGAGCGAAGTTGCGGGTAAAAGCTAGTTATTAATAATAATATTTTATTACACCAGAAAAATACATGTTAACAAATAAAATTTTTTAGAGTCGTCATCTCATACATATTTAATCCTTGGTATCTCCATTAGCCACCACAATCGAGAGTTGTTAATAGGAAATTGTTGGGCGTCTCATCAAAATGAAGCTACTCACGGGAAATTAGCTTGATAGTAATCAATTGGGAAAAATGTACCAGGAAACCCGGACTATACGGCTTTAAGCTAAAAAAGAACAAATGCAAATCAACAAATCACCCGATACGGATTTCAAAGACTAAACCGATCCTTATTCAATATCAATAACCGGGTAACTGGAAAAGTTCCCACTAGCCCCGTAACGAATATTACGTAAACATACCAGTTGAAACTGGTTCGCGACAGATAAAAGCGGTTATATCGGGTTCAGTAAAATTTTCGTCGCTACAAGTTTTATTTGTTTTGAATTTGTTCGGGTAGTTGTGTTTTGTTTCTTGTTTTGGTACTAAGGAAATAGAATAGGTCATGTTGTGGTGAAAAGTTAGAGGGATAGCGTAATATATGTAGCCAGCTGTTCTTTTACGGCTCACGAGATATACAAGGTTCACGAAATTCAGCGGCAACCTTTCGCGTCTGACTCTTGTTTCAGTTATGGTCCGGGCGAGAGGGAGCAGATATCCTCACGCCACTCCGGACATCAAGAGTTGCAGGTCGGTTTCTAGACACCATAAACAGATCTGAGTTTATTGGAAAGCACGTAAAGTCGTTGATCCCGGTCATTATTCTTAGATCTTTAACAATTTTTATACGTAGTCAGACAGCAGAACATCTCATCATCTTGCTGAGGTCTGATAGCCATGCATGCATTGCTCCATGTGAAATCAACGCCACGTAAAAAGTAACAGATATTGTCAAGAAAATATTAAATAATTATGACGTAAATTGATAACAAATTAAAAACTATAAATTTTATTAATAAATATAAATCTAAAATTAAATCAAATAACAGACAAAAATAAATCCCGTACCTACAGGAAGTTCTATTTTTAAAATACACACACATACATTTTTTTGCGTCACACGCAAAAAAATAATAATCTCGACACAAGACAAAATTCACGAAACAGACGTACCTACTTACGAACCTAATTCAGTATTCTGATCTCGCCTACAAAACTGTCAATGGTACATTAGTATCTGCTGAACTACTGACAGACGTTCAAGTCCTTCCCCGGAGCAAAGGAATAGTTATTTATGCTAAAATGTCGTGGTCTGGAAGTAAATAATTCCTCTAACTTTGCTATTTTTAGTCTGATGGAAATAGATTTATTATTTACTAGGTGTCTCTCGCGGTATCACCCATGTCTTTAGTTGCCACTCTGCTCATATATTATCAAAAGAACTACGAGTACATCAAGGTGGTTGGATCTCATAAAGTATTTTATCTCTTTGGCACTAGATAGGGCACCGTTGACGTTCCACGTTGCTAGTTTGATGTTAGTCATTTTTGAAGCATAGAGACTAGACAGGGCCAGCACGCTTAACCAAGTTGTTATTCTGCAATCGTTAACGCTATCGAAAAGTGATGAAACGTATGGGAATGACGTCATCTCAACGTAAAGTCGCGTGGTAAGAACAAACGAATAGACAATTCGTAGCCAAGTTAACATCGTTCAAAATCGTTTCTACAATATTTAACGCTACATCCTTTGTTATACAAACGCTACATCGTAGAACGAGCGGCCGACTCAGGCGCGTCAACATGGCTACCAACTTATCGTTTTCTACAATTGCTGTCACCGAGGCGTTACCGATTAGAGAACGGAATTCGATTGTAACTTGGCTAGGGGGGCTTAAGTCTGCTATTACAATAATATCAGAATGGTCTATCATTGATGTCATAATTATCGATTTTGACAAGTTTGGTAATCTACTAATATAATGGCGTCATTACGACTTTCCGATGGCCAACCACTGACACTTCATTGAAAGAAATGGCATAGAATGGTAATCTCGTACATAATGACAAATGAATATCTGACGTATGCGGTAATCTGCAAAAATGTTGACAGTTCCTTTGATCAGTGATCTACCATTACGACGTCATTGCGCAGTTAGTGGTTTTAATAAGCTCGGTATTGTCATTCTACCATAATTCTATTACAAGACCATTGACCGATCAATGATCGATCATGATGAACTAGCAGATTACAAACTTTTAGCAAAATGACAATGGGATCATGTTGGAGTGACGAATTTATAAAAATAGCAGACTTGGGCCCCTGGTTATAAGTCCCATTAGGGTACTTATGTGTTGTAAGAGTGTGTCAATTTTCAATGTCTGCTGAGTGATAAGGCTTTGCAACGTCTTTATGGGCGAGGCACTTTTTTGATGGCTTAGCACTTCTGAGTACAAACGTTTTGGGTTGGCTTGCGTTTTTAGATTGTACAGGTCTGGTTGGTTTGCGAGGAACTGTCCTGATGGACTCGGCGTATAGGATTTCCTTTCATACGTCTTTGAAGTAAGAATCATACCGAAGAAAAGAGGATTACCATGGATGTGAGACACAGAAGACCAGTCAGTGTGGTGACATTCGGGAGAAGCCGTGTCCGATCACTGTCACAATGAGAGAAATGTATATCTTACGTCAACATTCTAACAGGATAAAAAATGTCTTATTCGTACATACTATGAGTAATCCAGGTTTAATTTATACTTGAGCCAATATACGGATTCATTCATGTCTGTTTAGCTATTGAACTGTGATTGATTAACGTTTAAACATCTAAACTAGCGATGCGGTCGCAAAGTCCACCGGTTGACAACATCGTGGAAGACATTATTACCTAGCTGATTCGGCAAACTTCGTTCTGCCATATAATTTTTCAAAGAACAAATGTTGGGTGGGGGTGGACGGGTAAACATAGCCTACAATCTATTCTTATACACAAACAATTTCGTAAAAATTGGTCAAGTCGTTTTGAAAACTTTAACAAAACAAACACTGACATGAGATTTTTTATATTAATAGATTTGCAGCTGAACGTATTCGGACGAAATCTAGCACAAACCATATCCTGGAATACTAGTCACGGGAGTAAGTTCTTTTAGGTAAATTTTCAGCTTTCACAAGGATAAAACCGATGGCAGCAAATAAACTGGAAATAAAATTCCAAAGTCGATAAGCAGCCGTCATTAGACCACTTAGTTTCTTATTAACAACACCCTTTACAAGCCAAATTCTTTCCCCAAAAGCAGCCTTAACATGGCCCAAAAAACTCGGATATATCGTCCGGTTATCGAGACCTGAAACTCCATTAGGCGTCCGAGCTACGTCTGGAATATTGAGTGAATGTGTCCAATTAACCCTTAGCCATTTCCACCCTTGACGGCGTAGAAAATCTAACCCTTGTTAGTGTCAACCCTTAAATTCGGATAATCCGGATATCGACAAGCGTTGGACCGGTTAAGATACCTTTTGGACCAGCTAAAATGTCCGGGTCGTATTTTGTGTGGGTTGGTTTTTTCGTGGTTATTTTTTATCCGGTTTCTGTCCAGTTTTTATTGGAGTCGCGGTTTTATTGGTTCCGTTTATTTCGTTTTGACTTTGAGGAAAAAGTTCGGGACTGTAATATCGGCCTGCGGACGCGTTTTGAAATAAATGTTTGTGGTGTCGAATATTGGCGGTCTAATGACATTATTGGCTTTTGTGTTATCCATTTATATTGTATAGATCTTGTAACTGAATTTAGACTGTATGCTTTAGAACATAAAGTTTTTTTTTTTGTAAATCATAACTTCTTCCGCGATAAGATGCAATTGGAGGATGTGTCAGACTTTCACTGATTAAAATCACACTTGTTTTCCTTCAGTTCCTTTTTGATTTCAAAGATTATAATTATATCTTTGAGGAGGTAATACCTCTGGTCTGATTGCAAATTTTTGTTTTTAATTGAGATATTCTAGTGCTTGACTGCGATCCCACCTGACGGTAAGTAGCGATGCAATCTTTGATGGTGAGGCGCACTAGTTTATTAAGAGCCTATTCACTCTAGCCTTGAAGACACCCAAATTATAATCAGACGGGAAGAAACCGATTTTCACCGACAGAAAACTGTTTTATTCCTGAGTGATATAGGCTATATTTTATGTACGCGGGTGAAACCTCGGGCAAAAGCTAGTATATAATAATAAAAAAATAGTGGCTCACACAGAGGTCTCTATGAAAGTGACTTTAATAATTTGAAAGTAAAGTAGAAGAAAGAAAGAAAAAGTGTTTATTCACGTCAAACATGGCGCATACCTTAAAACAAAATAAACAACAATATCGACTAAAAGTAGCACGTAAGTAAGATATGCGTCACATCCGGCCAAAACGGCCAGCGCTCAGCAAAATGCTGGGGCTCATGTAAAACAGAGCCACAGCGCTGATTTTGAGCACCAGCCGTCGTCGACGATGAGACGCCGAACGGTCAGCAAGGATTCATTATACTTACAATCAATTAAAAAATAAACAAAGTAAAAACATAAAATAACAATAAACCGAAAACAAACCGTAATTATACGTTAAACAAAAAATAAAGATAAATAAAAACAGAAAAACTTTTTAAAAATCGAGTAAAAGAGCACTTTGTTTCCTCTCAATTGTGATATTTATTTATATATTGTATGTATTATGTATGGTATATATTTATAGCTGTAGGTATATATTATTTTTAGGTTTATATAATTATATATGACTTTGGATTAAGACTTCACACATTCTTCTTTTGCTTCCTACACACTATGGTCTACATTTCTTTTTGATTTCTCCTTTCGCAGGTCTGCTGGAAGAAATTTTTTTTTTTTTTCGATGGGAAAAATCATCCTATGACAACCTTCGCTCTTGGGCGGAGCGGGAGATAGTGTCAGACTCTTACTGACTAAAAAACCTATCCCGTTCCTTCAAGCCTTCATACCGGGGCTCGAGCGCCCTTTCGGATAACCCTGGCCCCAGTAGGATTTGACCCGACTGGGCCCCTACTGTTGCTGACAACTCCTTGAGGCGCGCGGGAACAGCGCGCGCCGTCGACGACTTGGGCTTAGTCCAGACAGTTACCGGACGGCCGGACAACGAGCTACCCATTGCTCACTGTCCGCAAGCCTGCGCCTACGATGGCTGGAAATCGGGATCGGAATCCCGGCGGCGGCGAGAGCGCCGTTGCCTGATGCGGTCGGCCTCCTCTTTAGCGAGCATTACTGCTTCGCAGAAGTCGGCGACTTTTGGGGATAAGATGCACCATCCTGAAGGAAACTCACCCTGATGATCACCATCAGCACATGGAAGGGAACATGTCACCATTTTAAAAACTACTCCGGAACCTCTTATGTACAATGCTTGCGTTAGCAGAGAATATTTATTGGTAGGTATGGTAATATTACCTTTATTGTTTTCAAATATTGCAGTAAATTATGCTGAGATGCAGTGGATGCCGAGTGGTAATGGCTCCGACTTACCAGTTGTAGGTTGCGGGTTCAAACCCTGCCGTGCGCATTACTTTGTATAATTTATTTCATCACCACTGCTCTCAAAACGGTAAAGGAAAACATCGTGTGGAAACCGGCATGATCTATACAAAAAAATCGAAGATATGTGACGTTCACCAAACCTCACTGGGCATGCATGGTAGATTACGGCCCATTCCCTCTCCTGGAGAGGAGTCTCAGCATTAAAAAGGCTGATGATGATGGTGATGATGATACTGAGATGGGAGCCTTTATGGCCTCTCACAGATTTTTGCTAATAACTAAAAAATATTCAAGTTTTTATTTCAGTATTTTTAACTGTCATAACTTGTGTGTGGCTCAAATAAACATTTTTTCTTTCTTTCTTCCCGAGCCAGGAATTGAACCCAGGAACCGTATGTTTAGCAGAAGCCAATGTGATCGCTAAACCAACGACGCAGCGATTATAGGCTAAACTTTGTTAAAGTGAGGAAGGTGCGCTCGCTGCGTTTGAATGCAATGCTGGCTTAGTAAGCAACAGGTTGCACGATCAAGTCTTGGCTTGTGTTAGTGTCAAAGAACGAAGGCGAGGAAATTGTTGATGTCATTTAGTGTCTACATAATATCAGTGTGATATATACTTCCAAAATTATTTACTAAGTGTTATCAAATCATGCTAATAGCCAGTTTATTTAACGCAAAAACATCTTCATAATCAGACATTAATTGACTAGATTTTTTACGATAGTAAATAATCATGGCTTATTTATTTTTGTTTTTTTTGTTTTCTTGACTACATGGTCTTTTGGCTAAACCAAACTTTTAATGTTGCCATTAATATAAATCTTGGTTAAGTAACATAATAATATGCTTTGCTTTATGTATTGATAACTAGCTTTTGCCCGCGCGGCTTCGCTCCCACTCTTCCCTACTTCAGCCTACTATACCCTACTCTACCCTACTATACCCTACTCTACCCTACCCTACTCTACCCTACTCTACCCTACCCTACTCTACTCTACTCTACCCTACTCTACCCTACTCTACCCTACTCTACCCTACTCTACCCTACTCTACCCTACCCTACTCTACCCTACCCTACTCTACCCTACTCTACCCTACTCTACCCTACTCTACCCTACCCTACTCTACTCTACCCTACTCTACCCTACTCTACCCTACTCTACCCTACTCTACCCTACTCTACCCTACTCTACCCTACTCTACTCTACCCTACTCTACTCTACCCTACCCTACTCTACTCTACCCTACTCTACCCTACTTTACCCTACTTTACCCTACTCTACCCTACTCTACCCTACTCTACCCTACTCTACCCTACCCTACCCTACCCTACTCTACTCTACCCTACTCTACCCTACTTTACCCTACTCTACCCTACTCTACCCTACTCTACCCTACCCTACTCTACTCTACCCTACTCTACCCTACTCAACCCTACTTTACCCTACTCTACCCTACTCTACCCCACTCTACCCTACTCTACCCTACTCTACCCTACTCTACTCTACTCTACCCTACTCTACCCTACTCTACCCTACTCTACTCTAATAAACCTCACGGAGCCCGAGACCTTTCCAACGAATGCAAAACCGTGGAAATCGGTTCGTGCGTTCTGGAGTTATAGCGTCAGGAAGGAAAACCCGACTTATTTTTATATCTATAATATAAAAATGAATCGCAAAATGTGTTGGTAAGCGCATAACTCAACAACGCCTGGACCTATTTCGCTAATTTTTTTTTTGTTGTGTTCGTTATTATGAGGAGAAGGTTCTTATGGAAAAAAAATGAAAATTAGGGTAGTGTAGGGTAGAGTAGGGTAGTGTAGGGTAGAGTAAGGTAGAGGAGGGTAGAGTAGGGTAGAGTAGAGTAGGGTAGAGTAGAGTAGGGTAGGGTAGATTAGGGTAGAGTAGGGTAGAGTAGGGTAGAGTAGGGTAGGGTAGAGTAAGGTAGAGGAGGGTAGAGTAGGGTAGAGTAGAGTAGGGTAGGGTAGATTAGGGTAGAGTAGGTTAGAGTAGGGTAGAGTAGGGTAGAGTAGAGTAGAGTAGGGTAGGGTAGAGTAGGGTAGAGTAGGGTAGAGTAGTGTATAGTAGGGTAGAGTAGGGTATAGTAGGGTAGAGTAGGGTAAAGTAGGGCGGAGTAAGGAAGAGCGGGAGCGAAGCCGCGCGGGCAAAGCTAGTAGTAGATAAATACTTAGGAAATACATTTCCGCATTAGATAGGTAATAAGCGTAAAAATTAAGATAACGTCATATTATTGTGTCATTTTAGTCACTATATTTTAAGCAAAAACTTAGAATATAGTGACTAAAATGACACAATAATATGACGTTGTTACTACAATAAATACAATATCGAAAATCACATCAGCAGAAGAAGCATGACATTAGAAATTTCAACAGCCATCCAACCTTAATGATTTAAAGAAAAAGAAAACATAACATTTGACATGACATCTTGTTGTTCGTTCATAATACGTTTTTAAAATTCATAAGGAGGTACGTAGATATTATTGGCCTACTATACGTAATCTCACCAACTTTAAACTGGAATATTTTTTATTATCTAGTATCTATTAATAGTAATGTCTAAGACAAAATTGTTTAGAAATTTAATCTGTACACTTTTGTATATTTTTCATCACAAAGACGCTAAAAAAATATGCCAGCAAAATTTTGTTCGGGACTTCGCCATGATCCTTTTAATGCATATTTAAAAAAATACTAGACTCGTCAAAAAACAAAAGGCTCGTTTTGACATTTCTACATTTTGACATCATTGCTTACCATCAGGTGTACTTTTAGCACTCTGCGCTGAATGGGTAACCATTTTAAAAGTGAACGATGCTCGGAGACATGATCGTGCTTACGGAGGTTGAAGACAAATCGAATGCAGTTATCTAGAAAATAAATATACATCAATAATAAAAAATAAAAATATAAATGGTAAGATTCTGTATCCAGTTATACTGCAAACCTACCCAACATATTTCGGAAAAGGCTTGCTTTAATAGATGACGTCCTATGTTATATTAATAGAAAATTAATTCACTTCCCGATATCAGCCCCAAATATGTCGGGGCCGTCTAAGATATTTGACATCAAAATTCCTTCCTCCCAAAGTTTCAAATCAATTAGTCTGATATAGATATGAGTTTATGACGTCAACCGATATATATTGAGGTTACCTTTATCATAACTTGCTTTTCTGGAAGATAATTTGTCTTTTAGTTACTTATAAGATACTAGTTTTTGCCCGCAAATTCGCCTGCGTACATAAAATATAACCTATGTCACTCAAGAATAAAGCAGCTTTCTATTGGTGAAAAAAATTTACCGATCGGACCAGTACCTACTTCCAGAGATTAACTCCTACAAACAAAAAAACAAACTTTACCGCTTTATTATATTAGTGCAAATAGCTCGTGGAAGTGACTTCACGTGAGATAAATAAACTTTTTTTTAATTAATATAAACTAGTGCTTGATTGCGATCCCACCTGATGGTAAGCAGTGATACAATCGTTGATGGTGAGGCGCACTAGTTTATTAAGAGCCTATTAACTCTAGCCTTGAAGACACCTAAATTATAATTGGACAAGAAGACCGCAGCAGGCAAATTATTACGCGGTATAAACGATGAGGCAAAATGCGTAGTCCTAACCGCAGAGGTTTCAACAACATAATGGTGGATACTCACCGTACGTCGGGTTGTGCAGTGATAGAAATGAAATAGCAGAAACAACTCATGCAATTCCACACCTCCATATTTTATTAGATAAAGCTTTTGGTAAACACACTTGTAGTGGCATCTCATCATTATAATCATTTCAGTCAAAAGACATCCTCTATTGGACATATTGCCTCCCTCAAGTGTCGTCATAATGACCGGCTCTGTGCGTCTCGCATCCATTTTATCGCTTATGCGACCCTCACCAGGTAATTGTTCCACTTTGTGGAATATAAATATACTTCTCACAAATTTTGATCTTTTTGATATTTGAGTGATTTGATTATACCACATAGATTACAGGATTACCTACTTAAATATAAAATTTAATGGGACACGGATGCAAACTAGCGTTCCAACCAACGTGACCTTGGTTTGTATGTTTGTTTTCTGTTGCGGCTACATAGATGTAATCTACGCGACAACACGTTCGGTGGTTGGGAAAATGCGCCTCCCAACCAAGGGCGTTGAAGGTCATGGATTACAACTGCTGTCTATACTACACGGATTGCAACTAGCAAGGTCACCTTGGTTGGGACGTTGGATTACCATGTGTTTACCCCTTAAATCTCTATAAAACACTTCAAAACTGTCAGTCACTTATTGACGCCTACTTCCTCAACAATTTTCAATAATAAAATCACAGATACTTTTTCGTGATTAACGTGAAAAGAATCCATTAATAGAACTTGAAAAACGATCGATTCAATTTCAATTCTATGAACATAAACCTGCTACCGACAACAACCTAACAATATCTTCGTACAAAATCAAAATCTGAATTTATTCTCGCTAAACAGTCTCACCAAAGGGGCTCAGATGAAAGTCACACTTAATCCATGAGAATCCGAAAAAAAGGTGGGATTTTTGTTGACAAGAAAAAGTGTGAGAAAAAGATTTTATCACGTAAAGCTTGGAAATTATTTCTTCAAAAATTTTCAAGTTGGTATTATGCCTGTCTGATTTATCAATTTAAACTTACTTTTATCGTTTGCTGAGAGGATTATGGCAAAAGCTGTTTCGTGATGTCACCTGTTTGTGTTTTTAAGTCTTTTCGTAATTTAAAATTGTGTTTACTTTGACTATCGAACAATTACCAAACTTAAGTGGTAGTAATTAGAGCATATTGCTAGCAAAACAGATAGTTGATAGCACCCAAAAGTTCTGGAGTAGTAATCTCGTACTGGAAGACGCAGCGGTGGTAAACCTTGCAAGGTGGATCGATGACCTAGGGTTGTGGGAATCCAATAGATGTGACACGCATGGGATCGTTCATTGTTTTAACACTAAGGCGTAGTCTATGTCCAATAGTGAACCTGTTTTGGCTAAAATGATGAGGAAGATTTTATTGGTAGTAGATTAGATTTAAACTCATCAGAGGTTCTAGATAAAGTATTATTCTGACATGGAAGGCATGTAGACATACATCACGTGTCTCTGCGCTCTTAAAACACAAAGAGCAGCTGAAGAAACACATATAGGTTTAAGTCATTATAAGTTTAATACTCTCTCGCTTTACCTAGAGTAGGAAAAGTTATTTGATGGTTTCGTTAGATCTCTCTGATTAACCATCGTCTGATAATGACATTTTTTCTTTACGATTTCACAAGAGCGAAACTTGATATTAACGCGATCAAGTAATTATAGAAACTCTCAGTAGACCCGAAGTAATCGACTCAAGCTTCATTAGTGTTGTTAAAGAGAGAAATAGTTTGTTCGTATGTGTAACCAAAAGTTAAATTTTCAATTTTTTATAAATAATAGTCTGGCCAGGAATTTCTCAGGCAACCCACCCGCGTTATATTATTTAATATACTAAATTTATCATAAAATACGTTTCATCTATTAAACAAACCGGTGAAGGTCGTTCTTAACCGTATCCTCTACTATAATGGAAGTTAGGGGCGGCAACCATTTTTATTCTTGTTTTGCTTACAACCTGGGCCGTCCAAATGAATTTAAATGTTCATTTGTAAGAATATAGTACAATACTTGTAGATATTACATTATAGATTCCAGCATGTCCTGTCGTATTATGGCATACAAATATTTCTATAAAAAATTAATTTCTTATCAAATTAAAAGGCTTAATTTTTTATCAAATTAAAACGTAGAATTTATGAAAAATGGTGTTGTAATAATAATTTATTTTATTTATTTATTTATTACGGCACTCCAACGAATAGTTCGCAGAAACATTTACAAAAAAAAAAAAAAACAATCTTATTAATAAACCAATTATCACACAACGAATTCTTCACTTAAAGGGTGTGCACAGTATCTTGCTGAATTTAATTAACTAATGTTAAATATATTTTGAATTATGAACAAGTAATTATTACATTCAATAAATAATAACTAAGTACAAAACAAAAACAAGGAAAAGAGAACAATAAAATATAGAATAAGAAATTCTAAATTAGGATACAAAGCAAAAACAAATAATAAGTAAATGATTGCATTATTGATTATATGATAACAAAAAAAAAATAGAACATGAAATAATTACTGCGGATTCATTCGAAACATCGTGAGGAAACCAGCATGTCCTAGAACCAAAAATTCGAAGACATGTGACATCCACCACCCGCACTGGGCCCGCGTGGTGGATTACGGTCCAATCCCACTCCTAGAGAGGAGGCCTGAGTCCCAGCAGTGGGAAAATTATAAGCCCGACTATGCCATGCTATGCTACTGCGGATTACAATACATATCTAAAAACAATTGTAACAACGCATAAGATAAGGAGACCCCTGGGGGTCGCGTTTTACAAATTAAAAAACACAGGTTTATAAATTGACAAATCTCTACCTACAATCAGAAATTCTTAATCCCCCATTAATTGCTTAGTTTATTCTAGTTACTAAAGTCCTCCTAAATACAATAAAACTTTTCAGTTCCTAAGAGTAATTTCAGGCGTAAATTGCTAAATATCTGTTCAAGAAAATTGCTTTTTCGGCTGCTCGAAAACTGTCATCTGTTATAATTTTAACGATAGGATAGAATTTATATCCCAGAAAACGTAAAATAGAATTTTACCTCTGTTTTTTGCCACTTTCCTGTTGGTAACATTATTAAGATCTCTTTGAGAACTGATATTATGAAGATCATCAGAACGTTCATCTTTTACTTTTTTTTGTTAATTATATCGAATAACAGCACAATCAGCCTTTTAATGTTCTTATTGCTGGAAGGTTCTAAACCTCCTCTCTAGGAGAGAGAAAGGTCGTAGTCCACCATGTAGGCCAGGCGCGGATTGGTGGATGACAGATATCTTCGATTTTTTGGTTCTTGGTCATGCCAGTTTCCTCAAGATGTTTTCTTACACCATTTTGTGTAGCAGTAATGTTGAATTAATTGTACCTATAAGGTAATACACCTGGTTGAGTTTGAATCGACGACCTACATCTCGTAAGTCGGGGTTATTACCACTTGGCCACCGCCGCTTTTATGGACTGCTCCTGATTTTGCAGATGGAGCTGAGTAGAACATCTGATAAGGTGCGGGTGAAAGGAGAAGCCAGGAGGTGACTGATTAGCATCGAAGAACGCTGATTGAAAGATGCTGTCCGGTGGCAAGATGGACAGATGACACTGTTGATATCATGAGTAGAACTTTGATGGGGTTGGCGCAAGGAAAAAAAAATTTGTCCTCGGCAGTGGGCGATATTGGGCTGTGGATGATGACGAAATTATTAAGGCAAGGCGCAAACGTTTGAGTCTTGTGTCAGATACAACCTACCGTAATCATCCACTCCCTGCGCATACGTAAACATTTTTTGTTTCCAATTGCATCCATTGTATACATACTCATGACAATCAAAAAGCGTTCGATGCCGGTAACTGGAACAAAAATTGACTCCGCTTCTGCAGCACCTAATTGTTGCACACAAGACAAAGGACATGATTATAGTGTGAACAACATAGGTAAGAAAGTGAGAAATGAGATAGATAGATATAACAGAATGATTGCACTAAATCATAGTGTTAAAGCAAAGCACTCAAAGTCTATTGAACCATACTAAACATCAACACTAGCTTTTTCCAACTATCTTAGGATCGGTTTCCAATCTAGCCGGAGACACTGGATACCCGTATTTTACATGGAGCAACTGTCTATCAGGCTTCCACAATCCAAGCTACTTCAAGGCAACACGTTACTTCTTGGATATACTGACGGTCAGACTTATGGCGTCTGACTTAGGCTAAGAACTCATGAAACGGTTTTCACCCGCGCCCGTCGCGGCAGTACAAACAGCTATTTTATTTCAAAACTCACGAGACCGCAGATTTACGCAGTTACGCAGCAAACCGCGGCAGTTTTTGTATTTTAAATTTGTTTTATTGCAAGACATGCGGTTGCAAGATGGGCGGTGAAATGATAGGAGCCCGGTCACCCGCCAACCGACCGCAGAGCGTGCGGGCGTAAACCGCCGAACCTCGAGCCCGACCGTGGCCCACGAGGTTCAACTAGTTGAACGCAGGTAAAGCGGTAGCCGCGAAAAACCGCGCACACCGCGGGTATAAAACGCGTCGTGAAATGTGCTTTAATTTTTTACATATATATCTGCATTCAACAGACGCTGCGGGCCCGCAATCGCGGCGGCTGCGGGTGAAAACCGCTTCGTGAGTTCTTAGCCTAACTATAACGACTGTCAAAGACCTACAAATAACCAACGGCTTTACGTGTTTTCTGCAGCACGAGGAAAGTAGTGACATAGATGAACTTAAACTTAGAAATGTAGTTATGAATATAAAAAATCATTTTTCCTTTTGTGGACTGCTAAACTACTGATCCATCAAAACTACATGCTACTTTGAAAGTAAACAAACAAAAAAAAGTGTGAGGTTATCACGCAAAACTGATCAACGAAATCCCAAAAATTCTATATTTTATTTAAGAAAAAAAGGGACCGAAACCTGTTTAACTTTGACACAAACAAGACACATGACGAAGCTTCGATGTTTCCTTTTCAACCAGTACGTGCCGATGGAGATACGTTTATTTACTGTGAGAAGAAATTTATTGGCATCGAAAATGTGTTTAAGATACTCGTAATAGGTAGATACGATGCTTGGCACGTAGTTTGTTGTGCATCTTCAAACTCACATAGGCCTGCATGGGCACTTATAAAACATCAGAAGGTAGCGCACGGTTCCAATTGGTCGTTTTCTATGGAGAAGAACCAGCAAGAAACTCCATGGTTACTGTTATACTTTAGACTTCACAAAGTGACAACGATTGTCGCAACCCAGTGCTGGACACGTCATAATTATGGCGGTCCCCTCTTTGGAAAGTGGCTGGAAAGACCTCACGGCATCCTCACGTTCAGCAGGCCGCACGTGTACGCGTGAGGGAGCGACGCATGCTTCTCCGCATGTAGCTGCGTGATCTGCATGAACGCGTGTAGATGCATTTTCAATGTGTTGGACTGTGCGTGTTTTCTATTCAAACTGAGATACAAGCAACGTTAAGACACGCATTCACGCACTACGCGGTGGGTTGCGTGGCAGTGTGATAACCGCCAGTTACTATCACGTGGGCATAACCGATGGCAATAGCTAGTCACACATAATTATGCCTAGACTATAATAAACGATGTTGTTGTCTTAGTGAAGAAAGTAACATGAATATTCTGCTCGAAATCGCGCGAAACACAAACAGAACTTTCGAAAACAAATAAAATCCGGAGACTTGACTGTTTTCTTTTACCTGCTCCAGCACTGTATGTACATCGGTTAAATGGCTGTAAAAGAGTTGTGTGCTATGCGGACTGACGATAATAATCGTTCCATCTGATTTCCATGTTTGCTGACACGTTTGAAGGTATACTATAAGTGTTTATATTATAAGAATCGCTGTAATATAAAAGGCTGTTTTATGTGCGTCGGATTGTTTTCCTATGAAATAAATAAAAGCGAAAGTTTGTGAGTGCAAATAATAAAATAGAATTAGTGTTAATTTATAAAACGCCCGTATTTTTATGTCACCTAAAGATGTGTAGCAACATTTATGGTGCCATATAAGAACTACAAAAAATCGAAATCCTGCATCGCGTAAATAGTGTTCTCTGTGGTATTTAAGAATATACAACAGCCTAAAATTATGTCACCCGGATAAAAATTTTATGCACATTTACATATAATAAGAAGCACAGAATATTTTTTTAAATTACAAAACTTTCCACAAAAATTCCCACCAATGGTAGACGATTATGCGTTGATGTCTAAAAACGGTATATTATATTCCGATTGTACGATCCCATAGAATAATTTTTGACTATAACTCAAGTAAAACCGCCGATATGACAAGAATATGATCATGTATCGCATAAGATAAAATTAGATGGTCGTCATTAGAAGGCCTAAAGTCACCCAAAGGGCAATGGAAAGGGAGATATGTTTGGAGTTTCCTTGCGTGACTGCATCAGGAATAAAGATATACGCAGAAGAACCATGGATACGGACATAGCCCGAACTTAAGTAGCAGTAGCAGTGGGCAAGACGCATTGTTTGCAGAACAGATGGCCGTTGGGGCTAAAAGGTTCTGGAGGGTTTTTTTTTATGGTGTGAAAAACATCTAATGACAGCCCCCGCTCTTGGGCGGAGCAGGAGATAGTGTCAGACTCTTACTGACTAAAAACCCACCCCGTTCCTTTGTGCCTTCATACCGGGGCTGAGCTACTCTTTCGAAACTTAACCTGGCCCCAGTAGGCTTCGACCCAGCTGGGCCCCTGCTGTTGCTGACAACTCCTTGAGGCGCGCGGGAACAGTGCACGCCGTCGACGACATGGGCTTGGTTCGGACAGTTACCCAAGCCCGCGTCTACGGTGATCGGAAATCGGGATTGGAATACCGGTGGCGGCAAGAGCGCCGTTGCCTGATGCGGTCGGCATCAAGTTCTGAAGGGGTGGCCGCATACCAGAAGATGCAGCGTTAGAAGGCTTTTCACAAGGTCTTCCGATGACCGGATGAGGGTTGCGGAAATCTGGTGGACATGAAACGCACAGGACCGTTCATCGTGGTGACACTTTGGGGAGGCCTATGTCCAACCGTGAACATCTTTTCGCTGAAATAATGATGATGGTGATGAAAATAAAAATCAAATTATATAAAATATAGAAATACAATTATTATCGTTTCCAAAACGTTTCAATATCGTTTCCATATCATCGGTACCAATGTTCTCTCCTCTTTACTACTTACAGCGGGCATGAATTTTTACGATATCTGACAGGCTACCGTAAAATACGACTGGATTGTTCCACTACACGCTATAGATGTCGTGAGCCCGTGACGAGTACATGTAAAGGTTATTTTTTAATATTTATGAATCGGGGTATTAGCTTTTTGAGATAAGTTTTTTTTTTCCTTAGCCTCCCGCTCCGAACTCATCATCGCTTACCATAAGGTGAGAAGATGGTCAAACGTGAGCCTATCAATAATAATTATTAAGTATAAAAAAGTAATACATAGATTTAATAGTAGAATCATGGGAAGCTCGCTGTCCGGCCGTCCGGTGACTGTCCAAACCAAGCCCAAGTCCCGCTATTCCCGCGCGCCTCAAGGAGTTGTCAGCAACAGCAGGGACCCAGCCGGGTCGAAGCCTACTGGGGCCAGGGTTATCCGAAAGGGACCTCGAGCCGCGGTATGAAGGCTAGAAGGAACGGGGTGAGTCTTTCAGTCAGTAAGAGTCTGACACTATCTCCCGCTCCGCCCAAGAGCGGGGGTTGTCATTGGATGATTTTTTCCCACCATAAAAAAAAAGTCTAACATAATGGATAAAATATTTTTTGGTTGATTTAACTCTCTCGCTTATGCTATACCTAAACAAACATTAGGTAGGTAATTTTATTTTCGGTGGGTAAAAACCATCCAGGTAACATCCTCCACTCGCTGCAATTAATCCTGATCTATGTAAATACATTTGTTGTTATTAAAAAAATATTGTAGTATTTTTATTGGGTCAAATAAATATTTATTTAAGTAAAATATCTACCGAATCGAGTGATTTTTAATACATAATTTTAATGAATTGAATCAATCCAATCAAAAACTTAATTGTTTAACGTTAACTCAATAGCCTGAACTTTAAATATTTAATTCATCATGTGCTGGTTACAGAATAAAAAGTTCTGTTTTTAACTGACAAAGTAATCGCTAACACTTATGAACTATCTAGAAATATTTATGTAATTATATAAGGTGAAATATTAATTAAAAATGTACTTTATTTCAAGAGAATCAGAAACCACGTTTATTATAAAGCCTAAATCCTACTAACAGACGATCATGATTACAGTAACGAAATGCAATAGTTTAGAAAAAAATAAATAACACAGATACAGATAAATTACATTCCTATTATTTACAATATATACCTATTATAATTTAAAAAAAATAATTCTATTAATAATACCTACAATACAATACAATTAAATCTTAACTAATCCCACGGGAATATGAAACGGAGAAAAATATTACATGGTAATGACTTAATTAAAACGAGGCTAAGAATAAAAAATAGAAATCTTAAGTAAGATTACGTTAAGGTTAAGGCTTATCTAAAGATAACTAAGATCAATACCTAACGAGCTAACGATTGATTGGATTAATTAATTTAATCTTAGATTCAATCAGCTGCAATTCCAAAAAGCTGTCTAATTAACAATTCTACGAAAAATAATGTAATGATCAAAAAACTAAGTATTATTTACTAAAAAAGGCGCCAGATCACCGTGGAATAAAGTACATTGACTTTTTCCTAATTTATCTCTGCGTAGGTATCCAAAAAACCAACAATGAATTGCTTTTCATTACTAAATCATGTAAAGGATCATGATACAATGTTGATTTAAAGCCGGACCAAGCCCAAGTCGTCGACGGCGCGCGCTGTTCCCGCGCGCCTCAAGGAGTTGTCAGCAACAGCAGGGGCCTAGCCGGGTCGTAGCCTACTGGGGCCAGGGTTATCCGAAAGGGCGCTCGAGCCCCGGTAAGAAGGCTTTTTTTTTTTTTTTTTTTTTTTTTTTTTTTTTCGATGGGAAAAATCATCTTATGACAACCCCCGCTCTTGGGCGGAGCGGGAGATAGTGTCAGACTCTTACTGACTAAAAAACCCATCCCGTTCCTTCAAGCCTTCGATACCGGGGCTCGAGCGCCCTTTCGGATTACCCTGGCCCCGGTAGGCTTCGACCCGGCTGGGCCCCTGCTGTTGCTGACAACTCCTTGAGGCGCGCGGGAACAGCGCGCGCCGTCGACGACTTGGGCTTGGTCCGGACGGTTACCGGACGGCCGGACAGCGAGCTACCCATTGCTCACTGTCCGCAAGCCCGCGCCTACGGTGGCCGGAAATCGGGATCGGAATCCCGGCGGCGGCGGCGAGAGCGCCGTTGCCTGATGCGGTCGGCCTCCTCCTTAGCGAGCATTACTGCTTCGCAGAAGTCGGCGACCGCCCGCCACTCCTCCTCGCTCCGGACCATGGCCTCGACCAAGGCCCGGCGCGAGAGGTCTCCGCCGCCGATCACCCCCACGAGGGCACGGCGATGCTCCGCCCAAGCAGGGCACACCGCGATTGTGTGCTCCACCGTGTCCTCCGGGCGTTCCGCACAGTGACGACACCCGGGCGTCACTTCCGCTTTAATTCGGAACAGGAACCTCCCGAACTTGCCATTTCCGGAGAGGACCTGTGTCATGCGGAAGGTAAGGACGCCGTGAGGTCTTTCCAGCCACGCCTCAAAGAGGGGACTTATCGCCATAATTGTGGCGTGCCCATGACGGGGTTGCGATAGTCGCTGACGCCATTCCACCATGAGATCACGCCGGAGCTCTGTCCGCCATGCCGTGACCTGTTGCGGCAGAGGACTTTCACCCCGGCGTTGCATCTCCACGCGCATGTCGTCCATGTGTGCAAGGACTGTTGCCTCCAGATCCCACGGTGGTAGGCCAGCCAGAAGGCTCGCCGCTTCGCGGGAAATCGTGCGGTATCCCCGCACCATCCGAATTGCCATGGCCCTCTGGCAGGCGTTCAGAATGGCCGCCGGTCGCTTTTGCAGCGACAGCGCCCACACCGGCGCCCCGTAGAGGGCCATGGACCGAACGATCCCCGCGTAGAGCCTCCGGCAGGAGGCGTCTGGACCCCCAAGGTTGGGCAGGAGCCGCCCGAGAGCGGCCCCAGTCCGGTTGAGTTTGGGAGCCAGACGTCGGAAATGCTCCTCGAAATTCCATCGGCTGTCGAGGATGAGTCCCAGGTACCTCATCGATGTCCCGACGCCGATGCGAACTCCTCCTACCGTTAGTTGGGAACCCGACGGTGGCGCGTTTCGACGGCCGCCCGGTAAGAAGGCTTGAAGGAACGGAATGGGTTTTTTAGTCAGTAAGAGTCTGACTTCCCTTTCAATTCGAATGCTGTGCCGTCGAAATAATTAAATTTAACCTAATTATAGTCTGCATATATAGAACACCTACATGTGATGCCTCAATATTCTTAAATAATCTAGAACTTCTCTCCAATAAATTATGTAATAAAGGTAATAAACAAATTATCATCTGTGGTGACTGGAATATTGATATACTAAAAACAAATAAATCATCAATTGAATCGTCTATACTTAGTAATAATAACTTAATAAACCACGTAAAACTGCCTACGAGAAAAAACGCTTGTTTGGACTTAATAGTAAGTAACATCCACGACGCTAAGTCTGCAATTCACTATCTAGCGCTTTCAGACCACGAATCAGCACAATCAATAACGGTTAACCTACAAACTGATTCTCAAGTTAAAGATATTCATAGCTTTTGGTTTAAAAATGTAAGAGAACTCAGTGACGAAAATATAATTAGATTTAATGACTGCATCTCAAGTTTATCTTTTTCAGAAGTTTACGAAGTTCAATCAACAAATGACGCCTTCGATAGATTACACGATTTAATAACCCTTTTCTACAATTTATGTTTTCCTGTAGTTAAAGTAAAAAATACTTCTAAACAAGTGAAAAACAGAGGTCTGACTAAGGGTATAAAGAGATGTTGCATAAAAAAGCGAATTTTATGTTTAAAATACCATCTCAACAAACATAATAAAAAACAAAACAAAAAAAAATATGACAACTACACACGAATACTGAAAAAATGCATACACAAGGCTCAACAGATTAATAGTTTAAACTATATTAATAAAGCCAAAAACACAAGCAAAGCGGCCTGGAACATGATTAAAACAAACACGATTAATATGACAGGTAACTCTGAAATTGACGCTATTAATGTAAATGGTAAAATGTATGACAATCCAACCAAAATATGTGACCTATTTAATGACTTTTATATATCCCAAACTAAGACGACTAATTCCGCTCAAAATAACATGCAAAATGACGTAAAAATAACGACTTCTCAAAATCCTAAAACCATTTTCCTAGCACCAGTTGATGAATCTGATGTTTATAAAATAATTCACGGTTTAAAAACCACTAATTCGACTGGATATGATGACCTGAGCACGAAGGTGCTAAAAATATGTGCAAGGAGTCTATTGTGTCCCTTAACTTATATTATAAATCTCTCTTTAACAGAAGGAGTATTTCCAACTCGCCTTAAAAGGTCAATTGTCAAACCTCTTTATAAGAAAGGTGTAAAAACTGACATGAGCAACTATCGTCCAATAACTCTAATCCCAATTTTATCGAAAATATTTGAGAAAGTTATGTGTAACAAAATAGAAAACTTCTTAACAGGATGTGATATTCTTAAAAAAGAACAATTTGGTTTTAGGAAAGGCAGTTCCACTACTTTAGCATGTTTTACGCTAGTAAAATACATAACGGAAAGTCTTAATCAAAAATCAAAGATAAGTTGCGTGTTTTTAGATATGACAAAAGCCTTTGATTTTGTTTGCCATAAAACACTACTCTCAAAGCTTGAACATTATGGAATCCGCGGTAAGGCCAACGACTGGATCAAAAGTTATCTTTCTGAAAGAGTACAATGCGTGGAAGTAACAAAAACAACTCAAAATGAAAAAAAAACCTATAGGTCAGATTATAAGCAAAATAACTATGGCACCCCACAAGGAGGTATCTTATCCCCGCCACTCTTTCTAGTTTACATCAACGATATTCTAGAGGCAATAGGCAAAGATTGCATTTTATTTGCTGATGACACGACAATAATGCTTAAGAGTGACACTGATAAAAATTTAGAAAATGAAATCGTCCAAGCTTTGGATAATGCAATCAATTGGCTTGAAAAAAACAATTTAAAAATAAATATGACTAAAACCAACATCATACAATTTCAGACATACAATTCTAACATAAATAAACTTGACATTCAATATAAAAATTCTCACTTGACAACTATTGATAATTGTGTATTTTTAGGTATAACAATCGACAAAAATTGCAACTGGAAAGCACATGTAGATAAAATTCTTACAAAAATAGATCGTTTTATATATGTCTTAAAAAGAATTAGACAAACGGTAAACCATGATACTGCAATGCTGGCTTACCATGGTTATGTATCATCCGTACTAAGATACGGTATTATAATATGGGGTAACTCAGTCGATTTTGACAGAGTTTTTAAAGCTCAAAAAAAATGTATTCGTGCCATTTGTGGAGCTCACTTTTTAGACAGCTGTAAACCACTATTTCAAAAACTTAAAGTTTTACCTTTGCCCTGTTTATATATTTTTGAAATATGTGTTTTTGTCAAGAAAAACTATAATTTATTTGAAACGAATACTGACAGGCCAAATAGCCGAACACGGCATAAAGACAGACTTCGACTGCCACCAAGCAGGCTAAAATTGTTTAAAAAAAATGTATATTGCATGTCGATCATTATTTACAATCACTTACCAAATAGTTTACAAGATCTACCATTGACAATGTTTAAAAAAATACTTTTCAAACTGTTACTATTTAAAAAATATTATACTCTTAAAGAATATCTAGAAGACAAGTCAATAGAACCTGTAATGTGCAAGTTAGATTTAGATTAGATTAATTGACGACACTGACTGTGAATATATTTGCACGCCATGTTATGGCAGGATATGCTGAAACAAATTTACTGTAACACCTTATGTACCATATTCTAGCAAATAAATGATTTGATTGATTGATTGATTGATTGACACTATCTCCCGCTCCGCCCAAAAGCGGGGGTTGTCATAAGATGATTTTTCCCATCGGAAAAAAATAAAAATAAAAAAAAAGGTAGGAGGGTGAATAAACGTCGCGCGGTCAACAAGTGGACCCCGCGCGGTCAACGAGTGAACGCCGAGTGGTCAACGAGTGGACGTTGCTTGGTTCAAGAATTTTCGAGCAGTTTTTAGTTTTAAAGCAAAAACGATACGTCCGACTCGTTCGAAAGAAAGGCTGGGAATGAAGGGAGGGTGGGGAGCGGCGCATCGCTGAAGAGCCTATTACACTGCCCGTTATTCAGACTCGTTTTGTTTATGGTTCGGCGAATCTAGTCTATGGTTCGACGTATCTCGTAGTGTAATAAGGTTTAGACTGTCTTTCTATGAATGAAAAATATTACCAGTCTGAATATCGCATGCGTTATTCAGCGCAGTGTAATAGGCCCTTAAGTATCTTCCACGCGTGAATCATTCGCGGGCAGCGCGCGGTCCACTCGGGACCCGCACAATGCGCAGTCAATGCAAGGCAAGCATGCGAGCAGTGAGTTGTCACCGAGTGGTCCACCCGCCGTCCGCGCGTGTATGGCTTACGACCGAGGCGATCCGGTGACGCTACGGAGTTGATATAGTGAGCGCATACGTATACAAGTCCATATAAAAAATACTAGCCGCAGGAGGCGAGGCAGTGCGGAGTGGGTTCCGGTTGGCTCTAATGAGCTATGATCTTTATCTGGCACCTACCTTACAAAATGTTATTCAGGCACCTAATGAAAATCTAAACGAAGTATTACTGAATAATCTAAGCCTACTGTCCACAGGCGTAGTTTCATAGAAGTAAAGTGATAGAGTTTGGGGGAGGCCTATGTCCAACAGTGGACGTGTATCGGCTGAAATGATGATGATGATGAAGTGATAGACGGCAACGAAGCGGTAACAACGTGCAAAAATATTAAACTAGAAGTACATTAGACCGTGTGTAGAATAACGTCGCGTCACAAAATAGACAGGTACAGACGTCAATCTACATATAAAGCGCGCTCGAGCAACGCACACATAGACACCGCTCACGGACACGATATCTCGTAGCGCCTCGGACCAGTCGTCGAACAGTTCCGACTCAAACGCTCATTAGTGTGCATCCACCGAGCGTAGGTATAAAAAGTGGAGTAGATACATACATTTTTTTTTTGGTGGAGAAAATCATCCAATGACAACCCCCGCTTTTGGGCGGAGCGGGAGATAGTGTTAGACTCTTACTGACTAAACACCCACCCCGTTCCTTAATACCGGGGCTCGAGTTCCCTTTTGGATAACCTTGGCCCCAGTAGGCTTCGACCCTGCTGGGCCCCTGCTGTTGCTGACAACTCCTTGAGGCACGCGGGACCATTGCGCTCCGTCGAAGACTTGAGCTTGGTCCGGTCAGACAGTTACCGGACGGTCAGACAACGAGCAACCTATTGCTCAATGTCCGCAAGCCTGCGCCTACGGTGGCTGGAAATCGGGATCGGAATCCCGGCGGCGGCCGAGAGCGCCGTTGCCTGATGCGTTCTGCCACCTCCTTTGCGAGCATTAATGCTTCGCAGAAGTCGGCGACTGCCTGCCACTCCTCCACGCTCCGGACCATGAACTCAACCAAGGCCCGCCTATGGCCGTGAACTTAGCAGATCATTTTCCAGCAGAGCATAAAAAAATGAGAGTTCTAGTCGCATGCAGCATAGTTCTGGAGTTCCTGATACTTTTCAGGAAAAGTTCTGGTGATTTTCCTGAAAAAAATATTAAATGAAAATATGATCTGCTAACTTCCGGTAGCAGATCATTTTTTCCAAAAGCAAAATTTTAAAAGTGCTTTAGATGCACAAAGGCAAGTTCTATAGTTCCTAATTACTTTTAGTAATAGTTCTATCAATTAGAGGTCGCAAAAAAATAAAAACGTTTCAACGTAATAACAAAAAAAAAACAAATAAATATCATGAAACGGTCGATAGTTACGCAATACAACAGTTTTCACATATAAATCTGACCATAATAAGTAGATGAGATGTTATATAAACAAAGAAATGCAAAACACAACACATTCGACTTCAAATATCAGCACAGCAAGGTTGAAGAAGTCGATAAATGAAAATTACGAATATTTTCAGTGTTCAAGTATAAAAAAAATCATTAGAAACTTCTGGAAGATCCTGAGACCGGGAACTTCTTAGTTTCTTATATAAATATATTAGTTTTACACAAAATGGTAGAAAACAAACCCAGAACTCCGACATAAGTATAAGCAGAGCATGGTAGAAAATGGCGGTAAGTGATAATTGGAAAATCATAAAAAACTGCTGAAAGTACCCAAGACCGGGAACTCTTCAGTTTCTGATACAATTATCTTTGTTCTATATGAAAACGTAAACATCAAACCCAAAACTCCAACACAAGTATCAGCAGAGCATGGTTGAAGATGGTGAAATGTGAAAATTACGAATATTTTCAGTGTTGAAGAATAACAAAATCATAAAAAACTTCTAGATCTAGCCAAGGCCGGGAACTCTTGAGTTTCTAATACAGTTATATTTGTCCTATATAAACACGTAAACATCAAACCTAGAACGTCGACAAAAGTATCAGCAGAGCATGATTAAAGATGGTGAAATGTGAAAATTACGAATATTTTCAGTGTTCTAGTAAAAAAATCATGAAAAACTTCTGGATGTAGCCAAGACCGGAAACTCTTCAGTTTCTTATACAACTATATTGGTTCTATATGAAAACGTAAACGTCAAACCCAGAACTCCGACACAAGTATCAGCAGAGCATGGTTGAAGATGGCAATTAGCGAAACTTACGAATATTTTCAGTGTTCTAGTAAAAAAATTATAAAAAACTCCTGGAAGTATTAAAGACCGGAAACTTTTCAGTTTCATATACAAATAAATATGTTTTATATGAAACCGTAAACGTGAAACCCAGAACTCCAACACAAGTATCAAAAGAGCATGGTTGAAGATGGTGAAATGTGAAAATTATGAATATTTTCAGTGTTCAAGACTAAAAAAATCATATAAAACTTCTGGAAGGACCCGAGACCGGGAACTCTTCAGTTTCTTATACAGTTATCTTTGTTCTATATGAAAACGTAAACATCAAACCCAGAACTCCGACACAAGTATCAGCAGAGCATGGTTGAAGATGACGATAAGCGAAAATTACGTATATTTTCAGTGTTCTTGTAAAAAAATCATAAAAAACTTCTGGAAGTACTCAAGACCGGGAACTCTTCAGTTTCATATACAAATAAATGTGTTTTATATGAAACCGTAAACGTCAAACCCAGAACTCCGACACAAGTATCAGCAGAGCATGGTTGAATATGGTGGTATTTGAAAATTACGAATATTTTCACTGTTCAAGACTAAAAAAATCATAAAAATCTTCTGGAAGGACTCCAGACCGGGACCTCTCCAGTTTCTTATACAACTATATTAGTTCTATATGGAAACGTAAACATCAAACCCAGAACTCCGACATAAGTATCAGCAGAGCATGGTTGAAGATGGTGGTATGTGAAAATTACGAATATTTTAGAGTTATAGTAAAAAAATCATAAAAAACTTCTGGAAAAACTCAAGACCGGGAACTCTTCAGTTTCTTATACAACTATATTAGTTCTATATGGAAACGTAAACATAAAACCCAGAACTCCGACAAAAGTATCAGCAGAGCATGGTTGAATATGGCGATAAGCGAAAATTACGAATATTTTAGAGTTATAGTAAAAAAATCATAAAAAACTTCTGGAAAAACTCAAGACCGGGAACTCTTCAGTTTCTTATACAACTATATTTGTTCTATTTGAAAACGTAAACATCAAACCCAGAACTCCGACACAAGTATCAGCAGAGCATGGTTGAAGATGACGATAAGCGAAAATTACGAATATTTTCAGTGTTCTTGTAAAAAAATCATAAAAAACTTCTGGAAGTACTCAAGACCGGGAACTCTTCAGTTTCATATACAAATAAATGAGTTTTATATGAAACCGTAAACGTCAAACCCAGAACTCCGACACAAGTATCAGCAGAGCATGGTTGAATATGGTGGTATTTGAAAATTACGAATATTTTCACTGTTCAAGACTAAAAAAATCATTAAAATCTTCTGGAAGAACTCCACACCAGGACCTCTCCAGTTTCTTATACAACTATATTTGTTGTATATGAAAACGTAAACATCAAACCCAGAACTCCGACACAAGTATCAGCAGAGCATGGTTGAAGATGGCGATAAGCGAAAATTACGAATATTTCAGAGTTATAGTAAAAAAATCATAAAAAACTTCTGGAAGTACTCAAGACCGGGAACTCTTCAGTTTCATATACAAATAAATGTGTTTTATATGAAACCGTAAACGTCAAACCCAGAACTCCGACAAAAGTATTAGCAGAGCATGGTTGAAGATGACGATAAGCGAAAATTACGAATATTTCAGAGTTATAGTAAAAAAATCATAAAAAACTTCTGGAAGGACTCAAGACCGGGAACTCTCCAGTTTCTTATACAACTATATTTGTTGTATATGAAAACGTAAACATCAAACCCAGAACTCTGACACAAGTATCAGCAGAGCATGGTTGAAGATGACGATAAGCGAAAATTACGAATATTTTCAGTGTTCTTGTAAAAAAATCATAAAAAACTTCTGGAAGTACTCAAGACCGGGAACTCTTCAGTTTCATATACAAATAAATGTGTTTTATATGAAACCGTAAACGTCAAACCCAGAACTCCGACAAAAGTATCAGCAGAGCATGGTTGAAGATGACGATAAGCGAAAATTACGAATATTTCAGAGTTATAGTAAAAAAATCATAAAAAACTTCTGGAAAAACTCAAGACCGGGAACTCTTCAGTTTCTTATACAACTATATTTGTTCTATATGAAAACGTAAACATCAAACCCAGAACTCCGACACAAGTATCAGCAGAGCATGGTTGAAGATGACGATAAGCGAAAATTACGAATATTTTCAGAGTTCTTGTAAAAAAATCATAAAAAACTTCTGGAAGTACTCAAGACCGGGAACTCTTCAGTTTCATATACAAATAAATGTGTTTTATATGAAACCGTAAACGTCAAACCCAGAACTCCGACACAAGTATCAGCAGAGCATGGTTGAAGATGGTGGTATTTGAAAATTACGAATATTTTCAGTGTTCAAGAATAAAAAAATCATAAAAACTTCTAGATGTAGCCAAGACCGGGAACTCTTCAGTTTCTTATACAACTTTATTGGTTCTATATGAAAACGTAAACATCAAACCCAGAACTCCGACACAAGTATCAGCAGAGCATGGTTGAAGATGACGATAAGCGAAAATTACGAATATTTTCAGTGTTCAAGAATAAAAAAATCATAAAAAACTTCTAGATGTAGCCAAGACCGGGAACTCTTCAGTTTCTTATACAACTATATTTGTTGTATATGAAAACGTAAACATCAAACCCAGAACTCCGACACAAGTATCAGCAGAGCATGGTTGAATATGGCGATAAGCGAAAATTACGAATATTTTAGAGTTATAGTAAAAAAATCATAAAAAACTTCTGGAAAAACTCAAGACCGGGAACTCTTCAGTTTCTTATACAACTATATTTGTTCTATATGAAAACGTAAACATCAAACCCAGAACTCCGACACAAGTATCAGCAGAGCATGGTTGAAGATGACGATAAGCGAAAATTACGAATATTTTCAGTGTTCTGGTAAAAAATCATAAAAAACTTCTGGAAGTACTCAAGACCAGGAACTCTTCAGTTTCATATACAAATAAATGTGTTTTATATGAAACCGTAAACGTCAAACCCAGAACTCCGACACAAGTATCAGCAGAGCATGGTTGAAGATGGTGGTATTTGAAAATTACGAATATTTTCAGTGTTCAAGAATAAAAAAATCATAAAAAACTTCTAGATGTAGCCAAGACCGGGAAATCTTCAGTTTCTTCTACAACTCTATTGGTTCTATATGAAAACGTAAACATCAAACCCAGAACTCCGACACAAGTATCAGCAGAGCATGGTTGAAGATGGTGGTATGTGAAAATTACGAATATTTTCAGTGTTCAAGAATAAAAAAATCATAAAAAACTTCTAGATGTAGCCAAGACCGGGAACTCTTCAGTTTCTTATACAACTCTATTGGTTCTATATGAAAACGTAAACATCAAACCCAGAACTCCAACACAAGTATCAGCAGAGCATGGTTGAAGATGGTGGTATGTGAAAATTACGAATATTTTCAGTGTTCAAGAATAAAAAAATCATAAAAAACTTCTAGATGTAGCCAAGACCGGGAACTCTTCAGTTTCTTATACAACTTTATTGGTTCTATATGAAAACGTAAACATCGAACCCAGAACTCCGACACAAGTATCAGCAGAGCATGGTTGAAGATGACGATAAGCGAAAATTACGAATATTTTCAGTGTTCAAGAATAAAAAAATCATAAAAAACTTCTAGATGTAGCCAAGACCGGGAACTCTTCAGTTTCTTATACAACTCTATTGGTTCTATATGAAAACGTAAACATCAAACCCAGAACTCCGACACAAGTATCAGCAGAGCATGGTTGAAGATGGTGGTATGTGAAAATTACGAATATTTTCAGTGTTCAAGACTAAAAAAATCATAAAAAACTTCTGGAAGTACTCAAGACCGGGAACTCTTCAGTTTCATATACAAATAAATGTGTTTTATATGAAACCGTAAACGTCAAACCCAGAACTCCAACACAAGTATCAGCAGAGCATGGTTGAATATGGTGGTATTTGAAAATTACGAATATTTTCACTGTTCAAGACTAAAAAAATCATAAAAAACTTCTGGAAGGACTCAAGACCGGGAACTCTCCAGTTTCTTATACAACTATATTTGTTGTATATGAAAACGTAAACATCAAAGCCAGAACTCCGACACAAGTATAAGCAGAGCATGGTTGAAGATGACGATAAGCGAAAATTACGAATATTTTCAGTGTTCTTGTAAAAAAATCATAAAAACTTCTGGAAGTACTCAAGACTGGGAACTCTTCAGTTTCATATACAAATAAATGTGTTTTATATGAAACCGTAAACGTCAAACCCAGAACTCCGACAAAAGTATCAGCAGAGCATGGTTGAAGATGACGATAAGCGAAAATTACGAATATTTCAGAGTTATAGTAAAAAAATCATAAAAAACTTCTGGAAAAACTCAAGACCGGGGACTCTTCAGTTTCTCATACAACTATATTTCTTCTATATGAAAACGTAAACATCAAACCCAGAACTCCGACACAAGTATCAGCAGAGCATGGTTGAAGATGACGATAAGCGAAAATTACGAATATTTTCAGTGTTCAAGAATAAAAAAATCATAAAAAACTTCTAGATGTAGCGAAGACCGGGAACTCTTCAGTTTCTTATACAACTCTATTGGTTCTATATGAATACGTAAACATCAAACCCAGAACTCCAACACAAGTATCAGCAGAGCATGGTTGAAGATGGTGGTATGTGAAAATTACGAATATTTTCAGTGTTCAAGAATAAAAAAATCATAAAAAACTTCTAGATGTAGCCAAGACCGGGAACTCCTCAGTTTCTTATACAACTCTATTGGTTCTATATGAAAACGTAAACATCAAACCCAGAACTCCAACACAAGTATCAGCAGAGCATGGTTGAAGATGGTGGTATGTGAAAATTACGAATATTTTCAGTGTTCAAGAATAAAAAAATCATAAAAAACTTCTAGATGTAGCCAAGACCGGAAACTCTTCAGTTTCTTATACAACTCTATTGGTTCTATATGAAAACGTAAAAATCAAACCCAGAACTCCAACACAAGTATCAGCAGAGCATGGTTGAAGATGGTGGTATGTGAAAATTACGAATATTTTCAGTGTTCAAGAATAAAAAAATCACAAAAAACTTCTAGATGTAGCCAAGACCGGGAACTCTTCAGTTTCTTATACAACTCTATTGGTTCTATATGAAAACGGAAACATCAAACCCAGAACTCCAACACAAGTATCAGCAGAGCATGGTTGAAGATGGTGGTATTTGAAAATTACGAATATTTTCAGTGTTCAAGAATAAAAAAATCATAAAAAACTTCTGGAAGGACTCAAGACCGGGACCTCTCCATTTTCTTATACAACAATATTAGTTCTATATGGAAACGTAAACGTCAAATCCAGAACTCCGACACAAGTATCAGCAGAGCATGGTTGAAGATGGTGAAATGTGAAAATTGTGAATATTTTCAGTGTTGAAGAATAAAAAAATGATAAAAATCTTCTGGAAAGACCCGAGACCGGAAACTCTTCAGTTTCTTATACAACTATGTTTGTTCTATATGGAAACGTAAACATAAAACCCAGAACTCCGACAAAAGTATCAGCAGAGCATGGTTGAATATGGCGATAAGCGAAAATTACGAATATTTTAGAGTTATAGTAAAAAAATCATAAAAAACTTCTGGAAGTACTCAAGACCGGGATCTCTTCAGTTTCTTATACAACTCTACTTGTTCTATATGAAAACGTAGACATAAAACCCAGAACTCCGACACAAGTATCAGCAGAGCATGGTTGAAGATGGCGATAAGCGAAAATTGCGAATATTTCAGAGTTCTAGTAAAAAAATCATAAAAAACTTCTGGAAGGACCCAAGACCGGGAACTCTTCAGTTTTTGATATAGTTATCTTTGTTCTATATGAAAACGTAAACATCAAACCCAGAACTCCGACACAAGTATCAGCAGAGCATGGTTGAAGATGACGATAAGCGAAAATTACGAATATTTTCAGTGTTCTTGTAAAAAAATCATAAAAAACTTCTGGAAGCACTCAAGACCAAGAACTCTTCAGTTTCATATACAAATACATGTGTTTTATATGAAACCGTAAACGTCAAACCCAGAACTCCGACACAAGTATCAGCAGAGCATGGTTGAAGATGGTGGTATTTGAAAATTACGAATATTTTCAGTGTTCAAGAATAAAAAAATCATAAAAAACTTCTAGATGTAGCCAAGACCGGGAAATCTTCAGTTTCTTATACAACTCTATTGGTTCTATATGAAAACGTAAACATCAAACCCAGAACTCCGACACAAGTATCAGCAGAGCATGGTTGAAGATGGTGATAAGCGAAAATTACGAATATTTCAGAGTTATAGTAAAAAAATCATAAAAAACTTCTGGAAGTACTCAAGACCGGGAACTCTTCAGTTTCATATACAAATAAATGTGTTTTATATGAAACCGTAAACGTCAAACCCAGAACTTCGACACAAGTCTCAGCAGAGCATGGTTGAAAATGGTGGTATGTGAAAATTACGAATATTTTCAGTGTTCAAGACTAAAAAAATCATAAAAAACTTCTAGAAGGACTCAAGACCGGGAACTCTCCAGTTTCTTATACAACTATATTTGTTCTATATGAAAACGTAAACATCAAACCCAGAACTCCGACACAAGTATCAGCAGAGCATGGTTGAAGATGGTGTTATGTGAAAATTGTGAATATTTTCAGTGTTGAAGAATAAAAAAATGATAAAAATCTTCTGGAAGGACCCGAGACTGGGAACTCTTCAGTTTCTTATACAACTATGTTTGTTCTATATGGAAACGTAAACATCAAACCCAGAACTCCGACACAAGTATCAGCAGAGCATGGTTGAAGATGACGATAAGCGAAAATTACGAATATTTTCAGTGTTCTTGTAAAAAAATCATAAAAAACTTCTGGAAGGACTCAAGACCGGGAGCTCTTCAGTTTCTTATGCAGTTATCTTTGTTCTATATGAAAACGTAAACATCAAACCCAAAACTCCGACACAAGTATCAGCAGAGCATGGTTGAAGATGGCGATAAGCGAAAATTACGAATATTTCAGAGTTATAGTAAAAAAATCATAAAAATATTCTGGAAGTACTGAATACCTGAGACTCTTCAGTTTCTCATATTAATTTATCTGTTCTATACGATTTTGTGAAAATAAACCCAGAACTCTGACACAAGTATCAGCAGAGCATGGTTGAATATAGCGATAAGCGAAAATTACGAATATTTTCAGTGTTCTAGTCAAAAATCATAAAAATCTTCTGAAAGTACCCAAGACCTAGAACTCTTCAGTTTCTTATATAACTCTATCTATTCTAGATGACATTACAAAATTAAACCCAAAACTTTGACACAACTATCAGCAGAGCATGGTTGAAGATGTCGATAAGCAAAAATCACGAATATTTTTAGAGGCCAGTTTAATAAAAAAAAAATTAAAAATGAAAGTAGTGTTTTTTTTTATATTATTGCATATATTATTAAATGTGGAGTTATTATCGTCCTTGAATTGACTGTTTTACGTTGCTTGTTAAGACCATCGTATCTATGCCATAAGTCGCCAGTTAACCCGTAGGTTACATAGTGCTTTTGGTCAATATTGTAGTTTATTATAGCCGCTAGTACGTATGTTTTTTCTCCCATTTTTACAGTCTTAGCTACCGAATCTAACCTATGAATCATTATATCTGGTCTTTTTGAATAGTCAGGATCGGTAACAGCAGATGTGTCGATGATGAGGTGTGGTCCAAAACTGTTTGTACACAACAATTCGTTTTCACAATCATAACATGATCGTTTAGTTGCCATGGCTTCATCTATTGCTACCTGCATTAGATGGGGACCATGGCAAAGAATCATGTCAATATTGATGCTTATGAATGTATACGGTCTTTCGTTTGAGTATCCGCATATGCAATCAACACGGCACGAATAGCTGGGTTCGTTTTTAAATATGAATTGTGCTAAATGAGCAACGTTGCATTCTGCGTCTAATCGCTTTAAGTTTTTGGTGTAGGTTACAATAGAATTTTTGAATATGTCAATGTTTACTAATATTTTTGCACGTTCTAAATAATGTTTCTTTTTAATCATTTTTTCCATGATTACATCTTGAGCCAGTTTCACAATTGGACAATTCGATGAAATGAGTTGTTGGTAATATTTTTTATTAACTAGTAACCCGCTGAGAATACACTGAAAAATTGAGTCAAATGCACAGGTTGAATTCAAGTTTAATTTGTGGTCTACAAATTGCACAGGCCCTGAGATATTGCCGTTTAGTAAAATTGGCGTATGAGCCGTTTTAAAATCTTTAATTATTTCCCATTCGGGACAAAAATTGAGACATGTTTGATAGGTCTTACGTTTTTTTTTGGGTGATTCCAGAAATTCTGGTTCAATATTTTTATTGAAACCTCCCCATTCTTCCTTGAAATTCCAGTCATTACAAAGTTGAACATTTTCGTTTTTATTATCGCTATCTTCAATACTAATTATATTCTGAACCCCCATGCTCTCCTTCTTACTTTGAGCTTCAGCATTATGGATATAGTGTTCTGAGAATTGTGCTTCATCTTTCGTCTTAAGTGGAAAAGCATCGGACTCATTGCTACGCTCTTTGATTTTTTCGTCGATGCGTTCTAGATGCTGCATCACAAAACGATCAATACGCATCGGTATATCCCCTCTGAAGTCGCGATGTTTCAAATCAGCAAATTCTGCTTCGACCGCAGCGGAGGTAGCGGACACGGAGCCTCTACCGAAAATTGGCACCATGATTGCTGTCCACAAAGGTAAGTAAGGCAGTAGGTACCTTTTTAGCCTCTGTGCAAAATCAACGCTATAACACGCGTTAATTGTATCACCTTCTGAAGACTGGTCAGCTATTTTAACGGCTGTGTCATATAAGGTGTCACGCCATGATTTCCAGCCGTTCTTGTCCATGTCACCTTCCATTTCGTGATCGTCAGATTTATTGCTTTGAATGTTGTCTTCGTCGCTACATGCAGCTTTGAAGCTGTCATTTTCTTCACCATCGTATACTCCTTTTATTGCCGTATTTAAAAAGTTTAATCGTTCTACCGACGGCAAAATATTGCCATCAACTCCAGAGCCAATATATTTACTTAGTGCAACAACGACAACTGATTCTAAAAAGTAAGTCAGTTCAATGAAATTTGTAATTTGGTGGGCTTTTCCTATACACCGCTTATAAAATCGCCTGACTAAATATTTTTCTTTGCCCTTCAAACAGGGCCATCGTGAAACCATGGAAATTAGATGACACACATCCAATCGCATAAAAGTAGATGGCAATGACGTTGATTTATTTACAACAGCGTCATAACATCTTTGTAAATAATCATTAAAACTGGCGCACTGGCCAAATATTTGTGCAACTGCTATTAACAAAGACCAGCCGAAATCAGTAACCACGATTGGTGGAATCGGAGCGTTTGCTGCAAGAATGTGGCTCAGAAAACTAGTTACAATAATGGCTCGCTGATCTGCTGATACCATTTGAAAAGTTGGTACGCTACCTTCTCGAGTCACAAGCACGCACTGGTATAAAAAAATGTGCGGATTTTGCGATTTATCTCGCTTTGCTATACCGCCAGTAGCATCGATTGCTAGTGTTGCGTTCGGATCTTTTCGGCAACGGGAAATATAAATTTGGAGTTGCTCGGGCAACCAGTACATGCAGTTAAATTTAAACAACCCTATGGATTGTATACATCCAACTAACTTTCCATGTTCAGCACTATTAAGCAAATTGAGTGAAGGGTTTCCGAATTGCAACCCATATTTGCTTAATAGCCGCTGTTCTTTGGCTTTGCGAACAACTTCGTTTGTTGGTAGGATCGGGGGATTTTTACCGCCCAATTCCTTAATACGACCGGCTTCTTTTCTTCGCCATGAAACTGCATCTTTACAGCCGTTAATCAGGTAATCCGCTACCTCTATGCGACGCGCTCCCCTCAATTGTCTTTTTTTTATTCCCGTGTGTAATGTTGCATTTATGCCTTCAAGTTTACACTGAATAATGACGTCTACACCAGTTGAAGGTCTTTTTATAAGTGTACAAAAAATCTTTGCGTGACACTCGCGGCAATATCCATCAACTGTCAAAAAGTATTTGGCTGTGGCACTGTTATAAACGTTATGATTTTTGAATACAACAACACAATCCACTCTGTGTTGTACCCACAAAGCTTCAGCTATCACATCTGCCCACCCTTCACGCAATTTCCAATATATTCGCTTACCATATAATTTTTCTTGTGGTTTAATACTTTGCCATTTCTCTTGAGAAATAACTAAGTTTAACTTAATGGAAGATAAACTAGTCATTTCAATATCTGTAGTCTGCTCTGCACTCCTTTCGAAACTATAATTACCGTCACTACTAGACATGCTTAATTCTGGTTCCGTAATCTCAAAAACTTTAACAATGAGATCTCTTAGCCCACCACGATTGCTGTTAATAATTGTGTGGACATGCTTAGGCGTGATCATGGACCCCTTATCCGCCATAAGTTTCGACACCGTTTTATAAACACCATGCGAAGGAGGATATAGACGCCCTTTGTCATCAATGGTGCGGCAATCAACACCCGATAGAATTTGCCGTAAGGCAATTTTGTCGTATGGTATTTTTCCCGGCATTTTTAAAATTATGTTATTGAGATGTAACTTAACACAGTAACAAACAAATTAACAAATAATGAATAACAAATAAAAGTAACTGCTATAACGAAAACAAGTAACAGTTAATAACAAAAGCAAGTAACAGTTATAACGGAAACAAGTAACCGTTATAGCGAAAACTAGTAACAATTATAACGGAAACAAGAAACAATTATAACGAAAACAAGTAACAAATATAACAAAAACAGGTAACAATTATAACGAAAGCAAGTAACAAATATAACAAAAACAAGTAACACATGAAACAAAACAACAATCTATCAAAAACACCGCAATGATACTATTTTATCAATTCAATAATATCCAAATACTGATGTGATTATAGATCGCCTAGAATTGCTAAATACCTACAAGAGTTATTTTACAATAGTTTTTGAGAAAAATGTTTCATAGATATATACTTTTGCTTGTAACGAAACCATAGCGACTTCTAATTCGACGCCAACGCCATCTAGAGAGACATGAATAAACTCGGCGCGCACATTTGAATAGTTTATTTATTTATCAGCTCAAATATTCGAACCTGTGCAATGGATTTCGATGCAACTTTCATTACAAATGGGAGTATTTATTAACCGACTTCGAAAAGGAGGAGGTTCTATGTTCGGCTGAATGTTTTTTTTTTTATGTATGTTCACCGATATCACGGTTAAATGTGGACCGATTTAAAAAAAAAAAAAATTTGTTTGAAAGGATATTCTTTCAAGTTGGTCCCTTATAAATATTGTTATAATCTGATCATGAACTTCGAAGATATGGGACAGAACTCCTCATAGGATTACAGCAGAACTGTCGTAGCAAGTAAATTTGCTTTGTTTGTACGTGTAGTCGATGACAGACTGAAATAAAACGGAGAGGGGGATGTATCGAACTGATCTGAAGATAAAGCTGAAAGATAAATTAATGTAATCTACCCGTGTTTGAGATTATAACAATCGTTATTTTAGTAAGAAATAAAACAATAACCAGCTATTATCGTGATCCTTACTTGGAAACATATAAAAATTGGCAGTTTTATTAATCAAGCGTCAACTTTAAAACTGCTTAATTACAATTCAACATTAATTCTTTTTTTAACTGAATTTAAAAAAAAAGTAGGTTCTCAATTCGTTTGTATTTTTTATACATATTTTTTTTTTTTGTTACCTCGGAACTCCGCCGTTAATAGACCGATTTGAAATTTTGTTTTTTTTTTCTAAAAGGATATACTTCCAGATTGGTCTTATTTTTTTAAATCCAGTTCTGATGATGGAATCCATGAGGAATTGAAGGAAATCCTCAAATATTATAGGCAACTATATGGTGATTTTGATATCTTCATCGAGAAAAGTATCATTTCTTCAAGTGAAACTGATGAAGTTGGCCAGGAAAGTTCTGGGTTTGTTTCCTACCATTTTGTATGAAACTAATATATTGTACACAATTTTCGCTTATTGCCATCTTCAAACATGCTCTGCTGATACTTGTGTCGGTTCTGGGTTTGATGTTTACGTTTTTAAATAGAACAAATATATTTGTATCAAAAACTGAAGAGTTCCCGGTCTTAGCTACATCCAGAAGGTTTTATCATTTTTTAATTCTTCAACACTGAAAATATTCATAATTTTCACATTTCACCATTTTTAACCATGCTCTGCTGATACTTGTGTCGGAGTTCTGGGTTTGATGTTTACGTTTTCATATAGAACAAAAATAACTGTATCAGAAACTGAAGAGTTTCCGGTCTTGGGTCCTTCCCGAAGTTTTATATGATTTTTTTACTAGAAAACTGAAAATATTCGTAATTTTCACATTTCACCATCTTAAACCATGCTCTGCATCAGCACACAAGTATCAACTTGTGTCGGAGTTCTGGGTTTGATGTTTACGTTTTCATATAGAACAAAAATAACTGTATCAGAAACTCAAGAGTTTCCGGTCTTGGCTACATCCAGAAGTTTTTTATGATTTTTTTACTAGAACACTGAAAATATTCGTAATTTTCACATTTCACCATCTTTAATCATGCTCTGCTGATACTTTTGTCGACGTTCTAGGTTTGATGATTACGTTTTCATATAGAACAAAGATAACTGTATCAGAAACTGAAGAGTTCCAAGTCTTGGGTCCTTCCAGAACTTTTTATGACTTTTTTTATTCTTCAACACTGAAAATATTCACAATTTTCACATTTCACCATCTTCAACCATGCTCTGCTGATACTTGTGTCGGAGTTCTGGGTTTGACGTTTACGGTTTCATATAAAACACATTTATTTGTATATGAAACTGAAGAGGTCCCGGTCTTGAGTACTTCCAGAAGTTTTTTATGATTTTTTTACAAAAAATTTAAAATATTCGTAATTTTCGCTTATCGTCATCTTCAACCATGCTCTGCTGATACTTGTGTCGGAGTTCTGGATTTGATGTTTACGTTTTCATATAGCACAAAGACAATTGTATCAGAAACTGAAGAGTTCCCAGTCTTGGGTCCTTCCAGAAGTTTTTTAAGATTTTCTTACTAGAATGCTGAAAATATTCGTAATTTTCACATAACACCATCTTCAACCATGCTCTGCTGATACTTGTGTCGGAGTTCTAGGTTTGATATTTACGTTTTCATATAGAACAAATAGAGTTGTATAAGAAACTGAAGAGGTCCCGGTCTTGGCTACATCTAGAAGTTTTTTATGATTTTTTTATTCTTGAACACTGAAAATATTCGTAATTTTCGCTTATCGTCATCTTCAACCATGCTCTGCTGATACTTGTGTCGGAGTTCTGGGTTTGACGTTTACGGTTTCATATAAACACATTTATTTGTATATGAAACTGAAGAGTTCCCGGTCTTGAGTACTTCCAGAAGTTTTTTATGATTTTTGTACAAGAACACTGAAAATATTCGTAATTTTCGCTTATCGTCATCTTCAATCATGTTCTACTGAAACTTGTGTCGAAGTTCTGGGTTTGATGTTTACGTTTTCATATAGAACAAAAATAATTGTATCAGAAACTGAAGAGTTCCCGGTCTTGGGTCCTTCCAGAAGCTTTTTATGATTTTCTTACAAGAACACTGAAAATATTCGTAATTTTCGCTTATCGCCATCTTCAACCATGCTCTGCTGATACTTGTGTCGGAGTTCTGGGTTTGATGTTTACGTTTTCATATACAACAAATATAGTTGTATAAGAAACTGGAGAGGTCCTGGTCTGGACTCCTTCCAGAAGATTTTTATGATTTTTTTAGTCTTGAACAGTGAAAATATTCGTAATTTTCAAATACCACCATATTCAACCATGCTCTGCTGATACTTGTGTCGGAGTTCTGGGTTTGACGTTTACGGTTTCATATAAAACTCATTTATTTGTATATGAAACTGAAGAGTTCCCGGTCTTGAGTACTTCCAGAAGTTTTTTATGATTTTTTTACAAGAACACTGAAAATATTCGCAATTTTCGCTTATCGCCATCTTCAACCATGCTCTGCTGATACTTGTGTCGGAGTTCTGGGTTTGATGTTTACGTTTTCATATAGAACAAATATAGTTGTATAAGAAACTGGAGAGTTCCCGGTCTTGACTCCTTCTAGAAGTTTTTGATGATTTTTTTACAAGAACACTGAAAATATTCGTAATTTTCGCTTATCGTCATCTTCAACCATGCTCTGCTGATACTTGTGTTGGAGTTCTGGGTTTGATGTTTACGTTTTCATATAGCACAAATATAGTTGTATAAGAAACTGGAGAGTTCCCGGTCTTGAGTCCTTCCAGAAGTTTTTTATGATTTTTTTAGTCTTGAACACTGAAAATATACATAATTTTCACATACCACCATCTTCAACCATGCTCTGCTGATACTTGTGTCGGAGTTCTGGGTTTGATGTTTACGTTTTCATATAGAACCAATAGAGTTGTATAAGAAACTGAAGAGTTTCCGGTCATGGCTACATCTAGAAGTTTTTTATGATTTTTTTATTCTTGAACACTGAAAATATTCGTAATTTTCACATACCACCATCTTCAACCATGCTTTGCTGATACTTGTGTTGGAGTTCTGGGTTTGATGTTTATGTTTTCATATAGAACCAATAGAGTTGTATAAGAAACTGAAGAGTTCCCGGTCTTGGCTACATCTAGAAGTTTTTTATGATTTTTTTACAAGAACACTGAAAATATTCGCAATTTTCGCTTATCGCCATCTTCAACCATGCTCTGCTGATACTTGTGTCGGAGTTCTGGGTTTGATGTCTACGTTTTCATATAGAACAAGTAGATTTGTATAAGAAACTGAAGAGTTCCCGGTCTTGAGTTTTTCCAGAAGTTTTTTATGATTTTTTTACTATAACTCTAAAATATTCGTAATTTTCGCTTATCGCCATATTCAACCATGCTCTGCTGATACTTTTGTCGGAGTTCTGGGTTTTATGTTTACGTTTCCATATAGAACAAACATAGTTGTATAAGAAACTGAAGAGTTTCCGGTCTCGGGTCCTTCCAGAAGATTTTTATCATTTTTTTATTCTTCAACACTGAAAATATTCACAATTTTCACATTTCACCATCTTCAACCATGCTCTGCTGATACTTGTGTCGGAGTTCTGGATTTGACGTTTACGGTTTCATATAAAACACATTTATTTGTATATGAAACTGAAGAGTTCCCGGTCTTGAGTACTTCTAGAAGTTTTTTATGATTTTTTTACAAGAACACTGAAAATATTCGTAATTTTCGCTTATCGTCATCTTCAACCATGCTCTGCTGATACTTGTGTCGGAGTTCTGGGTTTGATGTTTACGTTTTCATATAGCACAAATATAGTTGTATAAGAAACTGGAGAGTTCCCGGTCTTGAGTCCTTCCAGAAGTTTTTTATGATTTTTTTAGTCTTGAACACTGAAAATATTCGTAATTTTCACATACCACCATCTTCAACCATGCTCTGCTGATACTTGTGTCGGAGTTCTGGGTTTGATGTTTACGTTTTCATATAGAACCAATAGAGTTGTATAAGAAACTGAAGAGTTCCCGGTCTTGGCTACATCTAGAAGTTTTTTATGATTTTTTTATTCTTGAACACTGAAAATATTCGTAATTTTCGCTTATCGTCATCTTCAACCATGCTCTGCTGATACTTGTGTCGGAGTTCTGGGTTTGATGTTTACGTTTTCATATAGAACCAATAAAGTTGTATAAGAAACTGAAGAGTTCCCGGTCTTGGCTACATCTAGAAGTTTTTTATGATTTTTTTATTCTTGAACACTGAAAATATTCGTAATTTTCACATACCACCATCTTCAACCATGCTCTGCTGATACTTGTGTTGGAGTTCTGGGTTTGATGTTTACGTTTTCATATAGAACCAATAGAGTTGTATAAGAAACTGAAGAGTTCCCGGTCTTGGCTACATCTAGAAGTTTTTTATGATTTTTTTATTCTTGAACACTGAAAATATTCGTAATTTTCACATACCACCATCTTCAACCATGCTCTGCTGATACTTGTGTCGGAGTTCTGGGTTTGATGTTTACGTTTTCATATAGAACCAATAGAGTTGTAGAAGAAACTGAAGATTTCCCGGTCTTGGCTACATCTAGAAGTTTTTTATGATTTTTTTATTCTTGAACACTGAAAATATTCGTAATTTTCAAATACCACCATCTTCAACCATGCTCTGCTGATACTTGTGTCGGAGTTCTGGGTTTGACGTTTACGGTTTCATATAAAACACATTTATTTGTATATGAAACTGAAGAGTTCCCGGTCTTGAGTACTTCCAGAAGTTTTTTATGATTTTTTACCAGAACACTGAAAATATTCGTAATTTTCGCTTATCGTCATCTTCAACCATGCTCTGCTGATACTTGTGTCGGAGTTCTGGGTTTGATGTTTACGTTTTCATATAGAACAAATATAGTTGTATAAGAAACTGAAGAGTTCCCGGTCTTGAGTTTTTCCAGAAGTTTTTTATGATTTTTTTACTATAACTCTAAAATATTCGTAATTTTCGCTTATCGCCATATTCAACCATGCTCTGCTGATACTTGTGTCGGAGTTCTGGGTTTGATGTTTACGTTTTCATATACAACAAATATAGTTGTATAAGAAACTGAAGAGTTCCCGGTCTTGGCTACATCTAGAAGTTTTTTATGATTTTTTTATTCTTGAACACTGAAAATATTCGTAATTTTCGCTTATCGTCATCTTCAACCATGCTCTGCTGATACTTGTGTCGGAGTTCTGGGTTTGATGTTTACGTTTTCATATAGAACCAATAAAGTTGTATAAGAAACTGAAGAGTTCCCGGTCTTGGCTACATCTAGAAGTTTTTATGATTTTTTTATTCTTGAACACTGAAAATATTCGTAATTTTCAAATACCACCATCTTCAACCATGCTCTGCTGATACTTGTGTCGGAGTTCTGGGTTTGACGTTTACGGTTTCATATAAAACACATTTATTTGTATATGAAACTGAAGAGTTCCCGGTCTTGAGTACTTCCAGAAGTTTTTTATGATTTTTTTACAAGAACACTGAAAATATTCGTAATTTTCGCTTATCGTCATCTTCAACCATGCTCTGCTGATACTTGTGTCGGAGTTCTGGGTTTGACGTTTACGGTTTCATATAAAACACATTTATTTGTATATGAAACTGAAGAGTTCCCGGTCTTGAATACTTCCAGAAGTTTTTTATGATTTTTTTACAAGAACAATGAAAATATTCGTAATTTTCGCTTATCGTCATCTTCAACCATGCTCTGCTGATACTTGTGTCGGAGTTCTGGGTTTGATGTTTACGTTTTCATATACAACAAATATAGTTGTATAAGAAACTGGAGAGTTCCCGGTCTTGAGTCCTTCCAGAAGTTTTTTATGATTTTTTTAGTCTTGAACAGTGAAAATATTCGTAATTTTCAAATACCACCATATTCAACCATGCTCTGCTGATACTTGTGTCGGAGTTCTGGGTTTGATGTTTACGTTTTCATATAGCACAAATATAGTTGTATAAGAAACTGGAGAGTTCCCGGTCTTGAGTCCTTCCAGAAGTTTTTTATGATTTTTTTACAAGAACAATGAAAATATTCGTAATTTTCGCTTATCGTCATCTTCAACCATGCTCTGCTGATACTTGTGTCGGAGTTCTGGGTTTGATGTTTACGTTTTCATATAGAACCAATAAAGTTGTATAAGAAACTGAAGAGTTCCCGGTCTTGGCTACATCTAGAAGTTTTTATGATTTTTTTATTCTTGAACACTGAAAATATTCGTAATTTTCAAATACCACCATCTTCAACCATGCTCTGCTGATACTTGTGTCGGAGTTCTGGGTTTGACGTTTACGGTTTCATATAAAACACATTTATTTGTATATGAAACTGAAGAGTTCCCGGTCTTGAGTACTTCCAGAAGTTTTTTATGATTTTTTTACAAGAACACTGAAAATATTCGTAATTTTCGCTTATCGTCATCTTCAACCATGCTCTGCTGATACTTGTGTCGGAGTTCTGGGTTTGACGTTTACGGTTTCATATAAAACACATTTATTTGTATATGAAACTGAAGAGTTCCCGGTCTTGAATACTTCCAGAAGTTTTTTATGATTTTTTTACAAGAACAATGAAAATATTCGTAATTTTCGCTTATCGTCATCTTCAACCATGCTCTGCTGATACTTGTGTCGGAGTTCTGGGTTTGATGTTTACGTTTTCATATACAACAAATATAGTTGTATAAGAAACTGGAGAGTTCCCGGTCTTGAGTCCTTCCAGAAGTTTTTTATGATTTTTTTAGTCTTGAACAGTGAAAATATTCGTAATTTTCAAATACCACCATATTCAACCATGCTCTGCTGATACTTGTGTCGGAGTTCTGGGTTTGACGTTTACGGTTTCATATAAAACACATTTATTTGTATATGAAACTGAAGAGTTCCCGGTCTTGAGTACTTCCAGAAGTTTTTTATGATTTTTTTACTATAACTCTGAAATATTCGTAATTTTCGCTTATCGCCATCTTCAACCATGCTCTGCTGATACTTGTGTCGGAGTTCTGGGTTTGATGTTTACGTTTTCATATACAACAAATATAGTTGTATAAGAAACTGGAGAGGTCCTGGTCTGGAGTCCTTCCAGAAGATTTTTATGATTTTTTTAGTCTTGAACAGTGAAAATATTCGTAATTTTCAAATACCACCATATTCAACCATGCTCTGCTGATACTTGTGTCGGAGTTCTGGGTTTGACGTTTACGGTTTCATATAAAACTCATTTATTTGTATATGAAACTGAAGAGTTCCCGGTCTTGAGTACTTCCAGAAGTTTTTTATGATTTTTTTACAAGAACACTGAAAATATTCGTAATTTTCGCTTATCGTCATCTTCAACCATGCTCTGCTGATACTTGTGTCGGAGTTCTGGGTTTGATGTTTACGTTTTCAAATAGAACAAATATAGTTGTATAAGAAACTGAAGAGTTCCCGATCTTGAGTTTTTCAGAAGTTTTTTATGATTTTTTTACTATAACTCTAAAATATTCGTAATTTTCGCTTATCGCCATATTCAACCATGCTCTGCTGATACTTTTGTCGGAGTTCTGGGTTTTATGTTTACGTTTCCATATAGAACTAATATAGTTGTATAAGAAACTGAAGAGTTCCCGGTCTTGAGTTTTTCCAGAAGTTTTTTATGATTTTTTTACTATAACTCTAAAATATTCGTAATTTTCACATACCACCATCTTCAACCATGCTCTGCTGATACTTATGTCGGAGTTCTGGGTTTGATGTTTACGTTTCCATATAGAACTAATATAGTTGTATAAGAAACTGGAGAGGTCCCGGTCTGGAGTCCTTCCAGAAGATTTTTATGATTTTTTTAGTCTTGAACAGTGAAAATATTCGTAATTTTCAAATACCACCATATTCAACCATGCTCTGCTGATACTTGTGTCGGAGTTCTGGGTTTGACGTTTACGGTTTCATATAAAACACATTTATTTGTATATGAAACTGAAGAGTTCCCGGTCTTGAGTACTTCCAGAAGTTTTTTATGATTTTTTTACAAGAACACTGAAAATATACGTAATTTTCGCTTATCGTCATCTTCATCCATGCTCTGCTGATACTTGTGTCGGAGTTCTGGGTTTGATGTTTACGTTTTCATATAGAACAAAGATAACTGTATAAGAAACTGAAGAGTTCCCGGTCTCGGGTCCTTCCAGAAGTTTTATATGAGTTTTTTAGTCTTGAACACTGAAAATATTCATAATTTTCACATTTCACCATCTTCAACCATGCTCTTTTGATACTTGTGTTGGAGTTCTGGGTTTCACGTTTACGGTTTCATATAAAACATATTTATTTGTATATGAAACTGAAAAGTTTCCGGTCTTTAATACTTCCAGGAGTTTTTTATGATTTTTTTACTAGAACACTGAAAATATTCGTAAGTTTCGCTAATTGCCATCTTCAACCATGCTCTGCTGATACTTGTGTCGGAGTTCTGGGTTTGACGTTTACGTTTTCATATAGAACAAATATAGTTGTATAAGAAACTGAAGAGTTTCCGGTCTTGGCTACATCCAGAAGTTTTTTATGATTTTTTTACTAGAACACTGAAAATATTCGTAATTTTCACATTTCACCATCTTTAATCATGCTCTGCTGATACTTTTGTCGACGTTCTAGGTTTGATGTTTACGTGTTTATATAGGACAAATATAACTGTATTAGAAACTCAAGAGTTCCCGGCCTTGGCTAGATCTAGAAGTTTTTTATGATTTTGTTATTCTTCAACACTGAAAATATTCGTAATTTTCACATTTCACCATCTTCAACCATGCTCTGCTGATACTTGTGTTGGAGTTTTGGGTTTGATGTTTACGTTTTCATATAGAACAAAGATAATTGTATCAGAAACTGAAGAGTTCCCGGTCTTGGGTACTTTCAGCAGTTTTTTATGATTTTCCAATTATCACTTACCGCCATTTTCTACCATGCTCTGCTTATACTTGTGTCGGAGTTCTGGGTTTGTTTTCTACCATTTTGTGTAAAACTAATATATTTATATAAGAAACTAAGAAGTTCCCGGTCTCAGGATCTTCCAGAAGTTTCTAATGATTTTTTTTATACTTGAACACTGAAAATATTCGTAATTTTCATTTATCGACTTCTTCAACCTTGCTGTGCTGATATTTGAAGTCGAATGTGTTGTGTTTTGCATTTCTTTGTTTATATAACATCTCATCTACTTATTATGGTCAGATTTATATGTGAAAACTGTTGTATTGCGTAACTATCGACCGTTTCATGATAATTTATTTGTTTTTTTTTTTGTTATTACGTTGAAACGTTTTTATTTTTTTGCGACCTCTAATTGACAGAACTATTACTAAAAGTAATTAGGAACTATAGAACTCGCCTTTGTGCATCTAAAGCACTTTTAAAATTTTGCTTTTGGAAAAAATGATCTGCTACCGGAAGTTAGCAGATCATATTTTCATTTAATATTTTTTTCAGGAAAATCACCAGAACTTTTCCTGAAAAGTATCAGGAACTCCAGAACTATGCTGCATGCGACTAGAACTCTCATTTTTTTATGCTCTGCTGGAAAATGATCTGCTAAGTTCACGGCCATGGCCCGCCTCGAGAGGTCTCCACCGCCGATCGCCGCTACGAGGGCAATGGAGTACATACATGAGATTGTCTTCTGTACCTATCTATTTTGTGGTGGCGGGGCCTGGGTCAAGTATAGCTCTATAACTCTAGTTTCCATAAAAAATGTATAGAGACCGACGTGCCCAGATCGGCGAATGTTTCACACATAGGCACAGTATATTTCTAGGTTTAGTCAGACGAAAAAATCATTTAAGTATGTTGACAGTGTTATAAATATAAATCTATACTTATAATAAAACTGTAGAGAGGTCAATTCTGTACATTGAATATTTATTCAAAATTAATATTAGAGCGTGACTGGTGATCGATACTGATGCCAAAAATGCAATCAGTAAATTTTTTGTCTGTCTGTCTGTCTGTATGTGCACGCATGGGTCAAAAACTACTGAAGGGATTTTAACAAAACTTAGTACGATTGTGGTCCATACTCCTGGGCAGGTTATAGACTATATAACATAACGCTAAGATTCATAGGAACTGAGAAGTGACGATAAATTTGAAGCAAGTCGGATGAAAATGCGCTTTCGAGCTCCTATCCTCGCATACGTAGATCATACACCAAAAGTATGTATTACAAAGATGATGGTCTCTAATAGACCTACAAAAAAGTCCTGAATTGTATATATCTATCTTTTATAAATTAGCCACAATAACGTGTTTAATCGTTAGGCATTTCTTCAAAGTGAAAAAATCTATTATTACATATCTTATAATATAAAAATGAATCGCAAAATGTGTTGGTAAGCGCATAACTCAACAACGCCTGGACCGATTTCGCTAATTTTTTTTTTGTTGTGTTCGTTATTATGAGGAGAAGGTTCTTATGGAAAAAAAAATGAAAATTAGGGTAGTGTAGGGTAGAGTAGGGTAGTGTAGGGTAGAGTAGGGTAGAGTAGGGTAGAGTAGGGTAGAGTAGGGTAGAGTAGGGTAGAATAGGGTAGAATAGGGTATAGTAGGCTGAAGTAGGGAAGAGCTCCCGGGAGCGAAGCCGCGCGGGTACAGCTAGTATTATAATAAAATCGTAGGAAAGTCAAAACTGTACATTGAATATTTTTTCAAAAGAATACTTGTGGCGTGATCTACAATCGATATCGAAGCCAAAAATATAGTTTTTAGAATTTTTGTCGGTTTGTCTGTATGTATGTCCGGGCTAAACTCAAAAAGTACTGCACGGATTTACTTCAAATTTTGCATGAATATTACTAAGAGGTCAGGTCAACATATAGGCTACATATTATCACGCTATCACCTGCGGGGGAGGAGCTGTGAATCTTTATTTTTCTTACGCCTTCTGTAACAGCGTGTAATCTAACGACGCATATTTAAATGTTGTTTTTGAGTAAGCCATGTTATTATCTAGCTTTACACTATAAAAACTACGCCATTTAAGTAACTTGGGCAGAGAAACATAGTTTAATGAATGTTAGTAGTATAAAGACAAATTTGGAGCAGCGCCATCTATGAGACTTTAAAAATCAAATCAAGTTATATGTTAACAGTTTTTGGAAATTAATAATTTAAATTTGATCATGTTGGCGAGGTTAGTAGTTAGTTATTCTTAAAATTCATAGATGGTAATGTGCATTTTCTTCATATTTTAGTTCGTTTTGACAAATTCAAGTTCCAACAAAACCCTCAAAATCTTGAGCAGAGTTGAGGAAGACAATTAAAAAATGCGGTGTTAAGTATTATTACATGGTGGCATTTTTCAGGCTCTGTGAAGTCGACCAGTTTGCGAGATCCCTTACGTATGATGAGGTGCCTTCATATTACACGTACGACAAGCAAAGGGGTGTATTTAACCGACGTCGACGAGGAGGTGCTGTGGAAGGTTTTCCGGGAATTTTCAGGGACACCACATTGGATAGGGTTTATACCGTGCACCCGAATAGTGGCGAATGCGGTTGTTACTTCACACTGTCCCAGGCCCAACGTCTTTCGCCTTTCTGAGGACATTTGATGGCGTGGAGTATCCCACTTATCGCGCAGCCTTTTGCCTAATTGGGATGACACCCTCGCGGAGGCAAGCATCAGTGACAGTCCCAGCCACATCATCTGTTTGCCGTCATCTTGGTGTTTTGTGGAGTCGCGAACCCGGTAGCTTTGTGGGAGAAGTATCGCCATCATCTGTCAGAAGATTTTCTACGAGCTTTGAGGCGTGCTACTGGAGACGAAGTCGAAGTAACTGATGAACGCGTGCTGAACACCTGTCTCAGTTCACTTCAAGATGTGGTCATTTCTATCGGCGGCAATCCACTGATCGAATATTGTTTACCAGCTCTCCAATCGTAATTTGTCTCAGCGTTATCTCCAAGGAGTATAACGCTGAGACAAATTACGATCCGGGCGAAATGACCACCATACGAAATTACCATCTTGCTTTGTTCTCTTCAGAGCAAAAACAAATTTATGACACCGTCATTGAAAGCTTTGGGCAAAACCAGGGTAAAATGTTTTTCTTGGATGTTTCTGATGGAACAGGAAAAACATTTGTTACCACTGGCATACTTGCAGAGGTCAGGAGGCAAGGCAAAATTGCTATTGCTTTAGCGTCGTCGAGAATCGCCGCCACACTGCTTCCGGATGGCAAGACAGCTCATGTAACACCTATTTGTGGTGTGTCACGTAACAGCGATAAGGGACACGTGCTCAAGGATTGCTCTCTGATCGTATGGGATGAGTGTACGATGGCCAATAGGAAGGCAGTTGAGGTCGTGGACAGAACCCTGCAGGACATCCGCAGGAACGAACATTTGATGGATGGTGTCACAGTTCTATTCAGTGGCGATTACTGGCAAACACTTCCCGAGGTGACGCGGGGATCGAGGGCTGACGAGGTGAATGCTTCGTCGAAACGATCTTCGTTGTGGTCACGAGTTCGTACACTGCGCTTGACCATTAATATGAGAGCTCGGCTCGGCGGCAATGTACGTGCTCAAGAATTCTCCGATGTCCTTCTAAGTCTTGGCGAAGGCACTCTACCAGAAGAGAGAGGTGGACAGGTGGTGCTCCCAGAGTCTCTCGGTAGAGTGGTATCCAGCTTAGAAAAACTCATTCACTGTGTGTACGGGGACATCAGTCGTATGCCGCACCAGCAGAATTCTTGGGTGTGTGAGCGGGCCATTTTGACGCCCAAAAATGATCAGGCTGCAGCAATTAACGAATGCATTCTCTCGGCAATTGAGGGGAATGAAGTGGTCTACACCTCGATAAACACTGTTGTCGAGCAAGATGACGCCACACATTATCCCGTGGAATTTCTGAACTCCCTGTCAGCAAGTGGACTTCCGGCGCATACCATCAAGCTGAAGGTCGGTGTCCCGATTACGCTTCGAAGTTGTTACGAGACCCGCCTTAAAGTCTCTTGCTCCACACAGATACACCATTGAGACGGAAATTCTTACGGGTTGTGGCGTCAGCGAGGCAGTATTTATACCACGCATTCCCCTCATACCTCATAACTTCCCGATCCAGTTCAAGCGCGTACAGTTCCGCGTGAGTGTTTGCTTCGCGATGAGCATCAATAAGTCGCAGGGGCAGACACTGAGGGCAGCGGGTGTCGACCTCAGGACGAGTTGCTTCTCACACGGGCAACTGTACATCGCTTGCTCCCGCATCACCAGTCCTGACTCTCTTTACATTTTGGCTCCTGGCAGTGTAACTACCAACGTAGTTTATAGGGAAGTGTAGTAAGGTATGATACCTTTGTACGTATTTTTACTCTTTTGTGTCCTGGAATGTATTCCTGCATTATTTTCTCTATTTCCTTCAGTCACATCTTATGACTGAACTCAGCAGGATTCCCATATAACTCTCTTCACTTGCTTCGTTTGAAAAAAAAAAACTTATATTTTAATGCTATTTTTTTTTTTTACTTATAATGGTATAGCGATATTGGCATCTTAGGTATTTTTAGTGCTGTAGAAACATCACGCAGACAACGTCGCGGGCAGCAGCTAGTACCAAAATAAATTCGAAATTAAACAGAACAAAATTACCTATTATCATCGAATCAAATCAAAAACATATAATATTATTTTAAATAAACAGGCACTTTTGAATTGTCAAAATGTCGGTCAGCTAAAATTGTGAAAATAAATTATATAAAATTATTTCCATAATTGTGTATATTTACATATTAATTTGAATTAATTACTGGCGTTATTTTACGACAATTACGTTTACCAAATTAGTTTTATGGTTCATTAATTTCTCACTGATTGTTTAAGTAAGTATTAATATGGAAATTATTTTTTGATTTATAACACACCGCCGCGCTGGGTTTTAAGTATTTTCAAACAAAAGGCAAAAAAAAAACAGGAATAAAATTAACATCTACAAGTGTACGCTGTCAACTAATGCCTTTATTATATTAGTATAGATGTTTGTAAACACTGAGGCCTTACAATGACGTGTTAAAATGTCAAGAGTGCAAGAGGGATGGTGCTATACACCCTCTGGCCATCTTCATTCCTTTATCAGTTCAGAACAAGGAGTCAAACGCATTGCGTTAAATGACGATGTGGTTGACGATGGAGCACGCTTGCCCAGAAGTAACCATTCTTCACATAAAGACCCCTAAATTCTCCAAAAAGATACCGGTGAAAAAGATCACAACAAAATTTTCCACAATTTATTTTAGAACAGACTGTAAAGCAATGACAGATTATTAAATTTAATTTAGTACAAAAATAACTTACATTGGACTTAAAAAAAGATTGGAAAATTTTCATGTTATTTTAATCTCTGAAAGGTTAATCGAACCGTATTTGATTTCGATTAACCTTTGCGAGATTATTAAAATATTTATATCATGTTCAGAATATAAATTGTTAAATAAAATTATGTAGGAGAGATGGCTGTCATTGTCTGCCATCTGCACAAAGCCACGGGTTTCAAAATAGTTCATAAAATACTGAATTCTGATTTCTGAGGTACAAAACAATAAAGCCATTGAAACCAAAATCCACGAAAATGAGGACAACTACCTCAAAATTACCTATGAATATTCGCAGTGACACTATTCAAAAAGGTCACATTTACGCATAGTTTGTAGACACAGTCCTCGGACATCGTCCACTTAAAATTCACCAAGAGTTCCCACGTCATAAACTTTATGGCCAGAATTATTTTGGGCTAGAATAATTTAGATTAAAACATAGCTTGGTCACAGATTTTAGTTGCTGGCAAACTTCCAGAGGACTGTCAACCTTTAAAAGGACTTAAGAGCACAAATGAATAAAGCTGTTTTCAAACCTGAGTTCAGTAATTTTAGGGTAGAAATTCGAGTGGATTTGACTGCCAGTTTGTGATTCAGCAATTAAAAGCGAGTAGGCTCTAACCCATTCATATATTTTCAAGGTGCGTACATTAAAAATGTAGGAAGTTTCAAGTGTAGCTCGCAAAATGACTGGTTTAAGCGCTCTTCATATAAATGATTTGTGTGTTGTGTTTATTTTTCGCTTATGAACGTTTTAATAATCTAGTAGGCATGATTACGTAGGTGTTTTAGACGCGAATAATTATTTAAAGGCGTATAAATCCCTTGAACCATCTGACCGAAATTATGTGGACGCAACTCTCGTAGTCGCCTAGGCGGCAGTACGCAAATCTGTGCATTTATTTGCGGCCAGCAGCGCCCGGAAAGTGCTTTAAATCCAGTTTCTTTGCAAAATTTTGATTGATTTACATATGCAATGTTCACTTTGAAGAATATTTAATTACCAATTTTTATGTGTAAAAATATTTGTAAAGATCCAAGCCGTTTCGAAGGAGTAGGGAAAAGTTGCGAAAAGTTGCGAAATTGCTAAATATTTTTTTAGACAAAAGTATTAATAGCACGAAAAAATCAAATGTTGGTAATGTTGTTCATGAATCTTTAATAAACATATATTTTTTTCAAACCTATTAACCTGGCCGTTACCGAGGAGTAGGCTTCAGAAAGTCACTGTTTTATGGCATTTTTCGGGCGTTTGGGCCTTAAGAGATTCTAAAAGTGGAGTAAATCTGATCTACTAAAATCCGGTGTATTTCAAAAGGATTATAGGGGGTAATCGCGAGTTTTATAATGCGCAAAAGTATATAATCCACTGCTGTAAACAGAATCAGAAAATATATGACATTTTTCGGGATAAATGATAGATAGATAAAGTTGACAAAAAATAAAAGCCCCGTTTTGACATTACAAGGGAGATGCCGCTAAGTAGTCAACGGACAAATCAACCTACTTTTGCCTTGATCACACGTACCGAGTAAACGGGCGAGACAGTGCTCTCGGCCGAGTACTCGGTACGTGTAAACACAGCGCCGAGTGTTCGGCGCTGTGTTGCGGCGACAGTAGCTTGGCACCCGTTCTACTTAGTAGGCCGAGTGCCCATCCTCCCACTTCCTCTCACTGTCTCGCTCGCTCCCTCGGCAGGTCTGAACTCCACTCGGCACATGCCTGCCGTCACGTCACCGCGCGCACCTTTTCTCCAGATAATTTTTGTTTAAAAGTTTTGGAGTTGCCGAATTTTAGTTTCAACAGAACTGAACTGATTGTGCCAATTTCTTAACATGTGTAAACAGCTACTCGCTTACATCACTGTCTCTGTCGAGAGCCATTTTACTGTCTCGGTCGTTTACTCGGTACGTGTGATCAAGGCATTTGACTACCTAGCGGCATGTCCCTTGTTAGTAATGTAGCTAGCTTATTACTAAAACAAGCTTTGAATGTAAACCATTTTTTCATAACAAGCTTATAAAGCTCGGTATACCTATACATAATATTTAATACCTACTCGTCAAGACGAATCATACGAGCCCAAACTCGATGGGGTTGTGTCGTTTAACTACTAAGCTCCTATAGCCACCTTCCGGTTCCATCATCAGATCAGCTCCATGTCATAATAATTTTGCATTGTCATCTGATTTACTCATGCAAGCAAAATTTCAGCTCAATCGGTAACCGGGAAGTGAATCAAATTTAATTTGTAAGATTTGATTACAGACAAACATCGGGACAGGTGAAACTAAATAAAAGCTTGTAATAATAGCAACTACTACACCGGACCTCTAATTGTTATTTGATTGTTTCTTTCAGTTTCGTTCAAAGTTACATTGTACAAGTTAAAAGTTACTTTTTCAAAAGTCAAAAGGCGCCTTTTTGACTTTTGAAAAAGTCTTTTTTAAACGACTTTAGTGTGTTCTAAACATAATACAGCTAATTTAGTGCAATAGAAAAAAAAAAACACTAAGACGCCTCTAAAAATTTCTTTTATCGATTAAATACTGAAGTAATAATTCTGATTGTTTCTTAAATTATTCTACTAGCAAAGTTTTAATAATCAAATATGTACATTTTTAGTAAATTATTAATAATGCTTCATATTTGCAAGCACTGTGTCGGCGAATGCCTGGCGTATTGCGGGACTGCGATTTTTTAAAGAAAAAAAAAATGTTGTCCCATATTAAGAATTATTCCTGTATTGTGGATGCGATCAAAAACAAGTAAGCTTACATACATAAGTCTCGAAACAATTATCTGTAGGCCATACACATATTTGTTACTTGTGGAAATCGAACTCGTGACACGTAGAGTAGCAGTCAATCGCTCAACCACTGCATCAACAAATGCTTTCGAGCTTAAGGTTCTATAGTCCTCTTAATAGAAAAGATTTACTGTAGTATTCCATCACAGTAATCCATTACAAATCGAAACTCCTTCGTGCCTCGGCAAATACGTTAAAGCCCTTACTCCCATTTAGTGCCATAAAACAGCGACTTTCTGAAACCTACGCCTCGGTAACGGCTTGGTTAATAGATTTGAAGAATAAAATATATATTTATTATAGACTAGCTGCTGCCCGCGACGTTGTCTGCGTGATGTTTCTACAGCACTAAAAATACCTAAGATGCCAATATCGCTATACCATTATAAGTAAAAAAAAAAATAGCATTAAAATATAAGTTTTTTTTTTCAAACGAAGCAAGTGAAGAGAGTTATATGGGAATCCTGCTGAGTTCAGTCATAAGATGTGACTGAAGGAAATAGAGAAAATAATGCAGGAATACATTCCAGGACACAAAAGAGTAAAAATACGTACAAAGGTATCATACCTTACTACACTTCCCTATAAACTACGTTGGTAGTTACACTGCCAGGAGCCAAAATGTAAAGAGAGTCAGGACTGGTGATGCGGGAGCAAGCGACGTACAGTTGCCCGTGTGAGAAGCAACTCGTCCTGAGGTCGACACCCGCTGCCCTCAGTGTCTGCCCCTGCGACTTATTGATGCTCATCGCGAAGCAAACACTCACGCGGAACTGTACGCGCTTGAACTGGATCGGGAAGTTATGAGGTATGAGGGGAATGCGTGGTATAAATACTGCCTCGCTGACGCCACAACCCGTAAGAATTTCCGTCTCAATGGTGTATCTGTGTGGAGCAAGAGACTTTAAGGCGGGTCTCGTAACAACTTCGAAGCGTAATCGGGACACCGACCTTCAGCTTGATGGTATGCGCCGGAAGTCCACTTGCTGACAGGGAGTTCAGAAATTCCACGGGATAATGTGTGGCGTCATCTTGCTCGACAACAGTGTTTATCGAGGTGTAGACCACTTCATTCCCCTCAATTGCCGAGAGAATGCATTCGTTAATTGCTGCAGCCTGATCATTTTTGGGCGTCAAAATGGCCCGCTCACACACCCAAGAATTCTGCTGGTGCGGCATACGACTGATGTCCCCGTACACACAGTGAATGAGTTTTTCTAAGCTGGATACCACTCTACCGAGAGACTCTGGGAGCACCACCTGTCCACCTCTCTCTTCTGGTAGAGTGCCTTCGCCAAGACTTAGAAGGACATCGGAGAATTCTTGAGCACGTACATTGCCGCCGAGCCGAGCTCTCATATTAATGGTCAAGCGCAGTGTACGAACTCGTGACCACAACGAAGATCGTTTCGACGAAGCATTCACCTCGTCAGCCCTCGATCCCCGCGTCACCTCGGGAAGTGTTTGCCAGAAATCGCCACTGAACAGAACTGTGACACCATCCATCAAATGTTCGTTCCTGCGGATGTCCTGCAGGGTTCTGTCCACGACCTCAACTGCCTTCCTATTGGCCATCGTACACTCATCCCATACGATCAGAGAGCAATCCTTGAGCACGTGTCCCTTATCGCTGTTACGTGACACACCACAAATAGGTGTTACATGAGCTGTCTTGCCATCCGGAAGCAGTGTGGCGGCGATTCCCGACGACGCTAAAGCAATAGCAATTTTGCCTTGCCTCCTGACCTCTGCAAGTATGCCAGTGGTAACAAATATTTTTCCTGTTCCATCAGAAACATCCAAGAAAAACATTTTACCCTGGTTTTGCCCAAAGCTTTCAATGACGGTGTCATAAATTTGTTTTTGCTCTGAAGAGATCAAAGCAAGATGGTAATTTCGTATGGTGGTCATTTCGCCCGGATCGTAATTTGTCTCAGCGTTATACTCCTTGGAGATAACGCTGAGACAAATTACGATTGGAGAGCTGGTAAACAATATTCGATCAGTGGATTGCCGCCGATAGAAATGACCACATCTTGAAGTGAACTGAGACAGGTGTTCAGCACGCGTTCATCAGTTACTTCGACTTCGTCTCCAGTAGCACGCCTCAAAGCTCGTAGAAAATCTTCTGACAGATGATGGCGATACTTCTCCCACAAAGCTACCGGGTTCGCGACTCCACAAAACACCAAGATGACGGCAAACAGATGATGTGGCTGGGACTGTCACTGATGCTTGCCTCCGCGAGGGTGTCATCCCAATTAGGCAAAAGGCTGCGCGATAAGTGGGATACTCCACGCCATCAAATGTCCTCAGAAAGGCGAAAGACGTTGGGCCTGGGACAGTGTGAAGTAACAACCGCATTCGCCACTATTCGGGTGCACGGTATAAACCCTATCCAATGTGGTGTCCCTGAAAATTCCCGGAAAACCTTCCACAGCACCTCCTCGTCGACATCGGTTAAATACACCCCTTTGCTTGTCGTACGTGTAATATGAAGGCACCTCATCATACGTAAGGGATCTCGCAAACTGGTCGACTTCACAGAGCCTGAAAAATGCCACCATGTAATAATACTTAACACCGCATTTTTTAATTGTCTTCCTCAACTCTGCTCAAGATTTTGAGGGTTTTGTTGGAACTTGAATTTGTCAAAACGAACTAAAATATGAAGAAAATGCACATTACCATCTATGAATTTTAAGAATAACTAACTACTAACCTCGCCAACATGATCAAATTTAAATTATTAATTTCCAAAAACTGTTAACATATAACTTGATTTGATTTTTAAAGTCTCATAGATGGCGCTGCTCCAAATTTGTCTTTATACTACTAACATTCATTAAACTATGTTTCTCTGCCCAAGTTACTTAAATGGCGTAGTTTTTATAGTGTAAAGCTAGATAATAACATGGCTTACTCAAAAACAACATTTAAATATGCGTCGTTAGATTACACGCTGTTACAGAAGGCGTAAGAAAAATAAAGATTCACAGCTCCTCCCCCGCAGGTGATAGCGTGATAATATGTAGCCTATATGTTGACCTGACCTCTTAGTAATATTCATGCAAAATTTGAAGTAAATCCGTGCAGTACTTTTTGAGTTTAGCCCGGACATACATACAGATAAACCGACAAAAATTCTAAAAACTATATTTTTGGCTTCGATATCGATTGTAGATCACGCCACAAGTATTCTTTTGAAAAAATATTCAATGTACAGTTTTGACTTTCCTACGATTTTATTATAATACTAGCTGTACCCGCGCGGCTTCGCTCCCGGGAGCTCTTCCCTACTTCAGCCTGCTATACCCTACTATACCCTATTCTACCCTACTCTACCCTACTCTACCCTACTCTACCCTACTCTACCCTACTCTACCCTACACTACCCTACACTACCCTACTCTACCCTACACTACCCTAATTTTCAATTTTTTTTTCCATAAGAACCTTCTCCTCATAATAACGAACACAACAAAAAAAAAATTTGCGAAATCGGTCCAGGCGTTGTTGAGTTATGCGCTTACCAACACATTTTGCGATTCATTTTTATATTATAGATTCTACGTTAAAATAATAGAGGTGAAGTTTGTTTTTTTGTTTGTAGGAGGTAATCTCTGGAAATACTGGTCTAATAGCTAAAATTTTTTCACCGTGAGAAAGCTGCTTTATTCTTGAGTAACATATGCTATATTTTATGTACGCGGGCAAAGCTGCGGGCAAAAGCTAGTTCTTCATAAGGGTTATACTGTAGCTCCTAAGACGTTCTCATCCAACCAATTATTAAGCCTGCAAAAACGCTACCTGCTTTCCGCCAACTGTGTCAATTACAACAAAATAAATAATCACCTAACGACTGGAAGGACCAAAAGGACCAAAAAGGGATACTTTTGTTTACCTCCTACTAAAAGCTTCGCCTACCTATTTACAGGATCTCGTGAAAGGAGTCTCGGACTACGTAGGCTGGTCCTTTTGACGTCATCATCCATCATACTGTGGGACAAATGGCTTGAGTATCGGATTCCAAGGTTTAGGAAGTTATTTTCATAAATTGGGAGGATAAAAAAGGATTATTGTTAGACTAGCTTTTGCCAGCGGCTTTGCTTGCGTGAATGGCAAAAATTATTTCTAGAGAACATACTCCTGAGATAAAAAGTATTTTTTTTTTTGTTCGTAGTAGGTAATTTCTGAAAGTACTGGTCCGATTGCTAAATTTTTTTCACAGATAGAAAACTGCTTTATTCCTGAGTGACACAGGCTATATTTTAATGGCAAAAGCTAGTATAATATAAGAAGGATTCAAATGGTTGAAGACAAACTTAGTTACATTTATATGAATTCCGTCAACTTTGTAAGTAGAATGCACTTAGAAATATTGTAACATTGTAATCATCTTTATATGAGTCTTAAAATGTACATTCTTTCAACTTTTTAGTGTTAATTATGTGATAAAGAAAGCGTGACTAATGTGTTAGGAAGTTTCTAAGAAGAAATTAATTGCTTTATAAATACAAAGTGAATGATACTGTTACTTTTTTTTCTGGTATGGATATTTTGAACAGTAAAATAAATATAACTTAGTTCTTTAAATACTAATATTATAAAGTAGAAAAAAATGTATTGTGGTTAGCAATGAATAACCTCAAAAAAAAAAAAATACAGTATCGATTTTAAAAATTCTTTCAACAGTAAATATTTTTATTCAATACTGATATAGCTAAAAATGAATGATAAATGATAAATGATCTTTATTTTGCAAGTAGGTTTTATAAAAACACTTTTACACGTCAAATGGTCTTGGTTATAACTGCAAACTATGTAAGTATAGCATCTGGGCGTCAGGCCAGAATCACAGTGGTTAGTCCCTTCTTTGAGGAGTGGCTGGAGAGGCGCCACAGCGTCTTCACCTTCAATCAGACGAAAAAACGTGTGTCGTCGATCCCAAGTAATATGAGATGAGGACAGGAAGAAAAAAAAGAAGAAGTATGGAGTCGACCTTCTGTAATAATCTTTGGTTTTGTTTGTATGCACAGAATATGCAAATTATGCGTAGGTAGTTGTTCGTCAAATGCGTGCATTTTTCAGTAAATTTTAGTTTCATGCAAATTAAATAGACATGTATGCAAAAGAATTACGTATTCGTCATAATTTTGCATAGAGATGACCGATTTAAACTAAGTACTATTGTGGCTTTGTCTGTTGAAGTTTATAGGATTGACATTGTTTTTCTATGCTGATTTGAAGGTGAATGTTTGGAAAGTAGGTATATATGGTGTTTTCTTTGGATGAATGGTCCAAGATCCCAGGGCCACCAGACGTCACGTATTTTCTGACGAAGGAAATATGGACGATTGAGTACTGTTAATATGTACTAAGAACGTATGCCTATCTGCTAGCTTGCTTAGACGGCCAATTTTCCGGTATCAAGTAATCAAGGTAAAACAGTAGGTACTTATTTCGGATAAATTCTCCAAACTGATTTTTACATATATTTTAGGCAATATCTTTAAAATCAAGTCACCAATACTCCCAGACACATTCCGTGGGCTGTATTGCTTTACAGACGCTTTAAAGCTCCCAAAATAATGACATAACTTCACGTAAATTCTCATGCTTGATATTGTTTACCAGACAACTATTTTAAAACCTTTCACAAGAAGATGGACCGATCCACAACACCCTGTATTATTTTAGTCTTTACAATCCATCCTAAGGTTGTCTGGTAGATATCGCTCTTAGCGATAAGGCCGCCATTTTACCCATAGATTTAAGTTTATGTATAAGTTGTTACTTTCTTGGTGTACACAAAGTTTATTCTATTCTATTCAATGTGAATAAAAAAGGCTGTCTACTATTTTTTTAAAACTACTCTCAAAACACAATTTGAAAGGTATTAAAGTTTTTTAAAAACATTCTGGCGAATACCAGTATCTCATATACCAGGTTAACCTTAACCAAGTTTGGCATTTTTATGTACATGTATCTTCCGTTGCCGTTCTCTCTGGCTAATTCTTTAAAAGCCTCATAATGAACGAAGCTTAGCCACGGATCTACAGATCAGATGTAACTTTGCAAAGCCGCATTTTGTTAAGGAGTTTTTTTTTAATTTTGATACGTTAAAAAATTTACATAATTGTAGATGCTTCTCACTGAACAGATTGCACTTTTTAGTATACATTATACACCGCTAAATTTTGATCGTTTGAATCCCGTGGAGGGTCGATCCGGTACATGAAACACTATCGATTTGTAGGTAAATGTAAAATTAAAAAATAAAGCTATTTGCAAAATAAAGATCATTTATCAATTAAGCAGCTTTCTATTGGTGAAAAAAATATAGCAATCGGACCAATACTTTCAGAGATTACCTCCTACAAACAAAAAAAAACAAAAAAAAAAACAAACTTTACTTACCTCTTTATTATATTAGTGTAGATGTGCCCAAACTTAGTGAGAAGACGCTATAGACTTAGAACTTGTCGCAACTCTGCGACAAAAAAATCGCAAACAGAACAACCTTTACTCCAAGGTTTTGTGCTAACGATAAGCAGAAAGCTTTGAAGAGAAAATAATTAATTGTTCACGTTAAAAAGGTTACAATGTCGACGTTAAATATTTTAAAGAATCCATGTTTTAACACGGTTATAGAGGAAGAAGACAGCATTGATAATGAGGGCTATTATGAACTTTGTTAAGCATTTATTTATTTAACTATTTATGTACACACATGGAAATAAAAGAAAAGAAGAAGGAAACAGAAAAATAGTACAAAGGTGATGCTTATTTCTAATGAAATCTCTTCCAGAATACCTGCGAAAGGAAAGTTGAAGAAAAAAGAGAAGTAGACACCGTGTGTAAAAGTAAAAGGAAAATTAGTACACACAAAATACATAGTTAACAATGAAATAGTATAAAAGGCAAAAAAAAAGTAATTAAAAATATACATAATTTTATAATTATAAACATACACATACTTAATAAAATAAATATCACACAGATACATACTAAGTAATACCTAAAATAAAATAATACATATTAGTATATGCAATTATGACGAAATAGAAAGATAGTGATCTTTAACTCCTCTTTTAAAAACTGCAAGAGTTTGGCAGCCCCTGATGTCAGGCGGAAGTGAATTCCACAACCGTACTGCGTGCGAAGTGAAGGAGTAGGAATAGAAATCGGTGGAGTGGGGACCCTAGTTAAGGAGATTCTTTAGATGAGACCAGCAAGGTGCATCAGAAGGACGAGAGTAAGAGAAACGTTCCCGCAGGTAAGAGGGAGTTTTGTGTTTGGAAAGGATGTTTAATAGCAGACATAATATCCGAGTGTTCTTGCGAAGTCGAATAGGGAGCCACTTGAGTACCTTGCGAAAGTCTGAGACATGATCATACTTTTTAAGGTTAAAAACAAAACGAATACAGATATTTTGCAAACGCTCAAGTTTATTTAAAAGCTTATTTTAAAGCCATCCAAATAACAGGCACCAGCTTAGTCAATGATGGGCTGAATCAGTGTCTGGGCCAGGGAAATTTTGGTCTTCAAGGGCAAAAAGCTCTGAAGGCATTTTAAAGAGTGAAACGTATAGTGCACTTTGCGACTAACTTTAGCGACATGGGCAGTCCACGATAAATTCGAGTCCACGATCACTCCAAGGTTTTTAGCCGTCTTCACGTAGTCTATCTGTAAAAAATTAAAATAAAATAAAAATACCTAATAGGAAAAAACCGACGAAAAATAACCCTGTATATAAATAGCGGCGCGTAGATACCGTTCCCGCACGCCTCAAGGGGTCAGCAAAGCGTAGGGGCCCAGCTGGGCCGAAGCCTACTGGGGCCTTGGACGTTTTCTGAATGGAACGACTGACCCCGGTAAGAAGGGTTAAGAAGTGACGGGCTGGGTTTTTTAATCAGTAAAAGTCTGACACTATCTTCCGCTCCACTCAAGGGCGGGAGATGTCATTGGATGATTTATACCCACCGAAAAAAAGGCGTTCCTAAGTATTGTCTAGAATCAACTTAAGTAGAAGCCTTTTATCCTTATAAAGTAGCTACTAGGTACAGCCACAAAATAGATAGGTACAGAAGTCAATCTACATACAAAGCGCGCTCGAGCAACGCACACATAGACACCGCTCACGGACACGATATCTCGGAGAGCCTCGTCACACTCGTCGAACAGTTCCGGCTCAAACGCTCATTAGTGTGCGTCCACCGAGCGTAGGTATAAAAATTGAAGTACATACATGAGATTGTCTTCTGTACTTATCTATTTTGTGGTATAGCTACCAACTCTATTAGGTTAAAAGTTAATCCTTTATCTCAAAAGAACTCGCCGAGCAACTGCCGTTTTTTTTCCTCCGGACTTTTATTAAAGTTTCTTGAGTTTGTTTTAAAAATACCGTCACCTCTACCGTTTTTCCTTTATCTTCAAAAGTAATAAAGAATGAAATTATGTTTATTGTTGGCAGTGTTTTTTAAAACTAAATGTATTATTAAGTACTGTTATTGGTCAAGTATTACGTCATTAGGTATTTGTACATATTTCTCTACTATTTACACTAATATAATAAAGAGGTAAAGTTTGTTTTTTTGTTTGTTGGAGATAATCTCTGTACAGTAGCCTGATTCACGTAAAATCAAACAATATCATATAGATTTTTTTTATAATCCACGAATTTCAAACGACTTTAAAATCAGTGTCGTTCTAACTCGATTGATGGATGTGAATACGGAAATGGTCTAAACGACTAAATCGCTACGATATCGTTACGGTTTTCATTACGTGAATCGGGGTACTGGTCTGATTGCTAAAATTTTTTACCTACAAAAAGACATATACTTTATGTATGCGGGCGAAGACGCAGGCAAAAGCTATTTATATATATAAATTATATATATACACACATAATTTTGTATGTAAGTATACAATTTTATAGGCCAAAAATGTGCATTTATAAATATGAATTCATGCAATACAACAATATTATGTAACTACTTTATATAGCTATATATATGATTGCATTGTAGAAACAATATAAATCCTCATGCACGTAAGTGAGTTATTCAAACATTCCGCAAGAGATACCAGTAAAAAGCCACTGTGAAACCTTGCCAAAATTCTCCACCACAATTTACTAGACATACCTATCCCATACACCAAAATATACAAAACAAAAATGTGTTTCGATCCAGCGGGGCTACTCGACCTAGACCGAAAAAAAACTATGAGCAATGTTTTTGTTTGTTTAACGTTCTTCATGAATTTACTGTCAAGTTCCAATGTACTTCAACTATTTTGATAGAAATGGCAATTAATCGCCTAGTCCATCCAGTGGTGACTTTGGTTCTATTACATTCAAAAGTCGAAATACATAAAAAATACCACCGACTTCAATGTAAAAAAAACACAATAAAAAGTGTGTTTTTAAAGTCGGTGTTTCTACAATAGTTTTGTCTATTTGTTCTCAACGCCGGCTTTCGAAATTAAAGTTATTTTGTACTTTTTTAGTGTTTTTTTTTACATTGAAGTCGGTTAGAATTTTTTTTTTTTGTAAAATTTTTGTTTTTTACATTTTTAGTTGCCGTAGCACCACAAATAAAAAGTACCCTTCAGCCAAACTTAAATAGTGTACAAGTTCTATAATAAGGCATACAGAATTATATCATTAAACATTGCATGGTATAGTCTGTCTAATAAGTCAACCGACTTGGGAATTTTGTATAACATTTAATCATTAAAAAAATACTTTGATACTTTTCATAGGGTTCTTCTGTTAGTTAACAATGATCTCTATCTCTTAATTAACCTTAATTATTGAACCCGTGTTGACTACATCAGATTTCATTAAATCTTTATAATTACTGAAGTCGTTTAACTTATTAGACAGACTTTAAATTGTTTTATTACGTATTTTTGTACCTACTTTCCATCATCAAATTAGCTCAATGGTACCTTATAACCAGAGCGCATCTCAAGACAATTCTAATAATCCCAAACACGGTAAGATTTCATTGATTTGTTACAGAGTTCCGGTGTCTACCTTCCGACTTCTTACCTCTCGATTCATGTATTAACTCCAAGGGATTGATAAAAAATGAAGATATCCGCAGGAAAACTAATGTTGCCGACATAGCACAAAGGATTACCAAACTTAAGTGGCAATGGGCAGGGCACATTGCTCGCAGAACAGATGGCCGTTGGGGCCGAAAGGTTTTGGAGTGGCGACCGCGTACCGGAAGACGTAGTGTAAGAAGGCCTCCTACAAGGTGGACCGATGACCTGGTAAAGGTAGCAGGAAACCGATGGATGCGGGACGCACAGGAACGTTCGATGTGGCGACGCTTGGGGGAGGCCTATGTCCAACAGCGGACGTATATCGGCTGAAATGATGATGATGATGATTGTTAAAGATCTCTAAGAACAGGAAAAATTCAGCAGGAAAAAATTGGGCCAATCCAGCAGGGCCCTCTGTAATTTGAGTTCATACGTGCAAAAAAACACACCATATGTATTGGTAATAAAATAATAGCAATGATGTACTTTATTTGCACCTTTGAGTTCTTCACTATTATCAAAACTTTCATGAATTTTCTATATTAATCTACACTAATATTATAAAGAGGTAGTTCTTTTTTTATATTTTTTTCTTTATAGCCGGTAATCTCTGAAAGTACTGGTCCGATTGCGATTTTTTTTTTTCACTGATAGAAAGCTGTTTTATTCCTGCGTGCTACAGGCTATATTTTTGGGACACGAGCGAAGCTGCAGGCAAAATCTAGTACAAAATAATCGTAATCGTAGCTTAGGAAAAATGTATTTGCTTTTTCTATGTTGATGTATTTTCTTCGATTTAACAAGTGGCCCCGCTGGATGGAAACACACAAAACAAAATGTCGAAGCATGTTGGTTACAAAGTTGGGAAATTTGACGGGAACGCTGTGGAATACTAAGTTACAGGGGGAAAACCGCGTGGTCTCTTCATATGGACTACACTATGATTGCAATATGGTTTTGCTTGCTGTGTTTTACAAAATCAATCATCATCATCATCATTTTTTTTTTTTGGTGGTGCAGGTCATCCAATGGGGGTTGTCATCAGATGACTTGCCCCACCTAATGGGCCGCTCTTGGGCGAAGCGCGGGATAGTGTCAGACTCTTACTGACTAAAAAACCCACCCCGTTCCTTCTTGCCTTTCACACTGGGGCTGAGCTACCCTTCGGAGCTAACCCTGGCACCAGTAGGCTTCAACCCAGCTGAGCCCCTGCTGTTGCTGACAACACCCAGAGGCGCGCGGGAAGACAGTTACCGGACGGTCGGACAGCGAGCTACCCACTCGCCGTCCGCAAGCCCGTGGTCCGACTGCTGAAATTTTTCACCGATAGAAAGCTGCTTTATTCCTGAGTGACATTGACATATTTTATGTACGCAAACGAAGCAGCGGGTAAAAGCTAGTGAGCTTTAAAACAAAGACGCAGGTAAAACTACGGAGCACAGCAATACTCAGAATATATTTAAAAGTATAGGTGATTTGATGACTCGTAGTCACGACAATAATGTGTCAATAAATAATTAAGGCTCTAGAGTGGCCCAGCGCACCGGAAAACGCAGCGTGAAAGGCCTCCCACAAGGTGGACAGATGACATTGTGAGAGTCGTGGGAATGCGGTGGATACGAGATGCAAAGGATCGGTCATTATGGCGACGTTTGGGGGAGGCCTATGTCCAACAGTGGACGTCTTTCGGGTAAAATGATGATGGTAACGCGCGCGAAGCCGCAGGTAGCAACTAGCAGTCGACCGGTCATTGATCGATTAAAAGAATCGACTAGTTCTTATTAGTTAGCCAACTTGTGTTTTTCTTTATCTTTATTTTATGTTTAATGTTTAATTAAGGTTGTTGTTAGTTTTAATTTGTTTTTTTTTGTTTTTTTTTTTTTTTTAATTGATTGCAAGTAAAATAAATCATTGCTAACCGACGGCTGGTGCTGAAAATCAGCGCTGTGGCTCTGTTTTACATGAGCCGCAGCATTTTGCTGAGCGCTGGCCGTTTTGCGCGGATGTGACGCATATCTTAGGTGTTACTTTTAGTTCGATATTGTTATTTTTTTTATGGTATGCGTCATGTTTGACGTGAATAAACACTTTTTCTTTCTTTCTTTTCTTTCTAGTCTATATTAGTTGATGAAAAACCTTGTAATAACATAAACGCTGTACACACAGATGTCCTAACAAAAAATCTAGCTCCACTAACATCATGTACGTCACACAATACATAGAGAACGTGCTTATATCTGACGCTTTATTGCCTTCGTGTTCAATTGACACAAGTTACTTCTAGTACATGTTAGACGCAGAAATAAAATGGGTGAGAAACTGATGTTGGATTTCAGAACCAAATAACTTAGCTAAATGATTGCTTTCTTCTATCTCACTGATTGGGGAAATAATCGCAAGCTCTGCAAGTGAGCGTAAAATTCTGGGTTCGATTTCTAATTCGTCATTATCATCATATTATATCAGCAGAAAAATGTCCTCGTCAAACGTACGTCTTATTTGGCTTTTTTTAAACGTAGGAAATCATAAACTTAGGAACAAGCGTAGGTTAGCCAGCCTTTCGGTGTTTTACAGTATGCATTTTGGAAAGTGTGCGCCGGGATTGCATGCCTTTTTTACCATCGGACAACTCGAAATACGGCGAGTATCCACCGTTACGCTGTTGAAACGTCTATGGTCCGGATCAAGCGTTTCGCCTCGTCATTTATACGCGTACATCGAAGGATTGAAAAAAGTGTTAGTCTTCCCGACCGATCATAATTTAGAAGTCTTCAAGGAAAGCGTAAATAGGCTCTTAATAAACTAACGCGTCTCGCCATCAATAATTGCATCACTGCTTAACATCAAGTAGGATCACAGTAAAAGACTAGTTAATATCAATTAAAAAAGAAAACCGGCCAAGTGCGAGTCGGACTCGCCCATGGAGGGTTCCGTAGCAGCAAGTAACATAATATAAAAGTTCTTGTAGTTCGTTGTAGCTTTGATCGATGTTTTAATAATAGTGTATTTTTTTAGATTTATGACGTATTAAAAAAAACTACTTACTAGATTTTGTTCAAACCAATTTTCGTTGGTAGTTTACATGGTAATGAACAACATATATTTTTTTTAGTTTTATCATTCTCTTATTATAGAAGTTACAGGGGGGGGGGGGGACATTTTACCACTTTGGAAGTGTCTCTCGCGTAAACTATTCAATTTAAAAAAAAATGATATTAGGAACCTCAATATCATTTTTGAAGACCTATTCATAGATACCCTACACGTATGGGTTTAATGAAAAAAAAATTTTTGAGTTTCAGTTCTAAGTATGGAGACCCCCAAAATTTATTGCTTTTTTTTCTATTTTTGTGTGAAAATCTTAAAGCGGTTTACAGAATACATCTACTTACTAAGTTTCAACAGTATAGCTCTTATAGTTTTGGAAAAAAGTGGCTGTGACATACGGACGGACAGACAGACAGACAGACAGACAGACATGACGAATCTATAAGGGTTCCGTTTTTTGCCATTTGGCTACGGAACCCTAAAAAAGGTAGTCAATAAAATAAGCGTTCACACCACGGTAACGCTTTCAAACATTTTCAAAGAGCTATAAATTTGATTGGACCGCTTACTTACTTACTGACTTACTTTTCTGTTTACCCTCAAAACATAATGCCATCACTACTTACCCAATAACGGACATCCTCGAGGTCAATTGCGAAGTATTAAGCTTTTATTACATTAATGAAATCTCACATTACTTCCAGAACTTTCTATCTACGATCTTAGATAAACAGCATTCGTGTGGAGTTCTCCAACTCATATTAAGATAAAATTGTCTTCCACTCATACAATAGGGGCACAGAATAGATAGGGACAGAAGGCTAATGGATAGCTACGCGTGTGACTACTATGTCAATTGATGGCAGCGGTCATGTGGCCGACGATAAAACACAATTGCTTAGAAGTAACCTATCAACTCTTGACTTTATATGGAGATCTATAAGTTATGGTTAATTAGTAGTATCCTATGTATAACTTATCTCTCTTTTGTAGGATCGTCGAGCTATCTATGAGAGCGTGGGCAGAGCGAGTGTATCTATGTTTTATGTACTAGGACGTATAATCTAAAGGGTAGAAGAACTGAAATATCAATAACATTACCTGATTTTCAATGGTAAATAGCAATTGCCATCCAATAAAATGCTTTTAGCGTTAAAACCGCCCATTGTTATTATGCACCCTATTAATTTTAAGCTCCTACTTCAATTTTTAAGGTTTTACAATAAAAACTGTATCTATCTGACTATCTATCTTAATCTATTTATCTACTGTAGCTCTGCACAATGTGCACATACAGTAAATGCTGCAGTCGGCCACTTGAAGCATATCTATGTGTGCGAGCTTTCTCCTTGTGCGGTGTTAACCTTCTGTACCCATCTATTCTGTGTCAGGTATGTAAGGAAATTTGTTTATATACGCTACTTTATGGAAGAACGTTGTATCTGCATGTTATTGTTGCACGTTGAACTCGTTTGTTGAAAAGGAAATGTATTTGGATGCAAGAATATTTTTCGTGAATATTCTCTTGGGACATTTGTCAGGGATTTTTGTCAAGGCTTTGGTATCCTGCTGTGCAATGTATTATAGGAAAATGCAAACCAAACTTATATTATGTACAATAAGTATCTGGATAATGCGGCGTGCAACCTACAGAAAATAAAATTATAATCATAGTTTCGAGCACTGTTTGAAAAATACTGGGCAAGTGCAAGTCGGACTCGCGCACTGAGGGTTCCGTACAAACTTTCCTATGTTAATAGCTCAATCCTCGAAAGGATTCTATAATCTCGAAGATTTTTTTCCAAATCGCAAATAGTACATTGTTACACTAGGGGTGAAAGTAACTCATTTCGTCCCGAGAAGGAGTTGGCGGGTGAGCGCAGCGAGGTCGCTAATTCGAGTGGTAAAATGGGTTACTTTCACCCCGAGGTAAACACTGTGCTTTTCATTACGAATACGAGGAAACTAAAAATAAAATAAAAAGTTTGTAAAACCTGAGTCGTCGTACCTATGATTTCAAGTAGGTATCTTTCTTCTGATTTAGGCGGTAAAAGGTATTCCACTACTGCTTTAGCCTCTTCTCTTATGAAATTAGGCGTTAAATCACTATTTTAATCTGATAAACATAACCTGTTAATACAAATCTCTGTTGTACGGAAATGTAAACAAAACTCGAAAAAACGAACGACTGATTGCCATTTTCCCGCCATTTTGTTTTTTTTTTTTCTGAGGCGGGCCAGCTTTTCAGCCTCATTAATGAAAAATTAGAAATTAATTGTAATCTTTTAAAAATAAAGTATTTTAAAGAAATAGTTGAACAAATAAATCACTTAAAATATAACATTATTTAATTAATACTTGTCTTTAAGTTATTTCAATTTTATATCGCGCTGTGATTGACTGGCTGTATGGAAAATTGAAACATGGTTCAATAGAAATGTGAAGATAGAACTAGTTTTTTTTTTATAATTTGACAGCTGTCAGTTGTAAAGTAAAACTCCCTATGGATGAAAAGTATCACTTTCAGCCCGCTCCTCAGGCAACTTCAGACCTACTTTCAGAGTATGAGTAATGAAAAAGTATTTTTTCTTTTGTGACGTAACAACTTTACTGTTTTAGATTATATTTTCCCATACAAATTGGAAACGTGTATTATTAAAAAAATACTTAACTATAATTACAGTTGAAAAAAAAATAAAAAATCTTAAAACTCTACCCTAATTACTTTAGTTTTCAATTATTCCCATGCCTGTGCTATAAGACCTTGCTTTATGATGACAAATTCTTGATACTGGGTCAAAGAGAAGTACCCTATGAATTTTGATACCCTTGAAATTGTCGAAATGTACGTGTTTGGCGATATAAACAGCCGTAAGTATCTTCTTTGTTTCGTTAACTTAGAAGTTTGATTTTTTCACAGCTTCAAGGGACCGCAGACTTGATTATATAGTTTTAATGACAACTTGATATCTTCACGTGTTCCCGAAATAGATGGTCTTGACAGATGAACAACACAGTGATCCTATAAGGGTCCGTTTTTTCCTTTTGAGGTACGGAACCCTAAAAATATTGTCCAAATAAAAAAAAAAGACGTGTGGGGCTCGGGGACTGCCGCGGTAAAGCTATTGCATAGCATTTTTATCAAGTTAAGCAATTATAATTATTTATTTATTTTATTTATGCAGTATTTTTTTTCCTTTGTTTTTTTTTCTTTGATATTAATTGAAGTTACACTTTCACACATTGAATTGAATTTTGATTGATTGTTCACTCATTTGTTTTCTTATCCGTTAAGGTTCTTGGAGATATTATTGATACAATTGCTCCTGTCCTAACAGGCATATTTAATCAATGTCTAGACAGCGGTACATTCCCTGATTTAATGAAACATAGTAAAGTAGTACCAATTTTCAAATCAGGTAGTAAGAGTGATCCCTCTAATTATAGACCAATATCTGTGCTTCCAGCATTGAGTAAAATATATGAAAAAATCATGCTCGACCAGATGTTGTCTCACTTTAATTCAAATAGGATTTTGCATAGTCATCAGTTTGGCTTCACGAAAGGAAGGTCAACGACGGATGCAGGAGTGAATCTCATCAGTCACATTTTAGAGTCCTGGGAGAAGTCCCAGGATGCTATTGGCATATTCTGTGACCTCTCAAAAGCATTTGACTGTGTTGACCATAATACTCTGATCTGTAAATTACATCATTACGGAATTCGTGGAAGAGCTGCTGATCTTGTTTTTTCCTATTTATCTTGCAGGCAGCAAAAAGTATCCATAAATGGGGTAACGTCCTCGGGGTCTTTAGTAAGGATGGGCGTGCCCCAGGGTTCAATTCTTGGCCCTTTCCTTTTTCTGGTTTATATTAATGACCTTCCTTACATGATGGCTAATTTATCAGATATAATTCTATTTGCTGACGACACTTCTCTTATTTTTAAAGTGGATAGAAAAGATGCGGATGTCTTGCGTGTTAACGAAAGTCTGGCTGTTCTTTCGAAATGGTTCGCAGCCAATAATCTTTTACTAAATGCAAATAAAACTAAATGTATAAAGTTTTCATTACCGAATGTTCCTCAAGTTGGCGTCAATCTAATTCTTGATAGCAAAAAACTTGATGTAATTACAGAAACTGTGTTCTTAGGTATAACTGTCGATTCCAAACTGCAGTGGGGTGCTCATATTAGAACTCTCTCAGGTAGATTAAGCTCAGCGGCATATGCAGTAAGAAAAATAAGGCAGTTGACAGATGTCGCCACAGCTAGGTTAGTTTACTATGCCTATTTCCACAGTATTATGTCTTATGGCATTTTACTGTGGGGATCTGCAGCTGATGTAGACTCGATTTTCGTATTGCAAAAGAGAGCAATCAGGGCTATTTATAAAATGGGTCCTCGCGAGTCCCTCAGAAATAAATTCAAAGAAATCGATATATTGACACTGCCTTCTCTTTATATCTTAGAAAGTATTTTGTATGTTCGTAAAAACCTAGGACTTTTCAAGATTAGAAGCGATTTCCATAATATAAATACTCGTAGTAAACACGAAATTATATTACCCAAATGGAGATTAGCCAAGACCAGTAAGTCATTTTTAGTAAATAGCATACGCTTTTATAACAAGCTACCAAAAGCGGTGACTGAACTTAGCGAAGGAAAGTTCAAAACCCATATTAAGCGTGTCTTAACCAAAAAAGCATATTACAAGGTTAAAGACTATGTCGAAGATACGCTTGTTTGGCAATGACTACCTCTGCACTTGTGGCCCCCTGGTAACTCATAATAATGTGTGAATGTATCTATTAACTGCTCCATCTTTGTTGTAACATTTTTTTTTTTTTTTTCTAACACATTGCTTTTGCAATATTTTTATTTTATTTTATATTATCTGACTCCAACCACATTAAATTCGTTAGTTTTTCTTTTTTGGTTGTTAACGTCTCATTTATTGACAGCTTTTTTTTATATAGCCTCTTTTTATAATGTAAATGGAAGAACACTGTAGACTCCACGAATTCTTAGATTACTTCATATTTTGACTCACTTTTTTTAAATGATTATTTTGATGATTTTATTGTGCTTTTGAGTACAATATAGACCGGTTTACACTGTTCTTAAATAATACCTATACTTTTAATACTGTAATATGGAAATATTGTAACTACAACCATTTTTTTTAAAAGAGTAACCATGGAGTTTCTTGCCGGTTCTTCTCCATAGGAAACGACCAATTTCGAACCGTGCACTAGCTTCTGACGTTTTATAAGTGCCCATGTAGGCCTATGTGAAATAAAAAACTTTTGACTTTGACTTTGACTTTATCGGTCAAAAAACAAATGAGTGGGGGGTGTTAGGTTATTTTCGTTACGGAATTTCTGGATTCGGTCTCCACGCTCAAGGCCCGCGATAGAAGCTATGCAATAGCTTAAAAAACCATTTCAGTTGTACATTAAGCTATGGGAGCGAAGTTGCGGAAAAAGACTAGCTGCCAACACATAGTGACATCAAAATGGCGCTATTTGGTGCTTGATTTTGCGGTTTTGTGGTTGCCAATGTTTCTCGTTTGATTCTCACCTCAAGCTTTGAAGTTTACTGTCATGTGAACACGGGCTTAGTAAATACAGACTACGTATTTTATATAAATAATTATAACTAATTTATTTGTTGTAACACATAACATGCACTATAGTAACCACCGAAACCCCGATCCCGCCGGTAACGAGTACAATTTATTGCCGAAACGGATCTTGAGCGCTCGGCGTCAGAGTGGGGATCGCTTTGCGCATTCCATACATTGGCGAGCCAATCGTCTTCGTTGTTAGATACATGAAGCAACGCAGGCAACGAATCACGAGTGACGTCTATGACTCGATAGCGCGGCGAGCCAATCACTGACACTCCCCGCTCCCGCGTCTCCCTTCGCACTACTAAAGAGACCGAATATTTGACTTCTGCGCAACTTGAAGCCAGCGCTCAAGATCCGTGACGGTAATTGTAATGAGTAGCTCGCCGTACGTCCATTCGGATTCAGCCTGAAATAATCAACGGCGCGGAGTGTCCCACAGGCTCCTCAAAGAGGCGTCAGCAACCGAAGGGGCTCAGCAGGGCCGAAGCCTACGGAGGCTATGGGTTCACTTCTGAAAGGAAAACCCGGGTTTCTGGAACGTAAAGCAAAGAAGGAACATTAGCCGGAGATAGTGTCAGACTCTTACTGACTAAAAACCCACCCCGTTTCTTCGAGCCTTCACACCAGGGCTGAGCTACTCTTTCGAAACTAACCCTGGCCTCAGTAGGCTTCGACCCAGCTGGGCCCCTGCTGTTGCTGACAACTCCTTGAGGCGCGCGGGAACAGTGCGCACCGTCGACGACTTGGGCTCCGTCCGGACAGTTATCGGACGGTTGGACAGCGAGCTACCCATTGCTCGCCGTCCGCAAGCCCGCGCCTACGGGACCTAAGCTTCTCAAGTGTTACAACAATAACCAGGTTTTGCTTCCAGATCCCCACGACCCTCACCAGGTCATCTCTCCACTATGTGGGAGGCCTCCTAGCGCCGCGACTTTCGGTACGAGGTCGCCACCCTACCTCTAGTAATCTGACAAGTAAAGGTAATTAATTTTCAAACAAAATTAAAACTCATTAATAGTTCAACTACGTTAACAGAAGGGTAAACTCAGTCTATGAGCACCATAGAGTTACGAGATTCCGCAGTGGCTGCTTGAGATCTTTCTCTCTCTTTCTTACGGCACATGCACGCCACAAGATGCTGCTCATAGCGATACATCTAGTAATAGATAAAGTTACTGTTTGAGACAAAAATTAAATAAAAAGTGACATCAATTTAATTCTGTCTACCGATATCAACTAAAGTCTAGTATAAGACTGAACTTTAGTTGAGGGTTGAGCGAGGCAATAAACATTTTTTGCAATGGCGTTTCCAGTCTTCCAACATTCCTTGCTCTATGGACAAGCAGCTCTAGACGAATGGATTAATATTCCCGTTCCACGCTACGCATTCGAATAATCTTCTCGTTTATTATTCACGTCTTCGGTTGTCCTGACTCACACAGCAGGATATTCATACAAATTGGACTTTTGAATATGTTCGCTCTTTATTTTTGGAAGGTAAAATTTCTGGTCCTTGGAGTCTTGAGTTAATTTTCCGTGTGTGAATTTTTGGTCCTTCGAGCTTTCGCGTTTGTTTTTTCTTTTAAATGGAGCGGAATAAACGGCGTGACGGTTAGGTGCTTGCCTACTTTGTATTGATGTTTGAATAAAATAAAAATCGTTCGTCTGATGTTGCTTTTCTTTGGTTTGCACGATCGAACTTTTTTTTATTGATATAACTAGTGCTTGACTGCGACCTCATTTGATGGTAAATAGTGATGCAATCATTGATGGTGAGACGCATTAATTTATTAAGAGCCTATTCGCTCTTGACTTGAAGAGACCTAAATTATAATCGGATGGGAAGACCACAGCAGGCAAATTGTTCCAGTCCCTCGATGTACGTGATATAAACGAATCGATGTACGAGGTTCCAATAACGTAAGGGTGGATACTCGCCGTTCATCGGTTTGTCCGATGGTAGAAATGAGTTAATGGAAAAAATTAAAAATTGTTTGTAGATGCCAAACCTATTTTGTTTGGTCTTCGGAAGTGCTAATTCGATTGCGAAAAATCATTCTCGAGTACGAAACCACAGTATCTTTTTTATGGAGTGGGAAATTACCAAATATATTATCCTACCTTAGCTGAAGCGAGAGAGATTATAAGATTGTTTTTATTCTTTTCTGTTCTTATATAATTATCCGCAGGAGAACCAAAGGTACCGTAATAGCCCAAAGAATTGCTAAACTAAAGTGGCAATGGGCAGGGCACATTGCTCGCAGAACAGGGGCCTAAGTCTGCTATTTTTATAAATTCGTCATTCCAACACGATCCCATTGTCATTTTGCTAAAAGTTTGTAATCTGCTAATTTATAATGATCGATAATTGATCTTGTAATAGAATTGTGGTTGAATGCCAATATCAAGCTTATTAAAAGCACTAATTGCGCAATGATTCGTAATGGTAGGTCACTGATCAAAGGAACTGCCAACATTTTTGCAGATTACCGCATACGTCAGATATTCATTTGTCATTATGTACGAGATTACCATTCTATGACATTTTTTTCAATGGAGTGTCAGTGGTTGACCATCGGAAAGTCATAATGGCGCCATTATATTAGTAGATTACCAAAACTTGTGAAAATCAACAATTATGAAATCAATGATAGACCATTCTGACACTATTGTTATAGCAGACATGAGGCCCAGATTGTTGATGAGGACGAAAGGTTCTGAAGTGGCAATCACGTACTAGAAGACGTAGCGTTCGAATGCCTCCCACAAGGTGGGCCGATGATCTGGTGACGGTCACGGATATCCGATAGATGCAAGGCGCTCAGGATCGGTGATTATGGCGACACTTGGGAAGGCTGATGTTCAAGAGTGGACGTCTATCGGCTGAAATGATGATTCTATTCTTTGCGATCTAGGGCCTCTACGGTGAGCTTTTTAAACAATCTGTCAGATCTTACACTATCTTTGAGTATATTAACTTGAATTTAACAAATCACATGGCTTGAAAGTAGCGCCAGTGACTAAAAAGTTAAAAAGAAATCGTCTGTCTTCGTATGGTCATGTAAATCGCATGTTACTAAAATCGTTATGAGTATACATGTGGATGGGTGGAGAGGAAGAGGGAGGCCAAAGAAAAGATGGGTGGATTGTGTGAAGAGTGATATGAAAGAAAACGAAGTGATAGCATGAAAGAGTAACCATGATGAGTTTCTTGCCGGTTCTTCTCCATAGAAAACGAGCAATTTGGAACCGTGCACTAGCTTCTGACGTTTTATAAGTGCCCATGTAGACCTATCTACACTAAAATTTGTATTCTTGTGTGTATGTTTGTAAGGAATAAACTCAAAAACTAATGTGCCGATTTCAAAAATTCTTTCACCATTGGAAAGCTGCATTCACCTTGAATAACATAGAATATTATTGTCCGTGCGAAGCCGGGACGGGCCGTTAGTGTGTAATATTTTTTTTTTTAATTAGATTTTTTTTTTTTTAAAGTAAAGAGACAGGGCAGAATGGAAGAAAAAAACGTGTTGCGCTGATTCCAAATAAAATGGGTTAAGAGCAGGAAGGTGATGATGAACAAATTGGACTGAAAAATGAGTAAATAAATCAACATTTCCCATCCAAAACCAAAACACATCTAAGGTTTCAAAACATTAGATCCACGCATTTGTGAGTCACCCTTCAACGTTACAAAGTGTGGCTCGTCTCGCTAACTTATCAATTAATCTTATCTCGGAAGTGAAACATGGCTTAAATAAATTTTGCGGATGGAACAGCTTTACCTGGTGCGCGTGAGTTGGCACGAGGAGCCTATTAAATTTGTTTTAATGGTTTTTAAGGCTTACAGTCCCTTGAACACCTAACCGAAATTAAATGGTCACAATACTCGTATCCACCTACGATTATCTGTGCATTTAATTGCGGCCAGTTGCACCCGGATAGAGCCCCGCTGACCTTTAAATCCAGGGCGCTTAGGCTTTAAGTTTTTGTTCGTAGGTGGGAAATCATCCAATGACTTCTGTTACTCTAGGGTTGCGGGCTGCGGAAGGGCAGAAAGCAGAAAATACAACTTGTGCCAGTGGCTTCGTTTATTTGAAGGTTGAAAACTATTTCATAGGATTTTACTCCCAGAATAAAGGATAAATTCAATTCAATCCTAAACATTTTATTTAATACGGGCAAACGTCAGAAGTCAGTGCATCTTATATTGTTTTCCAGAAAATCCTGGAGCCAGAATGATAATTGGCGATGATACACTCGTCGAGTCGAGGCTTCAAAGTCTTGAGCATCGACGCCGAGTTGCTACCCTGTCAGTTTTCTACCGGTTGCATTTCGGGGAGTGCGCGTCGGAATTGCATAACCTAATTCCGCCTAGCCCGTTCCATCATCGGGCTACCAGACGTGCGGCGATGCACCACCGGTACATGGTGGACATCCCACCCACACGTACAAAACGTTTTGGGAACACATTCATTGTGCGTGAAGCTAAGGAGTGGAATTCCTTGCCGGAGTCTGTGTTTCCTGATAGCTACAACCCGGGAATCTTTAAGTCGAGAGTGAATAGGTTTCTTCTAGGTAAGCGCGTTCCATAGTCGACTGCATCGTCGCTTTCCATCAGGTGAGATAGTGGTCAAGCGCGAACCCATCAAGATAAAAAAAATGATCTTCTCATCCAAACTTGGCTTTTACATACTGTTACTCTATACAATACATTAAAATATTCGCTTTTATAACCACACTAGCTGCTTTCAGCGCCTTCAGTCGCGTGATTGTAGAAAATTATCCTGAGAGAGCATATTCCCAGGATAAAAAGTATCCTATATGCTATTGCAAAACTTGTGTCAGGACTAGGACGTGGTACTAATGCTCCAAGTTTTAATGAAATTAGTTACTTCTTTATCTAACATTGCTATCGGCGGCGGAGAACTCTCGCGCCGGGCCTTGGTTGAGGCCATGGTCCGGAGCGAGGAGGAATGGCAGGCGGTCGCCGACGTCTGCAAAGCAGTAATGCTCGCGAAGGAGGAGGCCGACCGCATCGGGCAACGGCGCTCTCGCCGCCGCCGCCGGGATTCTGATCCCTATTTCCGGCAACCGTAGGCGCGGGCTTGCGGACAGTGAGCAATGGGTAGCTCGCTGTCCGGCCGTCCAGTAACTGTCCGGACCAAGCCCAAGTCGTCGACGGCGCGCAGTGTTCCCGCGCGCCTTAAGGAGTTGTCAGCAACAGCAGGGGCCCAGCCGAATCGAAGCCTACTAGGGCCAGGGTTATCCGAAAGTGAACTCGAGCCCTAGTATGAAGGCTAGATGGAACGGGATGGGCTTTTAATCAGTAAATCTCCTGCTCCGCCCAAGAGCGGGGGTTGTCATTGGATTATTTTTCCCACCACAAAAAAAAGGCGCAGTCGAAACTAATGGGTTTTTAGGAGCGTGAAGTTTTGCACAAGGTTTTATTTTATGATGTAGGCGAATACTAAGGAAGGATTTTCCAAAACCAACGAAATGAGACGGGGATCCAAAGTGTGTATTTTTTTTTATTAATTGTTAGGTTTGCGTTTGATTACCGTCTCACATGATGTTAAGCGGTATTATGACCGGCGATGTAGCACGCTTACCTAGAAGTAACCTGTACCCCTAGCCAAGTTGCTAACCTGCAATAGTTAACGCTAGCAGAAAGCTTCAAATGTACGGGAATGACGTCATCTCAACGCTTAGTCACGTGGTTAGAACAAAAGAATTCGACGAAAGCGTACGTCGAAGCGTTCGACGCAAGCGAAACGGTTGTAACTTGGCTAGCGGGGCTGTTCACTCTTGACTTGAGTGAGTCTTTACACTCACAGGTGGAATGTCTACCATGTACCAGTGGTGCTACGCCGTACGTCTAGTGGTCGAGGTCGAAATTCACAGAAATAGCTTCTGCAATTCCAATGCACACTCTCCGAAATGTAAACGACAGAAAACCGACAGGCTAAGTTCTCGGCGTCGGTACCCAAGGTTTTGGAGTTTTGACTCGAAAAGTGTATCTTTGCCGATGTTCCTCTTGATTCGCCTCTCAATCGATTCTAGTGCATCAAGCTGGTATTTGGCAGACCCATCCCAAAGATGAATGTATGAATAAAACGACTTTCACGCAGGCGAAGCTGTTGGCAGAAGCTACAAAAACACAAAATCACAAAATTTTGCCTTCACGATATCAGTGTAAAGATTTAAAAAACATCATCATAAAAAGCAGCATTTTTGACACCATTCAAATTACCATCTCATAAATAAGTTACTAAAACATTTTTTGGTCCTTTAGTTTTTGAAGTTTCTTCCTCGAAGCAAGTTTAAAACGCCTACACTCCTGTTTCCACCCAAGAGGCAAGTCTCACCCCTAACTAATAATTAAAAGTCAGCACGTACGGGGCGCCTGCTTGTGCATAAATAATGTGTTGTTTATAATGTTAAGAGGAGTGTACTACGTGAACTCGACAGATGGCTGTGCGATTAACGTTTTTGCGACAAAACTGTATTGCGACTCACCATAGTTCAAAATTTTTGAGTCGCAGTACAGTTACAGTACAGAACATAGTTCATGGCCCCACTCCGCAGGGCTCCTACTTCTAGGTGGTTATAAAAAAAATAACCCCAAAGGCTGCCCACGTGTCGGGGAGCCCTAAAATATATTTTTTACACCACCTGCTTTTTTTTTTTTTTTTTTTTTTTTTTCCGATGGGAAAAATCATCTTATGACAACCCCCGCTCTTGGGCGGAGCGGGAGATAGTGTCAGACTCTTACTGACTAAAAAACCCATCCCGTTCCTTCAAGCCTTCATACCGGGGCTCGAGCGCCCTTTCGGATTACCCTGGCCCCAGTAGGCTTCGACCCGGCTGGGCCCCTGCTGTTGCTGACAACTCCTTGAGGCGCGCGGGAACAGCGCGCGCCGTCGACGTCTTGGGCTTGGTCCGGACGGTTACCGGACGGCCGGACAGCGAGCTACCCATTGCTCTCTGTCCGCAAGCCCGCGCCTACGGTGGCTGGAAATCGGGATCGGAATCCCGGCGGCGGCGGCGAGAGCGCCGTTGCCTGATGCGGTCGGCCTCCTCCTTAGCGAGCATTACTGCTTCGCAGAAGTCAGCGACCGCCTGCCACTCCTCCTCGCTCCGGACCATGGCCTCGACCAAGGCCCGGCGCGAGAGGTCTCCGCCGCCGATCACCCCCACGAGGGCACGGCGATGCTCTACCCAAGCAGGGCACACCGCGATTGTGTGCTCCACCGTGTCCTCCGGGCGTTCCGCACAGTGGCGACACCCGGGCGTCACTTCCGCTTTAATTCGGAACAGGAACCTCCCGAACTTGCCATTTCCGGTGAGGACCTGTGTCATGCGGAAGGTAAGGACGCCGTGAGGTCTTTCCAGCCACGCCTCAAAGAGGGGACTTATCGCCATAATTGTGGCGTGCCCATGACGGGGTTGCGATAGTCGCTGACGCCATTCCACCATGAGATCCCGCCGGAGCTCTGTCCGCCATGCCGTGACCTGTCGCGGCAGAGGACTTTCACCCCGGCGTTGCATCTCCACGCGCATGTCGTGCATGTGTGCAAGGACTGTTGCCTCCAGATCCCACGGTGGTAGGCCAGCCAGAAGGCTCGCCGCTTCGCAGGAAATCGTGCGGTATCCCCGCACCATCCGAATTGCCATGACCCTCTGGCAGGCGTTCAGAATGCCCGCCGGTCGCTTTTTCAGCGACGGCGCCCACACCGGCGCCCCGTAGAGGGCCATGGACCGAACGATCCCCGCGTAGAGCCTCCGGCAGGAGGCGTCTGGACCCCCAAGGTTGGGCAGGAGCCGCTTGAGAGCGGCCCCAGTCCGGTTGAGTTTGGGAGCCAGACGTCGGAAATGCTCCACGAAATTCCACCGGCTGTCGAGGACGAGTCCCAGGTACTTCATCGTCGACCCGACACCGATGTGAACTCCTCCTACCGTTAGTTGGGAACTCAATGGCGGCGCGTTCCGAGAGCGGCGACTGTAAAAACACATCGCCTCGGATTTGTGAAGCGCCACCTTGAGTCCCAACTCCTGGATCCTATCAACGACCATCGCAACCCCGTGTGTCGCTAGAGCGACCGCCGCCTGGTACGACTCTCCCTGCGCTAGAACCAGCGTGTCGTCTGCGTAGCAGACCACGCTGACCCCGTCAGGGAGGTCGCCCCGCAGCACGTAATCGTACCCGATGTTCCACAAGGGTGGCCCTAGTACCGACCCCTGCGGAACACCGCACGACATCTCCCGACGTTTCCAGTCTCCCTGGTGACCGGGGTAGACAATATACCTGTCCGACAGGTAGGCCTCGACTACTCGACAGAGGTATTCGGGCACCCGGTGGTACCGGAGTGCCCTCCGGATCGCACTCCAGGGCAGGGAATTGAAAGCGTTGGCAATGTCCAAGGACACTGCCACGACACATCTACCCTGGGACACCGCATCCCCCGTCGTGAGGGCTCGCACGCGCATGATGGCGTCCACCGTCGAGCGCATCCTGCGAAAGCCGAACTGTCCGTCCGAAAGGTCCGGCCCCACCCGTGAAAGGCGCGCGACGAGGCGGCTCGCAATCACTCTTTCAAAGAGCTTGCCCACCTCGTCGAGCAGCACAATGGGCCGGTACGCGGACGGAGAGTCCGCAGGGCGCCCTGGCTTCGCGATGAGGACCAGTTTCCCCGTCTTCCAGCGAAGTGGGAACTGGCCCCTCTCCAAGCATGCGCTGAAGAGCCCTCTTAGTCGAGGCCCGAGAGCCTCCATGGCCAGGACCCAGGCTTTCCCAGGCAAGCCATCGGGTCCTGGGGCGGCGTTCTTGGCACTCAGCCTTTGCACCGCCACTCTCATCTCTACCTCGGTCACCTCTGGAGCATTGTCGTCGTCGTCGCTATTGCGGTCCGCGTCAGACACCGCTGGCGGAGGCGGAGCCATGGGCGGGGGGGAGTGTTCCCCACGCGCAGGGAACAGAGCGCTTACCACACCCTCCACGAGTTGGGGCCGGAGACTCTGAGTCAACGGGGGAGCCCAGGGGCGCAATTTCTCCCGTACCAATTTGTACGGGCGCCCCCACGGGTCCGCGTTCAGAGACCCCAGCCACACGTCGCGGGCCTCGAGTTTGGCCCGCTTAATCTCCGCTCGGAGGGTGTGTTTTGCCTCTCTGTAACCCTCGTACAGCTCCGCCTCTCTGGCCTCCGCATCCGGCGGGCGGATGCGGCGCCTGCAGTATCTGGCGTACCGGCGTCGCGCGTGATTGCACGTGTTGCGCAGTGCAGCGATCTCCGGCGACCACCAGTACACCTGGCGCTTAGCACGTCCTGGACGGACTCGGGGCATTGCCGCATCGCAAATTTGCGACATGGCCTCCCGGAACCACTCCGCCTCGACGTCGATGTCGACAGGCCTGTCCGGTGCTTGCACCCAGGCCTGTACCGTCGCGGCTTCCAGGAGGAGCTCCCGGTCCATCTGCTTAAGCGCCCACCGCGGACCGCAAGGGCTCTGTCGGACCGGCACGGCCGAGGTTTCGGCGGAGACGTCCAACCGGATGTACCGGTGGTCGTAGTACGTCTCCACCTCCTCCATAACGCGCCAGTCGACGACACGCGGCGACAGAGCGGGGCTGGCGAACGAAAGGTCCACCACTGATTCACCCCGCCTCCGCGCCAACGTGGGGACAGAACCCCGGTTTAGGACGACCAGGCCCAGCTCCAAGGCCCAGTCCTCCACCATCCGACCCCGTGGGTTCGTGCGCCGGGAACCCCAAGCCGTGTTCCAGGCGTTGAAGTCCCCGCAAACGACCACGGGGAGGGTACCAAACCCAGCGACGACGGCACTTAGCTCCATAAGGGAGACATGGAGTTCGTCGGGAGATCTGGTCGGGGACAGGTAGACGCCTACCACTGCAATGTCCCCGACCCGTGCTGCCACGCAACCCCGTCCCCTCGCAACAGCCTCGAGGGGCGGGGTACCGGCGGCGGCCGACGAAATTAGCGTCACCGAGCCGTCTAGGTCCTGAACCCATCGGGGATGGACGTAGTACGGCTCGGAGACGATGGCGACATTGATCGACCACTGCGCCATGCTCTGGAGCAACAGATCCTGAGCGGAGGCGCAGTGGTTGATGTTCGCCTGGAGGAGACGTAATGGTGTCCTTATTGACATTCCATTACAGTCTCCTCCCGAGCCCCCTGTGAGGGCACCGCCACGGCGGGAGCGGCGGCGACAGCGGCGGCAGCCAAGACGGTGGCTGCTGCGGTGAGGGTGTCAGGGTGGATTGGCCTGACTTTGCCCTTGGCCTTGGCGGGGGGGTCGCAGGACCTGCCCCCAGCCCGGTGGTCGGCCGGCTTGCCTGCAGCCGCACATGCGTAGCAGTGCGGCTTTGCACGGCATTCAACGGCCTTGTGCCCGGGCTGTCCGCACTGGTGGCAGCGGTCACTGCGGTCCTCTGCGGCGCAATAGGCCTCCACGTGGTGCCCCACGTGACAGCGGTAGCACCGCAGAGGTTTGGGTTCCAGCATCTTGACTTGGGCTGAAACCCAACCTACCAATAGCCTTCGGCCCTCGGTCGTGATGGCCTTGGCCGCCGACACGGGGCAGCTCACCGTAACGGCTCGCATGCCCGTGCTGTCAGCGCGGATGGTGCCCGCCCGGACCTGATCGGTCGTGCACCCTCCCGCCCTGACGATGGCGGCCACCACTTCCTCCACCCTAACGGAGTCGTCCAGACCCATAATGCGCATGTCGATGCACTTGGTGGGTCTGGACACTCGGGCCTCCTCGACATCTAAGGACGCCCTAATCCTTAAGGCCAGGGCGTCAGCGGCTTGTCCACTGTTCGCACCTGGGACCTCCAGGTTACACCACCTGCTCGATAATGTCGTTTTACACGTCATACAAACCTCACTTAAAGCAAGTCATTATATGCCTAGGGAGATAATGCAGTATGGCCGATCCCTAGGGAATAATGAGATTTGAATTTGGAGCATCAAGAATCGGCAACATTGTGAATTAAAATGTAGGCGCATCGAACAAGTTGACTCGAAATTCAAACCAAAGAGTATGTAATCACTATGGTTCAAACTGGCCACTAACAAAAAAAAAAGAAAATAGAATAAAACATGCTTACTGACGACACGGGAGCATTATAGAAAATTGAAACTAGAATCTTGGAGTAGTGAATTTTGTTTGTTTGATGAACTTGTAAATATAATACTTATATTTCTCTAATATATGATTTGGTCGACCAAATTGTCTTTTAATTATCTTACAGAATTACAGATGTTGTAAAAAGTAGAGTATGCAACACGGGGATAAAGCTGTCTTTGTCTTGGGCGGCTTAAATTCCTCACTTCACTCAGGTTTCTTTATTAACTCCCTCGCAATGCTCGGGAGTTAATTTTATAAATCCCTCACTGTCGTTCGGGATTAAAATCAGCAACCTTCGTTTCGTTCGGAATTCAACATGCCGCCCGCGACTTAAAGACACTGCTTTATCCCCTAGTCACATAAACTACTAATGTAATTCTTCATGTCGCATTATAATGTCTTCAGCTTCAGTGTTCGACCAGACTAGAAGAACGGGCACGGAGCGCCCGCGGCGCGGCAATCCCAAAGTCAAACTCAAAAAGTCAAAATATTTTATGTCACATAGGCCTACATAGGCACTTATAAAACGTCAGAAGCTAGTGCACGGTTCCAAATTGGTCGTTTCCTATGGAGAAGAACTTAAGAAACATAAGAACTTCATTTGAGTGTCCATAGTGGGCACCCGGGCGCGGGAAGCGGCACGGGTTGTTCAACGCGGAAGCGGTGAGCGGAAACCCTGTCCCTACACCCACGTCGCTCCCAGCACCACGCTGCCAGTGTGGCCAAGCAAATCGTGCGCGTTCCCGTCGTCACGCCGCTCCCTGCATCGCGCTGCCAGTGCGACGTGTATTCGAAGTATGGTGAGTCGCAGTACAGTTTTGTCGCAAAAGCGTTAATCGCACAATCATTTGTCGAACTCTCGTAGTAGGCACTTTGTTAAGGGGTAGATACGGGAAGGAGATCTGAGTAATTTCATCAATGTCAGAGTTCAAGACTTAAGACGTGAGTAATATGTGTGTAACTCAGTTATCAAAGGTGGGTTGGATTTGGCCTAGATATTTCTTCCTGTATTTAATAATGTTTTGCAAATGAATTGCCTTCGAAATGGTGAAGACTAACATCGTAAGGAAACCGGTGTGTTTTCTTCTTAGAGTTCCGTACTAACTAGGTAAAAACGAAAATCTTGTAGGATCACTTTGTTGTCAGTCTGTCTCTCTGTCTGTAAAGACTCTTTATCTCGAGAACACGCAGAGGACTTTGGACGTTGATTTGAAATTAAAACCATATAATCAGGTTTGCGATCCCTTAAAACCGTGAAAAAAAAAATCAAACTTCTAAGTCAAACAAAAATAAAAAAAAAATCAAACAAAAAAAAAATAGGTACAACCGTTTATGTCGCAAGAACGTGTATTTCGACATTCTCAAGGGAATCAAAATTCATAGGGTACTTGCCGTTGACCTAGAATCATGAAATTTGTTATCAATCAAGGTCTCATAGCACGAATATAGAAAACAATTGTTAAATCACAAAAAAATAAAAAATAACCCCACTGCGTAAAAAAATACTTTAAATAAAAACCGAAAAGAATAATAAACAAGTTCAGTCCACAGTTCAGCAACAGTCGGGACCCATTAAAATAATCTAGACTAAAATCATTCTATCTAATGTGGGTTCCGACTGTTGCTGAACTGTGGACTTGTTTATTATTCTTTTCAGTTTTTATTTAAAGTATTTTTTAAGCAGTCGGGTTATTTTATTTTTGAAATTAATTTTTTATTTTACACTTTTTAGCTACAATTACAATATCACTATATTTTAGACATAAAATTACTATAAAGTCCAAAAACCGACTTAGGCATTCGCCTCAGTACAAAATAGATAACATAGATTTCCTGATGTACTTTTTTTTTAATATGGCCATGACATACCATTTTGAAATCCTCATGAAAAGCCCTTTAATTTGATACCCATATTGAAGAATAAAAAAATAAAAAATAAATTTTACTCTAACATATAGCATCTCACAGTCGATACGTTGTTTTTTTTTAACGTCACCTATCTAAGTACACTTGGGTTATCAAGACGAATCTAACGATATGTTAATTATAAAAATCTGTTCAGCGGTTTGCAAGATATGAGGTAATAAAGAATATTACATACACACAAACATACAAGATACACGCGAAAAACATAACCCTTCTTGCAGTCGGGTAAAAAAAACTTTTTTACACCACCTGCTCGATAATGTCGTTTTACACGTCATATAAACCTCACTTAAAGCAAGTCATTATATGCCTAGGGAGATAATGCAGTATGGCCGATCCCTAGGGAATAATGAGATTTGAATTTGGAGCATCAAGAATCGTCAGCATTGTGAATTAAAATGTAGGCGCATCGAACAAGTTGACTCGAAATTCAAACCAAAGAGTATGTAACCACTATGATTCAAACTGGCCATTAACAAAAAAAAGAAAATAGAATAAAACGTGCGTACTGACGACACGGGAGCATTATAGAAAATTGAAACTATAGAATCTTGGAGTAGTGAATTTTGTTTGTTTGATGAACTTGTAAATATAATTCTTATATTTCTCTAATATATGATTTGGTCGACCAAATTGTCTTTTAATTATCTCACAGATGGTGTAAAAAGTAGAGTATGCAACACGGGGATAAAGCTGTCTTTGTCTTGGGCGGCTTAAATTCCTCACTTCACTCAGGTTTCTTTATTAACTCCCTCGCAATGCTCGGGAGTTAATTTTATAAATCCCTCACTGTCGTTCGGGATTAAAATCAGCAACCTTCGTTTCGTTCGGAATTCAACATGCCGCCCGCGACTTAAAGACACTGCTTTATCCCCTAGTCACATAAACTACTATTTTGCAAAAATCTTCAAGAATTCATTCGGGAATTGAATGACATATTTACATAGGTTAGTTTGTACGAAACCCTCAATGCGCGAGACCGACTCGCACAATCCCGTTTTTTATTCATTCTTGACTAGCTTTTGCCCACAGCTTCGCCGGCGTACATAAAATATAGCCTATGTCACTCGGGAATAAAGCAGCATTCTATCAATGAAAATAATTTTGCAATCGGACTGGTACTTTCAAAGATTACCTCTTACAAACAAAAAAAAACAAACTTTACGTTTTTATTACATTAATAACAATAATATAGTTTAGATAAGCTTGCGCTAAGAACAGTGGTGGCCGAGTGGTAACGATCCCGACTTACGAGTTGAAGGTCGCGGGTTCAAACCCAGCCAGATGCATTCGGGCGCATTACTTTGTGTAATTAATTTATCACCACTGCTCTCAAAACGGTGAAGGAAAACATCGTGAGGAAACCGGCATGTCCTAGAACCAAAAATTGGAAGACACGTGACATCCACAACCCGCACTGGGCCCGCGTGGTGGATTACAGCCCATTCCCTCTCCTAGAGAGGAGGCCTGAGTCCCAGCAGTGGGAACAGTATAAGGCCGACTCTGCTATGCTAAGCTTGGGCTTGATAACTATTTACTTCCCTGATAGAAAGCGACGATGGTACCTATTCACTCTTGACTTAAAGACCTTTCTACCAGAAAGAATTTCATACATGTAAAGTTTAAATAATATGAGGAAGCCTACCTCATCCGCCCTGAAGTTGGGGACGTGATCTTGGCGATCTTAGAAATGTCAGAGATTGAGACGTGCGCAATACATTTCTAACTTAGCTATCTTGAATATTGTGAGTGTATTTGGTTGGATATCTGGCGTCAAGGTCTATTATGGTTTATAATCAGGTATTGAAATGGATAATTTGTAAAGTGACTTCATGATGTAGGGTAATGACTGTACTAGTGACCAATATTTGCATCGATATATATGTACTACGTACTAGATTAGGCGTGCCGAACATTCACTTCAGTCGACTCAGATGTCATGTCGTCTGTACACCTTGAAAACTACACTATGTTGAACGTGTGTGAAAGTGCTACAAAATTCATGGTGTGTACTATCCTTCAATATTGTCGGCTCTTAGCCGCGCGTGCCCTCTCACTCACACCGCTCACAGCCGACTGAGCTGTGTACGCTCGCACGTGCGCCAGAGATGACATAATGCTTCCCTCTCTTTCACTCACATACACTACATCCCTCCCTTGTTTTATTTTTTAAAACAAGAAAGATACAATTAAAAACAATTGATCAAATAAATGATTCATCGTTTTATTATACTCGTAACTATTGATTACATTATTGAAAATCAACCTTTATCATCTCATATTACTTTTAATTTTAATATTCTTAACGATAGTCTTAATCGTCACCAATATTCTCGTCTGAACTCTCTTCTTCTACAACTTCTGAATGTTGTCCTTCCGTTTCTTTATTCATAGATGTCCATTCTCCTTCCACTTTCTTTAAATGGAGTATGTTTCTTCTTAATTGTTGTCCAGTTTCATCGTTCTGTACTTCCACATCTCCTCCTGTTTTAGATTTTACAGTATGAGTAGCTGTATCAAAATTAAGACTCAATTTATTAGATTTATTGGTATTCTTTACATACACCTTATCTCCCACTTGTATATCAGTTTCGCGTGCTCTTCGTCTTTTATCTGTATATTCTCTCCCTTTTTCTTTTTGTTCTTTATCTTTGTCTCTTACATCCAAATCCTCAAAATTTTGTTCCGCATAATCTATCATGGGAATCTTGTCCCTAAATTTCCTTTGAAAAAATAATTCTGCCGGAGTTTTTCCAGTCACACTATGGGGTGTGCTATTGTACATAGTCAGATATTCTATCAATGCTTCTTTCCAGCTTTTTCTCTCTACTTGGCATATTTTGAGTCGTTTAAGAATGTCTCGGTTCTGTCGCTCCACTTCACCGTTCTGCTGTGGCCAGTAGGGTATTGAATTAAACAGTTTTATATCATTTTCACGACAATAGGTTTTGAACTCTGCGCTTATGAATTGTTTTCCATTATCGGAAGTTATGGAAACCGGATGTCCTAGACGGCTAAAAATCTCTTTTAGTAAGCGAATCATTTCCTTGCTGCTTATGTCTCGACAAGTTTTGATTTCCTTGTACCTTGAATAGTAATCGATCACTACTAAAAGGTGATCGCCACTTGGTAATGGGCCTAAGAGATCTATTGCAACATCGACCCATGATTGAGTAGGTAATTCTCTTCTTTTGAGTGGGTGTGGTGGGTTTGGTGCTGATACCAGAGTACATCCCTTACAGGACCGTACTAAACTTTCCACGTCCTTATCATACTTAGGCCACCAAACTTTCGCTCTAAGTCTTAACTTCATTGCGACCATTCCAGGGTGGCCCTCGTGGGCAGCATCCAAAACAAAACGTCTCAGTTGTGTTGGTATAACTATTCTTGTGCCTCTTAGTAATATGTCCCCGAAGAAACACAACTCGTTCTCAAATAGTTTGTAACCTTTTACTGAATCATCCCACTTTCTGCTAAATATGCCATGTTTTACTTTTTGTATGTCAGTGTCGGTCTTTGAATGTTCTTCGATGTCTTTTAGTGATACGGCTATTGGTCTAGCGTGATCAATGATATCCTGAACGTAATCTTTTTGCTGAGTCTCATCATGTTTAAATGTACATAATCTAGACAAGGGATCAGCTATGTTATTTTTTCCTGGACGGTATATGACATTATATTTATAAGATTGAAGTCTCAATATCCAACGTTCTATACGAGCACACGGTTTGGACTTCGGTCCGAATATGACCTCAAGAGGTTTATGGTCAGTTATCAAGTCAAATTCTTTGCCGTACAAGAACATGTGGAAGTGTTCCACAGCCCACACCAATGCCAAAGCCTCTTTCTCAGTTTGGCAGTATCTACGTTCGCAATCACTGAGGGTCTTATTCCCAAACGCAATTATGCGTGGGCCTCTTTCATTTGTCTGCACTAAAATTGCTCCGAGTCCGACCGGACTAGCATCTGCAAATACCATGGTTTTATCGTCCACGTTGTAGAACCCCAAATTTGGTATATCACTCAAAGCAGCCTTTAAAGCACAAAAGGCTGTTTGTTGACTTTTCCCCCAAGAATCCCTAATATCAGCATTTCTGGCTGATCCTTGGCGAAGCAATTGCTTCAATGGTTCTGTGAGGGTCGCCATATTGGGAATCCACTTACCAATATAGTTTATGAGCCCTAAAAAGCTTTGTAGCTCCGAAATATTGATTGGGGTTCTGAAATCTTTTATGGCCGATAAATATTTGTCTAATGGTCGAATCCCTTCGTCAGATAACTCGTGTCCTAGAAATTGAACTTTAGTTGTACCGTAAATACATTTATCTTCTCTTAACATGATGTCATTCGCCTTTAATGTCTCTATCACTTTTTGTAACCGTCTGTCATGTTCTTGCTTGTCTTTTCCGTAAACTAAAATATCATCAATAAAATTAACTACACCTTCGCATTCTATTAATACTCTTTCGAGTGTTTTTTGAAACATTTCTGGCGCACAGGTTATTCCAAACATTAACCTTTTAAAACGATATAATCCTTTACCAGAAATGAATATAGTAATGTGTCTTGATTCGGGCAGAAGCTCCAGTTGATGAAAGGCATCCTTTATATCTAATTTGCTAAACATTTTAGCATTTTGGATCTTCGGTAGTAGCTGTTCCATCGTGGGCAGTGGATGATTCTCCCGCTTAATTGCCAAATTTGCGCGTCTCATATCGATACAGAGACGAACACCACCATCTGCTTTCAAAATCGGTACTACCGGAGATATCCATTCAGACGGTCCTTCTACCTTTTCTATTATGTCCCTTTGAAGTAGTTCGTCTATTTTGGAATTAATTTTTTCTTCTAAGGGAATCGGTACTCGTCTGTAAGGTTGTGCGACTGGTTTTACGTCCTTATTTATTAGTATTTGTATCTGAATGTTTTTAAATTTGGGAAAGGGTGTCATCTCGACTTGATTTATGTCTAATCCTAGTTTAAGTACGCCTAATGCAATTGCAGTTACTTTACCTAGTAAATTACGTGTCCCTTTGTCTATAACATAAAAGTTGGCGTTTTGTGTTTTTGTTCCAACACGAATATCCGTTGTAAAGGACGTCAATAATTTGAGAGGGACTTCACTTCCATATGCTACAAATGTTTTTCCTGGATTCTTTAGTTCTTTTCCTGTCTTTAAAACTTTTTCTCTTATTTCTTCCCACGTTTTATCTGTTATTAAGTTATGTTGACATCCGGAATCAATGAGCATCTCTACTTGGGTTCCTCCTACAAAACAATTGAGTGTATCGTTAGGCAGGATATTAAAAACATAATCAATCTTATCTTCGATCGCATTGGCCTGCTTCATATCTTCAACTCTTTGATTTGGCTTCTTTCTTTTCGCATCTATACCCCTTTCCGATTTGCTATCATCATAGTTCCGTTTTTGACCTGTTCCTCTGCACTGAGCCTGGAAGTGCCCCACCTTCTTGCATTTGTTACAAATTTTTCCTTTGGCTGGACACTTCGCATCATACGCTAGATGATTCCAGCTACCACATCGATAACACGCCCTTTTATTGTTCTTTAATGTCTTTTCTTTCTCTTGTGTCTCAATTTTGCTTACAGTGTGTTCTTTTCCTTTCTGACTAAAATCAACTAATTGACGTTCCACTACCTCTAAAGTATTAGCTTCAGTTATCACTTCTGTTAAAGTAATTTTTTCTCCTGCGCGAAGTACTTTCTTTCTCAGTTCTTCCGACGAACATTTCTCAATTATCTGATCAATTATATTATCATCTACATCTGTAAATTGGCATTTCAACGCTTGTTGCCTTAGGCGAACTAAATATTTTTCAAATTTCTCGTTTTCTTCTTGTTTCATTTGCCTAAATAGATGTCTTTCATACCGTTTATTTTGCTTGGGTGCGAAGTATTCATCTAACTTTTTTATTGCTACTTTAAATACATCTATGTCTTGATCATCTTCAACCGACGTGACGTAACCACCGGGTATGTTAAACAATATTTCTTGAAGTTCTTGTCCTCCCCAATGTAACAGACTTGCGCGTTTTTTAGAGCTATTATTAATATCTGCAGCTTCCAGGTAGATATTTAAACTCCTCTTCCAACGTTCCCATCTTGCTCCCACAGAACCTGCTTCACCATCGCACTCAAATTTTTCTAATGTAAAACTTGACATTATTTAATCTGTGAACAAGGAAACAAATAAGGAATGTCTCATTTAGGTTATCAAATGGGCATCATCCTTTCAACAACCTGATACATTCATTATTTATTCCTATCAACCTGTCCTTCCAAAACCACACAAATTGTTGATAAGTTCAGTAAACGGGCGTTACCCGTATAAATATTTCAATTACGAGCATTGCCCGTATCAACTTCGCATTACAGGCTTCACCCGTATCAACTTCGTATTACAGGCCTCACCCGTACCAACATTACGTTACTGGTAACCCGTAAAGGCATCACCCATCGGTATTTAAATACGTTACGAAGTCCTCACAGGCATCACCTGTTTATGGACTACCAGGCATCATCTGGTAACATCACAGCGTCTCTAATATACTTCCATTACATCGCACCACACCTACAGGCATCACCCATAAGTATTTAATTACGTTACGAAGTCCTCACAGGCATCACCTGTTTATGGACTACCAGGCATCATCTGGTAACATCACAGCGTCTCTAATATTAAATTATGGACAACCAACGACACTCTCCAAAATAATATATTTACCTGATAAAATAATAAACAATCAGACATAGATAGTAAACGAAGTTTAAACGGAATCATGCAACTTAGTATTTTAAGGATGTTCAATGCTAATCGGACCTGGAATCGAACCTGGCCCCGTAGTTCAGGGACAAGTTTTTTTTTATTTTATTATATTTACACATCAGTTAATTTATCAAACGCAAAAATTTGCGTGTACGTGTGCTGGTGTGCATGTTTGTCACTTTGTGTACAGCCACCGGGAATGTACTATTTAAAACACACATAAAACTTTTCCATGATAGAAAAGCAATCCACATAAATCGTACCGGTAGTTTCTAAAACCAGCCTACTCAAATGAATATATGCGCCAAGGAACAAAAGCGTTTGTAATCTAATTAATAATAATAGACTATACATATAAACGATCTCATAAGTATGTCAGTACAAAAGTAACAAATGTAAACAAACGTTGAACGTCGCTTTTGAGTCACTATCTAAGATAGAAACTAATACCCTCCGAAAGCGCTGACGAAAAAATAAGGAGCGGTTGCCTCGTCCCGCATGGTAACTACCTACTTAGATGTAATGAAAATAAAATAAATACTTGCTTGTATCTGCAGTAATTCGTACTGGTAACTTTGTTTACTGCATTTCATTACTTATAAAAACACTACACTGTCACACACACACACTGTTTTTTTTTTTTTTTTTTTTTTTTAAATAACATTATTTATTATAATTATTACTCACAATAATTGATCCTCGTCGCCAAAATGTACTATCCTTCAATATTGTCGGCTCTTAGCCGCGCGTGCCCTCTCACTCACACCGCTCACAGCCGACTGAGCTGTGTACGCTCGCACGTGCGCCAGAGATGACATAATGCTTCCCTCTCTTTCACTCACATACACTACATGGTGCTTAAGACATTTTAGTCGCGAAAAAAGTATGCTCTAAAAGCAATCTTAGCGCTGCATGTTTTAATAGTTTTGTTAGACGACGTAATTCGAATGTATCGCTGCAGCGAACTTTCGTTTTAACTTTTCAATATTTTGACAAATAGCTTCCATGAAAGGGTTTGTCTTTCACTAGAATATAAGTCGATGAATATTAGCTTATGTAAATCATCATCGCTTGCAATCATTTCGTAATTCAGCCGAAAGATGTCCACTGCTGGGCGTAGACTCCTAAGCGTGTTTAAAATGAGCGATCCTGTGCGTGTCCCTTCGAATTACCGCGACCCTCATCAGGTCATCGGTTCACCATGTGAGATGCCAATGTGCCATGCCCATTGCCGCTTAAGTTTGGTTATTCTTCGAGCTATATCGGTAACCTGCCACCTTCACCAGGTCCATTGGTCTACCTTGTGAGAGGCCTTCTAACGCTGCGTCTTCTGGAATATTTTTTTCAATACACTTACTCGAAAACAGACTCTTATCGCACTAGGAATAGATTCGACATGCCATGTTTATCACCCTCGTGTTTTTTTTTTAAATCTATCATAACAAGGGCTTTTTTCATTCCTATTTCGTCACGGTCAACCGTGATTATTTTTTTTTAAAGCAAAGAGGTGGATACTTTTAAGGTTTTAATATTTAATAAAAATTAAAATTGTGTTTTATGAACAGAATATCTTATTATTTACACAATAATTTGTTATTATCAACAAATTAACATTATCTGTGTTCTAAATTCAAAAATATTTGAATTTCTATTTATATTAAATAGGATGTATACGGTTTGATACCTTTGCTTCTTCTTCAACCTGCAAAGGTAAAGCGCGGGAAAAAAGTCTATTAAATATTATTTTTAATTTGTGTTATATTTTGTGAAAAAAAGGTTTAATTTAAGTTTGAAGAGAATTCTTCAGATGGTGCCGGCGCCCTCAGATATTGTGATTAAGTTAAAAAATATTCGCGATAGCCTGCTGCCATCTCAATCAAAACTAAAATGTATGGCAACTTTGGAAAATTTTCTTCACTACAAAATGAACAAAAATGCGTCGTAATTTTCAGAGAAAGTATGTATTTCGTCGTAAGTGTATTGAAAAACGTCATTTGATACACGTGGAGATTTGTCTTTCCCCACTTGTATCAAAATGTACTATTTTTTAATGTTGACAGTTAATGAATGTGTTCCCAAAACGTTTGTGCGTGTAGGTGGGATGTCCACCAAGGACCGGTTTTTTTATTTATTTTTTTTACGGTGGCAAAAATCATCCAATGACAACCCCCGCTCTTGGGCAGAGCGGGAGATAGTGTCAGACTTTTACTGACTAAACGACCCACCCTGTTCCTTCTAGTCTTCATACCGGGGCTCGAGTTCCCTTTCGGATAACCCTGGCCCCAGTAGGCTTCGACCCAGCTAGGTCCCTGCTGTTGCTGACAACTCCTTGAGGCGCGCGGGAACAGTGCGCGCCGTCGACTTGGGCTTGGTCCGGACAGTTACCGGATGGTCGGACAGCGAGCTACCCATTGCTCACTGTCCGCAAGCCCGCGCCTACGGTACCAATGACTGGTGGCGCATGCCGTACGTCTGGTGGTCCGATAATGGAACGGACTAGGCGGTAGTGTAGATACCATAGGAGAAAGGTCGTCTCTCCAGAACTTTTGAGCCTTAAAGGGACATTTCTAGACACGATTCATACGAGCCTGGAACAAAGCCGGTGTCAAGATCTGAAACTTCACGTATCTTAATTCTGAACTGTACAAAGACTGACAAGTTTACTCGTAAATAGTTCACAACTGAAACCTGACGCAAGGACTATAACAATGAGAATCGCTTCAGTTTATATCCGAGGCAAGTTTACGTAAAGGCTAGAGGTGTTTAAGTTTCTAGGAGATTACTAGCAGGATATAATCTTCTGAGTCGCGAAGTACGCTTGAATACGTAAAACTTATTATCTATACATCTATATCTATATATATAAATAAAATTGGCGTGTCTGTTTGTAATATTGAAATAACTGCTTTTTACTACATGCAAATGAATATATGGTACATACACCAAAATAACATTTTTTATAATTTTTGTCTGTCTGTCTGTCTGTTTGTCCGGGCTAATCTCTGAAATGGCTGGACCGATTTTAACGGGACTTTTTTTAGCAGGTAGCTGATGTAATAAGGAGTAACATAGTCTACTTTTATTTTAGAAAAAATAAATGCAAAATCCTGTAGTCCACGCGAACTAAATCGTAGCTGTACACTTTACCCGTGACTTTGTTATAATAAATAATAATCATCATCATCATTTCAGCCGATAGACGTCCATTGTTGGATATAGGCCTCCCCCGAGCGTCGCCGCGTCGCTACAACGACCGATCTTGTGCGTCCTGTGAATAATAATAGTAATATTAAAAATATTCGATAGGTTTATTTTTCTGAGAATATTTAAGTTCTCAATCGGTCGAAATACACATAGCTAACGACCAGCCCCCCTAGCCAAGTCACAACCGTTTCGCTCGCGTTGAACGCTTCGTGTTGGCCAAGCTCCTGATTCTTTTGTTCTGACCACGTGACTGAGCGTTGAGGCGACGTCATTTCCGTACATTTGAAGCTTTCTACTAGCGTTAACTATTGCAGATTAGTAACTTGGCTAGGGGTAATGGTCACTAGTTCGGTCTTGGCGGCGAACGGCGCCTGCGAGTGGCGCGGCGATCATGGCGGCATCATTAAGGGTGAGTTGCACCATTTATTTATTTATTTATTTATTTTTTGTACTACTCTGTGCCTGAGGTAACTAGATACTAACATAGTTTTGTAAGTTGTTTTTTTTTTGTAATACTAACACCCTATGGGCCAACGATGCCTGATAAATAAAAGATTTTTATTTTTATTTTATTTTATTTTATTATTTTATTTTAACTATAACCATAACAAAGCCGTTAACAGTTGTCAAATCGTCGAATTGACCAATAGGCGGCCGTTTCACGGCTGGTTATGGTTTGGTTATCGTTATAGTTAAATGGTGCAACTCACCCTAAGAGAGCGCGGGGCGCTATCAGTGGCCTGCGATATCTCGTACATTCTCATCTCCGCTACATGCAATCATTTTTAAAAAGCTAGTATGTTATATAAATTACACCCAAATACAGAAAAAATAACACAACACTAGACCAATAGTCAATTTGTTCGCAAAAATGTTTTCATAAAAACTTTAACACTTCTTAAATCGTAAAAAAAAAAAAACCTTATTGTATTAGTTTAAGTATATGTGAAACCCGATGTTAGCAAAAATACATAGTTACCAAGCTATCCAGGTGACTGAGAGGTTGTTTTGCAGCACTTGCAACCAGCTGTTTGCTGGCACTTAATGCTCACTATGACATAAAGAAAGAAAAGTATTTATTTTGGCGCAAAAAAACATTGTAGACAACAAAAACTTAAGACAAACACAAAACAAAAAAATAAAAAATAAATGAAAAGTAACATTGTCTGTCACACGTTTGCGCCAAAAAAGCACATGTCATGGACATGTTGTAACCTTTGTTGTGTTTAGTGTCGGTGGTGTCCAACTTGTCACCTTTATAAAAAATATTTTTGGGAAAAAAATATAACATGGTGTAAAAACTAGTGGAATCCATTCAGTTATTGATTCTGAACAAACTACATTCAGGCTACGTATGAACTAAAACAAAACAAAAAATCTAAAGTACGGCGTCGAAAAACTCTTCCACATTGCTGTCAACTAGTAATGTAACCAAAAGACTGGCGGCATTACAATGCGTTCCAAATGAGAATAGGATCGCCCGCCATGTTGTGACGTCACGATTTACTGACAAATCGAGGAAAGAAATTTTTGAACATTACTTAATTTACGAAAAATTTAATTTTTTTAAGAACTGTGAACGAAAAAAGTTTAATCAGAATCCAGTTCTTCAATTTTACTCATCTCAAAGTTCTTCAATTTTGCCAAATTTTCTCCGATTTGACAGTACGACGAGACGTCAAAACATAGGAATCGGTCCTATTCTCATTTGGAACGTGTAGTACTGCGGGAGGCTGTGTCAGACTTTTACTGACTAAAAACCCACTGCTGTTGCTTGTCCTTCGTCCTAGGGTTTCACTTTTGCACTACTCGTGGCATTGCCACGCTGTATGGCGATGCTTACCCTTTGTTCGAGGTAAAAGCTATTTAACATCAAATACTTGATATCGACATTTTTTGATTAGTGGATGGGTACATAATCGAGAATGGATAAAGTGAGAAATGAGTATATTAGAGGAAGTTTGAAAGTGGCACCAGTGACTGAAAAGTTGAAAGGTAATCGGTTGTCTTGGTACGGTCATGTGAAGAGGAGGGATGAAGCGCATATTACTAAAAGAGTTCTGAGTATACATGTACCTAGATGGATGGAGAGGGAGAGGAAGGCCGAAAAAAAGATGGATGGATTGTGTGAGAAGTGATATGAAAGAAAAGGGAGTTAGTGATAGTTAACGGGTGACAGGACAGAATGGAAGAAAAAAACGTGCTGCGCCGACCCCAAGTAATATGGGATAAGGGCAGGAAGAAGAAGAAGAGAATGGATACATAATCTACACTAATATAATAAAGAGGTAAAGTTTTTTTTTGTTTGTAGGAGGTAATCTCTAGAAGTAGTGTTCCGATTGCTAAAATTTTTTCACCGTTAGAAAGCTGCTTTATTCCTGAGCGATATAGGCTATATTTTATGTACGCAGGCGAAGCCGCTGGCAAAAGCTAGTTATAAATAAAACAATTACATTCAAATCGAATTGATTATAGCCATCCATATTATATTGATTAAATTAAATATACTGGAATTGAGTTAAATTAATTTATTTTGTATTAATTTAAACTGGATTTAATTAAAACACTTAAAATTCAGTGTGTAGTTTCATTCCATCGGTTGTAATTAAATTACGAGTATATTCGTGGAATAATTTAAAAAAAGACGTGTGGCACTCGGGGACTGCCGCGGTAAAGCTATTGCATAGCATTTTAATCAACTTATGCAATTATAATTATTTATTTATTTTATTTATGCAGTATTTTTTTCCTTTTGTTTTTTTTTCTTTGATATTAATTGATGTTACACTTTCACACATTGAATTGAATTTTGATTGATTGTTCACTCATTTGTTTTCTTATCGGTCACCACGCTCAAAAAACAAATGAGTGGGGGTGTTAGGTTATTTTCGTTACGGAATTTCTGGATTCGGTCTCCACGCTCAAGGCCCGCGATAGAAGCTATGCAATAGCTTAAAAGGGTAACCATTGTTTATAGCAGTATTTTCTTTCTGCCCCTGTCCCATATTACTTACGGTCCAACACGTTTTTTTCTTCCATTCTGTCGTATTACCTGTCACACTCTCTCTTTTTCCATCCATCTACATAAATACTCAGTAACTCGATTCACGTAATGAAAACCGTAACGATATCGTAGCGATTTAGTCGTTTAGACCATTTCCGTATTCACATCCATCAATCGAGTTTGAACGACATCGATTTTAAAGTCGTTTGAAATTCGTCGATTTAAAAAAAAGTCTGTTTTACATTATTCTGGTAGAATACTTATTAACGTAACTGGAAATAAGTCGATAGATCGTGAATACCGCTTTTGGATAGGACTTCGATCGAACGACTATAAAACTTCAACGATATTTGGCTTGTTTGATTTTAGGTGAATCAGGCGACTGAACTCTTTTAGTAACGTGTTTTACAACTCTCCTCTTCACATGACTATACCAAGACAAACAATTTCTTTTCAACTTTTCAATCACTGGCGTCACTTTCAAACTTCCTCTAATATACTCATTTCTCACTTTATGTGTAGCGACATCTATGGCATCACATAAAAACTAATCCTGCATCATGCAAAGTTCTCCGTGCGATTTGAACATGTAGAGCAGTCTGAAGATCTTTATCAGGCAGTTGCCCACCAGACATAACACACGTCTGGTCGGAGCATTCTCTCTTTTCAACGAAGGTACGTGGGACTTTACTCTCTGTTCCTCATACCTCCAAATATCCATTCTCATCACACCACACATCCATCTCAACATTCTAATCTCCACTACATGCAATCTTTTTCTTATAAAATAAATTCTTAAATACATAATGGGTATAATATCAGTTAAATTGTGTTCTCACTCGCTAGGTTCACAAATCTTAAGATATTTTAGTAAATCTCAAGACGTTGTGTTGTTACGAGATGACGATCCTTTTTATCTAATTAATGTGATACCCAGCTGTTTGAGTAACATTTAATATCTTTAAAAGCTTTAACAGCAGCTGATGAAACAATTAGATTTACCAAAATTTCTCACATATTAAAAGTAAAACAATTTTCATAATGGTGCCAACATAATTTTTAGTTCAATTTTTTATTTTTTTTATTTCCTCCAGTGGACACAATATGTCTGGGTTAAGCGGCTTCTCTGCCTAAAGTAGGCAATTACTAAATTGCATATAAAACGTAATATTTACATAGCATTATCAGCCTGCATATGTTCCCACTGCTGGGATTAAAGCCACCTCTGTAGGAGAGAAAATTGGACGTAATTCACCATCTGTTACCATTGGGCCACCTCTCAACATAATACATAAATTCACATTACACCAATTAACTTAAACTTTTATATTTAGCCTATTAATTTTATTTCCTACTTTTTTCTCTGGAAATATATTTAACTTGCTGTGTGACACAGCAGACCCTAAATACTGCTATATAAGCTGGGTTAACTACCATTTTGACCTCAAACGAATTATAACTTTAGATTTTCTATTTCTTAGTATTTTTAGTTGTTATACAACAACGAACAACATGTGTGTGTGTGTTGTGCGAGGCAACATTAAACTCTTTCTAAGATTAAACCACCTTGTTTAAAGACATTGACCGCAAATACCACTGCCGAGCTTGAAGGCCTGGCTTCAAATACCAGGCCCAGTAATTGATGATGTCCCACCACAAAAAAATCCAACGGGGCTGTTACAGCCGCATCATATATTTACACTACCATATACCATTCAAACAAGCAATACAACATACTAAATAGCAAACAATACAACCATAGTTCATTCATCTTCAAATCCACAATTAAATATCCAACTTAGTGAAGATCAAGTCCTCAGAGATCTCCCAGACCAAAACAAGGACCGTCTTAAGCCTTTACTTCGCTGCATTGTGCCCAGCCCCTTATGTACGATTTACACAAGACGATGGGACGCGGGTCGTATCGGACCACATTTTGTAATTGGTTAAAGGAAATAAGTTTCGTATAGGACTTATAGGCTTCCTTGCGTGATCGCATCAGATTGAAAGACACCAAAACAGAAGAAAAAAAAAATGAAAGTTAAGAAAAGTAAAAAATGCAAAAAAAAAAGTATCCAATTAAAAGATGTTTACTGCTGGTCACCTTAAGCCCTGTGCGTCTCGGATCTATCGGTTGCCCGCGATCCTCATGAGTTCATCGGTCTACCTTGGGAGAGGCCTTCTAAAGCTGCATCTTTCGGTACGTGGTCACCACTTTAGAATCTTTCGCCCTCGATCATCTGTTCTACGAGCAATGAGCCCTGCCCACTGCCACTCAAGTTTAGCGATTCTTCGGGCTCTGTCGGTAACCTTAGTTTTCCTCCGGATGTCTTAATTTCTGTTGCGATCACGCAAAAAAAAACTTTTTTTTTATATTGGTTAGGCTCGCGTTTGACCATCATCTCACCTGATGGTAAGAAATGATGTGGCCGACGATGGAACACGCTTGCCTAGAAGCAATCTATTCACTCTTGACTTAAAGATCCCTAGGTTGTAGCTATCAGGAAACACAGACTCAAGCAGGGAATTCCACTCCTTAGCTGTACGTATAATGAATGTGTTCCCAAAACGCTTTGTACGTATGGGTGGGGTGACCACCATGTACCGGTGGCGCAACGCCGTACGTCGTGTGGTCCGATGATGGAACGGACTAGGCGGAATTCAATTGTGTAACTCTAGTGCACACTCCCCGAAATGTAAACGATAGAAAACAGACAGGCTAGCAACTCGGCGTCGATGCTCAAGACTCCAACAAACTCCAAGCAAAGTCCTTTCAAGTAATGATTGTGTGGTATGGATTGGGTGCGTACGTACTCTTGTAATAAAGGAGTGACCAGACTGTTGCAGATTGGCGTTTCAACCATGGTCACCTTAGTCTATGTGTTTGGTTTGTGTAGCAGCTACATGGAAGTAAACCACGCGCCAATACGTTCAGTGGTTCGGAAAACGCACCTCCTAATAAGGGCGTTGAAGGTCATGGATTACAACAGCTGTCTATGTGGAATAAAACTAGCAAGATCACCTTGGTTGGGACATTGGTTTGCAACCATTTGGTCACCTTTAATCGGATTTTAGTTCGAACTCAGTCGAGTCCCGGCAGGTCTAAATCTTTCTTGAAACAGACTGTCGCAGACGATTGCAGTGAAAAGTATAATTTTGCAAGACATGTCGAGTCATGTCGTGTCGCAATAAGTTTCAATAGGCGACAACTTGGAATTGTCCAATATTGCATTCTGCGACACGCTGCTGAGACATGAAAATTCTTAAAGAAAATTGTTGGAACTTCGCTTTCTTTTATTGCCGAGTGTTTGCTTAGTAGAAGATACAAAATATAATTTACTATACACTTTTAGGGTTCCGTAGCCAAATGGCAAAAAACGGAACCCTTATAGATTGGTCATGTCTGTCTGTCTGTCTGTCTGTCCGTCCGTATGTCACAGCCACTTTTTTTCGAAACTATAAGAGCTATACTGTTGAAACTTTGTAAGTAGATGTATTCTTTTAACCGCATTAAGATTTTCACACAAAAATAGAAAAAAAGGAAAAATTTTGGGGGTCCACATACTTAGAACTGAAACTAAAAAATTTTTTTTTCATCAGACCCATACGTGTGGGATATCTATGGATAGGTCTTCAAAAATGATATTGAGGTTTCTAATATATTTTTATTCTAAACTGAATAGTTTGCGCGAGAGACACTTCCAAAGTGGTAAAATGTGTCCCCCCCCCCCTCTAACTTCTAAAATAAGAGAATGATAAAACTAAAAAAAAAAAATGATGTACATTACCATACGAACTGCCAACGAAAATTGGTTTGAACGAGATCTAGTTAGTAGTTTTTTTTTAATTCATTAAACCCCAAGCGAACCTCGGCGTTCGCGCACCTATTGTCTTTCTATTGTGTCTGTAAATTCCACGATTGAAAGGTTAATACGTCATAAATCTAAAAAATACACTATTATTAAAACATCGACCAAAGTTACAACGAACTACAAGAACTTTTATATTATGTTACTTGCTGCTACAGAACCCTTCATGAGCGAGTCCGACTCGCACTTGGCGGTTTTTTTTATATGTCTGGTTCTGTAGTGGTGACCATATTCTGGAAGCTTTGTCTTTTGGATTCCGTTGGAAAACCTGTCACAAGGTAGATATCGGTCCACCACGGGGTGACACGGGCATCAGCCCGTCGCAGGAATCGTACAGGACCAGTCGTTGTGGTGATATTTGAAGAGCGCCTATGTCCAACAGTGGACGTTTTTCGGCTGAAATGACGATGATCATGAGGGGTAGAACAGAATAAACTTTATACCACAACTGAAAAGTGCATATTGACTTTCGGAAGTAAAATAACGAAGAAATAAAACTAATTAAGAAATACCAACCAACTTTTATAGAACTAAGCCGCGGGCTTGATTAAGTTAATAATCATTATGACAAACAAAGCATTTCATTCTGTTTTTAGGGTTCCGTACCTCAAAAAGAAAAAACGGAACCCTTATAGGATCACTTTGTTGTCCGTCCGTCAGTGTGTCTGTCTGTCTGTCAAGACCCTTTATCTCGAGAACGCGTGGAGGTATCGAGTTGAAATTAAAACCATATACTCAGGTCTGCAGTCCTTTCAAGCTATAAAAAATTGAGCTTCTAAGTTAACGAATAAAAAAGATACGGCCGTTTATGTCGCAAAAAAAACGTACATTTTGATACTCTCAAAGATCGAAATTCATTGGGTACTTCCCGTTGAACCAGAATCCCGAAATTTGGCACAAATCAAAGCCTATAGCACAAATATAGGAAAAAATCTGAAAACAGAAAATTTGTTGTTATGTAAGTCAGAAAAAAAAAATTGCAATTCGGAAAGTCTTCGTGACTCCATCCGGGAATTGTAGATTGCACGGAACACTCAGTGTGCGAGTCCAACTCGCACTTGCCCAGTTTTTTTCATACAGTGTACCTGAGAAATCTCACAATCTTTTTTACCATGTTAAAAAAATATCACTTACTATTACTTCCTGCGTAGTCAGCTCGTAGAACAGAGTACTAAGCAGTAATAAATATTCTGAATACTTTATAATAAGACCACAGAACGTGACCTGGACGGTGTCCAAGTCTGAAAACAGTTTATTCTTGTTTTGTGAAGCGCGGTGTAAGTCAAGAGTGCGCTTAAAGTGTACGACAATAACTAACGAGTGTGTATGGCAATTTAATTGTTAGAAATTTTTACTGCATACATTTTTTTTTTATTATTATTGATAGGCTCGCGTTTGACCACCATCTCACCTTTTTTTTTATGGTGGGAAAAAATCATGCATTGACATCCCCCGCCCTTGGGCGGAGCGGGAGATAGTGTCAGACTCTTATTGACTAAAAGACCCACCCCGTTCCTTCTAGCCTTCATACCGGGGCTCGAGCGCCCTTTCGGATAACCCTGGCCCCAGATGGTAAGCGATGATGTGGTCGACGATGAAGCACGCTTCCTTAGAAGTAACCTATTGACTCTTGACTTAAAGACCCCTAAGTTGTAGCTATAAGGAAACACAGACTCCGGCAGGGAATTCCACTCCTTGGCTGTACGCACAATAAGTGTAATATAATTTATTTTTGTTAAGCTACGTGCAACATATATACAACATTAGTTTTAATATAATATGTGAAACCCGATACACGTGTCTAGTATTTTTACTTAAAGACGCTATACAAGGTGTAAGGGACAGCCCTCCAAAAACTTTAAGGGCTTGCTCAGTAGACGAAACTGAACAACCTTCCACAAAAAAATTTTTCAGGAAACGAAAAAAAAATCCGCCTCACCATAGAAAATTATAAACTTGATTGGACAGTTTGTATGGAGGGGCCGAATTATTTTTTCGTTTCCTGAAAAAATTTTTTGTGGAAGGTTGTTCAGTTTCGTCTACTGAGCAAGCCCTTAAAGTTTGTGGAGGGCTGTCCCTTACACCCTGTATACATGAATTCGAGTCAGTTCTTGAATCTATGGGTTCAGAGTATGCGCATCACATCATAATGGGTGACTTCAACACAAATCTCCTTACCCCTAATTCCCCTCAGTCCCGTAAGCTCCTATAGAGTCAGCGAGTTTACATATATTGCCGCTCCAACCCACTCACCATAACACTTCAGGCGATGACACCTGGCTCGACCTGATTCTCACCTCAAATCCTGCCCTCGTCTTTTCCATGGTCAACATGACGCTCCTAGTTTCTCTTATCACGACATGATTTTCCCATCCTCTATCCTTAAACCTCCTAAACCTAACACATAACATAACTTTATCATGAAAAATCACAAAGTTGTAAGCTTGATATCTCAGCAAAAATACATAGTCACTGGGCCATCCAGGCGACTGAGAGGTTGTTTTGCACTTGCACCCAGCTATTTGCTGGCCTAATGCCGGCTGTGACCTGCCGTGACCTGTACTGTAGTTAGTGTCGGTGGTGTCCAACTTGTAACCTTCTTAAATATTTTTGGGAAAAAGAATACAACAGTGTAAAAACTATTGGAATCCATTCAGTTACCGATTCTGAACAAACTATTTTTTTTTATTTTTTTTTTTTCGATGGGAAAAATCATCTTATGACAACCCCCGCTCTTGGGCGGAGCGGGAGATAGTGTCAGACTCTTACTGACTAAAAAACCCATCCCGTTCCTTCAAGCCTTCATACCGGGGCTCGAGCGCCCTTTCGGATTACCCTGGCCCCAGTAGGCTTCGATCCGGCTGGGCCCCTGCTGTTGCTGACAACTCCTTGAGGCGCGCGGGAAGACAGTTACTGGAAGGTCGGACAGCGAGCTACCCATTGCTCGCCGTCCGCAAACCCGTGGTCTGATTGCTGAAATTTTTCACCGATAGAAAGCTGCTTTATTCCTGAGTGGCATAGACATATTTTATGCGCGCGCCGTCGACGACTTGGGCTTGGTCCGGACGGTTACCGGACGGAACAAACTATATTCAAGTTTCACATAAATTATGTTATATAGAGCCACAAAAATCCAGCTAGAAACGTGGATCTTACGGGACATACGGAAGAAGAAGAAGATAGACGCCCTGGTGCTAGAGAAGAATGCTCGGAGTTTCGTGGACTGAATTCCGTACCAACCAGTCTATACTTCGAGAACTCGGCATCGAGCGTAGCCTAATTTTTTCTTTACAATTTTATATTTTTGTTTGCATTTTAGTTTTTCTCGATCACCAAATGTATCAAAGGCACTCTTTTGCGCTCAGTGGCTTACCACACAAACTAGATAGGTACAAAAACCAGACCAGATTAATAAGACATTCTCTCGGTTTAAAAAAAAAAAGACGTGTGGCACTCGGGGACTGCCGCGGTAAAGCTATTTTTTTTCCTTTGTTTTTTTTTTCTTTGATATTAATTGAAGTTACACTTTCACACATTGAATTGAATTTTGATTGATTGTTCACTCATTTGTTTTCTTATCGGTCACCACGCTCAAAAAACAAATGAGTGGGGGTTGTTAGGTTATTTTCGTTACGGAATTTCTGGATTCGGTCTCCACGCTCAAGGCCCGCGATAGAAGCTATGCAATAGCTTAAAACACCCTTTAATTGCAATTTTATCAACCCATATAGTAGTTTTATTCAAGGTGACTTACGACCAATTAATCGAGCGCTTAGTATCACGAGACACGTGTCGATATTAAGAGGAAATTAATATGTTCGGGGCACGTGTCGTACAGCCCGAGGCACGGAGCTTAAGAGGCGGCGAATAATGTTGTCAGTACGAGATAATCTTGTTAATATTTAGTTGGTTATTAAATTAGTGTAATAAAATGTTGACATATACTTACGATGTGTATTGTACTGCGTTTTGAAACATTTGACGGTTCACCAACAGAATGAATGGGAACTCAGTACAATACTGCTGTGCCTTAGTACAGCCTTAATAGATGCGGCCTGCGCCTGGTGACGGGGACCATCACCGGACACTGCACACTGAATAAGCACCTCCACACAATAGGCATCACAGACAGTCCCCTGTGCAGAGCATGCTTAGAGGGGGAGGAGACAATTGCGCATGTGCTTCTAGACTGCACAGGTGTCACTGAAATACGCACACGAACCATACGATCCCCGAATTCCCATATAGATGTCCTGAAAAACCTGAGAGGCCTAATTTGCTTTTGGAGAGAGGTGGGCTGGTAGGAATAAGCCCACCCAAGGTTATGGCCGCTATGGCCCACGTACAATGGTCCGCATAGGACTAAGTGCGGAAACCATACTCACACATAGACAGACCTTAGTACAGCTTCCGAAAGAGTAGGTCTTAAAATGAACATGGACAAAACCAAAGTCATGGTAAATAACCATGTACCCACTCCGGTCAAGATCGAAGAATCTACACTCGAAGTTGTAGATGATTACGTTTACCTGGGACAAACAATCCAGTTGGTTAGGTCTCTTTTAAAAAGAGGTCAATCTTCGAATCCGAGTCAGTTGGGCAGTGTTCGGGAAACTGCGCGGTATCTTCTCGCCCAACATACAATAGTGACGCACTCACTGCTGAGCGAACTGAAATTGAATAGATTCGATGTAGGTCTAATTCAAAACATTTTATCAAAACCGAAATCGGAGGCGGCCAGGAAACTATGTCCTATAATACCGGTCTCTCAGCAGTGATTCGTCATATTCAATATTTACGATGTATGTAAGTGTATAAGTTAAAGTATGTGAAGTAATTGTTATAAGGTACGATGGGGCTGACATAAAATATCCTTTTTGGACAAAAGCCCCTAAATGAAATCTTGATTAAAAAAAAAAACACACCATAGTGTCTCAAGATGAAAATCTATGACCGGTGCAGGTTGCCAGTGATGACATATGGCACTGAAACATGGTCGCTCACATGCCAAATTGTGTGTAAGTGTTATAGTTTCTGAGATTTCGTGATTAATCAATGGGTGGTATTTTGCTTTTATATATACAGGGTTATTTGTAAAACACTAAAAACCTTGCATCACTGTATTACTAACATCATAAACAAAAACTTTTGTTCTGTGACTTTTTACAAAACATCATTCATTTACCAAAAAAAAAACCTTCAATATTTGTCGCCTGTTCTGTAAACCTACCTACGTCTGTATGACGCGACACAAACGCATCAAGCGTCCCCGCCGCCCGATCCCCGCTCCCCTCCGCTATTTGTACTACAGCTTGATTCGCATAGACTTCGTAATGTTTAGAATGTTCAATTTAATTATTTTTACATTTGTATGAAAATCTGATGAACTAAAATATGATACATTTTTAAAAGTCATAGAACAAAAGTTGTTGTTTATGATGTTAGTAACATAGTCCTGAGAGGTTGCTAGTGTTTTACAAATAACCCTGTATATTTAGAGATAGACTAGCTGTGCCCGCGACTTCGTTCGCGTGGAATACAGGATTTTGAATTTATTTTTTCTAAAATAAAAGTAGCCTATGTTACTCCTTATTACATCAGCTACCTGCCAAAAAAAGTCCAGTAAAAATCGGTCCAGCCATTCCAGAGATTAGCCCGGACAAACAGACAGACAAAAATTGTAAAAAATGTTATTTTGATGACCGTATATATATTCATATGTATGTAGTAAAAGGCAGTTATTTCAATATTACAAACAGACACTCCAATTTTATTTATATGTATAGATGTATAGATAAACCCCTACCGCGTCTGTTTGTATGCGTTAAACTCAAACATTACAACCTCCAGCATAGCAGCCAGGGTAGTGACCCTGTGTAGTTTAGTGAGACTTGCAGGCTAGTCGATAATAATAATAGTTCTGACATCATGCTTTCATTTTAGTTTTTGGGGAGTGGAAAATTCATCGAATAACTTCTTCTGTTCTTGGTGGAGCGAGAAGAACCTAGGGGTCTTTAAATCAAGAGTGAATAGGTTATTTCTAGGCAAGCGTGCTCCATCGTCGGCCACATCATCACTTACCATCAGGTGAGATAGTGGTCAAACGCGAGCCTATCAATAATAAAAAAAAAAATTTCAAACTTTTACTGTAAACCAATGCATGTTCAATTACTCTGTATGGTTTATTCGTTTTTTTTAAGTTACTTTGGACCTATAAACTTCAGCTGAGCGAGTCCAATGAACCGTAGGTAGTAGTCGGCATTGAGTACAAACTACCATACCACCACCAGGTCATTGGACTCGCTCAGCTGACGTTTTCTTAAAGAAATTAATTTCGTACATGCGTAAATTAATACGAGTTTTGAAAAAAGGTACTTTATTTTTTAATTTTATCTTTATAAATCGATAGTGTTTCATGTACCGGATCAACCCTCCACGGGATTAAAACGATCAAAATTTAGTGGTGTATAATTAAATCTTTTTTTGCATGTTATATTATTTCATTGTTAGCTATGTTTTACTTTTACACACAATGTCTACATCTCTATCTTCTCCAACTCTCCTTTCGCAGGTATGCTAGATTTCTTTAAAAATATCTAAGCATCACCCTTGTACTATTCTTTTGTTTCCTTCTTCTGTTCTTTTATTATTGTGTGTACATAAATTGTTAAATAAATTAATAAATAAACAAATATTATTATGCCAGTTTCAGCTACTAACATAATCATAGCCAACTCTTAATAAACTTCGGAATATTAACTTATGAAATAAAACTCCAAATTCCATTCAAACGAAAATCGTTGTTCGTTCTTTAGACCACTTATTCAACTTATATCGAATTTACGAGTAAAAATTGAAAACTTGATCGTTGGTAGTCAAACATGAACTTACACAAAGCCCGCTCTTTGACTGGTACATGATGCAGAGATACTCACACTGAGTATGAATTTAGACCAGCTATTGGATGGTGTACTGTTGTTCTATCACAAGAAAGCAGGTTCATTTTAGTCGTGTGTGTATACATCTACATGCACATTGTGAACTGTTGTTTTTACTTGTTGATGAAATATTATACTTATATTAAAAAAATAATACCAGGTTTATGAATTATGTGATGCGATAATCAAATAATATTATATAACACCCAAAAGTTAAGTAAGGGAAAAAAAGAAAAAGAGGGAAAGGGGGTTTAAGAAAAGAAGTTTTTGCTAGCTTTGATAGGTAAATTGCAAAGAATGACGCCAATAACCAACACTCTGGAGTGATAATTTATTTTGTGTATTCTAGCAATTTATGATAGGTTTCTCTCTTTTTCTACATTATTTTGTTTACTATTTCTATTATCTATTTTGTATTCATTATTTTTAATTTGTCACTTTTCAAGAAATTTTTAAAAAATGTTTCCAAAATTTATCTTTTTATAAAGTATTTACTTTATGAAAAAGTTATGAATATCTACACTAATAATAATAAACAGGTAAAGTTTGTTTTTTGTTTGTAGGAGGCAAGGAAGGTCTGGAAGTACTGGTACGATTGCTAAAAATTTTTCACCGGTAGAAAGCTGCTTTATTCCTGAGTGACATAGGCTATATTTTATGTATGTGGGCGAAGTCGCGGGCAAAAGCTAGTGTTATAATAAAGTAGGGTTTATCCGCGGAAAAGAAGAAAATATAGGTATGGCTCTGATTAATCTTTTTTATTTCTGTGTTTGATTTTTCTGCAGTCTGTACGTACAAAATAAGTTTGACGATTTTACAATACTCCAAAATATTTAAATAAGATAAAATAAATGTGTGACGAGTTTTTTTTTTCTATAGCAAATCGATACTGTGACGAGTTTACAATAACCCAAGTGAGCTTTATCCTTTTTTTGCGCGGGATATTTAATCAATCAAATACTTCTCTTGATGTGACCAAAAAAATCACCAAGAATTCTGTACAATCAAACATTCAACTACGTAAAAAGACAACAACATACAATACTAGAAGTAAAAACAAGTTTTAACTAATGACTGCACGCGCTCGAACTAATTACGGCAAAAAAAACAATACTGTTTGAGGGAGCACGGCTGTTTAATGATTTACCCGAAGAATTAAAGAAATGTGAAAATATTAATATATTTATAGCTAAATTAAAAAAAAAACATGTATACAACCTATGATGTCACCAACACTCCAGATGTGAACATTTCAATACTTATAAGCTGTTTGTATCTCATTTTAAGTGAACTGTAATTGTTCTTATGAGAATAAATTCTCTTTAAACCTATGTGGGCGGAGCAAGAAGAAGTGTCAGACATTTGACTCTTCTAAGTCCTTTTAGTTCCTTTTTACGTTCTTTGTCATAAATTAATTAAAACTAGATCATATTTTGAACAGGTTAATAATAAAAACTTTTCAATTAATCTTTCACTTACAAAAGAAACCTTATCTTATTTACACTCCAAGTGTTACTATCAATAGCCCGTGCAGTAATTAAATTTGTTCATGAAAGATTATAAGAAAGTTTGGCTGCGGGGGTACCAGCTTTTTGCCGGGATCATAGTATGTTAGAAACTTTGCACAGATTAAAGCAAGCAGGCTTTCCTCTTTAGAAGACTGCATGCTTTTATTCATGATCCCTTTACTCTGCGGCTTCGCAATAAAGAAATACGGTTGCAGAGAATCGCAAAGTTTTTTTTTCTACTATTTTCTTTACCATGAAGTCTGTTTTGTGGTTTTACTACACTAAAGCTAATTGCAAGTTTTATATTGCGCAAAAGTATGTGATTCACTGCAGTAAATAGCATAGCATAGTCGACCTTATAATGTACCCACTGTTGGGACTCAGGCCTCCTCTCTAGGAGAGGGAATGGGACCGTAATCCACCACGTGGGCCCAGTGCGGGTTGGTGGAATTCACATGTCTTGGAATTTTTGAATTTTTTTGTGGTAGTCGATTTGTAACGGCCCCGACTTACGAGTTGTAGGTCGCGATTTCAAAACCGGCCAGAGGCATTACTTTGTGTAATTTATTTCATCACTGCTGCGGTACGGTGAAGGAAAACATCGTGAGGAAACCGGCATGTCCTAGAACTGTAGTAAATAGTATCGAAAAAATGTATGTTATTCTTCAGAATAAGTTCTAGATAGATAGTGTATTCAAAATACCATCATTTCAGTCGATAGATGTTCGCTGTTGGACATAGGCCTCCCCCAAGTTTCGCCACAATGAACAGTCCTGTGCGTCTTGCAGCCATCGGATTCCCGCAACCAAGTCATCAGTTTACTTTGTAGGAAGGCCCTCGAACGATGAGTGGTGACGCGGTCACCACTCTAGAACCATTCAGCTCCAACGGCCATCTTTTCTGTGAATAATGTGCCCTGCCAAAAACATAATACAGCTAATTTAGAATGTTAAAAAAAAAATCACGAAGATGCTTCTAAAAATTACTTTTATCGGACCGAACTTTTATTAAACCGGACTAATACACACGCAATCACACTGATTGTATGCCAGATTATTCTACAAGCAACTTTTTGCCGATAGAAAGATTTGATTATACATATACAATTAAGACACTTCTTAATTGTATAATCAATGTTTGCAAGCTTTGTGTCTTTGTGCATTTCTTTCTTTTGTATGTATTCCGAGAGTCACCCTGCTTTAAATTTTCTAGTCCTCTTAAAGGCCGGGCTTGGAAACGGCGGTCCACGTATAGCTCGCGGTCCGACCGTCTGCTAACCGTCCGGGCCGAGCCCAAGTCGTCGACAGTGCGTATTCTTCCACGCGCGCCTCAAGAAGATGGAGTGGGTTTTAGTCAGAGAAAGTCTGACACGCCTTCTCGTCCCCCCCCCCTCGAGGGTGGAAGATGTCATTGGATGATTTTCCATCAAAAAAAGTCCTCTTAAGGACAATTGTTATGTTGGCAATCATAAATACGATCCCACATTTCCGATCCCACAAAAAGGTGCGGGATTCTGAAATAGCGCTTAGATTCCTAGTCACGAACATATCACCTGAACCCGCTACGAATAACTTCATACGTAGAAGGTAATAATTAATTAATTATAATTAATCTTCGTCAGAGTATATCTTTACATAATATCATTATGTAATTACGTGATCATTATCCTACACGTAGAAACCTTCCAATATTATCCTTGTTGAGATACAGGATATACATCATTTTATATTACATATCCAAAAGGGATCTACGGAAACAGAAGTTGGTAGAGTTTGGCCATGTTGAGCGGATAAATTTCAAAATTCGAATGTTTTTTTTTTCACACTAGCTGGGTTTGAAGCTCGCCGGTTCACGGCGAACTTCGTACCGCTTAACATTTAATGAATGTAGTATATCTTTTTTTCGTTGCCTTTCGTACTGGGCCCGAATTTTCTTTTCAGAAGTAGATCTTTGGCCCCAGTAGGCGCAGACCCTGCTGGGCCCCTACAGTTTGCTGACATTTGTCAGTAACCTAAAGTTGTCCTCAAGGAATTCCTTGAGGTGCGCGCGGTCGAATACTTGGGCTTGGTCGACCGGACCAAGCCTAAGTTACCGGACGGTCGGACAGCTACCTATTGCTCGCCGTCTGCAAGCCCGCGCCTACGGTGGCCGGAAATCGGAATTGGAATCCCGGCGACAGCTGGGGCGTGAAGGCCGTTGCCTCACGCGTGCGGCCTCCTCTTTTGTTGGCATTACTGTTTTGCAGATGGAGGCGCCCGCCTGCCACTCCTCTTCGCTTCCGACCATAGCCTGTACCAAAGCCCGGCGCGAGAGATCGTTGCAACCGATCGCCCCCACGTGGACACGACGGTGCTTTGCCCAAGCGGGGTACACTTTTACCACACAATAGTGACAACCGGGCGTCACTTCCAAACGAATCCGGTGCAGGAACCTCCCGAACTGACCATGACCGACCCTGCTAGCCAGAATCCATACTATCATTCTACAACAGTTCGTAAACTTCAATAATTGAGTTCTTAAAAATGTCTAAATTCATTCATGAAACACTGAGCCTCCATACAGACCGTTTGCCAAAATATCAAGGAAACAATTGCGGTATAAGCCGCGCATTACTTTAATAGTTATTATAGCGGAGATGGTTGTAAGCCATCGTTTATACTAGGTTCAAATGTAAGCGGTGAAACGGCTTTATTACTCGGAGTATTACGGTGAGGGCAGGGAGGAATGGTGATGTGGTTTTGTAATGCAAATCATGGTGGGAAATGGAGAGGCGTTATGACGTTTGTAATGGCTACAGATAGACATACTATTAGTATGTCTCACCAAGGTTCTTCTGTCTTTGAAGTTAAAATTAATCTGCATAGAACTGTGATCTTTTGTGAAAGATCAAGGAGCGATACTGTGAGGAGTTCTATACGGCTCGAAGGACCAACAAATTATGTAGGGTGCAATCCTAACATAAATATAATGTCAATGCAATGAAGATAAAAGAAATCCAGAAACATTACTGAGTGCCTAACGGGAAGAGTCTAAAAAAGAATGCCTGTAGTCCGACTCAAATCACGTCTAATTGAACAATAAGTAAAAATACTTTACATAAATGCATGCAATCGTTCCTCTGTCTATGTCAATGCATCTCCGAATGTAGGTCGCGTTCAAAGTGTACTTATATTCGGCTAATTTAATTAATTTAATAATCAAATACACTTGCGTGCAAAAAATTCGGCCCACCCCTAACGTTTTGATTTGAAACACGAAACTTTTCTTTAATAAAGCTTTTGACATCAATTTAAAGACAAAGAAGGAAAGTTTCATTGCACTTGGTATAAAAGTCATAGATTTTTTTTATTGTTTTTACAGACTTATTTATAGCACCAGCAAATTGAAACCACGCTTGGCGATGTGCAGGAGATAATTTCGGATCATTGGTAGGCTTGTGTGGATGTAATCTCCTTTCTGCAAGTCTTCGTCGTACAGTCCACTCTCTTACTGTGACTACACGGGATAGTCGTGGTCTTTGCTGCACCTGAACTCCAGTGAGATGATAGATAGATAGATTGATTCTTTATTGTACATCAAAAATAAAAATTTCATGAGAACTTAAAATTAATAGGGTGTCACAATGGGCGGTCTTATCGCTAAAAGCGATTTTTTACAGACAACCTTTGGATGGATTTGACAGAGAAGGAGAAAACGATACTCAGGTAGTTGATGGTGTATTATCTACATATATACACAATACATAAACTAATAAATTACATAAATTACAAAACAATATACAATATATTTATACAATTAAATGAAAGCAGAGAATTACTGAGAATCTGAGATGTCGATTACGCAAAGACATTGATGCCATAAAGCGGTCATCACGTTCTGATGTCGCCCGATTTCTGCCTGAACCCGATCGTCTACTGAAACTTCCAGTCTCCAACTAACCTTATACCAAAGAGTCGATTTTAGTCACTAAAAGTCTGACAGGCCCTCGCGCTCCACCTAAGACCGAGAGAAGTCATTGCATGATTTCTCACCTAAAACAAAAACTACCAATACCGCCATTTCTCACTTACAAACTTGCAAACTTGCACAAGCATCATTTTAGAGTTCGGTACCCTAAAGATCTCGTTTTAGTTCCTATTACTAAGACTCTGTTGTTCGTCTGTCTGCCTATTTGTCACCAAGCTTTGTATTTTTGTTGCCACTATAACAAAAAAAAACTAAACACTACTACACAGTACCAAATAAATTTTATATTTAAGTGTGACTCTCATACAGCAAACGTGATTTTTTTTGGCATTTTGTGCTACGAACGATACCTATGGAAACCTTCGCGCGACAGTTCGACTCGCACTTACCCAGTTTTTATTCAAAATCAAAATCAAAACCATTTATTTCAAATAGTCCATTTGCAGGCACTTTTGAATAGTCAAATGTTGGTCAAGCCAAAAAAAAAGAGAAGCTAAATTGCACGTTCCAAAGCGTTTATGGAGAAGAACGTGCTAGAAACTCCATGGACAATTGGACACTCTTTTAAATCATATTGTTGCGGTGTTTAAATCATATTATTTAAGAGCTAGAAGATGTTCATAACGTCTTCTTTTCTCAAATAATATAAACGACACAGATCTATCTTTATTTAGTTAATTTGAAATAGCAACCTATTGAAGCTATTTTTATTTTTTATTACATTCTTCATTGTGCGGACTTATTCCGGAATTGGTTCAGTATAAAATTGTTTGAGGATTGTAATAGTGACTTTTTTTATGATGATGCTTAGTTATTGTTGGTTTTATTATATGTATTGTGACCTGCTCTATTTTTGGATATGAAGTTGTTGACTGAAAGGTTTAATGACCCGAATAACTATATACACCGTTAAATTTTAATCGTTTTATTCCCGTGGAGGGTCGATCCGGTACATGAAACACTATCGATTTGTAAAGATAAAATTAAAAAATAAAGTACCATTTTTTCAAAACTCGTATTAATTTACGCATGTATGAAATTAATTTCTTTAGGAAAACGTCAGCTGAGCGAGTTCAATGACCTGTAGTTAATAGTCGGCGTTACGTACAAACTACCTACAGGTCATTGAACTCGCTCAGCTGACGTTTTCTTAAAGAAATTAATTTCGTACATGCATAAATTAACACGAGTTTTGAAAAAATGGTACTTTATTTTTATCTTTTATTGGTACTTTATTATTAAAATTTAGCGGTGTATAAAAATGAATAGCTGTTCGCTAGTCCCCCTAAAACTCTAGAACGGCTAGACCGATTGGGTTCAATTTGGTCATAAAATATTCGTGATAGTCTATGGAAGGTTTAAACGGTGAGAAAGTTTGAAAAAATTCACAAAAAAAAACCAAATACAACACTATCTCTAATTAAAATATCATTTTAAAATGAACGATTTTGGTAATGTCAGTAGATGGCTTTATCCTTTGACAGCTTAGGCGATTATCACATTGTCATGCTCCATGTACCGTAGCGCGTGAGTGCGTGTTTAAACGTTGCTTGTAAGTATCTCTGTTTGTATATAGAAAACACTCACAGTCAAACACACCGAAAATGCATCCACGCGCATTCATGCAGATCACGCGCCTACAAGCGGAGAAACATGCACATACACGCGTGGGTGCGAGGCAACACGCAAAGTATGGCACACTGAGTCTCGTAGTGCCGTGCGTGATTTTGTATGAAATAAGTCAGAGCCTGCGTGAATTTACAAAATGCACCTACGTGCGTGAGTGTGTAAAAACCCACACGATGATGCAAATCTGCACTCGACACGTAACATGCAGCGTGATGCGTGACAGTGTGTTAATCGCCTTAGCAAGAAGGTATCAATATTCATTGATAATTAAGCGGAATGAAGTTTGCCGGGTCAGCTAGCCAACAAATATTTTTAAGCTCCCACTGTAATTTTATGTTTTTATGGTATACAATAAAGAATATACATGTATTTATCTACCTATCCATTACCAATAACCATAACAATACAATCCTTCCTCAGAATAGAATTCAATAGCAGGTCAATTTAGTGAATTTCAACAATCCAAACTTGACACCTATATTCCCCGAAGAGATTAACTGGTCATTCTGTCAGGTTTGAATCCAGTGATAGAATATCACGCCCTGTAGATATTTTAAATGTTTTGCTCAAATAGTTCAACAGTTTTTTTAAGCTATTGCATAGCTTCTATCGCGGGCCTTGAGCGTGGAGACCGAATCCAGAAATTTCGTAATGAAAATAACCTAACACCCCCCACTCATTTGTTTTTTGAGCGTGGTGACCGATAAGAAAACAAATGAGTGAAAGCAGCTGTTTGGATGGGTGGGGTTAAGCAGCTGTTAGCGAGGTCTGGTTTTTGATGGAAGAGGTTAGGCAGCTGTTGGCGAGGTCTGGTTTTGGATGGAAGAGGTTAAGCAGCTGTTGGCGAGGTCTGGTATTGGATGGGTGGGGATAAGCAGCTGTTGGCAAGGTCTCATTTTGGATGGGTGGGGTTAAGCAGCTGTTAGCGAGGTCTGGTTTTGGATGGGTGGAGTTAAACAGCTGTTGGCGAGGTCTAGTTTTGGATGGGTAGGGTTAAGCAGCTGTTGGCGAGGTCTGGTTTTGGATGGGTGGGGTTAAGCAGCTGTTGGCGAGGTCTATTGCATAAGTTGATAAAAAATGCTATGCAATAGCTTTACCGTGGCAGTCCCCGAGTGCCACACGTCTTTTTTTTTAATGATACAAACTAATGGATAACTACTATTCTACTCGACGATAAGCAGTGATACAGTCGTTGATTTTTTATTATTATTAATAGGCTCACGTTTGATCACCATCTTACCGTAAGTGATGATGAGGTCGACGATGGAACACGCTTGCTTCGAAGTAATCTATTCACTCTTGACTTAAAGACCCCTAAGTTGTAGCTATCACGAAACACGGACTCCAGCAGGAAATGCCACTCCTTGGCTGTACGCACAATAAATGTGTTCCTAAAACGCGTTTTGCGTATGGGTGAGATGTCTACTATGTTGATGGTGAATTGCACCATTCTAGTCCTGAAGACGCCTAAATCATAATCGGCCAGCATGACAGCTGCAGGTAAATTTTTCTAATCTAATAAAGAAATGTTGCATATACACGAAGTATAAACAAGTTAAACAAGACACGTCAGTTTAAATGAATAAAGAAAACAATATATCGGTAGCCTGAAAACAAAACGAAAACGAAAAAAAATCCCAAAAAAAAAACAGGAATGGCGACCGATTAAATAGTTTCCACCTATAACACCGAAATAAAGCAAAAAATATTCTTGTACACAGAGGTTTTATGAAAAAATTTTTCAACGGATACCAATAACTGTATCACGTTTTTGTAGGCTTTACTTTTTTTTTTATAATGGATAGGCTCGCGTTTGACCACAATCTCACCTGATGGTAAGCGATGATGTGGCCGACGATGGAGCACGCTTGCCTAGAAGCAATCTATTCACTCTTGACTTAAAGACCCCTAGGTTATAGCTATCAGGAAACACAGACTCCGGCAGGGAATTCCATTCCTTAGCTGTACGCATAATGAATGTACTCCCAAAACGCTTTGTACGTATAGGTGGGATGTCCACCATGTACCGGTGGCGCAACGCCGTACGTCTTGTGGTCCGATGATGGAACGGACTTGGCGGAATTAAATTGTGCAACTCTAGAGCACACTCCCCGAAGTGTAAACGATAGAAAACAGACAGGCTAGCAACTCGGCGTCGATGCTCAAGACTTTGGAGTTTTGACTTCACAAGAGCATCATTGCCTATGATTACACAAGCTATCTACTGGATAAAAAACAAAAATAGGTAGGTACAAAAACTACTCATCGTATCAGAAATGAATATATCCACAGGAGAGAACTAAGGCTACTGATATAGCCCGAAGAATCAGTAGGGCAAAGCATATTGCTATCAGAACAGATGCCCGATAGGACTGATAGGTTTTTTTTTTGAAATTGGATCATCAAATCACTATTCCTGATCGGGGCAGAGCAAGAGAAAATATCAGACTATTACTGACTAGATAAAACTCACCTGTGTCCCTTCAGTTGTCTTTTGAGTTCCAGAGCCAAAAGGTTCCGGAGTGGAAGATGCAGCGTTCGAAATCATCACACAAGGTGGACCAATGAGGTGAGGCATTCATGTAACCAATGGATTCAAGGCTCACAAGACTGGTTATGGCAACGATTGGGGGAGGCCTATGTCCAAAAGTGGACGTCTTTCAGCTGAAATGATGATGATGAATGAAAACATATATTCGTACAGTACAATTCACGAATGATGGCGGCCGTGAAGTTAGCTTTTGCGAACGTTCGCGCATTCTACACTCTTCTCGCACACGTACGTCGCCATTTGGTTCCTAAAACACGTTACTGCGCAGCCTTCTGCGCTAACTTTACGGCCGCCATCATTCGTGAATTGTACTGTATGTACCAGATATCAAACAAATGACGGTCTTGAGTGTTCTTGCATTCTTGTGAAGCGGACCTGTTTGCGTGTGTTTTCATTAATTGGACGGGGTGCGCCTCATATCATATAAAGTCATTATATCTTATAAAATTTATATATTCTAAAACTTATTTCGTATAAAGTTATTGGATGTTAAGTTGATTTCATCGAAAATCATTTTGTATATCGTTTACAAGTGACCATCAAAGCGTGAAGGCGAGCGAGCGCCAAATCCCCTTCTAATGTTAGTGTATCGTTTGGGTTAGGTTAAGTTAAAAAACATTCTGATTTATGAAAAGCTTTTGTTTTATACATTTTTTTTTTTTTGTCATTTGAGTAGTATATTATCTAAAGATTTTATAATCAACTAGCTTTTGCCCGCGGCTTCGCCCGCGTGGAATTAGGTACTTTAGGAATCGGGATAAATGGTAGCCTATGTTCTTTTCCATGTCAAAGGCTATATGCATGCCAAATTTCATCCAAATCCGTTCAGCCGTTTTTGCGTGATTAAGTAACTAATATCCAAACATCCAAACTTTCACATTTATAATATTACTAGCTTTTGCCCACGGCTTCGCCCACGTGGCATTAGGTACTTAAGGAATCGGGATAAAAGGTAGCCTATGTTCTTTTCCATGTCAAAGGCTATATGCATGCCAAATTTCATCCAAATCCGTTCAGTCGTTTTTGTGTGATTAAGTAACAAACATCCACACTTTCACATTTATAATATTAGTTAGGATAAGTTAGGATGTCTGTTATGCTTATAAAAAATAGTTATTTGAAAGTTGTATTAATTGTATATTATTTTAACTGATCATTATATCAAATTAAATTATAGATTTAGTTGTTATACTCGTATCTTGTTAATATTAAAGAATTTATAATTATACCATATATTGACTGGCCTGTTGGTCTAGCTAGTGTTAGGTTAGTGGCCCTGACTGCTACGCCACAGTTCGTGGGTTCGATTCCCACCCAGAACAAATGTTTATATGCTGAGCATGATCATTTTTGTTCTGTGTCTGTGTGTAATTTATCTATAATATGTATGTATTTCTAAATATATAAGTATGTTTATCAGTTGTCTAGTACTCATAACACAAAATCTGCTTAGCTTAGGACAAGACGGCTATGTGTGATAGTTGTGGAATATATACATAAATATATTACTTGACCATTGGATGGAGTTGACCTTCTGTAACCATATATTTCTCGTCAAAAATAGTGGAAAACAAATACATGAATTATGTAAAAGGAGGTGGGCTGTTATAATAGTTGAAGAGTTTAAGTTGTATAAAGTTATGACTAGCGAGGTGAATGGTGCTTCCGAGGAAGCTGGTTCGTGTCATGATATTGTTGGAAAGAAAAAGTATAATATTATCTTTGCTAGGGATGGCAGTCAAGAAGAATATCCAGTACAGAATTTTTACATCAGTATCGCGTAGTAATTGGGTTATGGAGGCATGATACTCGTTATGAATTATTGATATTTAGCCCCATCTGGTTAGGATGGAAGCATATTAACGTAAAAAAAATGCTAAATATGGTTTGAAATGCGACCAAGAAATGAATCAAAAGGAAAAAATGGAACCCTTATAGGATCACTTTCTTAATCGTCTGTCTTGTCTATCTGTCAAGACCCTTTATCTCAAGAACGCGTGGAGGTATCGAACTGAAATTAATACCATATACTTAAGCTTGCGGTCCTTTGAGCTCTGAAAAAATCAAACTTGTAAATTATCGAATGAAAAAGATACGGCCGTTTATGTCGCAAAAAAATATATTTTTCGATACTCTCAAAGCAATCAAAATTCACGGCGTACTTCCCGTTGACCCAAAATCCTGAAAGGCATGAAACAAGGTCTTATAGCACAAATATAGGATAAATCTGAAAATTGTAAAGGTGTTATCTACGTCACAAAAAAAATTTTTGCAATTCGGAAAAATCTTCTAGTCTCCATTCGGGAATTGTACTAGGTAAGTTTGTACAGAACCCTCAGTGCGCGAGTCCGACTCGCACTTGCCCAGTTTTTTCTTTTACAAAATATCCACGTAGCTTTCACTTATCCACACTATGATATAGTCATCATTATATTTACTATAATGGATACTATTTTGTATACTAAAATAAGACTGCTTAAAGAACGCAAAAAAATACACGCAAATCTGAAATACTTTTTCAACATTGATGCAACATTAGCATTTGAATATTTTTATAATTACTCGGAAGCTACCTGAGCTACAAGTACCTAGTTTTTGCATTTGACAATACAGAGAGAGAATCGTCGGCTTCAATCTAAATGTAAATTTTAATGGTGAGACTAAAAACCTTCCATTCAATGCTTGCAATTGTGTAATTTTTACTTCATTCAATATATGCAGTGTGACGCTATTATCTGTTTTTTTTCTCTTTGCTACTTTAACCAGTGTATTTTCAATTTTACTAGTTTTGTATGTCGCGGGTTTAAACCCAGTCAGGCGCATAACTTGGTGTAATTTATTGCATCACCATTGCTCTCAAAACGGTGAAGAAAAACATTGTGAGGAAACCGAACCAAAAATTCGAAAACATGTGACATTTACCAACCAGCACTGGACTCGCGTGGTAGATTACGGCCCATCTCCTCTACTAAACAGAAAGCCTAAGTTCTAACAGTGGTAACATTCAAAGGTTGATTATGCTTTACGCTTATGCTTAGACCTATGTCCAGAAGTGAGTGCATGTTTTTGGTTGAAATGATAAAAAATGATGATAACTCTCTATCAGGTTTCCGCAATCCAGTTCATAGATTACACGATAGTCTACAAGACTGGTAGACAGACTATTTTTAAATATCTAAATAATAATAGATATATTTATATGTTTATATCTTCTTCATTTAAAGCCAATAAATAGTACACATTTTTAAAAACCCACAACCATATGTCTGAATCTAACAAACTGTAAAATAATAATTGCATAAAACAAAGCAAAAAGCAGTCCCAACATCAACAAGAAATACCAGTTTATTTACAAACTAATTAAAGACCCCGGTAAATTGCTTCAACTCGCCATGGAACGTTGCAAGTTGAAACTTATGTTTTTTATTTCTCAAGCAAAGTAGTCGAGGTGAACTTATAGCGTGGCCGTGTATCAATTTGTAATATCTTATCTTTTAGAACAATGGTGAGGAAATTTCTGATGAAATTATATATCACTATGATTTACAACAGCAAAATAATTTACTAAATTTTGTCAAATCAAGGCCAGTCTAAGTATGGAAAAAAAAAATCGTCATAATCAGAAACTGAATTGTTAAAGTTAAGAGTAAATAATCATGGTTTGGTTTTTTTATGACTTTTAGCTAAACTGAACTTTTCATATTGCCACTAATTTAAATCTTGGTCAAGTATCATACTTATTTTTATTGATATAACTTGACTGCGATCTTACTTTACTTTATTTATTGCATTACTTAGGAAATATATTTTTGCACAAATGTGTTAACTACTAACTTTTAAAGAAATTGATGTTGTAAAATATGAATCAAAAGTTAATGATCTAGACGTAGATTTTAAAGTGGTAAACGATGGAACGTTAGAACTAATAATTGCTATGAAAAGGCAAAAAGATTTGCAAAATGACAAAACTTTTTGGGTTTATTTCGTTAAAACATTGACTCAAGACTAGAATAATGAATGTAGACATGGGTGTCTAGACTACGTTTAGGTTTTATTAGCTTTTCCGAGAGTATAAACGACGAAATATTTCACGACAAAATATTTCACGACGAAATTGAAACGTTCCCTAAAAATAAAGGCAAAGAAATAGCAGAGGATTTATAAATTAAAATTTCGTCCAAAACAATATGTTAGTAATAGCAAAGTTAATCAAAAACCACAGTGAACACGATTAAAATTTGTTTATCTTTTATCCGCAACCAACATTAGAACTCTTTGTTTTTCTTTTATAATCAACATATGTCTATTAAGTAAGGACCACACAAGGCTTACAAAATGAAATATGCAAGCGTCTAGCTTTTTTTTTATTACAGATAAGCTGACGCTATTGTAGCCATAGATTTAAGTTTCTGTAAAATTGTTACTATTTTGGTGTACAATAAAGTTTATTCTATTCTATAAGCTGACGCTTGTCCACTGTCGCACTTAGAGGTAAGCAGTAAGACGTTAACGACTAAGGACTCACGTGAACTTTTGCATAGAAGTAACTTGTTTACGTTCGGCTTAAAGACCCCCGGGTTGTTGCTTCCTTGCCAATACGACATACTTAATGCATGTTTTCATCAATCAAAATTGCTTATTCAACTACTTACTTACATTCAACTACTTACATACTTTTTTCCATAGTGCCATATTGCTCTCAGAACAGATGACCGATGGGGTCGAAAACAGAGGAACACGGACACAGTATAGTGATTCAGTTTGGGTTTTAGTCCACAAAAGTCTGACACGCTCTTTTAGTCTACCCAAAGAGGGAAAATGAAGATTTCTCTTTTTTTAATTATTCAACGAGCCGTGAAACAGTTTCCAGACCTGTGTTGTCTGCATGACTGCCGACAGAGAAAAGAGGACCATATCCATGCGGTCGGAACTTTCATTTGATTGCCCCACGTGAACCTAAATTTTGATTATTCTATCAGGCTGTATTACGTCATACACTGCTGCCATCCCGTTGTCAGACTCCCGTACTATTGACTTTAATGACATAAAGAAAAATAAAAGAATGAAAACATGTTTATTTGGCATACAATGAACAAAACAAGTATTGAAAAATTAATTAATAGCTTAATGTTAATATTAAAAAACTTAGAAAAAAATAAACAAACTGCAAAGCAATATTATGTGTATTTCTGTCTTTATACCAACTTGGCCAAATCCAGTTCTAAATGAAATCATCCTTGTAAAACAAACAGGGTCGTAATCTGAAACGGGCTTACAAAAACGAAAAGAGTACTTAGTAAGACATAGAACACGGACTCACCGTGCTGGCTGCGTCTGGAGACAGCGGTAATCTTAATACGTTTAGTATAATAGCAAAAAACCTTGTGCGTACCTTTTTTATTTATTTTAAGGTGAAAAATCATCCAGTGACTTTTCCCAATTTAGTCCATCCTAGCGAGAGCTTGCGTTGGACTTTTTTTGACTAAAATCCACTGCTATGTTCCTTAGTTTTTAAGGCGAGCTTGGAATACTACGCTCCTCCGACTTCGGATCGGTAAGTTACCGAACAACTGGATGACGGTCTACCCATTGCTCGTAGTCTGCAAGCTCACGCATACGGTGGCTGGAAATTGTCCTGTGGTGCCCGACGTCCGGATGTCTCCAACTGTGTTGGTGGTTTCATTCTATAGTGGCCACCCTTATAGTCATCATTATCATCAGCTTTTTTAATGTTCCCACTACTGGAACTCAGGCCTCCTCTCTAGGAGAGGGAATGGATCGTAATCCACCACGCGGGCCTAGTGCGGGTTATTAAATGTCACATGTCTTCGAATTTTTAGTTCTAGGACATGCCGGTTTCCTCAAAATGTTTTCCTTCGCTGTGTTAAGAGCAGTGGTGATGAAATAAATTACACAAAGTAATGCGTTTTGGCTGGTTTCGATCCCGCGACCTGCCACTCGTAAGTCGGGGCCGTTACCACTCGGCCATGACTGCTCTCAAATATGGAAATATGGTCATCACACTACTTTAACTTTTCAACTACCAATTGTGATATTGTGTACCAATTGTTGTATTTTGATATAGTGTACAAAAAGAGAATTGGTATCTAAACGTCCCCCTATTTTTTAGTAAGTCCAAAAAAATTCTTACCCGACACTTATCATATTTTTTTAGTTAAGAGTAAAAGAAAAAAAAATGTCCACGAAAATTTTGTCATAATTGGAAAATTTATAATCGAATCAATTCTATTATAACATTTTATTTATAATTCATATTAATTGCTTATAGAAAATACTACGCGCAGTGTTTTTTTTCCATTTTGATCGTCATTTGTTCATTCAAATCAATAGCTTGTACAATATGTCCATAAATTGAGTGACATTTTGGAATATAAGCAAACGTCGATAACTTTGCTGTTTATGAATATCATTTTTTTTAAATTCTTTTTAAGAAGACCTTTTCTTATAAACCTTTTAAGTATTTTTACTAATTAAAAATGTCTGGTGTATATCTAATTACACGATTTCTTTTGCTTGTTTCCAATAGTTTTTGAAGAACCAGCAGAATACTTGACGGTCACTCAAAAGTTTTAACAATTCCTGGTGAAGCAGAGCTTACCCCGGCTCCATACTCTATGGCAATCGATACATAATATAATAAAGAATAGTAGCATCTGTCATGTTTAGCAGATAACTTTGTATCGGTGATACGTTAAAATAAACAGATGAGGCCCATAATATGTTATCGGGTTTACAGGCTTGGGTTTACGAGTTTAATTTTAGAAACTTATTGACAGTTTCTTGTTTTAGAAATTTTGGCTAATTTTTTTGAATGGTGTCAGGGAATCATGTGTCAATTTGCAAACTCGTAAGTTTGTGAAATATCGCGAGAAATTATATTATAAACATTTTTTTTTTTTTCAAAAAGATAGATACGGTGATGTTGGAAACTAATTTTGGATGTAAAAAATCGAGAAACTATAGTCTCATAAATATTTATTATAATCATTCGGAGTGTCTAAACATATGGAATTTAAAAATTTTAATTGACATATAAAATTTATATTGAGCCTTTTCAAGTAAAAAATCGTAAGCGATATTTTCATTTTTCCAGAAAGGGATTTTGCTTTCTTAATTAAATAAATTAATTACAATAGAATAGAATGGAATAAACTTTATTATCTACAAAAGAAGTAACACAATACCAGCTGACCCGACAAACATTGTTCTGCTATATAAATTATCAAAGAAAAATGTCCTCATCCAAGCGTCGCCATAACGAACGATCCTGTATCTCGCATCCATCGGATTCCCGCGACCCTGGGCCATCGATCTACCTTGTGGCAGGCCAACAAACGCTGCATCTGCCGGTACGTGGTCATCACTCTAGAATCTTTCATCCCCATCGGCCATCTATACTGCGAGCAATGTGTCCTGCCCGCAGCTACACAATTTAATGAAAATCAACATACCTTTATTTCGAAATTTTGCTACAAAATTGGAAACACAAACTAAACAGAACATCTTAAACTACAACATCCTACTATTGCTACAACTACTTTAACGTGTTAATGTGAAATTTAAAGTGACACATAACATGTAACAACAATCAGCCAACCAACTACCAACTACAGCCAACAACTGACAATCAACAAAAACTCAACAATCTGTCTCAAGTCTACTGGAAGAAATTTCATTTGAAATAAACAGCACCGTTGTGCTCCTCTATCTGCAAGGAACGTTATTTAATATCCGGTAAAGTTGTAAACATAGCTCAGGACAATCAACTAATATCCATGTAAATTATTCTTCCCCTCAAAACTCGTTATTCAACATGAAGCTATTAACATAATTTCTTCCCCCAAGTTTTCTAAACAACCAACAAATTGCAATACTTCACTCTCACCGCTAAAAATAATAACAGTTGCCTTAACATCAGAATAAAATCTTTCTACCTTTCGTCGAGCACAAAGTGAATAGATACAGAAGGTCCACTTCAAACAACGAGAGAAAACACACTCACACACACAGACCCACTTTACGAGCGGTTGCACTCACTACACTTACTCACTGTAGTGAGTGCAAATGCACTTATGCGAGATCTCTTTACGTAGTAGGTACGACGCGTAGAGAAAGTACAGGCTGGTCTGAGACGGGCCAGAAAAAGCAGATTACAACCTTACTGAAAAGTGTTCCTAGAATACCATTCATAGCTTTTTTTAAGATATTCTGAACTGCAATCACAGATTTTTGTAAAAAAAAATACAAAAAAAAAACACAAAAAAAATGTATGTCTATCAAAAAGACAAAAAACTCGATGGGATCAAAAGATGTATCTAGAAATATCAGAAATCGTAAAAGAACACACATTTTTTTAAGGCACCTGCCCTTACGCGGCTTCTTTTGCGATTGTGGTTGCGAAGCGATTCGATGCGGTTTACACAAATTCAACGCGACGCAGTGAATCTGACCCACGTGCGCAAAGTCACCGCTTTAGCCAAAAGTTATATAACAATCCAAGTTCAAGAGTTCACGCACAAATATCAAACCTACTGATTGTGATCGCTTCGCTTTACTCACCGCAGTACCTCACCCATTAGGTTGGTCACGTAGGCACCGCGATCGTGATATCGTTGAATCGTCTAAATAGGATACCGCGTTACTGAGACCCTAGCATGAGCTCTTAACGCGTACCATTTGAGGAACTAAACTGAACTGTTAAAGGTATGGAGTTAAACAACATTATCTATACATACATACATACATATAAATAAAATTGGAGTGTCTGTTTGTAATATTGAAATAACTGCTTTTCACTACATGCATATGAATATATATACGGTACATACAGCAAAATAACATTTTTTACAATTTTTGTTGTCTGTCTGTTTATCCGGCCTAATCTCTGAAATGGCTAGACGGATTTCGACGAGACTTTTTTGGCAGGTAGCTGATGTAGAAAAAATAAATTCAAAATCCTGTAGTCCACGCGAATGAAGTCGCGGGCACAGCTAGTTTTTAGTATATAAAATGTGAATATAGTTTGTTCTGAATCAGTAACTGAATCGATTCCAATAATTTTTACACAAAATTAATTTTTTTCCAAAAATATTTAAAAAAATGTCGTAAGTTGGACATCACCGACACTAAGTACAATACAGGTCACGGTAGGTTATAGGGGCCAGCGCATTGCTGGATACGGGATCAAAACAACCCCTCAGTTGCCTGGACAGCCGGGTAACCATGTATTTGTGCGGACAAACAGGTAACATAACGAGCTTATAACTTTGTGATTTTTCATGATACTGTTATGAAATTTTGTACATAGATTATTTACATAAAAATACTAGACACGTGTTTCGGGTGTCACATACACTAAAAATAATGTTGTATAAGATATATAGCTACATCTCTCTTTCTCGCTCGCACGCCTTCCCCTGCTCTTGGGCGGAGCGGGAGATAGTGTCAGACTCTTACTGATTAAAAGCCCACCCTGTTCCTTCTAGCCTTCATACCGAGGCTCGAGTTCCCTTTCGGATGACTCTGGCTCCAGTAGGCTGCGACCCGGCTGGGCCCCTGTTATTGCTGACAACTCCTTGAGGCGCGCGGGAACATTGTGCGCCGTCGGGAACAGTGCGCGCCGCCGTCGCTCGCACGCCTGACATTTTAAAACTTTTTTTTTTTTATTATTGATAGGCTCGCGTTTGACTACTTCATCACTTACCATCAGGTGAGATCACCTGATGGTAAGTGATGATGTGGCCGACGATGGAGCACGCTTGCCTAGAAGTAACCTATTCACTCTTGAATTAAAGACCCCTAGGTTGTAGCTATCAGGAAACACAGACCCCGGCAGGGAATTCCACTCTTTAGCTGTACGCATAATGTCGTGGTAGAGCCCCTGATCCATCTCAATAATCCACCTTATAAGTCTGAGTGTACCTGTTTCCATTCCTTGCACAGAACCAACCTTTGGTTTTATTATTCTGCGCAGTGACTCCGTGAGCTTCCGACCCAACCTGTCATAACTTTCGACCCTCATATTTTAAGTTTTCTCTGGCAGCTGTAACTTTTTCATTTGTTTTGTCTACTATAACAAAAATAGAAAATTACCACGAAATTGTAAGGTTCAATCCACGAGGTTTTAGTGTGATTACTGCTGAAGATGAGAGAGATGAAATTAGAATTTAAGATTTTGTTGAAGAAGTCTTTTGGCAGTTCGCTTTTCGTGTTGATTACAAAAGTCTAAAACTTGCTTTAGTTTGGTTTTATCTCGAGATCGATTTTCCGTTTAACATTTTTAATGATAAATTTCAAACGATGTGTCCATAATTACTTTATCTTACTATAAACATTTGGGATATTTATCTTAGTAAACATTATAAGCTATATAAATTACTTTTTGTTGTAATAATTATGATGTTTTACTAACAATCTATTTCATAACAGTACTACTAGAACGTTCGCTGCTTAAATTTTGTAGGTTATTAGGCATTTGAACCAGCGGATATAAACGATTCCAAACAAAATACTCCATAGTAAAAAGGAAATTTAATTTCCATTCCATGCCACCTCCTCGTTTTTAACATGATCAAATATTGTGTTTTTCGTGATATCCAAAACTTAATTAATAACACATCAGATCTATTAACAACATCATTGCTTTAATAACTCATGCTGATTTAGAAGCCGACTGCATTTGTACCATCATGCTAATGATTGCTAACGAGAAACTGAGTTACAATTAGCGCTGGGTACTATTTGGAACCATGTTTGCATGAACGTGGGTTGGAAGTTGGTTTAATTGAACTGTAGATAACTTGTTCCATGTTTTCTGGTACCTATTATAGGGTTTTATAAAATTGTCTCTCCACTGATGGCAGATTAATTCAATTTTGCGTTTATGAGCGACAGTTTTAAGTGTGTCTCAGTTTAAGTTTTACCTTTTTGTTTACAACATTTCAAAACCTCTATCAGGGTCTTCATCTCAGTATATATTGCAATATTTAAAAAATATATATATTGCAGCGCTGGTATTTTGCTAGATACACTCACAAAACGATAAATAGAAAAAACTAGATAAAAGAAAACTAAATAGAATAAAAAACACGAAAACGCATGTATTAAAAAAATAAATAAAAATGTTATTCGTATATCGTGCTACACGTTTGAATATTTAATCTGTCACTAGGTATGAGTTTGTGCAGGAGGTGGTCAATCTTCGTGTTGAGGATGTTCGAATAGAAAGACTTGATGATGAAAATATACTTGATTTTAATGTTCCTTTTACAATTGGTAATTTCTTAGCCTATAGCAAGCGAACGCCGGCGTTCGCTTGGGATCTAATGAGAGTTAAGAGTAGACGTACTCGATCGCCGGTGGTTTCTTTTTGATTAAAAACGACCGCTTAAAACTAAATCGGGTTGGGGTCCATTCCGCGCCCCCCGCCCCTCCACTGGTCCGCCACGTTGTCGCCTGAAGTGTCCGCTAGATGGCGCCAGTTGTTCGTAGACATGCCCCCGGCCTTGGAAGCTCCTGGTTCCAAAGAAGCAGATGTCGTCGTGTTTTCATCGTCAGGAAGCGGGAGTGGGCATATCTTCGAGAAGGAGCGCTTGATTGTACCCGTCGCCGTTCGTATGGTTGCAACGCGAGCTATCTCATCCTTCCCCGGAAATGTCTGCAGGACGCGGCCTAGACGCCATTTGAGAGGAGGCAGGTTATCTTCCTTCACGAGCACAAGAGTGTCTGGAGCAATGGTGTCTCTGCTGGTCTGCCATTTCGTTCTTTTCTGGAGTTCTGAAACATATTCCTTGGACCATCGACTCCAGAAGTTCTGGCGCATCTGCTCAACACGATCGTAACGTCGGAGACGCTGCGTATCGGTTGTGGTCAAGTCTTGACTAGCGGGTGCGGTGAACGGTCGGCCAATCAGGAAGTGAGCAGGTGTTAAAGGGAGAAGGTCGGAGGAGTCGGACGACAAAGGAGGCATGGGTCGGGAGTTAAGGACAGCCTCGATTTGTGCTAACACAGTACTTAATTCCTCGTAAGTCAAACGTGCATCTCCCACGACACGAGTTAAATGAAATTTACAGGACTTGATGCCTGCCTCCCACAAACCACCAAAATGAGGCGAATAAGGCGGAATAAATGTAAATTTAATTAAGTTATTAGCAGTATAGTCCCGGATATCAGCCTCTTTATCTACTAGAAATTTAGCAAATTCTTTTAGAGCCCCTACAAATGTTGTACCGTTGTCTGAATAGATCTGCAAAGGTTTACCTCGTCTGGAAATGAAGCGCTTTAGTGCTAACAAATATGCCTCAGTCGTGAGATTAGAGACCAGTTCTAAGTGAACAGTGCGCGTTGCAAAACACACAAATAAACATATGTAACATTTTATTAGCTTTGCCCCCCTTCCTGAACGGTTCAACATAAACAACGGTCCTGCATAGTCGACGCCGCAATACATAAAAGGATACCCGGGTTGCAATCTTTCGGGTGGTAAATTACCCATTTGAATATTTAGAGGTTTAGCTTTCATGCGAAAACATTTCACACAGGTATGCACTACATGTTTCGCCAAGTTCCGCCCTTTAAGTGGCCACCAAGTTTCTCTTATAGTTGCTAGTAACAATTGGGGCCCCGCGTGTAATAGTTCCTTGTGTTTATATTCAAATAAAAGACGGGTGAATCTATGTCGTCCGCATAACAACATAGGGTGTTTTTTGTCAAATGAGAATGATTCAGAGTTTTCTAATCTACCCCCTACTCGAATTATATTGTGTTCATCTAGGATTATGTTTAAGTTAGAAATATTACGAGGAAGTTTTAAAGGATGTTTTTTTATTAAACTTTCGTAAATTATCGGAAAAGATTCTTGTTGTGCGATACGCGTTAAAGTTCTTGTTGAAGTATTCAATTCATCAACTGACAGAGTACCTACGATGCGCTGTGATTTTATTTTATGTCGGCTATTATTCGTAAAGCGTAGAACATAGGCCATGACTCGCATCATACGGTTGAAATTGGAAAAGTTTTCGAAAGGAAAGAAGATCGGTTTTGTTTGATTTACTAAGGCGGATTTTGTAGGTTTTAATTCTGGTAATTCATCATAGTTAATGTTATAATTGTTATTGAGCTTACCGTTTATTTCGTGAACTTGCAAAAATGACGGTCCGTTCCACCACAGATCCGACGAGGTTAACGTGTCCAATTGCATGCCGCGCGATAGCAAATCAGCTGGGTTCTGTTTACCACTAACATGAAGCCACGCTTTATCACCCGTTAGTTCGTTCACTTCCACTACACGGTTTTGCACGAATGGTTTTAGCTGATTCGGTGGCATCTTAAGCCATCCTAGCACTACGGTAGAATCTGACCAAAAATACACATTGGTAAACGTCAATCGTAGTGAACCAATTATCTTTTTGTAAAGTCGAGCGCCTACTAATGCGCCGCACAACTCTAAACGCGGAATGGAAACCGGTTTTACCGGCGCCACTTTACTCTTCGCACATAGCAAGCGCGCTGTTATAATTGTGTCTGTATAACTACGCACATACGCACATGCACCGTACGCGTCTTGTGATGCGTCACAAAAAATATGTAGTTCGATTGTGTGCGCGTTATCTCCTATTACATAACGAGGTGTGCGTAAATGTTGTAAACAATTCAATTGACTAACAAACTTCTGCCAATCTAGTAAAATCGGTTTAGGCACTGGGTCATCCCATCCTATCTTAGCTAACCACAATTTCTGAAGTAGGATTTTTGCAATCACTGTCATTGGGGAAAGTAGACCTAGAGGATCATATATTTGAGCTATAGTGGAAAGGATGCTGCGCTTACTAGCATCGGTTAAGTCGTGTTCACATTGAGTAGTAAAATATAATTCATCCGACGTATTAAACCATCCCAATCCCAAAGTTTTAGTGTGACACGAGTCTCCTAGCGATAATTCTTTGAAGGTAGACTCAAGTTGGGTTTGGGAAGGTTTCGCATTAAAGATCCACTTCCTCAACGGAAAACAAGCCGATTCTAGGACTTTAGAAACACCACTACATATCTCTAATAATCTTTGATAATCCTGATTTCCCGTAATCAAGTCGTCAACATAAAAATCATCACTAATGGTTTGTGCAATGACGTCATCATTGCATTCCATCGCGAGTTGTTTAAGGCACCGTATACTCAAATAAGGCGCGGATGCCGTTCCATAGGTGACGGTATTAAGTTGATATATGCCAAGGGGATCGGACGGCTTCTCCCTCCAAAGAATTAATTGTAATCGTCTTTGATCTGACTGGACTAATATCTGACGATACATTTTCTCGACGTCGGCACATGCGACATATTTAAATTGTCGAAATCATAGTAAAATGGCGAATATGTCATTCTGTAAAGTTGGACCGATAAGTTGTATATCATTTAAAGACTTCCCGGATGCGGACTTAGCGCTTGCATCGAACACGACCCTAAGTTTTGTAGTCGAGCTTTGTTCTCTATAGACACCGTGATGCGGTAAGAAATAGTACGGCGGTGAATATTCAGTGACACGGCTCATATGTCCTAAACTTAAATATTCTTTCATAAAATCGCAATACATTTGTTTATAAGTACCCGCGCTTCGGTTTAACTTACGTTCGAGTGCTAAAAACCTGTTCTCGGCCATTGTGAATGAGTCGCCTAGCTCATCAGCTGATTCTTTTAAAGGAATACGCACGGCAAAGCGACCTTTATCATCACGTGAAGTGGTGTCTTTAAATAAATTTTCGCATGCGATTTCTTCCTTTGTAAATTTTGGTTTATTACAAATAATTTCTTCGAGTTCCCAGAAACGTTTAAGTTCCGCATCTAACGCTTGTGTGAAGTTACATTGTGTATGAGTGTTTTTTAAGTTAATTTGTTTTTGAACTGTACCTGAGATAATCCAACCAAGCTTTGTGTTCTGCAAATAAGGACCTTTCGGCAAACGTATTAGACCCTCATTTAGCAAATCCCAGAACTTGTCGGCCCCTATTAATAGATTAATTTCATCACTCGAATGAAAGTCAGGATCAGCCAGTTGTATGTTACTGGGAATTTCGATATTGTGATCGATACCTAGCGACGGCAATTGAGCTGTGATTTGATGCAAAACTAAGCAATTAATGTGTGTGTTGTATAAGCTTGCTTTAGATCGTATCTTTATATTACATAATTGTGTGGATTGTGTCACGGAGTTCCCTACACCGATGACTTGCATAGTAGACTGTATCGTTGGAATGTTGAGGGATTTGCAAAGTTTTTCGGAAATAAAACAATGCTGGCTCCCGTTATCGAGAAGAGCGCGGGTAGTGTGATAATTATTTTTAGAATCCGCAATCTCCACCAATGCAGTCGATAATAATACTTGATCATAAAAATAGCGCGTATCAATATTATTGACTTTGTAAGGCGTGTGAGACGTGTGAGATGCGGTGATTCCCTGAGTGGATTCTGGTTGAACCACTATTTGTGCTGTGTGTGAAACAGTGGACGATTCGCTAGCGTCAACGAATTCACTGTGTATTAATGAATTATGTTTTTTGTTGCAGTGCTTGCACGGCCCGAACCAACACTCAGTTATTGCATGGCCTTCACGTAAACAGTTACGGCAAAGATTCTTGTCTTCGATAAACTTCAACTTATCTTTTGATGATAAAATAAGAAATTTATCGCACGCATAGAGAGGGTGATTAGAGCTGCACATATTGCACTTATATCTCAGCGATTTTGTGTGATTAGCTGATTTTTTACCTTGCTTTTGAGTTGAAACATGACTATGTGTTTTTATTGACGGCGAATTTTTCGTGTGATTGTTCTGAGTACTTTCCATTTGTTTATTATGAGAAGGTTTAACCGTTTCTAGAAAATCCGCGCGATCCTTAAGAAAGTTCATTAAGTCAGACAACGACGTTTTTTTATTGGGAGACGTATTGGTGAGGGTACCTTTGAAAAGTTCCCATTCGCGCTCGGTCGACGAATCTAATTTTGTGACGATGATATAAATAATTAACGTATCCCATGCATCAGTGGGTTCGTTTAACGTTTTTAATGCGCGAAGATTCCGCCAAATAGTATCCATGAGTTTACGTATTTGAGAGGCTGACTCTTTATTTATTGCCTGAACAGTAAATAACGCTTTAACGTGATTATGAATTAGCAAACGGCTGTTGTTGTACCTATTTTCCAATAAATCCCAAGCAACGATGTAATTTTGAGCGGAAAATTCCAAAGCTTTAATGACCTGTAGTGCATTACCTGATAGAACTGATCGCAAATAATGAAATTTCTGAATATTGTCGAGAGTATTACTATTATGCACGAGTGACAAAAATGTATCTCGGAACTCAAGCCATTGATCATAAGAACCATCGAAGTTCGGTAAAGCAATTGTAGGTAGTTTGATACCGTGTGTGTGTGTTTTACAATTACTATTATCGCTATGAACTATCGAATTATCTTGAAGAATACACTTAGACTTGGCCACAATAGCATAATATTGATTTTCAAAGCACTCCCTCTCTTGCAATTCTTTGTCTATCTGACTACCTGCAACATACGAGTCTATTTCATCTTGGGTGCTACTAAACTGATCAAACAACTGTTCTACCTTTTGCAAGCGCTCTTTTAATTCTGTTTTCTGAATTTCCGTTGGATTAGAATCGTCTAGTGATTGAACGAATTTTGAAAATAACGTAAATTTGCCCTTCAAAGACGGTTCTTTGAAGGGCAAATTTACGTTATTTTCAAAATTCGGGATTTAGTGAAAAAACGCGGTCGTTTTTTCACTAAATCCCGAATAATATCTTCAATACTTTCTGTGTCTACAAGCGAATGCCTTTTTTTCGTCATTGTGGTGGCTGTGAGAAACAAAATCAAGTACTTACAGTTTTAATTCTCTGATGTATGTACTGACCGCGATGTAGGTAGATGCACACTTGCTACGAACACTGGAATTTTGAGAAATAAAACAATATTAGCACAAACTCAGCACGGAATTGGGAAGGAAAAGTATGAATGACCTGACCGTTAACTGCAGGTGGTGAATCTTCTCTCGAATGTTCTCCGCTGCTCGAATTTCGTAGATCAGCTTCACTCCAGCTCGCTTGATTGCTCCGGCTCGAAGGACCAAATTATGTGCAGGAGGTGGTCAATCTTCGTGTTGAGGATGTTCGAATAGAAAGACTTGATGATGAAAATATACTTGATTTTAATGTTCCTTTTACAATTGGTAATTTCTTAGCCTATAGCAAGCGAACGCCGGCGTTCGCTTGGGATCTAATGAGAGTTAAGAGTAGACGTACTCGATCGCCGGTGGTTTCTTTTTGATTAAAAACGACCGCTTAAAACTAAATCGGGTTGGGGTCCATTCCGCGCCCCCCGCCCCTCCACTGGTCCGCCACGTTGTCGCCTGAAGTGTCCGCTAGATGGCGCCAGTTGTTCGTAGACAGAGTTCCTGTATAAAATTGAAATCATACCACAAAAATATTGCTGAAACAAGAAGGTTGAACATGAAGCTTACACCTAATATTATAAAGACAAAAAGTTTGTATTTTTTTTAAATATTTTCTCAGTAGCATAAGTATAATTCACCAATAGAATTCTACATCACTGAATAATATACGCTACATACTATTTTCTATTTTCATGCAGGCACAGTCGCTGGCAGAAGCTAACTAGTCATATTTTCAAAATTATTTATTTAAAATATTATAATATTAACTGACTCAAACCACACACCGAAAAGTTTCCCCACCGAACCTGGCCTAGATAACAGATCGCTTCACTAATTGGTAAATTAGAGTACTTAGTCAGCAACTATCATGTCATCAAGGTAAACCTACTTTCATACTTCCCCCGTACAACTTCTGTGATTGATGTGTTTGGCAAAGTTTATCTCGTACAGGTAAACCTGGTCGTAGATGCTCCAATTAAAGTTCCAATTGCTTTTAAACTGCAAGAAGATCCACAAGAAGTTTGAGCATCAAGATCTGGTATAAGTTTGTGTCCAAGTCTAGATGGATTAGGAAATTGATACTGTATTTAGAGACTTGTAGACTTGTAGTAGATTTTAAAACTAAAATGTCATAATTATAAGTCTATGGATATGAAATTGCTTTTGCTAGGCTAGGAATATTTAGTTCACTTATTTCTCAAGTCGACATTATTTTTAAAGAGCTAGATCTACTGTGTTACACGTAGCTTCATATACGCATACTCATCATAATACGCTTAGTGTAAGGCTGCTCACAGCTTACATACAAAACTTTGAAACCAATTTGAACCGATTATAATTTGAGTGTCTTCAAGGCAAGAGCGAATAGGCTCATAAACTAGTGCGCCTCACCATCAGAGATTGCATCACTGCTTACCCAGGTGGGATCGCAGTCAAGCACTAGTTTATAACAACCTTTCGAATGTCTTAAGTTACACAGTCCGACATAAGGTAATTGTCTTTCTATTGTGTCTCTAATTACGACATTCAAAGAGTTAAAAAAAAAACTCTACACGTCTGCGGTCAGTGAGCCTTATCTACAAAGCATAATTATTATCTGAGTAGCAAATTTGATAGCATGTAAACATCAAAGTAATATTTTGTTATCCACTTAGCCGGCCATATTGAATTAAGTGGCTTACTCGATACAGAATGGCAAAGCTAAATGAATTAAATCCAATAATTTCTACGTGATCTGTATTTTATTTGAGTGAACAAGTACTAATTAGGAATAATTCACTAGGTTCAATAACTCAATCGCCTTTGATCTGAAAATGTAAATAATTATATAAAGTAATACACATAAAGTTTTTCTTTATTTTATTGATTTGAATGACCTTATACAATATCACTATGATTATTATATATATTGAGAGCAGTGGTGGCCGAGTGGTAACGGCCCCGACTTACGAGTTTGTAGGTGACAAGTTCAAACCCAGCTAGGCACTTTACTTTTTGTAATTCATTTTATTACCACTGCTGTCAAAAATGGTGAAGGAAAACATCGTGAGGAAATCGGCATGTCCTAGAACCAAAAATTTGAAGACATGTGACATCTACCAACCCGCACCAGGCCCTCGTGGTGAATTACGACGCATTCCCTCTCCTAGAGAGGAGGCCTCAGTTCCAACAGTAGGAACATTATAAGGCCGACTACGCTATGCTAAAAGATTATATACAAATACTGCTGCTCGTAGACGCAAATGCGATGCATAGTTCTTTAGTTCAATTCTCATGTTGACCAAAAAGAGTGGTTGAATTTTTTTATTAGGAATAATTCTGTAGTTACTCGGAGTTTGGAAATTCGTAGTGTTGTATCTGTGTACCTGGAAAATTGCGTGAAATAGTTGGTCTTATGCTTGATCTCCCCCCACATGTATCGGATTCCTTCATCAGTCTATGAAATTGCACCTGTGTCTGCATATACTCTCGAGTATTAATAATGTCTTCTGCGTATATGGCTATATCGCTATTTAGGTTAACCACCATGATTGAAATTGGTCGGAAGGATTGTTATCATTAATCCGAATAACTTGATGTTGCAAAATTTCAACACTTCGTTAAACAAATTACTTACGCTAACAGTAGTTAATATTCAAGTTATATTCAAAGTTATGACCACCAAATAGCTATTCAAAGCTACAAACATGCCTATATATTCAAACTGAAATTACTCCTTCCCCGAAGAACTACAAAAGCAACCACTCAGATTGAAGTTGAATTTCTATTATTTAAACAATGATCGGTAATTTGTATTTTAGTTTATTATATTCCTATAATAAACTAAAATACAAATTTACCACACACAACACAACACAACAAACAACAGAACAGAACAGAACAGAGAACAGAGTTACCGATATTTCTTGGGTTTAAATTTAAAAAAAATTAATTAAAAGTAATGAATTGGGTACTAGACAACTGTTAAACATACTTAAATATTTCTAAATCTACACTAATATAATAAAGAGGTAAAGTTTGTTTTTATGTATTTTTGTTTGTAGGATCTCTGGAAGTACTGACCCAATTAATAAATTTATTTCATCCAATTATTATTATTTTTTCATCTCACATACATATTGCAGATTATAATACTCGTAAATAACATTCAGACACAGAACAAATGATCGTGCCTCATCAAGCAAACATTTGTCGAAATCGAACCCATGGCATAGCAGACTTGGAACACTAAGCTATTTTTTTAGTGCATTTTTGCTTTGACTCTCTTTTTTACTACAATTTTTTTATATAAAATCTGTGTACGCCCTAATTGTCTAACCAAATATTTTAAATATAATTTTCAAATATTTACGTAACGAAATCACAATAAGTATTTTCTGTTGTCTCAATGTTGACTCAATCAGTATAATCCCATACGGTTTTGGAGTTCCACTGTCAAGATAATCAAAGAATTTGACACCTAACCTTTTTTATCAGCATAACATATTGATTGTCGAGGTCTAAGGTCTTCCTAAATGATGTTTCGATCGGAATTAGTAGATTTCGGATAATAAGTAAAATAAAAAACTAAAAAATTAGCTAATTATTGAACTTGACCAGAGATTGCCTTAAATAAAGAGGTTTAAAAGGAAAAAGGGTAGGCCTTTGCTCAACTTTGGGACGCAAATAGACTAAAAAAAAAACTGCGGAACAAAATTTAATACAATTACACGATCCTAAATAATAAATTCTTTTTAAAAATTACTGGTAAGAAAACGGGTACGACCCGGTATTTTACGATATTTCTATATTACATTATTAAGTGTATCGAGTAAGTACCTACATAACAATAACGCAGATCGGAAATGAAAAGAATCAATAGTAAGTAGCTCCTAAATTTATGAATACTCAGCAATAGTCAACAAATATCTAACAAATTTAACCCAACTGTAGTTAGCTTTAGTTCCACTAACGGATTAACATATAGGATTTATTGCAGAAGTTTTGTTTGCTAAACTGAATCCTACATAAGCAAATTCATGATAGTTGTTTATATTATTTAGTACGATATATATGTTAAAGGGATATTACCCCTATGGGTGAGTCTCCCATGATACTCCTAAGACCCTACCATGAGCTCTTAATGCAATCCATTTACAACCTAAACTGAACTATTAAAGGGATGAAGGTAAAGAGCTTAATAGAAAAGATTTAGTTATTATTTAAGTAAAGTCTTAATGAATAAAATTCATAAACATCAAAGTTATTAACGTTTATTTATATCCGTTAAGACTCTCGATTTATGGAAATATTATACAAGCTACTGATTACGAATGAATACATTACAATCAAATGGGAAAAAAAACTGCGCGTAATATTATCTAGTAGCAATTTATTCTTATGAACGATTATTTCTATTATTAATTTACCAATTATGATCATTTTCTGTGGGCAATTTTGGGATTTCGATTTTTTCGACTTCAAAAATATGATCAGTAACGGGTACGGATAGAGCCTAATTTTTTTCTATTTTTGTACTAATTAACAAAAATATGTAAACAGTTATATGTCTATATCGATATCCGTTCCTCTTTCTTGCTCGCACAGATGTTATTTTAACAAGTCATAGTAAAACTCCTGATCTGTTGTAGAAACTATATTTTTATTTACAGGAAACTCTTTAAAAATTATTTGAACAAGTGAGCGAAAGTATTTTGAATTAGTAAAGTAAATAATTATAAAGATTATCATGAGGAACTGGACACAACAAGCATGTTGATAAACTCTCATGCCATCTTTATTAAGATGAAACATTTGATCTGTTATCGGTTGTTGCCAAAAATAATTTTACAGCAAACGATTAAATGAAAGTTTGGTTAAAAATATAGTAGAATAGAAATACTTTTTTTCGGATCAGACACAGCGCAACGGTTATAAACACAAAGTAAAAAAGAATAAATGTTCAAATAATATGAGTAGTAATGGCTGGGCTTACTATATTTTTAGCCTACATTCCAAGCCTTTATCAGCTTAAAACTTTGTTAAAAATATAGCAATATTTATTGCTATATTTTTAGCCAAAGTTTTAAGCATCTTTTTCAAAAATATTAAAAAAAGTGAGTAGGGTTTAATTAAATAGAAGTTAGCAAGACCAATCAACCCGCCGCCGGGCTTGCTGACAGTGAGCAATGGGTAGCTCGCTGTCCGGCCATCCGGTAACTGTCCGGACCAAGCCCAAGTCGTCGACGGCGCGCACTGTTCCCGCGCGCTTCAAGGAGTTGTCAGCAACAGCAGCGACCCAGCCGGATCGAAGCCTACAGGGGCCAGGGTTATCCGAAAGGGAACTCGAGCCCCGGTGAGAAGGCTAGAAGTAACGGGGTGGGCTTTTAGTCAGTGAGAGTCTGACACTATCTCTCGCTCCGCCGAAGAGCTGGGGTTGTCATTGGATGATTTTTCCCACTATAAAAAAAGACCAATCAGTCAAACTTATTAATATGTTCCACAAAAAGACTTAAAAGTGTTTATTTTTCTACGAGCAACAAAATTTATTCAATAGAAAATAACAGCTGATAAAGTTTTAAAAACGACTGAAGAGAAAAAAAAACTGTATAAATAAATATTGATAAGCCCTCACTAGACGACACACTCGAACTACTATACCTAACAAAACAACCCATCTGCTTGTAGCAAATGCTGATTGAATGAAAAACAGAACAACGGTTTAGTAAATGCAAGTCAAATTGTACTTTTCAAATACAAAAATATTGCGCAAAAATCCTGAATCTATTTTCACACAGTTTTATTTTTTTCTGACATCGCAGTACCTCATTTCCGAAATTTATCATTTCGATCTCTACTTACCCAGTAAGGGAAAATTGTAATTGATTCAGCCTACCAGAGCCTACCCAGAATCCACACAGAATCCAATTTGGAGAGTGGCTACTACGGTCACTATTACCGAATGAAATTTTGATTGGGAAAAAACATCAGTATAGATTGCTTTATGTAGCTCCCGGGTTTGTTCATAGATGGGCAGTCATTGTAATTTGTTTTTAGAGCGAATATTTTGTCATACGGACCAAATAGCACAATGGAAAAATAAAATAAATTATTTGTGGCGATGGCAAAAAATTCGATGTCATGTGACATCTTCCACACCCGCACTGGGCCAGTGTGGTGAATTCAAACCCATTTTCTCTATTAGAGAGAAGATCTGAGTTCTAGCTATTTAGTTCTAGTTATTTAGGAACATTTTAAGACTGATTATGCTCATGCTATTTTTTACAAATATTCCCCACTCAATATATTTTTTAAATAAATTGGGTGGGGAATGTTTGAGAGGTCCTGTGCTTGTTGCATCCATCGAATTTTCACGACCCTCAAAAAGAATCAATAAATTGTGTAAAATTAAAGTTTAAAATTATAAATATCAACTTTATAAGAAAAAAGACTTGTAACATTATTCAACCCATACTTAACCCCAGTGTTTCTTTCTTCACCATTAAGCATATAGCAAATTATAAAGGCTAATAAAACATTAGAAAAAATGTAATTCAAAATAAAATCAATCAAATAAACAAAATTCATCATCATCGTCATTATCGTTTCAGAGTCCTCCTCCAAGTGTCATCACACCGACAGGTCCTGTGCGTGTCACATTCTTCGGCTTCTACTACTACTACCATAATTATGAAAGGCTTTCCAGCGATGTGCCTTAAGGTCCGCGATTGCCACTCCAGAAACTTTCGATCCGATTAATATCTGATCTACGAGTAATGTGCTCAACCCAATGCCACTTTAGTTAGTCAATTCTTCAGGCTAGGTCAATACCCTTGTTTCTGCTTTGGATATCTTATTCTTGATTCGAACACGCAAATAAACTCCGCGTTTAAACCTTTCCGTTACTACCTCAAATAAAGAATATTATTAAGATAAAAACAAACCAACAAATCTAAAATATAGATCAGAGCAGATAGAGAATGAATGTTTTCAGTAAATTGATTCATAGATATGATAACATTTAATTTGACCTAACGTCTTATTTGGGTCAGCGAAATATTTCTACTGATGTTTCATTTCAATTTGTAGTTATGAAAACACCGGAGGATGTTGTGCGAACATCTGTAAATGAGAGATTAGCAAATTTTGACTGTCAATCAAAAGACGTAAATTGAAAATTGATAACAGAGATGATTGACATTGCAGGCATTTAAGAAAGAAACGATAATTATTTAACTATAGAGAATAATTTTGTTATTCAAGCTGTCGTTTTGATGCTTGACTGGCTATTTAGGTTATCGTCGCTTTCTATAATTGTAAAAGTGACTCAATTACTTAGGTACTGAGAAAGGTCTGGACTGATTACAATTTATAATCATAATTAATTTATTAATATTTATAACTATGTACTAAATATTAATGACTGTAGCTATTAGTAAAAACGGGATCGTATGTAAAATATGAGATTTAATTAGTTTGATATCATAAAAAGAAAAATCAATTCCAGTCTAGCTCACGGTGTCTACTCTCTTAAAGATAATGTAGAGCATGAAAATCACGAAAAGAAAATCGATGTCTAGAACAATTTATCATACAATACAAATAAAACATACATAAATGGGGTACATAGTTGTTTTATTTTTTGTGCACACATCCATTGTGCGTGCAGCTATGGAGTTGAGTTCTCTGCCAAAGTCTTTGTTTCCTATTAGCTACAATTTAGGGGTTTTAGGTCGAAAGTCAAGTAGAAATACTTTCGACCTAAAAACCCCTAAATTGTAGCTGATAGTGAAACTTTCATGCCTAGAAGTAATCTATTGAGATCACTATCGACCACATCATCGTTTACCATCAGATGAGATAGTGGTTAAGTGCGAGTCTATCAATAATATTTTTTTTGTGGATTCGCGTTGGTCCCGTTGGTCAAGATTTTCATTTACTGCATTATTATCGTTTCCACATTGTATTGCTTCGAACCAATCTGGCGACATTACAAGATAAACCAACTAATGAACACCCAAATACTACGACGCTACCTAAATTTAAAAGGCTTTTTAACGTATATAATAAGGTAGTTTTCAGGGTCAAAATAATTACATTTTATTTAGTCCGTATTTTAGATTATAGAAAAATTTTGGACACGTATTTTTTCTTTTTTCGAATAAACAAAAAATAACAAAGATATAGCCCATTAAAGTTACATGTGACGTCACCGCGTGCGAAAAAATGCAGCACGGCGCGGCGTGACGTTGCACGTAACTTATATGAGCTACATATTTGTTTTTTTTGTTTTCATGTACAAATCAAAATCAAAAAATTAAAATAAAAATTCAAATTTTTTTATTTGCAAGAAATACATTGTTTACAAGGAAAGATCTTATAACCTAAAAGTCACTGTATTATGCCTGCAAGCAAGCGTGCAAATTATTTATATTTATGTCATTAAAATATTTGTTACTTCATGCAATTAAATTATTATCATCATTTACAATTTTCATAAATTCGATTAATATTTAAATTATACACTTTTATTTCCAAATTCCATAAATTCTCTAATACTATAGAAACAGTTTTTTTGTAGCCACTCTGTCAATTTTTTGTTTTAAATATATTACCCTGTAACAATTTTAATTCATTTGGAATGTTATTATACATCAATATACACATATTATACACATTTTTCTTATAAATATCTTTATGACTGGCTGGTTGTTACAACAGGTTATGGAATTTAGCCCTTTTCTGCCTTGGCTGAACCTCACTACGTTGCTTAATAAAAAAATACGTGTCCCTTATTTTTAAATAATCTAAAAGACGGACTAATTACATTTTTTACGGCAACTAGCCTATTGACATCATATATTTGACATTTATAATACCATATATACATATATATTAAATAAATAAATAAGAACCTTTCAGAAATAACCACAACCACATTGAATAGTTGATTATTGATAAAATATTTAATTAGTTTATAGTGGCTTTTGTGCAGTTTTACGGAAAAGATGTCTTGTGCAAAGCCAGTACATATCCTAAGCAAATTATTTATTTAGTCCACGTCCGTCGAGCTTCAGACAGCCAATTGGAACAATAGAATCGGAAACAAGTCGTTTTATCTCTTATATTTTGAATGCACGCACAACTGCTTCTAAGTAGAACACAATAGTTTTAACCGTCTTTGGTGACTAGCCAAACTCTAGGAAAAACTATCCAACTAGAAATATCTGTTATAAAAAAAAAAACTAGTCAAAATGGCTTTTGTACCATCTCAAGATTTTATACAAAATAGATACATTTATTTACAAAATTTCATTTTGTATTTTATCTACAAACAAATATACGCATTTATTACATTCCTGTAATTACAAAAATAAACCGAAACTGGATCACCAACAAATTATTATTCTGGCAGCTATTTTTTGTATAATGCTGGCAAAAGAGGCAGCAGCACGCGCGAAGCAAATGGCCCTCGCGCCCCGGCCGGATTGGATTCGGATCCCAATATCCGGCCACAGCTTGCGAACAGCAAGCAATGATAGCTCGTGCGGACCGAGCCCAAGTCGTCGCCGGCGCGTTGTGTCCCACGCGTGCCTCAAAGAGTTGTCAGCAACTGAAGGGGCCCAACAGAGTCGAAGCCTACTGGGGCCATGTGTGATATGAAAGAGACCCCCAGTTTCTATTGTACAATGCTTTGGGCATCCTCTGTAATATCATACAAGTGCTTGTATATAAATAAATAAATCTATTACCAAACTCACCTTTTTTTTTTCCGATGGGAAAAATCATCCTATGACGACCCCAGCTCTTGGGCGGAGCGGGAGATAGTGTCAGACTCTTACTGACTAAAAAACCCATCCCGTTCCTTCAAGCCTTCATACCGGGGCTCGAGCGCCCTTTCGGATAACCCTGGCCCCAGTAGGCTTCGACCCGGCTGGGCCCCTGCTGCTGCTGACAACTCCTTGAGGCGCGCGGGAACAGTGCGCGCCGTCGACGACTTGGGCTTGGTCCGGACAGTTACCGGACGACCGGACAGCGAGCTACCCATTGCTTACTGTCCGCAAGCCCGCGCCTACGGTGGCCGGAAATCGGGATCAGTATCCCGGCGCCGGCGGCGGCGGCGATAACGCCGTTGCCTGATGCGTTCGGCCTCCTCCTTTGCGAGCATTACTGCTTCGCAGAAGTCAGCGACTGCCTGCCACTCCTCTTCGCTCCGGACCATGGCCTCAACCAAGGCCCGGCGCGAGAGGTCTCCGCCGCCGATCGCCCCCACGAGGGCAATTACCAAACTCACCTGTCGCAGGTCTGCTGAAAGAAGATTATTTTAAAATAAACAACACTTTAGTGCTCTTCTATATGTATTTTCTCTTTGTGTGTTTTGTGTCCATAAATTAGTAGATAAATGTTTCAAAAATCTACGTCCAGCATTTAGGTTTTGGTCCCAGACAGGCCCATTTACCATTGTAATTCCGTTCCTGTCTAAATGGGAATCCTAGTTTCAGTAATGGCCGTTTTCCGCCTCATGTAATCGGGTTATCTGCTCTCCGTGATATGACGGTATATTTTGTTTAAACTGTTTGGACTATAATACCATTAGTTTTTTAATTTGTACTAATACTAAAGGGGCTTGTTAAAAAAGGTCTTGTTATTTTTTATGTTAAGTTTTAATAAATAACTAGGTTTTGCCCGCTCGGCTTCGCTCCCGCTCTTCCCTACTCCACCCTACTATACCCTACTCTACCCTACTATACCCTACTCTACCCTACTCTACCCTACTCTACCCTTCTCTACCCTACTCTACCCTACTCTACCCTACTCCACCCTACTCTACTCTACCAAACTTCACATAAACCATCTACTAAATAGTCCGAACAAAGCCTAAAGATTTGGTTTGGATAGTTGAGCCCGTTCATCTACGAGTATATCTATACTAATTTTATAAAGAGGAAAGATTTGTATTTTTGTATGTAACGAATAAACTCAAAAACGAATGTGCCAATTTCAAAAATTCTTACACCATTGGAAAGCTTCATTCACCCTGAGTAACATAGGCTATATTTATTGCCCGTGCGAAGCCGGGACGGGCCGCTAGTGGTATTATGATTTTAATTTTAATCCATTTAATTATACATACACACTGTGTCTACACTTCTCATCCAACTCTCCTGTCGCAGGTCTGCTGGTAGAAATTTTGTTGAAATAAGCAGCACCTTTGTACTCCTCTATCTGTATATGTTCTTTTATTTAAAGTATTTGTATGTAGCAAATTACTATATAAGAAAATCTGATCTGAACTTTGACTATATTATTATTGCTCAACTGGACCTATTTGGCACCGCCGTGACACACACATTGCTAGTTGTCTCTTTTTTTATATATAATAATTTATTAGTCTACATGTTGTTACTACATTGTGTGTATCTACGAGTGTGTATGCCAAATAAAATAGTTTTCTTTCTTTCTTCTATATTTTAAGCTCAGTAAATATCCATCCACCTCATATTCAATCTGTAAACAAATTATCATCACATTTTCACTCAATTTAAACTATTTTGCAACAGAAACCTCAAGAAAAGATAGAGCATCTGCAAACTGCAGAAGTTCGGAATCAAATTCAAGTGATGCGCAAATAAATTGATTTATTAGTGAGAAACCTCAAGGATACAAAGTCGTGGTGTTATTTAGCAGGGCATTAAAATGCAACTGGCGAAGTTGTGGCAACTACGGCTGGGGTGGCAGGAGCTAAAGATACTGGAAGTGTAACTAAATTTTCGATAATCATAAGCATAGTCAGCCTTTAATTTTCCCACTGCTGGGACTCAGGCCTCCTCTCTCGGAGAGGGAATGAGCCGTAATCCACCACGCTGGCCCAGTGCAGGTTGGTGAATGTCACAAGTCTTCGAATTTTTTGTTCTAGGACATGCCGGTTTCCTCACGATGTTTTCCTTCACCGCTTTGAGAGCAGTGGTGATGAATCAACTTTTTCACACTAGTGTGAAATCAACAACTATTTCACACTAGTGTGAAAAAGTTGATTGCGTGATTGATAGTGGGTTTTCCAGTCGTCAGTATTCAGAAAAGACTCTTACGGACGAATTCAAGAGCAAAGTGCTAATAATAAATAAATTCTTTATCTCTTCACTAACACTTCTAGTTAAACTTTATGTCCTCAACAACGTACTTCGAAGACCTAGGTTTCAAGTTCGTGAATTCGAAACTACGGAGCCGCGGTTTGCACTTCAGCGTGCATCGCGATATATTGTAGCTATTAACACAGACATACATATTTGTTTGGCGATATTATCATGGAGAATGGGTTATTGATATCGAGTTTGTCGTTTCTGGATATTTTAATATTTGAAGTTGGATTGATAGCTCCTTCTTTGACAGTTTTATGACGATTAACAATGATGTTAGCTTACTGGTTAGTTATTTATAAATTCAAAACATTTTATTTCACATAGGCCTACATAGGCACTTATAAAACGTCAAAAGCTAGTGCACGGTTCCAAATTAGTCGTTTCCTATGGAGAAGAACCGGCAAAACACTCTATGGTTACTCTATTAAAAAACGTGGTAGATGTTACAATATTAATAAATACATAACGTACATAATTATAATACAAAAACACAAAGTGCACTCAGGCGAAGTACTCCTCCACATCGCTGTCATCCGGGAATGTGCCCAGAAGACTGGCAGCATTACCACGTTGAATGGCAATGCTAATTCTTTGAGCGAAGAACGAGCCAGCCCTCTGGTCACGCAAGGTATCAAATTAATAGGTATTATGTAAGAACAGTGTAGACCAGTCAATACTGTACACAAAAGCACAATAAAAGTAAATCATATTAAAGAAAAAGTAATTCGTAATATCAAGTAATCTGAGAGTTCGTGGGATAGACAGTATTTTCACATTCACATTACAAAAAAGAGGCTATATTTAAAAAGAAGCAAGAACAATATAAATAATTACAACTATCAATAAAATCATATCATTAATCTAATTAATCAATTACATCTTAATGACTGGATGTAAGGAAACTGACATGTCCTAGAACCAAAAATTTGAAGATACAAGAGACATTCAATAACGCAAACAACCATCACAATTTACTTGAAATGATTTTTTTTAGTTTTCGCTTTATAGACTTTTTAATTTCATTTTTATTTTAATTAAACTGTCAATTTTTGAGTTTTTTTTTATTTTTTATTATTTTTATTTATTATATTTCTGCTTATAACTTGTATGTGTAGTATACCGTAAATATTAGTAATATTAACCGATTATATAAAAAAATATCTTCCTGATTTCAAACCAAAACACCATCACGTTCGTCAAAACAAATTATAATTACCCCTAATCCATTTTCTCACAAATTAACATCACATTAGACAAACTCCATTAAGATTTCGTGAAGCTACAATAATCTCTTATTACATTAAGCACATTCATCTTAAAGCTGTCTAAAATTTCTGCAAAGACCCGCTGAGTGTCATCAAACTTTTGAACAATTATTTTTAAAGAAATGTATTTTTATTTGATTTGTACGGTTCCGTAATATTTTTAATGTCTATTATTTTACTGACAAAAAAAATCGTGAAATATATTTTTATGGAGCGCAGCGTTCTGGGTGTAAAAGGAACATCATAATCAGCCTTGTACTGTTCCCACCGCTGGAACTCAGGCCTCTTCTCTAAGAGAGGGATTGGGCCGTAAACTACCACGCGGGCCCAGTGCTGGTTGGTGAATGCCACACGTCTTCGAATTTTTGGTTCAAATACATGCTTCTCACAATATTGTCCTTCACCGTTTTGAGAGCAGTGGTGATGAATTAAATTACAAAAAGTAATGCACCGGCTAGATCTGAACCCGCGACCTACAACTCGTAAGTCGGGGCCGTTACCACTCAGCCACCACTGCTCTCAAAAAGAACAGACCGGTACGAAACAAGATATCATCATCAACAACATTTCAGCCGAGAGACTGTTAGATATAGGCCTCACCCAAGCGTCGCCACAATGACCGATCCTGAGCGTCTCGCATCCACCATATTCCCTCGACTCTCACCTGTAGCCTGATTCACGTAAAACCAAACAAGCCAAATATCGTTGAAGTTTTATAGTCGTTTGATCAAAGTCCTATCCAAAAACGGTATTCACGATCTATCGACTTGTTTCCAGTTACATTAATAAGTATTCTATTAGTTGCAATTAGCGTAGGGTTTTATTATTATTATTTTTTTTAATTTACTGTAATTATAGATTTTAGTTGTGTATGTAATAAGTTAAATTCATTTAAAGTTAATAAAGTTGCGTTATTTAGTATTCTACCAGGATAATTTAATACAGATTTTTTTTTAATCGACGAATTTCAAAACTTTAAAATCGATGTCGTTCAAACTCGATTGATAGATGTGAATACGGAAATGGTCAAAACGACTAAATCGCTACGATATCGTTACGGTTTTGATTACGTGAATCGGGCTACAGGACGCGAACCACGAGAATTTAACAAAAATAAGGGCAATACTGAAACTACCAAAAAATTAAAAAAAAATCTTCCTGAAAAGAAAAGAAAATCTCTCTATCGTATGACTAAAACAGAACCCTGAAAAAATTCCATATTGTAACGAGCTCTCGACGGAAGCCCTCCGCTTGCCGGCACCGACCACTCCGAGCGTCCGGGAGGCATTGTAGTCGGAACAAACTTTGGTGTCTGTATCTTTAGACTTGTTACACTTAAGTATGGACAAAGTTTTTATAGTAATAGTGTGGATTTTTCTGTTCATTTTTTTGTACAGTTAAGCACGGCGTTGCGACACCGGTACATGGTGGACATCCCACCCATACGTAGAAAGCGTTTCGGGAACACATTCATTATGCGCACAGCTAAGGAGTGGCATTCCCTGATGGAGTCTGTGTTTCCTGATAGCTACAACCTAGAGGTCTTTAAGTCAAGAGTGAATAGGTTACTTATAGGCAAGCGTGCTCCGTCGTTGACCATATCATCGCTATCAGGCGATACTACGGTGGTACCGTGAGGTATATAGTGGGTCTACGGGGCGCCGGTGTGGGCGCCGTAGCTGAAAAAGCAACCGGTGGCCATACTGAACGCCTGCCAGAGGGTCATGGCGATAAGGATGGTGCGGGGATACTGCACGGTCTCCCGCGAAGCGGCGAGCCTTCTGGCTGGCCTACCACCGTGGGATCTGGAGGCAACAGTCCTTGCACACATGCACGATATGCGTGTGGAGATGCAACGCCGGGGTGAAAGTCCGCTGCCGCGACAGGTCACGGCATGGCGGACAGAGCTCCGGCGGGATCTTATGGTGAAATGGCGTCAGCGACTATCGCAACCCAGTGCTGGGCACGCCACAATCGTGGCGGTAAGTCCCCTCTTTGAGGCGTGGCTGGAAAGACCTCACGGCGTCCTTACCTTCCGCATGACGCAGGTCCTTACCGGACATGGTTCGTTCGGGAGTTTCCTGCACCGGATTCGTGCGGAAGTGACGCCCGGGTGTCGCCACTGTGCGGAATGCCCGGAGGACACGGTGGAGCACACAGTTGAGGTGTGCCCTGCTTGGGCGGAGCATCGCCGTGCCCTCGTGGGGGCGATCGGCGGCGGAGACCTCTCGCGCCGGGCCTTGGTTGAGGCCATGGTCCAGAGCGAGGAGGAGTGGCAGGCGGTCGCCGACTTCTGCGAAGCAGTAATGCTCGCAAAGGAGGAGGCCGAACGCATCAGGCAACGGCGTTATCGCCGCCGCCGCCGCCGCCGGGATTCAGATCCCTATTTCCGGCCACCGTAGGCGCGGGCTTGCGGACAGTGAGCAATGGGTAGCTCGCTGTCCGGCCGTCCGGTAACTGTCCGGACCAAGCCCAAGGCGTCGACGGCGCGCACTGTTCCCGCGCGCCGCAAGGAGTTGTCAGCAACAGCAGGGACCCAGCCGGGTCGAAGCCTACTGGGGCCAGGGTTATCCGAAAGGGCACTCGAGCCCCGGTATGAAGGCTAGAAGGAACGGGGTGGGTCTTTTAGTCAGTAAGAGTCTGACACTATCTCCCGCTCCACCCAAGGGCGGGGGATGTCAATGCATGATTTTTTCCCACCATAAAAAAAAAAAAAAAAAAAAGGTATATAGTGGTCAAACGCGAGCCAGAAAATGTAAAAAAATCTTCTTGAAAAAAAACTAAAAGAAAAGAAAAAAAAGACGTTACACTTAAGTATGGACAAAGAGTGGAGTGGAGTTTTTACAGTAATAGTGTAGATTTTTCTGTTTAACCTTTCGTATGCCGTAATTAGAGACACAATTAAAAAGTTATTGTGTCTCTCGTGGATCCACGTTCCGGACACAACGGGTTAATTCATTTTTTTGCAGTTATGTAGTGGTACATAAGCGAGAATCAAAATTCATAATATTCAAGTCAACATTTTTCTGAGAATTGTTGCTAGTAAGACTGAAGGCCACCTAATGGGGCACCTGTGTGCAGTACATGTACTGTTGCCAGGTGTATCCGGAAGGCGGCGAAACTAATTATTTAACTTTTCATATAGGTACTGTCAATTAGTCAACTATATATATTTGATATTTATTAGTATATTTTTTTGTATTGTATGTATGTATTTGTGTTAACGTATCTTACTAGTATTATTTCTGATGTTTGTACACTGACAACCCTAAATCTATCTCCTTTCTTTCAGTCCATCCAAAGTTTGTCTGTATGAGATCACCCTGCGCGATAAGACCGCCCATTGTGCACTTATTCTTTTAAATGTATGTGCTGTATTTCTGTTTATGTGGTGTACAATAAAGATTATAATAAATAAATAAATCAGAGACACAATACTAAGACAATAGATGCACGAATGCGTTCGCTTGAGGCACAAAATCTTGGAGTTTTATGAATTAAGTTTGTTGTCGATTATACTAACATAAGTTTAGTAATACGGTGGATTTTATGGGTAATCTGCCTGAATTAAAGATAATTAAGTTACTTCTCGTTGACCCAGAATCCTGACATTCGGCATAAAGTAAGGTCTTACAACACAGGTATAGGAATATAGGGCCGGTTTATGCACGTCGGGGCCCCTAGGCAATACACGTCTCGGGGCCCTCTACCCTTTTCTGACTTCTTATTATATTTTGTGTCTTACATAAATTTATTCATAATTACGTTGTTTTTAGGGTTCCGTAGTAAACTACGAACCTTTATAGTTTCGTTTAAATCGACAAAAATGGTTTATATTGGTATTAAACGGATGGGTTTAATTAGTTTTAAACCGGCCTTACATCTGTAATCAGGTGAATAAAATATGTAAAAAATAAAAAACTTACGTAGATATAATAATTGTAACTTCAGTTTATGAAACTTTACACTATTTTAATTTTCTCATCGTTTCATCGATTTTCTCGAAGCCCGAAGCACTTCTGCAGGCTTTACAAATAAATATCCAATACTAAGATCTAAAATCGTAAGTTTTCAAACACAAACTGTAAAACTCTCTTTTTTTTTCACGGCCGTAAAGCTCTCCAAGAAATTCGTCGAAGTGAAAATTCAACGATTAAATAGTACGAAAATGTTGTCTGTGATACCTACGTATTGAACAAATCGGGGAATGCTCCGGTCATGCGAACGAACTAGTACTGCCGATCTTATGAAAGTAGCGTGGCCATAGAATATGGTACCTTTAAAAATCCCGTAAAAATAAATATTATTCTACAATACGTTTAGCAGAAGATCTTCGTTTTATGAATTAAAAAAATATTTTAAAATATTGATTTAAAAAATTTGCAGTGTTTTACACGGGCGTATAGTAATATTTCGAACTGTGTTTCGTTTTTCCATGTAGTTGATTGATTCAATTTTATATTATGTAAATTGATATAAACAAAATTATCAACAAAAGCCAATGAATATGCTCTGCACTCACACGTTGCTAATGAAAGATTGTTTTTTTATTAACTCCGTCTGTTGACAGCTTTTCCCATAATCCAATGCTAGGATTGCTCATCAAAATTTCACATTATTTTTTTACTGTTTATAAAAAGTAGTTTATTTTTTTCCTGAAGCGCGGGGCCCCTGAACCTGGCGGGGCCCCTAGGCAGTTGCTTAAAGTGCCTAATGGATAAAACGGCCCTGAATATGAAAACAGTTAATTTGTAGTTACATCACATAAAAAAGCTATTTGCGAATAGAAAAAATCTTCGAGTCTTGAATCAAAATATAATTTATATAGGTCAGTTTTTACTGACTTAATAATATGCTGTGGACATAATTATCATAGTAATATGACGACACGTTCAGTGTAGTGGTTGAGCAATTGACTGGTGCGCAGCGTGTCGCGATATTGATTCCTGAAAGGAACAAATATGTGCATGGCCTACAGATAGTTGTTTCGAGTCTCAAACTCAAATACACAAAACACTCCGACTTATGTATTTGAGTTAATATATTTTATGTACGCAGCTGTGATACTCCTAAAGAAGGCGCCTGAAAGCCGTGGAATAAAGTACATTGAACTTTTACTAATATCTCTGCGTACGTACCCCAAAAATAAGCAATGAATTGCTTTTCAATACTAGATCATGTAAAGGATCACGATATATTTTTTGTTATTTTTTTTTACAATGGATAGGCTCGCGTTTGACCACTATCTCACCTGATGGTAAGCGATGATGTGGCCGACGATGGAACATGCCTGCCTAGAAGCAATCTATTCACTCTTGACTTACCGACCCCTAGGTTATAGCTATCAGGAAACATAGACTCCGGCAGGGAATTCCACTCCTTAGCTGTACTGTGCTGTGCTGTGTGTCCTTAGCTGTGTGTGTGCTGTGTGCTTATATGTCGATTTAAGACAGCTTTATGTCTTTATTTCCGTTTTTGAAATTAAGAATGTCAACAAATGTAGGAGTGTCACCGTTATTCCACTTTTATCTGGCCTAACCTACCTTAAAATAGACCAAGTTAAAAAGAAATATTAAAAACCTCTGTTCAACAATTTATCGTCATTCGGCACAGATTGTATAGACGTAATACTAGTAAGCACACCCATTCATTCCAAGACATGACTTAAGAAAAATCTTTCCCTACTGAAATAATTTCCAACGCAGAATTCCGTCCCCCAATCACACGCATCACTTCCCATACATACCACAGAATTGTGCATCTACCCACACATTTAGTCCACATCGCCACACAGTGGGTAGCAGATACGCTTCAGGAACTGTTGGTAGGTACATCTTGAACTGTTAATTTGTCTTTGTCATCGCTGTAATTTCAACGTAGATTTGGGTAGGGTGCGAGTGTTAGCGGGGCGGAATTGGGTGACCATGCTTCCCCTGCTCTCTGTCACAGTGTTCCTTCAGTTCACAATTTTGCCAGGGCTACAGTAAACTCTTCGAACAATTTGAAGCCTTAGCAGGCATAAGCCCTAACTGGCTCTATCAATTTCACTCGGGCTTGGTCCTTACCGAACAGCAGGACAGCGAAATATCTATTTCTTGCCGTTAGTAAACCTGCACCTATGGTGGCCAGACGCCTCACTGACTTCTCTGACGTAGTAATATTATATCCTACTTTTTTAACGATTTTTCTTACTACCAAACGAGACAGACCATCTTCTATCAGTCATTCAGTCCGCCTTTGTACAATCAATTCTGCGTTTACAAACACGTAAACGTATACGAGACACTCAGATCAGATAATGGTCCCGTACAGTAATGGCACCCGTGACATTTCAATAGCTCAACCCTAGTTATGCTGCAAATGAATTAAAAATACTCCACGACATAAAAGTAATCAATGACTTTATACGACTCACTTTTTTCAAAGTTATTGACTTAAGAAAGTTAAGATAGCCCAGTCAATATTTATAACAGGTCAGCAAAAATCTTTTCATCCCACCATCTCGGAAAGAGAGTTTTTGCTCTTCGGTATCTGAGAGCAAAAGCCGTTTTTATTCTCTAGAGAGATAAAGTAAATTAAATTTAGAACATCGCGTGTACTATGTTTATGTATTCAAAACATCATTAAACCTATTTACTTCTACCTCCATGGTACCAAATTCGTCATACAACTTTTTTTTAATTTGTTAAAAACTCAGACTCAGAACCTTTTTGGTGTACTTTATTTTACATTTAGTCATTTCCTCGCTGAGGTGGAATGAAAAGTTACGTGTTGCACTCGACTGCAAAGATTTTTCACCTCGTGCTCTTTTGATTCTCTCGCTAACGCTCAGGATTCTAATTCTTGAGTCACTCGCTACGCTCGTGATTCAATTTTAGAATCCTTCGCTTGCTCGGTCATCAAAATTGAGCACGCGGTTAAAAAGCAACTTTGCACTCTTGTATAACAAATAACTATTAAAGAATATTTTGATAGAAGAAAATGAAATTGCCAAACAGTTCACTTTATTACGCAACGTGTAAGTTTTCGCAAACTACTTTAGGTAACACTTGAACTGTTAATTTGTCATTGTCATCACTTTAATTTCAACGGGGATTGGGGTTTGGTCTGACTGTTAGCGATTGATGTTATTCTTTTCTTTGTGAAACAAATATAGTTTGACCTGTTTTCAATGTCACTTTTTAGTCTTCCGTGAAGGCGGGTTTATCAAATTTTTAGAGTAGTAAAAAAACACTATCTATATTGAATAAGTTTCTTCTTCTTCCTGCCCTTATCCCATATTATTTAGGATCGGAACAACACATTTTTTTCTTCCATTCTATCCTAACACACTATCACTAACTCCCTTTTCTTTCATATCACTCCTCATTCCTCACACAATTCATCCATCTTTTCTTTGGCCTCCCTCTCCCTCTCCATCCATATGTAGATGGCATACTCAGAACTATTTTAGTAACATGCGTTTCATCAATTTCTCTTCACATCACCACACCAAGATAAAGATTTCCTTTCATCTTTTCAGTCCATATGGAATTAGTTCATAAATGTAAAAAGAATCCCGTATTTTTTTTTAAAGAGCGTCGTATCTGCTAAACCGATTTAAATAAAATGTAACTTACTTATGTAGAACTTGTAGAAAGTCTTAGATATTTTTTTTATTAACATTACAAGCTGATGAAGTGGTGAGCAGGGGCTTTATAAATATATATTGAGCTATTACAGAAATAATTTTGTAAGCGACAATTAGTATTTTTTGCAGGAATAGGATTTCTCTTCCTTATAGTATTTAAGAGGGTCCTTTTGCACTCGCCTATCGTCAACGCAATCCAACGCGATAACCTAATTGCTCTCTCGCTTCTTAAGAAGATTTGATATGTCATTATGAAAACGGAAATAATTTTTCTACAAAATCATTATTTTCTCAAAACACAGTTTTATAGAGTAACCGCTATTGAGCTTACGAGATGATTCATAAGATATATTTAGTGTATATTATATATGGGTGATCCTCACGGGTTTGCGGACAGCGAGCAATGGGTAGCTTGCCGTCCGACCGTCAGCAACCGTAGGGGCCCAGCAAGGTCGAAGCCTACTGGGGACATGGGTGATGCGAAAGAGACCCCCGAGGCCCTGGAACATTGGAAAAGAAGGAACGGGATGGGTTTTTTAGTCAGTAAAAGTCTGATACTATCTCCCGCTCCGCCCAAGGGCGAGGGGTATATCTGGATAATTTTTACCAACGAAAAAAAAAAAATTATGAATAAGGAAATATTTTTTTTCGAAATTCAGTTTGAATGAGAGCTTCCGAGAGCAAAATAGATACTTATGATTCATGAGATATATTTAGTGTATTATCCTAAATGGGTGATCCTAAATAAAGAAATAAATCGCGAACACTGAAGCCATTCCTTATGGCGGCGACATTAATAGCTTTTGCGGTTACTTGTGAGTCACGCTCCATTTAAATATGTACATGAATAAAAGTTGCGTAGAACGTGGGAGCTTACCTAACTTTAGAGTATTACATCTTTTACATTTGATTTATTCCGAAGAATAAGATGTTCGATATCTGTATTATTTTTAGGTACAATAAACTTGTGAAGAATTGTCTGTTTTTTTTTTTTGCTTTGCTGTTCTATATTTTTATTATTATTATTGATAGGCTCGCGTTTGACCACCATCTCACCTGATGATAAGCGAGGCTGTGGTCGACGATGGAGCACGCTTACCTAGCAGTAACTTCACTCTTGACTTAAAGACCCCTAAGGATATGATAGCCACAAATCAGGAAACACAGACTCTGGCAGGGAATTCCACTCCTTGGCTATACGCACAATAAATGTATTCTATATTTCGAGGCTACGTTGGGTAATCGGAGAAAAGAGAGCTTAATTGTAGGGATTAACTACCGAACATGAATGCCGCATGTCAGATGAACTTTGGGCTAGAAGAGCCACTTATTAGGTCCCATTAAACGCAAGGCGACATCGCGGCAGACCAAGGCAAAGGTGAAGATGCAAGCATGACAACTACCGGAGGGACTGACTCGCAATGATTGGGGACAGACGTGTGTGGAAAAGAGAGAGGGAGCACTGGGACATAATAGACTAACAACAAGATGCGATAACACACACATATTTTCCTGTCCAATTTCGCATCCGTCTTTCTTAAAACTGCTACCAAAAACTACATAAATCTGTAGTTCAAAAGCGCATTCCATTCCGAATAGCTTCCAATAAATCTTTTAAAAAGGTGAAGTGGTGATTTCAGCAAAAGATGTCGCTGTTCACGACAGGGCCATTGATGGCTTCCAGTGACAAATTACGCTTTTCTGCCGAACACAGGTGAATGAGGCATTAGATGGAGATTTCTTTGAATAACTTATTATGTGTACTAGGGTTTTTTATTGGCGGTAATGTTGATGCTTATAGGCAAATTAGTGTTCTGTCTGCTGTGAAGAGTTCTTACATTCTAAAAGATACCTGGATTCTCGGGGATAAAATTAAATGATAATGATAAATGATATATATTTTGCAAATAGATTTAAAAACACTTTTACACGTCATTTTTTTTCGGCAGTTTATACTAGATGAGGCCGGTGTTTCCTAGCTGACTACCACGAGAAGAAACACCGAAACAAACTCAGGGGTCAAAGTCTCTTTTACCTTTCAGTAGTGTAAATTAAAGACACAATAGAAAGACAATGGGTGCGCGAACGCCGGCGTTCGCTTGGGGATTCATGAGTTAATCATACAGTAAATATGTAATGATAAGTAAGTATGTATAAGTTTTACAATAATCCTTTAAACTGAATTTCAGTCACGGTGGCCAAACTGAGCTTGAGCAGAGATTTATCGAGTAGGTAGGTACTCTGCAGTTTCTTATGGTGCACAATAACTAGTATGCTTAAAGACACAAAATATTATTAAACTCCAATTTTGATGACCCATCATCAGAACTGGATTTTGATAAAAATAGGACAAATGTAAAAGAGGGTACGTCATCTATAGGAACATATAATAAGTCTGTAGAAGTTTTTGTTTCATCGACCGACATTGACCGACATTCTGACAATTCAAATGTGCCTGTAATTGGTCTGTTTGAAATAAACGTTTCCGATTTCTGATTTCTAATCACAATTGCTTGAATATATTATGTCGAAAGATATAATATATTGACTGTAGTAAAAATAAAAAAGTAAAAAAAATATAACGATAGAAGCCTTGCAAATATCAATGACATGACATTCTAAATGACAGCATTTAATTTTTTAATCTTTTGAGAGTTAAAAAAACATGTAAATATTTCCTCGAACAAGTTTTGTAAACTATTCGAGCAAATCAAGGAACTAAGGAATGCTACCTGAATAACTCTGTCTAATTCCGGCCTTTGGCGATAAAGAACATCTGAGTTAGCCACGTTAGCTTTATAATCTAAACACATTTCCGCTTCTAAACCCCACACAGTACCTACCAACAAGAAATACCCTCTATAAAATTCTCCACACCAACTCACTCTGACCTCATAAACTAGAATCATGAACTATCAAAGAATTATAAAGCTGAACAGTTTTGAGTTACGATCGGAAGGAGACATATTGCTTGTTCCTCGTTCGACGTACTTTAGATTTGATCCTGGAGACTTTACTACTGATTCATATTGGATTTTTGAGAAGAAGGAAACATTTCTGTTTGATTAGGTTTACCTGTGTTTTTGGATTTTTGTTACCAGGAAATGTTTATACTTTAAAAGTAAGAAGGGTTTTTTGTAAATAGGAAATCGTTTAATGACATCTCCTTTATTGAGCGGAGTGGGATGGCGTTTCAGAATTTTTCCTGACTAAAACTCATTCCTGTTCCTTCTTTGTCTTCGTTCCAGGGCCCCAGTAGGCTTTGACCAAGCTGGGCCTCTACGTATTTGCTGACATCTCTTGGAGGCGCGCGTGGAAAACTACGCGCCGTAGACGACTTGGGTTACCGGACGGTCAGACGGCGTGCTACCCATTGCCCATCGTCTATAAGCTCGCGCTTATGATGGTCGGGGATCAATCTGTGACACCCGACGCTAGGATGTCTCCTATTGCGGTAGCTGGAGCGTGAAGACTATCGCAGCGGCTGGGATATGAGGATGTATGTTCCCGTACTGTTGCAGCCGTCTCTTTGGCTGGTCAGTCTCTGAAGGCAATCTGTCTAGTTTTCCACCAGACAGTCACCAGGTCATTAATCCACCTTACGTGAGGCCTTCCAACGTTGCGTCTACCGGTACGTGGTCACCTCTCTAGATCTTTTCGCCCCCATCGACCGTCTGTTCTGCGAGCAATGGACGGATAGATGCGAGATGGCTAAGACCAGTGGTTATGGTGACACTTAGGGAAAGCCAAGCACGTCTTTCGGCTGAAACGATAATGATTATGATTGCCTTTATTGGGGTTCCAAATTAGTGAATAACAAAGGTAAGTCTTCCTAAGTAGAGTTCAAAAACATCTTGCACTTATTTTCTCGAACGTTTTGCACCTCCATTCGTTCTGATCCCCAGACTTACGGGCTCTTCAAAGATATATTGGCGTTTGAACATATGGAACATTTCCTGTTTTATGTTATTTAGGTGGAATTTAGAATCTTGTTGAGTGAATGAAAACCCTGTTAGTAGCTTATTCGCTCCTAATTAGTATTACAATTTTGAATACACCTCTGATCCTGTCATACAGCATGGATTAAAATGTTAAGCTGTGAAAAAAACTCATAAAAATATTGCATGTAGTGAACATGACAATGTTGAGATGGTTGTGTGGTGTGATGAGAATGGATAAAGTGAGAAATGAATATATTAGAGGGGATTTGAAAGTGGCGCCAGTGACTGAAAAGCTGAAAGGGAATCGTTTGTTTTGATAAAGTCATATGAAGAAGAGAGATGAAACGCATGTTACTAATAAAGTTATAAGTATACATGTAGATGGTGAGCAAAACATGGATGGATAGGGTGAAAAGTGATATGAGAGAAAAGAAAGAAAAAAGGAAAACAAATATAACAGAGAGTTCGAGATAGCGTGACGGTTGACAAGACGGAATGGAATAAAAACACGTGTTGAGCCGAAACCAAATATGATGTTACTATACCTCTAATAGAGAGCAGTGGTAGCCCAGTGGTAACGGCCCCGACTTACGCGAACTACTTTGTGTAATTTTTTTCATCACCACTTCTTATGAAATGATGAAAGAAACCAGAATGTCTTAGAATAAAAAATTTGAATCTGCACTCGGTCCGCATGAAAAGTCTTGGTACCTGTAAGAATACAAAGAATACAGCTAGGGAGTGGAATTCCTTGCCAGAGTCTGTGTTACAACCCGGGAATCTTTAAGTCGAGAGTGAATAGGTTTCTTCTAGGTAAGCGCGTTCCATCGTCGACCGCATCGTCGCTTTCCATCAGGTGAGATAGCGGTCAAGCGCGAACCTATCTACAAAAAAAAGTGTTTTAATATTGAGATTTTGTATTAAGAGCTATTCTACTCGCAGAATTTGGGCATTTGTGAGTATTTCTTAATTTTATAAACTGACCTTGCCTCGAACCTGAAGATTAAATTCACGCAAGTGAACGTGTGGGGAAACTTTAAAAAAAAAACCTTTAAAAATCTTATTAGATATTATTTAACGAATTTTTTTAAATACGTAAAGCAAATAAGTTATTCCGTAACAGGTCATGAAGAACCTCAAAAATTTTCGAAAAAATAGCCTTAGACCTTAAAAAATCTTTAATTAAATTCACACAGGTGAATGTGTTCAGAAACTCCTAATAGGTCATATTCTCAACAAAACTTTTATTTGTAAAGGACAGTTATTCTATAATAGGTCACAAACGAGTGTGCTCTACAGTTACACAATTTAATTCCGCCAAGTCCGTTCCATCATCGGACCACAAGACGTACGGCGTTGCGCCACCGGTACATGGTGGACATCCCACCTATACGTACAAAGCATTTTGGGAGTACATTCATTATGCGTACAGCTAAGGAATGGAATTCCCTGCCGGAGTCTGTGTTTCCTGATAGCTATAACCTAGGGGTCTTTACGTCAAGAGTGAATAGATTGCTTCTAGGCAAGCGTGCTCCATCGTCGGCCACATCATCGCTTACCATCAGGTGAGATTGTGGCCAAACGCGAGCCGATCCATTATAAAAAAAAAAACAAACGGTCTTATAAGACCCAAAGTCGCATCGTCTTCCTCCAAAAAGTCAAACCCAAAATAACACTTTTTTTGTAAGTTGATAATTCGATTGCCATATATCAGGGTAAAGAAGTAAGACCATATGTCACGACAAAAAGGGAAATAAACTAAGGGGTTCAAGATTTATGACTTCGGAAGTAATAATAATGTAGAAGAGATAGGCTGAGGTAAATTTGTGTTTTTATGTAATTGGTTAGTAAACAAGGTTGTGAATCATCTTTTTTGGGAGGAAGAGGGGGGTAGGAAATCGTCAAGTAACTCCTTCTGCTCTAAGTGCAATGAGAGGTTTTTTTTTTAATTGGAGGGTAAAAATCATCCAAATGACATCCCCCACCCTTCCATCCCGCCACCTTAGCGGGAGATAGTGTCAGACTCTTACTGACTAAAAAAATACACTCCGTTCCGTCAGTTTAGTTGGCCTTATTATGAAGTGATAAATTCTAAGATAAGGCCTTCAGTTTAGCCATTCACCCCATTATTCGACAGTTAAATTCCAAATTCAACGTTTGGTATTTCGACGACGGTACCCTAGGAGGCGATGCAGATACAGTTTTAAATGACTTACACTTTCTAAAAAATGAACTCCACTCAATATGACCTGATCTAAACCTTTCAAAATGTGAACTATTCTTATCTGACAGCACCGACAGACAACACACCCTTTCCAAATTTAATACAATAGCCCCAGAAATTAAAATTATAGAAAAAAGCTCTCTTCGCCTCCTGGGGTCTCCTATTTTCGAAGATTCCTTTCCCAACTTTGTCGAGGAAAAAATTCAAAATTTTAATGATGTTTCGAAAAGATTACTCCAATTGAACATGCATTCGGCCATCACTATAATTCGTTTCTGCTGTTTCGGCCCTAAATTAACTTATTTCCTTCGCACTTCTCATTTATGGAAACACCCCCAGCTTTTGGAAAAAATGGACCAAATTATTCGGCATACTCTGACATCAATTTTAAACGTAGCCATGGATGACCGAGCTTGGGCTCAGGCTACTCTTCCTATCCGTATGGGTGACCTCGGCGTCCGCAAAATTTCGAGTATTAGCTTACCAGCCTTAATATCCTCGGTTCACGGCACTGAGAAATTAATCAGGAATATTCTATCTCCCTTACTGAATGATTTCAATATGCCGTGCTTCATCGAGGCTATAGATGCCTGGAGACTCGCTTGCCCGAATTCTAATCCGCCCGACGAACCATCATCCCAAAGACGGTGGGATGAGCCGCTCTGCAAAGTAGTTCAGGAAAACCTGATTGCAACATTTACTGCTCCTGCAGAGCGAGCGCGCCTGCTGGCTGTGGGAGAGTGGGAGTCAGGTCTCTGGCTTCACGCACTACCGTCGTCGAACATTGGCACCTTGCTCGATGATAACACTTTCCGCCTCGCTGTTGCCTTACGTCTAGGTGCTCCATGCTGTTCTCCTCATCGCTGCCACTGTGGCGAAGTCGTCAACAGCCTCGGACACCACGGTCTGTCATGCAGCCGTAGTGCGGGTCGCATAGCGCGACACGCGAATATCAACGATATAATCAGACGCGCTCTTGTCACCGTCGGCGTTCCAGCCGTATTGGAACCCCATGGCCTGGCACGCGACGATGGCAAGAGACCGAACGGCATGTCGTTATTCCCTTGGAAGATGGGAAGGCCTTTAGTATGGGACGCTACTTGTGTCGATACTCTTGCGCCTTCACATCTTCCTAGCTCGTCGTGTCGTGCTGGTGCTGCCGCTGCGGCTGCGGAGAACCTCAAGCGGCGGAAATATAACAACCTTGTTGGAAGTTATATTTTCGAACCGTTTGGGGTTGAAACTCTTGGATCGTGGGGTCCGAGTGCTCACAAGTTGTTTAAAGATCTATCGAAACGTCTAGTTGACACTTCGCGTGACCCAAGGGCTGGCTTTTACCTCGGACAGAGGATAAGCATTGCCATACAGCGTGGCAATGCCGCCAGCCTTTTGGGCACATTACCAGTCGACAGCGATGTGGAAGAGTTTTTTGACGCCATATTTTAGTTTGATTTTAGTTAGTTGTAATTAGCGTAAGGTTTTATTATTATTATTTTTTTTAATTTAGTGTAATACAGAAATTGAACATTACATTAAAAATTATATAAAAAAAAAAAAAGATAAGGCCACAACATCAACATTGTTCGGAACACCGCGAGGACACGGTGGAGGTGATGATTTGAAGATGATAAAGGAGGGATTCCTTTCATTAAAACTGATTGTCTATTGAAATTTATTACTCCAACAAATATTTAACAATCAAATAATTTTTGCAATGTATTATTATAATTATTTTGGACATGCATGTAAATTCACTATAGGTACCTACATTTTATTATATACCCTAAGGGTAGGACATTGCTGTTCGTAAAATATTTAATTAACACCATCTGTATTAGTTACAATTGCCTATAATCCACAATAAATGTGATTTGATTTGATTTTTTTTTATAATGGATAGGCTCGCGTTTGACCACAATCTCACCTGATGGTAAGCGATGAGGTGGCCGACGATGGAACACGCTTGCCTAGAAGCAATCTATTCACTCTTGACTGAAAGACCCTAGATTTAACATAGTAGGGCCCCAGATTTACATTAAACTAACGCTTTTTTGAAATCCTGAAGATCGAATGTAGTTCACAAACGAACTCGATGAAAACACCTCTTCCGTATTTACGAGTAAAATACTGAATACACGTACTTCGTCTATTTTACATACAAAATTCTCAACAACCACACAAACATGTTACCGAAACGAAACAGGAACAAAACAAACAGTGCGATAGGAACTCGTGACGAAGTGGGAAAAACGTAAAAAGTTTGAATTTAGAGGTAGATCGAGTTAGGGAAATGATATTGTGGTTGAAGTATCGACAAATAAGTGTAGTAGTAAGAGAGTAAATTAATAAACATAAAAAATCATAATCAGCCTTATAATTCGATTGCGAGGATGCATTTTCGAGAGTGTGCGCAGGAATTGCGTGACTTGATTCTGCCATCTCAATTCTTTTTTTTTATATAATGGACTAGCTGTCCGCCCGCGACTTCGTCCGCGTTTACTTCAGTTATCACAAACTAGACGTGTTTTCCCGTAGGAATAAGATGTTTTTCCGGGATAAAAAGTAGCCTATGTTCTTTTCCATGTCAAAGGCTATATGCATGCCAAATTTCATCCAAATCTGTTCAGCCGTTTATGCGTGATTAAGTAACAAACATCCAAACATCCAAACCTCTACACATTCACTTTTATAATATTAGTTAGGATAGACTTGCGTCTGACCACCATTTCACCTGATGGTAACCGATGATGTGGTCGACGATGGAGCACGCTTGCCTAGAAGTAACCTATTCACTCTTGACTTAAACACCCCTAAGTTGTAGCTATCAGGAAACACAGACTCCGGCAGGGAATTCCACTCCTTGGCTGTGAGCATAATAAACGTGTTCCTAAAACGCTTTGTGCGTATGGGTGGGATGTCTACCATATTCCGATGGCGCAACGCTGTACGTCGTGTGATCCGATGATGGAATGGTCTTGGCGGAATTAGATTGTGCAATTCCAGTGCACACTCCCCGAAATGTAAACGATAGCAAACCGACAGACTAGCAATTCGGCGGCGATGCTCAAGGCTTTGGAGTTTCGACTCTTCAAGTGCATCATTGCCGATGATTCTACCATCGGACAACCCGAAGTACGGCGAATATCCACCCTTACGTTGTTGAAACCTCTACGGTCCGGACAAAGCGTTTCGCCTCGTCGTTTATACCGCGTACGTCGTAGGACTGGAACAGTTTGCCTGCTGCAGTCTTCCCGATCGATTATAATTTGGGTGTCTTCAAGGCTAGAGTGAATAGGCTCTTAATAAACTAGTGTGCCTCACCATCACAGATTACATCACTGCGTACCATTAGGTTTTTTTTATGGTGGGAAAATCATCAATGACAACCCCCGCTCTTGGGTGGAGCGGGAGATAGTGTCAGACTCTTACTGACTAAAAACCCACCCCGTTCCTTCAAGCCTTCATACCGGAGCTCGATCTATCTTTCGAAGCTAACCCTGGCCCCGGTAGCTAACCCTGGCCACGGTAACTAACCCTGGCCCCGGTATGCTTACCATCAGGTGGGATCGCAGTCAAGCACTAGTTTATATCAATTTAAAAAAAAAAAAAATGAAAGCTGCGTATCCAACTCGCACTTAAAAGGTTTTATACAAAATTAAGTAGTCGCCACAAAAGATAAAATGTATGCATATCTTTTTAAGTACATCTTCATAAAAAGTGATTAATCTTCCATAATGTCTTTCAAGTTTATCTTTATGAAAGTAATTAAACGTTTCAAAGTCATATGTAGCAAAAAACTTTGAAATTACATCGTTGAAAACTCATTTGTTAGTCGAAAATGACTTGGCTATGGGATAATAAATGTGTTTCTTCAAAAAAACTGGTCAAGTGTGAGTCGGACTCACGTACTGAGAGTTCCGTACAAACTTACGCATGTAAATAGTTTCCAGTGGGATTTCATTATGAAATGGTGACAGCAACTGTCATCCAGTACTGGGTACGTTATAATTTATGTTGGTAAGTCGCTTTGAAGAGTCATAAGATTCAAAAGTACAAAAAAAATCAAAAGTTTTTTATTTCACATAGGCCTACATGGGTACTTATAAAACGTCAGAAGATAGTGCACGGTTCCAAATTAGTCCAAATTGTGGTGTAAGACCCATATTAGTCTCTTTCAGCAGTGGCTGGAAAGACGTCACGGCATCCTCACTTTCCGTATGATGCAGGTCCTCACCATACATGGTTAGTTCGGGAGGTTTCTGCAGCAGATTTGTGTGGAAAAAAGCCCGACATCGATTTCAACGTTACAGCACCGTGACGTAAACATTCACGTCATTATGCTGTGCCGTAGCACGTTACATCGTTAACGTGTTTATGTGTTTGAGCCCATACTTCATTCTAGAATTATGGGCTCAAGGATTCTAAGTCAACGTAAAGTACCTACCGTATTATTTTTGGTTTCCTAGCGAGTATCAAAATATGCGCCTAAACGAAACATAGACGGTTTCATTTTAAGATTGGATTGACTTAGAAGTCTGACGGTCTGACAGACAGACGGACAGATGGATAGACGGACAAACGGATAAAGGGATAGACAATAAAATTATCCTCTAAGGGTTCCGTTTTTGACGACTGAGGTTACGGAACACTAAAAATAAGTACTGTATGGTGATTTTTCGTTTAAAAGTTATGGTTGGGTATATTACCCAAAGTGACTTTGAATAATTAAGTATTCTTTTTGTAGAACCACATCATCATCATTCTCTTCTAAGATCTTCCTGACCAGAAGTCCAGAAGAAATTACAGTAAGATTGGGAAATCTATACATATAAATAAAATTGGAGTGTCTGTTTGTAATATTGAAATAACTACTTTTTGCTACATGCATATGAATATTTATACGGTGCATACACCAAAATAACATTTTTTACAATTTTTGTCTGTCTGTCTGTTTGTCCGGGCTAATCTCTGAAATGGCTGAACCGATTTTGACGGGACTTTTTTTGGCAGGTAGCTGATGTAGTATGGAGTAACAAAGGCTACTTTTATTTTAGACAAAATGAATTCAAAATCCTGTAGTCCACACGAACGAAGTCGCGGGCACAGCTGACTAGCTGTGCTGTGTAGTAAGACTGTGTACTATAACTTCTTCCCACCTTAAAAAAGTCCATCTCGTGCGTCTTAATAAGTTCAAATCATTTGTAAAACGTAAACTTTGTCAAAAGGCTTTTTACACTGTAAAGGACTATATTCAGGACGAGAAGGCTTGGGATTGACCTGCTCCAGTACTTACTACAACTGTTGATATTTTTATTTTTATCTTCTTTTTGTATTTTTTTTTTTAATTATTTTTATTTTCAAATGTGCCTTTTCTTTTTATTTTATTTAATTTTTTACAATTTGACATTGGAGATTATTTTTGTTTTATTTTACAAATTGACGTGTATACATTTTAAGTACTTAAAGTATTTTTTTTTTTTTTCTTTGACACAAATATTTACTTTGCTAAATATTTTGTAAACTATTAATTTCCTTAGATTATTGTAAATGTGAGGACTATGTTGATTGCTTTTTCTTGTCTATTCAGTAATTTTAACGTATGTCTGGCAATTTGAGTATTTTCTGCGGCCTACCCAAATGTCCTTTCTTTGGTATTGTTCGTCAAGTCGTGGAGCTCCTTAGTAGTCCTAAGTTGAGCTTTTCGAATACTGACAAATGCTTACACTGATTGGACAGGTCCACTCAAATCTGTATGGTTCTTTCTTCAAAAGACCATCTCAGACAAATCTGCATGGTTCTCATGTGATTTGACCATTACATATTTACTGTATGGACTTTAAAAGAGACTTTGACCCCTGAGTTTGTTTCGGTGTTTCTTCTCAGGGTAGTCAGATAGGAAACACCGGCCTCATCTAGAATAAATTGACGAAAAAAAAAATTGACGTGTAAAAGTGTTTTTTAAACCTATTTGCAAAATAAATATCATTTATCATTTATCATTTCATTTATCATTTACACAACACTCGTACCTGCCTAGGCGGCAGTACGAGTATCTGTGCATTTAGTTGCGGCCTTTCAATCCATTTTCTTTGCGAAATATTGATTGGTTTACATAATGTAATGTTCTTCAAAGTGAACATAACATATATTATTATATTTATAACCACCAATTTTTATGTTTAAAAATGTTTCTAATGACCCAAGCCGTTTCGAAGGAGTAGGGAAAAGTTGCGAAATTCCTAAATTTTTTTTTTTTTTTAGACATATGTATTAATCGCACGAAAAAAACAATAGTTGATAATGTTGTTCAGGAATCTATAACAAAAATCTTTAATATAAAAATTAATCGCTAAATGTGTTGCTAAGCTCTAATCTCGAGAACGGCTGAACCGATTTCGGAAATTCTTTTTTTGTTGTGTTTGTTATTGAGAGGAGAAGGTTTATATATAAAAAAAAAAATGAAAGTTAGGGTTGTGTAGTGTAGGGTAAAGTAGGGTAGACTAAGGTATAGTAGTAGTAGAGCGGGAGCGAAGCCGCGGGCAAAAGCTAGTATTATATATATTTCAAACTTATTTACCTGGCTGTAACCGAGGAGTATGCTTGAAAGGGTCACTTTTATGGCACTTCTCGGGCGTTTGGGACTGAAGTGGAAACCATGATGTCTAAAAATTCTTACCTATGAATGTGAGAAAGGGATAGTGCTATACAGCATCTATAGCTCTATCTCTCTCTTGATGATTTTGAGCCGTCAGTTAACTTAGCCAGTTTTACAAATAAGCTGAGTTTTACTTTTCAATGTTTTATTGACTCTCAATGACTTTGGAAAAGAGCTTTATTACCAAAACGTTGTTCAACTTCGAAGTTATGTGCTTACTGTAATTGCAAACGTGACTTAGTTTAACTTTGTAGAAGATAAAAAGTTATTTTGCTAACGTTATAACCAAGTATATTAACCGAGTTACTGTCATAAACTTAACTATAGTAAAAATAAAATAGATAACATCGTTTGTTTGTTCTACAAATTAATAAACAATTTTTATCATATCGTGTATCTTTAGGGTTATATTTCACCGGACGGTGGTCGCCCCGTTAGCGCCATAGTGCTGACGGGGCGACCAATTGCGTCGCCATGGTATCCCAGTGAAATATAGCCCTAACCTACCAAACTATGTCTAGTTTACACTTAGTAGTTGACTATGGTGTGCATACAGACACCAGAGACGCCACACGTCCGAGCTGGTAGCGCCACCAAATTGTTTCTGCAACCATACGGACACCAGGAGAGTTACTCTCTATAGAGCTGTATACATTTTGTTAGTAGCGGCGTCTGGTCGCACCGATAGTGGATTTCTCGGTGAAATATAAACCCCTCATGTTAACCTTTGCAAGTAATAATTCAGTTACAAAAATCTGTCACATCAAAAAGAGAGAGTTACACAATCGTAAATAGTACATCGCTATCACGATTTTAGTATAACATAAGCATAGTATAATCAACCTTTAATGTTCCCACTGCTGGGACTGAGCCTTCTCTTTAGAAGAGGGATCATGATTTTACATAAGAGTAATTTATAAGTTTAAAAGAATCTTCTTCTTCTTCCTGCCCTTATCCCATATTGGGGTCGGCGCAACATGTTTTTTTCTTCCATTCTGTCCTGTCACCCGTCAAACTATCACTAACTCCCTTTTCTTTCATATCACTCCTCACACAATCCATTCATCTTTTCTTCGGCCTTCCTCTCCCTCTCCATCCATCTACAACACAGTCAAAGAATATATCCTTATAATAAATATCTGTTCATTCTTGATTTTTGTGCAAAAAATATGACGTAATTTTACAGCAGCAATTAGCCGAAATACGTCTACTGTTCGTCTTCCGTTACACGGTCGCTTTTTCAGAATCTTTCGAGCCCATCGACCATCTGTTCCGCGAGCAATGTGCCTTTCTCGGCGATTCTTCGGGCTACATAACCTTATAACCTTCAGTAAACTCTTTACCACTTTAGAACTCCTCAAAACTCGTTCAGTATAATAACGACTCACTATTTCTTTTAACCCTAATTAAAAGAAAGGGAACGGACCATAGAGCTCAGAATCACCTCGGCGGCATTCCGTTTTAAAAATCTGTCCAGCATTTTTTTTAGTTAATATAAACCACTGCTTGACTGCGATCCCACCTGATGGTAAGCAGTGATGCAATCGTTGATGGTGAAACGCACTAGTTTATTAAGAGCCTATTCACTAGTTTATTAATAGCCACTTTTAGCCTTGAAGACACCTAAATTTTTAATCGGACGGGAAGACCACAGCAGGCAAATTGTTCCAGTCCTTCGATTTACGCGGTTTATAGGTCGAGTCGAAACGTTTAGTTTAGACCGTAAAAGTGTCACCAATGTAAGGGCTTTTTTTGTGGGAAAATCATCAATGACCCGCGTTCTTGGGCAGAGCGGGAGATAGTGTCAGACTCTTACTGACTAAAAACCCACCCCGTTCCTTCAAGTCTTCATACCGGGGCTCGAGCTGTCTTTCGAAACTAACCCTGCCCCCGGTAGGCTTCGACCTATCTTTGACTTTGACTTGACGGCGCGCGGGAACAGTGCGTGCCGTCAACGACTTGGGCTCGATCCGGACAGTTACCGGACGGTCAAAAAATAACACATTTCAGGGCGATCAAGAAAATGCAAAAATGTTTCTAATAGCCTGAAACACTCATGCATTATAAATAATGATGTTTGCCATATCAGCTGTGGGTTGGATCATACGGATTTTCGTCAATTATTAACATAGAGTTCTGAGTCTTTGATATGTCAAAATATACCTTTTTTAATGTGGGAAGAAATTATTTCTTCCCACATTAAAAAACTTCATCTCGACATTCTAGTCACCACTATATTCTGTGAGCAAGAAATCGAAATTGCTTATCAATTTATTTAAGGTTTGCTTCGTTAAAAACTATTTTATGTTAACTAACTAAAAAACACACAATTATTATGTAACAATAATTTGTTTGTTCATTGTACCTAGTTAATTAAGACCTACGTAATTAATGCCTGTGACAGTGTTTTAATTGGGGATTTATAATTATTATTTATTGTTTGAATAAATGAAATACATACTGAAATTATAGACAGACGATGGCCCACTTACTAGAGTACCCAAAATATACCTATATCTGTACTTTGTAGGACCTAAGAACCGCCGCTGACGCCGCTATAAACATGGCCTATTGGGCCTAAATACTTTAAAGCTCCTTGAAATTAAAAGGACCAACCGAAATTAAAAGGACACAACACTCGTACTTGCCTAGGCGGCAGTTCGAGTATCTGTGAATTTAATTGCGACCTTTCAATCCATTTTCTTTGCGAAATATTGATTGGTTTACATAATGTAATATTCTTCAAAGTGAACATAACATATATTATTATATGTATAACCACAAATTTTTATGTTTAAAAATGTTTCTAATGATCCAAGCCGTTTCGAAGGAGCAGGGAAAAGTTGCGAAATTCCTAAATATTTTCTTTTTTTAGACAAATGTATTAATCGCACGAAAAAATCAATAGTTGATAATGTTGTTCATGAATCTATAACAAACATATTATATATATTTCAAACTTATTTATCTGGCTGTAACCGAGGAGTATGATTGAAAGGGTCACTTTTATGGCACTTCTCGGGCGTTTGGGACTAAAGTGGAAACCATGATGTCTAAAAATTCTTACCTATGAATGTGAGAAAGGGATAGTGCTATACAGCATCTATAGCTCTATCTCTCTCTTGATGATTTTGAGCCGTCAGTTAACTTAGCCAGTTTTACAAATAAGCTGAGTTTTACTTTTCAATGTTTTATTGACTCTCAATGACTTTGGAAAAGAGCTTTATTACCAAAACGTTGTTCAACTTCGAAGTTATGTGCTTACTGTAATTGCAAACGTGACTTAGTTTAACTTTGTAGAAGATAAAAACTTATTTTGCTAACGTTATAACCAAGTATATTAATCGAGTTACTGTCATAAACTTAACTATAGTAAAAATAAAATAGATAACATCGTTTGTTTGTTCTACAAATTAATAAACAATTTTTATCATATCGTGTATCTTTAGAGTTATATTTCACCGGACGGTGGTCGCCCCGTTAGCGCCATAGTGCTGACGGGGCGACCAATTGCGTCGCCATGGTATCCCAGTGAAATATAGCCCTAACCTACCAAACTATGTCTAGTTTCCACTTAGTAGTTGACTCTGGTGTCCGTACAGACACCAGAGACGCCACACGTCCGAGTTGGTTGCGCCTCCAAATTGTTTGTGCAACCAGACGGACACCAGGAGAGTAAACCTCTCCTGCGCCTCGAGAGTAAGCTGTATACATTTTGTTGGTAGCGGCGTCTGGTCGCGCCGATAGCGGATGTCTCGGTGAAATATAGCCCCTTGTGTTAACCTTTGCAAGTAATAATTCAGTTACAAAAATCTGTCACTTGAAAAAGAGAGAGTTACACAATCGTAAATAGTACATCGCTATCACGATTTTAGTATAACATAAGCATAGTATAATCAACCTTTAATGTTCCCACTGCTGGGACTGAGCCTTCTCTTTAGAAGAGGGATCATGATTTTACATAAGAGTAATTTATAAGTTTAAAAGAATCTTCTTCTTCTTCCTGCCCTTATCCCATATTGGGGTCGGCGCAACATGTTTTTTTCTTCCATTCTGTCCTGTCACCCGTCAAATTATCACTAACTCCTTTTTCTTTCATATCACTCCTCACACAATCCATTCATCTTTTCTTCGGCCTTCCTCTCCCTTTCCATCCATCTACAACACAGTCAAAGAATACATCCTTATAATAATTATGTGTTCATTCAAGATTTTATGCAAAAAAGTGACGTAATTTTACAGCAGCAATCAGCCGAAATACGTCTACTGTTCGTCTTCCGTTTCACGGTCGCTTTTTCAGAACCTTTCGAGCCCATCGACCATCTGTTCCACGAGCAATGTGCCCCGCTCGGCAATTCTTCGGGCTACCTAACCTTATAACCTTCAGTAAACTCTTTACCACTTTAAAACTCCTCAAAACTCGTTCAGTATAATAACGACTCACTATTTCTTTTAACCCTAATTAAAAGAAAGGGAACGGAACATAGAGCTCAGAATCACCTCGGCGGCATTCCGTTTTTAAAATATGTCTAGCCTTTTTTTTTAGTTAATATAAACCATTGCTTGACTGCGATCCCACCTGATGGTAAGCAGTGATGCAATCGTTGATGGTGAAACGCACTAGTTTATTAATAGCCTACGCACTAGTTTATTAATAGCCACTTTTAGCCTTGAAGACACCTAAATTTTAATCGGACGGGAAGACCACAGCAGGCAAATTGTTTCAGTCCTTCGATGTACGCGGTATTAAGGTCGAGGCGAAACGTTTAGTATAGACCGTAAAAGTTTCACCAATGTAAGGGCTTTTTTTATGGTGGGAAAATCATCAATGACAACCCGCGCTCTTGGGCGGAGCGGGAGATAGTATCAGACTCTTACTGACTAAAAACCCACCCAGTTCCATTATGCCTTCATACTGGAGCTCGAGCTGTCTTTCGAAACTAACCCTGGCCCCGATAGGCTTCGACCCATCTGGGCCCCTACTGTTGCTGACAACTCCTTGAGGCGCGCGGGAACAGTGCGCGCCGTCAATGACTTGGGCTCGGTCCGGACAGTTAGCAGACGGTCGGACAGCGAGCTACCCATTGCTCGCCGTCCGCAAGCCCGCGCCTACGGTGGCCGGAAATCGGGATCGGAATCCCGGCGGTGGCGAGAGCGCCGTTGCCTGATGCGGTCGGCCTCCTCCTTAGCGACCATTACTGCTTCGCAGAAGTCGGCGATCGCCTGCCACTCCTCCTCACTCCGGACCATGGCCTGAACCAGGGGCCCGGTGCGAGAGACCAATGTAAGGGCTGACACTCAATGGTAGATAGATATATTCTTTATTGTACACCACAAATAAAAATTACATCAGGAGCTTAAAATTAATAGGATGTCATAATGGGCGGTCTTATCGTTAAAAGCGATTTTTTACAGACAACTGGTAGAAAAGTAAAGGTGGAAGCAAGTCATGAATTTCCTGCGCACACTCTCCAAAATGCATCTTGAAGAATGCCGATGGATAGAGAGATAGTACATAGATAAGTTTAACCGCACGTAGCCGGCTGCACCTAGTTAGCCGGCTAAAACTGGGTGTAGCCACACTGACTATTAGCCGCAACATATAAAATTTATAATCCTTCATCACGGTTTTAGAGTTCTCCACGCAATTATAAGGTAAACAATAGTTTAAAATCAACTATCGACCAGTTGCCCGAACCAGACGCAATACCCGTTTAGTCGCAGGATCCTTCTTTTACATTCAGTTCTCTATACACCGCTAAATTTTGATCGTTTTAATCACGTGGAGGGTCGATCCGGTACATGAAACACTATCGATTTGTAAAGATATAATTAAAAAATAAAGTACCCTTTTTAAAAACTCGTATTAATTTACGCATACATGTACGAAATTAATTTATTTAAGAAAACGTTAGCTGAGCGAGTCCAATGACCTGTAGGTAATAGGCGGCGTTGCGTACTAAATGTAGCGTAACTAGTGTTTCATGTACCAGATCGACCCTCCAAGGGATTAAAACGATTAAAATTTTACGATGTGTATCTAAAAATATATATATAGTTGGGAATAAAGCAGATTGGTTCTTCGTTTCAGCCGAAAGTCACTTGGGAGAGGCTTATGTCCATTAGTGGACACTAATGGACATAAGCCTCTCCCAAGTGTCAATGAAAATAATGACCGGTCCAGTGAGTCTCGCATAACCCTCACCAGGTCATCAGTCCACCTTGTGGGAGGCCTTCCAATACTGGTCGCCATTCCAGAACCTTTCATCCCCATCGACCATCTGTTCTGCGAGCAATGTGCCCTACTCACTGCCACTTTTTTAGCTATTCTTTGGGCCTAGTCAGAAACCTTGGTTCTCTTGCGGATATTTTCATTTCTGATTCGATCACACAAGGGAACTCCAAGCATAGCCCTTTTAATTATTGCCCTTTGAGTGACTTTAAGCCTTCTGAAGAGGTCCATTGTAAGCGACCACGTTTCGGAGCCATACGTCATCAATGGCAACATGCACTGGTCATAGACTTTATCTGCAGATTGTTTATTGTTAGTCACTACTAATGCCAGCTCTATACTTCCTTGCTCTATGAAAACGACTTAATTACTGAGAGTAGCTTGCATTTGTAAAGAACACAGTGCTTCAGCGACCTTCAGAATGTACAAAGGGAAAGTTTAAATTAGCTCAACTTTTTTTGCAAAGAAAAATCTTGTCAAGAACGAACTTCTTTTAAAATGTTGAACTTAAGATTGTTAAGGAGGTTTGTCGAGTAGTTTTTTTTTAAGAGTTTTAATGGTATCTATAGTATTATCAAAGTACTGAGTGGCCTTATTAGATGCTGCATAAAAAGCTATGAATTTTTAACATAACAAGAAAAATGAGGTGGGTAATCCGACTACATTCGAGCGAGTGCAACATATTATATTCATTTTTAAGATTTTTTGGTCTATTTTTTTTGTACTGTATTTACATATTTAATAAGTTTGTTTTTAGTTGTTATGATTTTAGAATAATAAGTATTTTGTGTAGATATAGGTAACTAAAATATTTTTAAAATAAATCTATATTACTCGTATAAAAATGACTCCGCTAAAGGTGTTGCTAATCTCAAATCTCGAAAATAACTACTATTATTGTAAGAAGGTTTTTATGGAAAAAATTAATAAAATTAGGGTAGAGTAGAGGTATAGGGTAGAGTAGAGTAGAGTAGGGCAGAGTGAGATAGAGTAGAGTAGAATAGGGTAGAGTAGGGTAGAATAGGGTCGAATAGGGTAGAATAGGGTAGAGTAAGGTATAGTAGGGTGGAGTGGGGTAGAGCGGGAGCGATGCCGCGGGCAAAAGCTAGTAAATGAATAAAAGAGATTTATTTGGCGCAGTCGTGAGCCACATTATCTTGAGTATCTTGAGTGACAGTACTTCACGCCGCAACAGCTGCTCAAACTTTATCAAGCGCAACTTCGATTGTGTATGGGGTATTGCCTGTAGATGGCGTTATCTTTGGGACAGATCTGCCCGATATCAGCTTGATTCGCTTGAGGCAATTGAGAGGCTAGCCAAAAGGATAATTGGCGATGATACACTCGTCGAGTCGAGGCTTCAAAGTCTTGAGCATCGACGCAGAGTTGCTAGCCTGTCGGTTTTCTACCGGTTGCATTTCGAGGAGTGTGCGTCGGAATTGCATAACCTAATTCCGCCTAGCCCGTTCCATCATCTTACTACCAGACGTACGGCGATGCGCCACCGGCACAAGGTGGACATCTCACCTACATGCACAAAACGTTTTGGGAACATATTCATTGTGCGTGCAGCTAAGGAGTGGAATTCCATGCCAGAGTCTGTGTTTCCTGATAGCTACAACCCGGGAATCTTTAAGTCAAGAGTGAATAGGTTTCTTCTAGGTAAGCACGTTCCATCGTCGACCGCATCGTCGCCTTTCATCAGGTGATATGGCAGTCAAGCGTGAACCTATCAACAATTAAAAAAAATGTAACCGTGGCCCTGAAAAGCAAAGAGTAACTGGAGGATAAAAGGAGCGTGAAAGTCTGAAACGCGTCTAAAAGAAAGAAAATAAAACATGTTTATTTAAAACACATTGAAGAAACAAGTATGAAATAAGTACAAAATTAATAGGGTCTTTCATCATCGCTTACCATCTATACACAACAAAAAATCAGCATATTTATACTACAAGCAACGTTTAAACAGTAAAATTATGCATGCTATTAAAGTAACTCTTTTCTAACAATTTTATTTATTCTTGCTTCGTGAATTTTTATACATATACGAGCTTTTACTTTTTGAAGATACAATTTGCAGTCATTATGCCTATTATACCATGAGCGTGCAATATACGCTGCAATTTAAACCTTAAGACAACAACTGAAAGCACTTTATCACTTGTTCATAATGTGGCTAAAGAATTCTTATACATTTTCATCTTCTATCAGATTTAAAATATACGTTCATGTGATACAGAAAAGGAAGGGAATTGCTTCGGTAATCTTCGTATATATCCGAATTAGCCCATAGATTGAACGATTAAGTATCTAACATCTATTTGAGATCAAAATTTGAAGACATGTGACATTCACCAATCCGCACTGGGCCCGCGTGGTAAATTACGGTCCATTCCCTCTCCTAAAGAGGAGGTCTAAGTCCCAGCAGTAGGAACATTAAACAGGCTGATGATGATGATGATTTGAGATCCGAAGCAGTCACTGTGAGCGCGGGTTCACAGACGACGAGCAATGAGTAGCTCGTCGTCCACTCGTCCTTTAAGGACCAAGCCCAAGTCTTCAACGAGGCGTAGTGTTACACACGTCCCTCAGAGAGATATCAGCAAAACCAAGGAGACGAAGCCTACTGGGACCATGGGTTCGCTTCAGAAAAGAAAGTCCGACCCTGAAATGTAAGGCAACGAAGGAATTATGAGTGGCAATTTTATCGACCCGGCAGGGTCGATGCCTGCTAGGGCAATGTGGGAAGGCAAAAAAAGGATACAAGTGAGTCGGATTCAACGATTAACCACTTGATCAAAGTATAGCCGATGTTTAATACTTACTTATAGAAAAAATAAAAATTCAGAATTTTAAAGCATTAATTTAACACCCATATGAAGCTGGGGCGGATCGCTAGTCTAGTTCTGGAGTTGCGATCGCGTATCGGAAGACGCAGCATTGGAAGGCCTCCCACAAGGTAGGCCGATGACCTGGTGAAGGTCACGGGAAACCGATGGATGCGATCTGCAGCAGGCCTATGTCCAGGAAGCATCTTAAGCTGAAATAATGATGGCGATGATTTAACACTACACTGAAACCTTCATAAATAAACGGAGAATTATTATTAAGTGCATGTTTTTTTTTTTTTTTAATTTTCGATGAACTTTAATTTCGGAAGTCGATGTTTCTATAATAGATAGTTTTGTCTTAAAAAAAAGGTAATTTATTTTTTAATTTTTCTTAACAAATCGATAGTATTTCATGTGCCGGATCGACCCTCCACGGGAATAAAACGATCAAAATTTAAGGGTGTATAGATAAATGAAGTATGTTATTGAAGTAATATACGGATGACGAGCGTACGGAAGGATAGATTCCTCGTATCTCTGAACCGATTTTTCCAATTTTGGGACCGATGTCCGGGCGGCAGAGGTGCAAAAAGATCTGATGTCAGGTGCCAGTTCCAATGGTAACGCGTTAGAGTATGAATAAGATGAAGTTCATTCTAGATCTTTAATTCATTAAATCTCAAGCGAACGTTCACTCTCTCATTGTCTTACTATTGTGTCTCTAATTCCGGTATTCGAAAAGTTACAGTTGCCAAAAGTCTTGAGTTATACGGTCCATTGACCACATGATACTTATATACATATTAAAAGTATGTTTCTCTAAAAGAAAGAAAGAAAACAAGTTTATTTGGCATACCATGATTCATGAACAAATTAGTAATAAGAATAGTAAAAGTAAAAAAAAATGAAAATAATTCCTAAATAAATCTAAGCTTTCTACAACCACTATTACTGATAAAAAAGTAACAAAAGTATGGTGTTTGTAATTTTATAACAGTTACAAAAATTTGCTGTAATGTTAAATAGTAAAAACATATATTTTATAAGATTTATTTTCTATTTTCCGTAAAAAGGAATTAATGTTACAGTCAGCTTGGCACTCCTACAAATAATTAACAAGCTATTCCCTAGCTACCCTATTCTAGGACATAGTTTAGTACAGTGAGTCAAAAGTTAAGCTCAATTGGTGTAAAAGAGTAACAAACGTGTACACACACACAAACATATGAACTTTTACGTTAATAATATTATAATTGTGACTATATCACGTATTTTACTAACATATTTATTTATTTTCTATTTTTTTCACTATAGAAACAGTAATGTATGGTAAGTTTAAATTTTGACAAAAATTGGCTGGTGGTGCTGTTGACTGATGATTTGCCAAGTAGTTAGCACAGTAATACCCGTAAAAGACGAACATATTGTAGGATTTTTCGAATTAAATAAGTATCTTGTAGTCTTTTTTTAGATAAGGAACGTAAGTAGATTTGTGTAATTTAGTAACTGCATATTTTAGGAAATAATCATGTACAAGATCTATTTAATTCAACTAAATAAGCGCTCTATAACTCTCCATACCCGAGAGCCAGTAAGACCGTTATTTGATTTTCAGATTTTATGCTCCGCGTATTTTTTTTTTGCGAAGAAACGCAGCATTTGGCACCGAAATTTGACGAAAGTCCTGGGATCGTTACCGAAGTTTTACGGTTTTAAATCTGCTGAAACTGCTGAAAACTGATCCATTTTCTTCTTATTTTTTTATTACGGAGAACTCACTAAACTTTGTGAACTATTCGGCTAGGATTTTTTATGCCAGACGAGGCAACATTTTTAACGTGCACTTCTTTCCGTATCGTTCTCATCATACGTATAACTTTTTTTATTAATGATGAAACCAGAATTTTTTAACTATTTTATTGATTTAAAGGTGTGTCTGTGGAGTTTTATGCTCGTTCATCGATCGGTGCCTGATGAGTTGAATTGAACTGATTAAATTGTTCGGAAGATTGAAGATATCCGCAGGAGAACCAAAGCTGCCGACATAGCACGAAAAATCGCCAAACTTAAGTGGCAATGGGCAGGGCATTGCTCGTAGAACAGATGGCCGTTGGGGCCGAAAGAAAACGCAGCGTTAGAAGGCCTACAAGGTGGACCGATGATCTGGTGAAGGTTGCAGACGCAGAAAATCGTGCATTGTGGCGACACTTGGGGGAGACTTATGTCCAACAGTGGACTTCTTTCGGCTGAAACGATGATGATTTTCGGAAGATTTACCGTGATCCTGGAACGCGCAAAACAACTGAAAGAACTGATCTCTGTGTTCTCCAGGTGCCTTTTAATCTGTACAAGTCAGTTTGATTTACTTTAATAATTTGAGAATATTAATGATTTATTTGTACTTTTTTTCCAGGGAATATTGTCCCAACTACTACTTACAGCTGATCAACCGAAAATTGAGAGTATGAAAATATCTAAAGAACTGGTGCGCCTCTATACTTACTTTTATGGCGTGTACAGTATTAAAGAATAAGTAACTTTAAAAAAATTAGGCCAATGTTTCGCCTTGAGGTTTGCCAGGAAGCTATAGGACGCAGTATTCTGGGTATAAAAAGGACAGACCGAATACGGAATTACACTCTAATGCCCGTTATAGGCATAATAGACGGTGACAACAAAGCACCTAGACTCAAATAGGATTGGGCGGGTCACGTCTGGATCACGCTGGGCAAGCGTCGAAACGCATTGGGTTAACTTGGGGGAGGCTTTTTCTCAAGAAAATAACACTTTAACTGGAAGTACCCTAGAATTTTGGTTCCTTTCAATGTCGAAATACACATTTTTTTGCGACATAAACGGCCATGTTGAAATGTTGGTGCAATGTAAATGCATTTGGTTTAAGTTGGCAACACCGTTGTCTTAAGTCTCTCTATAAATAATTATCTTTGGTCGAGGGATCTGTTAACTTTCAAGCTCATATGTACAAGTAAAATTACTTAAATAAAACAGTTTCAAAGTTTTTCAAAGTTTTATTTACAACAGGTTATGGGCCCAGAACGCCTACCTTGTTGTAAATGCAAAATAACTGATAACATCGTGTGAAAAGAATATCGGCGAAAATTTGTAAGGTTAGGAACGCGTGGTCGCTAGCGCGAAAACTTACATCGTCATCGTCGAGAAGGTTGAATACTTGCTGTAGTAATACAACGAGGCGGAAAAGCAAGATGGAAGGAACTATCAGCAATATTAGTCATGTGATGAAACTGGAAGGAGCCAGAAATTGGAACATCTGGAAGTTCCAAACGATGGTGTTACTGCGAGGGCAGGGATGGCTTGACATCGTGGAAGGGCGGTCATTAAAACCTGAAGATGCAGCTGCACGGGCCACCTGGGAGTCCAAAGACGCGAAGGCTCAGACATTACTGGTCACACGGATGACAGAAGATGTTATGTTGCACCTTATAACGTGCTCAACCTCGGCAGACATGTGGAGAAAACTTTTGAGCGTCTATGAACAAAAATCGGAAACAAGTATACACATACTGCAACAAAAATTTTTTCAATATAAATTCGGAAAAGATATTGAGATGTCGGTGTTTTTATCCAAAATACAAGAAATGCAAAGCCAACTAAAACAAATGGGCGAAGAAATTTCCGATAAGTTCGTAATAACCAAGGTATTAATGAGTTTGCCAGACGAATATAAACATTTTATCTCTGCATGGGAGTCTGCCCCGGACAACAAACAAACTTTCGACAACTTAGTAGCGCGATTATTGGTCGAAGAGGACAGATTGAAGGTTAAAACTGATGAAAAGCAGGATACTTTGTCATCGGCGTTAGTGGCTAAAAGAAACGTTACATGTTATAAGTGTGGTAAATCTGGACATCTTCAAACTGAGTGTAGGAACAATAAAGACAGTGCAAAGAAGGTGAACGATAACAAGTGCTATTACTGTGGTAAACCCGGACATTTTAAGGCGCAGTGTAGGTTTAGAAAGTCAAAAGAAGGAAAGAAAATGAACAATGCGTTCGTGATAACTAATTCGGTATGTAAACAATACGAAGAAACTAAGTGGTTGGTTGACTCCGGAGCGAGTGAGCATATGTGTCGTGATCGGTCATTATTCTCAACATTTGTAAGCGTGTCGCAAAAATCCGTAATCGTTGGAAACGGCAATATCATTAGTGTATTAGGGCACGGACAGATGGCGGTACAAGTCAACAACGGGAGTGAATGGATTGATACGACAATTTATAATGTGTTGTTCGTTCCGGAACTAAAAACAAATTTGTTGTCTATGAATCGCATTGCCGACCGAGGATACACAATAATGACCGATGTCAATTCTTGTTCATTCTTCAAAAATGGCGTAATCTGTGCAATTGCAAACAGAATTGAAAACTCGTATTACATGGATTTTCGTTTCAAATGTGAAATCGCAGGCGTTGCAAACGTAGTGAAAAACGATTTTAATGAATGGCATGAAAAGTTGGTCCATCAAAATTTTGACTATGTGAAAAAGGTGTTGAAGAAAAATAACATTGAGGTTAAGCAAACACACGCGCCTCAATGTGAAAGTTGTTTGAAAGGTAAAATACACCGGTTACCTTTTAAGAATAGTGTAACAATAAGCACCAGAACGTGTCAAATAATACATGGTGACACCTGTGGTCCCATGGAAGAAGAATCCATCGGTGGGTCGAGATACTTCTTGGTTCTGAAAGACGATTATTCAAGCTTCAGGACTGTATACTTCGTCAAAGCGAAACACGAGGTCAAGCGTTGTATGGAAGATTTCTTTAACAAAGCCGAAAACATTACTGGAAACAAAGTCATGACGTTCAGAAGCGATAACGGCTTGGAGTTTCTCAACAAAGAAGTATATGCCATGTGTTCCAAACGCGGTATAATTCATGAAACAACCGTAACATATACACCTCAACAAAACGGGAAAGCTGAGCGAGAGAACAGAATACTTGTCGAAGCGGCAAGGACAATGCTACATGCTAAAAATCTACCCAAGAAATTCTGGGCAGAGGCGGTAAACACAGCTGCATTCGTTCTTAACAGAACTGGAAAGGGTGTTGATGACAGATCACCATATGAAGTGTGGACAAACAAAACTTATGATATCCGTCAACTGAGGAGTTTTGGTTCTCCAGTATATGTGCACATCCCTAAAGAAAAACGAAGAAAGTGGGATCAAAAAGGGGAAAAGGGAATGATGGTTGGCTACGGTGAGCATGTTAAAGGATACCGTATATATTTTCCTGAGAAAAATTATGTTGACACAAAGCGAGATGTTGTATTCCTAAAAGATGTAGAGACTGAACCACAAATTATGTTGGAATTAGATGAGCAATCCCCACAACAAGGTGCTCAAGAAACTGAGACAGGAAATAATAAGGATCAAGCTTTTGAACAGTTAGAAGATGATTCAAATGAAGCTCAAAGTCCTGATATTGACACATCTGCTGAAAGTGAGTATGTGAGCGAGTATGAACCCTCGAGTGAAGAATCTGAGATTGATGACACTTTGCAACCGCGAGAAAGAAGCAGGCGAACAAAGAAACAGACTTCATTCTATCAGTGTCACAATGTGGTGAGTAGTGAAAGTGAGCCCGTTACCTACAAGGAGGCAATGAGTAGGAAAGATGCAAGTAAGTGGACTGAAGCTATTAATAGGGAGTTACAAACCTTAAAAGATAACAATACTTGGGAATTTTGTGATACAAAGGAGGGTGAAGATGTTATTAGCACTAAATGGGTTTTTAAAGTTAAAAGGAATGGGGATAAAAAGGAATATAAAGCTAGATTAGTAGCGAGGGGTTTTGAACAAAATAGTCATTATGATCTAGGTGATATTTATGCTCCAGTAGCAATGCTTACAACCTTTAGAGTGTTCATAGCAGTAGCAACTAAGTTAAATCTTCCTGTATACCAAATGGATGTCACTGGGGCATTTCTGTATGGGGACATAGATAAAAAGGTATTAATTAGATTGCCAGAAGGGGCCTATTTTGGAGATAAAAATATTGTTAAATTAAACAAGTCATTATATGGCTTAAAGACCTCACCTAAGTGTTGGAATGTAAAATTTAATTCAATAATGGCTAAACAAGGTTATGTAACATCTAAAAGTGATTCATGTTTGTACGTTAAATTCTTTGGTAAGGATAAAACTTATGTTTTATTGTATGTTGACGATATATTGTGTTTTGGTTCAAATGAAAGTGATATTTCGCAACTTAAAATTACTTTGAACAAGGAATTTAAAATGAAAGATATGGGATTAATTTCAACCTTTTTAGGCATAAATGTAAAGCAGAATATTGAAACTGGTGTTACTGAACTTGATCAAAGTAGTTACTTAAAAAGTATTCTCAAAAGGTTTAATATGGAAAATTGTAAGGATATGGTAACTCCTATGGATCCTAATATTAATACTAAAATATTTGAAAACTGTAACAAACCTGTAAATAAGCAAATAGAAAAGTTGTGTCGACAAATTATTGGCTGTTTAATGTATGCTGCAATGGGTACTAGACCTGATTTGTGTTTTCCAGTTTCCTTGCTAAGCAGATATCAAGTGAGTGCGAATACTGAACTGTTAAGTGCATTAAAAAGATTATTAAGATATGTAAAATATAGCTTAAATTACAAACTAATTTATAAGTGTGAAGGGGTTTTAGAAGGTTATTGTGATGCAGACTGGGGTGGGGATTTAAAGGACAGAAAGTCCACTTCAGGATACTTGTTTTTAATTTTTAATTGTTTAGTTTCATGAAAATCACGAAAACAAACTTCTGTAAGTCTGTCTTCCACAGAAGCCGAGTATGTTTCAATGAGTATGGCTGCAAGCGAGGCCATTTGGCTTATTAAATTGTTAACTGATTTTGATATTGAAATTGTGTCTCCAATAAATATATATTCTGATAATCAGTCGGCTATTGTTAATGCTAAAACAGATAGTGTTAAAAGATTAAAACATGTAGACATTCGCTACCATTTTGTTAAGGATTTGATTAAAAATAAACAAATTTGCATTCATTATATTACTACTAGTGAACAACCAGCTGATATTTTAACTAAAGCTTTGAGTAAAGAATTAATTGCCAGACATTTAAAGAAATGTTGTATTGTGAACACAGCCTTAGATATGTATTAAGAATAAGTTGGTTTATTTTTTTTTTTCAAATGTATTTACATTGAGAAGGGGTGTTGAAATGTTGGTGCAATGTAAATGCATTTGGTTTAAGTTGGCAACACCGTTGTCTTAAGTCTCTCTATAAATGATTATCTTTGGTCGAGGGATCTGTTAACTTTCAAGCTCATATGTACAAGTAAAATTACTTAAATAAAACAGTTTCAAAGTTTTTCAAAGTTTTATTTACAACAGGCCATATTTTTTTTTTCCTTTAACTTAGAAGTTTGATTTTTTGATAGCTTTAAAGGACCGCAGACCTGATTATATTATGGTTTTAATTTCAACTCAATACCCTTACGTGTTTTTGAGATATAGTTATATTTTGAGATAGGTCTTGACAGACATACAGACGGAGGGATAACAAAGTGATCCTATAAGGGTGCCGTTTTTCCTTTTTGAGGTACGGAACCCTAAAAATAGACATATAGCAGTGATTTAGTCACAAGTACCTACAGAAAATATACCTACAAAGAAAAAAACATGCATAATCATCATTTACAAAACTCTTTTTATTTGTCAACAAAATCACATGCCGCGCATTACCGAATTATATAATTCAAACACCCGTTCCGCAATTGAGCCGTAAATCCAACTCACAATAAAATCTGAAAAGTTGTTTGTTTAAAACGCCGTTAATATCAACGGTATTATGTAAATACGCACCCGTGATTTGAATATGGGATTGTTTTATTTTTCTCATTTCAGGGTTCAGTAATAAAATGGCCTAATGCTAAATACGGTGGCATTGCATGATAGGAACTGTGACAGCTTAAAAATGATACAATTTCAGACTATCGGCCTAAAAATAAATCATACTTGCTTTTGCTCGCGGCTTCGCCCGCGCACGTAAAATATAGCCTATGTCGCTCTAGAATAAAGCCGCTTTTTATTGATGAAAATATTTTAGGAATTAGAGCAGTACTTTCAGAGATTACCTCCTAAAAACAAAAAAAAAAAAAAACAATAATGCAAACTTTACCTCTTTATAATATTAGTGCAGATTATTTAAATGTAGAAAAATAAACTATTTTTAAAATTCTGTTACGGAATCCTTAATACATAAAAGCGGTTCACACTTGGTCAGTTTTTATTTTTTCCTTCGTCATATCTGTTGCGTACAAATAGGTTTTTTTTTTTGTAAATTGAAATTAGAATGAAGCTGTCATGTTGGTAATTTAGGCTGAATATTTCAGACAGTCAACATGACGGAAAGAAATGGCTTTAATGTTTGTCTTGTAAAAATGTAATTGAGAAGTGGTTTTTGTCATATTTCGTTCCTAATTAGGGTAGTTTTTAGCTATTTTGAGAAATTATCACATCTCTATATTTTGCTTATTTGGCCGGTTCCTGGTGCGATACCCCTTCCCCTGGCATCAGGATCACCATATTGCCGGTGACGCCTCGATGGAAGTCAGCATGCAGCACCGATGTTAAACAGAAGTGGCCCCAGAACCGATCCCAGCGGGACACCACACAGCGTCCTTCGCCGATTCTACTCTCCCCAGTGACCAGTGTAGATTACGATTCTGTTCATCATATAGACTTCCACCACGTAACAGAGGTAGATTAGCATAACGTGACACCGAAATGCCTCCCCAATGCAACTCCAGGACAAGGTTTTAAAAGCATTGGTAATATCGAGAGACATCGCTAAGACGACCCAAACCCAGGATAACGCATTCACCGTCGCAAGGATAGGACACCCACGGACATGTCACCAGTCAACACAACAGTCACCCAACGAGGTGATCTGCAATTACTCTTTCAGTGAGTTTATTTATTTATTTATTTAAACTTCATGTACACTAGTGGTACAAAGGTGGATTTAATGCAACAAGGCATTCTCTATCAGTCAACCTTTGGGTTAAAAAAGACAACTCTGTGGTAGGTTTGCACAATAAGCAACAGATACATAAATATAAAATAAGTTACACCCCTTATCAAGCAGCACGGTAGGCCAGATTGCGGACAGAGTGTCTGCGGAATTTACAGCTTCTATGGGATCATTTGAAAAAGCGTTGAAGTAGCCCTGAAACACAAAGGGTAACTGAAAAATCTCCAGTGAATGAGCTCCAGAGTTAGTTTTAGCACAAAGAGTAACTGAAGAAGCTCAAGTGAGTTTTAATTAATTTAGACAAAGTGGGTTCCTTGGCCCGTAGCATCCTCGCACAGAGGCCTTTGTCACTCTGTACCCCTCGTACAACTCTGCCTCCCTGGCCTCTGCAATCAATGGATGAATGCAAAGCCTATGGTGTATGGAGTACTGGCACTGCGTAGCAGCATACGCTGCCGTAGAGATATGAGCTCCAGCAAACACCTGTACACCTGACACCGGGTGCGTCCTAACCGTACCTGGGGCATCATCATGTTATATACTTCGGGCAAGACCTGTCTGCTGATGAAACCAGGGCCTGTATGATTGAGACTTCCAGAAGAAGCACTCAGTCCAGTTCTGTCGTGCAGAAACCTTACATAGTAAAAAACCAAGAATTTTAGGCATCTTACAAGTCACTTACGATTTACTCCAATTAATTAAAAAATAAAGCCCATTTATTCTCCGAAATTGTTTTAAAAGAATAACAAGACCCATCTCCACTTACCAATACAATATCATAACGAAAGGCAATAAAATCGAAACGGTAATTCGATATACCAAAACTATTAACCAGTATAACTTGCTTGAAATCTGTTTGCGGAGCTGAAAGCCTACAGAACCACTAAGCAAGTTAGGTGAAGAAGACTCATCCGTATTGAATTCTGTGTAGTTTTGACGACCATTACAAACTTCTCCATAGCAGAAACAAGGTTACGATTCTACATCGATTAAAATTCCAGTATTAATATTGCAATCCATCCCATATCGTGAAACTGCTCTTTCTAAATCTTCGTCCATCTTCGTGATTATTTTCATATTCCTCTTTCTTCTCCTCTTCTTCGTCCAACCCCAACATCTGCCACTCGGACAGAAGTATGCCCTTCTAAACATCACCTGGCAAAATGGGGGATTAAAGAACCCTTCGACATCCAGTGCAAGTGTGGTGCTTCTGATCAGACGATGGCCCATGTACTAGAGGCAATGGGCCGTAATTCACCACACGGGCCCAGTGAGGGTTGGTGTATGTCACATGTCTTCGAATTTCTGGTTCAAGGATATGTTGGTTTTATCACGAAGTTTTACTTCAACAGGATAAATAATATTGTATTCGATTCTCTTTGAGTTTGGTGGTGCATATTTTCTTTTGAGAATGTTTATAATTTGTAAGCTAGTCTTAAGACTGTGTCATTTGAAACGTTTTTTTTTCTTTCTCTTTTTGGGTTCCGAAAAATCCTTATAGGTTCACTTTGATGTCTGTCTGCCTGTCTGTCGGTCAAGACCCTTTATCTCGGGAACTCGTGGAGGTATCAAGTTGAGTAACCAAGGCGTTTCTTACCGTTTCTTCTTCATAGGAAACACAAAAAAAACTTTTTTGCGATTCGGAAAAATTTTCGTAACTCATATTCAGGAATTGAACTGTTTTAATGGGTAAGTTTGTACGGAACCCTCATTGTCAGTGCCACACATGTCCAATTTTTTTTTCTCTTCTTTCTTTAATTTTATTTTAAGTGATCTGTGACCCTTCTGTACCTATTTTATCCAATGGCTCTGAACTAAACCTGACCATTCTACGCAACAATCTTGAAGAGTAGACCTTCATTCAAACTTTGGCAATTTGGCTTGCGATGATTTGAACCAACTCAGACGAGACGGTATTATTTTCTTTACTTAAAGTACATAGTACGACGATATTTTTTTGAGAGAGATAATACGAAAAAAATGTGTTCATTTATTCTACACTACCTGTTGCCCTCGACTTCGTTCGGGAAAAGTTTGTAAAATTGCACCAACAGAACCGATAATTCTGTACTTACGATTCATTCTTTATTTTTTTTATTGTTATTATAATGTTTATTGTACTTTAAGGTACAATATTGACTGATCTACACTATCTTGTTATACTTACCTACCAAAATTGTAATATGGAAAAATTGTAAAATCAATTATTTTTCAAAACAGTAACCGTAAATTCTAAGTACATAGCACATAATTATTAGGTTAAGTATAGAAAAAAGATAGATATAACATAAGAATCTCTGCACACGGAGCACACGCGACAGCCACAAGCACCGCCACGAGAAGCTAGAAGCGGCCGGTGCCCGCTACTTGCATTTTTTAAATCATACGCTCAGTATCATAATGACTTTGACGAAAAAGGTTTATATGCGCAAGTGGCGTGTGACGGCGTTATGTATCAGCATTTAGTGGCCATTGTGGGTCACAAGAAACGGACTGCGACGATTTAGTGCGTGGCGGCCACCGGCGTCAACTATATGCGGTGAATCCATTATAAAATGTATAAGAACTATAGGATGTGCTGGTTGCGGCGTTTTGTGGTTATGACCAGAGGCCCGTGTGTACACACATGTGTACCTATATACAAAACAAGTTTTCAGTTTTGATGAAAACAAATGGCTATCAGTATCAAAATATCTTTGCCAGAGCTACGAGATTCTCCGAAATAGTCACCATAGCTCTGAAACGCAAAGGGCAACTGAAGGAACACGGGTGGGTTTTAGTCAGTAAAACTCTGACATTCTCGCTCCATCCAGAGTGGGAGGGTTATTCGATGATCTACAATTTAAAAAAAAAGTATTAACAAATCTTGTTAATATTTTATTTACGACTAGCTTTTGCCCGCGCGGCTTCGCTCCCGATCTTCCCTACTCCACCGTACTATACCCTACTCTACCCTGCTCTACACTACTCTACCCTACTCTACCTTACTCTACCCTACACTACCCTAATTTTGATTTTTTTCCATAAGAACCTTCTCCTCATAATAACAAACACAACAAATAAATAATTAGCGAAATCGGTCCAACCGTTCACGCGTGATGGCGTGACCAAGGGAATTATGGAATCGTTTATAATTATATACCTATAATTATATAAATAAGACCGTCATTGTACCCATACATTTAAGTAAGTTTTTTTTTTAATTGATATAAACTAGTGAGAATGAATGCGATCCCACCTAATGGTAAGCAGTGATGCAATCTCTGATGGTGAGGCGCACTAGTTTATGAGCCTATTCACTCTTGCCTTGAAGACACTCAAATTATAATCGGACGGGAAGACCGCAGCAGGCAGATTGTTCCAGTCCTTCGGCGTACGCGATGAGGCGCACGCGAGGATCTTCCGGACCGTAGAGGTTTTTACAACGTGTGGGTGGATACTCGTCGAACGTCGGGTTGTCCAATGGTAGAATTTCGATGGCGTAATCAAATCATTTAATTCCTGCGCAATCTCCAAAATGCATCCTGTAAAACACCGAAAGGCTGGCTACCCTACGCATGTGCTCAAGGCTTTGAAGGTTGGACTTAACCAAATCTGGATCACCAATTAGCCTTTCCACCGAGCCCAAAGCTGCTAGGTGGCATTTTGCAGCACCGGCCCATAAAAAAATATGTTAAGATTTTTGTTAACCCATTGTTCAAAAAAAATATGTACCATTTTCTGAAGCAATTTATATAGTATAAGGTTATTAGACCAAAATTGGATTATAATGAAATTGGGGCTTTTGTTTCATAGAAAAGTAGGACCTTTTTATATTGGAACGTAACAAAACAGCTGATACATAATCTGAGGTTATCGTTGGCTAAGCGTAATCATAGACGTTACCTTAAGTTTGTTATTTTTCATTCTTGATATTATTCTTTCTTTTATATGTAAGTAGCTTTTGTCCGCGCGGCTTCGCTCCCACTCTTCCCTGCTCCACCCTACTCTTCCCTACTCTACTCTACTCTACCCCACTCTACCCTACTCTACCCTGCTCTACCCTACCCTACCCTACCCTACCCTACTCTACCCTATTCTACCCTACTCTAACTTACTCTACCCTACACTACCTTACTGTACTCTACCCTACTCTACCCTACTCTACCCTACCCTACTCAACCGTATTCTACCCTATTCTAACTTACTCTACCCTACACTACCTTACTCTACTCTTCCCTACACTACCCTAATTTTATTTTATTTTTCCATACGAACCTTCTTACATTGACAAACAACAAAAAAAGAATTAGTGAAATCAGTCCAGCCGTTCACACGTGATGCCGATTCCGTAACCAAGGAAATAGGGATTCATTTTTATATGTATAGATTAACACGTCTTGTGAATAAAATTAAGGTGTCTGTTTATATTCTGATTTTTTTTCTTTACATAAAAAAAAATATATATATTCGGTACCTAATAACAAAAAAAGTATTTTTTTTTGTGTGTCTGTCTGTTTATTTTTTCTAGCTAAACTCTTTAACGGCTGAACCGGTTTTGAGAGTTTTTTTTCTTTGATAGACGTATAACTAATGTAACAAGGAGTACTTTTATTTTAGAAAAAAGAATTAAAGATCCGCACAAAAAAAAAATTTCTTCTAAATTGTTATCAAATGATATTGTAGTGCGTAACAGGACTGGCCCAGTCTTAGCTGAAATTATGGTAATAATGAATATATAGGCCTATATTTTCTATTTTCACGCGGGCAAAGCCGCTAGCACAAGCTAGTAATTTGCAAAAAGTTTCTTTTAATTTTCAAAGAGATCGGTGTGAGTCGGCCTCGGTACTAAAACTCAAGAATTATGGTTTTGACGGAACAAGGTGAAAAATATGGCGAGATTTAACTGCCACTGTCGAACTTCTGAATTACTTCTACTTAATTAACTTCAGAGTTTTAATTTTTTTGCGGATATGATTTTTTTTTCTACACCGCTAAATTTTAATCGTTTTAATCCCGTGGAGGGTCGATCCGGTACATGAAACACTATCGATTTGTAAAGGTAAAATTAAAAAATAATGTACCTTTTTTTCAAAACTCGTATTAATTTACGCATGAACGAAATTAATTTATTTAAGAAAACGTCAGCTGAGCGAGTTCATACACTAAATTTCACCGATATTTCAAACTTACAAACTTTCGCCTTTTTAGTATGAAGTAGTGTATTTTTTCTGACACGTCTAAATAGTAAAAAATGTGGCCCTTTGAAAGGCACCTTTTTTTAGGGTCGGAAGTCGTACCACGAACGACGTGAAGTTGATTTCGTGGCGCATCTCATGCCGGCCATACACGGTCAAACCTGTCGTCCAATCGGTATGACGCTACATGTTTGATCAAACAGATTTGACTGTTTATGGGAGTGACAATATGTTGACAATATGTTGGTCATACCAATCCACTCCCACACACGGTCAAATCTGTTTGATCAAGCATGTAGCTTTATACCAACGCGATTGGACGACAGGTTTGACTGTGTATGGCTGGCATAACACATTGCAACAATGTAGACGGCAAATTCTTTAAGAGGGCCTTTTTCTAATCGCCTATCAGCAACGTCGCAAGGTCGCGGGCTTGCGGACAGTGAGCAATGGGTAGCTCACTGTACTGGGGCCAGGGTTATCCGAAAGGGACTGACACTATCTCCCGCTCCGCCCATGGGCGGGGGATGTCAATACATGATTTTTCCCACCATAAAAAAAAAAAACGTCGCAAGGTTGAAAAGCTGCTTACTTCATTTGACGCAATCCAATGCGATGTTTGATGAAGAGGCAATGCGAAAAAAGAGAGATAACGCCTGAAAACTCGGTTGGCATTCTGTAATTTCATGATTTACTCGAATATTTCACAAAACTTGTTCCAGGAAATAAAATGTTTTTTTTAAAGCCCTTATAAGTTTTTGAGAAAAATTGTCGTCATTCAGAATCTCGATGAAATGTGCAAGGTTTTTATAGATATATTTTTAATATATGAGTAGATTATAGAGGGTCAAAGTTCACGAAAAATGGCAACTTTTCAGAGGAGTGGATTAGTTTTACAAAAAATTTTGTTTTGATTTCTATAGAAACCTAGATAATATTCACAAGAAAACTGTGTATCCAAAATATCTGGAGAAAGATGTGTAATAACATCATAATCACGTAATAGTGGTTGTATGAAATGTTCCTCGAGTTGACTCCTCTTAATTGCGTGACATTGTATATTACGTTACAAAAATCAATAACAAAAAATCCCATACAACTTCACACAACTAGTCACATTTCACTGAATTTACTAACCGTACAAATATTTCTTTTGTTGTCGTTTCAACTATTTTTCTGCTGATTGTAAAACATTTTATTGAAGTTACTTCGTACAATTGGAAATTGATTACATAAAGTAAACATTTTATTCGAGCAGTGCTCGATTTGAAATGATATAGACTTATTGAAGTGGAAAAGGGCAAAGAGTATTGCATGTCTCAGTGTTTTTTTTTTTATTTCATCCCAAAATTGGGTAGCCATTTATAAATGCCAGATACCCTTAAGTAGGTCAAATGTTGATTTAACTCAAGACCTTTATAGACATAATTCTTTAAGACAATTCAGTTAATATTTTTTTTTTTGTTATTTAGTGTATAAACAAGGTGTAAGGGACAGCCCTCCACAAACTTTAAGGGCTTGCTCAGTAGACGAAACTGAACAACCTTCCACAAGACTTTTTTTCAGGAAACGAGAAAAAAAAATCCGCCTCACCATACAAAATTATAAACTTGATTGGACAGTTTGTATGGAGAGGCCGATTTTTTTTGTCGTTTCCTAAAAAAAAAAGAGCAGTGGTAGCCGAGTGATAATGGCCACGACTTACGAGTAGGTCGCGGGTTCAAACCCAGCCAGGCGCATTACTTTGTGTAATTTATTTCATCACCACTACTCTCAAAACGGTCAAGAAACCAAAACCAAAAATGCGAAGATATGAGGTATCCATCCACCAGCACTGGGCCCGCATGATGGATTACAGCCCTTTCCCTCTCCTAAAGAGGAGGCCTGTGTCCCAACCGTGGGAACATTATAAGGCCGACTATGCTATGCTATAGATAATTGCCTCGTCGTTTATACCGCGGACAAAGAAGGACTGGAACAATTTGCCTGCTGTGGTGTTCCCATCCAATTATAATTTAGGTGTCTTCAAGATTTAGAGTGAATAGGCTCATAAACTAGTGCGCCTCAGATTGCATTACTGCTTACCATCACTAGTTTATATCAATTAAAAAAAAATGAAGAAAACGAACCCAGTCCCTCTATTGAAGTGAGTAAACTTTGTTCAATTACTGAACTGAATGTGAACTCTTCAAGTTGTGCAGGTTAGTAGCTCGGGGCTAGCAAACAATGTTTCAGCAATTCTGAACCAATTTTTGTGAAAGCAAGCTGGGGTCCGCAACTTTATTAAGTTTTCAAATCGTTTAAAAATGCCACTACAACATTAGTTTTGTATATGCAAAACCCGAAATACATGTCACGAAAGAATCTGTTTACAAAATTTCATAACTGTACGATGAAAACCGGCCAAGTGCGAGTCGGACTCGCCCATGGAGGGTTCCGTAGCAGCAAGTAACATAATATAAAAGTTCTTGCAGTTCGTTGTAACTTTGATCGATGTTTTAATAATAGTGTATTTTTTTAGATTTATGACGTATTAAAACAAAAACTGCTTACTAGATCTCGTTCAAACCAATTTTCGTTGGTAGTTTACATGGTAATGTACATCATATATTTTTTTTAGTTTTATCATTCTCTTATTTTAGAAGTTACAGGGGGGGGGACACATTTTACCACTTTGGAAGTGTCTCTCGCGTAAACTATTCAATTTAGAAAAAAATGATGTTAGAAACCTCAATATCATTTTTGAAGATCTATCCATAGATCCCCACATGTATAGGTTTGATGAAAAAATTTTTTTGAGTTTCAGTTCTAAGTATGGGGACCCCCAAAATTTATTGCTTTTTTTCTATTTTTGTGTGAAATTCTTAAAGCGGTTCACAGAATACATCTACTTACTAAGTTTCAACAGTATAGCTCTTATAGTTTGGAAAAAAGTGGCTGTGACATACGGACGGACAGACAGACAGACATGACGAATCTATAAGGGTTCCGTTTTTTGCCATTTGGCTACGGAACCCTAAAAATCACTGTTCGATGATTAACACTTTTTTCGAAGTAAAACCTACCAAAATGAATTAGTTGTTTAAGAATGCTGAAAATTAACCAAATTGTAATGGAAAAGGCTATGCTCGTAGTATATAACCTTTCAAATATCGTAATTAGAGACACAATATAAAGACAATGGGAGAGCGAACTCAGGCGTTCGCTTGGAATTTAATGAATTAAATTGTACCAAAGTTATCGACATAGCCCGAAAAATCACCAAAGAGGCAGTGGGTAGGACACTGGTCGAAGAACAGATGGTCAGTGGCGCTGAATAGTTCTGGAGTGGCGACCGCGTACCCGAAGACGCCTCTTAAAAAGTAAACCAATGATCTGCCGAGAGTCATGGGACCTGATGGATGTGAGACGCACAGGACCAGTCGTTGTGATGACACTTGGTTATGACCTTTGTTCAACAATGTGAAAAACGCCCGGTTGAAATAATGGTGTTGATGATGAAATGTAGATGAATGAACTTTTTGTAAAATAAGTATCTTCAAAATGGGTCTCTAGAAGACTACAAAAGAACAAAATGAACGCATTAACCTTTCGAATGTCTTAAGTTACACAGTCCGACATAAGGTAATTGTCTTTCTATTGTGTCTCTAATTACGACATTCAAAGAGTTAAGCTAGAACTACATTAAACCAACTCTCACGTGTGACACGCCTGATTTGTACGTAGAACGACGTCAAGACAAGACAAGACAACACAACAAGACAAGACAAGACAAGACAACACAACACAACAAGACAAGACAAGACAATACAATACAAGACAAGACTAGTTGCCATATAAAATGTATAGAGACCGACGCGCCCAGATCGGCGTGTGTGGCACACGTGTGAGCAGTGTAGTTCTACCTTTACCCTTGTTTGCATCGCGTAGTTGTGTGAAAAAAAAACAACAAATAACAGACAAAAAAAAAAATATACCTATACTGGTTTTATTAGCGAAGTTAATTGAGTCAATGACATTGCGAAGAAACAAGATTCTGTTTATTTTTATTATGTTTTGTTTATTGACACAGAAGGGGTCTGCTCACAACGAGAGACTTTTTCATGGTAATCTATAATATAAAAATGAATCGCTAATGTGTTGCTAAGCGCAAATCACGAGAACAGCTGATCCGATTTCTCTAATTCTTTTTTTGTTGTGTTTGAAAGAAAACATGTTTATCTGGCACACAATGAACAAAACAAGTAAATAAAATGAAAAATAGGTTAGAATAGGGTAGATTAGAGTAGAATAGAGTAAAATAGGGTAGAGTAGAGTAGAGTAGGGTAGAGTAGGGTAGAATAGGGTAGAGTAAGGTATAGTAGGGTGGAGTAGGGTAGAGCGGGAAAGAAGCCACGCGCAAAAGCTAGTACAATATAGAACTGTATTTTCTAATACAAAAGTGCACATTCCAATGTGACAAGTCGAATATCTTGCGAAATTTCAAAATTATAATTCGAATTCACTTCATTAATTGGGCAAGAATTCATATTTCATAGAAGATTTTTGCATTTTTATGACGTGTTAAAATGGCAAGCATGCGAGCTAGATAGAATATTGCAGAACAAAACTTGAATAGTTTAAAAAAATATTATGCATTTGCTTACTGCATAGACTTGACAATTGGATAACACATTAATAAGAAAAAGATACCGGTTTATAAACCACAAAATTTTCCTTATAACGTACGTATATTTATAAAGCTTCTAGTCTCAGACACCATTATCAGTTTGCTTTGGACGCCTTGATACGAACCTGCTTTAGTGGTACAGTGCAAAGTTAAAATAAAAAATGAATCTATTACCGGTGGCTGTTGTTATCTGCTCTGGACTTGTGTTTGGACGTAAGCTGATATTCCTTTTTATTATTTGTCATCATTATTATCATCATTATTTTGACTGAAAGATGTTCACTGCTAGACATAGGACTCTCTCAAGTGTCGCCAAAACGACCTGTCTTGTGCCGCGTCTATCGGACTCCCAAGGCTACCTTCACTAGGTTTTTTTTTTTTGTGTAAACAAATCATCTAATGATATCTCCCGTCCGTCGTGTCAGGCTTTTACTGACTAAAACTCACTACTAGTTCATTCGTTGCCTTTCATTAAAGGGCCGTGTTTTCCTTTCAAAAGCGAACCCATGGCTCCAGAAGGCTTCGACCCTACTGGGCCCCTAAGGTTTGCTGACATCTCTTTGAGGCTCGCGTGGAATAAAACGCGCCGTCGAGCTACCCATTGCTCACCGTCCATAAGCCCGTGCTTACGGTCGCCGGAAATTGGGATCGGGATCTGGGGCGTGAGTGCCGTTCTCTCGCGTGTGCGCGTGGGGCCGCCTCCTTTGCTAGCATTACTGCTTCGCAAAAGGATGCGACCGCCTGCCACTCCTCCTCGCCTGCGTCTTCTGATATGTGGTCACCACTCTATCGCCGTCCGAACTCTAACTAATGTAACATAGCATAATTATAATGTTGCCAGTGCTGGCCCTCCACGCTAAGAAAGAGAATGGGCTGTAATCGACAACTCAGGCGCAGTGCTAATCACGCACTTACACACCTAATTTTAGGACCTTTCATTTAAATTATATTTTCGTGACTTATAGCACTGTTTATTTTTATATACCTTGTTGGTCTCACGGTTGAAAGTGTGATTGCTATGTGCTAATAACGCAAAGTGTAGAGTTCCGACTGAATTCACAGATTGGGTAGTTTTATTATTATTTATTTTTTATATTTTTTATTGATAGGCTTGCGCTTGATTAATATCTCACCTAACGTAAAGCAGCAACGTATTCGACGATGGAACACACTTGCCTAGAAGTAACCTATTCACTCTCGTTCTAAAGACCCCTAGGTTGTAGCTGTCAGGAAATGTTCTCACTCAGTATAATGAATGTGTTCCCAAAACGTTTTTTGCGTATGGGTGGAATGATTTTTCGTAAAGGTTTTTTATTATAGGTATCGTGAGTTTGGTTCATCTTACTTATTTATTAAAACTTCATGCAACACAAAGGTATTCTCTACCAATTAACCAAGGGTGGTGAAGAGAAAAGATGGCAGGTGCAGAAAAAAAAAAGAATAGATCATCTTATGGAATTTATTGTTTCGATATGAATATTATTTCTAACGAGCTCCTGCTAGCGGCATCGCTCGCATGAAAGTCGAAAATCATCCCAAAAGATCATACTCCTGAGTTACAAAAGACTCTATGTGCTATTCCAGGTCATGGTCTACCCGCGTATCCAAATTTTATCAAAATTCGTTCAGACGTTTGAGCGTGAAAGAGTAACAATCATACAACCACACATATACAAACTTTTGCTTATATAATTTATTGGTTTATTGCTGACCCAGACAAACATACAGACAAAAATATAAATTACAATAACACGTCTATACCATTAAATTCAATAAATAATATTTACAAAACAATAAGATAATTTAATCAACATAGCAGAACTAAATTAATACAATACGTTAAGGCAATTAATACAATTATTTCGGTAATCAATTATACGAGTATATTTCGATCACTATTGCCTGCGGCTTTGCCCTTGCGATTGTAAAAAATTGTTCCACAGGAACATTTCCCGAGACAAAAAGTATCCTGTATGCTATTCCAGAATATGGTCTACCCGTGTAAATGATAAATGATCTTTATTTTGCAAGTAGGTTTTATAAAAACACTTTTACACGTCAATTTTTTTTTTCGTCAATTAATGCTAGATGAGGCCGGTGTTTCCTAGCTGACTACCCTGAGAAGAAACACCGAAACAAACTCAGGGGTCAAAGTCTCTTTTAAAGTCCATACAGCAAAACATGTAATGGTCAAATCATATGAGAACCATGCAGATTGAGCCTGAGATGGTCTTTTGAAGAAAGAACCACACGGTTCTAAGTGGACCTGTCCAGTCAGTGCAAGCATTTGTCAATATGCGTGTAGCTCAACTCAGGACTACTAAGGAGCTCAACGACTTGACGAACAATGCCAAAGAAAGGACATTTGGGTAGGCTACATCAAATACTCAAAACTGCCAGACATCATGTGAAAATAAAAGAAAAGGAAAGAGTAATCCACATAGTTCTCACATTCACAATAATAAAATTTACAAAAGTGTAAATATTGCAAATTGTAAAAAAAAGTATATAAAAAAAATCAGTCAAATAATAAAAATAAACATGTCATAATTGTAAAATAATAATAATATATATGTATATACAATATCATAATTGTAAAACAACAACAATCGTCAATAAAAAAAGGCAGTTAAAACAAAACAACATTCAAATGATAATAATTATAATAAGTAGGTACTGGAGCAGGTCAATCCCAAGCCGTTTTATCCTCGAGATACTCTTTTACAGTATAAAAAGCCTTTTGGCAAAGTTTTCGCTTTACAAATATTTTGAATTTATTAATGCTAAGTTCCTGAATAGGACTGGGAAGCTTATTATAAAAATGTATACTTTGGCATCTAAATGAGCGTCATATTTTTTTGAGCCTGGTGTCAGGAACCACTAACTTGTGTTTGTTCCTAGTATTAACGTTGTGAATGTCACTGTATTTTTTAAACATATTTTTATTTTTATGAACATACAAAATATTTTCATAGATATACTGAGATGGCACAGTCAAAATATTAATATTTTTAAATTTATCTCTGAGGGAGTATCTGGGACTTAATTTATAAATTGAACGAATGGCCCTTTTCTGCAAAACAAAAATCGTTTGGATATCGGCGGCATTTCTCCATAATAGAATACCGTACGACATGACACTATGAAAATAACTGAAGTAAACTAAACGGGCTGTCTCTAAGTCAGTTAGATTTCGAATTTGTCTAACAGCGTATGCGGCAGAGCTAAGTTTTTTCGACAACTTATCTATGTGTGGGCCCCACTGAAGCTTAGCATCAAGAGTTATACCCAAGAACACTGTAGTGTCTTCAGGACTCAATTCTTTGCCTTTTATTAGCATACTAGTTTCTACCTGCCTTACGTGAGGCATCGTAAATTTAACAAATTTGGTTTTCTTTTCATTAAGGAGCAGGTTATTGACATTAAACCAGTGTACTATTTTTGAAAAGGCGTTATTTATGTCATCAGTAACCGGCTGTTGACGAAACAAAAAGCTTAAACAAAAGCGAAGTGTCGTCTGCAAACAACACTATATCATGGTTATCCTTTATGAGGTATGGCAAGTCATTTATATAAATGAGAAATAAAAATGGACCAAGAATCGAGCCCTGGGGCACACCCATTGATACTACAGACCCGGGTGATCTTATTCCGTTTACGAGGTATGGCACTCTCTGAATCCTATCACTCAAATAAGAAGTAAGAAAATCCAGAGAGGAATTGCGGATCCCGTAATGGTGTAGTTTCCTGATGAATGTTTCATGGAGAACGCAATCGAAAGCCTTGGACAAATCACAAAAAATACCCAGGACATCGCATTTGTCTTCCCATGCATTATAAATAAATATGTCCTAAAAGTTCAACCCCGGCATCAGTTGTACCAAATTGCATCTAAATTCGTTGAACAGTTCGAGCGTGAAGAAGTTACAAACACACGGTCACACCACAAAACAGATAGGTACATCAGTTTTATACCTACGCTCAGTGGACGCACACTAATGAGCGTTTGAGCCGGAACTGTTCGACGAGTGGTCCGAGACGCTCCGAGATATCGTGTCCGTGAGCGGTGTATAAGTGTTTGTTGCTCGAGCGCGCTTTGTTGACTTCTGTGCCTATCTATTTTGTGGTCACACACAGTCAAAAACATTCGCCTTGTGTGTGTGATTATTATTTTTGGGAACGCATTCATTATGCGTACAGCTAAGGAGTGGAATTCCCTGCCGGAGTCTGTGTTTCCTGATAGCTATAACCTAGGGGTCTTTAAGTCAAGAGTGAATAGGTTGCTTCTAGTCAAGCGTGCTCAATCGTCGGTCACATCATCGCTTACCATCAGGTGAGATAGTGGTCAAACTCGAGCCAATACAAAAAAATATATATAATTTTATTTTTATTGCTATACATTGGTGCTTGAATACGATCCCACCTGATGGTAAGCAGTGATGCAATCTCTGATGGTGAGGCGCACTAGCTTATGAGCCTATTCACTCTTGCCTTGAAAACACTCAAATTATAATAGGACGAGAATACCGCAGCAGGCAGATTGTTCCAGTCATTCGACTTACGCGGTTTAAACGACGAAGTGAAACGCTTAGTCCAGACCGTAGAGGTTTCAACAACGTAAGGGTGGGTATTTGCCGTACGTCGGGTTATCATATGGTAGAATTGAGATGGCGGAATCAAGACATGCAATTCCTGCGCACTCTCCAAAATGCATCCTGTAAAACACCGAAAGGCTGGCTATTCTACGTCTGTGCGCAAGGCTATTAAATATTATGATAACTTGAATGTGTTTTGCTACTTTTGTGAATTTGGATTAATTAATTTTTGTAGCAACCAGGTTTAGTGTCCGCATTGTCCTCAAGAGGAATAATGTGATTGAATATTAAATTTTATAAACTTACATCATCATTGTGATTTTATTCATAAATATGAGGAAAATGTTTAGCTAGCAACTTGTTTTGTGACCTTAGTTTTTTGTCCTTTGTTTTGTAGGTAAATAAAGAAACTTTTAGTTTTATTATGACCAGTTGTATGTCACTGGTCACGTCGTCCTAAGCAAGTGACGCGTGTGTCACTTACAGTAGGTCTTTAACAGTCCTTTTTTTTATGGTGGGAAAAAATCATGCATTGACATCCCCCGCCCTTGGGCGGAGCGGGAGATAATGTCAGATTCTTACTGACTAAAAGACCCACCCGTTCCTTCTAGCCTTCATATCGGGGCTCAAGCGCTCTTTCGGATAACCCTGGCCCCAGTAGACTTCGACCCGGCTGGGTCCCTGCTGTTGCTGACAACGCCTTGAGGCGCGCGGGAACAGTGCGCGCCGTCAACGACTTGGGCTTGGTCCGGACAGTTACCGGACGGCCAGACAGTGAGCTACCCATTGGTCACTGTCCGCAAGCCCGCGCCTACGGTGGCCGGAAATCGGGATCAGAATCCCGGCGGCGGCGGCGGCGATAACGCCGTTGCCTGATGCGTTCGGCCTCCTCCTTTGCGAGCATTACTGCTTCGCAGAAGTCGGCGACCGCCTGCCACTCCTCCTCGCTCCGGACCATGGCCTCAACCAAGGCCCGGCGCGAGAGGTCTCCGCCGCCGATCGCCCCCACGGTCTTTAACAGTCCTGACTTGAGATGTGCGAGTCAATATTCGTATAGCTCAATTATATAAAATTTTTAGTATATGCGAAACTTGAATGGTTTTTACACCATGTTATATTTTATTTTCATTTTTTTTTTCATTTTTGTCATGTTTTATTTTTTTGTTGTTATATTTTTTCCTTAAAACATTTAAAAAGGTCATAAATTGGACACCACCGGCATTAAGTATAACACAGGTCACCGAAGGTCATGTGGGTATTAAGTGCTAGAAAACAACTGGGTCCAAATGCAAAACAACCCCTCAGTCGCCTAGATGAGTCGGTGGCAACGTATTTTTGCTAACATAACAAGCTAATAAGCAATTAATTATAACTTTGAGGATTTTCATGATAAAGATATGTACATAGATTCTTTACATAAAATTACTGGACACGTGTTTCGGGTTTTGCTTATACTAAAAACTAATGTAGTATATTACGAGTAGTACCAGTGTAGAGGTAAGCGGAACAGAGAGTAAAGTCCCACAAACCTCTAGTCTATTGAAAAGGGAGGGAGGGTCTTTGGGACGGATCTTCCCGATACCAGCTTTATGCACTTGAAACAATTGAGAGGCGATCCAAGAAGATCATTGGCATGATGCACTCGTCGAGTCGAGGCTTCAAAGTCTTGAGCATCGACGCCGAGTTGCTAGTCCGTCGGTTTTCTACCTATTGCATTTCGGGGACTGTGCGTCGGAATTACATAGCCTAATTATTATTCTGCCTAGCCCATTCCATCATCGGACCACCAAGCGTACGGTGATGCACCACTGATACATGGTGGACAAAGAACATCTTACATATTCGCACAAAAAGGCTGTAACCCGGTAATCCAGGAATCTTTAAATCAAAAGTGAATAGGTTACTTCTAGGTAAGCGCGCTTCACCGGGGACCGCATCGTTGCTTTCCATCTGGTGAGATAGCGATCAAGCGCTAACTTGTCAACAACAAAAAATAGAAATAATAATAGGATTCTCCGATCACACGAATGTTTTGTCTGATCTGAGCAAATGCTTTTTTCAAAAGAGATTTGCGGGACTATACTCTCTGTTCCGCATATGTTTAAACTGGTAACCCCGACGTGATCCTGCGCTGCCTTGAGTCGTATAATTGAAATTGCTTACTCGCTGCAATCCTATATGAATACCCGTGCTTGCCGCACGGGTTAATTCATTACCTAATCGAGCAGATCACATTACAATACTTACCTACTTAGTAGAACGATTTGAACCTAATGACCTTACCTGTCTTTTTCAGATGCAACGACGGACAGTTGTCAGGCCGAAATGACGGCATTTCCTCTCGACCCTGGTTCTAAATGCTGTACCCAAGCGGCTGGGAATAAGTTAATAGCAGGTCTGTACATATTTTTTTTAACTGGTCACAAGGTTTCCGAAGGCTGAGATCTTTTGCTAACAAATGGTACAGTAAGAGAAAGGCGCTAGAATTGCAGTAGGGTCTGCTTGGACAGGATTAGATAGGTAGTAGGTAGCAATTCTCACTAGCGGTAGGAATGTTAGGATTATGAATAGCCAAAGGCTTTTAGTTTGAACAGCAAGCCATTAAGGGCTGCTCGTGCGCAAAGTCACATTGTGTGGTGTAGAACACCCCAGAAAGGGGAGAAGTGAAATTAGTGGAGAGGGACAGGAAAAAGAATTTATGGAGTTTACAAAGCACGTCCTAGTAGAGCATGCTATAAAGATTTACGCAGTCATGCAATTGCCGGGAGTGTCTCCAGTGGTCCGTATGCCGCAAGACGGGTAGGACCTACAGTGGTGGGAGGTGGAATTTGGTCACAAGGTTTTTTGAACACTTTGCTTCTGCCAGTGGATTCACTTGCGTGATAGTAAAAAAAATATATCCTAAGAGAACATACTCCTGCAATAAAAAAGTACCCTATGTGCTAATTTCAGTAGGTACATAACTCGAGACCATGGATGAGGCCCGGACAGACCTGCTAATTACAGGACATGGTCTATCCGTATACCAAGTTTATCGAATCCGTTCAGTCGTTGATTCAAATCAAATCAAAAATGTATATTTGTAAGGATATGTATGGACATAATATAAATATACACTCCTATTTTTAATTAAAACAATCAAAATGAGGCTGTTACTGTTCATATTTGTGTAGTCATAAGTAAAAAAACGTAATCCCAAAACTGTCCTCCATTTGTCATAATAGGCTAGTTACCGTAAAAAATGTAATTAGTCCGCCTTTTAGATTATTCAAAAATAAGGGACACGTATTTTTTTATTTGTAAATTAAACCAAAAATGACAAAGATATAGCCCATTGAAGTCACGTGTAACGTCACGCCGTGCTGCATTTTTTCGCACGGGGTGACGTCACACGTAACTTTAATGGACTATATCTTTGTTATTTTTTGGTTTAATCGAAAAAATAAAAAATACGGGTTCAATATTTTTTTATAATCTAAAATACGGACTAAATAAAATGTAATTATTTAGACCCTGGAAACTACCCTATTGGTAAATTCGTAATTGAATCAATCATATATAACAATAAAATGAATTCGAAGACATGTGACAACCACCAAGCCGCACTCGGCCCGCGTGGTGGATTACGGCCCATTCCCTCTCCTAGAAAGGAGTCCCAACAGTGGGAACATTATAAGGCCGACTATGCTATGCTATGCTATGCTATGTATAACAATTGCTACTAGAAAATACTACATGCACTGTTTTTGCAACACAACTAGAAAAAATGCGGTATTTTTTTCAATTCAATAATCAATATCGTGTACAATATTTCTATAAATTGAGGGACATTTTGGGATATAAACAAACGATAATAACTTTTCTGTTTATGAATATAATTCATAGAGACTTTATTAAGTAATAACAACACCTCTGATAAGCCCTTTTAGAAACTAATGGTGTAGTATTTATTGGTTTCAGCATGTCCTGCCATAAAATGACGAAGAAATATTTCTAAAAAAAAAACTGGGCCTTTTAAATATTTAACTATTAATGATTTTATTATGAATCGGTAACTTTTTTATTCAAATGAGTATTTTTTTACAATTCATTAAATATTTTAATTAAAATTTAGCTGCATCTTACAAGAAAAATAAAAACACATAACTAATTAAAACTATATATCATTAAAAACTCTTAGTTAAAATATAATAAGGGTGAATTGCACCATTTAACTATAACTATAACAAAGCCGTTAACAGTTGTCAAATCGTCGAATTGACCAATAACGGCCTCACGTTTCACGGCTGGTTATGGTTTGGTTATCGTAATAGTTAAATGGTGCAACTCACCCTTAGTAAATTAAATATAATTTAATTGAAATTGTATTATAGTTATGATAAACAGTCAACGGTCAATTTAGCTTCACTTTTTTGTTTTTGACTGACCGACATTCTGACATTTCAAAAGTGCTTGTAAAAGTTTATGATTTCTGATTTCTGACGAACAAAGTCATCGTGATTCACAATGATGACCACGAACTCGATGATGAGCTTGACGCGCTTGTATGGATTAAGAAGAAGAAATTATACGCATCCTAATATTCTGTTTCCCTTACCATTCCAGATCCCGTAGCACAAATCGAGCAGCATCCATGGGCAGCTCTTATAGATTACGATCTTAAGAAAGGGGGCAGAAAGCAGTTGTGCTCAGGAACTCTAATCAGTGCCAGATATGTCCTGACAGGAGCTCATTGTATTGTAGGAACAGTAACGGATATAGGAACACCGTAAGATTAAAAGCTTCTTTATTTTTAAGGTTACGTACCTCAAAAGCAAAAAATGAAACCCTTATAGGATCACTTTGTTGTCCATCTGTGTGTCTGTCAAGACCCTTTAACCCGAAAATGCGTGGAGGTATTGAGTTGAAATTAAAACCATGAAGTCAGTTCTGTGCTGATGGTAAGCAGTGATGCCATTTTTGATTATCAATTGAAGGGTTAAGTGGACAAAAGTGATATCTGACAAAATAAAAAAATCCGACTTTTTTGCATGAACATAGGTTTTAACTGATGGTAAATCGATTCATGGATTTAAAACACCCCAATTCTAATTCGTTATACACGGTGTCGTTTTGAAGCTGCAAAATATTTCAGAAGGTAATTATGTTAGTGATTCTCGACCCGAATCAATAATAAAATAAGTAGGTATTTTTTTTTTTTTTATTACCGCGCTTTTTTTCACACACACAAACACGGAACAATAAAGGGCGTTTTCACACACACTAACTCGCAACGATAGTTTCATAAATAATGTATCATCCAATCATCATCCCGCACGCCACACCCTAGCCACGCCCCCGCGGCCATCGATCAATCGATTTAGTTTAGTGTAATTAAAAAATTAAATAACAAGTATTACTGATTATTGACCAGGTTTCGTATTTTTACATGATTATTTATGAGTTTTATTACAACCTCCTGAAATATTGTGCAGTTTTAAAACTGCACCTTGTATAGTTACAGATGCTAGTAAAGGTTTTAACTGTTAATCAAGTATATATTTCAGATTTGGAATGTGCTAACAACAGAAATATTAACAGAAAATCGTAATAGTAGTTAACATCTGATTTATTTTATTTTATTTTGTTTTATTTTATTTCATTTCATTTCATTTCATTTCATTTCATTTCATTTCATTTCATTTCATTTCATTTCATTTCATTTCATTTCATTTCATTTCATTTCATTTCATTTCATTTCATTTCATTTCATTTCATTTCATTTCATTTCATTTCATTTCATTTCATTTCATTTCATTTCATTTCATTTCATTTCATTTCATTTCATTTCATTTCATTTCATTTCATTTCATTTCATTTCATTTCATTTCATTTCATTTCATTTCATTTCATTTCATTTCATTTCATTTCATTTCATTTCATTTCATTTCATTTCATTTCATTTCATTTCATTTCATTTCATTTTATTTTATTTGGAAACGCCTTTTTACGCCTTCAATTTTTTTAAAAATCAATTTTGAAAGATCTACCAACTGCCTCAGACTGCTTAAAGTGACTTGTTTCAAACTTTGCACGGTACAACATTCGTTTTAGTATATTCGAAACCCAAAACACGTGTCTAGTATTTTCAATCATGGAAAATCACTAATTTATAAACTTGTTATATTATCTGGTTGTTCGCACAAATACATGACCATCTGTGAGACTGAGAGGTTAGTGACCTGTGTTGTATAGTATCGGTGGTGTCCAACTTGTGACCTTTTTTAAATATTATTGGAAAAAAATATAACGTGATGTTAAAGGTCTTAGAGTCGATTCAGTTAATGATTCTGAATAAATTGTATTCAGGTTTCGCATATACTAAAAATGACTTTGTATATTTTTACTTTCATTTCTCAAAATTTAAAACTTATTCTCAGGAGTCAAGTCCGCCTTGGAGAATATGATTACAATCATGAAGGTCCGGATTGCGTAGCAGCAGACAGTGGTGCGAACTGCACTGATGGAGCCGTTAGCATCGAAATTGAGACGACCATACCTCATCCGAAGTTCGCCTATCCTAATCATCCTTCTAGATGGAACGATATTGGCTTGATCAGGCTCAAGAAGGCAGCTTCATATACAGGTGTGGAGCTTGTTTGTATAATTAAACTGCTTATTTACGGTTCAGTACCTCAGTTGGCAAAAAACCAATAGGATTATTCCCAACTAATATTTTGGTGTTAAGAATTAGTGCTACGTGAGCTGTTTAAGAGATTTTTTATAACCTAGGGTCTTATATTATTTATATTATTTGGTGATATAGCGCGTTTTAACTGTCTTATAACCCTGATTTGGACCCACGATTTAAGAGCTTAAAGTGACTTAATTGTTATAGAGTAGAGGTAAATGAGTGACAATAAAGAGCTAGAGTAGTGCTATTGAAGCAGTGCTTACTGCTTTAAGTGTATTGTAAGCTATACGCAGGTTACACCTGCAAGCTAAGGTAGTAATATAGTTATAAAATCCACTCTAATAACTTTTTAGTACCATATTAGTGCTTCTTGGATACAATATATACCTTGAGAATATATTGTAGGTATTTAGTAGCAATTAATATTATCCAAAGCGCCAACCTTTTCACCACTTTTTATATTTTTTAAGCTTTTTTTACCGTCGTTAGTGTTGAAATATTTAGCAATACGCATAGTCACATATTCATCTTCGATTTAGTGGTATAAAGAGTCTTCTAGTGTTTGAAATGACTATACATTTAATAAAATAGATACGTTAATATTTTTTTTTTTAGATTTTGAGCATTATAATTATCAAAAGTTACTGCGATGATAAGTTTTTCGTAACAATTTATAAATGTTTTCATCTCAATTTTGAAGCGCCTCAAAATTAAACTGATTTTGATGATAATATGTAGAAAAAAATTACTACCTCACAATTTTTTTCATATCAATTATGTTGAATAATAGTTCTCAATACTGTCAAATAGTACATTAAAATCTGACAATAATACAGTAAATAAGTGGGGCAATATTGATTAGAAAAAGTGTTTTCCTTTTAAAATGTTATAAGTTAACTATTTATTTAATGGCGTCCATTCTAAATTGCTTAAGGATCCTAATAACTCTGTTATTCACAGCACAGTGCTTAAAGACCGGTTGTTAGCACTTCTATGTCCCTTGCAGTTCTACAATATTGTTCTAAAAATGAAAAGACAACAATTTTTTAGGTTGAGTTTGTATAATGGTTCTATGTTCTATATTTAGGTGAAATGAAATTCTATAACTCAACGTAAAGTAAATAATCAAGAAAATACAAGAATATAATCTATGCACGTATTGTTTACCGCTATAAAGAAGTATTTATAAAAACCATTGTAGTACCCAAGGTTGACCTAGTAACCCTTTTATTTATATAATCAATAATTGTTTAAAGGTGATTTCTGATTCTTGCGGCATCTAGCTCTACAGAATTTGTAATCAACACTTGTATGACACTAATAGCTTTTTTGTCAGCTCTTATGGTTCGATAGATCTCGTTAAGTGGTACTAAGTATTTGACTGGCTCTATTTAAGAACATCAGCTAATAGTAAGTGTTAGTTGACACCTTACAATTACTTATAGTGTTTTACGCTTCTTTAAACTGTTATAGTAGACCCTAAGTGTTATAAAGAATCTAACTAACTCTAATTAAAAACATCAGTCGTTAGTAGGAGTTAGCAAACACTTTACAATTGCTTTTAGTGTTTGAAGCTTCTTAAAGTTACAAGAATGAGCTATACAATGGTTTCCAGCAACTCTATGCTACCGCCTTAAGTTATCTATTTTTTATTTTTAACAGTTATTCCTCTTGAAGGTTTAATTATTTATCCTTAACACCACAGTAGAATCGAATGTTACAATCGGAGCTCTTATATATAATTTATAACCCTATGGGAGCTAAAAAAGGTTGCTCTTAGCGCCAAAATGTTTGTTGGGTTTTGTTGTCCATCTGCCAAGACCACAGAAAAGATAAAAGAGGTTAGAATGGCATTGTGGGCGGGGCAGGCGTGCTTCAAAATATGATCATGCTCATAATTGACACAACCAATACCGAACTTGCGATCTAAGTGTGCGTGGTCTGTTAGTTGCGTAATGCGCGTTCGTATTGGTTTATTGCCTGTAGTGGAGTTAAAGGGTGGAAGACAAGCGGCGAGACTCGTTGTAGTACAAATCGGAAAGTATTTCCTCTCTAACCTCTTTCATATTTTCTGTGGTAAAGACCCTTTTTCTCTGATACTTGTGTGGTTCATCATCATTAGATGTCTTATTGAAGCGTTGTGAAGTACAAAATAAATTTAATCCATTCTAGATTTTATACGCCCCATCTGCTTGCCGACTACAAACCTGGAGACCAATCCTCCTGACCATTCACTATATGTTGTTAGTTGGTCCAAAAAAACTGGCAATGGAATCAAAGCGCTTTATGAAGTACCTTTCGTGAACCAAGAGGTAAGTAATGACTAAGATTTTATTTTTAAGAACAAAACCCAAAATGTAAAGAAATATGACGCGGCCTCTATTTTAGACCCTTTCGGCCCCAGCGACCATCTATTTTGCGAGCAATTTGCTATGCCCACTGCCACTTAAGTTTGGCGATTCTTCAGGTTATGACAGTAACCTCAATTCTCTTGCGAATATCTTCATTCCAGATTCAATCACGCAATGTCACTCTGAGCATAGCGCCCAATCTCCGTTATTTAAAAAAAAATCTATTTATGTATATAGCCGATTGATTTTACATAATTCATTTTGCTGATCCCTATCTTTTAAAATACAAGCTAGTTATAGTTTAAAAAGTAGACTCTACTATTACATCATAATGTAAATATTATTTTCAATCAATGTATACAGTGCAAAATGTTACTTTTGTGAAATAAATACTTATTATTTGATCCCATTGCACGTTCTCAGAGACTAAAAACTTAACGGAACTGAATGGGCGGCATCAATTTAAACTGCCCCCCTAGCCAAGTTACGCTGTCGTCAAACGCTTCGAGTTGACCTTGCCGTCAATTCTTTTGTTCTGACCACGTGACTGAGCGTTAAGACAACGTCATTCCCGTACATGTGAAGCTTTCTACAAGCGTTTACTATTGCAGATTAGCAACTTTGCTAGGGGTACTGGTCATCTCATAGGGCCGAGTCACATCGGAATAGCAGTGGCCGGCATCGGCTGGGTAAGCTAGAACTATCGACAAGACGTGTAGGGTGCGCAACCGTCGTGGACAGCCTCGCGAACTTTTCATGCTTTTCAAGCGATAGTGGTATTTTAATTATGTAGATAAAGTTTAAAATGATTTCACACTGAATGTGCTTGTCGCGTCGACCGAGTCACATCGCATATTCCAATGTGACTGGGCCCTTAGTGGCTTATTTTAATTTCTATTTTGTAATTATTTATTTTTTCATTATTCACATAGTGCTCACATAATAATATAGTTCTGGTAAGAAATATGTAATCAAGATTATATATGTCACTCACAATATCATTTTAAAAGAATGTCCATGGAGTTGCTTGCAAATTCTTTTCAATGTAGGTCTACGCGTTGGATCGTGCAATTTAGCTTCACTTTTTTTTGACTGACCGATATTTTAATAATTCAAAAGTGACTGTAAATGGTCTAAGTATACTAATGCTATAAATAGGTAATTTTTTTTATAGCAGATAATCACTGAAAGTACTGGTGCGATTGCTAAAAATTTTTCATCGATGGCAAGCTAATATTTTTCTGAGTGACATTGACTATATTTTATGCAGGTACTCACTCGGGTTGAGCTGTGGGCAAAAGCTATGTAGTTTGAAATAAATGTTTCTGATATGTAATACGAACATTCATTGATTCCTTCATTTGTTTACATTCACAGAAATGCCAATCTTTATACAGCAAACGCAAGGTTGTTCTGGCAGAAGGACAACTTTGTGCTGGTGGCTTAGAAGGCAAGGACGCTTGCACAGGAGATGGTGGCGGACCTTTGGTGTACGAAAATAATCAAGGACTGGCAGAATTAACTGGCATCGTCAGCTTTGGACCGAATCCATGTGGTCAAAAAGACTTCCCTTCAGTCTATACCAACGTATACGTGTATCTTGATTGGATTAAGACTGTTATTGTTGAATAAGGTGTTTTATAAAGTAGAATATATGGTTGAAAGCTGAGGATTCCGCGCGGTAGTCACAAGGGATCGAATATTTTTCCCCATCTCGCTTTGGTAATGACAGCCTTTATTTAACAGCTTATAAACAAAAATCAATATTTCTGAAAAATAAAACTTTTATATGCGAAATGGTCTTTTATTTTGTATTGTATTGGAACAATTTGCGTGCTACGGTATTCCCATCTGATTTTAATTTAGGTGTTTTCAAGACTAGAGTGAATAGGCTCTTAATATACTAGTGCGCCATCAACAGTTGCGTCTCAGCTTACTATCAAGTGTTATCGCAGTCAAGCACTGCTTTATATCAATTAAAAAATATACAGGGTTACTGGTAACTCGACGTATTACAAGACGTCATAGTAAGATTAAAATGTAACAAATTAAGTCATCCAATGTTCTATCAAAATTCAGTACTTTTATTGTACAGGTCCAAGGTCCACAAAGACATAACATATGAAGATACAGACAGTTCACAAAGGCGAGCTTAACTCAGCAATAAGCCAGATTTTTAGATTTTTTGTACAAAATACCAGATTAAATGATTTGAAGCCAATTTAAAAACTATTTACGACGCGACCGTACTGAATTTTAAGTTATTATCATAATTTATGTCATTGCAAATCTTTGTTAAAAAATATCCTTGTCTTATGAGCCATTCAGAAAGGTATGTTATAATTTCAAGTAGAGTAAATCCAAACGTTTGTAACACCCGTGCAAAACTGGGGCGTGTTGCCCTTAGCTCGCTGTCCGACCGTCCGGTAACTGTCCGGACCAAGCCCAAGTTGTCGATAGCGTGCACTGTTCCTGCGCGCCTCAAGGAGTTGTCCAACAACAGCAGGGGCCCAGTCTGGTCGAAGCCTACTGGGGCCAGGGTTATCCGAAAGGGAACTCTAGCCCCGGTGTGAAGGCTTGAAGGAACGGGGTGAGTTTTTTAGTCAGTAAGAGTCTGACACTATCTCCCGTTCCTCCCAAGAGCGGGGGTTGTCATTAGATGATTTCCCACACCAAAAAAAAAGTACGTGTTGCCATTAACAAATAAAACATACTCTAAAGACAATACAGTACTTTGAAGGAACAGCCAAGTTTTTAATGAAGCCATTAAATGTACAAGTAAGTTCGGAGTGTCGATACAAACTATTTGCAAAACTATGAGTTTTAATCTCACAATTTCGTTGGTTTTGGTTTGTTGTGTGTGTATGGTCTAAGACAAACGACTAAGCGATTTTATTTGCTTGTATTGCCATTTTTTATTTAGTTCAAATCGTACAGTACCCAGCTTCTTATTATCATTCATTTCCTCCAATGGTTTGATTTTTCTAACTTCATGAGACCTATGGGCGAGGCCACAACGCTTCGTTATGACATCGCATTGACAAAACAACGTCGCGAGCTAGACAGAATATTGCAGAAAAAAAATTGAAATCACAGACACGATTGAAAGACAATAGGTGCGCGAACGCCGGCGTTCGCTTGGGGTTTAATGAATTAATAAGAAAAAGATACCGGTTTATAAACCACAACATTTTCCTTATAACGTACGTATATTTATAAAGCTTCTAGTCTCAGACACCATTATCTGTTTGCTTTGGACGCCTTGATATGAACCTGCTTTAGTGGTACAGTGCAAAGTTAAAATAAAAAATGAATCTATTACCGGTGGCTGTTGTTATCTGCTCTGGACTTGTGTTTGGACGTAAGATTATTTTTCTTTTTATTATCTGTCATCATCATTATTTCAGCGGAAAGATGTTTACTGCTAGACATAGTTAGGTCTCTCCTAAGGGCTATATTTCACTTGGACACCATGGCGGCGCGACAAGTCGCCCGCTACCAACAAAAATGTATACAGCTCTAAAGAGAGTGACTCACCTGGTGTCCATTTGGTTGCGCCAATACTAATTACTATAGAGCTGTATGGTATTTGGCCGCCAGTCCGGCCGCCAGTGATGCCCCCCATTTTGATATTGTTTCAGTGTGGTGTGGTGACTCTGGTGTCTATATGGTGTCTTGTTTGGTAGCTTACGGACACCATGTTACGTTGTCCGATGGTAGAATTGAGATGGCGGAATCAAGTCGTGCAATTCCTGCGCACATTCTCCAAAATGCATCCTGTAAAACACCGAAAGGCTGGCTATTCTACGTCTGTGCGCTAGGCTATTAATTATTATTAAGCCAGGTCTAGGTTTCAGGAATGGGTTTCATTTGGCAAACCTAGAACTGGATGTGTTTATGATGAAATGAGGAAGAGTCGAAGAGTATTTAAATCTCGACTCAAATGGTGCCAAGACCATCAAGACCAGGTCAAAATGGATGCCCTTGCTGAAAAGCATGCGTCTGGACACTTCCGGAGTTTCTGGCAGTGTACCAACAGTGTCAATCCGGGACCTGGTCGCCCGGCGAGCGTCGGAGGAGTGAATGACCCTAAAGAGATTGCTGACATCTTTAGAAGCCATTTTCGTGTGGAGTCTCCGTTGGGGAAAGGGAGGGAGGTGCCCACTGCTGAGTTACCGAGTGGTCTTGTGGGGACTAGTTTTAAATCAAAAGAGATAGCTAGAGTTATAAGGGCTATGACTAAAGGTAAGTCTCCCGGCCACGATGGGCTCAGCATTGAGCACCTTCAGCAAGCGAGCCCGCATATATCGAGAGTGCTGGCACTGTTCTATTCACTGTGCGTGAGTCATGCCTACTTACCACCCGACTTCATGAAAACAGTTGTAGTACCTGTGGTTAAGAATAAGACTGGGGACGTTGCCGACGTAAGTAACTACAGGCCTATTTCACTTGCAACAATTTTAGCAAAAGTGTTTGACGGCCTGCTTAATACTCAGTTGAACAAATATCTGTCATTACATGATAATCAGTTTGGGTTTCGACCCAACCTATCTACTGAAACTGCTATACTGAGTCTTAAGCATGTCGTCGGGTATTATACTGATCGGAAAACTCCAGTGTACGCGTGCTTCCTCGATCTCTCCAGGGCCTTCGATCTGGTCTCGTATGATATCCTGTGGGAGAAGTTGGAGAACATCAAGCTACCCCCAGAATTATCTAACATATTTAAGTATTGGTACAGACACCAGGTCAACAGCGTCAGATGGGCGGGTACAATGTCGGAGCCGTATAGGTTGGAATGCGGGGTGAGACAGGGTGGGTTGACCTCCCCTGCGCTCTTCAACCTGTATATGGATGCACTGATCGATGGGCTCAGCCGCCAGCGCATAGGCTGCCATGTGGATGGTGTCTGTGTGAACAATTTGAGCTATGCGGATGATATGGTGCTGCTGAGTGCATCTGTCTGTGGATTGAGGAAATTACTGAGTACCTGTGAGGAGTATGCCTCAAGCCACGGGCTGAAGTATAATGCAATCAAAAGTAAATTCATTGTGTTTGGGGCGGGTCTTAAGATATCAAAGGATGTTCCACCTGTATGTGTAAACGGGGTTTCTCTAGAGAGAGTGTATAAGTTTAAATATCTAGGTCACATTGTCTCAGCAGATCTGAAAGATGATACGGACATTGAGCGGGAGCGGAGGGCGCTGTCGGTCAGGGATAATATGCTGGCTCGCAGATTTGCGCGCTGTTCGAGGGAGGTAAAAGTAACACTGTTCAGAGCTTATTGTACATCCCTCTACACGTGCAATCTGTGGGTAAGGTATACGCGTGCGGCATACAGCGCCATCCGCGTCCAATACAATAACGCGTTCAGGGCGGTGATGGGGCTTCCTCGTTACTGCAGTGCCTCAGGTATGTTTGCAGAAGCGCGCACTAACTGCTTTCACACAACTATGCGTAAGCGCGCAACATCCTTGGTGAGCAGAGTGCGGGCTAGCTCCAACACCGTGCTGGCGATGATCGCCGCGAGACTGGATTGTCCTCTCATCCGGCATTGTTCGGCTAGACATGTTCCGATACCAATGCCGGAGAGGGAGTATTAATTTTAATTATGTTAGGTAATTAATAATATTGTGGTTTTAATTTGTTTATTTTAATTTTTTCACTTTGATTGTAATTATAATTTGTTTAATTTAATTTTAATTAATTTAATTTAATTCTAACTTATTTTGACATTAATTTATGATAATTTGAATTTTATTTGTGTTTGTGATTTATATTTGTATGGAATGTGTAATTTATATGGGAATCATTTCCTGAAATAAATGATTATTATTATTATTATGATAACTTGAATGTATTGTGTTTTGCTACTTTTGCGAATTTGAATTAATTAATTTTTGTAGCAACCAGGTTTAGTGTCCGCATTATCCTCAAGAGGAATAATGTGATTGAATATTAAAATTATAAAATTATAAACAAGTTGTACTTCATCATTATAATTTTATGCATAAATTATAATGATGAAGTACAACTTGTTTTTTGACCTTGGTTTTTATTTGTAAGTAAATGAAGAAATTTTTAGTTTTAATAAGACCAGTTGTATGTCACTGGTCACGTCATCCTAAGCAAGTGACGTGTGTGTCACTAACACTAGGTCTTTAATAGTCCTGACTTGTGCTGTGTGAGTCAATATTCGTATATGCGAAACTTGAATGGTTTTTACACCATGTTAAATTTTTTTCTTAAAATATTTAAAAAGGTCATAAATTGGACACCACCGGCATTAAGTACAACACAGGTCTCTGCAGGTCTTTTTTTTTTGTTGGAAAAAATCATCCAATGACAACACCCGCTCTTGGGCGAAGCAGGAGATAGTGTCTGACTCTTACTGACTGAAAAACCCACCCCGTTCCTTCAAGCCTTCATACCGGGGTTCGAGCTCCCTTTCGGATAACCCTGGCCCCAGTAGACTTCGACCCGGCTGGGCTCCTGTTATTGCTGACAACTTCTTGAGGCGCGCGGGAACAGTGTGCGCTGTCGACGACTTGGGCTTGGTCCTGACATTTACCGGACGGCCGGACAGCGAGCTACACATTGCTCACTGTCCGCAAGGCCTCGCCTACGGTGGTTGGAAATTAGGATCAGAATTCCGGTGGCCGCGAGAGCGCCTTTGCCTTATGTGGTCTGCCTCCTCCTTTGCGAGCATTACTGCTTCGCAGAAGTCAGCGTCCGCCTGCCACTCCTCCTCGTTCCGGACCATGGCCTCAACCAAGGCCCGACGTGAGAGTTCTCCGCCGCCGATCGCCTCCACGAGGGCACGGTGATGCTCCGCCCAAGCAGGGCACACCTCGACTGTGTGCTCCACCGTGTTCTCCGGGGATTCCACACAGTGGCGACACCCGGGCGTCACTTCCGCTTTAATCCGGAACAGGAACCTCCCGCACTTGCCATGTCCGGTGAGGACCTGTGTCATGCGGAAGGTATGAGCGCCGTGAGGTCTTTCCAGTCACGCCTCAAAGAGGGGAGTTACCGCCATAATCGTGGCGTGCCCAGCACTGGGTTGCGATAGTCGCTGACGCCATTTCACCATGAAATCCCGCCGGAGCTCTGTCCGCCATGCCGTGACCTGTCGCAGCAGAGGACTTTCACCCCGGCGTTGCATCTCCACGCGCATATCGTGCATAGGTCACTGCATGACATGTGGGTATGAAGTGCTAGCAAACAACTGGGTCCAAATGCAAAACAACCCCTCAGTCGCCTGGATGACTTGGTGGCAACGTATTTTTGCTAACATAACAAGCTATTATGCAATTAATTATAACTTTGAGGATTTTCATGATAAAGATATGTACATACATTCTTTACATAAAAATACTGGACACATGTTTCGGATTTCGCATATATGAGTACTAAAAACTAATGTTGTATATTACGAGTATTACCAGTTTAGAGGTAAGCGGAACAGAGAGGAAAGTCCCAAAAACCTCTAGTCTATTGAAAAGGGAGGGAGGGTCTTTGGGACGGATCTTCCCGATACCAGCTTTAAACTGTTGACAATTGAGAGGCGAGCCAAGAGAATCATTGGCGATGATGCACTCGTGGAGTCGAGGCTTCAAAGTCATGAGTATCGACGCCGAGTTGCTAGTCTGTCGGTTTTCTACCTATTGCATTTCGGGGACTGTGCGTCGGAATTGCATAGCCTAATTATTATTCTGCCTAGCCCATTCCATCATCGGACCACCAAGCGTATGGTGATGCACCACTGATACATGGTGGATAATGGACATCTTACATATTCGCACAAAAAGGCTATAACCCGGTAATCCAGGAATCTTTAAGTCAAAAGTGAATAGGTTACTTCTAGGTAAGTGCGCTTCACCGGGGACCGCATCGTCGCTTTCCATCAGGTGAGATAGCAGTCAAACGCTAACTTATCAACAACAAAGAAAAGAAAAAATAATAGGATTCTCCGATCACACGGATGTTTTGTCTGATCTGAGCAAATGCTTTTTTCAAAAGAGGTTTGCGGGACTATACTCTCTGTTCCACATATCTCTAAACTGGTAGCCCTGACGTGATCCTGTGGTGCATTGAGTCCTATAAGTGAACTTGCTTACGCAATTCGCTGCAATCCCCGTGTGCCAAACATTACCTAATCGGGCAGATCATATTTCAATACTTACCTACTTAGTAGATCGATTTGAACCTCAACCTTACCTGTCTTTTTCAGATGCAACGACGGACAGTTGTCAGGCCAAAATGACGGCATTTCCTCTCGACCCTGGTTCTAGATGCTGTACCCAAGCGGGTGGGAATAAGTCAATAGCAGGTCTGTACATATTTTTTTTACTGGTCACAAGGTCTCCGAAGGCTAACAAATGGCACAGTAAGAGAAAGGCGCTAGAATTGCAGTAGGATCTGCTTGGACAGGATTTGATAGGGAGTAGGTAGCAATTCTAACTGGCGGTAGGAATGTTTGGATTAGGAATAGCCAAAGGCTTTTAGTTTGAACAGCAAGCCATTAAGGGCTGCTCGTGCGCAAAGTCACATTGTGTGGTGTAGAACACCCCAGAAGGGGGGGAAGTGAAATTAGTGAAGAGGAACAGGAAAAAAAAAATCATGGAGTTTACAAAGCACGTCCCAACGTGTTGCGCCGACCCCAAATAAAACGGGACAAGGACAGGAAGAAGAAGAAGACAAAGCACGTCCCGGTAGAGCAAGCTGTAAAGACATACGCAGTCACGCAATTGCCGGGAGTGTCTCTAGTGGTCCGTATGCCGCAAGACGGGTAGGATCTACAGTGGTGGGAGGTGGGATTTGGTTACAAGGTTTTTTGAATACTTTGCTTCTGCCAGTGGATTCACTAGCGTGATGGTAAAAAAAAATATCCTAAGACTACATACTTCCGGGATAAAAGTATCGTATGTGCTAATTCCAATAGATACATAACTCGAGGCCATAGATAAGGCCCGGACAAACCTGCTAATTACAAGACATGGTCTATCCGTATACCAAGTTTATCGAATTCGTTCCGCCGTTACTTCAAATCAAATCAAAAATGTATATTTGTAAGGATATGTATGGACATAATATAAATATACACTCCTATTTTTAATTAAAACAATCAAAATGAGGCTGTTACTGTTCATATTTGTGTAGTCATAAGTAAAAAAACGTAGTCCCAAAACTGTCCTCCATTTGTCATAATAGGCTAGTTGCCGTAAAAAATGTAATTAGTCCGTCTTTTAGATTATTCAAAAATAAGGGACACGTATTTTTTTATTTGTAAATTAAACCAAAAATTACAAAGATATAGCCCATTGAAGTTACGTGTAACGTCACGCCGTGCTACCCTTTTTTCGCACATCTTTGTTATATTTTGTTTGATAGAAAACAATACGGTCTAAATAAAATGCAATTATTTTGACCCTGGACCCTATTGGTAAATTCGTAATTGAATTAATCATGTATAACAATAAAATAAATTCGAAGACATGTGACATCCACCAACCCGCACTTAGCCCGCGTGGTGGATTGCGGCCCATTCCCTCTCCTAGAGAGGATGCTATGCTATGCAGAACAATTGCTACTAGAAAATACTACGGGCAGTGTTTTTGCAACACAACTAAAAAACATGCGGTATTTTTTTTAATTCAATAATCAATATTCTGTACAATATTTCTATAAATTGACTGACATTTTGGGATATAAACAAGCGATACGCCTCCCCGAAGCGAGGCGCCCTTTTGGCCTTGCACAGATTTTAAAGTTTTCTTTTTTTTTTTTTTTATTATCGAATTCAACTGTATGTGTGAGGTACGAATAAAAGCTTTTTCTTTCTTTTTTCTTTTCTTTCGATAATAACTTTGCTGTTTATGAATATTATTCATAGAGACTTTACTTAAATAATAACAAAACCTTTTCTGATAAGCCTTTTAATAATGAATGGTGTAGTATTGGTTTCAGCATGTCCTGCCATAACATGACGAAGAAATATTTCTAAAAAAAAATTAATAAACTGGGCCTTTTAAATATTAACCTATTAATGATTTAATTGTAAATCAGTAACTTTTTCACTCGAATCAGATTTTTTTTTAAAATTCATTACATATTTTATTTAATATTTAGCTGTATATCACAAGAAAAATAAAAACAATAACTAATTAAAACTATATATCGTTAAAAACTCTTAGCTAAAATATAATTAATAAATTAAATATAATTAAATTCAATTTGTATTATAGTTCACTTTATGATAAAATGTACAACGGTCAATTTAGCTTCATTTTTTTGTTTTTGACTGACCGACATTCTGACATTTCAAAAGTGCCTGTAAAAGTTTTTGATTTCTGATTTCTGACGAGCAAGGTCATCATGATTCACAATGATGACCACGAACTCGATGATGAGCTTGACGCGCTTGTATGGATTAAGAAGAAGAAATTATACGCCTCCTAATATTCTGTTTCCCTTACCATTCCAGGTCCCATAGCACAAATCGACCAGCATCCATGGGCAGCTCTTATAGATTACGATATTAAGAAAGGGGGCAGAAAGCAGTTGTGCTCAGGAACTCTAATCAGTGCCAGATATGTCCTGACAGGAGCTCATTGTATTGTAGGAACAGTAACGGATATAGGAACACCGTAAGATTAAAAGCTTCTTTATTTTTAAGGTTACGTACCTCAAAAGCAAAAAACGACTTGGGCTTGGTCCGGACAGTTACCGAACGGCCGGACAGCGAGCTACTCATTGCTCACTGTCCGCAAGCCCGCGCCTACGGTGGCTGGAAATCGGGATCGGAATCCCGTTCGAGCGCCGTTGCCTGATGCGGTCGGCCTCCTTCTTAGCGAGCATTACTGCTTCGCAGAAGTCGGCGACCGCCTGCCACTCTTTCTCGCTCTGGACCATGGCCTCGACCAAGGCCCGGCGTGAGAGGTCTCCGCCGATCTACCAACTGCCTCAGACTGCTTAAAGTGACTTGTTTCAAACTTTGCACGGTACAACATTCGTTTTAGTATATGCAAAACCAAAAACACGTGTCTAGTATTTTCAATCACTAAGTTATAAACTTGTTATGTTACCTGGTTGTCCGCACAAATACATGACCATCCGTGCGACTGAGAGGTTAGTGACCTGTGTTCTATAGTATCGGTGGTGTCCAACAGACTTGTGACCTTTTTTAATATTATTGGGAAAAACTATAACACGGTTTAAAAGTTCTGGAGTCGATTCAGTTACTGATTCTGAACAATCTGTATTCAGGTTTCGCATATACTAAAAATGACTTTGTATATTTATACTTTAATTTCTCAAAATTTAAAACTTATTTATTCTCAGGACTCAAGTCCGCCTTGGAGAATATGATTACAATCATGAAGGTCCGGATTGCGTAGCAGCAGACAGTGGTGAGGACTGCACTGATGGAGCCGTTAGCATCGAAATTGAGACGACCATACCTCATCCGAAGTTCGTCTATCCTAATAATCCTTCTAGATGGAACGATATTGGCTTGATCAGGCTCAAGAAGGCAGCTTCATATACAGGTGTGGAGCTTGTTTGTATAATTAAACTGCTTATTTACGGTTCAGTACCTCAGTTGGCAAAAAACCAATAGGATTATTTTGCTGTCCATCTGCCAAGACCACAGAAAAGATAAAAGAGGTTAGAATGGCCTTGTGGGCGAGGCAGGCATGCCTCAAAATATGATCATGCTCATAATTGACACAACCAATACCGAACTTGCGATCTAAGTGTGCGTGGTCTGTTAGTTGCGTAATGCGCGTTCGTATTGGTTTATTGCCTGTAGTGGAGTTAAAGGGTGGAAGACAAGCGGCGAGACTCGTTGTAGTACAAATCGGAAAGTACTTCCTTTTTAATCTCTTTCATCTTTTCGGTGGTAAAGACCCTTTTTCTCTGATACTTGTGTCATCATCATTATATGTCTTATTGAAGCGTTGTGAAGTACAAAAGAAATTTTATCCATTCTAGATTTTATACGCCCCATCTGCTTACCGTCTACAAACCTGGAGACCAATCCTCCTGACCATTCACTATATGTTGTTAGTTGGGACAAAAAAACTGGAAATGGCATCAAAGCACTTTATGAAGTACCTTTCGTCAGCCAAGAGGTAAGTAATGACTAAAATTTTGTTTTTAAGAACAAAACCTAAAATGTAAAGAAATATGACGCGGATACTTCAAAGCCTTTCGGCCCTATCGACCATCTGTTCTGCGGGCAATGTGCCCTGACCACTGATACTTAAAGAACAATGGCGAGGAAATTGTTGATGAAATTATTAAGTGTTTGCTTATATAATTAAGATTAAGCTTAAGCTTAATTAAGATAAGCTTATAAGTTAAGATGATATATACCAACGAAATAATTGACTTTGTTTTACCTAAACAAGGTTATGGCTGATCAAAGACTGCAAAAAAATTCGTCATAATTGGAAACTGAATTGACTAGTTTTTGATTAAGGTCCATGGAGTTTCTTGCAAATTTATGTAATCTTCATGCAAAATAAAGTACAAATTCTTATTTATAGAGATCTATGTTTTGGAACGTGCAATTTAGATTCGCTTTTTTTGACTGACCGATATTTTCACAATTAAAAATTGCCTAGAAATGGTCCATTTGAAACAAATGATTTTTAATACGAACAATCATTGATTCCTTCATTTGTTTACATTCACAGAAATGCAAATCTTTGTATAGCGAACGCAAGGTTGTTCTGGCAGAAGGACAACTTTGTGCTGGTGGCTTAGAAGGCATGGACGCTTGCAAAGGAGATGGTGGCGGACCTTTGGTGTACGAAAATAATCAAGGACTAGCAGAATTAACTGGCATCGTCAGCTTTGGACCGAGTCCATGTGGTCAAAAAGACTTCCCTTCAGTCTATACCAACGTATACGTGTATCTTGATTGGATTAAGACTGTTATTGTTGAATAAGCTGTTTTACAAAGTAGAATATAAGGTTGAAATTACTTTGAGCATGAAGCTGAGGATTCCGCACGGTAGTCACAAGGGATCGAATATTTTTCCCCATCTCGCTTTGGTAATAACAGCCTTTACTTAATAGCTAATAAACAAAAATCAATATTTCTGAAAAATTAAATTTAATAATGCGAAATAGTCTTTTATTTTGTATTGTATTGGAACAATTTGCCTGCTAGGCTACGGTATTCCCATTCGATTTTAATTTAGGTGTTTTCAAGACTAGCGTAAATAGGCTCTTAATATACTAGTGCGCCATCAACAGTTGCGTCTCAGCTTACTATCAAGTGTTATCGCAGTCAAGCACTGCTTTATATCAATTAAAAAATATACAGGGTTACTGGTAACTCGACGTATTACAAGACGTCATAGTAAGATTAAAATGTAACAAATTAAGTCATCCAATGTTCTATCAAAATTCAGTACTTTTATTGTACAGGTCCAAGGTCCACAAAGACATAACATATGGAGATACAGACAGTTCACAAAGGCGAGCTTAAGTCAGCAATGAGCCAGATTTTTAGATTTTTTGTGCAAAATCCCAGATTAAATGATTTGAAGCCAATTTAAAAACTATTTACGACGCGACCGTACTGAAATTTAAGTTATTATCATAATTTATGTCAATGCAGATCTTTATTAAAAAATATCCTTGTCTTATGAGCCATTCAGAAAGGTATGTTATAATGTAAAGTAGAGTAAATACAAACGTTTGTAACACCCGTGCAAAACTGAGACGTGTTGCCAATAACAAATAAAACACTCTAAAGACAATACAGTACTTTGAAGGAACAGCCAAGTTTTTAATGAAGCCATTAAATTTACAAGTAAGCTTGGAGTGCCGATACAAACTATTTACAAAACTATGAGTTTTAATCTCACAATTTCGTTGGTTTTGGTTTGTTGTGTGTGTATGGTCTAAGACAAACGACTAAGCGATTTTATTTGCTTGTATTGCCATTTTTTATTTAGTTCAAATCGTATAGTACCTAGCTTCTTATCATCATTCATTTCCTCCAATGGTTTGATGTTTCTAACTTCATGAGACCTATGGGCGAGGCCACAACGCTTCGTTATGACATCGCATTGACAAAACGACGTCGCACCATGAACTAACGCAACGCAAAACATTGCACTAAATTACTGTTTTTTTCTGAAATTTCCGCGATGCCTTGTGCGATGTCGCAGATTTTTACGACGCGACTTCGCAACTCAGTATTGTGGCCTCGCCCTTTGATCTTTTACATTAATATTATAGGGAGGTAATGCTTGTGTTTTGTTTTTATTTTTTTGTTTGTAGGAAGTCATCTCTGAAAGTAATGTTCGATTGTGAAATTTTTTTCACTGATAGAAAGCTACTTTATCCCTAAGTGGCATAGCCTATATTTTATGTACGTGGGTGAAGCCGCGAGTAAAAGCTAGTTTGCTAGTATTTTTAACAGTGATCTTCAAAAACCTGAACTCAATTACTGTCATCTCGCTTCCCCCATATACTTAACCCGTCACCCAATGCGAGCGCCGGGTAGGGTGGAGTCCCCACATAACAATCGCAGCTATTTGACATTAACGAGCGAACTTCAACCATTAAATGAGATTACTCCGCCAGTTAAAATACTTACAGCGCTGGTAAAGGATTTTAGAGGTCTGAAAAATGCGAGAGTATAAATTCAGGGGTGCAATTCTGTTGGTGGATCATTGTACTGGAAATGGATTTTTTGTCCGTTGAGTTTGTGACTCTTAATGAACACGTTTTTTCAGGAGGAAAAATCATCTAATGACGTCCCCCGCTCTTGGGTAGAGTGGGAGACAATGTCGGACTTTTACTAACTAAAAACCCCTCCTGTTCCTTTCGCATTACCCATGGCCCCAGTAGGCTTCGACCTTGCTGGGCCCCTACGGTTGGTGACAACTCCTTGAGAACACTACGCGCCGTCGACGACCTGAGCTCGGTCCGGACGGTTGCCAGACGATCGGACGGCGAGCTACCCATTGCTCGTCGTCCACAAGCTCGCGCCTATGGTGGCCGAAAATGTCTTGCGCGTGCGGCCACCTCCTCTGCTAGCAACACTGCTTCGCTGGAGGCGACTGCTTGCCACTCCTTCTCGCTGCGGATCATGACCTGTACCAAGGCTCGACGCGATAGATCGATGCCGTCAAGCGCCCCCACGAGGACACGGCGGTGCTCTCCCCAGGCGGGGCTAATGAACACGTTAATGGAATCACTTGTATTATTCTGATCTTGACCTGCAAAGTCAAGATCGTAAAATTTAAGATTCTTTAAAAAGGGTTAAGGCTTTTTGAAGTTTTCTTTGTTGGAGTTTATGAAGTCCTTATTACTAATGATTTGATCTTCAAGAGATGAAACCTGCGAATTCAGAGACTCTATTTTAATTAATTAAGCCCCAAGCAAACGCCGGCGTTTGCTCTCTCGTTGTCTTCCTATTGTGTCTCTAATTATGGTATTCGAAAGAGGTTAAAAGATATTTTTGCTTCCTAATACCTTTTTTATTGTTATTGATAAGTTCGCACTTGATCGCCATTCCACCTGATGGTGAGCGATGATGTGGTTTGACGGTGGAATACGCTTGCTTAAAAGTAAACTATTCACTCTTAACTTAAAGACCCCACATTATAACTATAAGAAAACAGATTAATGAGGGAATTCCACTTCATAGCGGTCATAAAACTCCTGCAAAAATGTATCTGTTGTCGAGTCTAGATAAAAGCCTTTTTTTTAGGTGGGAAAATCATCCAATGACATCTCCTGCTCTTGAGTGGAGCGGGAGGGCGTGTCAAAACCTACTCCTGTTCCTTCTTTGCCTTCGTCCCAAGGCTTCAATTTCTTTGCCTTCGATCTAGGGCCCAAGTTTCACCTTCTTTGCCATCGTCCCAGGGCCCCGAGTTTCACCTTCTTAGCCTTCATCTCAGGGCCCCAAGTTTCACCTTCTTTGCCTTCGTCTCAGGGCCCCGTGTTTCACCTTCTTTGCCTTCGACCCAGGACCCCGAGTTTCACCTTCTTAGCCTTCATCTCAGGGCCCCGAGTTTCACATTCTTTGCCTTCATCCCAGGACTCCGAGTTTCACCTTCTTAGCCTTCATCTCAGGGCCCCGAGTTTCACCTTCTTTGCCTTCATCCCAGGACCCCGAGTTTCACCTACTTAGCCTTCATCTCAGGGCCCCGAGTTTCACCTTCTTAGCCTTCATCTCAGGGCCCCGAGTTTCACCTTCTTTGCCTTCGTCCCAGGACCCCGAGTTTCACCTTCTTAGCCTTCACCTCAGGGTCCCGAGTTTCACCTTCTTTGCCTTCGTCCCAGGACCCCGAGTTTCACCTTCTTAGCCTTCATCTCAGGGCCCCGAGTTTCACCTTCTTTGCCTTCATCCCAGGACCCCGAGTTTCACCTACTTAGCCTTCATCTCAGGGCCCCGAGTTTCACCTTCTTAGCCTTCATCTCAGGGCCCCGAGTTTCACCTTCTTTGCCTTCGTCCCAGGACCCCGAGTTTCACCTTCTTAGCCTTCACCTCAGGGTCCCGAGTTTCACCTTCTTTGCCTTCGTCCCAGGACCTCGAGTTTCACCTTCTTAGCCTTCGTCCCAGGACCCCGAGTTTCACCTTCTTTGCCTTCGTCTCAGGGCCCCGTGTTTCACCTTCTTTGCCTTCGACCCAGGACCCCGAGTTTCACCTTCTTAGCCTTCATCTCAGGGCCCCGAGTTTCACCTTCTTTGCCTTCATCCCAGGACTCCGAGTTTCACCTTCTTTGCCTTTGTCCCAGGACCCCGAGTTTCACCTTCTTAGCCTTCATCTCAGGGCCCCAAGTTTCACATTCTTTGCCTTCGTCCCAGGACCCCGAGTTTCACCTTCTTAGCCTTCATCTCAGGGCCCCGAGTTTCACCTTCTTTGCCTTCGTCCCAGGACCCCGAGTTTCACCTTCTTAGCCTTCATCTCAGGGCCCCGAGTTTTACCTTCTTTCCCTTCATCCCGGGACCCCGAGTTTCACCTACTTAGCCTTCACCTCAGGGTCCCGAGTTTCACCTTCTTTGCCTTCGTCCCAGGACCCCGAGTTTCACCTTCTTAGCATTCGTCCCAGGACCCCGAGTTTCACCTTCTTTGCCTTCGTCTCAGGGCCCCGTGTTTCATACATAACAGCCTTGAAAACTCATTTTTTTTTACACATTATCTATGATGAATAAAGAATGAAATAATAATGCAAACAGCATGCACCACAAAAACAAAATATCACTCTCTTACTCTCATAACTCAAATGACACCATCATTACAATCATAATCATGTCCATTCACATAACAATAAATCACACGGGAAAAACAAAAGGTAATCCTAATTATTATAATCCCTTATTACACCCTTACAAATGTCGTTGGACCAACGATTAGCAAAATGGCTGCAAAACCACAGAGTAGAATGGTGTAGAAGGTCGGCTTTGCACACAGCAAATGCAAGCGTACTTGTTTGATATCGCCGTTCGCGTCTAAGCATGACCGCACAAAGGCTACACGCAACAGCCACAAATGCCGATAAATAAAGCTACAAGCGGCTGCAAAGCTAACCGACTTGCGCGACAGACTTTTGGACAGTGTCCGCTTTTTTAACTTATTCTTGACGGTTGAATTTCTGATATATAAAGAACAACGACGTGAAATTGTTCTACATATATCACCATAATATAATATATCGGTACCAGCAAAATAATTTACTAAGTTTTATCAAATTAAGTTAATGGCTACTCTAAGTTTTGCAAAAAATCGTCATAATGGGAAACTAAATAGACAATTTTTTTTTTAAGGTAAACTAATTTGACTCAGTTTTTTTGCTGGCTTGACCTTTTGGCTAAATTGAACATTACACTGATAACATAATATGCTTTGCTGTACGTGTTGAATACACTCAGGCAATATATTACCACAGGATAGTAGACATAAAAATTAAAATAACTATTCGTGCATATAATATTGTGGTTATAATTACACATTGCGATGCAATTTGAGTATAGCATCATCACAAAAAAATTAGGTATAATGACGTTTCAACTGTCATCCAACATTATGACATGACATCTTGTCGTCTGTTTAAAAATGTGAATTGCATGCGTATTTGTATTCGCTCATTGTATGAAATCCGGCTTCTGCACCTACATATTTAATCTATGACCAAACAATCTGAAATGCTCGTCACACAGACATTATGAGCAATTATTTGGATCTTAGACATTAATCTTAGGATTTGTCTAATACTACAAAAGATTAAGGGCCTGTTTAGTTGTTTGAGGGATCAAGTGGATTTAGGATAATTGTTTATTGCATGAAATGAAGTGAGGGTCCTAAGATAATCTCAGTCTAGTTTGTGTTTGGCTTTGGATTCTGAATAAGACGTTAACAATATGCTTACTTTAACTTTTAAGGATCTTAGTTTTATATTTCATGTATCGTATTTTTTTTTCTATATAAAAATATTATATTTCTTCTTAATGCCCAGTGGTTAAGACCGGAAAACTGAGGTACATTTTTATACAACCGCTCTTACGTGATAATGATGTTATGTTACACAGGTATCTTGTGGATATACTGATATTAAAAATATATAAAAGTACATATTTAAAAGCCTTGCACATTTAATCGAGATTCTGAATGACGACCATTTTTCTCTAAAACTTTTAAGGTTTTTTTTTTGGTGGGTATAATCATCCAAATAACATCCACCGCCCTTGGCCGGAGTGGGAGATAGTATCAGACTCTTGTCAAACCCGCACGCTCCAAAGTGGCGACATCCGGGCGTCACTTTCGCACGAATCCGGTGCAGGAACCTCCTAAACTTACCATGTCCGGTAAAAACCTGCGTCATGGGGAAGGTGAGGGTTCAAGGGTTTAAAAAACACATCCATGGAGTATCGATTTACCCAGTAACAGAGTTTTAGAGGGCTAGTTAGGCAGTCAATCCATGTAACACACACAGCCACATATCCAGTTAGACTGGAGCCCAAGCTGGTTGGATAAAAGGCAGTGAGTTGGTATGATGGCTATTGATTTATGAATGAACTAGCGGCCCGTCCTGGCTTTGCATGGGCAATAAATATAGCCTATGTTACTCAAGGTGAATCTAGCTTTCCATCAGTGAAAAAATTATTGAAATCGGCACAGTAGTTTTTCAGTTTATTCATTACAAACATACACACAAAAATACAAATTTTATAATATTATTGTAGATAGCTATAAAAATAGAAAAACACTGCGCGTAGTATTATTTATTAGTATTCTAGTAGCAATAGGGTAGTTTCCAGGGTCAAAATAATTACATTTTATTTATTCCGTACCTATTATAATTTAGATTATAAAAAAATATTGGACGCGTATTTTTTATTTTTTCGATTAAACAAAAAATAACAAAGATATAGCCCATTAAAGTTACGTTTGACGTCACGCCGTGCGAAAAAATGCAGCACGGACGTTACACGTAACTTTAATGGGCGTAACTTTAAATCTTTGTCATTTTTGGTTCAATTTACAAAAAAAAAAACATACATTCAGCCGAACATAGAACCTCCTCCTTTTCGAAGTCGGTTAAAAAATACGTGTCCCTTATTTTTGAATTATCTAAAAGACGGACTAATTACATTTTTTACGGCAACTAGCCTATTATTATGAGTAATTGATTCAAAAGAATTTACCAATTAATTTTTTGTGTACAATTTTGGGATTTAGTTTTTTTTTAGTTTTGACTACACAAATATGATCCGTAACAGGAACGGATAGAACCCAATTTTTTTTACTAATTAAAAACTAGGCGTGTTTGTACGTAAGTATTAATGGTCTTTCTTGGAGGAATAGATCCTCAGAAACAACAAAGTAACTTACAAGAAAACTAACTAAAGAAATTAAGCAAAACATTGTATTAGCTGCTACTTGGAAAAGTTATAATAGAACCTAATTGATAACTTCCCGACCGTAAGCCAAGTTTTACTTCATCATTGATTAGCTAGGACTAAGAGGTAATTATTTCGGAAAAGATATAAAAGTCATATCTTTCATAATAACATATATACGTTTATCTTTAAGGAATATTTGGTTTAAAACACGAAAGTATTCTACATGATAAACTCGTTTGCGTTTTTTTTGAAGTGAAAACTTCTTTAGCGGCGTTGAGCACTTTTTCTGTAATGGGTATAAAATCTTAAACTCGCGTCAGGACACGTGACCTGATCGAAAAAGCGTAAGACGGATGGAGAGTAGACAGCTATCCCTTATCGCGCGTTGTGAAAGGGGGCTAGACGGAAAAAATTCTCACAAAAAATTGTACAGACACTTTTACTGTCAAAATATAAATCCAAGATGGCGGCTGCAAGAAATTATCAACTTTTTCGTCATGGGTGTCGTTTTCATGGTTTTCAAGGGTGTTGAAACCGATGGTACTGTCAAAATATAAATCCGAGATGGCGGCTGCAAGAAATTATCAAATTTTTCGTCATGGGTGTCGTTTTCATGGTTTTCGAGGGTGTTGAAACCGATAGTACTGTCAAAATGTAAATCCAAGATGGCGGCTGCAAGAAATTATCAAATTTTCCGTCATGGGTGTCGTTTTCATGGTTTTCGAGGGCGTGGAAACCGATGGTACTGTCAAAATGTAAATCCAAGATGGCGGCTGCAAGAAATTATCAACTTTTTCATCATGGGTGTCGTTTGCATGGTTTTCGAGGGTGTTGAAACCGATGGTACTGTCAAAATATAAATCCAAGATGGCGGCTGCAAGAAATTATCAACTTTTTCGTCATGGGTGTCTTTTTCATGGTTTTCGAGGGTGTTGAAACCGATGGTACTGTCAAAATGTAAATCCAAGATGGCGGCTGCAAGAAATTATCAACTTTTTCGTCATGGGTGTCGTTTTCATGGTTTTCGAGGGTGTAGAAACCGATGGTACTGTCAAAATATAAATCCAAGATGGCGGCTGCTAGAAATTATCAACTTTTTCGTCATGGGTGTCGTTTTCATGGTTTTCGAGGGCGTTGAAACCGATGGTACTGTCAAAATATAAATCCAAGATGGCGGCTGCCAGAAATTATCAAATTTTTCGTCATGGGTGTCGTTTTCATGGTTTTCGAGGGCGTGGAAACCGATAGTACTGTCAAAATGTAAATCCAAGATGGCGGCTGCAAGAAATTATCAACTTTTTCGTCATGGGTGTCGTTTTCGTGGTTTTCGAGGGTGTTGAAACCGATAGTACTGTCAAAATGTAAATCCAAGATGGCGGCTGCAAGAAATTATCAACTTTTTCGCCATGGGTGTCGTTTTCGTGGTTTTCGAGGGTGTTGAAACCGATGGTACTGTCAAAATATAAATCCAAGATGGTGGCTGCAAGAAATTATCAAATTTTCCGTCATGGGTGTCGTTTTCATGGTTTTCGAGGGCGTGGAAACCGATGGTACTGTCAAAATGTAAATCCAAGATGGCGGCTGCAAGAAATTATCAAATTTTTCGTCATGGGTGTCGTTTTCATGGTTTTCGAGGGCGTGGAAATCGATGGTACTGTCAAAATGTAAATCCAAGATGGCGGCTGCAAGAAATTATCAACTTTTTCGTCATGGGTGTCGTTTTCGTGGTTTTCGAGGGTGTTGAAACCAATAGTACTGTCAAAATGTAAATCCAAGGTGGCGGCTGCAAGAAATTGTTAACTTTTCCGTCATGGGTGTCGTTTTCATGGTTTTCGAGGGTGTTGAAACCGATAGTACTGTCAAAATATAAATCCAAGATGGTGGCTGCAAGAAATTATGAAATTTTCCGTCATGGGTGTCGTTTTCATCGTTTTCGAGGGCGTGGAAACCGATGGTACTGTCAAAATGTAAATCCAAGATGGCGGCTGCAAGAAATTATCAACTTTTTCGTCATGGGTGTCGTTTTCGTGGTTTTCGAGGGTGTTGAAACCGATGGTACTGTCAAAATATAAATCCAAGATGGTGGCTGCAAGAAATTATCAAATTTTCCGTCATGGGTGTCGTTTTCATGGTTTTCGAGGGCGTGGAAACCGATGGTACTGTCAAAATGTAAATCCAAGATGGCGGCTGCAAGAAATTATCAACTTTTCCGTCATGGGTGTCGTTTTCATGGTTTTCGAGGGTGTTGAAACCGATAGTACTGTCAAAATATAAATCCAAGATGGCGGCTGCAAGAAATTATCAACTTTTTCCTCATGGGTGTCGTTTTCGTGATTTTCGAGGGTGTTGAAACCGATAGTACTGTCAAAATTTAAATCTAAGATGGTGGCTGCAATAAATTATCAACTTTTTCGATATGGGTGTCTTTTTCATGGTTTTCGAGGTTGTTGAAGCCGATAGTGCTGTCAAAATGTAAATCTAAGATGGCGGATGTCAGAAATTATCAACTTTTTCGTCATGAGTGTCGTTTTCATGGTTTCGAATAGTGCTGTCAAAATGTACATAAAATAGGATAGTATTTTTTAGTTATATTGTATTGGCTAGACGGAAAAAATTCTCACGAAAAGTTGTAACGACACTTTTTCTATAGTAAGCTATTGTAAGCCGTGCGGCGTGCGCATGTTTCTCTGTCTTTCTCTCTTTCTCTCTCTTATAGAAAGCAAGCCAGAACGGAACTTCGTTCCATCCGGGTGTCCCTTGACACCTCAGTAGTTTTTCGGAGAGATAAACTTTTTAATGTAAAATAATTGTAATAGTTTTAAAGTGTTAAATTTTTAATGTAATATAAATTGTCATGTTTGTGTACGATAGCGCAATAAATGAATATTGTATTCTACCACATAAATTATAGTACTTTTATACTGATAAAGCAATTGGTGCAAATTTATTCCCTAACCATTCCAAAATATCAAACGTGCTCAACGTTTTTTTTTCTTAGGTTGGGCAGGAGGGTGTTTCAGACTAGTGACTAAAACTTACTCCAGTTCCTCCGTTGCCTTTATTTATTTATTAAAACTTTATGCAACACAAAGGTACAAAAGCGGATTTAATGCTTTTCATACCAGGGCCGTGCCCTCAGGCCCATGGCCCCAGAAAGCTTCGACCCTGCTGGGCCCCTTCTGTTTGCTGTCATCTCCCGGGCGTGGAACAATACGCGCCGTCAACGACTTGGACTCGGTCCGGATCCGGACGGTTACCGAACGGTAGGACGACGAGCGACCCATTACTGGCCGTCCGCAAGCCTGTGGTACTCGCTGCCTTCTGCGGCTGGTCCTAGAACAAAAACAACAACTGAAGGAACCTGGGTGTGGTTTTAGTCACTAAAAGTCTGACATGCCTTGTCATGCTGGCACACTTGTGCTTTTTCCCGTGCGTATTATACAAATATTTATACTTCTGTACTAATATTTTGTTGTAATGAATAAACGGGGTGTATACGGGGTCCCAACCAACATCTGTCGGGACCCAAGCCAACCTCACCTGCACGTGGTGCACCCTGCTGAAAAACGGACGAGGATATGGCGACCCGCCAACACGCACTGGACCAGCGTGGCGGGTTATGGTCCGAACCCCCCCAATGCAATATAGAAATACGCACAAGCCCCAAGTGCCCGGCGACCCCAGTGGTTGTGTTGACGTGGACGGGCGTGGGCGCAGCCCTGGGGTCAGGGGTGCTAAGAATCTCCGGGCGGGAACGTTTAACCGTCGACGACTGGACCTGGCAACCTATAACGTACGTACACTCCGGTCCGACGAGAAGATCATCGAACTGGAGGAAGAGTTGAGCGGGTTACGATGGAGTATTGTGGGATTATCCGAAGTCCGAAGACAGGGGGAGGACACGATAATTCTCAAATCCGGTAATCTGCTTTACTTCCGGGAGGGTGATCAGCAGTCCCAGGGTGGTGTCGGGTTTATCGTCCACAGGTCCCTCGTGGACAATGTGGTGAGAGTCGAGAGTGCGTCGACCAGGGTGGCGTACCTGATACTCAGAATATCATCAAGATATTCGTTGAAGGTCATACAGGTTTACGCCCCGACCTCGACACACCCCGATGACGAAGTGGAATCCATGTATGAGGATATATCCAGAGCCATGCATGGTTCTAAGACTCACTTCACCGTTGTCATGGGGGACTTTAATGCGAAACTGGGCAAACGAGACGGTGATGAGCTGCGAGTCCGCAATTTGGATTTGGACATCGGAACCGCCGGGGACACCTACTGGCTAGTTTTATGGAGAAGGAGGGCCTCTACATGATGAACTCCTTCTTCAGAAAGCGTAAGCACAGGAAGTGGACCTGGCAAAGCCCTGATGGCATAACTAAAAATGAGATTGACTTCATCATGTCGACGAAGAAGCAAATATTCAATGATGTCTCTGTGATCAATGCGGTGAAAACCGGGAGTGATCACCGTATGGTAAGAGGCACATTGAATATCAATGTTAAGCTTGAAAGATCTCGACTGATGAAGTCTACGCTCCGTCCTGCACAGATCCAGATCCAAAACTCCGAGAGCTTTCAGCTCGAACTTCAAAACCGTTTCGAGTGCCTAGGAAGCTCCGTGGACCAATATAATGATGGGTTCGTGGAAGCTGTCCATACAGTCGGGTCTCAGTTTTTTAAGACCCGTACAAGTAAGACCAAGAGGCTCACAGATCAAACTCTCGAGCTCATGAAGAAGATTCGTGAAATGACTTTGCAGTCTTCAGATAATGCGTGTACGTACCGGCAGCTCAATAAACAGATCTCGAAGTCTCTGAAACGCGACCTTCGCCGATTTAATACCGAGAGGATTAAGGACGCGATTGACGGAATAAGGGCTCCAAAGTTTTTGCACGGGATCTGTCTATTGGGCAGAGCCAACTCACGAAACTGAAGACCGAAGATGGCAGAGTCATATCCGCCAAATCGGAGCTTCTGGGAGAGATCGAGGCATTTTATGGACAGTTATACACGTCAATCTCCAAACCCGCTACAAATCTGGCAAACGACCCAAGAGCTAGATTGACTCGACACTACACTGAAGATATCCCGGACGTCAGCCTGTACGAGATTAGGATGGCTCTGAAGCAGTTGAAGAACAACAAGGCGTCGGGTGAGGACGGAATTACGGCTGAGCTCCTGAAGGCGGGTGGAAAACCGGTCCTAAAAATGTTTTCCAGGGTCATCACGAACCGTCTTGCGCGCAGGTTTGACGACTTCCAGCCTCCCGAACAAGCCGGATTCCGAAAAGGTTTCAGCACCGTAGACCACATACATACGCTACGGCAGGTCATACAGAAGACCGAGGAGTATAACCTGCCGCCTCTGCCTAGCGTTTGTGGACTACGAGAAAGCTTTTGATTCGATCGAGACTTGGGCTGTGCTGCAATCTCTCCAAAGGTGCCAAATTGACTATCGGTACATCGAAGTGCTGAGGTGTTTGTACGAAAACGCCACCATGTCAGTCCGACTCCAGGACCAGACCTCGAAACCTGTCCTCCTGCAGCGAGGTGTGAGGCAGGGAGACGTCATCTCTCCGAAACTGTTCACGGCCGCAATGGAGGATGTCTTTAAGGTTCTGGACTGGAGTGGACTAGGCATTAATGTCAATGGCGAGTACATCACTCACCTTCGGTTTGCCGACGACATAGTAGTCATGGCGGAGACTATGGAGGAGCTCAGCACAATGCTCAATGACCTCAGTAGAGCTTCTCTAAGAGTGGGTCTTAAAATGAACATGGATAAAACCAAAATCATGATTAACAACCATGTAGCGCCCACTCCTATCAAGGTCGGAGACTCTACACTCGAAGTTGTGGACGATTACGTCTACCTCGGACAGACAGTCCAGTTGGGTAGGTCTAACTTCGAGAAAGAGATCAACCGTCGAATCCAACTCGGTTGGGCAGCGTTCGGGAAGCTACGCGGTATCTTCTCGTCCAACATACCACAGTGTCTCAAGAGGAAAGTCTTTAACCAGTGCGTGTTGCCAGTGATGACATATGGCTCCGAAACGTGGTCGCTCACAATGGGCCTCATCAGAAGGCTTAAAGTCACCCAAAGAGCAATGGAAAGGGCTATGCTCGGGGTTTCCTTGCGTGATCGAATAAAAAATGAAGATATCCGCAGGAAAACTAAGGTTGCCGACATAGCACAAAGAATTGCCAAACTTAAGTGGCAATGGGCAGGGCACATTGCTCGCAGAACAGATGGCCGTTGGGGCCGAAAGGTTTTGGAGTGGCGACCGCGTACCGGAAGATGCAGTGTTGGAAGGCCTCCTACAAGGTGGACCGATGACCTGGTGAAGGTAGCAGGAAACCGATGGATGCGGGACGCACAGGAACGTTCGATGTGGCGACGCTTGGGGGAGGCCTATATCCAACAGTGGACGTGTATCGGCTGAAATGATGATGATGATGAATGAATAAACTCAAAAACTACACAGCACTAAAGGACCGATTTCGAAAATTTTTTGACTATCAGAATGCTGTTTTATGACTGAATGACATAGGCTGTATATTTTCTACTTTCACGTTTAACCTTTCAATCGTAGAAATTACAGACACAATTGAAAGACAATAGGTGCGCGAAGAATCCACACAGAAGATGAAGATATCCGCAGGAAAACTAAGGTTGCCGACATAGCACAAAGAATTGAAACCGTTGGATGCGGGACGCACAGGAACGTTCGATGTGGCGACGCTTGGGGGAGGCCTATGTCCAACAGTGGACGTGTATCGGCTGAAATGATGATGATGATGATGAGGTGCGCGAACGCCGGCGTTCACTGGGGTTTAATGAATTAAAGCCGGTGGCAGAAGCTATACACTACATATAACATCACGACACAAAACACAAACGCGGAACAGTAACCGTAGATTTAGTTTTATGATGGGAAATCATATAGCGATTTTGCGCTTCAAGGTTTTTTTTAAAAGGGAAATCATCCAATTGCTTCTCCCACTTTAGGGCGGAGCGGGTGGATGTGTCAGGCTTTCAGTGACTAAAACCCACGTCTATGTTTCTTCTTTACTTTTCGTACAAAGACCTCAGGTTTTCCCACCGTAGTTCTTGTGAGACATTTGCTGTCTAAAATCCACCTGTGTTCTTTCATCTGCCTTGCCGAGAGAATTCTTTCAAACATTCTTACAGTCCAAAACTCATACAATCAGGTCTTTAAATAACATGCACCAGACTAAAGTTAGTTTAGTCTTCTCCTTATTCATCTACGGGGCTGAGACTTGGACTTTAATAAAAAACTTTTTACAAGAAAAAATATAACCGACTTCACTAAAAAAAACACTAAAACCATCAAAATAATTTTAATTTCGGAATTCGGTGTTTCTCGATATTGTTTGTTCCTTATTTAAAATTATTTTGATGGTTTTAGTGTTTTTTTTAGTGAAGTCGGTTATATTTTTTTTTTGTAAAAGTTTTTTATTTCACACTTTTTAGTTGCAATACACTTACAACCAGAGTACCTTTTTCTCATGACAATTCCAATTAACTCAAACCCTGCTAGGATACATTGTTTTATCCCCGATGAAGTTCCCGTGTCTATCTTGCGGTTCCATCATCATCATCAGATCAGTTCGATAGTACCTACCCTATAGCCAAAGTGCATCTCATGACAATTCTAATAAGCCCAAACACTGCTGGGATACATTGATTAATTATGGAGTTCCGGTGCCTATCTTCCGGCTCCATCATCATCATCAGGTCACTTCGATGATACCATTTTCAACAAACCTATTCAGAACCATTCATTTATATGTATTATCGTAGTCGCATAACTATGTTCATTGTGATATCTGTGTGAGTATGAACTTCCGTTGGCCATTTCTGGTCTTCTTCACCAGTTCCACTACATCAAATGTCATTTTTTGACTGTAAATGCTTAAGTCTTTGATAAAAATACCAAAAGAAATATGTGGCTAACCATAATATTTGAGGAGTTTCCTCGATTTCGCCAAGATTCCATCATCAGATCCCGACTTGGTGACTAAGGGACCATTTGGGAAGTATACCCTTTCCAACAAGAAAAGAATTTTTCAAATCGGTTGGCAAGCGACGAAGTTATGCGCGAACATACATAAAAAAAAAAATACAAACATCCGAATTGAGAACCTCCTCCTTTTTTAGAAGTCGGTTAAAAAGATCAGACTGTCGATTACCAGCATGCGGAGAATATTGGATTTCTTTGGTCACATTGCCGAGAAAAATGGCCACAACCTTAATCATCTCATGGCATGGTTGATGGCAAACAATCAAGAGCCGCAGCCCAAAAATATGGACAAATCAGATCCGCTTCACACTGGACACCCAATTACACGTTGCACTTCATAACGAAGAACCGTCACAGATGACGAGACACCATCAATAAAAAGCTAATCCAGCGGGAACTTCACGACCCTCAATAATGAGGAATATGACTCTAAGAAGGAGGAGGATCAAAGTTAACAGCTAGGTATTTATTAATTGCCATTACACGTGATTTCACACACACAAAATTATTACGCAAACGGAACGCCACGACACAATATTTACGCGCTTATAACAAGGAGAATCGAGGCAGCACCAATTTACACTCAATTAAGTTATCCAAACACTCAAATTAATTAATTCAAAACAATAATACTGTGCAGGTTCGGAAAAGGGGGAATGAGAGGTGGTATCTTCCGTCTCTCTTTAGAAGATCACAGGGGAAGGAAAATCATTATTCAATTTACCCTTTTTACAAGCTTCTTTATTTTCACCTGTCCCGATGTTTGCAATAATGTCTGTAATCAAATCTTGCAAATTAAATTTGATCCACTTCCCGGTTACCGATTGAGCTGAAATTTTGCATGCATATGTAAATCAGATGACAATACAAAATTATTATAACATGGAGCTGATCTGATGATGGAACACGAAGGTAGCCGTAGGAACTCTGTAGTTAAACGACACCACCCCATCGAGTTTGGACTCGTATGATTTGCCTTGATGAGTATTAATTATACAGGTATACTGCGCTATAAAAGCTTGCTATGAGAAAGTGATTTTCATTAAAAACTTGTTATGATTTTAAATTTTAATTTAAAACAAGGCTTTATTTGATAGATAAATGTGTATGGAAAACGTACGAGCGATGTATCCGGCGTATAGTATAGTATAGTATGGTATGATATAGCATAGTATAGTATAGTATAGTATAGTATAGTACAGTATAGTATAGTATGCTTTAGTATAGTATTGTATAATTATTATGTGGACCATTGTGCGTGGGTCATGGCAGCCAACCTTTGTTAGGCTTATCTCAACCAGCGCATCTCTCTCCTAAAATCGATTAGGGCTCCAAGCTTTTGGGACATCATAATCAGCCTTACAATGTTCCCACTGATGGGAATCAGGCCCCCTCTTTAGGAACGTGAATGGAGGGTGTATTCTAGCACACATTTTAATATTACGTACAATCTGATACGCATAGTTTCTCATCATCCTCATCATCATTTCAGCCGAAAGTTGGACACGGGCCTCCCCTAAGTTTCGCCAAAACGACCAGTCCTGTGCGTCTCATATCCATCGAATTCTCACAACGCTCAACAGGTCATCGGTCCACGTTGTGAGAGGCCTTCCAACGCTGCTTCTTTCGGTACGTGGTCGCCATTCTAGAACTTTTCAGCCTCATCGATCATTAACTAACTTTGGTTGATCTCCTGCGGATATCTTCATTTCTGATGCGATCACGTAAGGAAATTCCAAGCATAGCCCTTTCCTTTGTCCTTTGGGTTTCAGTCATCAATGTTTTACATAAATATACATAATTCCAAAAATAATTATAACTATAGCAATACTAGCATTCGCCTGTGGCTTCACCTGCATACATAAAATATAGCTTAGGTCACTCAGAAATAAAGCAGCTTTCAATAGGAAAATAAAAAAAAATTGCAATTGGACCAGCCCCCCTAGCCAAGTTACAACCGTTACGCTTGCGTTGGCCGCGTCGCCGAAACTTTTGTTCTAACCACGTGACTGAGCGATGAGATGACGTCATTCCCGTGCATTTGAAGCTTTCTACTTGCGTTAACTATTGTAGTTAGTGACTTGGCTAGGGGTGCAGTACTTTCAGAGATTATCTCCAACAAACAAAAAAACAAACTTTACCTCTTTATTATATTAGTGTAGAATTGTAGATTACAGAAAAAAAAAAAAATAAAACCCAAAGAAACAAATGAATATCACAAATTATAAAACGGGAATAATGTGCTTTGAATATCAAAGTTATTTGAACTTATAATTTCAAGTCAACCTAAAGATATTACAGTTCAAAGTGTACAATTTCACAAAACGACAATTTCATAATCAAAGACCCAATATCACAAAGTTGTTTCAGTTACAAAGAGACTATTTCAACAAATATTGAGTTCAAAATAAAAAAATTGAAGCTTTCAGCTTTCAGTAAATAAAAATGATTGATTATTTCTTCTTCAAATATAGAGACAATTTAAAAAATATCGGTGCCAACACCAATATTTAGTTTTTATATTGATTTCATGTTTTGTTTGTCCATCGTCATGTGTGATTGTGCCTCTGTGAGTGTCAGTTTAACTTCCCTATAGTTTTGATTATACTTATACATCATAATTTTTAGTTCATGCAAAACCTGAATATAGTTGCCTGAATGACATTGAATGAAATATAATTATATTGTATTACATTGAATTGAACTGAATTGAATATGATATTTGTGTGTAATGACAATGTTTGCAATATAAATAATTTAATAACGCGGGAGCTACGTCTGCCAACAAACTGCTATGCAGTTTGGCAGGAGTATATTAATTGTAAAATATTGTCTAAAATACAAATAAAGCATTTTATTATTATTAAAAAAAAAAAAAAAGTTAGTCTAGAATCAGTAACTGAATGGATTTAAATTTACACCATGTTATATTTTTTCCCAAAAGTACTCTTGTTTAAAAAGGTCACAAGTTTTTTTTAGACATTAAGTACAATACAGGTTTATTTTCTTTTTTTTGTTAGTGGCCAATTTGAATTTCGAGTCAACTTGTTCGATGCACGTACATTTTAATTCACAATGTTGACGATTTTCGATGTTCCAAATTCAAATCTCATTATTCCCTAGGGACCGGCCATACTGCATTATCTCCCTAGGGATAGAATGACTTGCTTTAAGTGAGGTTTGTATGACGTATAAAACGACATTATCGAGCAGGTGGTGTCAAAACCATTTTTTTTTTCTCGAAATTAAAGATAAGTTTGCAAATATTTCGCGGTGAAACTATTGATACATCTATTCAGGTTCTTCATTATTTCTATGTGTAAAACAGTACGATTTATTTTTAGAAAATTTTGAAGACTGTAAGAGGCTTAAGTAATATAACGTAATTAGGTTAATAGGCTGGCGGATAAGGGTAGCTATCATTAACGTTTAAAAGGATTCAGGAGAGGTTTATAAAAGCGCTATGGGCGTTTAGGAGCTCAAAGATCGCGTCTTTTGAAGTTATGCAAGAAATATTGAAATGAGGAAATGGAAGATTGGCTTTGGATAACTTTAGAATAATGATCAGATAGTCATAAGTCCCCGATGAATCGCAAAACTTTAGTAACCATGGGCAGGGCACATTGCATACCACAGTGTCTCAAGATAAAAGTCTATGACCAGTGCGTGTTGCCAGTGATGATATATAGCACTGAAACGTGGTCGCTTACAATGAACCTTATCAGAAAGCTTAGTCACTCAACAGGCAATGGAAAAGACTATGCTCAGAGTATCCTTGCGCAATCGAATCTGGAATAAAGATAGCTGCAGGAGAACCAAGGTTGCCGACATTGCCCGAAGAATTACCAAATTAGGGCGGCATATTGCTCGCTGAACAGATGGTCGATGCGAATTTTGAAAAATTTGTTATGGCGACACTAAGCAGAGGTCTATGTTCAACATTGTTTCAGCTAAAATGGTGATGATGACTATGAGTCATAAGTCAGTTTTCGGGTAATGGTCTGGAGCGAGAGAAGATGGGTTGCGGTCACCTCCTTCTGCGAAACAGTATTGCTAGCAAAGGAGATAGCTGCAACCGTGAGGAAACGGACATCCTCAGTCCCGCGCCCCAACCGCAGCAATCTCTAGCCAACATAGACGAATGATGAGCGATAAGTAGCCTGCCAAGAGACCAAGCCCATGTCGTTGACGGCACTAAGACGCACGCATGCCTCAAAAAAGTGTCTGATAAACCGAAAAGGTACAGTAGGACCAATGCCCGCTAAGGCCACAGGAACTTTTTAAAGGAATACGATTCTGGAATTCAAAGGGCAGCCTAAGGACACAATTGGGCTTTTGTAAGTAAAAGTCTGACACGCCTTCTTGCTCCATCTAAGAGCGGGAGACGTCATTGGATAATTCTCCAACACAAAAAAGACATAACCCAGAAAATCTGACACTGATCATGACACAAACATTAGTCTTAGGTAGAAATCTAACCCAAGACCTCCGGAATAGCAGTCAGGGCCACTAAAGTTACTAGTTGTGTTAAAATGTGCGTGTCTAAAATGTTTGTTCGATGCGGGAATCGATCCTGCAACATGCAACACAGCAGCCAATAACTCAACTAATGCACTAGGCACCAAGGTAATCCTTTATTGACTTCCAGATTACTACCCGTAATACTGTAAATCTCAGTAACGAAACCCCGAACGGTCACTTGATTAATAAATTCATGACCAATTGATTTTCATTGTTATAATCCAATAATTTAATATTTATTTAGGCCCTCCATAATTTATTATACAAACCCTAAGTAAATATTACTTAATTGGGTCAATAGAACAAGTTTAATAAAGGGCACAGTCGGTTACGGAAATGTGTATGATTTTGCAAAACAATATTTGCGCAGGTATATTGAGAGAGTATATTAATAGTCGGCGTAGCGTACAAACTACCTACAGGTCATTGAACTCGCTCAGCTGACGTTTTCTTAAAGAAATTAATTTCGTACATGCGTAAATTAATACGAGTTTTGAAAAATAGGTACTTTATTTTTTAATTTTATCTTTACAAATCGATAGTTTCATGTACCGGATCGACCCTCCACGGGATTAAAACCATTAAAATTTAACGGTGTATAATATTAGTTTTAGTATAGCAAAACACGAAACACGTGTCTAGTATTTTTATGTAATGAATCTATATACAAAATTTCATAACTGTTTCATGAAAAATCACAAAAAATATAGTCGGATGATGCTGACTTAGAGAGGGAACGTAGAGCGTTGGCCGTCAGGTGTACAATGCGTTCCAAATGAGAATAGGATCGCCCGCCATGTTGTGACGTCACGATTTACTGCCAAATCGAGGAAAAAAACTTTTAAATATTAATTAATTTACGAAAAATTTAATCTATTTATGAACTGCGAACGAAAAAAAAGTTTAATCAGAATCCAGTTCTTCAAAGTTCTTCAATTTTGTCAAAATTTCTTCGATTTGACAGTATGACGAGACATCAAAACAGAAATCGGTCCTATTCTCATTTGAAACGCGTAGTAACATGCTGGCTCGCAGGTTCGCACGATGTACGCGTGAGGGTAAAATAACACTGTTTACGGCCTACTACCAGTCGCTGTACACATGCGCCTTGTGGGTCAGTTATACACAGGGCTCGTACAATGCTCTACGAGTCCAATTTAATAACGCGTTCCAGGTAATAAATAAATAAAATAATCTTTAATTCAGATTAGTGACATCCATATGAGTTAGTAAACAATTGAGAAAAAACTTATAACCTATGTTGAAACATCGGTAAACAACATCACCTAACAAAGGAGAATCGTACCTGTCCGCTATGGTCTTCAGGATTGAGTTGGAGCTAGCCCGTATTCTGCAGAGCAGAGAGGCTGATTTCTGTCTAACGATGGCGTGAAAGCCATCGACGTGCGCCTCTGCAAACATACTTGATGCACTGCAGAAGCGGGGCAGCCCGTCAACATCCTGAACCCGTTATTATATTGGACCCGCAAGGCGCTGATAGTCCGCTGAGTATAGTTGGTCCACAGGCTGCACGTGTAAAACACTTGACAGTAGGCTTTAAACAGACAGTCTACTTTACCGCGAAAACCTGCGAGCCAACATATTACATCGGTAATGCTGGGGTTGCCGCGTTTCTGTAGCGCGTCAGGGATGTTCGTGGACGCGCGTGTTCCAGATTTCGGTTCGCTGCTGTGGCTGCGAATCGCATCACTGATGCGTCGGATGCGTGACAGCCCCAATAGCTTCGTGGCTACTGTAGCCGGCAGAGTGGATGGCCTAATGTTGTCTCGCTGGATGGCGGTATACAGATCGTCATTCAGATAAGTATGTGTTATAGATATGTCTTTGTGTTTTGTTTTCTTTTGTTTTTCTATGGTCTGAAAATAAAATTATTATGATTATAATTATTATAAGCTTGTTATGTCAGCAAAAATACATAGTCATTAAGCCATTCAGAGTGAGGGGTTGTTTTGCACTTGCACCTAGCTGGCGCTTAATACCCGCTATGACCAGCTGCCTTGACCTGGGTTGTACTTGGTGTCGGTAGTATCCTACTTGAGAACTTTTCAAATAATACATTTGGGAAAAAATATAACACTGTGCAAAAACTATCGGAATCTATTCAGTTACTGATTCTGAACGAACTATATTCAGGTTTCGCATATACTAAACATAAATAAGAATAAGAATAATTTATTATTACAGTAGATACATTTACATAAGTTTGTTTCCTGGAACTCACACTAGGATTTCCTGTGACGTGAGATCCAGGCTCTTTCCATACCTTACATTTTTTTTTTTTTATAGTAAATATAGTATCATTATCATCATCATCAGCCTTTTTTAATGTTTCCACTGCTGGGACTCAAGCCTCCCCTCTAGGAGAGGGAATAGGAAGTAATCCACCACGCGGGCCCAGTACGGGTTAGTGAATGTCACATGTCTTCCGAATTTTTGGTTCTAGGACATGCCGGTTTCCTCACGATGTTTTCCTTCACCGTTTTGAGAGCAGTGGTATGAAATAAATTACACAAAGTAATGCGCCTTGCAGTGTTTGTACCCACGACCTACAACTCGTAAGTCAGAGCCATTACCACTCGGCCACCACTGCTCTCATGTTGTCAATGTAGTATAGTTTGAATTATTTAAGTTGTTCAATCAATATTCAACAAATTAAAACTCCACTTAACAAGTATAATATGCATTATTCTTTATCCTCTATTTTATTCAAAACCACATTTCACAAAATAATTAAAGAAGATTGTCAAAGTGTGATCACGAGAATGCAATATAATGATATTGAAAAATTCTCTAAAGAAATGTGTTCTCGTTTCAGATTTTATTGGCGTATGTCGAATATATTGGACAGTCGCCTGTGTCACACGACTTTGCTTGGAATTATTTGAGTTTAGGATTATTTTGGATGGATGAAATGGCGACAGGTCACGGGAACAACTTGTGACCCACGCATGCCCCTCAAACTTGAGGGTAAAATTTACAAGTCCGTCATAAGACCTGTCATACTGTATGGATCAGAATGTTGGCCTGTGAAAAAGAAGGATGAAAAAAGATTGCATATAGCGGAGATGAGAATGTTGAGATAGATGTTTGGTGTGACGAGAATGGATAAATTGAGAAATGAGTATATTAGAGGAAGTTTGAAAGTGGCGCCATTGACTGAAAAGTTGAAAAGTAATCGGTTGTCTTGGTATCGTCATGTGAAGAGGAGGGATGGAGCGCATATTACTAAAAGAGATCTGAGTACACATGTAGATGGATGGAGAGGGAGAGGAAGGCCGAAAAAAAGATGGATGGATTGTGTGAGAAGTGATATGAAAGAAAAGGGAGTTCGTGATAGTTTGACGGGTGACAGGACAGAATGGAAGAAGAAAACGTGTTGCGCCGACCCCAAGTAATATGGGATAAGGGCAGGAAGAAGAAGGATTATTTTGGATTGTATTTTGTACTATATTGTTTTTTTTTTTTGTCCGTAAACTAAACAATAAATCAAGTGAATGTTCAATTTGTTTTGCTAATTTTAAAATTCCATTTTTAAGGTGCTCTTTGAATCCTTATCGATAGCGAGTCGTCTTGGCGGTGTCTTTAGAAATCGTCAACGCTTTCACTCCCTGCCCTGGCATTAGGAGGTAGCTCCGGTATCACCGGGTGCCCGAATCGTGTGATCGAAGCCTACCTATCGGACAGGTACATCATCTACCCCAGGGTAGATGCTCGCCTCTACCTATCCTACCAAATTCGATGAGGACATAGCGGTGATTCGTCAAAGCAAGGTAGACCTCCATAGGATGCCATAGCGCCTCTTTAACTACTCAAGTAAACCATACGCACTGCAGTTTAAAGTGCAACTGGCTTTAGTAATAATAATAATAATAAACGTTTATTTCGGACGTTCCCATCCATAGGTACAACAACACTACAACACATACAGTATTAATACAACACACAACGATAACAAAAATAAATAAACATAGTTTACAATACACAAACAAAAAGAAACACATAAATAAAAACATACAAAAACTACACATATTTTGTGCGGTGAGGGGGAACCGCCCAGTGCTCACCGTGCAGCGTGCAAGCGTATCCAGTGGTGCAGCAGTGGAGAGTCCCACCTGTCCGCAAACACGTTTAAATATTAATACATTTTTTTTTAATTGCGTGCTACTAAATAATGTTCAATTAGAATTCAATATAGTTATAAGTGCAAGTATAATATTTTTCCTAATGCTTTTTGGTTTTGTGGTAGTAAACTAGGTGTTGAGCGAATAGATCGCCTTAGAAACAACACGCTGTGCTCAATAACTCTAGTAGCAGATATCGGGGAAAAACAACCAAACCGAAGCCTACACCCAGTAGGCTGGACACGTCGCGTCGCATGAATGTACAGGAAAAATAGGCGAGGATTATCACTCACTACACGTCTGATTGAGGTCGACACGAACGGTCGACGAAGCTGGTTTGAAGATCTGATTATATTTGCGGGGCAAACTGGGCCAGAGATCACCCTGTATAGAGAGCAGAAACCAGCCAGGCTGAAGTGGGAGTGGGCTGGCCACGACACACGAATGCAACCGGACAGGTGGGCGAGGATTATCACTCACTAGACGCCTGAAGGAAGTCGATGCCGTCGAGGTCGACCGCGGTGAAGGTGGTGTGACGATCTGATCATGTTTGCGTGGCAAACTTGGATAGAGATCACCCTAGACAGAAAGGTTTGGAAGGACAAAAGGGAAGCCTTTGCCAATCATCATTTCAGTCAAAAGATGTCTGCTGTTGGACATAAGCCTCCCCCAAGTCGCCACAATGAACGGTCCTGTGTGTCTCGCATCCATCGGATCCCCGCAACCCTTACCAGGTCATCGGTCTACCTTGCCGATCAGTGCGGACGGTTAGCAATGAGTAGCTCACTGTCCGACCGTCCGGTAACTGCCAGACCGAGCCCAAGTCGTCGACGGCGCGCACTGTTCTCCCGCGCCTCAAGGAGTCGTCGACAACCGTACGGGCCCAACAAGGTCGAAGTCTGCTAAGGGCCAAGGGTCTGCTTCTGAAAAGAAGGCTCGGCCCCGGTATGAAAGGCAACGAAAAAACGGGGTGGGTTTTTTAGTCAGTAAAAGTCTGACACAATCTCCCGCTCCGCTCAAGGGTAGAAGATGTCACCTAGATTGTTTTTACCCACCACTGCACTGACAAACAGACATCCTGCTTCGCATATATAGATTCCATATTGAATTCAGCGAAAAGTTTTCGGTCGATAAAAGATGCTGAATTTCAGGAATCTGTGAGCAATAATATTCTGTTTCTGTCTGCCATTTGCATGAACCAGTGAGTATATGAATGTTCCTGTTAGAAAAATTGAATTCCTTGAAAGTCAGTTCATGCTTTTCCTGTCGAGTAAACCAATTTTTGTTGAACGCATTTTGTGATAGAGGTTGCTGAAATAAATGTGCCAAAATGCCAATTGTAGATGACATGGCGTGTTTTCATCAGGCGGTAATAACTTTAATTTGTAAAATAATTACACTACACAAAAATAGTTTTTATATTCGAGCTGAAAATGATCATGCACTTCGAAATAATTTTAAAAAATCTGTCAAAAAAATGTACAAAAATTAGAATTATTACAAGAATGAGAATCGATTTTTTTTAATGGATGAACAGTAATCTCGTAATGTTTTCATATGAAAATCAATGATTTCGTATATCAAATCTCATAATTCTTTGTGGAAACGCTTTGATAAATTGAACTGTCTACAAGGGTAGCGAAATCGATTAAAACTTTATTTGAATTACTAAAATCTTAAAACTTCCATTCAAAATGTTGACTGAATTATAAACTAGTTGTTGAGTGTTTTAATCGAATAAATCAATATCACATTAACACCACTACTTTGAATCCTTAAAACATGAAGGAAAAAACACTTGATTTACAATTTCTGCTAACATGTTTTAAACAAAAAAACACTATTCACTTTCAATCGTGGTAATTAGAGACACAATAGAAAGACAATGGGTGCGCGAAGCCGGCGTTCGCTTGGGGTTTAATGAATTAAAGGAAAAAAAAACACTATTAACACAAAAACACTATTAAACAACAAACACACTAAACAAAAACACTATTATATAAAAACACTAAATAAAAACACTATTTTCTTTAAACAACTATTCTGAAATTGGAATTACCGAATGCTAACCGAGCGTTTACGAGTTATCTCCCTTTTTTTCATTGCCTCTTTATCAAAAATTGCGTTGAGTAAACCAATAAGCTTTTCAACCATTCTCAGGTTGACAATAGACGGGTCAGGAAAGGCCCTCTTAACCAGTGTAATATCATTGTAGGGCTGTGGGAACGTTTGAAAGATTTGTTATTTTTTTATTTATTTGATATACACTAGTGCTTGACTGCGATCCACCTGATGGTAAGCAGTGATGCAATCGTTAATGGTGACGCATACTAGATTATTAAGAGCCTATTCACTCTAGCCTTTAAGACACCCGAATTATGATCGGATTGGAAGACCGCAGCAGGCAAATTACAACAATTGATCAAAAGCTTCTTGAGCAGTGGTAGCCGAGTGGTAACGGCCCCGACTTACGAGTTCAAACCCAGCCAGGCATATTAGTTTGTGTAATTGATTTCATCACCACTACTCTCAAAACGGTGAAGGAAAACATCGTGAGAAAACCGGCATGTCCTAGAACCAAAAATTCGGAAACATATGACATCCACCAACACGCACTGGACCCGCGTGGTGGATAGCGGCCCATTCCCTCTCCTAGAGAGGAGGCCTGAGTCCCAACAGTGGGAACATTATAAGACCGACTATGCTATGCTATACTCTTGAGTTAGCCATTTGTTATTCATCCTAGCCAAAATCGGAATTCAAAACCAAAGGAATCCCAAAAATTATTCACAAAACACACACAAAACAAACACAAAACTGAATATATTCCTAGGCTCAGGAAATGCTCAGAACTAAAATATATTTTATATGAGGTAAACATACCTGTTACTGGTCTTTCAAACAAATATTTTTACACTCAAAGAATAAGGTTGAATTTAAAGCGTTGTAACAAGAATTGGTTTGATAATACCTGAATTTCAAGTCTGTGGTCAGAAAATTTTCAATGTTATGTGTGAAAATGTTTTCACAATCGACACCAAACTGTAACGTAGTATGTGTAGTGTGAAAGAAAATGAAATTGAAAGCATTGACTTCAGATTTCTGTTCTTCTTTTCGTGTAGATGCTCTCAATTTATATTTTTTCTGACCAATATTTGGCAACCTGTACAGCTCTAATATTGGCCTCGTATAGATCCTGAAAACTGCAAGTGGTTATGCAGTCTGACACTATCTCCCGCTGTCTTACTCTATCTCCGGCTCCGCCCAAGGGCGAGAGATATCATTTGAATGATTTTTTCCCACCATAAAAAGGTGGTTATGCAGGATGGGCAGCATAGCAAGTGTCGCATGTCCTGAGAAGATGCTCCACACTGGCACTGCGTTAGAGATGGATCCAGGTAGCGTCATTTGGCCAGATTGTTTTTACAGGGGCCAACCTGGGCTCGCAGTCGGTTAAGAGATTTACAAATTGGCAAGTGTAGTTCGCGTGTGTAGTTGTGTAGATTTCTTTATCTCCTTTGTTTCTACACTCAAAAAGCCATTTTCTTTTTGACGTAGAAAATCATCTAATGACTTCTGCCACTCTAAGATGAAGTGAAAGGTGTTTGATTTTGACTAACTAGAACCTATCTGTGTCCTTCAATTACCCTTTGCATTCTAGGGTCATGGTAACTCCTTCAGACTCTGTCAAAAAATTTACTAACATCTCTTTTAGACGTGCATGGAATGGAACACTACGCACCGTTGACTCTGGCTCGCTCTGTACAAGACGGCTGGACAGCGAACTACACGATGCCCGAGGCGTCTGACGGCGGCTGGAGCGTGAGAATGTCCGTTCCCTGACTCCGCATTCCTGAACCTGGGCTAGAAGCGAAAGGTCGCCGCCAAGGATTGCAAGGACTTGATGGTGCTTCACGCAAAACAGGCTGACTTGTATATTACCGTATACTCCAGCATGACAAAATTCGAAGAAGACATGTGACATTGAGCAACACGCACTGGGACTTGATCCGAGGGCCTACCTATATGCCATATCCATTACACTTTTCGTCATTATAGATCTATCTATCAGAAACACGATCACTTAGTGAAAAGGTACAGGATCGATATAAGTAGCAAAGTCCGACAGATATAGCCACATAAAAGATGAAAGAGGTCAGAAAGGAAATACTTTCCGATTTGTACTACAACGATTTTCGCCGCTTGTCCACATCATGTAACTCCACTACAGGCAATAAACCAATACGAGCGCGCATTATGAAACTAACAGACCACTCACACTTCGATCGCAAGTTTGCTATTGGCAGTTGAACTATGAGCATTGCCCTACTTTGTGGCATGCTTGCCCCGGCCACAAGGCCATTCTAACGTCTTTCATTTGTTCTATGGATGTAGCCCGCAAGCAAGCCTGAGGGTTAGTCCGTCACTTAATCCTTCACTTTACACTAAAGCGAAGGCCACACGGATGGAATCCATTGTCCCAACAAAAGTTACCTTATCAGGCCGTATAGAGTGTAGACAGCAGATGTAAAAAAAAATGATATGACCTTCAAAGTCCTTTGATGTAACACATAATATGATTTAAAAGAGTGTCCATGGAGTTTCTTGCACGTTCTTCTCCTTAGACACCTACTCTTTGGAACGTGCAATTTAGCTTCACTTTTCTTGGACTGACCGACATTTGACTATTCAAAAGTGCCTGCAAATGGTCTATTTCAAATAAATGATTTTGATTTTGATTTTTGATGGCGGGTGCGTTTTTCCAACCGCAGTTTCGACCAAAGTGACTGATGCGCAGGCTGAGTGGCTGATTAGATCCGTTTAGCCAGAACACAATTTTTATTTCGGCGGGTAAAAATCATCCAGATGACATCCCCTAGTCTTGAGCGGAGCTAGAGATAGTGTCAGACTTTTACTGACTAAAAAACCCCACCCCGTTCCTTCGTTGCCTTTCATACCGGGGCCGAGCCTTCCTTTTAGAAGCCGACCCTTGGCCCCAGTAGATTCGACCCTGCTGGGTATGCTGCCTGCTGGGCGGTTACGGTTGCTTACAAATCCTTATGGCACGCGGAAACAGTGCGCGCCGTCAACAACTTAAAGAAGAAAGAAAGAAAGACAGAAAGAAAGACAGAAAGAAAGACAGAAAGAAAACATGTTTACTCTGCCCGAATAGACGCACAATTCGTCACAAAAATATATAAAGAAAAAAAACCAACAATAGTTTCTCCGCCAGCCAGAGTATGCGTGTATAGGGCTTAACTCTATTGCACCAAACGCCATAGACAACACAGTTGTCTAGGTTATCTGTTACAAGTGCTCCTTGATATTTGTGACCAAAGAGTAGATTTGTGACATTTTGTCGATGACTGACGCTGGGTTCAACACAGACAAACATAAACAAAATAAACAAGTGAAAAAAACTTGGGCTCGGTCCGGACAGTGAAATACCCATTGCTCGCCGTCCGCAAGCCCACGCCTACGGTGGCCAGAAATCGGAGCACACCCCTTGGAGGCAAACCAAGCTTCCACCAAGGTGATCTCTATTAGGACGCTGAATCACACTCGTGTGGCCCAAGCTTAACCTACTACTAACAAGTCTAAACTTTTTGTAGAACAATTTGATTAAAAACTCACTTTATTCTCAAAGGGTGCGTTGTAAATGCAATTAAAATATAAATATATTTAATTAGTCGGCCCAAATGTTTCAGGGAAAATACTTGTTCAATTTAATTGAACCGAATCCCATTGATTAAGTCTTTGCTTGTTCCAATTCGATTACAGGATCAATTATTTATTTAATCTTTGACTGTAATTGATATCTTTGAAATGTTTTACTGTGCCTACTAATTTGTCGTTATTTGTTTTATTTTTTTCTTTTGAAGTCAAATTAGTATACACATAGAATGGGTTCATTAATGGGCTAAATGTATTATATTTATTTTTCCTCTTTGGTCGATTTGTTCCTTGTTTATTATATTTTATGCTTCACATGATTTTTTTTACTTTTGTAATGTTGAATGTATAAAAAACCAGATAAGTGCGAGTCGGAATCGCGCACAAAGGGTTCCGTACCGTTCTTAGGAAAAAACGGCAAAATAATCACATTTGTGGTTTGCGATCCCCACTTAAATATTTATTTTATGCTGTTTTTAGTTGTTATAACCGCAACAAAAATACATTATCTGAGAAAATTTCAACTGTCTAGCTAACAGTTCATGAGTTTTAGCTTGGTAACAGTCGGTCAGACAGACAGACAGACGGACAGTGGAGTAGTGGTAACACATAGCCTCGGATTTGTGAAGCGCCACCTCGAGTCCCAACTCCTAGATCCTATCACCGGCCATGGATTTCCGGCCACCGTAGGCGCGGGCTTGCGGACAGTGAGCAATGGGTAGCTCGCTGTCCGGCCGTCCAGTAACTGTCCGGATCAAGCCCAAGTCGTCGACGGCGCGCACTGTTCCCGCGCGCCTCAAGGAGTTGTCAGCAACAGCAGGGACCCAGCCGGGTCGAAGCCTACTGGGGCCAGGGTTATCCGAAAGGGCGCTCGAGCCCCGGTATGAAGGCTAGAAGGAACGGGGTGGGTCTTGTAGTCAGTAAGAGTCTGACACTATCTCCCGCTCCGCCCAAGAGCGGGGGATGTCAATGCATGATTTATTCCCACGATAAAAAAAAAAGGCGGAGTAGTGGTAATAGGGTCCCATTTTACCCAAACAGTCTAAGTAGGTACTCTTTGGATATGGAACCTTAAAAAGCAGTGACAAAATAATATATTTTGGCGCAGTATAGTATTCCTCACTCTGTCGGTTTTTTGGCACACAAAATGCAGCGCTCCATTGCTCATTGGCAAACCCCTCGGCAAAACTTTTTGATTATAACCTGTTTAAACTACCTGGAGACTGAAAAAATCCTAGATGTCCCGGTGTAGATAAGGTTATAAATAAATTACATATACAACTAACTTCTACATGCTCACTCACTGCACGAGACCACACTCACATACACACACACACACACACTCCATGCTCTCTCAAATATTCCCGCATAATACTAACCATACTAACACTATATAGAATTTATAACATAAATATTGTTAATAATCGCGACAACTGTTTCCTTAGAGCATAAGGTACACATAAAAATGTTAACAAAACCTAAGGGTGGAGTCCTGGTGCCCTGAAATACAGGCCCCAAGCCTAATTTAGGCACCAGTCTCCCACAATATGTTTACTGTACCTACTTTTACCCTAGAAACTGTAATTATTATGTATTGTGGCGAGAAATAAATCTTATTATTATTATATTATTATTTTTAATTTATATACTAAAAGCTCACGGCCTACCCAATTGTCCTTTCTGTGGTATGATTCGTCAAGTCGGTGAGCTCCTTAGTAGTCTTGAGTTGAGCTACACGCATACTGACAAATGCTTGCACTGGTTGGACAGGTACACTTAGAACTGTGTGGTTCTTTCTTCAAAAGACCACCTCAGGCTCAATTTGCATGGTTTTCATATGATTTGACCATTACATGTTTGCTGTATGGGCTTTAAAAGAGACTGACCTCTGAGTTTGTTTCGGTGTTTCTTCTCAGGGTAGTCAGCTAGGAAACACCGGCCTCATCTAGTTTAACTTGACGAAAAAATTGACGTGTAAAAATGTTTTTAAAAAACCTATGTGCAAAATAAAGATCATTTATCATTTATCTTCACTCTTTTTTGACTGACCGACATTCTGACAATAATTCAAAAGTGCTTGTAATTTGTTTATTTGAAATAAGCGTTTCTGATTTCTGATTTCGCCAATACCCTCATAAAACCGAAGCTACAAGTAGCAAAAAGTGCATTTAAAAAAATAACATATTTCACTAAAAATTCTTTCCATTTCGAAAATTCTTTCCACTCCTATCTACCGACAACCGTCGCCCTCCCCCATTGTACAGGAAATCCTACGTAACGTGCACACACCATCTTGATCCAGACCGGAAGTAAAGAGTTTTATCTAGATGTTTTAGTATTCAACAGCGATATTCTGGAATCGCTTTAGTTTTAAAATGGAAGTTTAATCTGTGTATTCGGATTTCTATACCCCGCTAAATTTTGATCGTTTTAATCCCGTGGAGGGTCGATCCAGTACATGAAACACTATCGATTTGTACAGAAAAAAAAAATATAAAATAAAGTACCTTTTTTTAAAACTCGTATTAATTTACGCATGTACGAAATTAATTTCTTTAAGAAAACGTCAGCTGAGCGAGTCCAATGACCTGTAGGTAGTTAGTACGCAACGCCGACTACTACCTGCAAGTCATTGGACTCGCTCAGCTTTAAAACGATCAAAATTTAACGGTGTATATTGCTGGCTGCATCGACATATATTCCAATGATAGACAAGTCCTTTCATGGAAACTATTTGTCAAACTACTGAAAAGTTGAAACAAAAATTCAGTTGCAGCGCTATATTGGCATTATGTCGTCTAACAGAACTATTAAAACATTTTTTTTATCTGATATAAACTAGTACTTGACTGCGAACCCACCTGATGGTAAGCAGTGATGCAATCGTTGATGGTGAGGCGCACCAGTTTATTAGGAGCCTATTCACTCTAGCCTTGAAGACACTCAAATTTTAATCGGACAGGAAGACCGCAGCAGGCAAATTGTTCCAGTCCTCCGATGTACGTGGTATAAATGACGACGCAAAACGCTTAGTCCGGACCGTAGAGGTTTGAACAACGTACGGGATAGCATGTAGTGATGTAGCGCTACGATAGCTTTTAGAGGATAATTTTTTCGCGACCAAAATGTCTTAAACGCCATGAATTTTGAGCACTTACACAGTACAAGAGTTTCAAGCTAACTAATAGCATATTTTTTTTCAAGTTATTGAATCCAAGGTTTTTATCGACATGGATACGCCAACCCTATCGTACCCTCGTAGTTCTAAATACACCAACTTAAATAACTAATTGGAAGTGAATCATAAATTAAATAAATGATTTGACAGAGTGGCCATAGAGTTTCTTGCACGTCCTTCTCCATACAGGTCTACGTTTTGGAACGTGCAATTTCGCTTCACTTTTTTTTTATTGACTGTTCGACATTTTGACAATTCAAAAGGGCCTGTAATTGAGAGCAGTGGTGGCCGAGTGGTAACGACCCCGACTTACGAGTTTTAGGTCACGGGTTCAAACCCAGCCAGGCACATTACTTTGTGTAATTTATTTCATCACCACTGCTCTCAAAGCGGTGAAGAAAAACATCGGGAGGAAACCGACATGTCCTAGAACCAAAAATTCGAAGACATATGACATCCACCAACCCGCACTGGGCCCACGTGGTGGATTACGGCCCATTCCCTCTCCTAGAGAGGAGGCTTGAGTCCCAGCAGTAGGAACATTATATGGCCGACTATGCTATGCTATGCTGTGTATTGGTCTATTTGAAATAAAAGTTTCTGATTTCTGATATCCTTTCTAAACCTTTTTGCTCTGCGATTTAGGACTTTAAAAAATTATTTTTTACTAAACCCAACATAATACACATTGTGAAATGGTCGTACCTTTTTCTATGCAGGTTATAAATAACTTCATTCATTAAATGAGTTAAGCCTAATATATGGCCAAGCCAATCACGATATCAGTGGCTTAAGTCTTTGGAAATGACAGGTTTATCAAGACTTTAAATACTTCAACAGATGGCTTATGAAGAAATAAAACATCGGCTTTATTTTCAATTTTGACCACTTACCAAAAGTAACATAGCCCTTACTTTTGATAAGTGGTCAAAATTGAAAATACTACTAGGAGGAATATTAGGAGTTTCCTTGCGTGATCGAATCAGAAATGAAAATATCCGCAGAAGAATCAAGTTTGTTGACATCCACAAAGAATCGCCAAACTTAAATAGCAATGTGCAGGACACATTGCTTGTAGAACAGATGGCCGTTGAGACCGAAAGGTTCTGGAGTAGCGACCGCGTACTAAAAGACAAAACATTGGAAGGCCTCCTACAAGGTTGACCGATGACCTGGTGAAGGTTGCGGGAATCCAATAAATGCGGGACGCATATGACCGTTAATTCTAGCGACACTTGGGGGAAGCCCATGTCCAACAGTGGACGTATATCGGCTGAAATGATGATGATAACTAAAAGTATCTCATATCAAATTTTATCCAAGCTAAATCTACCATAAAGGTGCAGAGATATTGCGAAAATATAATGGTTCTATACGCAATAACAGGACCTTAAAAACCTAGTCTATATACTCGTACATACATACCTACATAATAGAGAAAATTATAAACTCAGCAAAAAAAAAACACGCGCATCATCATTGTCAAACAAGATAAATAGACTACAAGTCTTGTATCGTTTTCAACAAGCAACATATCAACGTGTAGGGCTCCAGTGATGGCAGGAAACGGAAGCTGGCTTATCTCTTGTCTCGTTTCAGCTATGGTGTAAAGTGCAGGTGAAAGCGGGATGAAAGATTCAGGGTAATTAGCTGATTCAGAAATATGTATCGAGATTTCCCGATGTGGCCCGAAGTTTTGGTTCATGTTTCGTGTTGTTTTGGTGGAAGTATAGCTTCCATTTACTTTTAACCGCAGCCATGCGGCTGTTAGTCAAGAAAATTTATAAATCTGAAACCTGATCGATTATAATGGGTCTCATCAGAAGGCTTAAAGTCACCCAAAGAGTTATTACTCTTTCTATTGAAAGAGCTACGTTTGAAATTTCCTTGCGTGATCAAATTAGGAGTGAAGATATCAACTGAAGTTATAAACATAGTCTGAAGAATCACCAAACTTAAGTGGCAGCGGACCGGGCACCTTGTTCGCAGAACAGATAGTCAACGGAGCTCAAGAATTCTGGAGTAGCGACCGCGTACTGGAAAATACAGTGTTGGTAGGTTTTTCCCAAGAAGGACTGATAACCTGGTGAGGACTGCAGGTATCCGATGGATGCGAAACAAACAGGACCAGTTGTTGTGGCGACAGATGGGGTAGGCCTATGTCCAACCGTGTAGACGTCGATGAAAGGCGTTTTGGTTAAATGATAAGCCTGTCCGAAGAAATTTTAAATTAGCACAGATTTACTCTCTACACAGATGCATTGTGTAGAGGGAGTGATCTTTTAAAAATTTATGAGACCCCTATCCAAAGCCCAGCTGGGTCGAAGCCTACTGGGGCCAGGGTTAATTCGAAAGACAGCTCAAGCACCGGTACGAAAGGCAACGATGGAAAAGGAGTGGTTTTATAGTTAGTAAAAGTCTGACACTATCTCCCGCTCCGCCCAAGAGCGGGATATGTTATTAGATGATTTTACCACCACGAAAAAAAAGGCCCCTTCCAAAAACGCTGACGGCTGACGGAACCACCGTAGTGGTTTTATTTAGCTTAAAATTGCATACTCATTGGTCATTTCTCCAAAAGTCACGCCGCTTCCCACTGATTTATAAAAAAAGTTAGTGTCATTGTTATTCTACACCACTTGAGATTTTTCTCTTTTTTTTAAATATGTCAGCTACGCTCTAATAATAATACGTATTATTTTCTTTTTAAGTCTTCTGACTTAGACCATCCTCGTCACAAGACATGTTCGTTTCTACTGTGCTAACGACTTTGTGACATAATTATTAACTTTCTTTGGATGGAGCGCTTAAAAGTTTAAAATCTCTTTTAAAAGGTCTTATTATTTCGAGGACGTTTTAGGATGATGGATTTAAATGTTCGCCTGGGACTAATTTATAATATTTTAAGATGTCAATTTTTTTTATGTTTTTTTTTTTAGGATTTATTATCCCCACAAATTAGAGTTACAGACCACCTACACGGAGGAGGATGAAACAGCATCTCATCTGCTTCTAAGCTGCCCTGTGGTTGCTGGATACAGGGCAAAATGCTTCGGAAACCCAGGTACCCTCCGTCAAAGGAGGAGACCGAACGCATCAGGCAACGGCGTTATCGCCGCCGCCGCCGGCGCCAGGATACTGATCCCGATTTCTGGCCACCGTAGGCGCGGGCTTGCGGACAGTGAGCAATGGGTAGCTCGCTGTCCGGCCGTCCGGTAACTGTCCGGACCAAGCCCAAGTCGTCGACGGCGCGCACTGTTCCCACGCGCCTCAAGGAGTTGTCAGCAACAGCAGGGACCCAGCCGGGTCGAAGCCTACTGGGGCCAGGGTTATCCGAAAGGGCGCTCGAGCCCCGGTATGAAGGCTAGAAGGAACGGGGTGGGTCTTTTAGTCAGTAAGAGTCTGACACTAACTCCCGCTCCGCCCAAGAGCGGGGGTTGTCATTGGATGATTTTTTCCCACCATAAAAAAAATAAATAAAAAATAAAGGTACCCTCCGTAAAATGATCAGCAACCCCAAGGCTCTGTTGGCTTTCTTTGAGGAGCTGGGGTGGAGCGAATGACTAAGTTGTCCCACCCATTCGTAAAATACACGCTTTAGTCGTGCAGTAGCGGATAACTGCCCGATATACAATAAAATTCAAAATTCGTTTTTTTATTTAAAACTCATTTGCAGGCACTTTTGAATAGTCAAATGTCAGTCAGTCCAAGAAAAGTGAAGCTTAATTGCACGTTCCAAAGCGTAGATCTCTATGGAGAAGAACGTACAAGAAACTCCTTGGACACTCTCTTAAATCATATTATGTGCGTCTATTATGTGAGCACAATGTATATAATAAAATAAAAATAAAAAAAATAATTAAATTCAATACAATTCCCACACATGACCATTACAACCGTATTTAACGTTTTACAAACGGTTACAATAATTATGTTTTACCAACTTCTCCCAGCGACTTTGGCTATGTAAAATTTTGAACCCCCGTACAAACGGGTGGGGCATGAATTTTTGAAAATTTCACGTTCCCGGGCCCAGTAGTTTCGGCTGTGCGTTGATAATGTCAATCAGTTTCTCCTATTACATACAAAATTATTTTTAGTATATACGAAACCTGAATATATGTAGTTTATTCAGAATCAGTAACTGAATGGATGACCGTTCAGATGGCCGTTGGGGCCGAAAGGTTTTGGAGTGGCGACCGCGTACCGGAAGACGCAGTGTTGGGAGGCCTCCTACAAGGTGGACCGACGACCTGGAAGGTGCAGGAAACCGATGGATGCGGGACGCGCAGGAACGTTCGATGTGGCGACGCTTGGGGGAGGCCTATGTCCAACAGTGGACGTGTATCGGCTGAAATGATGATGATGATGAACTGAATGGATTCCAATATTTTTTACACTATGTTATATTTTTTTCCCAAAAATATTTTAAAATGTCACAAATCGGAAATCGGACACTAAGTACAACACAGGTCACGGCAAGTCACAACTGATGGTAGGCACCAGCAAACAGCTAGCTGCACGTGCAAAACAAGCCGCTAGTCGCCTGGATGGCCCGCTGACTATGTATTTTTGTTGACATAACGAGCTTATAACTTTGTGATTTTACATGATACAGTTATGGAATTTTGTACATAGAGTCTTTACAGAAAAAAACTTGGCACGTGTTACGGGTTTCACATTTACTGAAAATAATGTTGTATACAGATCCTATTTATGTGTCTATACAATTAAGAGCATTGTTTCTTTAATCATTGTTTTGTATTTTGTTTCTATAAAATAAAAAAACTTCCTTCTGGTGCAGGTCTGCTGAAACAAATTTCATTTGAAATAAGCAGTACCTTTGTACTCTTTTATCTGTATTTATCCATTTCATTTTTAAGTGTTTGTGTGTGTACATTAATGAATAAATTTTTTGACACATTGTTTTTTACTTTTGGAGCGATTATTTCCGAAATTATTGACATTATCAAAAATGATTTCAGTAAACCCCTATTCATTTTTAAATACCTATCCAACAATATATCACACGTTAGGGTTGAAATTAAAAAAAAAATCACTTCCCACTACATATAGGGGGGCTACCCTAATAAATTTTTTTTTTCCAATTTTTATTTTACCACTTTGTCGGCGTAATTGATATACATATTGGTACCAAATTTCAGCTTTCTAGTGCTAACGGTCACAGAGATTAAGCGAGGACGGACAGACGGACAGACAGACATGGCGAAACTATAAGGGTTCCTACTTCACTACGGAACCCTAAAAAAGCCAAAGTAGATATTATTTAAGTAAAGTATCCTTCCAACAAGCTCTACCATCCTAAGTAGCTCTAGTATTTGAAGCTTAATTCCTCATAGAAAAACACGATGGAATCCTTACAAAACAAATTCTTGACTCGAGGGAAATCCATCAAGATTCCCTTTCGGAATTAATTATTTACAGGAAACAATTCCCTAAGGTTTTCGTAATAAAGGCGAGAATCCTTTATGGGAAAGATGAGTAAAACGAGTACAAAGTTGGAGAAAATGTCTTTATTGTATACAAAGTTTTTTCGTTTCTCGATATCGGGAATTGGTTAATTTACCCGTTCAACCGAATAATAGGTTGGAAAAGGAAAAAAACGTCAATTATAGGGACTTTTTCGATAAATTTTCTTTTATTTTTTCCTTGAATTAAAATGGTATACTTCTGTTTTTGTTTTCTGGCTTTTGCGATGCCAGAATTGATGGAAGGTACGGAGCCATATGTAATAATTAATTGTAACATTATGTTATAGTTAATTATTACAAATGGCTGTGGCTATGATTTGTTATTTTTCATTGCTCTTTACGAGAAGCAAAGGGCTGTAATCCGTCACACCAAACAAAAAAAAAATAATCTAAAACTACATGATACAAAGTTTCAACTTTCGTGTAAATACGATATTTAAAAAACTTTTCGAGGGAAAAGACAATTGTTAGTACAAAACAAAAAATATCCCAGATATGTTAGTTTATTTTGCACAAGGCGTCATGATACAAAATCACTTGTTTGAAACAAAGCGCCTGCTCAATTTTTAACTCTTCTATTCGCAGATCATCAACATACTCATAACTGCACTATAATGAGCTTTTTCCAACTGGATACACTTGGATACCAGTATTTTACTTGGAGCGACTGCCTATCAGGGGCCCAAGTCTGCTATTTTTGTAAATTCGTCATTCCAACACGATCCCATTGTCATTTTGCTAAAAGTTCGTAATCTGCTAATTCATAATGGTCGATCATTGATCAGTCAATGGTCTCATAATAGAATTGTCGTAAAATAACAATATCGAGATTATTAAAAGCACTGACTGCACAATGACGTTCTAATAGTAGGACACTAATTAAAGGAACTGTAAAATTTATCATTGTGTACAAGATTACCATTCTATGCCATTTATTTCAATGGAGTGTCAGTGGTTGACCATTGGAAAATCATAATGATGCCATTATAATTAGTAGATTACCAAAACTTGTCAAAATCAACAATTATGAAATCAATGATAGAACATTCTGACACTATTGTAATAGTAGACTTGAGGCCCAGATCTCCACAACTCACCAATTGCATAACACAAGAACTTGGCAAGACCGATGACGGGCTTTTTGGCTTCTGATTATCCGCAACGACTGTCAAAGGTCTACGAAATAATTTCAAATAATAACCCGCTTACCGTGCTTTCCGAGGCACGGGGGGGTCTCAATATGACACCCATCCACTAATCGACCTTGGCAAGCATAGCGTATCTAGTCATTAGGGGCTATATTTCACGGAGACACCATGGCGGCGCGACCAGTCGCCGCTACCAACAGACAGCTCTATAGAGAGTTACTCACCCGGTGTCCATTTAGTTGCGCAACCAATTTGGTGACGCGACCAGCTCACATGTGTGGCGACTCTGGTGTCTGTATGGTATTTAGTTTGGTAGCTTAGGGCTATATTTCAGCGGAAAACCATGGTGGTGCAACTGATCACGCCGGCATGGTGTCCCGATGAAATGTAGCCCTGAACTTCTCTCACAGCTTCACACCACAATCATAGCAACAAGTCCCTGATTGTGGTGAAGTGAAGTGAAGTAAGTTCTTTGAGGGTCACTCCTCAAAGAGGAAAGGTGTAATAGCATCCTTAGCTTCCGCATGACACAGGTTCTCACCGGTCACGATAAGTTCAGAAGACTTCTGTTCCGGATTCAGTCGAAAAAACGCCCAGGTGTCACTATTGTGCGGACCATCTGGAGGACATGATAGAGCGTGACGTATGCTCCGCTCGGGTGGAGCACCACCGTTCCCTCATGGAAGAGATCGGCGACGACCTCTAGCGTTATTTATTTATATTTATTTATATATACTTTATTGCACATCAAGATTATAAATTAACAAAAAGGAAACCATATAATATAAAACACATAATTGGCGGCCTTATCGCACTAGGCGATTTCTTCCAAGCAACCTTGAATGGACAGGGATTGCCTGGACACAAAATGGGGTTGCGCTTAGTGCAAATATAAAAGTAACAAAACTTAATAAATATTTAATACTAAAATAGATACACAAATACATACATACAAAATATATATAAGCAAGAGAGTTAGTGAAGAACGAAGACAAGATCACAGAGTCAAGTAATGATCCTTCACAAGCCCTTTAAATGCAGGCAGTGTTTGCGCACGCTTTAAGCGCTTTAAGCGCTGCTTTAGTTCCAAAACAAGAGAGAAGCCACGACAGGCCCGAGTCAATAGGGCATACTGTTGCGTGCCTCAAAGAAATGTCAGCAAAATTGAAAAGCCCCAGTAGGGCCTGCTAACGCTGTGGGACCGTTTGAAAGAGTGACTGTGGCCCTAGAACGCAAATAGGACAGGTACGGTTTAGTCAGTAAAAGTCTAATACGCTATATCATTCAACCCTAGAGTGATAAAAGTCATTGAATGATTTCTCACATCAAAAAAATGAAGTATTCTTCTTTGGGCACCAATTTTTTCGGCACCAATGGTTTTAGCACCAAAACTATTTCTCTTTCGGTACTAATAGATGTGTTTGTCTTGTGCCAAATGTGGATTTAATATACCTGTAAAATTGGTGGCGAAAGAAGAATACTTAAAAAAAATAGCCTTCCAAATAAAATTATGAAAATCATCCTCTCACATTTACCTGTCTTCCCAAAAACACACTATAACCCTGAGAAAGTAGCTGGCAAGAATAAATTAGCATATAAATCGAAAAGCCCTGGACTGTCGAAAGTTTTATTAGAGTGTCGATAAAAAAAAAAGTTATACAAAGTCCGGACGAAATGAGAATGAGTTGAAAATCCTTTGAAGATGGTTTTACGAAAGTTTTCAATACTTTGTGCGCCTGATTAGGATCTAGAAATTTTCTGCTGGGTGACTTTTATATTTTCGCTAGCTAGTCGAGTTAGCGATGCAATCGAAGATTGGGACGGGTAATCTTGGAGATATGGATTTGGGATTGCAGTTTTCAGAGTAGGTAAGGGTTTAAATAGTGTTTGAATAAACTGCAAGCTTGCTTTGAATGTAAAATCTACATTTTTACATAAATTTTTAATCTTTATTTTTTAATAATAATAATAATGGAATATATATTTGTATTAGGGTTTGGTTAAAGTTGTTATACAAGAAAGATAGACCCTTAATTATATTTGTATGCCTTCTGGCTTCTGGGCTTCTTTCTTGATCTCAGACAGTCGTTATGGATGGTCAGAAGCCAGAGAATCTGTCACCGGTCTTGCAAAGACAACGTGTTTTCCAATTGCTAGGTTGTCTTATCCAGCTGCATCTAGTTTAACTGGAAGCAGACCCCTACACAGTCGGAAAAAACTGTCTATGTAAATATCCAGATGCATCCAGTTGGACTGAAAACCGACCCCTACAAATTTGGGAAAAGGCTATTATGGGAGGCTGTGGGAGTGCGAGTATGAGTGTGTTTTTTTTTTTTTTTCGATGGGAAAAATCATCTTATGACAACCCCCGCTCTTGGGCGGAGCGGGAGATAGTGTCAGACTCTTACTGACTAAAAAACCCATCCCGTTCCTACAAGCTTTCATACCGGGGCTCGAGCGCCCTTTCGGATAACCCTGGCCCCAGTAGGCTTCGACCCGGCCGGGCCCCTGCTGTTGCTGACAACTCCTTGAGGCGCGCGGGAACAGCGCACGCCGTCGACGACTTGGGCTTGGTCCGGACGGTTACCGGACGGCCGGACAGCGAGCTACCCATTGCTCACTGTCCGCAAGCCCGCGCCTACGGTGGCTGGAAATCGGGATCGGAATCCCGCCGGCGGCGGCGAGAGCGCCGTTGCCTGATGCGGTCGGCCTCCTCCTTAGCGAGCATTACTGCTTCGCAGAAGTCGGCGACCGCCTGCCACTCCTCCTCGCTCCGGACCATGGCCTCGACCAAGGCCCGGCGCGAGAGGTCTCCGCCGCCGATCACCCCCACGAGGGCACGGCGATGCTCCGCCCAAGCAGGGCACACCGCGATTGTGTGCTCCACCGTGTCCTCCGGGCGTTCCGCACAGTGGCGACACCCGGGCGTCACTTCCGCTTTAATTCGGAACAGGAACCTCCCGAACTTGCCATTTCCGGTGAGGACCTGTGTCATGCGGAAGGTAAGGACGCCGTGAGATCTTTCCAGCCACGCCTCAAAGAGGGGACTTATCGCCATAATTGTGGCGTGCCCATGATGGGGTTGCGATAGTCGCTGACGCCATTCCACCATGAGATCCCGCCGGAGCTCTGTCCGCCATGCCGTGACCTGTCGCGGCAGAGGACTTTCACCCCGGCGTTGCATCTCCACGCGCATGTCGTGCATGTGTGCAAGGACTGTTGCCTCCAGATCCCACGGTGGAGTATGAGTGTGTTGATGATCTGCGAATAGAAGAGTTGAAAATTTAGCAGGCGTTTTGTTTTTAATGTGTGATTTTGTATCATGAAAGCATGACGCTTTGTGCAAAAACTAAGATATCTGAGATGTTTTTGTTTTGTACCAAAAATTGTCTTTTCCCTCGAAAAGTTTTATAAATATCGTATTTACGCTTGAAAGTTTATATCATGTAGTCTTGCTTCTCCTAAAAAGGAAGCCTGAGTCCCAGCAGTGAGGTTATTATAAGGATAATATTATGTTATGTAAACACAACTAATAATTATAATCTATATTTACATACATGCTATGCTAGGTAATCAACCTGGGTTACAGAAACCAATATCCAGAAGGCATACAAATATAATTCATATTAATGATGCCAATTTGTTATACCTATTTATAAATTGCAAAATCATGATTAAAATACAATAACCATTAAAATAAATTGAGGTGGGAAATAATCTAATGCCTTCACTAAGGCGAAGCGTGAGGGTGTGTCAGACCCACTGGTTTATATCAATAAAAAAGAAATGCTTAAATAAGCAGCACTTTTGTTGAATAGACTTCGGAGAAGTGTCTATGAAATTCTGAAGATGATATCGGAGAGACCGGAGTCCGCAGTCAAAAAAATTCAAAAATTCAAAATTCAAAACATTTATTTCAAATAGACCATTTACAGGCACTTTTGAATAGTCAAATGTCGGTCAGTCCAAGGAAAGTGAAGCTAAATTGCACGTTCCAAAGAGTAGGTCTCTATGGAGAAGAACGTGCAAGAAACTCCATGGACACTCTTTTAAATCATGTTATGTGTTACATATAATGCTTGGTTACATATTACTTGTTGCTTCTATCATGTGAGCACAATGTCGATAATGAAATAAAAATGTAAAATAATTAAAAGATAGAAACTGAATTAAGCCACGGGCAGCTAAGAGATGACCAGTCCCATCTGACGGCACCCGTTCACGAGCATGACGCGTGCATCAGCCCCACTCAGCTCAACCATTTTGAAGGGAACTGAACGACCCAATAACACGTGCCACCAACAGCGAGACATTTGAGTGAGCATGACAAACTCTCAACTGCCATGCTCGTAATGTCAAAAAAAAAAAAAAAAAGTTGTAACCTAATAAAAATGCTCCATGGTGCTTCACATTCACAAACTTGGAAAAAGTGCTTCTACATTATACAATGCAATTGTGTCTTTCAAATTAAAAAAATAATAATATTAGTTTCCAACTAATCAACTAATTAGTACGCCCTAGTGGTAGTGGAGCTGGACCAGCATTGAGCCAAGCATTTTTATCTTGAATATAATCCTCCAACTTATAATATGCTTGCCTGCATAGTGTGCGTTTAATACAAGATTTAAATTTCGTTTCATTGAGTTCTAATATTTGGGGAGGTATTTTATTATAACATTTCAAACAGTACCCCATGAAAGAAGAGGCCACTTTAGCCAGTCTGAAACCTGGTTGAACTAATTGATCCCTATTTCTTGTAACATAATTATGTGTATCGCCTCTTTTGCTAAAAAGATGAAGATTTTTTCTAACATACATGATGTTTTCATAGATATATTGACAAGGTACCGTCATTATGTTAATATCTTTAAACAGTTCCCTTAAAGAATCGCACCGGCGGAGATTGTAAATAGCTCTGATGGCTCTTTTCTGTAATATAAAGATTGACTCGATGTCTGCAGCCCGTCCCCATAGTAAGATACCGTACGACATGACACTATGAAAATAACTAAAATAGACTAGTCTAGCGGTATCAACATCCGTAAATTGGCGGATTTTTCTAACAGCATATGCAGCTGAGCTAAGCCGCCCTGCAAGAGATGTTAAGTGAGGACCCCATTGTAGCCTTGAGTCAAGCGTAATCCCCAGGAAAATCGTTTTATCAACAAATTCTAGTTTTTCATTATTCAATACAATGTCACAATCACTACTTTTGACATTCGGTAAGGAAAATCTTATGCATTTAGTTTTTTTCCCATTTAGAACCAGATTATTAGCAGTGAACCAGTTTTGAACCTGCAATAGGGCGCTATTTTCGTTGTCAAGATTGTTAGTCTTTCTATTTATCTTAAAAATCAAAGAAGTGTCGTCAGCAAACAACACCATATTAAGTTTATTTTGCAACAAATTGGGCAAATCATTAATATAGACTAAAAATAAAAAAGGACCCAAAATTGAACCTTGGGGCACCCCCATTTCAACATTCAATCCCGACGAATTGACACCGTTTATTTGCACTAATTGCTGTCTATTATTCAAATAAGATTTTAATAAGCTTAACGCTGCATTGCCTAGTCCGTAATGCTTGAGTTTCAGAAGCAATGTTTCATGAACTACACAATCAAACGCCTTAGATAGGTCGCAGAAGACGCCTATAGCATCTTGTGCCTCTTCCCACGCATTAAAAATGTGTTTTAGTAAGGAAACACCCGCGTCAGTTGTACAACGTCCTTTGGTGAAACCATACTGTTTATCATGTAGGATGTTATTGGAGTTAAAATGACTAAGCATTTGATTTAACATTACCTTTTCAAATATCTTGCTAAGAACCGGCAAAACGGACACCGGCCTATAATTATTAGTGTCTCTACTATTCCCGGATTTAAAGAGTGGTATCACTTTACTATATTTCATTAGATCTGGAAAGACTCCTTGATCTATACACAAATTAAATATTAAAGCCAAGTACGGCGCTATAGTCTCAATAATTGAGGTACAAACTTTGATAGACATACCCCATAAATCTTCTGTCAATTTAATCTTGATTTCTTTAAAAGCTTTTATTACTGTTATGGGGTTTATATGTTTAAAGTTAAATTCAGTCGAACAGGCTGCAACGTTCGCCTGTAATAAACCAAAAGCATGCGATGGCGACGAATTTAGGGCTTCAGTAGTTTTAATTGGAATACTGGTAAAGAAATTTACAAATTCTTCTGCAACTAGTTTGTTATCGCTAATAAGACCATGATGAGTCTCCAATGTGTAATCATTATTATTTCTTTTGTTTCTGTTGGTTTCATTATTTATAATATTCCAAACCGTTTTTATTTTATTATCTGCTGTTTTAACTTTGTTGCTGATGTATAAGGCCTTAGCTGCCTTACAAGTATTTTTAAACATTTTAGAATAAGTAGCAACATATTTATTAAAAGTTTCAGTGTTAATAATAGGCTTAAGGCCATACAACTCGAAAAGTCTTTCCCTGCTTATTCTGATTCCCTTAGTTGCCCAGTCACTAAATCTAAACTTAGGGCAGATAGTTTTAGTTTTTTTCTCAAACGTCTGATTAAACTCCTTTTGAATTACTGAAAAAAAAATTTTATACAAAATATTACCGTTGTTTTCTGCAAGGTTCCAATCACCCAACCTGCTAGTTAAAGTGCTATTAAATTTATTTAGTTTACCGGATGTTATTGGTCTGAATTGTATCTGCACTTGTTGTATTGGTAAGTTGGATTCAAATGTTACCATTAGGCCGCTATGATCAGAAGGCAGATAATTTACAATGGCTTTTTCTAAATACTTGCAGCAACAAAAAACATTATCGATACATGTAGCAGTAGTTGTCGTTGTTCGAGTTGGTTCAATAAACACATTTGATAAATTAAATGATTTGAAAAGATTTAATAATCTACTGCTATCTGAATTATTTTCTAAAATATTAACATTAAAGTCTCCGCAGATAATTACTGGTTTATTACCAGTTGAAAGTTTAGCCATAACATCTTCCATGACTGACTCAAAAATAGAGTAGTTTTGATAATTAGGGGGCCTGTAAACGCACACTATGATATGCCTATCCAGCTCAACACACGACACTTCAATGCTATGTTCAACGGACAGTGCAACTATATCTTTACGAGTTTTAAATTTAATACTATTTTTAATAAGGATTAGTGAACCCCCACGTAACATTGACTTTCGGTTAAAACAACTGCCCACATTATAATTATCATAATTAATTAACATTTCAAAATCCTTTAACCAATGCTCAGTAAAACAAATGATGTCAAACATAGTTTTTTCCAAAAATAATTCAATTTCTAATTGTTTCGAAGAAAAACCCTGAATGTTTTGAAGAAACAAATTAAAGGATTTTTGCTTACCCCCTGTAGCTTGAATGCTAGACGATACTTTATTGTTAAGTTGACATAAATTGCCAACAGTACCAACTGTTGTCTTATTACCTAGTTTAAAATATTAGTACTACTACTAATGGTGGGACTAATTACTGGGTACATCGACATACTATTTATGTCTGAGTAAATATTAAATGCTAATAGCTTCGCTATTTGACGTCTTAAAACAATAGGTAGGTATACAGTATACCTGGTCGAAAAAAGTTTATCAACAAAATTGTTGATGTCAAAATATAAAAATTTATCACTATGGTGAGTAACTAAAAAATGCATATGCATATTTAGCATATGTATGTACTTATTTTGTCTGTTTGATAAGTGCTCAAAGTAAGGAAAAGCACACAAAATAATCTTTTTACAATTTATCTTCAACAGTTCAGTGACATTATTGGTGATATCATCTTTCTTCACATTTAAGCTATTACCCACAAATACAGTTAGAATAGCATTGGGATCATATACTTGCTCATTTACTAATGACATTATGTGATGGTAGGAAGCTTGAGGTGTGCAATAATTTTGAGAAGGAAAAGGGAGTTTTTTACTAATTAATTGCCCTAATCCTCTTCCTATGCTATCTGAAAATATAATTGATTGATAATCCCTACTGTTATGAGAGGAAAAATTAGAATTTTCTGAATCTACCCCTTGAGTTAATTCATGCTGAATGTGGGGTACCTGGTCGGGAATACATTCCTGAGCACTGATGGGCTGGGATGAGTTCTCCGTTACCACAAGTTCGAGGCCAGCCGGGTTAGATTCTGTCTGGCAAGTGCATTTATTGTTTCTTAGAGTAAGAGAGTCTACTTTGTCCACCAACTCATTTGTAGCCAGAATATGTTCCTTTATTTGGTTCTTTGAACATACATATTTGTTATAAATTGATTTTAGGGAGTTATCAAGCGTCTGTATTTCAGACTGTAAGCGCTGAGTGTCAATTTGATAAATATTTATACTGTCTTCCAACTTAATCTGATAATTATTTAATTGATTAATTAAGTTAACACGTTCTTTCCGCAGTTGAATATTTTTGGAATAGTGTTTTTGTTGCTTCTTGTGGTTTTTACATTTTTTAATAATTTTATTGAGTTTAGCATATTTTTTAATTTTATTTTGACTAAGTTTGTAAGTATTACTGTCTTTTAGTATGGAATCTTCTGTAAGATCAATTGTTACTAAGGCATGAGGGTCATATTTTGAATTTATTAATTCATCATATAAACGGTTAGTCTTCTCAGTCTGAGTACATTCCTTTTCCTTCTGCAATTTAAGAATAAGACCATTAGCATGAAGTAATTCATCCTCAAGATCCCTAACCTTACACAAAGCCTCCTCATACAAGTCGCTACAGTTTTTGAAACCATCCGTGACCGCTCGCAGTTGGTCGCGTTCATCAACAACATCCTGGTATTGCTGACTAAGGCCTACCAACTCTTGTTTAAGGCTTGTATTTTTAAAGATTATATTCTTTATTTCCCTCTCACTCTCCTCATTCTCCTGCAAAATTTGCTGGCACTGGAGTTTGGATTCTTTGAGCTCCTGGAGGGCATTTTCCAGTTTAAGCTGCATATCCTGGGCTGTTGCCTTACGGGTCATCGTAGGCATGATTTCAGAATAAGTTACTGTAAATAGAAAAAGAAAAGAAACAGTGAGAATCAAGAAGATGACAAAATAAAGAAAAGTTGGAAAAAAATGGGGAAAAAATTAAAACAAGAAAGTGCAGTTCAGTAGGGAAATGAGGTGGACTGCTGACTTGGCTTGAAAAGCTAATAATTATTGAGTTTTCTAGCTTTTCATTGCCTTATGATATTACTTTTACTTAATGTGGGTAAGTTGATTAGAATGTGAAAGTCTGGTTTAACAGATTTTTTATCAAATAATGACCAATATAACAATTCAAAATAAAGACAAGAAGCGTTGTTGACCAGTTTAATATTATCGGGATAAGTTAAAATGAATCAAATTATGAAATAAAATGTCGATGATTTGTTTTCTACAATGTAAACAAAACTATTTCGTCACAACACGCTTAGTGTTAAGTGAAGTAAATTGAAAAGACAAAACTTGTACGATCGTGTTATAACTTAAATTAACGAGTGTGTTATTATACTTAAATAAAAATATATGTAAATAATACTCCCCGTGAAATTCCGTAGTTCAAACGTCAGCTGTTCGTTACCGGTGACAACCGGTTGGCACCAAAAACTCGTGTTTTACAAGATATTTTACCACGAAAACGATAATCCTGACGATTTATGCAATTATATTATAGTTATACAAACAATTACACATAAATTACACTTAAATACTATTTAAATTAAATTTTAAAATACGGAGTACAAATTTGACATGTCACTGGGGCAGTGTTGCCAGCAAAAAAAAAATAAAAAAAAAAAAAAAAAAAACAGTGATGGGCAGGCAACGCTCTAAGCAGATCTGATGACGAACAGTCATCGCACTGACGAAAAACAGGGAAGACCTAACGGGATTATGGCGCACAGTGTACGCCCTCTGCCTTATCTAGGATTCACCAGCTACATGTGAGGTACATAAAGCATTGTTTATGTTTCTGTTTGTGTTGTGTTCTTATTTTAATTTGAGAGATTGTTATTGCTTTTATTTAATTGAATGTATTGCGAAGGTATATAGATATAATATTAAGAAGTGGAGTTCCCTATCGGAGTCTTGCTTTCCTGATTGCTATAACTTGGGGGTCTTTAAGTCAAGAGTGAATAGGTTACTTCCAAGTAAGCTTGCCGTGTCGTTGACCACATCATCACTTACCGTTAAGAAAAAAAAAGAGTATCAACCAAAACAGAAAGAGAAAATTATTACGCTCTACATTAAAGCCTGGATCTCTTTTTTGCAGAATAAAATCTAAATATTAAAACAACATAATAAGCGCCTGATTTATTCCGAGTGGTTATAATATTAGTGAGAGGCGAATAAGTACGAGTAGGCGCAAACCAAGCGACCACTAAATTCTGAAGATGTCTAGACCTTCAGTATTGTAATGCGTCAATTTCCATTTTATTTGCTTACAATTAGGATAACGAATTCCTTTAAAAAAACAATACTTGAGTGGAGTTAAAGAGTGGTGACCAAGTGGTAACGGTTCCGACTTACAAGTCGCGGGTTCAAACCCAGCCAGGCGCATTACTTTGTGTAATATCGTGTGAAACCGATATGTTCTAGACCTAAAAATTTGAAGACATGTGACATCCACCAACCTGCACTGGGCCCGCGTGGTGGATTACGTGGCCCATTCCCTCTTCTAGGGAGGAGGCCTGAATCCCAGCAGAGGGAACATTACAAAGCTGATTATACTATGCTATTATATTATGCTATAAGTGCTTGTATTAAATTATGACTTAATTTTCTAATTACACCATACACCACGTTTAACGACGTGCATAATTTCAGTTACATGTATTGAAGGCTTTTCATTTACACAGTTTTCCAAATAGCCAAGCTTAAGGTATATAGTCCCTAGAAAATCTGGCTGGAGTTAAATACACACATACTCGTACTGCCGCGTGCGCTCACATAGAACCGCGCTAACTTTTAAAACCATTTTCTTTGCGAAATATTGATTTATTTACATATTATTATACTTTCTAAAGAACCTTAGCATGCATTTTTTTTGTGTAAACGTATATCAAAGATCAAAGCCGTTTGAAAGCAGTAGGTAAAACAAAAAATGAAAAATATCACGTTGTTATTTTTTATTCATAGGCCTTTAAATACTAATAATTCAGGGTTAAGACGCGTCACCTTTGGGCAAATATAATTGAACAACAGATATGACACTATTTGAGCTTAAAATATGATGTATTCTGAAATTGATAGCATAATTGTATCAGCAAATTAAGCTAAAAAACATTTTTTGAGTTGTGACACTATTTGAGCGGAGGCGCGAAATTATTTTTTCAAACCTATTAAAGTAGCCGTATTGATTTAAATCAATAAATTTTATGAATTTACCGATTATGACAAATTAAAAAAAATAGTGGTGCATAGATAAATCAATATCAATTCGAGGACGGAAAATTTCACAATAAATTCTTCAAACCGTTCAGACTATCAAAATCCCAGTTCCTGGAGGTGCAATTAGAAATTTAACACAAAACGTTTGACCCCACTCGCTGTTCGGCCAATATAATGTTGCCTGAGGGAAATCAATCTTCACTTTATTGGTTCCAGTCCACAGTTCGTGTTTTTTAGGAGCAGGAAGTATAAAACAGATAAAGATTTCAATACTGAATAGAGATTAAATTGTAGTGGTTTTATGTAGCCTGTAAATATTTTATGTGTTAGTTTGGCAAACAGAATAGGTATCATAGCATAGCTTAGCATAATCGGCCTTATAATGTTCCCACTGTTGGAACTCAGGCCTCTTCTCTAGGAGAGGAAATGGGTCGTAGTTCACCACGCGGACCCAGTGCGGGTTATTACATGTCTTCGAATTTTTGGTTCTAGGACATGCCAGTTTCCTCACGATGTTTTCTTTCTCTATTTTGAAAGCAGTAGTGACGAAATAAATGACACAAAGTAATGCGCCTGGCGGGTTTGAACCCGCGACCTACCACTCGTAAGTCGGGGCCGTTATCACTCGGCCACCACTGCTCCCAACAGAATATCATTATTCGAATACTAGCTGCTGCCCGCGACGTCGTCTGCGTGAAGGCTCTACAGCACCAGAAATACCTAAGATGCCAGTGCCGCTATAGCATTATAAGTAAACAACTTTTAAAATAGCTTAAAAAAACTTATATTTTAATATATAAGTTTTTTTTTTGCAAGCGAAGCAAGTGAAAAGAGTTAAATGGGAATCCTGCTGAGTTCAGTCATAAGATATGACTGAAGGAAGTAGAGAAAATAATGCAGGAATACATTCCAGGACACAAAAAAGTAAAAGTCCGTAAAGGTATCATACCTTACAACACTTCCCTTCCGTTGGTAGTTATACTGCCAGGAGCCAAAATGAAAGAGAGTCAGGAATGGTGACGCGGGAGCAAGTAACGTACAGTTGCCCGTGTGAGAAGCAACTCGTCCTAAGGTTGACACCCGCTGCCCTCAGTGTCTGCCCCTGCGACTTATTGATGGTCATCGCGAAGCAAACACTCTCGGGGAACTGTACGCGCTTGGACTGGAACGGGAAGTTGTGAAGTATGAAGGGAATGCGTGGTATAAATACTGCCTCGCCTACGCCACAACCCGTAAGAATTTCCGCCTCAATGGGGTGTCTGTGGAGAGAGATGACTTTAGGGCGGGTCCCGTTACACAATTTCGGAGGAGAAAGGTTCCGAAGAAGCATAATCGGGACACCGACCTTCAACTTGATGGTATGCGCTGGAAGTCCACTTGCTGACAGGGAGTTCAGAATTCCACCGGATAATGTGTGGCGTCATCTTGCTCGACAACAGTGTTTATCGAGGTGTAGACCACTTCATTCCCCTCAATTTCCGAGAGAATGCATTCGTTATTTGCTGCAGCCTGATCATTTTTGGGCGTCGGCGATGTCCCTGACACACCCAAGAAGCTGGTGCGGTATACGACTGATGTCCCCGTACACACAGCGAATGAGTTCTTCTAAGCTGGAACCACTCTACCGAGAGACTCTGAAAGCACCACCTGTCCACCTCTCGCTTCTGGTAGATTACCTTCGCCAAGACTAAGAAGGACATCGGAGAATTCTTGAGCACGTGCATTGCCGCCGAGCCGAGCTCTCATATTAATGGTCAAGCGTAGCGTACGAACTCGTAACCACCACGAAGATCGTTTCAACGAAGCATTCACCTCGTCAGCCCTCGATCCCGGCGTCACTACGGGAAATGTTTGCCGGAAATCGCCACTAAACAGAACTGTGACACCACCCATCAAATATTCGTTCCTGCAGATGTCATGGAGGGTTCTGTCCACGACCTCAACTGCCTTCCTATTGGCCATCGTACACTCATCCCATACGATCAGAGAGCAATCCTTGAGCACGTGTCCCTTATCGCTGTTACGTGGCACACCACAAACAGGCGTTTCAGCGCTCTCTAAATCGATGGGAATTTTAAACATGGCCTGTGCTGTCTTGCCACCCGGAAGCAGTGTGGCAGCGATTCCCAACGACGCTACAGCAATAGCAATTTTGCCTTGCCTCCTGACCTCTGCAAGTATGCCAGTGGTAACAAATGTTTTTCCTGTTCCACCAGGAGCATCCAAAAAAAACATTTTACCCTGGTTTTGCCCATCGCTTTCAAGGACGGTGTCATAAAATTGTTTTTATACTTCTTACACAAAGCTACTGGGTTTGCGACTCCAAAAAACACCAAGATGACGGCAAATAGATGACGCATGCGGCTGGGACTGTTACTGACGCTCGCCTCCGCGAGGGTGTCATCCCAATTAGGCAAAAGGCTACGCGGTAAGTGGGATACTCCACGCCATCAAATGTCCTCAAAAAGGCGAAAGACGTCGGGCCTGGGACAGTGTGAAGTAACAACCGCAGAAAATAGCATTCGCCATTATTCGGATGCATGGTATAAACCCTACCCAATGCGGTGTCCTTAAAAATTTCCGGAAAACCTTCCACAGCACCTCCTCGTCGACATCGGTTAAATACACCCCTTTGCTTGTCGTACGTGTAATATGAAGGCACCTCGTCATACGTAAGGGATCTCGCAAACTGGTCGACTTCACAGAGCCTGAAAAATGCCACCATGTAATTTTTTTTAAATTGTCGTCCTCAACTTTACTTAAAATTTTGACGGTTTTGTTGGAACTTGAATTTGTCAAAACGAACTATAATATGAAGAAAATGCACATTACCATCTATGAATTTTAAGAATAACTAACTACTAACCTCGCCAACATGATCAAATTTAAATTTTTAATTTCCAAAAACTGTTAACATGTAACTTGATTTGATTTTTATGAAATCTCATAGATGGCGCTACTTTAAAATTGTCTTTATACTACTAACATTCATTAAACTATGTTTCTCTGCCCAAGTTACTTAAATGGCGTAGTTTTTATAGTGTAAAGCTAGATAATAGTATAGCTTACTCAAAATCAACATTTAAATATGCGTCGTTAGATTACACGCTGTCACAGAATGCGTAAGAAAAATAAAGATTCACAGCTCCTCCCCCGTAGGTGATAGCGTGATAATATGTAGCTTATATGTTGTCCCGATCTCTTAGTAATATTCATGCAAAATTTGAAGTAAATCCGTGCAGTACTTTTTGAGTTTAGCCCGGACATACATACAGACAAACAGACAAACAGACAAAAATTCTAAAAACTATATCTTTGGCTTCGATATCGATTGTAGATCACGCCCCAAGTATTCTTTAAAAAAAATATTCAATGTACAGTTTTGACTTTCCTACGATTTTATTATATGTATAGATTATTTGTACTGAAAACTACGACACCGTACCCACTAGACCATTGGGCACGCCATAATCTAGGAGATAAGTCCGTCTTTAAGGATTGGCTAGATAGGCGTCATGGCGTCCTCACCTTCCAGATGAAGTAATTCCTCATTGGACATGGTAAATTAGGGAGCACCAGAGTCAGGAAGAAATAATTTAGGTACTAAAGGCTACAAAATAATTCGGTACGTCTTAGGCACCAGTTATCAGTGTTGTCACACCTCTCTTTTCATCAATCTAGGGTATCGATCAGACAATAAAAAGAAATGAAACCGTGGAGCGTAGCATAACTTGAGTAAACATGTTAACAGTATTCATAATGGTATGAGCGTTTGATTTTCGTAAGAAATGTCACACGCCACACGGTTTTTTTGTCATCAAAACCAAAAATCAGATCGATCGAACAGGAAGGGAATAAAATTTCAATGTGTGCACTAGCTTCTGACGTTTTATAAGTGCCCTTATAGGCCTATGTGAAATAAAATATTTTGACTTTGACTTTGAATCACTAGATTTAATCCAAACAAACAATTCAAGTTAAATAAAACTGTTTAAAAATATTGATGATATTAAAAAACCGTTTGATAATAAATAAAAACCGTTTAATTATAAAAAAACCTTTTAATAATAATAAAAAACCGTTTAATAATAAAAATACCATTTAATAATAAAAACGTCTGAGTGTCTGACCTTCAGGCGTGCTTTTTTTTTTAATCATAAACTATAGTGCTTGACTGCATTTCCACCTGAACTCCTGGTGCACCTGGTAGAACATACGGTGTGGCCCACTTGGGCGGAGCGCCGCTGTGTCTTCGTGATCTACCAGACCGTTCCATTACCTCATCGCATTATGCGTGAGGCCGCAGCTTTATGCTGAGTTTTCTACAGTTTTGCGCAGATGTGACGTATATTTTCCCTATATATTGATGTTATGTTATGTTTGTTAGCTAGATATAAGATTGCGTCATTTTGCGTAAATAAACTGCTTTTCTTTCTTTCTACGAGTATTAAGTCCATCGCATGCTATGGGAGTAAAGGATGGATTTACTTTTTGAAACAATACATAATACAAAAAATTGGGTCAAACACCGGATTGGCCCATTAATTGGCCGTTTACGCAAAAAACTTATTCCTTTCAGCTATTCTTTTTTCCATGGCACCATTTTCCGTCATTTCCTGTTACTTGCTATAAATAACTTCACTTAATCGGCATTTTTTTCCTCCCATGTTAGTTTCGTTAAAATCTAAGTGCTTTTTCGCACGTAACTCGGTTTGTGTATAAACGGTTTTGGACTGTTTAGTGTATAGACCATGTTTAAAAAAAAAAACGCATTGTGGAAGCGTTTTTAGGGTTCCATTCCTCAGTTAACTAAAAGGGAACTCTTATAGGGTCATTTCGTTTTCCACAGATCTGTCTGTCAAGACCCGTTGCCTCAGGAACGCGTGAAGGTATTAAGCTGAAATACATTTCAAAGACTGATCTACTTTCGGAATTACTGACATCTCTTTGAGACGCCTATGGAACACTACGTGCCACTGCCAACTCGGGTACTGGCATTTCCGGACGACGAGTGACGAAAAAGACAACTGACCGATTTATGTTCTGACATAAAAATCCAGTAGGAACAACTAAATATTAAAACAGACCAACTTTAAAAAGCTTTCGTCTTAAAACAATATCTTAGTTACTGGTTTGGGATACGTTTTTATCGTTCTCTGAACTTTTTATTTTATTAACCCAATTTTGCTCTCATCCCAAGAGGAAAAATGGTGTAATAAAATTTTCTGTGTTATTTAAAGTTAACGGTTATACATATATAAGAAAGTGGAGCTTGTGGTTAAGTGTTAACTGCTCCACAGGTCGATTGCAAAGTTAAGCTACACTTGCTGAGGTCGATCTGTGGATGCTGGTGACATTCTTTTTTTCAGTTGGTAAATCATCCAAAGACGTCACCGCATTCCCATAACTATCACTAGGTCATCGGTCCATCTTGTGGGAGGTCTTCCAACGCTGTATTTTCCGGTACGCTAAACTAAAAGCTAAGTAGATTGTTTTAAGTTCTACAATGTTTAATAGGTAGGTAGCTGCTATAACTACTTACTGTAAGAAATTAAGGTATTTGTTTCATGAAAAGTGGCTTAAAGACTATTAGAACTTAAACTTACATTTTCGATTTTTAAGAACGAGAAACTCGAGTTATATTTCCTACAACCGCTCGCTCTTATAGATTTTTCCAATGACGTTATTACACATTTTTCCTTACATATTTTGGAAACATATATTATTATTTTTTCTCGATAAGTAAGTAATAACAGAGGGGTCTGTACCGGACATGATCAGTTCGGGAGGATCCTGCACCGGATTCGTGGGGTAGAAACGTCCAGGTGTCACCATTTTCTGAACCGCCCGGAGGACACCTTAGTACAGGCCATGAAAATTATTAATACAATAAAAGATAAAATTTTAACGTCTTTTTGTTTGTCCATAAATGTGCTTATGCTGCTTATACTTGAGAACTACTTATCAGATTTACGTGATAATGTTTTTGTAAAAACTTTGAAGATGTGTAAATTCTCTCTGCAAGTTTTTAAGACTCAGTTTTACAATACACGTTGGTTGAAGAGGTTAGGGATAAGTTTTTGAGAATCTTACACATTTTTTTTTTTTTCAAAATAACAATCTAAACCACCAATACCAATATCGGCCTCATATTTTATATATCTTTAAAGATGCAGGCAGCTAACTTCCTCATTCCGTGTCGATAATCTCAAATACAATTATTTCCTAAACATGCTATTCTATTTGATCCGTTAATTAGATCAACAAAATAGTGATAGTGTGACGGGTGGTGGGACAAAATGGAGGAAAAAAAACGTGTTGCGCCGACCCCAAGTAATATCGGATAAGGGCAGGAAAAGAAGAAGTTAGATCACTAAAGAAAGTCCAATATGACATGTATTTTTTTCTATTGTCACATGAACAATCGCCTAGAAGTACACAAAATAAAGACCAAATGAAGTAAATAAATTTGGTTCGACCAATATTTAGCCCCCTGTACTGCTCTATCATTTGCCTCGTATAGATCCTGGAAGATGCAAGTGGTAATGCAGGCCGGGCAGCAAAGCAAGAGACAAATGTCACAAGAAGAGATTTCACACTGGTACTGTGATTGAGGTGAATTCAGGAAGCTTCATTTGGACAAATTTTTGTGCAGTTATTATTACTGACAGGTTTGCGTTTGACCACCATCTCATCTAATGGCAAGCGATGATGGGGTCGACGATGGAGCACGCTTGCCTAAAAGTAACCTATAATTGTTACTAACCATATTTGTACGCCGGAAACGGCAGAATATTATGATCATTATATTATAAATAAGCACAACAACTTTGTACAATATTCTGACAAATAAATGCATTCTATTCTATTCTATTCTATTCACTCTTGACTTAAAGACCCCAAGTTGTATTATCAGGAAACACAGACTTCGGCAGGAAATTCTGCTCCTTGGCTGTACGCACAATAAATGTGTTCCCAAAACGCTTTGTGCGTATAGGTGGGATGTCTATCATGTACCGGTGGCGCAACGCCGTACGACTTGTAGTCCGATGATAGAACGACTTAGCGGAATTAGATTGTGTAATTCCAGTGCCAAGATGGTGATGACGGTCAAGAGATTGGCCACTACAGTTCATGTCCAGAGAGAGACGTTCTACTGGAATGATAAAGTGAAATAATGTATTATATCTAAGAGCCTACATGCCTAAGTAAATGTATTTTGCCTCCCATTTCGTGAAAGAGAAACTAATTTGTTTTTCTTTTTGGTATTCTATTCTACGAATTCCAATAAAGATAAACAAGATTTCTGGATCAGACCATATGTTATTGCTTGACCTTTGCCTTTGGAGTGTTTTTTTGTTATTCACTTAGTTGACTTATCCATAAAACATGAGAAATATGTAAAAAAAAAATAAAACGATTAATTCGATTTCGTTGTTGAAACATCTACGGTCCGGACTAAGCGTTTCGCCTCGTCATTTATACCGCGTACATCGAAGGACTAGAACAATTTGCCTGCTGAGGTCTTCCCGTCTGATTATAATTTGGGTGTCTTCAAGGCTGGAGTGAATAGACTCTTGATAAACTAGTACACCTCACCATCAACGATTGCATCACTGCTTACCATCTGGCGGGATCGCAGTCAAGTACTAGTTTATAACAGATAAAGAAAAAAAAAGTCTTCATTATTCATTTCACTTCTCAAATCGTAAGTTTTCTCTTTTTTTTTTTAACTAATATAAACCAGTGTTTGACTGCAATCCCCCCTGATGGTAAACACTGATGCAATCGTTAATGGTGAGGCGCACTAGTTTATTAAGAGCCTATTCACTCTAGCCTTGAGGACACCCAAATTATAATCAGACGAGAAGACCGCAAGCAAATTCAATTCTTTTCTCAACGTTTTTGGTTCCAGTGTGTTGTATAGCGGTGTCAGTGTCGTTTTTAAGTCCGTTGAGTAAGCTATTCAAAGCAGGATTTTTTTCTGCCAGTTTCTTTTTGTTATCTAAATATTATTTTTAATTAATAATTATTTGTTTATACGTATTTCATTTGATCATTCGATAATAATTGATTATCACACAATTTCTAACCTTACAAATATTACAAACCATATTTTAGGGTGAAAAATCACCAAATTACTTTTGGTCTTTTTGGGTAGAAAATCATTCAATGACTTCTTCCGCCCTTAGGCGGAGCGGGAGGGCGTGTTAGACTTTTGCTAACTAATACCCACTCTTAGTTCCTTCGTTGCCTTTCATTCCAGGTCCTGGTTTTCCTTTCAGATGCGAACCCATGGCTCCAGTAGGTTTCGACCTGAATGCACTGTCATTCTTTGAGTGCGTTTAAGTTTTGCTGAAATTTCCTTGAGACACTCGTGGAAGTCTACGCGCCGTCAATGACTTGGATTTGGTCCGGATGGTTACCGGACGTTCGGACGGCGAACTACCCATTTCGCCGAGCACAAGCTTGCGAGCCTACGCAGCCAACGGTGGCTGTAAATCGGGATCGAGATCACGGCGGCCCTTGAGGCATCAGTCACTGCGTAGTTCAACTTACTTTCCCACATTTATCGTACCTAAAAATGTTTATGGAGCAAGGACGTAGGAATGCATGCTACCATGTTACATGAACGATTTACTACTGCTACTGATTACTAAGGCAAAAATATAAAGAACTGCTCAAAAGTGTTGAAGATATACTTTCTGGATTATAATGCGATCCAGAAAGTATTTTGATGACTGTGATGTATGTATAAGTACTGTTCGCCGCTGTTAAACCCTCGATGGTTTGTGCTGGTATGTAAATACCTACCTTAACACGAATGTTTCCTAATGTTGTTGTTTAATAACCGTAAAAAACCTTCTTCTGGTCTGGGTAAAGCCAGAGGGAATATCAAAATTTTATTGACCAAAATACATCTGTGTTCTGTCAGTTGATCTTCTGTGTTCAAAAGCTGACTGTTTCAAATAATCTCGCAGCTCAAACACATTCACAACCAATCGAATCAAAACCAAATCGAATCAAATCAAAACACTACACTCAATTATGTAAACTAAATTAACCGTACGTGTAATCTAAACTGCTTCAATTAGTGAAATCGATTGTCCACGTCTGTTTACAAACTGACATAGAGAGAATGGTCCGATCGGCTTGATTTGATGACGTTGAGCACTTGTTGATTGCAATAACGCTAATAGTGAAATTGTAGCGACATCTATGGCGCCATATAAGAACTACGAAGATAGGAATCCTGCATCGCGCAAGTAAAGTTCTCCGCGCGATTTGAATATACAAAGTGTAACGGTAAGGCGATTATTACACTGCCACGCACCACGCAGCGTAGCGATGATGCCTTTTTAACCGACTTAAAAAAGTCGGCGGTCACAAATGTTCGGCTGTATATTATATATTTTTTTAGGTATGTTCGCTGATTTCTTGGTCAATTGTAGACCGATTTTGCAAATGATTTTTTTGATTGAAAGATTATGCTTCCGTGTTGGTCCCATAAAAATATTGGTATAATCTGATGATGAACTTCGAAGATATAGAATGGAGGTCTTCATAGTATCACAACAAAACTATCGTAACAAGAAAATTGCTTTGTTACGTACGTGTACGAACATATCGTCGATAAATATAACACTAAATATTATATCAGGTAAATAATTCAACGTCATCATAATTTCAGCTGCTGGTGACGTAACGAGCCAATGTGTTCACCCCCCGTCTCAGTGCATCCACTACGGTCCTTATCGGCCATCTGTTCTGCAAGCAAAGATGAAATAGGTACTTAAGTAAGTATTTTAATATCATTAAGAACCTTCTTAAAAAAAAGTCCCATTACCTTGTATATTTCTCCTTCACTTATAAGCTTGCTTGCGTTGGGAATTAGAGTTCTCTACAGCGACGTGCATCTAATTCTAGAGCTATTTATCTTTCTTTAAAACTTCCATAGACAACAGAACGCCTTGTTGGGATCCTAACTAAACACATTAATATTGTAAAGAAGAACAAGTTAAAATCTACCCGAGCCGCAAGCGAGGGTGTAATAAAGCCGATTGTTGCAGTGAAAAACCACGTGTATCAATCGACGTATTTCATCGGTCGTTAAGCGCCCAGCCTGATACATAGCGGGGTTAATCTGGCGCACTTTTCTACACTAGTGCGAAAAAGCATAAGTGATAATTTTCGAATAAGTGTATTGAGAGCAGCAACAGCTCCCACTTACGAGTTGTAGGTCACGGGTTCAAACCCAGCCAGGCGCATTACTTTGTGCAATTTATTTCGTCACTACTGCTCTCAAAATGATGAAGGAAAACACTGGCATTTTCTAGAACCAAAAATTCTAAGACGTGACATTTACCAACCCGCACTGAACCCGCGTGGTGGATAACCCCTGCCTATTCCCTCTCCTAGAGAGAGGAGGCCTGAGTCCCAGCAGTGGGAACATTAAAAGGCTGATTATGTTATATGCTATTTCTTCTTCTTTTTCTTCCTGCCCTTATCCCATATTACTTTGGGTCGGTGCAACACGTTTCTCTCTTCCTTTCTGTCCTGACACCCGTCACACTATCACTAACTCCCTTTTCTTTTCTATCACTCCTCACACAATCTGTCCATCTTTTCTTTGACCTCTCTCTTCCACTCCATCCATCTACATATATACTCAGAACAGTTTTAGCGACATGCGTTTCTTCCCTCCTTTTTTCACGACAATGAAAAATACACAGAACACAGGAATCATACTGGAAAAATAAATAGTAAAGGACACCGAGGTGACACGATACTCTGTGGCAACGTCTTTTATTCTCTAAGGAAAGGAATCGGATGGCTGAAGACAGTGAAGTCTGGACTTAAACGTTATTCTATCCAGCTTTACTTTTAATTAGGTAGGTAGTGGACTATTTTTTTTTTTTATTGATTTGAACTAGTGCTTGACTGCGATCCCACCTGATGGTAAGCAGTGATTCAATCTCTGATGAAAATTTATTAGTTCTAATAGTTTTTTTAGAAGCTTGGGTATCATTTAATGATATCTACCACTGTAGGGTGGTGCGAGGGAGCATGGCAGACTTTGACTGACTTAACCCCACCTATGTTTGGCTTTACTGTATCCCACCAAAAACAGCGGCGTGTACGGTTTAATGCGCACCTCAAAGAGGAGCCAGCAAAACCTTAGGGACCCATTAGGCCTGTTAGGAGCACATGGAGTTTCTGAAAAGAAAACTTGCGGTCCTAGAAAGAAAATACAATGAAGGACACAGGTGTGGTTTTAGTCAGTAAAACTCTGGCTCTAGCTCCACCCTAAAACGAGAGTCATTGGATGATTTCTCACCTCAACGGAGGTTTGGCCGGCGAGCAATTGGTAACTTGCCGTCCGACTGTCCGGTAACTGTCCAGACCGAGCCTAAGTATTCGACGGCGCGTAGTGTTCCATGCGCGTCTCAAAGAGATGTCAGCAAACCGTAGAGGCCCATCAGGGCCGATGGCCGCTAGAGATATATGGAATTTCTGAATAGGAAACCTGTGGTCCTAGAACGCATAGGCAACCGAAGTACACGGGTGTGGTTTTAGTCAATAATAGTCTGAGATGCCCTTTCAGTCTACCCTAGGGTAAGAGAAGTTATCGGATGACCCCCAGGTCGAAGAAGGTTTTCAGAACTTTACATTAGGATGTAACAGATACTAGCTAGTACCTATCTGAAATAATTAGCAAAATATTGTAAGTGGCAGGGACCAATACGAGGAACTGGAGGAGGCCTTCATCCATGGAAAGGCTTATATTCTAAAGAACTTACTAATTTAGGTATAAGAAAAAAACTACTTTCAAATCTACATTAACCTACACTAATGTAATAAAGAGGTAAAGTTTATTTTTTTTGTTTTTATGCATTTTCGTTTGTTGGAGGTAACCTCTGAAAGTACTGCTCCGATTGCTAAAATTTTTTAACTGACAGAAAGCTGCTTTATTCCTGATTGACATAGGCTATATTTTATGTACGCGGGCGAAGCCGCGGGCAATAGCTAGTTAGAAATAAAGTAATAAGAAAAATAACTTTTATCGATTGTGCAACTGCGAATCTTCAAAATATTTGGACATATCATCCGTATGAAAGCTTTTTAGAACGTTTAGTGGTACAGGGTAGATTAGAGGGCCAACGTTCTCGCGGTCGATCACCTAACACATGGATGGACCTCATTAAATCATCTTCTAAGTATTCCCTCATTGAATGCACACGCAGTACCACGAATAGAGAGAGATGGAGAAGTCTCGCAAAAGCCGCAACCAAACTACCAGACGATCTATGACCACGACAACTCCGCCAGGAGTGTGCAACTGGGAAGAAGAAGGTTCCGCACACCTCTAAATACCCATCTGTTTACTCCACTTCGGAAAGTAGTCGTGATCTTCCATCTAAAGTCGCGTACAGACATTGTCAGGCATGCGTCACGAATGGTTCGTTTCACATGCCTCAGGCTGTGTGAACGTGTGTGCTCACAGTGAGCATTCGCGTCATACGATCGTTGCGAACGCCGCCTCAGTATGAGACGTGCGCTCCGTGTGGACGGAAAGGTATTGTTTGCGTTTTCTACTGATGAACACCGTGCGTGGTGGTTTGCGTGCTCAGCTTGAGCTTGTGTCGTTCGGGATGCACGCATAAATGTACCGATGTATGCCTCAGGTTGAGGCATGCGTGACGAACTATTCGCGACGCACGCATCCCGATGTCTGTACGTGGCTTAATATTTAACCCTAAAATCCATCACTGTATACTCAATCACCTCTTACTTAAACTGATTGTATAGTAATCACATTATCAACTCGAACAAGTAAACAAACATTGTCACTATAGCAGCCTGATTGAATCCGTTTGTAAACAACATGTATAAGCGATCTTGTTAAAGGCACAGTATCATTGTGGTATATTTCTTTCCAAAAAAGGTAGGCTGACGATAAATTTACACTAGACTAATATTATCAAGAGGTTTCGTGTAATTGATTACTGATTATACATCGTTAAATTTTAATCCCGTGGAGGGTCCATCCGGTACATGAAACACTATCGATTTGTAAAGATAAAATTAAAAAATAAAGTACCTTTTTTTCAAAACTCTTCTTAATTTACGCATGTACGAAATTAATTTATTTAAGAAAACGTCAGCTGAGCGAGTCCAATGACCTGTAGTTGGTTTTTACGCAACGCCGACTACTTCATGTCATTAGACTCGCTCAGCTGACCTTTTTACGACGATTGGCTCAGCTGACGATTAGCGGTGTATTATAGTCAACCTGATAGCTACAACCTAGGAATTTTAAGTCAAGAGTACTTCTAGGCAAGCGTGTTCCATCGTGAGATCAGGTGAGGTAGTGGTCAAACGCGAGGCTATCAACATTATTAATAATACTAATAAAACAATTTCGCTAAAAACAATTATTATTAATCTACTTTTCGAAAATAAAAAAAACTACTGAGGTGTCAAGGGACACCCGGATGGAACGAAGTTCCGTTCTGGCTTGCTTTCTATAAGAGAGAGAGTGAGAGACAGACAGAGAAACATGCGCAAGCCGCACGGCTTACAATAGCTTACTATAGCAAAAAGTATCGTTACAACTTTTCGTGAGATTTTTTTCCGTCTAGCCAATACAAGATAACTAAAAAATACTATCCTATTTTATGTACATTTTGACAGCACTATTTCAACATCTTCGAAACCATGAAAACGACACTCATGACGAAAAAGTTGATAATTTCTGACAGCCGCCATCTTAGATTTACATTTTGACAGCACTATCGGCTTCAACAACCTCGAAAACCATGAAAAAGACACCCATATCGAAAAAGTTGATAATTTCTTGCAGCCGCCATTTTGGATTTATATTTTGACAGTACCATCGGTTTCAACACCCTCGAAAACCATGAAAACGACACCCATGACAAAAAATTTGATAATTTCTTGCAGCCGCTATCTTGGATTTATATTTTGACAGTACCGTCGGTTTCAACACCCTCGAAAACCATGAAAACGACACCCATGACGAAAAAGTTGATAATTTCTTGCAGCCGCCATCTTGGATTTATATTCTGACAGTACTATCGGTTTCAACACCCTCGAAAACCATGAAAACGACACCCATGACGAAAATTTTTTTTTTTTGCATCCGCCATCTTGGATTTATATTTTGACAGTACCATCGGTTTCAACACCCTCGAAAACCATGAAAACGACACCCATGACGGAAAAGTTAATAATTTTTTGCAGCCGCCATCTTGGATTTATATTTTGACAGTACTATCGGTTTCAACACCCTCGAAAACCATGAAAACGACACCCATGACGGAAAAGTTAATAATTTCTTGCAGCCGCCATCTTGGATTTATATTTTGACAGTACTATCGGTTTCAACACCCTCGAAAACCATGAAAACGACACCCATGACGGAAAAGTTAATAATTTCTTGCAGCCGCCATCTTGGATTTACATTTTGACAATACTATCGGTTTCAACACCCTCGAAAACCATGAAAACGACACCCATGACGAAAAAGTTGATAATTTCTTGCAGCCGCCATCTTGGATTTACATTTTGACAGTACCATCGGTTTCAACACCCTCGAAAATCATGAAAACGACACCCATGACGAAAAATTTGATAATTTCTTGCAGCCGCCATCTTGGATTTACATTTTGACAGTACTATCGGTTTCAACACCCTCGAAAACCATGAAAACGACACCCATGACGAAAAATTTGATAATTTCTTGCAGCCGCCATCTTGGATTTATATTTTGACAGTACCATCGGTTTCAACACCCTCGAAAACCATGAAAACGACACCCATGACGGAAAATTTGATAATTTCTTGCAGCCGCCATTTTGGATTTATATTTTGACAGTACCATCGGTTTCAACACCCTCGAAAACCATGAAAACGACACCCATGACGAAAAATTTGATAATTTCTTGCAGCCGCCATCTTGGATTTATATTTTGACAGTACCGTCGGTTTCAACACCCTCGAAAACCATGAAAACGACACCCATGACGAAAAAGTTGATAATTTCTTGCAGCCGCCATCTTGGATTTATATTTTGACAGTAAAAGTGTCGGTACAATTTTTCGTGAGAATTTTTTCCGTCTAGCCCCCTTTCACAACGCGCGATAAGGAACTTCGTTCCAAAACTTCGTTCCAATAATTCACAACAAAACATTTATTTCTCTTGACTTCTGGGACAGATTTTGGAGCACTTCAGCTTACTGATTGGTGTTGGCCTGAGCAACAAAATGCACTGTGTGGGCATTCTGAGCAGTACTTGGTCCATCTCCCATACAAATATTAGCAACTAGCCGTGCCCGCGACTTCGTTCGCGTGGACTTAGAATTCATTTTTTTTAAATAAAAGTAGCCTATGTTACTACTTATTTACATCAGCTACCTGCCAAAAAAAGTCTCGTCAAAATCGGTCAAAATTTCAGAGATTAGCCCGGACAAACAGACAGACAGACAGACAAAAATTGTAAAAAATGTTATTTTGGTGTATGTACTGTTTACATATTCATATGCATGACGGCGCATCCGTCAACGTCAGACCTCAGGTTGACTTTTAGCTGTCAAAGTCAGCCTAGCGAAGCGTCATTGTCGATGGTTGTGAGGGTGGCCATCTTGCCACTGTTGTTCGAGACGGCGCCCGCACACCACGCTTGTGACGAATCGCTTTGCATCCGAGTGAAAGTTTAATCTGGTGTTAAAATTAAGTTGGTGTCGTGTTGCTTAGACTGTACATCGATCATTTGACTGTGTATTTCGATTATTAAACCCTGTGCTGATTAAACAACTGTGATTGTAACAAGGACTTGTGATTTTTCTGCTCACGCCCACCTGCCTACCTACCTACCCACATACATCACACAAGATGAGTTCTGATGAAGGCCCTCCTGCCCCTTCATCAGAAGTGGGATTGGATGGGGCTAGAATTGAGCAAGAAACACCAAAATCGGATGCAGAAAAATTGCTGAATAACATGGAAATGCTTTTATCTCGTGTTCTCGCAGCCCAGCCAACGCCAACTGTGAGTACTAACCATGCAACACATTTGTTACTGTTTAATCCAGACGAACCAGACTGTGACATAGATGGGTGGTGCAATATTACCGAAGCGATCGTTCATAATAAGCGCTTAGAAGGAATAGACTTGCTCATGGCTCTTACTACCTCTTTAAAAGGACGAGCGGCTGCCTGTATCACTAAGCTAAACTTACATGAAATGTCCTGGAGCGTTGTCAAACAGACACTGTTAGCTAAATTTTCAAAACCAAAGCTCCTTCAGGACTATTTTGACGAAATATTGCGATTCCAAATAGGAGCTAAGGAGACAGCTTCAGAAGCTGCTCTTCGTTTATGGAACTTAATTGAACGAATACCTAAGACTGTGATGCCTGAAGATGTGGTGACTGGATTCGTTATTTCTGTGCTTTGTCAGAAGGACAGCCTGATAAGACGCGAATTGATTGCGCACAATATCACAACTCGCACTCAATTGTTCCGAATCCTGGGAGGCGTATCTCTTAAGCGGCGTTCAGACGGTGTCGAAGCTAACGAACCTGAGGCAAAGCGTTTTCGTGCTACCGAAAGGTTCACTGGCAGATGCAACTTTTGCGGAATATCGGGACATCGTTTTGCGGAATGCCGAAAACGTCGTGACGCGTTGGGATCAGCCGAGCTTCGAGACACTCCGAGTGCTTCCCGTCCGTTGGAGAAGACGACCGATGTAACGTGCTACACTTGTGGCCAAAAAGGTCACGTGACAACTAACTGTCCCGATAAAAGGAACGGTGGTAAAGTTGCGGCCAAGGAAGTCCACCATTGTGAACACCGTCCTTCAAGGGGCTTCTTGACAACATCTTCCGGTGAGTCTGTACCTTTTCTATTTGACAGCGGATCGTCCTGTTCTCTTGTGAAAGAAAGTTATCGTGGTAAACTCTTGGGTACTGTGTGTAAAAGTATCGTTTATCTGAGCGGCATTGGAGGCGATGATATACAGTGGACGACTCAAATTCAGGCCGATGTTAAAATTGGTGATCGCTTGGTTAGTTTACTCTTTCACGTGGTTTCCGACAATAATATATCTGAGCCTATAATTATTGGTAGAGATATCTTTAATCAGGGGTTAAACGTAGAAATTGATAATGATAATCTTGTTATATACTCTAAACAACAATCTAATCTTTGTGTCGCGACATCAGATCTCCCAGATTTTTCAAAAATTGACACGGATTTGCAGGAACGGGATAAAGCCATGTTGATTTCCATATTGAGCAAATATGCGAATAACTTTATCGAGGGTATACCTACCAAGCGTGTGAAGACGGGATTATGTGAAATTAAATTAGTAGATCCAAATAAAGTTGTGCAGCGATGTCCCCATAAAAGAGCACCTATAGAGAAACGAATAATTAGGGAACAGGTTCAAAAACTATTAGACGCAGGGGTGATTCGAGAGAGTACGTCCCCATTTGCTAGTCCTATCGTTCTTGTGAAAAAGAAGGATTATTCCGATAGACTTTGTGTAGATTTTAGGGAGTTAAATTCGAATACCATACCTGAACATTATCCCTTACCTCGAATCGAGGATCAAATCGACCAGCTTACGGGTGCTAATTTCTTCTCTTCATTGGATATGGCTTCTGGCTTCCACCAGATCCCTATCCACCCTGAGTCAGTGGAGAAGACAGCTTTTGTGACAAACGAAGGGCAATACGAGTATCTCGCCATGCCGTTTGGTTTGCGAAATGCTCCTTCAGTCTTTCAGAGATGCATCACAAAGGCTCTTAGTGATTTACAAGATAAACCACTTATCTATATGGATGACGTGTTATGTCATTCTGCTAATATCTCCGAAGGATTGAAGCGCCTTGACTTTGTTTTAGGTGCGTTAACAGAAGCCGGGTTTACATTCAATACAAAGAAATGCAAATTTATGAAACAACGAATTGACTACCTAGGATATTCTGTACAATCCGGTGAGATTAGGCCCAATTCACGGAAGATTCAGGCATTGGCAGATGCCCCAGAACCTAAATCGGCTACTAATGTTCGCCAATTTCTCGGTCTAGTCTCCTACTTTCGGAAATTTATTCCTGAGTTCACACGAATAGTTGGTCTCCTACACCCTCTTACAAAACTTAAAGGTCGAATTACTTGGACTACCGAACATAAAAAGATACGGCGCAAAATTATAGGCATTCTCACGTCCGAACCGGTGCTAACTATATTCGACCCAGAACTTCCGGTGGAGCTACATACCGATGCTAGCTCAGAAGGATATGGAGCAATCCTACTGCAAAAGAAAAATAATCTTCCGCACGTTATAGAGTATTATAGCCGCCGTACAGCAGACGCGGAATCTCGTTATCATTCATACGAGTTAGAAACTTTAGCGGTCGTCAGAGCTGTAGAGCATTTTCGCCATTATTTATATGGCAGGCGATTTGTTGTAGTTACCGACTGCAATTCACTCAAGGCGTCGAAATCGAAGAAAGACCTAACACCCCGCGTTTACCGATGGTGGGCTTATTTACAAGCTTACGATTTTGATATTATATACCGCGAAGGAAGTAAAATGGAGCATGCTGACTACCTTTCCCGAAATCCACTGTCAGATTCTGCTGTTCTTATCACTAAGCCTAAGCCTGAAACTGTCAATTATGTTGAACTACATCAGGGCTGGCTGTCAGTGGAACAGAAACGTGACGCAGAAATTCAGGATCTTATCGCAAAACATAATAATAATAGCTATCCCGAGACAGTAGCTCAAACATTTGACGTTAGAGATGTCATACTCTACAGGAAGATTACTCGCAACAAAGCGGCTTCATGGCTACCCGTAGTTCCACGGTCTCTTATTTGGACACTAATTAATCATGTCCACAACGAACTGCAACATTTAGGCAGGGACAAAACTCTAGACAAGCTGTATGAAAAGTATTGGTTTCCCGATATGTCCAAATGTGTACGAAAATTTATAGATTCGTGTATCATTTGTAAGGCATCGAAAGGTCCATCGGGTGCTCAGCCTGTTCAGCTTCATTCGATTCCAAAAGTATCCGTGCCGTGGCACACTATTCACATAGATTTTTCGGGGAAGCTGAGCGGGAAGAGTGACCGAAAGGAGTATTGCTCGGTAATAATCGATGCCTTTACCAAATTCGTTTTACTCGAACATACTTTGTCAATCGATTCCAAGAGTGCAATATATGCCGTACAAAAAGCGGTGTGTCTTTTTGGGGCCCTGATAAGAATCATCGCAGATCAGGGCCGTTGCTACATTAGCTCAGATTTTAAGAGCTTTTGTCAAGAGCATAAAATAGACCTCCATTTCATCGCAACTGGTACGAGTAGGGCAAACGGCCAAGTTGAACGAGTGATGCGTACTCTAAAGAGCCTCCTTACTATCATTGAAAACGACCCTAACAAAGCGTGGCGTGACGAATTAAGTAACATCCAACTTGCTCTCAATAGTTCTAAATCTTCCGTTACCAAATACTCACCGTCAGAACTAATGTTTGGAATTCGTTCTAATTCTCTAGGAATGTCTAAGTTGAACGCCGATAATATAGATCATGAGGTTCGCTTAGATTTAGATTTGATAAGAACTGATGCATCAGCTAACATTTGCAAAGCTGCTGAATCTGATACCCTTCGGTTTAATCGTGGTCGGGCCACAATAAGACCTTTCTCTAAAGGAGACTTCGTATTTATTAAAAATTGTGAACGGAATAAAACAAAATTGGATAGGAAGTTTCGAGGTCCATATGTTATAGTAGAAGTACTTGAAAACGATCGCTACGAACTTAAAACTCTAGGTGGTCCTCAGAGAACTTATAAATACTCACACGAGAATTTGCGCGCAGTACCCCAGGGACATATCGGTTTGATCGAAATAGCTACTAGTCTTTTAAATTGTGAAGAGGCCGAGACGGCGTCGGAAGATGAAGAAAGTATAACTAATTCAAATCATGACAATGATAACTCTGACACCTTGACCGTATGCTCAAACACCGTTTCCACCGATTCGAGGACGCTCACAGCAGGCTCAGACACTCTCAGTACGTGCTCAGATCCTGAGACCTGGGAAGTGTTGCACGAAACTGAAATTCATAGTCGTAGGTAAGTGGAGCGACCTGTAAGAATCTCTTTCCTGCCAAATAGTCAGACGAAATATGTCGTCCGAGTCAGTATCAGATTGACTTGTCTCTGTGCTTTTGTTCTATGAGACGAAATATGTCGTCCGAGTCAGAGCCCTTTAAGTTGACTGACTTGTTCTGGATGTTTTGCAGATTATGGTAAGACGAATATTGTCGTCCGAGTCACATCCACCAAAGGATTGACTTGTCTAATAGTACCAATTGTGAACAGTTAACCTATATGCTGTTTAGTGACGAGGCTGTGTCATCCGGCTTAATTGTAGCGAGACACTCGCCTTATGTCTTAAGTATCATAGCGCATTGTGATAATTATAATAAGTCGTCCGTCAGGATGCCGAACGGACTATGTACGATTGCAACTCATTGTTTCAGAAAATCGCCCGAGGACGGTCGAGTGTCAGTCCGGCCGTGACGGCGCATTCGTCAACGTCAGACCTCAGGTTGACTTTTAGCTGTCAAAGTCAGCCTAGCGAAGCGTCATTGTCGATGGTTGTGAGGGCGGCCATCTTGCCACTGTTGTTCGAGACGGCGCCCGCACACCACGCTTGTGACGAATCGCTTTGCATCCGAGTGAAAGTTTAATCTGGTGTTATAATTAAGTTGGTGTCGTGTTGCTTAGACTGTACATCGATCATTTGACTGTGTATTTCGATTATTAAACCCTGTGCTGATTAAACAACTGTGATTGTAACAAGGACTTGTGATTTTTCTGCTCACGCCCACCTGCCTACCTACCTACCCACATACATCACACAAGATGAGTTCTGATGAAGGCCCTCCTGCCCCTTCATGCATGTAGTAAAAAGCAGTTATTTCAATATTACAAACAGACACTCCAATTTTATTTATATTTTCTTTATTAGTAGGAGGTAATTTCTGATAGTAGGTACTGGTCCAATTGCTAAAATTTTTTCACCGATATTATGCTGCTTTATTTCTTAGTGACAGTTAAATTCTACTAGTTTCTGCCAGCGTCTTCACCCGCGTGAAAACAGGTTTCTCCACACAAACTTTTATACCCTTACAATAGTATATTTCTAAAAAAAAGGCTCGGCCCCGGTATGAAAGGCATCGAAGGAACGGGGTGGATTTTTTAGTCTGTAAAAGTTTGACACTATCTCCCGCTCCGCGTAAAGGCGGGGATGTCATCTAGATGATTTTTACCCACCGGAATAAAAAAACCCCTAGGGGGTGAATTTTGATAAACCCACCTCCTACAAACAAAAAACAAACTTTAGATACTTCTTTATAATATTAGGGTACATTTTTTAAATACTTCAATAAAAAAAACAGTATCCCACCGGTATCAGTAACAGGGTAAAAACTTATTATTATTGGTAACCTACGTACCTATCAAAAATCTTAACAACTCAATCCAGCCACCCCAAAAAGGAACAAGATCCAAGATACACCCCCGACCATTTAAATTCGGAGCACGTATCTTTCCACATATACTAAAAATACGTGAAAAATCCTGAACCCTTGTCTAATTTACATTCCAGAGTTAATATGTTTGCAAGTCTGGAGATAGCGTTAAAGTAAAGGCTTATTTTCGTGGACTTTTGGTATTAGAAAGTGGGGTTAGTGGTAGCGAGAATAGGCTAGTTGCCGAAAAAAATGTAATTAGTCCGTCTTTTAGATTATTCAAAAATAAGGGACACGTATTTTTTTATTTGTAAATTAAACCAAAAATGACAAAGATATAGCCCATTAAAGTTACGTGTAACGTCACGCCGTGCTGCATTGTTTGCGTCACACGTAACTTTAATTGGCTATAATCTTTGTTATTTTTGGTTTAATCGAAAAAAGAAAAAATACGTGTCCAATTTTTTTTTGTAATCTAAAATACGGACTAAATTAAATGTGATTATTTTGACCCTGGAAACTACCCTATTCTCTTACAAATAAATTATGATTTATTTATTTCAGATTTTATGACCCTCTAGCTTTTGCCCGCATTTTCGCCCGCGTACATCAAATATAGCCTATCACTCAGGAATAAATCAGCTTTCTATCGGTGCTAAAATTTTTGCAATTGGACCCGTAGTTTCAGAGATTAAAAATTTCTCCTAGAAAAAAATAACAAACTTTACCTCTTTTAATAATAGTGTAATTAACTTAGAAGTAATAAATTGTAATGATTAGATTAATTTGGTTATAATAATAATAATAGTGTAGATGTAAAAGATTAAATAGATATGAAATTGAATAAATAAATTAAAATCAGACAAAATGCTATAAATTAAAATTATTAAAATAATACAATAAATTAAAAATAATTATTAGAATGGTGTCTTAATTTTTTATCTCTTTTTTTCATTCATTCTTTTTTTTAGAACTAAACTTTGAAGCACTAAAATTATTCTTTAATGTTCTTTTTAAGGTAAATCGTCTATTGACTTCTTCCGCACTAGGGTGGTGTGAAAAGGCGTATTAGAATTTTACTGACTAACACCACACCTGCGTCCTTAAGTAGTCCTTTGCGTTCTAGTACTACAGGTTTCCTTTTTTTAAATTTCCCGTGGAACTAGTGGGCATTAGCCTTGCTGAGCTGAAATATATATCAAACACTCAGGTCTACTTCACTTTCGGAATTTCCTCGTGGCTCTTTTGGGCTCCTACGATTTTGCTGACATCTCTTTGAGACGCGTGCGGAACTCTACTCGCCGTCGAGTATTCGGGTTCTGTTCTTCATCATCATCATCATCATTTCAGCCGAAAGGCGTCCACTGTTGGACATAGGCCTCTCCCAAGCGTCGCCACGACGACCGATCCTGTGCGCATTCCCGCGACTTTCACAAGGTCAGTTCTTACTGGACGACAAATTAAACATTAAAAATGCCCTCTGCCACTGTAACCGCACCCAGTCTATAGGATTAAGACAGGAACAAACTTAACGGTGTCACGCAGTCGCCCGATAAGGCTTGAAGTAGAAAAACTCGGAATTAAAAACTTTGTGCAGATCACTGCGGTGATCATACTGGTTTGAACGAGGTGGAAAGTTGTTATGGAAACTTTTGTAGAACGATGACCAGTGTTTTTGTAGATAATGTGGAGGATAAGATAATAAAAGATATTGTGAAAACTTTTGAAGTAGATATGAGCAGTGGTGACCCAGTGGTACCTAATAGCCTTGACTTACGTCAAGGTTGTACGTCGCGTCGTGCGTTCAAAGCATTTTACTCTGTATTTATTTTATTACCACGTCCTGCTCTCAAAGAGAGGTCACCGCCGCCGATCATCTCCACGAGGACACCTTGGTGTTCTAAGTGGGGTACACCTTCACTCTTTGCATCACCGTGTCCTCCATGCAGTGACACTTGAGCTTTTCTTTATTTATTTATTAAAACTTCATGCAACACAAAAGTACAAAGGCGGACTTAATGCCTTAGGCATTCTCTAGCAGTCAACCTAAGGTGGTGACGAGAAAACATGGCCGGTGCATAAAAAAAAAAAGAACAGGTTAATAAGAAAACAAGGGTACAAGGGTATTTTCTTCTGCCTGATTCCAGACTTTATTCCATACCATTTGTTGGGGGTGTCACCATGAGTCTGTGTTCAGAATTCGAACAAATGCATTGACATATCATCAAGAACAGCCCACGCGTTTAGTCTCAACAAAGGATGAAACTTGACATAAGGCTGTTAAACACATCCTACCCTCCTTTGCGTAACACAGTTGTGCGAAAAACAACCGTAAAGAGTTTTGCCAATGCGTTCAGAGATAAAATTAAAAGTCTTAGGTAGAAATTGTTACCTGAACGAACGAACAATCTCTCTAGCAAGTCGGCCACAAGTGATAACAACTTTGCCGGAAAAACTTTGAGAACAAACTTTTCGGATGAAAAACTCTTTCGGTGCGAAGAGTTCTTGGAAAAGGCTTACCTGATGAGTACTATGATTAAAAAGTTTCTTTTGGTAATGGTTGGTTTTATAAAAAACAAGATAGTGAAGTATTAGAGATAACTGTTTGACTGGTTTTGCTTTTACGAATACGAATCACTACAAACTAAAGAAAAAAAAATTTTCTTGTTTAAAATAAATAGTTACCGCCACACTAGGAAAATGTACCGTGGGTGCTTTTATAAACATTCAAACCTTCATACACTCGTTATAAAACCAACGTATGCCAATATGATCATAATCTTTTCAGCCGAAAGGCGTGCTTCCCCAAGTGTCGCTACAACGACCGGTCCTATCATATATGTATCAACTTCTTGCAACCCTCACCAGGTCATCGGTCCACCTTTGACTGGCCGGTTGGTCTAGTGGTTAGTAGCCCTGACTGCTATGCCGGAGGTCGTGGGTTTGATTCCCACCCAGGACAAATGTTTGTGTGATGAGCACGATCATTTGTTCTGTGTCTGGGTGTAATTTATTATAATATGTATGTATTTAGAAATATATAGGTAAGTTTATCAGTTGCCTAGTACTCATAACACAAGCTCTGCTTAGCTTGGGACTAGACGGCGTTGTGTGATAGTTGTGGAATATTATTATTATCCTTTTTATTTTTCATTAACACTTATTTAATACATTTTTAAATATTTATTAAAAAAAATAAAATAAAAAAAAATCATTTCAAAGTACAAAAAAACAGTATCCCACCGGTATCGGGAACAGGGTCCAAGCTACCGGCGGTCAGGGCTCCAGAGAAAAGAACCTCCTAACTATACGAGCCGTGTCCAGGAGTACCGCTTTCTGAATCAAGCTTTTGATCCAGCCGCCTAACGAGAGCCTCCTAAGGTATTGGTCGAGGCTCTTGGCTATTAAGCCATTGGCTGATTATTATTATTATTATTACCTTATAGAAGGACTAACAATACTACTTATTCTGTCTTCGTGGTTGCCATACTAGAAGCCTTCATTCTCATTGACATCCTTTCCGCGAGCTATGGGCCCTTCTCACTGTCATTTAAGTCTTAAATCTAGGGGACATAGGACATTAAAGAAAATAATTCTTTACTTTGCGAATTGGTGTTTCTTCACGCTATGTGTTTAGGTTTATTGCCATAATATTGTCCAAATTAATTAAGTATATTTTATTATACAAACAAATATGTATCCAATTATACAATCGGCCCACTAGGCAAACGAACAAGAGGTAGACCTATTTCAAGATGGGAAGATGATATTAAAGCAATAGCTGGTCCAAACTAGAGACAAATAGCTGAAGACAGAATCAAATGGGCATCACTGGAGAAGGCCTTCACTTATTAGGGGTTCCGGTAGATTAAATAAAATTATTTAGATATAGATGTAAGAGAGAAATAACTAGCATAGAATAAACTAAATGAAACTAACACATACACAGATTTTAAGAAATGTAAATTTGCTGGGAAAAAAAAGGCTTTTTTTTTATTGTCCGAATCTAGACTTTGAACAAAATTCACAAAATCTACGTAGAAAAAAACCCTATAACTATTTTTTCCGCTCCCATCATCAAAACCCAGAATTTCAGGTTTAACCCAGTACATTTTGCAATAACTGTATCAGCAAAGCAGAAACAAAGTGCAAAACAAAAAAACAAAACAAAAATGTTTCTGTCAGAACCATATTTATGTAACAGTTAATAAATCGAACAAAACAACATCGGCCGATCAAATAATTTCATCAACAACAGATTAAATTGAAATGGCGTCAAAGGGAGGAAAACCTGGTAATAATAAATCAATCCTAACCTGACGTCTGAAAGTGGAATCCTCAGAGGGGCTGTCAAAGAAAGAACGTCATTTTCGATTTCGCAATATTGAGAGCACAGAGGCACAAAATAGATAGGTACAGAAGATTAATCTACATACAAAGCGCGCTCGAGCAACGCACACATAGACACCGCTCACGGACACAATATCTCGGCTCAATCGCCCAGTCGCACTCGGACAGTTCGGCGCGACGTGCTGACGGGTGTGCGGTCGCCTAGCGTAGGTATAAAAAGTGAAGTATATACATGAGATTGACTTCTGTACCAATCTATTTTGTGACAGAGGTCCTACCACAAGTTCTAAAGGCGTATACCTTAATTTTCTGGCCGGAGTGAAATGCACACATACTTGTAGTTTCGCTTGCGCCCGCATAGGGGTCTGCTGACTTTTAAAAACCATTTTCTTTGCGAAATATTGAGTGATTTACATATACTATGTACATTCTGAAGAACCACCATTTTTTTTCACAACCAGCATTTTTTTTTTTGTGCAAACATATTTCTAGAGATCAAAGCAGTCCTTTCAGGCTAGAGAAAACAAGCGAAAAAATATCATGTTGCCATTTATTTTTTGTGGGTTCATAACCCAGTGGGTTCCTGCAAACGGTAAGCGCCATCGAAGTCGCCCTAGAAAGAGGTGGCGAGATGATCTAGACGCGTATCACGAGAACTGATTAGAGACGGCGCGAGAGAAGAATGTCTGGAAGGACTTGGGGGAGGCCTTTGCCCAGCAGTGGGACAGTAATGGCTATTAAAAAAAAAAAAATTTTTTTGGATAAGTATTAATCATACGAAAAAATCATGTGTTGATAATAATATAATTATGAATTTACCGAGGAGTAAACTGCAGAAAGTCACTGTTTTATGCCACTAAATGGAAGTAAGGGTCTTAAGAGCCGGTTGCAGTCATAGAGTATTTTGTAGGTACTGGCCCGGGTCTATGTCGACTTCGCGGCCCCGTTAAACAGCGATTTTATGAATATAAAAAAAATCATAGTAACTAAAACTAAACTACTAAACTAAAAATTAAGTTTATATCACAATACAAAGTTATAAAAAAAATCTATGAAGTTGTTCCTGTAAAGTTGCTTTTACATATTATTTCTGATAAAATCTCTCTTTTATTTTAAAGATGACAATTTGTAAGTAATTAATAACTCATAAAACAATAATTAAAACTCCAAAACTATTCATAAGTATAACACCGTGAAAAGGGCGCGTAATTCTCTGTTCGACTGTCAAAGACGCTATTTCCGAGGCGATAATGCGCGACAACAGTTACGTAGGAATGCACTTATTCATCAACTTTTTAGTCTAATAGTATATGTATGTGTGTGTGCGTGTGTAAAACAAAAAAAGAGTTGCTCGAAATACAGCAGACTCGCCTACTTTTAGAGGTATACAAATTGATGGTATAGCAAACAACCACAAATTTGCAAAACCGCGTGTTGCTATGTTTGTTGCCAATAACTGCAGGTTTTAATTATACGGTATACATTTTTAAAGAACTCTTGAAGCTGCCTCTCCATTGACACGAAGCGTGGCAGCGCGGTGTGGAGCGGCGGACGAATGCGCAGTGAAGCGACGGAGTGATGCGAAGCAGAGTTTCGGACTGTCTATGCGTAGCTATGTTGAGCACAGACAAATCCTAATCGCTGCAATGTCATGTGGCTAGTTTACAGCTTCCCCGCTCCGCTTCTCTACCTCAACTCTGCTTCTTCGCTCCGCTTTCCCTCACCACTTCTTAGTTTTCTGTGATTTTTTAAACTTGTTTGCAAATCCGTGTGCACTAAACAAGTGGGGAGATGTTATGCTATTCTATTGGTTAATATTGGCATAGCTCCGCTCCGCTTTGCTCATCTTCGTTCAGTAAGAGAAATCCTAATAAAACGTAAAACTACATAACAAACGATAACGCAACAGTTTAAACAGTTGACATCGAGTACACATTAAATGTGTGTTACTTTGCCGTGTCATTGTCACGTTAGGAGCCGGTTGTAGTCATTGAGAATTTTACACGAACTCAGCCCGGGTCTATGTCGATTTCACGGCTCCGTAACAGGGGTTTAATTTTAAGTTATATAAAAAAAAAAAACAATTACTATTCAAGTTTTTGTTTTTGCGAGGCCCTTGTAAAAAACAAGCTTTATTATTTTTTGTAATTCTGTTGATGATGAAATATTGTATGTTATTTTATTTTAGTACCGACTTGCTCGATAGATGGCGTTAAGGTCGAGTTATAAGTCGATATGGTTTCGTTACCGGCGATAGTATAAGGGTAACAGATGCAATTCGAAAAAAAGTTCCAAAGTTCAAAAGTTCTACAGTTTCCACTTAGATCAAGACACAATAGTGGTTTTATTTTCAACCTTATTAGTGTCCGCAACTAGTTCAAATTAGTTCAACATTACCTACCAGCTCGGTAATAAACAAATTCAAATATTTCCGTGACGAAATCTCGTAGACATACAAGTTTGAAATCGTAAATTAGGATCAGATTCACGATTCTTTTTTATAATGCTAACTAATATACCATGTTTTGATTTTTTCCCGGAGGTTGATAAATTTTAATAAAATATTTTTTCATGGCGTTCTCTTTTATATTTTTTAATTTCCAGAGGTTTGGAAAAGTTTGAAATGAGTAGAACCTAGCTTTAAGTTTGTTTTTATAAATTGGCGCAAGGACAAAATCTTGCGACTTGGTAATGAAGGACCAAAACATTCTCATAATAATATATTGTTATGGTGATAATTAATATCAACTACAAATGTAAACAGACGTTTGCCTGCTGCGGTCCTTCCGTTCGATTATAATTTAGGCTTTTTCAAGGCCTGAGCGAATAGGCTATTAATAAACTAGTGCATTTCACTAACAAAGATTGCATCACTGCTTACTATCAGGTGGGATTTCAGTCAAGCACCAGATTATATCATTTGCAATATGAAGTTGGTTTTTTTTGTGTAGAAATCGTCCTATGAATTCTTCTGCGTTCTACCCTTCAAGAACGAGAGAGTGTGTCACGCTTTTACCGCTTTGTTTGCTTTTTGCGTTCTAGTTTTTTTTTATAGATAGGGCCTGTCGTAATGGGGTCAAACCTTCCTTTCAGAAACGAATCCTTAGCCTCAGTAGGCTTCGACTCTGCTGGGCCCCTACGGTTTGCTGACATCTCCTTGAGGTGCGCGTGGAATAGTACCTACGCGCCGGTCCGTTTACCGAACGGTCGAACGGCGAGCTACCCATTGCTCGACGTCCGCAAGCCCGCGCCTCCGATGGCCGGAAACGATAATTCTATCAAACTTTCCCGTAAAACATACTAGACCATCTTTTAGACCCTCTTTAAGATTCAATTTTCACAGTCTACATAAACAACAGCCCCGAATTTAATTCTTCCAAATCAATAAAGAAAGAGACTTAATTAATAAACACACAATAATTCAATTACTCCAGCCGCAAAGTGTCTTGTTGTTGCCGTCTCGCTCTGATAACACTTTCTAATCTTTCGTCTCTCTTGCGCACGACCTTCGCGGAAATGCGAGCTGTATCGCGGGTGGTGCAAGTGAGAGGCGTGAGGTAATTTTACTTCCTAATTATAAATTAATTTTCTTACTTGTTATAAATGTAAGTATAATTTTATTGATAGTATTTTTTTTAAACATGTAAATAGGTCTTGTTTCTGGAACAGAACGCAAAATCAATGTGGGTAATTGTGAAACACACGTTGACTGCTGTGATTAATTAGATCACGGAACAGTAAAAACAGTGGAAGTAGCTTGAGAAAATGTTTGTTCCAGAACCGGTGTCGCCAAACTCATACATTTACAATTTACTCTTACTGCAAACCTAAAAATATGATTGGCTGAAAACAAAAACAGGGCGTAGACGAAATGCAAAAAAAAAGTTATACGAAATGCAACTTTAATTTCAAAAGTCTATAAATCAAATTGACAAAAACAAGAAAGAAATACATCTTTGACTACCAAGTACTGCCACTCGTCGCTAGATGGCATTGTTCAGTATTTAATATTCAGTATGAACTGTAATTACGTAATATTAAGATTGGTATTTGAATGGCGTATCACTGACGCGAATGCGCTCGCTGCTACTCAGATAGGGAAGTAACCTTATTCGATCGAGATATGTATCGATTGTATGAAAACGTATTTAAAACATATCATGCAAAAAAAAATTGTATGCGATAGTGTGATAGTATTAAAATTATGAAATTAATATGATTAAAGGCAATTTTTAAACGTAGTAAAAAGGGTATTTATTTGCATAGTACATCAATTATCATCATCTCAGCTGAAATCATCGTCATCGCCCACTGCTAAACATAAGATAGTGGTCAAACGCAAGCCTATCATTAATTGTATAATTCAAACGGCCTATGTTGTTCCTAACTCTTTAACTAAATTTATTTAAAATACATCACAAATATCATACCACAATTTTTATTTTATTATATTTATTAATTTAATAAGTATCTGTATTATATTACTTACAAAAACTATTAAACTATAATATATATATTAAAAAGGCAATGTAATACATATTATACATATCAATTGATTTTATCGATAAAGTACACGCACTATTTGGATAGCGTCAAAAGTATAGGTAGACTAACGAATATTTCAGAAAAGCTAATAACCGAGAAAAGAAAATCAACTTTGTAGTGATATAACTAAGGACTAGTTTTGTTTGTATATCCTGCGCAATGTTTCACGTAATTTTATTTTTTCATTTTATTAAAATAAATCCGAAAATAATACTTTTCGATGGTATGATACACCTCCATAAGTTAGATTTTAGTCAGACTATGGTTTTTAAAGTACAGTATGGGACAATAAGGTATTTTAATATTATTTTTCGCTTATTATTATGTTGCGCAGTCTAGTTAGAGAATGAGGGCGCTTGAACAGTAAGTGCGCAACGCGTTTCTTACTAGCGGCGACAGTGCCACGCCTACTTACTTCTTCCACTGTTTTTACTGTTCCGTGAATTAGATGATCAAATTAATTTTATTCAGGAAGCCGAGAGTGGGTCATCGGTCTAACAGTCGCGTATGGGATAGTTTAGCAAGACACTGTTTTGGATCCTTAATCAAAAACTGCATCATGTATGTAAGGAGTCTGAATTTCCATCTGTCAGTTCAAAAAACATAATTATCTAACTAATGAAAGTTGTACGCTACCCACATTAATTTCTATTAATTTATTTAATTCATTGTTTTTTTGATTCATTTATTATGCGTACAGCCAAGGAGTGGAATTCCCTGCCGGAGTCTGTGTTTCCTGATAGCTACAACTTAGAGGTATTTAAGTCAAGAGTGAATAGGTTACTTCTAGGCAAGCTTGCTCCATCGTCGACCACATCATCGCTTACCATCAGGTCAGATGGTGGTCAAACGCAAGCCTATCAATAATAATAATAAAAAGTTTATCCACAGCACATACTACACATATATTAATAAATTCGATCCTTTTCTATTTTTTAATTCTCGTTTAGTGAAACGACATATCACTGACGATAAATTGGTGTTTCGACATTTTACTAGATATTTTTAGTAAGAAGACGTACTCGTAATAAACAAGAATATTTGACATCTGTCGGGATTTCGTTTCGGGTTTTCGCTTTACCGCGGGGTGCCAGCTGAAAACCAGCGCTGGGTGTTGCTGAGTTGGTGACCCATTCGGTTCAGGCACTGTCACTGCAACTGTATTGTATGTCTGTACTATTTTTTAATATTATTATTTTATGTTGTGGTATGTTGTGTTACTAGCGCCGAATAAATGCTACTCTATTTTATTCTAAATCCCTGATATCGTCATTTCCCTGCGACATATACACTTTATTGTACACGAATATTACAATATTCATTATTTCATTTTTTTTTCCTTATTTGTTTTTCTTTGTTTCTAAAAAAATAATATGAAATCGCTCATCACTTAGACGGTATCCTAAAGACAATAAGCGCAGATCTCGCCGCGATTACATACCGTCTCGTGCAAGATATTCGGTCAAGTTTAATATATGAAAATGAGCGCCGTACATTATATGTTTTGTTTACTTTCTCGCTTTACTTTGTTGAGTAATTGTCATGAGCACTGTGATGAAAGATTAACGACTTAATGTAAATGTGTAATAAACATAATATTTAGTTGAGAATCGCTTGGTTGGACCCAAACGATCAATATAGGCTTGCGATGACAAGTGATATGTAAACAAAGCAGCAAGTTTGTGACAGCAAGGCTAGGATGCAAGAACATGACCATGGTCTTTTTTTGCTTTAAGTTGGCGTGGGAGCTTATCAGACCTTTACTGGCTAAAACCACACCAATGTTCTTTCAGTTGCTCTTTGCATTCCAGTAGTGGTACTAGAGTGAATAGGCTCTTAATAAACTAGTGCGCCTCACCATCAACGATTGCATCACTGCTTACCATCAGGTGGGATCGCAGTGTAGCCTATATCAGTCAGAAATAAAGCAGCTTTTTATTGGTGAAAATTTTAACAATCCAATCAGTACTTTCAGAGATTACCTCCTAAAAATAAAAAATAAACTTTACCTCTTTATAATATCAGTGTAGATATAAGACGCATCGTAAGAATACCTCCTATAAAGTGGACCGATGACCAGGGGCCCAAGTCTGCTATTTTTATAAATGTGTCATGCCAACACGATCCCATTGTCATTTCGCTAAAAGTTCGTAATCTGCTTATCTATAATGATTGATCATTGATCGGTCAATGGTACGAGTATCGTAACAGAGTTGTAATAGAATGATAATATCGAGCATATTAAGACCAATAACTGCACGATAACGTTCTAATGGTAGAACAATGATCAAATAAACTCAAATTTTTTGCAGATTACATAATGACAAATGAATATACGTCAGATATTCATTTGTCATTATGTACGAGATTACTATTCTATGCCATTTCTTTCAATGGAATGTCAGTGGTTGACCATTGGAAAGTCATAATGACGCCGTTTTATTAGTAGATTACCAAACTTGTCAAAATCGACAACTAAGACATCAATGATAGACCATTCTGACACTATTGTAATAGCAGACTTGAGGCCCTGGTTAGGAACACGGGAATGCTGATGGATGCGAAGCGCAAAAGACCGTTCATTGTGGTGACCCTAGTGGAAGCTTATGTCCAATATTTAACGTCTTTCAGTTGAAATGGTGATGATGATGATGTTAGTTCTAATCTCTCGAAGAATAGGCTAGTTGCCGTAAAAAATGTAATTAGTCCGTCTTTTAGATTATTCAAAAATAAGGGACACGTATTTTTTTATTTGTAAATTAAACAAAAAATAACATAGATATAGCCCATTAAAGTTACGTGTGACGTCACGCCGTGATGCATTATATCGCACGGGGTGACGTCACACGTAACTTTAATGGGCTATATCTTTGTTATTTTTTGTTTAATCGAAAAAAGAAAAAATACGTGTCCAATATTTTTTTACAATCTAAAATACGGACTAAATAAAATGTAATAATGTTGACCCTGGAAACTACCCTATTCGGACACCGCGATGAAAAATAGGTCCTATGTAGTAACGTCGATGACACTATAGGTATTGCAAAACCCATTTGAGTTTCTTATGTACAGATATTGTCAGACTACAATAAGTATTAAAAAAACTCTTAAAAAGAAAATAAAGATATCTATAGTTGGTTACGTAATATTCAATAACAAGTCGCAACATCGTTCTGGTCTACCGGCAATCTATAGGCTATCTGAATTTTTTACGCAAGTTATGTCTACTTGTAAACTAGATGCCTGATTGGGTTCCATTGTAATTTATTACTAAAGGATTTAGTACCGGGATTATTGCTCCATCATCATCATCACCAGCCTTTTTAATTTTCCCATTGTTGGGACTCAAGCCTCCTCTCTAGGAAAGAGAATGGGCCGTAAATCACCACGCGGGCGCAGTGCGTGTTGGTGAATGTCACATGTCTTCGAATTTTTGGTTCTAGGACATGCCGTTTTCCTCACGATGTTTTCCTTCACCGTTTTGAGAGCAGTGGTGCTGAAATAAATTACACAAAGTATTATTATTGGATTATTGCTTATTCCTGTGTTATTCTTTAGCCTATACTGTCTCACTGCCACGGCTGAATGTATGTTTTTTTTATGTACCTATGTTCACCGATGTCTCGTTCAATTGTCAACCAATTTTGAAATTTTTTTTGTTTTGATTGAAAGGTTATGCTTCCAAGTTGGTCCCATTGAAATATTGTTGTGATAAGATCATGAATTTCGAAGATATGGCTTAAAACTCCTTATAGGATCACAGCAGAACTGTCGTAACAAGTAAAATTGCTTATACGTGTAGTCGATGACTGACTGAAGGAAAAGGGGGAGGGGATGTATCGGACTGATCTGATGATGAAGCCAGAAGGTAAATTAATGTAATCTAACCGTGTTTGGCATTATTAGAATCGTTATAAGATGCTCTCTGGCTATAAGGTATTTAAGTTTGGCTGAGAGGTACTTTTTAGTGGTGGTGCCATAACTAAAAAGTGTAAAATAAAAAACTTTTTTCAAAAAAAAAAATACAACCGACTTCAATGTTAAAAACTACTAGACTAGAAAAACGACTAGTAGATGTCTTTCAACTGAAATATTGTTGAATGATGATGTCCTCGATTACACAGATGGCGTCTACAGTGGTCTTCCATTGCAAACAGTCTTGAACTTCGCACTTCATATCACTCTGCGTCATTACATTGCTCGTCACTTCTACCAACACGATGCTACGCCACATTTGATAGACGACCACGCTTTGCTCAAATTTCTTGAACTATTATTTGTAGAGAATTAAAAAAAATATAATAGCAAAATTAAAAATTAAAAAAACCCCGACCTATAAAATCTATAAAAAGTAAAAGAACTGGTTAAGGCCCAAGCGCCCGAAAAGTGCCATAAAACAGTGACTTTCTGAAGCCTACTCCTCGGTAACGGCCAGGTTAATAGGTTTGAAAAAAATATATGCTTATCATAGATTCATGAACAACATTATCAACATTTGATTTTTTTGTGCCATTAATACTTTTGTCAAAAAAAAATATTTTTGCAATTTCGCAACTTTTCGCAACTTTTCCCTACTCCTTCGAAACGGCGTGGATCTTTAGAAACATTTTTACACATAAAAATTGGTGGTTAAATACTCTACAAAGTGAACATTGCATATGTAAATCAATCAATATTTCGCTAAGAAAATGGATTTAAAGGTCAGCCGCGCGCTTTCCGGGCGCTGTTGGCTGCAAATAAATGCACAGATTTGCGTATTGCCGCCTAGGCGGGTGCGGGAGGTGCGTCCACATAATTTTGGCCAGATGGTTCAAGGGACTATAAGCCTTAAGACGACTCTAATGAGCCCAAACTCGACGTGTTTACTAGTAGGCATTCCAGGGTTCCATCAGCTACTTCCCAGTTCTAGCATCAGGTCTACGTCATCAGGTTCTTATCGTCATGAGAAATAAACAGAACTATTTTTAAGATAAATCTAAATAACCCGAAACTGGATGGGTATTAATAGGCATTCCAAGGTAACGTCATTTACCTCCGACCTCCATCATCAGAACAGCGTTGGTATGTAGGTTTATGAGTAATGAGTATTGCAAACATTAGTTATATTATAGTTATTCACATACATACATGTGTTTATTAGTAAAGTATACATACATCCATTAAGCGTTTGAGATCCCTGCCACAGCCAACAAACGAGCTGATGACCTTAAACACCTGAACAGATCTTCATAAATTGTATCTGAGAACCATCTCGATAACGTCTGCTTTCGAATAAAAAAAAACGCTTCAAAATTGGTCTATTCGTCGAAGAGCTATGATGCCACGGACAGACACAGACATGCAGGCACCTCAAACTTATAACACCTCTCTTTTCCGTCGGGACTTAAAAAACAGAAAATTTATAAACTTTTTCAATACTAGGCAGGACATGTCTGCCTCATATCAATAGAGCTGTAGGCGTTCAAAAGACAAAGTTGGTACTCTGAAATCATGGCATGACATCACGGGGTCGCAGCAGACCAAGAAGGAGAATGTGATGATCATAGAAATTGATCATTCCATAGTAAATATAGTACGAGTAGAACGACATTTCAATCCTCGTTTGGCCTACTTTATTTGGGCCGTCTATTACCACAGAAATCCTACATCAATGATATGGCTAAACGAAAATTGACATATCATCAAATGTTAACGTTTAAACGATCTGGCCAGTTTTTTTGGCCATATCATGAAGCTATAAATTTCTATGATCTGGGCCTCAAGTCTGCTATTACAATAGTGTCAGAATGGTCTATCATTGATTTCATAATTGTTGACAAGTTTTGGTATTCTACTAATATAATGGCGTCATTATGACTTTCCGATGATCAACCACTGACACTCCATTGAAAGAAATGGCATAGAATGGTAATCTCGTACATAATGACAAATGAATATCTGACGTATGCGGTAATCTGCAAAAAATTTGACAGTTCCTTTGATCAGTACCTACCATTACGACGTCATTGCGCAATGAGTGCTTTTAATAAGCTCGATATTGTCATTCTACCACAATTCTATTACAAGACCATTGACCGATCAATGATCAATCATTATGAATTACCATTAGATTACAAACTTTTAGCAAAATGACAATGGGATCGTGTTGGAATGACGAATTTATAAAAATAGCAGACTTAGGCCCCAGGTCATGACATACACTAGGTTATTTGTAAAACACTGGCCACCTCTCGGGTCTATGTTTCTAACGTCATAAACAACCATTTTTGTTCTATGATTTTTAAAAATTTATCATATTTCAGTTCAACAAATTTTCATACAAAAACTAAAAATATTTAAATTGAACGCTCTAAATTTTACGAAGTCTATGCGAAGCAAGCGATACAATAGCGGAGAAGAGCGGTATACAGATGTAGGTAGGTTTAGAAAAATACAGAGTTGAAATGTGTTAGATGGAACAACGAAATCTTGAAGGTTCGTTTTTGGTAAATGTATTGTGTTTTGTAAAAAGTCATAGAACAAAGGTTGTTGTTTACGATGTTAGTAATACAGTCCTGAAAGATTTTTAGTGTTTTACAAATAACCCTGTATATAGATACCAGCTTTTGCCAGCGGTTTCGCCTACGTGAAATTTATTTATTTATTTTTATTCCCAACAATATCCTTACAGACTAGTCCAAATCGATATTGAGGTTTCTTATTACTAAATTTACAAACTAGGTTCCATAACAAATTTTAAAAAGTCCTATCTTAGTGAATTCACTCAAAGTACAATAAAATATATCCACGTCGTCCGCTATGAGGTTGAGCGTGCGCAGCCAGCGCGACAGAGGCGCCTCACTCAGTAACTTAGTGCGCGCGCGTGGCACCGCCAGCAGGCGCGGCCGTCGCCGACGCGTCGCGTACCCGTCTGGCACACACAAACCTACCCTAGCCAAAATATCCGCATTATGTACCCTCCCCCTAATTACCGTTACGAGTGTGAGCTCCCTCCTGACCCTCAGTTCATTATATCCGACCATACCTAGGACAAATAAACCCCGTACAGCTTCATGTAAATAAATCTAATGAACTTATTTTGCACACGCTCCAACATGAGGCTATATTTAGTCTCATGTGGGGCCAACTAGAATGTAACGCAGTTATCTGGAACTGCGTTACATTCTAGTTGGCTCCTAACTAAAGAATTATATAACGCTGTAACAGTTTTTATATTGGTAAAGCCTTTAGTCATTCGAAGAACCAACCCCAAGTTCCTGTATGCTTTTTTACAAATTTTGAGAATGTGATCACGAAACGTCAGCTCAGTAATAAAATTAACTCCCAAATCCCTCACAGCCGTTACCCTAGTCAACTCATTTCCATCCACAGTGTACTTATACTGAATAGGTGCGCGTGCACGTGAAAATGAGATAGTGACGCACTTCGACACGTTGAACTGCAACCGATTCTGCTTGCTCCAACTAACGACCCTGTCTATATCTCTCTGCAAGATTTGAAGATCTTCCGTGTTTCTAACAGCGAGAGATAACTTAAGGTCGTCCGCGAACAACAGACACTTGGCCTCTTGTATGACATCCGGCAGGTTGTTAACCATCAATATGAATTCCAAAGGGCCTAAATTACTTCCCTGGCTCACTCCAGATCTTGTATAATATGGTTGCGTTCGATATCCTGCATAATCCACATACTGCTGCCTGTCTCTCATATAGTTTGCAAAGAAATTCAGGAGATTAGGAGTGAATCCGACGGCTGCCAACTTCTTCAGCAACACGTCATTATCGACCAAGTCGAATGCTTTTTTAAAGTCGAAGTAAGCAGCGTCAGTTTGCCTTCCACTGTCCACTGTCGGCACAACTTCTGCTACGTAGCTGAGAAGATTTGTAGTGGTGCTTCTTGCCGGTCGAAATCCGTGTTGTGCATCTGCAAGTTGCGAGCGCACTTGAAGGTGCATATTTTTTTGGACAACGGATTCGAGCAGCTTTGCCGGTGTTGACAGCACAGCAACTGGTCTGTATTCCTCCACTTTTGTACCCGAACCTCCCTTCGGTACCGGTATGACCCGGGTCATCTTCCACCTCTCTGGATACTCTGCAGATGCAAGGCAAATGTTAAAGATATGCAATAGTGGTCCCGCCAGGACCATACAGCAATCCCTAAATACAAACGCCGGGAGACCATCAGACCCCGATGAAGTTTTCGGTTTAAGTTGCCGAAGCGCACTCATTACGTCATCTACGTTTACCTTATCGAGATGAATCCGCGCTGCTCCGTTACCTCTTCCCACCTCCTCTATAACCCTATCCACGTCTAACTTAGGCTTCTCTTGGCTGTAGACAGAATGAAAAATTTAGTTTCTTCATTCAAGCTTTGGATCCCTGTTTTACCCCTTCGGGGTCGATTTTCGTAAAATTCGTTTTTAGCGAATGTCAACACCCTTTAAGGCCTGCTAAATTTTAAGTTTGTAAGTGTTATAGTTTCTGATATTTCGTGATTAATCAGTGAGTGGTATTTGGCTTTTATATATATATAGATAGATTTGTAACTTATATCTGAATATTGAATATTTTTCCATTATATGCAATTATTATAATAATCATTGCGTCTTTTAAATAGTCAATTTAAATGCTTTTAATACGTATTGTCTACGACACATTCGCTCAATTCAAACAGATCGTTCATTCAATCAAAATATTGTACATTCATTCGCACGAAGTCAGCCATCTTATCATTGTTCCTTCTGCTATAAAAATTATAAATTGTTAAACTGTTAAAAAGTCCATAAAACCATATTTCCAAAATTTATTTGTTTAATTTATCATAAACAAAATTGGCGACCGTGACAGGACCTGCAATCGTCGGGTCAAAGCTAAATAGTCACTCAGATTGTTCCCGCGTCAAGGGCACTTGAAGGACATCGTCGACGCCGGACGAAATCGACCAGCACCAACGAAAGGCCGTGTTGAGAAACCAAGATCGCCGTGCCTTTGGACTGGCATCCTACTTTTACCTGGGTCGAGCTACCTTGCCTTCGCCAAGCCATTCTGGGAACTTTGCTGGGACTACAGAACTCCGATCGAGTAAGGTCCTTCTTGAGAACGAGTCAAAGGAATCACAACCCACCTATTCGCGTGCTGCTGCCTACAAAATACTGCTGGGAAAAGCTGCCTGCCTATTTAAAGTGAGCTCGTTCCATCTTACTAACATACCCATTTAGTCATTCCTTAATCTGTGCATTTAGCGGGTTTAGTTTCTCGAAGTCAAGTGAAATTTCTAGCTATTTATTTGTGTCTATCGTACCTCACCATAATATTTGATAATATTACGCTCGAAACAGGGCTGAACGAGAGAGGTAAATCACAAATTAGTCCATTTAATTTCACCTACACATAAACTTACCGCCCGCCATCTTAAATTGAAGCACAGTTAACTGCTAACTTACAAGTTAATAATTCTCTTACTGTTACTCAAACCTAGCGAATTTATAAACTCATTCCACTTTTATCGATTCTATATTCCATTTTTCACTCATTTCTACCTTTATATAACTTACATAGTAAATATCTCCCGAGTTTACCTGTAATTTACAAACCGTAATCGTTTCATCATACGAGTAATTAGTTATTGTTATCAGTTTACTAAGACGTACGGATTTGATTTATTCTAGGATCGTGCGTTGTGACTGGTGACACGGCATCGCTTGCGCATCGCTTTTACCTGACTGACGGCGCCCCCACCTGCATAGCTCGCGTGCATGCAGTCTACGCGCGGCCCAGGACATCAGCTGATCAACAAAGCGAGGAGCGTATCGTATGCTATATACATACATATTTGTTATCTATTGATTGACTTCTGTTGTGTTGGCTCATTGCGAGTTTATAAAAATGACTGAACCTTTAAAGTTAAAAGAACTAATAAGTAAACGCGGTTCTATCAGAGGACGCGTAACGAAATTTAAATTAAGTCTCGATAGCTTAGCGTCATCAGAATCTATTTCAGATCTAGAAATAAGTAAACTCGCATTGAAGCTATCCAAAATTGAGGCGCTATTCATTGATTTCGATGAGGTGCAGAACTTAATAGAAATTCACAACGCGGACAATCAAAGTAGCGAACTAGTTACTAGAGATTTAATTGAAAACGATTTTTACCATTGTATTGCCCAAGTTCAAGGTTTAATTAAAAAACATTCAAACATCCAAAATGATGAGAATAAATCTCAAAATAATTCTTCCATGGCAACGTGTCACCATAACGATCACAGTTGTAATGCGTTAGGATTTAAATTACCAGTGATTAAAATTCCAAATTTCGATGGTACGTATTTCAAGTGGCTCGAATTTAAAGAAACGTTTCTTTCACTGGTTCATAATAACAACAAAATCGAAAGTATTCACAAATATCATTATTTACAATCATATCTCGAAGGAGAAGCAGCTCGGGTTATCGCAAATTTGGAAGTTTCTCAGGGTAATTATTCCGAAGCATGGAAGCTTTTATGTGAGCGTTACGATAATAAACGTCAATTGATAAATAACCACCTTAAATCTTTGTTCAACATTAATTCCGTTCAAGAAAATGACAAATCTTTAAGATATATTATTGATCACGTAACTAAAAACTTACGCGCACTTAATTCATTAGGGCTTCCTACGGACAAATGGGATGTTTTGATTATATATTTCATTGCAGGGAAATTAAATTCTAGTACATATTTTAAGTGGGAGGAACATGTTAATTGTTTGAGTGACATACCTTCACTTAATGATTTTTTCAGATTTCTTAAAAGTCGTGCTGATGTATTAGAGACCGTTTATCGCCATAAACATGACCATCAAGACAATAAACCAAAACAGACATCTAATAATCCAAACAAACATAACAGTTCTAAGTCTTTAGTGGCTATACCTAACGATGGCAACACTTCTAAAATACCGGAATGTTTATTTTGCAAGAATAGTCACCGCTTATATGAGTGTCCCTCATTTAAATCGAGCTCATTAGAGGATAGGTTAGCCTTCGTTTCTTCCAACAAATTATGTGAAAATTGTCTGAGATCTGGTCACATAGCTAAACGTTGTCGTCTTTCAGCTACATGTCGTCATTGCAAATTGCGTCATAATTCTATTCTTCATAAATCAGAAGAAATCCAAAATTCTAATTCAGTTAATTCCATTACTACGAGTATGTCCTCAACATGCTCTTCTGAAGTACTTTTGTGTACTGCTCGAGTAAAGGTTACCAACCCAGCCACCAACGAAACTATGACAGTGCGAGCTTTGCTCGACAGCGGGAGTCAGTCGACAATCATCACACAGGCCGTAAAGCGCCATCTAAACCTGATTCCTCAGCCATCAGACACTACCATAGTAGGCATTGGTAACACAAAATTAAATATTAACACAGAGCGCTGTATTCTACGCATTCATTCTGAAACAAGTTCCTTCAATGTGACGGTTTCATGTTTAGTATTGCCGCAAATTACCGGCAACTTACCTAAATCACATTTTGATTTAAACAGGTTAAACATTCAAGGTTTTCAATTAGCTGATCCCACTTTAAATGAACCATCACCAATCAATATTTTGATCGGAGCGGACTTATTTTGGGACATTATTAGTGCCCAGCAGCATTCGTTAGGAAATGGTTATCCTAAGCTTCAGGCGTCAAAGTTCGGATGGCTCGTTACGGGTTCACTCCCTTGTTTTAACGAAAACCAAATTAACTCAGTCATGTGCAATTTTGTCTCAAATGATGACAGTTCTAGTAATATACATGATGAGTTATCTAAATTCTGGGAACTTGAGAACTTTCCTCAGAAAAGGCCCCCGAGTAGTGAAGAAAAATTGTGTGAGCAACATTATCTCGCCAACACTACTCGCACTAGTAATGGTCAATTCTGTGTAGGGTTCTACATATATATACTGTCAATTCATAAACGAATACGAAGCATTAGGTCACCTATCTGAATCTCCGGAGTCTAGGCCGTTAAATGCTTATTTCTTGCCCCATCACCCAGTGATACGGGAACAAAGCGAGTCGACTAAGTTACGCGTTGTTTTTGACGCCTCAGCTCGCACGTCCTCTGGTGTTTCTGTAAACAACTTACAAATGGTGGGACCAGTAGTGCAAGAACCTTTGTTTAATATATTAGTTCGTTTCAGACAGCATAAGTATGTCGTGACAGGAGACATAGAGAAAATGTTTCGCTCAGTGCTGCTCAAAGAATCTGATCGCAATCTGCAACTGATACTGTGGCGTGATAGTGAGGACAAACCTTTAAGGACGCTTCGCTTAAACACGGTTACTTACGGGTTCGCTAGTGCTTCCTTTCTTACCACTCGTTCTCTCTGGCAGATAGGCGAAGAGTGTTCAGATGAGAAGATCAAAGTCATAATTCAAAATGATCTATATTGTGATGATCTACTTACCGGTGCTAGCACTGAAGAGGAGTTGCGTCACATCCGTCTTTCAGTCTCTTCCGAATTAGCAAAGGGATGTTTCCATCTGCGTAAATATCGTTCAAACTTACCTGAGTTACTCGCAGACTCCGTTAACCTGGAAAGTGGTAATCTCATGATTAGTAATGCTACTTGTACGCTAGGTGTAGGTTGGACGCCATCATCGGATGAACTTCACTTTCAGCATGATATTTCAGCTTCTGAAAATGTCACAAAGAGAACTATACTTTCCTCAACATTTAAAATATTTGATCCTCTTGGTCTTCTGTCTATTTTTACAATCAAACCTAAAATAATACTACAAGAATTGTGGAGTCACAAAACAGATTGGGATGAACCTGTTCCGCCCGAAATAAGGTCCTCATGGATAAAGTTTGCTACTAAATCTTCATGTTTATCTTCTTTGAGGATTCCTAGATGCGTTTTAATCGATAATACTTCTTCAGTACAAATACATTGTTTTTGTGACGCGTCGCAACGTGCCTACGGCAGCTGTATATATTTGAGATCTATTTCCACTAGCGGCACTATACGAGTTAGCCTGGTATGTGCAAAATCACGGGTTGCACCTATTAAACCCACGACGATACCTCGGCTCGAACTCTGTGCCGCCCTATTAGGAGCTCAACTAACTGCTACTGTTTTAGCCGCTTTGCGTTGCCCTATTGAACGTCAAGTGTACTGGACGGACTCTAAAGTTGTATTAGGTTGGCTCAACTCTAATAAGACTAAAACATTTGTTGCCCACAGAGTAGACGCTATAAATGAGCTAACAAATCCCACAGACTGGCGTTATGTTCCTACTTCTATCAATCCGGCCGATTTAGTTTCGCGTGGCGTCGATCCAGACCAGGAAGATCTCACTATATGGTGGAACGGTCCATCATTTCTTTTAGAATCCGAAGATTCCTGGCCCGCCTATACTGCGGACGCTATAGAATTGCCAGAGCTTAAAACCCACCATACTTTGGGGGGAGAGGAGCCACTTTCCATGCCAGATTTGTCTGTAGTCTTAGCTAAATATTCTAATTTAAGTACTCTTACTCGGGTTCTAGCCAGAATTTTAAGGTTCGTCAATAATTGTAAACTACGCCAAAAATCGGACAGATTACGAGGTCCACTACGAGTTTCTGAGTTAGAAAACGCTCACAATGTCTCTATAAAGCTAGCCCAAAAAGATTCCTTTCCTATAGAAATAGGACAACTACAAAAAGGTAAATCTTTAAATTCTAAAGCCTCGCTCTCCTCTCTTAATCCATTTTTAGATGAAAATGGAATTCTAAGAGTCGGAGGGCGCATCGAATCATCCTGTTATCAGTTTGACAAACGGCATCCTATTTTGTTGCATTCCAGTCACTACCTAACAAAGCTCATGTTCAAACAAGAGCACTGTCGCTTGTTGCACGCCGGTCCTCAGCATCTCCTGGCATCTATAAGGGAACGCTATTGGCCTGTAGGAGGCAGGACTCTGGCTAGACGTGTAGCGCGCGAGTGCGTAACCTGTCGCCGTTTCAATGCTCGTACCATGGATAATATTATGGGAAACTTACCTGCAGATCGGGTCGAGGTTGATTTCCCTTTCTCCACGATAGGTACCGACTTTGCGGGCCCATTTCTTATTACGGACCGCAAGGGACGAGGTTGTAAAATTACTAAAAGTTACCTGTGTATTTTTGTTTGCTTTCGATACAAATGCGTCCATTTAGAGTTAGTTAGTGACTTGACAATGGATGCATTTTTACTGACACTAAAAAGGTTTATAGCTCGTAGGGGTAAACCAAAAGTAATCTACTGCGACAATGGTAGAAATTTTGTTGCAGCAGCCAAGGACATAAATTCGTTTCTAAAGTCCAATAGTGACTCTATTGTTGACTCTGCATCTCGTGAAGGCATTGAATTCCGCTTCTCACCAGCATACGCTCCTCACTTTGGTGGTCTATGGGAAGCCGGGGTCAAGTCTGCGAAGTTCCACTTATACAGAGTACTTAAAAATATTCACTTGACGTTCGAGGAGCTGAGTTCGTTGTTTGCTCAGATCGAGGCAATACTTAATAGCCGACCTTTATGTCCATTAAGTCCTTCCCCACAAGACCTATCTCCACTCACCCCGGGCCACTTTATAATTGGTAGGCCGCTGACGTATTTACCATCGCCTTACCTGCTGGACTATAGCACGAACCGTCTTGATCGTTTTCAGCGATTGGAGCAAGCTCGACAACATTTTTGGAAGCGGTGGTCAACAGAATACGTCACGGAGCTTCAGCAGCGCACGAAGTGGAAGGTGCGGTGCCGAGAATTGAAAATAGACGACCTAGTCCTAATCAAGGATGATAGGGCTCCTCCATTGTGCTGGCGCCTTGGAAGAGTCTCGAAGCTATTTCCCGGCACTGACGGCGTACCTCGAGTTGCCGACGTATCTACTTCACAAGGCATCGTAAGGAGAGCCATCAACAGATTGTGTCTGCTACCTTCAACAAATCACTACATCGACCAATGATCCTGAAAGCTTCATTCAATAGCTTTCAATGCCCCCGAGGATGTCTACGACACATTCGCTCAATTCAAACAGATCGTTCATTCAATCAAAATATTGTACATTCATTCGCACGAAGTCAGCCATCTTATCATTGTTCCTTCTGCTATAAAAATTATAAATTGTTAAACTGTTAAAAAGTCCATAAAACCATATTTCCAAAATTTATTTGTTTAATTTATCATAAACACGTATAAGTTTCATCTAATATGGAAATAATAACGAATAGCATTTAAATGTCATATAGTCTATTTATAGTTAACGTTATTGTTATCACTGTAATATAATATGCAATTATATTTTTATATCTTCAATAAAATCAAAGTTTGAAAAAAACCATTACGACATTATCCTCCAATAAAAGGGTAATCAAGAGTACAACATTACTTCTAGTATATGCAAAACACGAATCTACGCACAAAATTTTATAAATGTATCATGAAAAATCACAAAGTTATAAGCTTGATAAATCAGAAAAATACATAGTCCCCGGGCCATCCAGGTGACTGAAGGCGTTTTGCACTTACACTACTGTTTGCTGGCTCTTAATGCCCGCTTTGGCATGCTGTAAACTGTGTTGTACTGTACTTAGTTATTGATGATATTATATATTTATGGTTATTGATATGTGTATTTATATTGTATAATATTATTTATAGTTATGTATCTGGAGCTGGGGGGCCGTTTGCTTGGGCGGCATTTTTGGCGGCGGGGGGTTGTATGTGTGTTGAAGGTTGGGAGAACCCTGATGTTTGATGCGTTTATGACTCGTTGTTGCTTGGGTACCGCTTCGGGCTGATGGCCTCTCAGCCATGAAATTTTGACGGGATTTACTGTAATAGCTTAAGTGCTCTGGAGTGACGCCACTTGCACGTGGAGTTGCCCAGCAGCAAACAATGTAGAACTATTAAACAAGAGCACGGACGTCATGTCTGTGGTTTAAATGTGAGGCAGGAGTGTGGTTTTAGTCAGTAGGAGTCTGACACTGCCCAGACTGGCTCGTTTGTGAGGCAGCCTGGCCGTCCATGAGGATTTCCCACTACTGCCGGAAAAAAAAAAAAAACCTGTGTTGTACTTAGTGTCGGATGGTGTCCAACTTTTAACCTTTTTAAATATTTTTGTGAAAACATTATGAAATGCTGTAAAAATTATTGGAATCTAAGTTACTGATTCTGAACAAACAATATTCAGTTTTCGCATATACTAAAATTAATCATCAGCATCATCATCATCGGCCTTATAATGTTCCCACTGTTGGGACTCAGGCCTCCTCTTTAGGAGAGGGGACTTAAACTAATGTCGTAACGTGTCACATCACCCCGTGCGAAAAAATGCAGCACACGTAACTTAAATGGGCTATATCTTTGTAATTTTTGGTTTAATTTACAAATAAAAAAATACGTGTCCCTTATTTTTGAATAATCTAAAAGACGGACTAATTACATTTTTTCCGGCAACTAGCCAATTTAGGTGTCTTCAAGGGATGCGTGAATAGGCTCATATTAAACAAGTGCGCTTGGTTATCAACGATTGCATCACTGCACAGGTGAGACCGCAGTCAAGTACTGGTTAATATCAAATAGTTTGGCGTGATGTAATTTAGGAGTTTCACCATTTTTCAGTGAGAGAGACACATGGTGAAAGTATGACGAAAAAGCAGTATCTTAGAAATATATTTTGTTGTGTGTAATAGAAACGCAAACGTCAACATATCCACAGCAAAAGTGCAACTGTGGGCCTATTTAAAATTGTTTTAAATATTATTATTATTATTCCATTCATTTATTATTATATACATATTTATCATATTTTTAAATATTTCTTCAAAAATAATATAAAAAAGAACTTAAAAAAACATTTAAAAATATAAAAAATAGTAGCCCACCGGCATCGGGAACAGGGTCCAAGCTGCGTCGTAGGCACAGCAGGACGCAGCAGCATATTTGGTCCAGTCAGTGCGGTACCGCACATGTTACGGGAACAGGGCTTCTTTCTCTTCTTCTTTTCCACTCTAGTGAAACCCTCTTCATCAACTTGGCCCGTTTTTGGCAAGGAGCCACGGACCGCTTACGACATGAAGGTGACAAAAATAGATTTTTTTTGCATATTTTTAGCTGGACAAACTTTATAGTTTGATAGCGATAAACACTTTTTATACAATCACTTCGGTAGCATCATAAAACAGTAAAAATTTGAATGGCTTTGCTCCCGCGCTGGGCCCGCGTGGTGGATTACGGCCCTTTCCGTCTCCTAGAGAGGAGGTTTGAGTCTTAATAGTGGGAATATGATAAGGCCGACTAAACTATGTGTATATATTTTGTTATTTACTTTTTAACAAAATCAACTGTTTTTTTATACAATTTTGTAAAAAAAAATTTATTTGCTCTGTTAGGAATTTTCGACAACGCCAGACCGACATGGCGACTCAGTCCCTGCATGAATTTTTTCTGATGAAAACTCCGAAAGACCACGTAACACAAATTCCTTTAATACCACTTAACATAGAAAAGTAAATACCAGTCGCCGCCAAACCGGAACGTTGCAGGTTGTGTTGCAATGAGCCAGTAATCCCAACAGCCCTGCAATAGAAACCTGCCGTGCGTTTACTTCACATAGGTGTATATATTTCATTCTAGCTTCTACCAGTGGCTTTTCCTGCGAGAAAGTAGAATATTAAGCCAAGGAAACATTTGCACCGGATTCGTGCGGAAAAAACGCCTGGGTGTTTTTTTTTTATTGATAGGCTTGCGTTTGACCACCATCTCACCGGATGGTACGCGATGATGAGTAAGCTATTCAATCTTGATTTGAAGACCCCTAAGTTGTAGCTATCAGGAAACACAGACTCCGGCAGGGAATTCCACTTCTTGGCTGTACGCATGATAAATGTGTTTCCAAAACGCTTTGTGGGTATGGGTGGGATGTCTACCATGTACCGATGGCGCAACGCTGTACGTCGCTGTGTGTCACCATTGTGTGGACCGCCTGGAGGACAGTATAGAGCATAAATGGTAGAGGTGTGCTCCACCTGGGTAGAACACTACCGTGTCCTAGTAGTGATGCCCGGCGGCAGCGATCTCTCGCGCCGGGCCTTGGTACAGGCCATGATCCGGAACGAAGCGGAGTGGTAGACGGTCGCCTCCTTCTGCGAAGAGTAATGTTAGCAAAGGAGGCCACACATACACACGCAAGTGAGCGACCCTTACGCCCCTGCTGCCGGGATCCTGGTTGCATGTCATTTGCAAGCCCACGCCTATGATGGCTGGAAATCGGGGTCGGGATCTCTGCTGCGGCATGAGAACGTCCGTTCCCTCACGCGTTCGACCGTTTCCTTCGTTAGCAATACTGTTTTCACGTGCAAAGAGTTAATAAAGACATTTAAATAATGATCACTCTTATGAGTAAAAACCATCTCGTTTCCGATTTCCCATTCCAAGTGTTAATTAAAAAACATTACCTGATCATTTTCAGCATGAAATCGGAAAACCCGCACCAGTTCATTAATGAAACATGTCAAAGCATGAATTTATCTTTGCAGAAGATGTTATTTTTAAAATGGTTATTTTTTCACAACTATAAAAGTTGGATTTTCTAAATCCCTTAAAATCCAAAAAATTCATGTTTCTAATCCCAGTACTTTTAACTACGCGTTGATATAATAGTAAAGAGGTGACCAAACGGTTGCAAATCAACGTCCCAACTAAGATGACCTTGCTAGTTTCAATCCGTGTAGACAGCAGTTGTAATCCATGACCTTCAACGCCCTTGATTGGGAGGCGCGTTTTCCCAACCGCGCCGAACGTGTTGACGCGTGGTTTATATCCATTTAGCCGCAACACAAACCAAACACACAAACCAAGGTCACCTTGGCTGAAATGCTAGTTTGCAATCAATTTTGGTCACCCCTTAAATCAGTTTCTCCTTTAATACACCGCTAAATTTTAATCGTTTTAGTCGGCGTTGCGTACAAACTACCTACAGGTCATTAAACTCGTTCAGATGACGTTTTCTCAAAGAAATTAATTTCGTACATGCGTAAACTAATACGAGTTTTGAAAAAAAGGTAATTTATTTTTTAATTTTATCTTTACAAATCGATAGTGTTTCATGTACCGGATCGACCCTCCACGGGATTAAAACGATTAAAATATAACGGTGTATATCTTACTTATGTCTCTGTGTCCCCTAAATGGGGCAGAGGCCGTCCACAGTGCACCGCTTTCCCGTTCGGTCTTGAGCTTCGCGTTTCATTTCGATCTAGGTCTTCCCAATGTTCTTCGCCTCTGAGATGACCGTTCGTCGCCAGGTCTGCTTAGAGCGACCACGTTTACGCTTTCCTTGAGGGTTCCAATCTAGGGCTTGCCTTGGTAAATGTTTTTTTTTTTTTTTTTCGATGGGAAAAATCATCTTATGACAACCCCCGCTCTTGGGCAGAGCGGGAGATAGTGTCAGACTCTTACTGACTAAAAAACCCATCCCGTTCCTACAAGCCTTCATACCGGGGCTCGAGCGCCCTTTCGGATAACCCTGGCCCCAGTAGGCTTCGACCCGGCTGGGCCCCTGCTGTTGCTGACAACTCCTTGAGGCGCGCGGGAACAGCGCGCGCCGTCGACGACTTGGGTTTGGTCCGGACGGTTACCGGACGGCCGGACAGCGAGTTACCCATTGCTCACTGTCCGCAAGCCCGCGCCTACGGTGGCTGGAAATCGGGATCGGAATCCCGGCGGCGGCGGCGAGAGCGCCGTTGCCTGATGCGGTCGGCCTCCTCCTTAGCGAGCATTACTGCTTCCAGGATCCCTTCGGAGCGTGTAGCCGATGCAGTTTTTTTTTATATGTAGGTGTATAATTTATTTTGACGCTTTTATTACTCATGTCAGGGACAATGCGTACATTAAACTTTTGCAACCAGGGTAATGTGTTACTATAAATAAACAAAAAAAAATTAGGAAGGTGAGTATTGAGTAAGAAATACTGCGTAAGGATATTTTGAAATAAGTTATTATTAGACACATGACTTGTACCTAATTAGATTTTTTTATTATAACTTAAATGCTAATGAAACACTGTACAAAGGCGGACTTTATGCCTTAGGCATTTTTTACGTTACCCTGTGTTCAAAGACATAATTGGTAGGTGCAACTTAATAGAAGACAAATGGAAAGGAAATAAATACAATAATGATTTTTCCGAATCGATTTTTTTTGTGACGTAACAACAAATTTACTGTTTTCAGATTTATTCCTATACTAGCTGTCAGCCCGCGACTTCGTCCGCGTTGACTTCAGTTATCGCAATCTAAACGTGTTTTCCCGTAGGAATAAGATGTTTTTCCGGGATAAAAAGTAGCCTATGTTCTTTTCCATGTCAAAGGCTATATGCATGCCAAATTTCATCCAAATCCGTTCTGCCGTTTTTGCGTGATTAAGTAACAAACATCCAAACATCCACACTTTTACATTTATAATATTAGTTAGGATATCTTTGCTTTAAACCTTGCCTTGTGCCAAATTTCCGGAGTGAGCGCATTTCATTGACAGATCCGACAGATCTACTGAATAATAAAGAAAGGGAAGGACCCCGAGTGTCGTGAGGAACATCGTAGAAGACGATTATTTGTGAGTCTAAGATTTTTAATGTGCTCAGAGCAAATTGAAGCAAGGAGCTTATTCAGAAAAGAATAGGTACTGGGTTGTCATGCAACGCTGTCCAACAATATATCCCGCGTCACGTTTTATTTTATTAATAAGGCACACCAATAATTTGTTCACAAAATAAAATTCTAGACTGAGTATTCCGAGTATGGTTCTGTGTAAACAAATCAATTAAAGGCATGCACATCATTCAGTGTGCAGCAGTGGTGGCCGAGTGGTATCGACCCCAACTTACGAGGTCGCGAGTTCAAACCCAGCCAGGCGCATTACTTTGTGTAATTTATTTCATCACTACTGCTCCCGAAACGGTGGAGGAAAACATCGTGAGGAAACCGGCATGTCCTGACATCCACCAACCCGCACTGGGCTCGCGTGGTGGATTAAGGCCCATTCCCTCTCCCTAGAGAGGAGGCCTAAGTCCCAACAGTGGGAACATTATAAGGCCGACTATGCTATGCTATACATCATCACAGTGGTTCATTAAAATTACAAAATCACATACTTTACGTAATGTCATGTAAATGTATTCTAAAATATTGAGGGCACGTTGCGGGATACTGGACAACGTTGTAGCGTCATGAAGACTGAGCGTTGCGTGTCAAGTTGGGAGACATTTTGTCCCCTACACATTGTGACATTGTGGGCTTATGTCCAACAGTGGACGTGTTGAGGCTGTAATGATGATGACGATGATGGGTCGTGTTCGGGGCATTTTGTCTCGTCATGCATCTGAGGCTTTAAACATTTGAATCGCTTAGCCATTTTTTTTTTGACAGGCCTGTTGGTCTAGTGGTTAGTGACCCTGACAGCTATGCCGGAGGTCGTGGGTTCGATTCCCACCCAGAACAAATGTTTGTGTGATGAGCATAATCATTTGTTCTGTGTCTGAGTGTAATTTATCTATGATATATGTATTTAAAATATATAAGTATGTTTATCAGTTGTCTAGTACCCATAACACAAGCTCTGCTTAGCTTGGGACTAGACGGCGTTGTGTGATAGTTGTGGAATATTATTATTATTTTTATGAATAAGACTGGAAGTGACTAGCTACATTTTCCAGCCAAATATTTCTAACAAAAAATAATGATCTTATTGGAAACTCAAGTTCACGAATAATACAAATAATTGGCACATCCATACAGACAGGTTCCTCGCTTGAATAACTGTTGCAAAGGAAGGTTATTATTACGAAAATATAGTAATTACATATACATTGTTACTAGAAATGATATGAAGTAACTGTAAGGTAATTTAGATATTTCATTATTTTTACAAAGTAACAATACTAACGCCTCTAAGGGCCGATTTCTGATTAAGATCGTGGCAAACTCTACTTGAACGCCTTTTGACGGGTTTTTAGTCTATAATTAGAGAAAATCCCGGGAATCTTTAAGTCAAGAGTGAATAAGTTACTTCTAGGTAAGCACGCTCCATCGTCGACCGCATCGTCGCTTTCCATCAGGTGAGATAGCGGTCAAGCGCAAACCGATCAACAATAAAAAAAAAACATTCAACTTCAAATACTTAAATCAGAAATAGGGGTTAGTCTTTATGGAAACTGCTTCGTTGGCTAAGCATGGGATCTAGGCTTGAAAAACCAAATAGTTGTTATTGGATTTTTCAATGAAGTCAACAGATTTTTTTTATTGGAGGACGTCAACTTGGGGGGCAGAATAGTGTTAGGTACTTGCACCATGAACGCCTTCAAATTGGCATTATGGTGTGATTTCAAGGCGCACGTACTCCACAATGTCTTGCACCCTTGCGGTGTGATGCAAGCGGGAGAAGTACATACACGGAAGTGTTTGGCTGAGCAGCTCGCAGACTCACGGTAGGAGTTGCAAGTGCTATGCCGCAGCGATTCTTATTGGTTTGCGTTCGACACTTCCTCTTTTGCATCATAACGAAACCATCACTATTTTTAACCTGGTTCTTTGCCTTGTCAGGCACAGGTTTCGGATTAGGAGCTCCAGGGTGAAGCTTGCAAAATCTGTACTGATCGAATTCGCTGGAGGTACAAGACCAGGCAGCGAGACGGGGCTAAGGACTCGTGCGGCGCTGCATAGAGGAACCACGGTGTTCGGCACAGAGTTGCGGGGCGCATGAGCGGTGCACTCTGCAATCTGACCAGTGCACCGGCAACGTAAAATATCGAGGCCGGCTCCATGACGCTTGTTTTCGTTAGATGCATCGCCTCATGACCTAGTTGCATCTGCATTATTGCGGAATTCATTAAAGTCCTTAAGCAAATCGGCGACGGTTTTCTGAGATGCATCTAATTTTGCTAGCACACCCGCAAGACTGGCTCTTAGAAAGACAATGCCTTTCAAAAGGCTTGTTGCATCGACGTACTCGAAAGTGACTGGAGGGAGCTTCCTTTGCCACAAACGTTGGCGCGTCGTCAGGGTCGGTCTCCTTGAACAGTGTGATAATATCCTGCCTGGCTTTTCTTAGTCCCGTCGGGACGCTGGGATGGCATCTGATCGCGCTTATTCAGCACGCCGAATAGCAACAGCTTCGCAGCAGCTATGTCCTCCTCGTTGAAGTTCGTTCTACAGATTTGGATTGCGGACATCTGGTTCATTACATCCAGTTTCTGCTGTAAGAACGCCAACAGCTCATTTGCCACCGGATTGTCTGTCATGATCAGTACTTACGAGCGACAGATTGCGCTAATTGGTGTAAATAAAACGTAAATAACACGTCGCCGAGACCGATAATTATCTTCTTAGTTGTCCTAATCTTTTCCCAACTAGCTCGGGGTCGGCGTCCAGTTTAACTGGATGCAACTGAATATCTGAGGACTATTTTAGTGAATGTATGTAGTTAATGTTCCCACTGCTGGGACTCAGGTCTCCTTTCTAGGAGAGAGAATGAGCCGTAATGCATCACGCGAACCCAGTGCGGGTTGGTGAATGTCTCATCTGTTCGAATTTTTGGTTCTAGGACATGCCGGTTTCCTCACAATGTTCTCCTTCACCGTTTTGAGAGCAGTGGTAATGAAATAAATTACACAAAGTAATGCACCTGCAGGGTTTGAACCCACGATTTATAACTCGTAAGTCGGAGCCATGTCCACTCAGCCACCACTGCTCTCATAGAAAAACTTAGGAAAATACAATAATGTATTCGTAAATGTTAGGCAGGTGTCATAACCCGTAGGGCATCACGACACTGATGACGTCACAATACCATCAAAATAATAATAAGTACCTTTGTAATTTATCATAGGTTTATCTATTCTTCAATCTACCTTGACACCCTTATCCACGTTTTACAACACCTTCAAGAAAATTCGACTTATTTGCTGAAACCACACCTTTATACGCTCATACATGAATAATTTAATGATTTCAATACAATTTACTGAACTTTGCGATAGCCCCCTTCTTAAAAGGCATTGCGAAAATATTGGGTAGCCGGCGTTTGTGCGGCGTTAACGACAGTTGTACTAAGTGCATAGAAGCGATGTGGTGGTTCTTAGTGTTCTGTGTTGTTGGGGCGCTTGGACAAAATGTTACCGAGAGAGGTAAATAACACAAGTTTTTTTTTAGAAAGTTGATCTAGGTTTAAGTCAAGCGAACGCCGGCGTTCCCTCTTATTGTCTTTCTATTGTGTCTCTAATTATGGAAATCGAAAGGTTCAATTAAGATTTTTCTTTTTTATTTTTAATAGATGGTTAACAGTGGGATAATACGGGCTAAATACCTTTTTTTTTCTGCAAATTAAATCGAATCACCACCATCTTTTAGAGCAGACGGCGTAGTCAAGAAATTAAGAATCTTTTTTATCTATTTTTATTTTTACAAAGAGGTGAAGTTTTTTTTTTTTTGTTTGTAGTAGGTAATCTCTGGAATTACTAGTCCGATTGGTAATTTTTTTTCACCGATATAAGGTTGCTTTAATCCTGAGTGACACAGGCTATATTTTATTTACGCGGGCGAAGCCGCGAGCAAACGCTAGTTATTAATAGATGGCTAATAGTGGGATAATACAGGCTAAATACAATTTTTTTTTTTTCTGCAAATTAAATTGAATTAATTTTTTTTTTTTTTTAGTAATTAGTAGGTATTGCTTGTCGGTTTTTGTATGACCCATATCTCTAGCGAACAATATAAAGATAACTCCTCCGAAATGGCTTCACCGATTTTTATGACTTTTTTTTTGTGTACTTATATTTAAAGTTGTCAAAAAATATACCTGTATAAATTTTGACATTTCTATTTTGACTACCTAGAGGCTTGTCCGGTGTTGTGTAGCTGTATACCTAATACTAAAATATATACTACTACACCGGAACCTTAATTATTATTGTATTGTTTCTTTCAGTTTGTTCTAAGTTACATTTCAAACTTTTTTTCAAATGTCAAAAGGGCCTTTAATTTTTTAACGAGTTTAAATGAATCTGAAAATAGGTCCTCAAGCATTTTTTACCATCCTACCTCTACCGCTCAATTTTTTCTATACTAATATTATAAAGAGGTAAAGTTTTGTTTTGTTTGTAGATGGTAATCTCTGAAAGTAATGGTCCGATTGCGAAAATTTTTTCACCGATAGAAAGCTGCTTTATTTCTGAGTGACATAGGCTATATTTTATGTATGCGGGCGAAGTCGCGAGAAAAACCCAGAACTTATGGCAGAACAACGTTTTTCGAGTAGTTATATTCTTTTTCCACTTTTTTGTGTGGACCACGCATTATTCGGCTGGATTAAAATAGTGCAATCATTGAATTGAGAAAAAAAAAAAACGTGTATCGGCTGAAATGATGATGATGATGATGAAGATCATTGAATTATGTATATCAATGAGTGCAATAGACTTTTTTATGATCCGTTTATCTGGCAGATATAGTTTTATTTATCTATAAGTATAAGTGAGCGCCATCACTACAATAATCTTACTGCTTAAAAAAAAAACATAATTTTACATTAAACATAAATTTACAGTATAATCAGATCAACACAATAAAAATTAGCTTCAAACAATGTCTTTTTTGGAAACTAACAATTATTTTCTTCCGCTCTGGGTAAAGTATTAGGAAGAGTTGGCTTTAGCTGGTTAAAAACCACCTGTAATAACTACAGTAGCCCTTTTCCGAGGTAGGCAATCATCTAATATAATATATAATAATATAATATTCCACAACTATCACACAACGCCGTCTAGTCTCAAGCTAAGCAGAGCTTGTGTAATGAGTACTAGACAACTGATAAACATACTTATATGTTTCTAAATACATATTATAGATAAATATACATCCAGACACAGAACAAATGATCATGCTCATCACACAAACATTTGTCCTGGGTGGAAATCGAACCCACGACCTCCGGCATAGCAGCCAGGGCCACTAACCACTACACCAACAGGCCATTCAGTATGACTATTCCCTCAGTATGGTAGAGCGATAGGGAGAGTCCAACCTGACTAAAACCCACACATGCTCGTTCAGTTGCCCTTTGCATTCTAGAACCACGGTAACTCTTCCAAACAATCCACTGCCCAATGTGTAGGTACTTAGTTTCATTGTCTTATTTGTTCGGTTTAATAATAGTAATTGTAGCCATTGTTACTAATTTAATTGTGATCATTTCGTGTAACGTGTGACCAATAATGTCATTTCATACTCTTTTTAATTCCCAGTAAGTCCAATCAATACACCGCTAAATTTTAATCGTTTTAATCCCGTGGATCGTTTTAAGCGAGTTCAATGTCCTGTAGTTAATAGTCGGCGTTGCGTACAAACTACCTACAGGTCATTGAACTCGCTCAGCTGACGTTTTCTTAAAGAAATTAATTTCGTACATGCGTAAATTAATACGGGTTTTGAAAAAAGGTACTTTATTTTTTAATTTTATCTTTACAAATTGATAGTGTTTCATGTACCGGATCGACCCTCCACGGGTTTAAAACAATTAAAATTTAACGGTGTATAACTATCAAATTCTTAAATTTATGAATCATATCGGTTAACTTAGATTCACCTATAGTACATAATTGTACAATATTATTTTTAGTACATGCGAAATCTGTACATAGTCTATTCAGAATCAGTAACTGAATGGATTCCAATAGTTTTTATACCATGATAAATTTTTCCCAAAAATATTGTTAAAAAGATCGCAAGTTAGACACCACCACTAAGTACAACACGGGTCACGGCAGGTCATAGCGGGCATTAGGAGCCAGCAAACAGCTGGGTGCAAGTGCAAAACAACCCCTCAGTCGCCTGGATGGCCCGGTGACCTTTTATTTTTTTATGTATGTAAAACACCCTTACGTGAAATATGACAGCGTAAATATGTAATGTTATTTGTTTATTTACATTTCATCGATGACTGGCTACGTCATAAAAGTAAATTAATATTATGATTGATGATAGAATCTGTCTAAAAAGTCAATCGACTTGGGTAATTGTTAGAGTAAAAAAACTTTTTACAAAAAAAAAAATAACCGACTTCATTAAAAAAAAACACTAAAACCATCAAAATAATTTTAATTTTGGAAGTTGGTGTTTCTCGATATTGTTTGTTCCTTATTTAACACCGACTTCCAATATTGCGTTTTAGAGCGCAGTGTGGTGTTCCGAAATATAGTAGGTAAAGGATACGGACAGAGCCCCATTTTTTTTTGTACTAATCATAAAATAGAGGTGGGTATACTGTATAGTTTGTTTGTTCCTTAAGTTAAGAATACAGTTCGTAAACAACTATAATATGATACGATTGTCGTAAATACAAAAAATACTCAAGTACATAATTCCGCCTAATTTCGCCTAGCCCGTTCCATCATCGGACTACCAGACGTACGGCGATGCGCCACCGGTACATGGTGGATATCTTATCTATACGCACAAAACGTTTTGGAAACACAATCATTGTGCGTGCAGCTAGGGAGTGGAATTCCCTGCCAGAGTCTGTGTTTCCTGATAGCTACAACCCGGGAATCTTTAAGTCGAGAGTGAATAGGTTTCTTCTAGGTAAGCGCGATCCATCAGCGACCGCATCATCGCTTTCCTTCAGGTTAGATAGCGGACAAGCGCGAACCTATCAACAATAAAAAAGTATCAAAACGTTTTTTTACTTCTATGTCAAAGTCAAGTCAAAGTCAAAGCATTTATTTTAAATAGACCATTTGCAGGCACTTTTGAATAGTCAAATGTCGGTCAGTCCAAGAAAAGTAAAGCTAAATTGCACGTTCCACTGCGTAGATCTTTATGGAGAAGAACGTGCAAGAAACTCCATGGACACTCTTTTAAATCATGTTATGTGTTACATATAATGCTTGGTTACATATTACTTGTTGCTTCTATCATGTGAGCACAATGTAGATAATGAAATGAAAATGTGAAATAATTAAAAGATAGAAACTGAATTAAGCCACTGGCAGCTAAGAGATGACCAGTCCCGTCTGACGGCACCCGTTCACGAGCATGACGCGTGCATCAGCCCCACTCAGCTCAACCATTTTGAAGGGAACTGAATGACCCAATAACACGTGCCACCAACAGCGAGACATTTGAGTGAGCATGACAAACTCTCAACTGCCATGCTCGTAATGTCAAAAAATAAATAAGTTGTAACCTAATAAAAATGCTCCATGCTTCACATTCACAAATTTGAAAAAAGTGCTTCTACATTATACAATGCTATTGTGTCTTTCAAATTACAAAAAAAAAAAAAATTTTAGTTTCCAACTAATCAACTAATTAGTACGCCCTAGTGGTAGTGGAGCTAGACCAGCATTGAGCCAAGCATTTTTATGCTTGCCTGCATAGTGTGCGTTTAATACAAGATTTAAATTTCGTTTCATTGAGTCCTAATATTTGGGGAAGTATTTTATTATAACATTTCAAACAGTACTCCATGAAAGATGAGGCCACTTTAGCCAGTCAGTCAGTTATACAATAAAGTTTCTTTTGACATCATTTTTCAGATCTATCGTTAGATCGACTCAATCTGTAACTACATGTCAAAGCAAATGTCAATGCATTAATATTTATAATAATTAGATCAGTGCACTCGTTAAAACAATATGTCCTTACGTTCTCCGTTTATTACGAAAATACAACTTTCTAAGTTTGGAACCCAGACAATTACTATCTATATGCAATAGAAATATGTATTTGTTGCGTGCGGTAGTCGAACCTGTGACTCACAGCGCCGCAGCTAATCACTCAACCATTGCACCAACCGTGCCGTTTAATAATATAATATTCCATCCGCGAACGCGAACTAGTCCCAAGTTAAGCAGAGTTTGTGTTATAAGTACCAACAACAACTAAACAACTGAAAAACATACTTAAATATTTCTAATTACATTCTTATTAGAGATAAATAATTACATCCAGACACAGAACATATGATTATATATCGTCACACAACGCCGACTAGTCCCAAGCTAAGCAGAGCTTGTTTTATGAGTACTAGACATCTGATAACGATATTTATATATTTCCAAATTTATTCATATTACAGATAAATAACACCCAGACACAGAACAAATGATCATATATCACACATACATTTGTCTTGGGTGGGAATCGAAACCACGACCTCCGGCATACCAGTCAGGGCCACTAACCACTAGATCCACAGGCCAGTCAACTTCGGCTTTCTATCGCGGGTAGTATGTCACTTTGTCTAGATGATTGTTACAGATTTCGCACTATTGGCCAAACTAAAGAGTATTGATGAACAAACCATTGCAAACGACTATCGCTATTGTCAGTTCAATTTTAGTTACTGTCATTGGTCTGTTTTTTTATTTTCTTCTTTTGTATTTTAGTGAATAAAGTGTCTCGAACAATGAAGAAATTATTTTGTAATTCTTACGCGAGAAACGAACGGTGAAGGAAAACATTGTGAAGAAACTGGCATGTTCTAGAACCTGTAATTCGAAATCACGTGACATCCGCTAACCCGCACAGGGCCCGCGTGGTGGATTACGGCCCATTTCGTCTTTTAGAGAGGAGGCCTTATTCCCAGCAGTGAGAATATTATAAGACTGAATATTTTATGTATGTATGCTGTGTAGGCATATATGTACATACTTACGTGAGAAATGGCCAGAATGATGTTGCAAATAGGTTTCGTGGGTTTATCGCTGTTCGTTCTCTGAACTTAGTAGCTAAGTATACATATGGTACCTAATAGGGTTACGGAAATGGACGAAAGAGTTACCGTGACTCTATAATGTAAGGCCGGGTTCCCACTATACCCGACCGGCAAATCTGCCGGACCGGTAAAACTGCCGGAAGGGCTAGTGGCTGTACAATTTATATGAAGCTATTCACATTATCCCGGATCCGGTATTTTTGGCGGATCAGGCATTTTTACCGAGCGTTTTGCCACTGCGAAGTTCCGGTAGAAATACCGGAACGAAGTTATGTGAACGAGTTTGAGCCGGATCGTTCGCCCCGCCCGTGCTCCCCTCACGTCCGAATGACGTATACGACTCGCATTTTCGATATAAGTAGACGTATCATGGACCACATGGATATTCAACTAGAAACTTTAATTACTTTAATTAACGACTCAAATATTCCCATTAAAAAACTTTCTGGTAAAATAGGATGTACCCCATGTTTTCTTTTATTTTGGCTTCTATTAAGATACCACCACAACACAACAATTTCGTCGTCCATTGTGCGCTCAGGTCCAAATTCAACTGAGGTGAGTACTTGACTGGCCGGGATCCGCTGTAATGTGAACACTCTGTTCCGGCGGCATCCGGCTTTCTGTAGATTTACCGGTATAGTGGGAACCCGGCCTAAAAAGCACCTTCAGCTGATGGAAACACGGAAGACGGGTTGGTTTTAGTCAGTAAAAGTCTCACTATCTTTCGCTCCTCCCTAGAGCAGGAAAAGTCTGAATAAGAGATAAGATTTCTCACCTTAAATAAAAATTCTTTTAAACTTCAAGAAAATTGATAGATTTTTTTTAAATTATTATTATTGATAGGCTCGCGTTTGACCACTATCTCACCTGATGGTAAGTGATGATGTGGTCGACGATGGAGCACGCTTGCCTAGAAGTAACCTATTCACTCTAGACTTAAATACCCCTAGGTTGTAGCTATCAGGAAACACAGACTCCGGCAGGGAATTCCACTCCTTAGCTGTACGCATAATGAATGTGTTAATAGATGCCTCGTAATTAACGGATATTCAATTATAAATATAAATTACAATTATAGGATATTGCTAGTAAATATTTATTTTATGAATATGCGTGGAGTTTCCTTGCATGTAAGCAATAAATTTGTACAAATGAAGTTCTGAAAATAAATTGGTATCTGCAGTAAGCATTTACATGTACTTTGCCTGATATGCTGAAAATGTATGGAATTCATGGGATTGGCATATTTAATTATTTATTCTTTAATTCTTCATTGTACTTACATTATAACAGCTTATAATATTAATAATTATTTTTAGTATAAGTATGTGAAATCTAAATATAGTTTGTTAATAATGAGTAACTGAATCGATTACAATATTTTTTTTGCGGGAGCAATACAACGCATCAGTCGCCTGGATGGCCCGGTGACTATGTATTTGTGGGGACAACCAAGTACGAGTAAAATAATGAGCTGGTAACTTAGTGATTTTTCATGACACAGTTATGAACTTTGTACATAGATTATTTTCATAAAAATAGTAAATACGTGTTTCAGGTTTCTCATATACTAAAACTAATATATAAGTGCATTCATGTGTCCCCATTGAATTGAAAAAGAATTGTGTGAACATTGTGTGAACATTGTGTGAACATTGTGTAAACATTGTGTAAACATTGTCTTAACAGTGTGTGAACATTGTGTGAACATTGTGTGAACATTGTGTGAACATTGTGTAAACATTGTGTAAACATTGTGTAAACATTGTGTGAACATTGTGTGAACATTGTGTAAACATTGTGTTAACATTGTGTGAACATTGTGTGAATATTGTGTTAACATTGTCTGAACATGTGTCCATTTAACTCCGGCTACATGTTCAAGGGACTGTACGCCTTAAAATGTATTTCGTTTTCAAAAGGATTGAAAACGATGAAGCTTAAATAATAGGTTATTACGATTGTTTTGTAAAATTCATTTTAATTTTTACGATGATTAAAAAATTGTGAACAATTATGGTCTTTACGAGTGTAATTACATATTTGTACATATCACAGTATTAATACAGTTTGTGAAAAAGGACAATTTTCTTCGTTTTTGAGATGGAAATGTTGTATTTTTGACATGTATTGTACTTTTTTTTTAATATACCTACCATGTTAATTTTGATCTTGACCATTGAAGATAAAGTATTGATTTGAAATAAAACGAAGTTAAATATCTTTTAAAAATTTAATCAACATGAATTTTCAAATAAAATAAACGGATCACAGTAAAAACAAACATTGAATATTGTACTGATTGCACTGGTTTGCGAGAATAGCGACGGAACTAAAAAGCGGTAGGGGAACATGGGGCTCACTGGATCACTTTTTTTTCTAAAGGCATTTTCGGTTACATTTCTGCTTTTTTGTCTGAGGTTTTTAATTCATTACATGAAAGCATGTTTAATGTTTCACGTTTTTTTCTCAAATGCTTCTTTTACAGTCTGGTTTATTTTATAAGATTTTTTTTTCTCTTAGAGCGAATTGATCCATTGTGACCCATGAATGGGTCACAGTGGATTAGAGTTTGAGTCACAGTGGATCAAATGGGGCACTATGAATCATCAGTTTTTTAAATCAAAAACACTTAGTATATTAATTAAATTCTTTATTTATTATAAATTAAATATAATTATCAGTCATTGCTTTAATCAGTCTTGGCTGCAAAATCACAATATACTTGATAGGAATAATAATATAGCAAATTATGAAAGAAAAAAAAATCCGAAACTTCTACTTCTTTTGTTTAGTTTTACAACATAAATTACACCTTCTTGAACACGAGTAAATCTCCTCAAAATTCCTAAGTTTATTACTTAGGAATTTTGAGGAGATTTACTCGTAACAATTGAACAAATTAAAATAACAAAAATGCACTTCTAAGGGTGAGTTGCACCATTTAACTATAACGATAACAAAGCCGTTAACAGTTGTCAAATCGTCGAATTGACCAATAGGCGGCCGTTTCACGGCTGGTTATGGTTTGTTTGTTGCACCATTTAACTATAACGATAACCGTTATAGTTAAATGGTGCAACTCACCCTAAGTCTTGCAAAAACTAAAAACAAAGAAATTTCTTAAATTACCTGTGCTATCGATGTTTTAGCATAGTAAATCGGATATTTATTGACTTAACGTAAATCAAATAATATTAAACTTGTGTTCTTTTCGTGCTTTTTCTAAGACTTGGTTTAGATAAAAATAATTTTAATATCATGCAACGGAACTGTGACAAGATCGGGGAGTGACAGGCAGGTGAAAGTTTGGATTTTTAACAGATTTGTAAAGAAAACTGACCTCTGTGTCTTGATCTATTCCCTATGACTTTTGCAATATAACAAATATATTTGATCTTTACTTCAAATAATATTAATACAAAGTTTCCTTCTTTTAGTAAAATATTCTGTAAAATAAATTTGTCTAGATTAATTGTCAAAACTTCAGGTTCTTCTTCAAACATTGGTTTTTTTTCGGAATTCTAATTCGGCCATCGTCTTCACTGGAAATATCACTATTTAAGACCGATCGTTTCACAGCAGCCTTTATCTTTCCTTTTTCAGCTTTAATTCTTCGGCTCCTCTTTCAATTTCGGCCTTTTCTGGTATATCTGTCGCAATCATGGTTTTAACTTGTCTAGCTGTTCTGCCAGCTATTCTAAGGCCATGTGATCTTCTGTATGAAGACCAACCTCTGTTTTCCTTTGTCCATCACGAGGCATGTTGAGGTAAAAATACTTTAAAACTATTCGGGGAACAGTGGATCATGATCCAACGAACCCCATTAACACTTGATTCACTGTAACCCATTTACTAATTATCGAAATAATAATTTTAGCAAAATATAAATCGCTTATATCCCACCACTTCATACAGTTTTATACAATTAGACACACATACTAAAGAAAAATATGCAAAAACTTTAAAATATATCGACGGGTTCCGGGCTAATTGTATTAAGCGACACTCTGAGCGATATAGACTTTTATACATATTTGGAATCAGCGAATTTTTCTGCGTTATTTGAGCTGGGTTTGGTGACGATCGGAGCACTTTTTTGTCGCTTAATACAACCACATTTTTTGGGCCCATTTTGGACTGCAAAGTATGAAGCGATATAGTATATATTTGTATGTATGTATTGCTTTATATTTTATTAAATATGCTTTTGTATATGTATGTTTAGTTTTAGCTTTATATATAATTCTATAATTGTTTTAAATAATATTTTCTTTTTTTTTATGCACCTGCCATTTTGTCTCTGCACTACCCTAGGTTGACTGGTAGAGAATGCCTAAGGCATTAAGTCCGCCTTTGTATCTTTTGTTGCATAAAGATTAAATAAATAAATAAATAAATAAATAAATAAGCGACACAAAATATTGACAAATTTAGGAACTGTCTACTTAAGCTCACTACCAAATACCAGACAGTCGTTTAAACTTTTTTTCCTGTAGCTACAATTTACATGCAACGCACGTTAAATCAATTAGCCTGACTTTATAAATATATAGAAATGTCGCTTCATACAATTAGCCTCTTTGTTAAATTCTTATCCAGTGTCGCTTAATGCAATTAGCTTTACCGTGTAAATATACAAGAATGTCGTTTAATACATTTAGCCTCTTTGTTAAATTCATACCCAGTGTCGATCCATACATTTAACTCTGTACATGAAATGTTAGATGTTGTCCTTTCAACCATTTAGCTTGCAGTAGATAATGATTATGTCGATCGCATGAACTATTAGGATTTCATCAGTAAACATTTAAAGGTTATGGTTAAACCTATTTTTCTTATTCAATATTTGATTTGCAAGGTCGTTTCAGTTAATAACAAAATTGAAGTTCTAGTACTTCAAACAGTTTACCTTAAATGGAATAGAAACAACTCAATGCAAAATATAAATCAAAGCTTCCTATCACTAAAGCAAAATATAATGACCTTTTTTTTTATGGTGGGAAAAATCATGTATTGACATCCCCCGCCCTTGGGCGGAGCGGGAGATAGTGTCAGACTCTTACTGACTAAAAGACCCACCCCGTTCCTTCTAGCCTTCATACCGGGGCTCGAGCGCCCTTTCGGATAACCCTGGCCCCAGTAGGCTTCGACCCGGCTGGGTCCCTGCTGTTGCTGACAACTCCTTGAGGCGCGCGGGAACAGTGCGCGCCGTCGACGACTTGGGCTTGGTCCGGATAGTTACCGGACGGCCGGACAGTGCGTTCGGCCTCCTTCTTTGCGAGCATTACTGCTTCGCAGAAGTCGGCGACCGCCTGCCACTCCTCCTCGCTCCGGATCATGGCCTCAACCAAGGCCCGGCGCGAGAGGTCTCCGCCGCCGATCGCCCCCACGAGGGCACGGCGATGCTCCGCCCAAGCACCGCCCGGGTGTCGCCACTGTGCGGAACGCCCGGAGGACACGGTGGAGCACACTGTCGAGGTGTGCCCTGCTTGGGCGGAGCATCGCCGTGCCCTCGTGGGGGCGATCGGCGGCGGAGACCTCTCGCGCCGGGCCTTGGTTGAGGCCATGGTCCGGAGCGAGGAGGAGTGGCAGGCGGTCGCCGACTTCTGCGAAGCAGTAATGCTCGCAAAGGAGGAGGCCGAACGCATCAGGCAACGGCGTTATCGCCGCCGCCGTCGCCGGGATTCTGATCCCGATTTCCGGCCAACGTAGACGCGGGCTTGCGGACGGTGAGCAATGGGTAGCTCACTGTCTGGCCGTCCGGTAACTGTCCGGACCAAGCCCAAGTCGTCGACGGCGCGCACTGTTCCCGCGCGCCTCAAGGAGTTGTCAGCAACAGCAGGGACCCAGCTGGGTCGAAGCCTACTGGGGCCAGGGTTATCCGAAAGGGCGCTCGAGCCCCGGTATGAAGGCTAGAAGGAACGGGGTGGGTCTTTTAGTTAGTAAGAGTCTGACACTATCTCCCGCTCCGCCCAAGGGCGGGGGATGTCAATGCATGATTTTTTCCCACCATAAAAAAAAAAAAAAAGGTAAGGACGGCGTGAGGTCTTTCCAGCCACGCCTCAAAGAGGGGACTTACCGAAAATATAATGACCTGGAAAAGCTATGTGACACTGGCGCTATCTCAAGAATATTTCATTCAGAATATATCAACCTACCATCCAGCAATACTGGCAAAGATACACTGATCGATACTGATATTGAAGACGAAACAGACCTGCCAGATTAAGCAATTTTCATTATGTCTAATGGGAAAATAACAAGTGTTTCAGTATAAAGAAGAAAATTAATTAGAAAGTATTAGTAAGAAGGAAAAGAATGGTTGAATTTTAACTAAGATGTTATTTTTAATCATTTTAATTATTATTTTTGGTTACTGTAGTTAACTACAATTTATTATTGTCATAGGAGATTACAATTATTTTTGTTATTGAAGAAAAACTAGGGATAGTATCTATAACAAGTAAGAAAACATCTAAACTTTTTTTTAACGACAGATGTTTTTGATTTTGATTACTGAGAAAGTTAGAAAAAAATAATAGAAGAAAATATGTAAAAAAAAATGAAAACCAAAGAAACACTCTTAATATTTTTTTTTGTGATTATTTTTAAAAGAAATTATTTTATAGAGAAACCTTTTTTTTTGTAATTTAAGAGATTTTTCTTTTATCTTATAAAAAGTAGTACATACTTTTTAAAATTAAAAGAAAAATCTTAAAAAGAAGTTCTTATACCAGGTGTAAGGGACAGCCCTCCACAAACTTTAAGGGCTTGCTCAGTAGACGAAACTGAACAACCTTCCACAAGATCTTTTTTCAGGAAAACAAAAAAAAAAATCGGCCTCGCCATACAAATTGTCCAATCAAGTTTATCATTTTGTATGACGAGGCCGATTTCTTTTTTCGTTTCCTGAAAAAAAAAATTGTGGAAGGTTGTTCAGTTTCGTCTACTGAGCAAACCCTTGAAGTTTGTGGAGGGCTGTCCCTTACACCTTTTATACATATACGTTCAATTTTAAGAATTAAGAAGAATGAGAATAATTATTTCACCTAATAAGACTAGGCTACGTAATATAAAGACTGTTTAACTTCTGATTCTTTGATTCTTTTGAAGAAGTTACTGCTGTTCCTAAGTGATGGTCATTTTAAATAAAAAACTTATCTTTAAACATTTTACTGTGTTTTTTATTTCTCATTTTATAATTATTACAAGATAGGTAGGTACACCCTATGTATGTACCTTTTAATTTATCAGTGTTTTAACCGCCAATTTCTGCAAACTTCATTAATCAAGTATGATTACAAACAATTTATCTAAAAAAAATCAGTCCCATAAACTAATTAGCCAAACATTAATAAGTTTAAGATATGGTATTTAAATCAATTAGCTTTGGTTTGAAATATGGCCAACTCTTTGATTAAACCACTTAGCTTAGAGCTATTATTTGCATGTCTAGGCGGTTAAGTCATTTAGCTTGGAACAAGAAGTAATAAACCTAGGCGGTTAAGTCATTTAGCTTGGAACAAGAAGTATTAAACCTAGGCGGTTAAGTCATTTAGCTTGGAACAAGAAGTATTAAACCTAGGTGGTTTAGTCATTTAGCTTGGAATAAGAAAAAGTAAAATATAGGTCATTTTGTATGAAGCGACATTTATCTTCGTTAAAAATAGGAATATTAGAAATAAAAATGAATTCGATTATGGGGAATATGTTATAAAAACAGTAATATCCTTCTTTTTAAAAAAATAATGCTATTTACTAAAGTTACATTTTTTTTTCTAAAAATCGAAACTTTAAACTGCTCTGGTGTAAAGTTTCAAAAATGTCGGTTAATACAAATAGCCCGGAACCCGTCGATATACATAACTTTAAACCAAAGTAATTTCAAACATTACGTAAATTATTTTTTTCGTACTTACCTACTGACCGAGGTGCCGTCACACGTTTTGCCGTTGTGATTCAGTGACAGCGACTAGTCGGGTGGCACGGGGTAGGGGTAAGCGTAATCGAAGCCGACGCGTGTATGTGTAAGTACAATAGTTACAGAGTTTTAACAAATGATTCACTGTTCCCCGTGATCCACTGTTGCCCATGTTCCCCTAATCATGATCATTTATTTATCATCAAACTATTGTAAAACATTGTATGTGTGGCTTCTTTTCTATAAAGCGTCATCGCATACTAAAGTTGTCAAAAAATAAAAGGCCCGACATTCAATGATTTTATTTTTTACATCATGTAACCATTGTGTATTTACATTTAAATACTTTATGTAATTAATTTTATTTTATAGTTTCTTTCAGTTTCGTTCCAAGTCACATTTTTGGGTCTATCTCAAATGTCAATTACTCCTATAATGTTTTTTTTTTTTTTTTTTTTTTTTCGATGGGAAAAATCATCTTATGACAACCCCCGCTCTTGGGCGGAGCGGGAGATAGTGTCAGACTCTTACTGACTAAAAAACCCATCCCGTTCCTTCAAGCCTTCGATACCGGGGCTCGAGCGCCCTTTCGGATTACCCTGGCCCCGGTAGGCTTCGACCCGGCTGGGCCCCTGCTGTTGCTGACAACTCCTTGAGGCGCGCGGGAACAGCGCGCACCGTCGACGACTTAGGCTTGGTCCGGACGGTTACCGGACGGCCGGACAGCGAGCTACCCATTGCTCACTGTCCGCAAGCCCGCGCCTACGGTGGCTGGAAATCGGGATCGGAATCCCGGCGGCGGCGGCGAGAGCGCCGTTGCCTGATGCGGTCGGCCTCCTCCTTAGCGAGCATTACTGCTTCGCAGAAGTCGGCGACCGCCTGCCACTCCTCCTCGCTCCGGACCATGGCCTCGACCAAGGCCCGGCGCGAGAGGTCTCCGCCGCCGATCACCCCCACGAGGGCACGGCGATGCTCCGCCCAAGCAGGGCACACCGCGATTGTGTGCTCCACCGTGTCCTCCGGGCGTTCCGCACAGTGGCGACACCCGGGCGTCACTTCCGCTTTGATTCGGAACAGGAACCTCCCGAACTTGCCATTTCCGGAGAGGACCTGTGTCATGCGGAAGGTAAGGACGCCGTGAGGTCTTTCCAGCCACGCCTCAAAGAGGGGACTTATCGCCATAATTGTGGCGTGCCCATGACGGGGTTGCGACAGTCGCTGACGCCATTCCACCATGAGATCCCGCCGGAGCTCTGTCCGCCATGCCGTGACCTGTCGCGGCAGAGGACTTTCACCCCGGCGTTGCATCTCCACGCGCATGTCGTGCATGTGTGCAAGGACTGTTGCCTCCAGATCCCACGGTGGTAGGCCAGCCAGAAGGCTCGCCGCTTCGCGGGAAATCGTGCGGTATCCCCGCACCATCCGAATTGCCATGGCCCTCTGGCAGGCGTTCAGAATGGACGCCGGTCGCTTTTGCAGCGACAGCGCCCACACCGGCGCCCCGTAGAGGGCCATGGACCGAACGATCCCCGCGTAGAGCCTCCGGGAGGAGGCGTCTGGACCCCCAAGGTTGGGCAGGAGCCGCCCGAGAGCGGCCCCAGTCCGGTTGAGTTTGGGAGTGAGTGTGTTCAAAGACATATTAGATCTCCATAGTCTGGACTTAGCGTTTTGCCTCGTCATTTATACCGCGTACATTGAAGAACTGGAACAATTTACACTGCTTTCAAAACGGTGAAGGAAAACATCGTGAGGAAACCGGCATGTCCTAAAACCAAAACTTTGAAGACATGTGACATTCACCAACCCGCACTGGACCCGCGTGTTGGATTGCGGCCCATTCCCTCTCGTAGAGAGAAGAGGCCTGAGTCCCAGCACTAGGTACATTAAAAAGGCTGAGTACCCTTGCTATGCTAGGCGAGGCTAAAGCTAAAGTAAATAGTCTCTTAATAAACTAGTACACTTCACCATCAACGATTGCATCACTGCTTACTATCAAGCGGGATCGCAGTCAAGCAATAAATTATATCATAAAAAAAAGATCTATAAACACGCTCAGGCTTGATTTGTTTTTTAGAGACGGAATTGAATTCACGATACTCAGCGCAACAATTAACCACTCAACCACTGCGCGAACCATGCCTTTATTTTACCTCAATAAGCAAACAGGTGTAATGTACAGGTTTGGTACCTCGGTGGTCATTACGAAAATACCTGTTTATGTCGAAGATTTCCTAGAAATGTACCAACTAACGCAAATTCATGTTACTTGAGATGAATCTCGGTTTTCCATACGGTTGAGTTGAATACCTATTGCAAATATTTACTCATCTCTTCTTTCTCACCGAATTATTAAATAAGAAGTTGCGCGAGTTGCTTTTGTCGTTAAGAGCGTCCTTTTCAAGGTACATTTCCATACCACCTCTCTTACGTGATTATGATGTTATTACACATCTTTCTTTAGATATTTTAGATACACAGCTATCATGTGTATATTATTTAGGTTTCTTCGGAAATCGAAATATCTCTAAAAAATTACTATTTAACGTGAACTTTGCCATCCATACTGTATTCATATATTAAAATTTAAAAAAAAAATACATCCATAGAAGCCACATACATTTCATCAAGATTCTGAATGACGAAAATTTTTTTCAAAAACATTTAAGGAATTTAAAAAAATCTCTTATTTCCTGGAACAAGTTCTAATGAAAAACAAAGTGTTATTGTTATTCTCTGTCAAAAAACGAAATACAAACCGGCCAAGACCATAAAAAAATCACTCACCTACTTAACTTTTTTATAATTTAAACTAGTGCTTGACTGCGATCCTACCTGTAGCCCGATTCACGTAATGAAAACCGTAACGATATCGTAGCGATTTAGTCGTTTAGACCATTTCTGTATTCACATCCATCAATCGAGTTTGAACGACACCGATTTTAAAGTCGTTTGAAATTTGTCGATTTAAAAAAAAAAAACTGTATTACATTATCTTGGTAGAATACTTATTAATGTAACTGAAAATAAGTCGATAGATCGTGAATACCGCTTTTGGATAGGACTTCGATCGAACGACTATAAAACTTCAACGATATTTGCCTTGTTTGATTTTACGTGAATCAGGCTACTGATCGTAAGCAGTGATGCAATTGTTGATGGTGAGGTACACTAGTTTACTAGAAGTCTATTCACACTTAGCCTTGAAGACACCTAAATTATAATTGGAAGGGAAGACCGCATCAGGTAAATTGTTCCACTCCTTCGATTTACGTATGTATTTCAACACCAATATTCACTAAAACAATTGCATAATGACAAAAATATATAGGTAGGTAACCTTGGGGTAAATAACAATACATTAAAGTTATATGTCATCATAAACATATTCTTTTATATATTTTTTTTTTTTTAGTATTTTAACAATGTCAACAGTTTTGTCATAATCGGCTTTGTGTTGTCATAAGTCAGTGATGATAAATATTTTAACTCATTTATACCAAATACGGCTATATTATATTTGGGTACATAATAACATATTTATATACTAGCTGACCCGCGCGAACTTTGTACCGCCTAACAGTCAATGAATGAAGTATATCTTTCGATATAGTCAACCGATTGCGATGAAACAAAACCTAAGTAATATGTCAAGTTTAGTCTGTCTAAAAATTCAAACGACTTGGGTAATTATTAAGGTAAAATTAAATCTGTTGTAGTCAACACTGGTTCAATTATCAAGGTTGATTAAGAGATCTTGACTATTGTTTACTAATAGAAGAACCTTATAAAAAGTATCAAATATAAGTTTAAGTAGTAATATAAGTATTTCTTCAAAAATACCCAAGTCGTTTGACTTTTTAGACAGACTCTACACATCATTTTATTGTATAAAAGTTATATAAATCGATTTCGTACATTTTACGTGATGCGCACCCAACTAAAATCTTCTACAGATTTATTATATGTACAGATTATTATATGTACAGATTATTGTATGTACAGATTACTGTATGTATAGACTAACTGACCCGACAAACGTTGTACTAACATATAAATTTAAAAAAAAAGTGGTTGGGATAAGACAGTAAAAAATAGCCTACGTTCTATTTTAAGGCCTACACGACATACAAAAGTCGAATGTCCCTAGGTGAACTATCGGAATTGAAAATGCTTACATTACAGGAGAGCGATTTGAATTATATTTTATTCCTAATTTTATCATTAATGAATGGATCTGTATATAAATTTGGTTTCATAAGTATATAATCATTAGACTAAAGTGTTTTTTATTAATTATGAATAGTTTTTGAGAAATTTAGTTACTATATTAGACTACGTAACTACACTGACATTATCAATCTATTTACACTGTTTTCAGATTTGAGAGTTTACCTAGAGACAATCCAAGCCAGGCCAAGTGTGAGTCAGACTCGCGCATGAAGGGTACGGTACCATCGGGTAGCAAACAACGGCAAAACAATCACGTTTGTCGTACGGGATCCCCTCTTCAATATTTATTTTATTCTGTTTAATTATTGAAACCAAAAACCATATTCAAACAATATTATATATTTGACATACATACATAGCTGCAAAACAATAAAAACAGCCGATGATTTTTGTTGGCAAATAATGCAAAACGAAAATGCATTTTATTTTTTAATTATTTGAATGTCACAATTTTGGCATCATATAGCATTTGTTCACATTATTAAAAGTTTTACCTAACCTTTTCAATACAAATAATTAACCTTACACAACCGAAAAAACTGATTCTCAGCTTGTCTACCCTGAAAATACTTGTATACAATTTATTTATTGGTTTTCAATCAAACGCCACAAAAAACGGTTAAACTAAATGTTTCTTATCACATAGTTTCATCACAATATTTTCAAAGCACTTTAAAAAAAACATTACTTTAATAACTATAAGTACTAGGGTCATAACCCTTACCGACAACTTTGTCATCGATCCAATCTCTCACAACAGACACATCGACATACACCCCTGGTGTACCATCTTGTCCACAGCCAATACCCCACGCAACAATACCAGTCTGAACATAGCGGTCTTTTTCATTCTCTATAAGACATGACAAGGGTGCACCACCATCGCCTGTGCAAGTATCTCTATCTGGTTCTCCTCCAGCACACATAAAAGAAGAATGCAATTGGAAATGCTTCCCAAGACGAGTTTTCTGTAAAGATGCCTGACAGTCTTCATGTGTTACAACTGGCAACTCAATCTTCTTTAAAAGCACTTGGTATCGTCCTTCAGCGTTGAACTGATCTTTACCCCAGCCTGTAGCTATACACCGTATGTTTTGTTTTTGAGGAATTCTGGCTGGTTGTAAGCAGACTACTCCTATATTAGGAGCTAAATCAAAAGGTTTATTCAAAAACAGAACAGCAATATTGTAGAAAAGATTTCTTTTATCAAAGTCCTTATGAATCTCAATAGAAGCAGCATCTCTATCTTGGAAAGGATATATTTCTTTGGTCGTTTTTGTATCCCACTCTCCTGCTCTGATCTTTACTGTTTTATTATCGGCAAGATAATGAGCTACTGTCAGGACCACACTTGGATGAATTAAGGAACCACCTCCGATGTAAGTAAGCCGTCTTATACCGCTTGGTTCATTATTATTTGCAGGCTCGACTTTGAGAATAGCTACCATCCAAGGGAACTCAGCGAATTTCGTGTATTGGTCGCTACTTCTTTCAAATTGGACACCGACGCCTTCAGGATTAGCCCAACCGCATCCAGCGCGTTGTTGTGGAGGTTTCGCGGTCTGATCGTATGGAATTATGGCTGATGACCCACAGCAAATGTCTAAATATGAAGCGCAGTCTCCGTTAGGAATCCTATCAATTCCTCCTCGATTAATATTGTGGTTGTTGACATCATAGTCTCTGCATTTGTGATAAGGAACACACAGTCCAGAGTGGCCATTAGGCAGTATACATTTTTCTTCTTCATTATTCTCTGTCTCAGTTTGGATTGGAGGCACAACAGGATTCCTACTGTGAAGATTTTGTCGAGCTTGTTTAGTTGCAACTGGATTTGTAGGACCATAGATCTGGGTTAGCCTAGCGATAAAGTCATCAGTACTTTGGCTTTGAGCTGAAACCATTAGTAGAAAAATTGGTAGTGTTCTTAACATTTTACTTTTGTGAATTCAAACGTTGCACTTTTATGTCACAATATTACACAAAATTATCACAAAATTGTTACTGGTAGCCGGATTTTTGTATTTTTGAACTTATTATCCTCGTCAAACTGGTTAGTCAGTCGCGACGGTCAACTCTCAGAGCAAACTGGATGTGTGGTGTTGCGGGCAGACCTATATATTATTTCTTTACATTTGTATATGTCGTAGGGAAATGAGGATATCAGGCATTTCACGAAATCCCTAGAGATCTCGCGAAATCCCGGTAGATGTCGAATATTCTTGTTTATTACGTCTTCTTACTAAAAGTAGTGATATGACAAAATACTAATATAAAGTCAGAGATATGTCATTTCACTAAACTAAATGCTGTGAAATAGAGAATACTGTTGATAAATAAAGTAATAAAACAATATTACAAAGTAACTGGTTCATTTTTATTAGACAACAAAACATAATAGTACCTTTTACTATTACGTGGATTGGTTCATCAGGTACAAAAAAATAAATGTAAGTATTAATTAAGAAAAAAACATAGACTTTTAAAAGTTTGAGAGGCTCAACAATAAGACGACAACTAACTCCTGATGGAATATTTTGTTATTTATTTAAACAAGACAGTGATTAATTGTGGAACCTTGAAATACACAATACATTTAGCTTCTTGCAAATACGTCTATGAGTCTTGACCTTTGATTTTTCACAATTATATTTTTTAAAGCCTAATCCTCCAAAGGTAGAAATTCTTCCATAACTCTCGCAATGATAGTTCAATTTGTAGCACTGAATCTGTGAATGTTATATATTAACTATCAACTAGAGTGAGCAAGAGAAATGCATGGCTCGATTTTTATTCGGCAGTATCCACTTTTCTGAAATTTTACTACATTTAGTTTAGTGAAACGACATATCACTGACGATAAATTGGTGTTTTTGTCATATCACTAGATACTTTTAGTAAGAAGACTTTAGATATTCAACATCTACTGAGATTTCGTGAAATCCCTGATATCCTCATTTCCCTGCGACATATATAACTATACTGTACTAGCTATTGTCAGTGGCTTCACCCACATGAAAACCACCAGATCCAACTTATAGATAGAATGGTTATTTTTTAAAGTGGGATATCATCTAGCAGACGAAAAACAAGGCTTACTGATGCTCTCCATTACGCTCTCAAACTCAAGTGGAAATGGGCCGGACACTTGGCCCGCTATACCGACAACAGATGGACCATAGAGGCGACCCGATGGACAGGACCCAGTGGCAAGAGACGACAAGGGAGACCAATGAAACGCTGGGCTGATGACATAGCAGCAATAGCGGGAAAAGATTGGATAGGAGAAGCCGCAAATAGAGAAGACTGGAATAAGCTGGAGGAGGCCTATACCCAAGAAGGGGTTCCTATCCACTAGATAAATTAAGAAAAAAAAAAACATGTTATAAAAAAAAAAAACTATATATATATAAAAATATAAAATGTAAACATATTTTTATAGTTATCAAGGATATGAAATAAAAGGCTTTATTATTATTATTTCATTTATTTATATTTTTACATATTAATTATATTTTTAAATATTTCTTATAAAAAGGATATTAAAAAAAAAAAAAACATTTAAAAATACAAAAAATAGTAGCCCACCGGCATCGGGAACAGGGTCCAAGCTACCGGTGGTCAGGGCTCCTGAGAAAGGAACCTCCGGACAATGCGCGCCGTGTCAAGGAGTACTGCCTTCTGGATCAAGCCCTTGATCCAACTGCCTAACGAGAGCCTCCGCAGATGTTGATCGAGGCTCTTGGCTATTAAGCCATTGGCCGTCACGACTATCGGCACAATGATTGCTCTATCCACTTCCCACATGTCGACAACCTCGCGAGCCAAGTCAAGATATTTAGTTTGTTTATCCTTCTCAGCTTTCACGAAGTTCTCGTCATGAGGGACCGCTATATCAACAATCATTGTGCGACGCTCTAGCCGATCTATCACCACTATGTCAGGTTTATTGGCAACAATAGTCCTAATTATTATTATTATTATTATCATCTAGCAACTTCTGCCGCTCTAGAGTGGAGCGCGAGGGCGTGTCAGACTTTCACTGACTAAAACCACACATATGTTCCTTCATTGCCCTGTGCGTTCCGGACCACTGGTTTGCCTTTCAAAAGTCTACCCATGGTACCAGTAGGCTTCGGCTCTGCTGGTTTTGCTGCCTCTCTTCGAAGCGTGCGTGCACAGAGCATGTAAACAAGAGACGGAACTTAGAACATTCAGTTCGAGAGAAATTGTTAACTTTCTTTAGCCAACCACTTAAAAAAGAAAGCTACCAACATGAAAACTCGAAGTAAACTGTCATAGATAGGAATGCGCAAACTAAAAAAACCATAAACCTATCGACCAACCCATAAACTTATCGATGTTCAGAGTTTACACTAGTGCATTTTATCGATATCGATAAAATGCACTAGTGTTATTATACGGGGTTCCAAAACTGACGTATTTATTTTGAAAACCGGGTAAAATAAAACACTAATTTACATGTATTTTTACTATTTGACTGATTTTTTTTTTTTATATATACTTACTTTTTTTTTACAATTTGTAATATTTACACTTTTGTAAATTTTATTATTGTGAATGTGAGAACTATGTGGATTACTCTTTCCTTTTCTTTTATTTTCACATGATGTCTGGCAGTTTTGAGTATTTGATGTGGCCTACCCAAATGTCCTTTCTTTGGCATTGTTCGTCAAGTCGTTGAGCTCCTTAGTAGTCCTGAGTTGAGCTACACGCATATTGACAAATGCTTGCACTGACTGGACAGGTCCACTTAGAACTGTGTGGTTCTTTCTTCAAAAGACCATCTCAGGCTCAATCTGCATGGTTCTCATATGATTTGACCATTACATGTTTTGCTGTATGGACTTTAAAAGAGACTTTGACCCCTGAGTTTGTTTCGGTGTTTCTTCTCAGGGTAGTCAGCTAGGAAACACCGGCCTCATCTAGCATTAATTGACGAAAAAAAAAAAATTGACGTGTAAAAATGTTTTTATAAAACCTACTTGCAAAATAAAGATCATTTATCATTTATCATTTATTTTTTGTTTATTTATATATTTAATAGTTTAAAAATACAAAGTTATAGAAGCTGTTTCTTTTAATACCGCAAACTTCACATCTTCTGTGGCCTTTACCCATGATGGTTTACAAACTTGAGAAGAACGTAAGAGTCACCGTCTCGTTAAAATATGTAGTAGCAAGAGTCACTTACACTAACAGACTCAATATCTCGATAAAACTGATGAAACTGACGAACAGGTTCTCGACTCAACGTTATACGTACAATCACTGAATTTATTCTGATAATTCATATTCCGAAATCATAAAGAAAAAGGAAAAAACAAACAGAATAGTCACAACACAAACTTAATTACACAAAGGCAGCCATGTATGTGTTTAAGTAGGTACCACAGATTAAAACATCTAGCATGTTCGTTGTGTAATGTTGGTCAAAGTGATGTTTTTCTCAATGTTGACTAAAGAAGGTTACAAATTCCATAGAAAAAGTAATATGTTCGGAGTTTCACAAGACTGCGCGCGTGGAACTAAGCGCGACCAGGCGGCCGGACGGCAAGCTACCTATTGCTCGTCGTCTACAAACCTACGCCCAAGGTCACTGGAAGTCGGAGTTAGAGTCCCAGCGGCTATGGCATGAAGACGATCGGTCCCTCACGCATGCGGTCGCTATCTACGCGAGCATTACGTCTTCGCAGGAGGTATCCACCGCCTAGTAGCTTATACTAGTAAAAGTATTACAAAAAACAAATGCAAATCTTATTTTTTTTTATAATGTTCGTTTTTTTTTTCAATTGATATACTTATATTTACTTATTGAAAACTTCAAATGTACGAGAATAACGTCACCTCAACGCTCAGTCATGTGGTCAGAACAAAAAAGTGGGGGGGGGGCATTGCAAGAGTGTCGAAACGAAACGGTTGTAACTTGGCTAGGGGGCTGGTCACTACATCGTATCCGATATTGAACAGCAAACATCGATATACGAAGGGCACTCAAATTCCAAAGCAGCAGATTGCCTTATCAAAATTCTTACACCCGGAATATAGTAATCTTTATTCTTGCATTGGTCATATGAAACGCATTCTCCTCTCTGTCCATTGGGTAGAGTGAAAGATTCTCTAGTTTCTTTATCAATTGGTACTGGTGCAGATTGCGGTTTCTTTTCAGTGGCACTTAAAGATTCCAGTCTAAAAATTTCAGCAATAAGTGCATCCAAATCAGTCTGGCAGTAAACCATTGCTACGAGCAGAAAAAATGAAAATAATTTGAGCGTCATAACAGCTACAAACTTGTCTTCGAAGCCAAATGTTTAACTATTTTCACAATAAATATATCACAAATGTTTCTGCTGTTGCAAGCAGTTCTGTTGAATGTTTTGTATTTTGGAATTCATTTTCCTGCTATAACAAGTTTGCGAAACGACGAGACCGGCTCTCGATAAACTGGACGCACCTCAACCTGTACTAGACTTTATATATCTTTTTTGCATGATTAATACTCCACTAGCTTCAGCCAGCTTTGTTTGCATGAAAGTAAATAAAATGACCCCAAAGGAACATGGGCTTGCAGACGGCGAGCAATGGGTAGCTCGCTGTCTGACCATCTGATAACTATCCGGACTAAGCCAAGTTGTCGACGGCGCACACTGTTCCCTTGCTACTCAAGAAGTTGTCAGCAATCGTAGGGGCCCAGCTGGTTGAAGCCTACTGAGGCCAAGAGTCTGCTTCTGAAAGAAAGACTCGGCCCTGGTATGAATGGCAACGAAGGAACTGGGTGGGTTTTTTAGTCAGTAATAGTCTGACACTAATTTCCACTCCGCCAAGAGCGGGAGATGTCGTCTAGATGATTTTTACCCACCCAAAAAAAACCCAAGAGAATATTCTCCCAAGATAAAAAGCTCTTTATGTCCTTTTCCAGGCAAGGGTCTACCCATGTATCCAGCCCTAATCCATTCAGACGTTTGAGTGTAAAGGAGTACCAAACATATACACGCACATATTTAAATTCGAATTGCCTTTGTAATAAGTGTGATTATTTTATTAACTAAGAATATAGTAAATAAGCGCCACGTGAATAAATCTTCAAGGTCATCAAGTAAATGGTTGATATGCCGAAATCTCTATGTACCTTGAAAAACACCATAAGCCGAAGTCTTCACATATATCACATAGATATTTGTAGATTTGTAGTTCTGTAACAATCGTTACGAATATCGGTCATCCATTACGGAAATAACCAAAAATCGGCACAGTATTCTAGCCAAAGATTTTCTTTGTTTTCAACTGCAGAACTGTACCATGAGAACTAAAAATTGTAAAATTCAGCATCGTAATAAAAACATATACGAAAGTTCGAAATCAACTATCTACCAGTAGCCTGGAACAGACACAACACCCGTCTCAATCGGAACACCTTTTTTCGCATATCTATAAACTACTGTTAAAAAGTTCTGATAAGCAGTTACTCCTAGAAGCTAGCCTGAAACTATAGCTCACCGTATATTATTTGACAGGCCTGTTGGTCTAGTGGTTAGTGACCCTGACTGCTATGCCGGAGGTCGTGGGTTCGATTCCCACCCAGGACAAATGTTTGTGTGAAGAGCACGATCATTTGTTCTGTGTCTGGGTGTAATTTATCTATAATATGTATGTATTTTGAAATATATAAGTAAGTTTTTCAGTTGTCTAGTACTCATAACAGAAGCTCTGCTTAGCTTGGGACCAGACGGCGCTGTATGATAGTTGTGGAATATTATTATTATTATACCTATGAGCAACAATTCTAATTTTTTTATTAATTCTTAGCAGGACACCGCAGACTACCCCCTGTACTATTTTAATCGTTTCAATCTATCCTAGGATTGTCTGATAGATATTGCTGATAGCGATAAGACTGCCACCGTACCCATAGATTTAAGTTTATATAGGGTGACTGGCAATTAGTGTACGATACTTAAACACGTGATTGTGCTCATGATAACAAACAATTTTTATTATGGGAGCAAAGCCGAAATCGCGAAAAAAATATCAACTGTTCAGCACATTAGGCAAACATAAATTAAACAGCTGATTTTTTTTCGCGATTTCAGGTTTGTTCCCATAGTAAAAATTGTTGGTTATCATGAGCACAATCACGTGTTTAAGTATCGTACACTAATAACCAGTCACGCTATATAAAAGCTATGTTACTTCTTTGGTGTACAATAAAGTTTATTATATTCTATTATATTGTGTCGATGGAATCAATTTTTTTTTCTGACCAGTATTTGGCTACCTCTACAGCTTTGTTATCAGCCTCGTATGATTTCGTGCAGGATGAGTAGCATAACAAGTGATGCATACCCTGTGCAGCGGCTCTACACTGGCACTGTATCAGAGATAGAAACCAACTAAAAAAAAAGGTTAAACCAATAAAAACAATGATTGCTTCAAAAAATTTAATTTGATTATAAAGTTATACACAACATACGTAGCAGCAAGAAATGCAAAAATGTTTTTAATATTAGACAAAAAGTGTTTGAAATAAAACTACACACTTTTTTATCAATTGAGCTCACAAAGTAATTTTTTATCAGCGAAGACAACCGCTAAGTAATTCAAATCTTTGATAAACTTTATCAAAATGTCAAGTAGTTTTTTTTTTTCAAATAAATCACTGATCGTGAATTAAATTACTGAAAGAACAATGTACTAAGTCTAAGTCTAAGTCTAAGTCCTTACATTCTTACTGAATCTTAGTGATAATAATAAAAGAGAGGTCTCGTCAAAGCACGAAATTGCTGCTCCAATAGCGAACAAAAACGCAATTACTACACATACATATTTGAAACCACACGATTCGTATTGTGCACCAAATACAAATTTCGTGTATCATAAGAGTATTAAAAATAAAATTAAAATTCTTTTGGGGCGTCAATTTATAATTTACTCTTATAAATTGACGCCCCAAAAGTATTTTGACGATTTCCATGACATTCACGGATACGCTAAGATTTTTTGATTATTTGGAAAGTTTTACCTATAACGTTTTAGCCAATGGTCATTTTGGTTTGTCAGCATTCTGTGAAAAATTCTATAAACTATATTCACTACACGAAAAGCACTCTAAATCTTCGCGTATCAACGTTCTGCTTTTGTCGGCAACTGCATTTTTATCACACTATCGGTTTCACACAATCATTATTCAATGCCTTTTTGACCATCTATATAGTTATCACTTTGACTGCTACAGATTTTTAGTTAGATTCAGTTAAGTATCAGGATCGAAGATCAGGTCTAGTTCTGAATATAAGTCTTCAGTTTCGGTTTCGGTTGCTGGTGTACTGGAACCCTTTGTAGTATCTTTATATTGATTGGTTGTTGGTCTGAAGATATGGTCCAGCACTGAATCTAGGTTTTCCGTTTGGGTTTTCATCGGCACAACATTTGAAGCTTCTGTACTATCCTGAGTTTTTTGTGGTTCAGATCCGAAGATTATGTCTATTAGTGAATCAATACTTGTTGTTGGTGCAGTGGAAGACGGAATTTTATCCTGGTTCTGAGTTTTTTGTGGTTTATGTCTAAAGATTTTGTCTATTAGTGAATCAATACTTGTTGTTGGTGCAGTGGAGGACGGAATTTTGTCCTGCTGGTAAGAACTCTTTTGAGAAACCAGGCAACAGACGTCCAGATTCGAAACGCAAAAACCTTCTGGGATTTTGGTTTTCTCCTCGCTGTAATTGCAGAGGTAGTAGGGAACACACTCTCTGTCTTTACCTTCATACTGTCCGCATTCCGGTTCTCCTTCAGAAGTTTGACCAATAGTTGTGCTCGATGATATTGTAGAAGCCTTAGGTTTGGCCATGATAGCTCCCATCATGAACATAAGAATGTATAGTGTTTTAAACATTTTTTATTTCTTAGAATTATTTTAACGCACTTTAGTAACAAAGTTTTGCACAAAATGTTCACAATGTCCTCAGTTATAACCAGTTATTTATATTTTAATATCTAGCTTGTCTTTCCTCGTTGGAACAAGATTTTTAACTGACTACCAGATCTCGATGTTGTTGTGTTAAACTGGTTACTACTCAGCGATGTCTTATACAACGTGTTTGTTTTTTATATCCCATAACTCTAGGGTATAAATGAGACCATGGTAAACAATCAACTGACATTTGAATAATTTTTCAATTTTTTTTTTGTTTTCATTTTCCATACGTAATAATTCGATAAGTTCACAATTATCAATGTCATCGGTCCACCTGGTGGTAGAATCCGATGGATGCGGGACGTTCATTGTGTCGATGTCGACACTTTGGGGAGGCCTATGTCCAACAGTGGACGTGTATCGGCAAAAATGATGATGATGATGAAAAACATTTTAAAAATTTTGAAAACTACTATCAGCCAGCATCAGACACCACACCTGTCTGATCGGAACACCTTGTTTCGCATTTCTTTAAGCTACTGTTAAAGAATTATAATAAGCAGTTAACTACTCGTAGAAGCTAGCCTGCAACTATAGCTCACCGTATATTGTACCTATAAGCAACGATTCTTCTTTTTCTTAACACCGCAGACTACCTCCTGAAATATTTTAGTCACTTCAATCTATTCTAAGGTTATCTGGTAGATATCGCTGTTAGCGATAAGACAGAAGAGAGGTATATATTTAAGTTAATGCATAAGATATGTTACTTTTTTAGTGTACAATAAAGTTTATTCTATTCTATTCAATTGTGTCGATGGACCCAAATGATTTTTTTTTTCTGATCAGTATTTGGCAACTTATACAGCTTTGTTATCAGCCTCGTATAATTTCTGAAAAGTGCAGGATGGGTAGTGTGTAACGGCTCTACACTGGCACTGTATTAGAGATAGAAACCAACTAAAAAAAGGGTTAAACAAATAAAAACAATGATTACTTCAAATAATTTTATTAAGTTATACACAACATAAGTAGCAGCAAGATATACGAATATGTTTTTAATATTAAACGAAAAGGGTTTGAAGTAAAATTAAACACAAATCTTCGAGCTTACTAAGTGAAATTTTGTCAGCGATGACAACCGCTAAGTAATTCAAATCTTTGATAAAACTTATCAAACAAATTACTGATCTTTAATGAAATCATTGAAACAATATCATATCTATGTTCTTACACTCTTTTTGAATCTTAGTAATAATAATTTTATAGAGGTCTCATCAAAGTACGAAATTGCTGCTCCAATAGCAACTAAACACGCCATTACTACACATACATTTGAAATCACACGATTCATGTTGTGCTCCAAACACAAATTTCATCTGTCATAGGAGTATAAAAAAAATCTATTGTTGCGTCAATTTTTAAAAACCGATGACACTCACGGACACGCTAGGTTTGTTCGAAAAGTCTTACCTATACCGTTTTAGTCAATGGTAATTTTGGCTTGTCAGCACTCTGTGAAAAATTCTATAAACTATTCACTACACGAAGAGCACTCTAAATTTTCTTCGCGTATCAACATTCTGCTTCTATCAGCAACTGAATTTTTATCACACTGTTGGTTTCACACAATCAGTATTCAATGTCTTTTTGACTAAATTTTGAAAACGATATAGACATAATAATAATACATTTATTGTTATCAGTTTGACTGCTACAGTTTTTTAGTCAGATCCAGTTTCAGGACCGAAGATCATATCTAGTACTGAATATAAGTTATTAGTTCCGGTTTGGGTTGCTAGTGTACTGGAATCCTTTGTAGTATTTTTGTATTGATTGGGTGTTGGTCTGAAGATTCGGTCTAGCACTGAATATAGGTTTTCCATTTGGGTTTCGATTGGTACAACATTTGAAGCTTCTGTACTGTCCTGTGTTTTTTGTTGTTCAGGTCCGACGATTATGTCTATTTGTAAATCAAAACTTGTTGTTGGTGCCACTGCACCACTGCTTCCACTGAAGATGGAATTTTATCTTGGTTCTGAGGGATCGTTGGTCTAAAGATCTAAAGCAGCACTTTATTCAAATTATCATCATTGCAGCGAGTTACTGCTACCAGCAGCAGAATCGGCAGTATTTTAAACATAGTGAAGTCCAGGTATCGTCTTCAAATTCAAAAGTGCACTCTTGTAATTCAAATGATAATAATATGTTCTGAAGTAACCGGTTTTATTTATAAACTTATTTTCCTTTCACAAAAGGTCCATCTGGTATGGCGGTCGTCACGCGATGAAAACTGGATTTGGATCTGCTTTCTGCTCTATTTTGTTATTTTATTTCTTGCTTTAGGACCTTACTTCATCGTTTCTATTGATATATTGTACAAACATAATGTAGAATATTAAATAACTACCCTTACCCTTGTTATCGAAGCAGACCTTAGCGAAAACAGACATATATTTTTAAATGTCAAGGTCTTCTCGAGAAATCTTTTGAGAAACCAGGCAACAAACGTCCAGATACGAAACGCAAAAAGCCTCTGGCATTTTGGTTATCTCTGCGCTGTTTTTGCAAAGGTAGTAGGGAACACACTCTCTATCTTTACCTTCATACTGTCCGCATTCCGGTTCTCCTTCAGAAGCTTGATCAATAGTTATGCTTGTTGGTACTGTAGAAGCCTTAGGTTTGGCCATGACAGCTCCCATCACGAACATAAGAATGCATAGTGTTTTAAACATTTTTAATTTATAAGATTTATCTTGTTACACTTTGATAATTCAGTTCTGCACAATTTTAAAAAATTTCACAATGTCTTTAGTTAAAACAAGATATTTATATATTAATATCTATCTTGTCTATCCTCGTTGAAACAAGATTTTTAACTGACTGCCAGCTCTCGAAGTAACCACATATGTTGTGTTAAACTGGTTACTGCTTCTTAGCGATACCTTATATTGTAGTTGTATGTTTATTATCCTCATCATCAATTATTTATGTTCCTTTAAAACTAGAATTAGTGATTATATCTTACTTTTAACGTAACTTTAAATTTTTAACGAAACAGGCAATACCTACTTTATTTGTGGCTAAAAGAAAAAAAATATTATTTGCTCAAAATTCATTTCTTATTGCTAAAATTCTCGAACTGAAATATATTAAAATAATTTTCAAGTTTCGTAAACACACATCGAAAAATATATTGAAGACATTTTTCGGAAAATATCAGAAACAGCTCCTATAAAGATTTCTAATGGCAAAAATACTTTAAGGTTTATGAAACTGAAAATACTTTTAAAAAGATTGCTTCCATTGAATTGCGATATAGCTTCGATATTTGTACTGGAATTGGTGGCTTGAATTTCTGTTCAATATATGGATTAAACATTTTTGTAAGGTTAGTATTTCTATGGATATTGGTGGATAAGTTCAAGCAGTTACTTTGTAGTAAGCCTGAATCAGTCCACCTTATGACATTCAGTTAGCTGTAATTTTTGGCCGACTTCAAACCATTAGATAATTTATTTTTGTCTAGAATACTAAAAAGATATAGTAAAACCAAAAAATAAGAATCAAACTACAAATGAATTAAAACAAACTAAAGTATGACATCAAATACTCTTCCACATTGCTATCGACTGGTAATGTGCCCAAAACACTGACTTGTAATAATTTAAAATTGATAAACAGTTCAAACTACCTTTGATGATTTACTATTCCCTTAGTTATTATTTTTTTAAAGCAGTCAAGGTTTTTGACCTTTTGGTTTCAACTTTTTAATACTAGGTAAATTATAGTTGTATTGTTTTGCAAAATAGCACTGATATCTATTATAAAATAGGGATTCATTATTTTCTTCTATCTCTTTGGTAACCAATATGAATAGTAACCAGAGGTCTGAATTAGGTAGTTATTCATGTACTTATACTAGTCGAGGTGTGCCCTGCTTGGGCGGAGGATCGCCGTGCCCTCGTGGGGGCGATCGGCGGCGGAGATCTCTCGCGCTAGGCCTTGGTTGAGGCCATGGTCCGGAGCGAGGAGGAGTGGCAGGCAGTCACCGACTTCTGCGAAGCAGTAATGCTCGCAAAGGAAGAGGCCGAACGCATTAAGCAACGGCGTTTTCGCCGCCGCCGCCGGGATTCCGATCCTGATTTCCAGCCACCGCAGGCGCGGGCTTGCAGACAGTGAGCAATGGGTAGCTCGCTGTCCGGCCGTCCGGTAAATGTCCGGACCAAGCCAAGTCCTCGACGGCGCGCACTGTTCCCGCGCGCCTCAAGGAGTTGTCAGCAACAGCAGGGACCCAGCTGGGTCGAAGTCTACTGGGGCCAAGGTTATCCGAAAGGGAGCTCGAGCCCCGGTATAAAGGCTAGAAGGAACGGGGTGGGTCTTTTAGTCAGTAAGGGTCTGACACTATCTCCCGCTCCACCCAAGAGCGTGGGTTGTCATCGGATGATTTTTTCCCACCATAAAAAAAAATGTACTTATACTATTTCGGTGTATATTATTTTAGAATATACACCGAAAAGATAAAGTGTATATGCCTCAAATCCGAAGATTGATTTTTTTTATGACACTATCAGAAATATAGATGTACAGCCGCAACCTTTATTAAGGGGTGGTTGTACATTTTGGTCTATTGTACAACCACCCCTTAATAAAGGTTGCGGCTGTAGGGCTTATAGGACTTAGGGTCGTAGGGACTGTAGGGCTTATAAGTCTTAGTTTAGGTTCTTTTAATTTACCATATATGCATGTACAGCCGCAACCTTTATTAAGAGGTGGTTGTACAATAGAAGAAAAACAAATTCTTGCATTAATAACGAGGAGGAAGAGTAAAATTTTGTTAACCTCACCTCAGTTGACGTAATTATCTTTTTATATGAAAAATACTAATTAACATTGTATGCTAACTATCTTTGTTTTGTTTGTCATCAATTTGAAACATTATTGGCCACATGGGATTTTTAATTAGAAATCCCGGGAAGATCCATATTAATTATCAATATTTCGATGCAAATGCATAAATAACTCTAGTTAATTCCGACCTCTGATCATAACACAAGATAAATAGGTCGTAAAACATACATTTATATGTGTATAAGCGCTTGAAAAAAGGCTTCTCCATATAACTTTCAACTCTCCTTTCATTCCCTTAGGGTGATATAATATCGTGCGGATTAGATCACGCATGCAGGATTGCTCTGCACACGTTACCTCTGCAAATGTCCATTTCATATAAATATTTATTGTAATTCGTGGAATACACACGCGGGACGCATTTTTTGCATTTTGCCATTTTCTGCATGCGGGGCAATCCCGCCACTTAAGTTTGGTGATTCTTCGTGCTATGTCGGTAACCTTGGTTCTTCTGCGGAAATCTTGATAATTTTTGGCTGCATGATTATATTATTATAACTTTATAGTTTCGATTGGCCTGTTGGTGTAGTGGTTAGTGGCCCTGACTGCTATGTCCGGAGGTCGTGGGTTCGATTCCCACCCAGGACAAATGTTTCTGTGATGAGCATGATCATATTTTTTTCTGTGTTTGGGTGTAATTTATTTATATTATGTATGCATTTAGAAATATATCAGTATGTTTATCAGTTGTCTATTACTCATAGCACAAGCTCTGCATAGCTTGAGACTAGACGCGGCGTTGTGTGATAGTTGTGGAATATTATTATTAATATAGTGACTTAACCCATACGTTTTTTCTTTACCAGATGAACCACCAGAATCGATATTTGACTACTACTCAATGCCAGCGCTGTCAGACCTGGATGACTTCGACTTGTGCCTGAGAAAGCCTGAGGCTGTCTACTGCATCGTAGACCTGGTTCTTCTGGAAGATGATACGCCACTATACCAGTTTATTAAGGTATGGTAATTTTATTAATACCCTAGTTAGTGCTGTGTCGACCGCATCAGTATCGTCATGTCAGTGTTTCCCATCCACCATCTGTTTTGCGAGTAATGATGGGTTCATTACTCGCAAAACAAAAAAAAAAAAGTTTCTGGAGTGACGATCATATACCGGAAGTCGCAGCGTTAGGAGGCTTCCTACTAGGTGGACTGATGACCTGGTGAGAGTCGGGGGAATCCGATGGATGCAAGACGCACAGGACCGCTCGTTGTGGCGACACTTGAGGCAGGGCTGCGTCCAACAGTGGACGTCTTTCGGCTGAAATGATGATGATGATGATTGTTAGTATTAATGATGATTGTGTGAGGGGCTGAGAGACTAGAAGACAATCACCGTGGTCCTGGAAAGCAAAGGGAATCTAAAAACAAACGGGTGGGAAAGGTTTGACACCACCTCTCGCTTCACCTTGAGCAGGAGAAGTTATTTGATGATTTCCTACCCAAAAAAAAAATATGTTGGTAGAAGAAAAGAAGCTACAGTCAGTAAGAAAAATTTTGGTTGTGGTTGGTTGGTGGGATAACTGGACCGCAAAGGTTGTTAGAAAGAGACTTTTACTGACTAAATCCACACATACATAGTTGTCGTTTTAATCAGTTAAAGTCTGATCACCACACACCCTAAAATCGAACCACCCCCTTTAGGGCGCGTCAGCAAATCGTAGTGGCCCAGCAGGGTCGTATCCTAATGGGGCCATGGGTTAAGTGGAAATGAATCCATAGAACGATGGAGAGGAAGAAATGCAAAGTAAAGAAGGAAAAAACGAGTGGGTTTTAATCAGCAAAGCGGAAGATGTCATTGTATTCATTCGAACCTAAAAAAATTTTTTCTCCAGCTTCAACATAGTAATATTGTAAGGACTGGGGCTCAAGGTCATCAGATAGGACCAGAACCTTTCTATGGTATCTCAAAGAACCAGGCCATGCAGAGTGCAGACCCTTAAGGACAACCTATTTGGCGATTCAAAAAAGCACTGGTTGTTACAACCAGGACTGCTTCACGCCAAATCTCTTATAGAAGGCTACTCACAAAAACAAACTGCCGAGCTTCTTGAGCTTAGCAGGACGAACATCTGTGCGATAGCCCACGCCTTAATCGGCCACTGCAAACTAAACAGACACCAATTTCACATGAAACTGAGTGACACTGATGTTTGCCGGTACTGTAATCAGGAGAGGGAGACGCCTAAGCACCTTTTGTGTGAATGTGGGCCCTTTATCCACAAACGCTGTGTCCATCTGGGCCGACACTTTATTCGCCCGGAGGAGATTAAAAGTCTAAAAGCTAGGAGTATCCTAAATTTTTGAAAGCCTCAGGGCTATAAGAGTTACTCTAACAAGGTGGCGGGCGAGTCACAATATTGTATTTTACATTTAGGTCGCAGTGACTACATCCCCTACACTACGGGAGATGCATAGCCCCTTATCTTCAAAATAATAATAATCAACATAGTAGATGATTTTCCACCTTGAAAAAAAGACACTGAGTATTTCAAAATGTTTAACTATACTTGGAAAAAATAAGCTATTCACCACAGCTGTTCACTTAGAACAAAGATCTTTGAAATGCCTAACCGCTAAATTGTTTGCCAAATGTAGAAAGCAACCATTGGCTTTAAACAGAAGTTCGGCTCCATACAACGAACAAAAATAATAAGCGACAGAACCTCTGCAGGCCTAGCCAAGTTTCGACCGTTTGATTCATGCCTCCGATTTCTTTGTTCTGACCACTTTATTGAGCATTGAGATGACGTCAGAACCAAGGGATCGGAGGCGTGGTAAACTCGAGGCAATCGACGAAAGAAAATCGAAACGAAACGGTTGTAATTTGGTTAATGGGGCTGGACCAAAGCGAGAAAAAAAGAATTAAAAATAAATATAATATATAAAAAGTACAGTATCTAGTAAATATTTACAAAAAGTTAAATTATACTTTGTCTTAAAAGTCAACGACTTTGGAATTTTGTATAATATTTAATCGACTTGGGGCGTTCTGGGGGGAGCCTCAACCCTAGAGAACGCGTCCCCAGGTGGCGGATAGGGGAACGCCTTTCAGGCGACTCGCAAGTGTCGTCTGGAGGGTAGGAGTGAAATCAAATAGCTCCCGTGGACCAACACTCCGTTATTAATCCCCCAGACAGGGCTTCTTTGACTTATTCGGAGGCGAGGTCTGTGCAGTGCTGGGTGTTTAGGCTGGAGCACCCAGAAGGTGATGGTGGCGGAAGAACCCTCGTAGCGGGTCAACGGCAGCGCCCACAACTTATAGTAAAATACAGCCTTGGCGTCAGGTGACAACCGGCCGTAAAGCATAAAGTCAAACCCATTTCTCCTCGTCAAATATGATAAAAGGCAATAAAAAGAGAGTGAATACAGCTAGGGCGTACCCCGTAAGCGACGATAAATTAAGACTAGCCACGTGGAATCTGGGTACCCTTACTGGTAGAAGTCAAGAACTAGCGAAAATACTGCAAGCACGGAATATTAATATATGCTGCCTGCAAGAGACTAGATGGAAGGGATCGAAATCCAGAGACCTGGGACTCGGATACCAACTTCTTTACCATGGGACAAATAACGCAAGTAATGGAGTAGGTATTGTACTTGACGAACAACTGAAACAGCGCATTATAGACGTAGAGAGAAGAAGTGACAGACTTATAACAGTTAAAATAGCTATGGATAACCAACCCCCCCTGAATATAATTTCAGCATTTGCGCCACAATCTGGATGTAGCGTTACCGAAAAAGAGGAACTATGCTTACAAACGGCGGAAGAATCCCTTGGAAAATCAAAGGGGAAGCTTAACATTGATAAAGACCCTTCGTGATGGAACGATAAAGTTAAGAAATCCTTAAGGGACAAAAAAGAGCGCTTCAGACCATGGCAGAGTTCAGGATCTGACGAGAAGCGTGTGCTGTATATAACCGCTAAGAAGTTCGCCAAACGTACAGTAGCTGAGCAGAGACGTGATGCAAGGGAAAACTTCTATCATAGGCTTGAAAGTGCTACAAACGATAGGGAAATATTTAAGCTGGCGAAACAACGTCACAAGAGCAGTTTAGATGTTAAAATTACCAAATGTTTACCTTATTAACTGATGATAATAAGAGCAATGACCGATGGCATCAGTATTACAAACATCTAATGAATGAGAGATTTCCGAGCCAACCCTTGCAAGCTATCCCAGGAGTAGCTGGACCGCTGAATAACATCGAGGTTAAAGAGGTGGCAGACAGAGGAGTCAAGAAAATGAAAAATCATAAAGCCGTGGGACCGGATAATATACCCGCTGATCTGTGGAAGCTACTGGGACCAATAGCGGTGGGATGGCTAACAAAGATCTTTAATGCAATACTCAAGTCCAGAAAAATTCCCAAAGCTTGGCGCCATAGCTACCTAATACCCTTTTATAAAAATAAGGGAGATGTAAGTAGCTGCAGTAATTACAGAGGTGTCAAGCTTACCTCTCATACGCTCAAAATCTGGGAGCGCGTAATCAGTAATAGACTTGAGAAACTTACAACCATATCTGACAGTCAGGATTCGCACCGAGAAAGACCGCAACAGATGGAATCCAAACCCTGACAATATTACTGGAAAAGCACCGAACCCATAAAGAGAACCTCCACCTTGTGTTCATAGACCTAGAAAAGGCATTTGATAGAGTACCACGGGAACTAGTCTGGCAGGCCATGAGATCGCAAGGGGTCCCAGAACACTATATTGGTTTAGTACAGGATATGTATGAAGACGTTAGCACTCAGATGAGAGGATCGGCGGGGCTAAGCGAATCATTTGAAGTTGGAGTGAGGGTGCATCAAGGATCAGCAGTTAGTCCGTTCCTGTTCAACTTAGTGATGGAATACCTAACAAAGGAAATCCAATCCCCACTACCTTGGTGCCTGTTGTACGCGGACGATGTTGTTCTGGCGGATAAATCTGCGAGTCAGCTGCAGATCAATCTCCAACATTGGCAACAAGCGCTAGAAAACCACGGTCTTCGTATTAGTCGCAGTAAGACCGAATACATGAGATGCAGTTTTGGTGATGAGAACACGCCTGACACCAATATCTCCATTGATGGTCAACCATTGCCCAAAGTCACCCATTTCAAGTATCTTGGATCGATACTGTCTGAGAACGCCAAAATAGACGTAGATGTAGCTCATAGAGTCAATGTCACATGGTTAAGATGGAGAACCTTAACAGGAGTACTCTGCGATAACAGTATGCCAATCAAACTGAAGGGCAAAGTCTACAAAACGGCTATCAAACCTGCCATGCTATATGGCACTGAATGCTGGGCGATGAAAAAGACTCACGAGAACAAACTGCATATCAATGAAATGAAAATGTTACGATGGTCAGCGGGCGTTACGAGACTTGATAAGGTACGCAATGAATACATCAGAGGCTCCTTCAAAGTTGCACCCATAGCAGATAAGTTGTCAGAGAAACGTATGCGCTGGTTCGGACATGTCATGAGAAGGGACGAAGAGTACCCCGTAAAGAAGGCCTTAGCGATCCCGGAAAGAAAAAAAAAGAGGGCGCCCAGACAACCCAGGATAGACTATCCTGGCGCCTAAAGACGAGGAGAGCCGACCCCAAATAAAGGGATTAGGCAAGGAAGAAGAGAAGAAGATTTAATCGACTTGGGAATTTTGTATAATATTTAATCATTTAAAAAATACTTATAGTCGAAACTTTTTTATAAGGTTCTTCTGTTAGTAAACAATGATCAATATCTCTTAATCAACCCTGATTATTGAACCAGTGTTGACTACATCAGATTTAATTAAATCCTAATAATTACCCAAGTCGTTTGACTTTTTAGACAGAATGTTTTCTCGAAATATGAAAACAAAGCGCTCTAGACATCCTGACGTCAGAATATTGTCCACTTTCTTTTACTCGGTTTTTCATTGTCAATAGAGGTATTAAATATTTAAAGTTAAGTACCGAATAGTAGCAAAAAGGTATTTTAGTATTTTCTAAACATCAAATGATCCAGGGGTTCTGGCGCTTACCAAAAATAGATGCACGCACACTTGGATCAAATTAAATCAAAAACATTTATTTTAAGTAAACCTTTTACAGCTACTTTTGAGTTGTAAAAAGTCAGTCAGTCAGTCAGGAAAATAATGGTAATTGCACATTTATTAATATGATGCTCAATGACCTCAGTAGAGCTTCCGAAAGAGTGGGTCTTAAAATGAACATGGATAAAACAAAAATCATGATTAACAACCATGTAGCGCCCACTCTTATCAATGTTGGAGACTTTACACTCGAAGTTGTGGACGATTACGTCTACGTCGGACAGACCGCTCACAATGGGCCTTTTTAGCAGGCTTAAAGCCATCCAAAGAGCAATGGAAAGGGCTATGCTCGGGGTTTCCTTGCGTGATCGAACTAAGGTTGCCGACATAGCACGAAGAATTGCCAAACTTAAGTGGTAATGCGCAGGGCACATTGCTCGCAGAACAGATGACCATTGGGGCCGAAAAGTTCTGGAGTGGTGACTGCGTAGCCGGAAAACGCAGCGTTGGAGAGCCTCCTACAAGGTGGACCGATGACCTGGTGAAGGTTGCGGGAAACCGATGGATGTGAGACGCACAGGAACGTTCGTTGTAGCGACGCTTGGGGAGGCCTTTGTCTAACAGTGGACGTATATCGGCTGAAATGATGATGATGATGACGCAGGCTTCAGTCAATGTTTGCGTGCATTTTCGCTCATTGTATGGAACCAACCTTCTGTGGCATAGAGATATATCAGTACCTTACTGACTATTACACTTAAAGACATTTGTCAAATACCACAACACATAGGCACTTAATTTGTTTACTCGTGTCGCTTCAATTGCTCAGTAAGCTTGCAAATATTGCCTTGACACAGTATTCTTGTGTTCATAGTTATAAGCGCATAACTATGAACATAAGAGAGATCTCTCTTGTTTGTTGGTAAGTAATCGAGTTGACTTTAAGCGTCGTCGCACATGGTCTACATGCCACGGCCACAAACGCCGCCACAAGAAACTAGAAGGAGCCACGAGCCAATTGTGACCAGTGGCTGCTACATTCTTTAACCCATGTGCTCAGTAGTATAATTGACTCTGTCGAAGAAGGTTTACATGCGCCAATGGCATGTGACGTATGGCCAGAGCAAGCCATAAGAAGCGAGCCGCAGCGTTTTGTAGCATGTGGCGGCTTCCGGCGGGCATCAGCACATTGAGCCACTAAAGGCGACCACATTAGAACAACTAGTGACCGCCACAAGTTGCAGTTCGCGTCGCGTTTCTCCATACATTTTGTATAGCATCGGCGCACACCGTTTGAGTGGCCGCGTCAAACCACAAGCTGCAGGAGTCGCAGTCGGTCTGTGCTAGCTACTTGTGGCCGCGTTTTGTCGTTCGACTCGCGCGCACTCACGGCCACAGACACGTCCGCCTGTGTCGAGTACCACTTGAACAACTGCTACAAGTGGCAACCACTGAAAGCCACATCCAGCCATCAGTGGCTGCCACTGGTGGCGGCTTGTAGTGGTCTGACTGAACCACGGGTGGTCGCGTTTAGTAGCGGCTACTAGTAGCCATAACGTGCGGGGGCTCAGGAAATATGGTGGCTGGTGGCAGCGCTTTGTGGTTGTGGTCGATGGGCCATGTGCGGCGCCCTAAATGAACTTTGGATGATCTCAATAGTTCTAATGTTCTTCTTTTCTACTCTATGGTAAACTCATCAAACCGATTGGGCCCAGAAGGTGGCTTCATTAATAGCAGCATCGCTGGCACTCTTCAAATTCTCCAAAGTGTAGAAGTGTGTGTATGGGCACTTGGGTCATTCTAATGTGTGGCTCATGTTTTGGACAGGAGCACTGCACTCACACTGAGTATGCGACGTGTCTATAAAACACCATTTTGCAAGTTGTGTTTGCAGCAGCCTACCTTTAGTGCTTTTCATATAGACCACTGCACGCGCCCAGGCGGGAGATTTTCTCTAGTGTTTTGTTTTGTAGATTTTTTTTATTGATCAACATGATGACTATATTGCATCCTAATTTTTTTTTGAGGTGGTGCTGCATCCTCAAAGTATTTAAATACTACGTTTTTGTTTTAACCGTATTCAAATAGTTAAGGTCCCTTTGAAAAGTGAAAAGAGTTGAGAAGATGCATTTTGGAGAGTGTGCGCCGCAATTCGCCATTTCATTTCTACCATCGGACAACATGACGTATGCCGAGTCACCCATACGTTGTTGAAATCTCCACGGTCCGGACAAAGTTTTTTGCCTCGTTGTTTATACCGCGTACGTCGAAGGACTAGAACAATCTACATGCTACGGTCTTCCCGTCCATTATAATGTGAATGTCTTCAAGGCTAGAGTGAATAGGCTCATAAACTAGTGCGCCTCACCATTAGAAATTGCATCGCGGCTTACCATCAGGTGGGATCGCAGTCAAGCACTAGTTTATATCAATTAAAAAAAAAGAGTTATTTAAAAATATATATTTTACCACGTCTTCAGTTTCTGATTTTGTAAATTAATATTTGTATTTTTTATGCATCTACAAAAATGATTTATTTATTCCTAAGACACCCAGTGTTAGCGTAAAGCAAAAAAAATCTAATAGTTTTCTTTTTTTTATAATGGATAGGCTCGCGTTTGACCACAATCTCACCTGATGGTAAGCGATGATGTGGCCGACGATGGAACACGCTTGCCTAGAAGCAATCTATTCACTCTTGACTTAAAGACCCCTAGGTTTCTAATTTGTTTTTTTTTTCTTTTTAGAATTTCTCCTCACTCTCCTACAAGAACTACGAGCATACAAAGCTGCATCGAGGAGTATGTGGCTCCAAGCATTGTGGCATGAACACCAGCCATGCAGATGCAGGAGAGTCAACTGCCGAAGCTTTGAAGAACTGCCTGAATACCTCGATACATCAGGGGTATGGATTGCAGGTGAGTTTATAGTCAGTAGTTTCTTCATCATTTGTGATAACTCACCTCTAGACTATGATCTCGATAGAGCAATAGAAAAGGTTTATAATAAAAAAAGAATTGGTACATAATTGTCGAGCATTTTTAGGATTCCTCCTCAGAAGGAAAAAACGGAACCCCTAGTGTCTCCTCACACGGTCCACAAAAAAAAAATACCATAAAAAAAAAGCTAGAAGCGGCCACAATAAAAGGTGAAGCGCGCGACAACTTGTGGCTGGAAAAGCTAAAAGCGGCTTCTAGCTTTTTTTTTTGTGTCGGCAACCCCGTGTACGGGCCACCGCAAAAAGAAGCTAGAAGCGGTTTTTTTCTGTGGCCCATCTACGAGGACACTAATATAGGATCACTTTGTTTTCCGTCAGTCCGTTTGTCTGTCTGTCAAGACCCATTATCTCAGGAACGCATGGAGGTATCGAGTTGAAATTAAAACCATACACTGCAGTCCCTTGAAGCTGTGAAAAAAATTAGACTTTTAATTAACGAAATAAAGAGATACGGCCGTTTATGTCGCAAAAAACGTATTTCGACACTCACAATGGAATCCAAATTCATAGGGTAACCCGTTGACTTAGAATCCTGAAATTTGGCATGAAGCAAGGTATCATTGCAGAAATATAAGAAATAATCTGAAAACTATTTTTTTTTATTGACACAAAAAAAAATTGCAATTCGGAAAAATCATTGTAACTCGATTCGGGAATTGAACTGTTTTTATTGGTAAGTTTGTATGGAACCCTCAGAGCGCGAGTCCGACTCGCAGTTTTGTTTTTTAACCAAAAATTTTCAACCAGTTTAGTAGCAGTTAGATCTATGAAATGGACGTCATTTTTTAAATTTTATCAACTAAATTACTAACCGAAAAACCCAACTTCCAGAAATGCTAAATTTGCTCAATTGATAAAGTGTTATAAAAGCGCCATTAGTAATGGAACGGATGCAAGTCGTAATTTAAGCCAATAATAGCTAGAACTAGGACCATTAAACACTGCAATCGCTATTCCTACATTTTCACTGTTCTTTTGAGTTATTAGTTCTAACCTATTTATTAGCATATAGCGTAACCTAAGGCATTAAGTCCGCCTTTGTACAGTTTTTTTTTGTGCATAAAGCTTTAAATAAATATTCAGCCTTCTAATGTTCTCACAGTTGGGATTCATGCTTCCTCTCTCTAGGAGAGGGAATAAGCCGTCATCCAACACGCAGACCAAGTACGGTTTTTTTTTTTATTTACTTAAAACAAACAAATTTCCGAATAAAAGTCTGATAAAAAAAAATTTTTGAGTTACGCAATTATAAAAAAAACTTTTTACAAAAAAAAATATAACCGACGCCAATGTTAAAAAACACTGAAAAGTATAAAATAACTTTAATTTCGGAAGTCGGTGTTTCTATAATAATATTTTTGTCTCTACGGTATTTAACACTGACTTCCGAAATTAAAGTTATTTAATACTTTTCAGTGTTTTATAACATTGAAGTCGGTTATATTTTTTTTTTTGTAAAAAGTTTTTTATTTTATACCTTTTAGTTATGGTACCACCACTAAAAAGTACCCCTCAGACAAACTTAAATAATTTATAGCCACAGTGCATCTCATAACGATTCTAATAATCTAAAACACGGTTAGATTATATTAATTAATTTTTTTTCCCTCTGGCTTTATCATCAGATCAGTTCGATACATCCCCACCCCGTTTTCTGACAGTCAGTCATCGACTACACGTATAAAGAAAGCAACTTTACTTGTAACCACAGTTCTGCTGTAATTCTATGAGGAGTTCTGTTCCATATCTTCGAAGTTCATGATCAGATCATAACAATATTTCTATGAGACCAACTTGGAAGCATAACCTTTCAATCAAAAAAATCAATCTCAAAATCAATCCACAATTGACCGAGATATCAGTGAACATACATAAAAAAAACATACATTCAGCCGAACATAGAACCTCCTCCTTTTCGAAGTCGGCTAAAAAGTAAAAGAAAGAAGAAAGAAAACATGTTTATTCTGCCCGTATAGACACACAAATAAATACAAAATAAAAATTAATAAAAGAATAACAAAATAAAAATAAAAATTAGTTGCCATAACGTCAAGTGAGACCAGGCCTAACAGATTTGAACCATAATAACCATAATAAGTAGATCAGATTACTCTCTATTTTTAGCTATCAGAAAAAGCAAATAAAAATATTGTCGACAGCGAATTGCACTCACAATAGCTCGAATCAATGGAATAATTGATTATATTGAGAGGACACAATAGAAGTTCTATTCATTGGAGGTGTTAAAATTGCAGCTGATATTTATAGCTATATAAAACCTTTTTTTGCTGTCGTTCCATTATTCAACGCAGCTATATTTTTATGAATACTTAAAATGCAAAACTATTCAGCATTTTTCATTAAAAATAACCAGGTAAAAAAAGTGTTGGTAAAAGAATCGCCAAATTTAAGTGTAGTGCAGGCAGGGCACTTTGCTTGCAGAACAGATGGTTGATGAGGTCGAAAGGATCGCCAGGATTATGGTGTGTCCAATCAGTGATAAAATACGTTTCTGAAACGTGATTGTTCATAATGGGAATCATCAGAAGGCAAAGTCACCTAAAGTGCAATAGATAGGGCTATGCTCGGAGCTTCCTTGCTTAATAGGATCAGAAACTAAGATATCCACAGCATAATCAAAGTTACAGACAAAGCCCGAATAATTGCCAAACTTGAGTGCCAGCGGGCAGGGCATATTGCTAGCAGAACAGATGGTCAACGAGGCTGAAAGGTTTTAGAGTAGCGACCACGTACAGAAAGACGCATCGTCGAAGGGCCTTCCAAAAAATGGACCGTTAACCTAGTGAAGGTCGCGGAATGATGATTGATGCGAGACGCACAGGTCCGGAGGCTTACACCTAGCAATAGACTTCTTTCGGATAAGACACTTATCTCACCTCACTATCTTAACGTGCCTTGTATTGCTAGCAGGTCTCGTCAAATTGTGAACTGTGTGTTATGTTTGGGTCACCAAGATACAGGTTACGCCTAGTTTGGGACCCGTTGCAAATTTTGAAGGCCATTGTTAGTTTCATACTCTGTCAAGTTGATTAGTGTAAAGTAAACTATGTTCGTTAAATAAGTTACTATATCCAAATATTAAAAAAAAAATATATATTAAAAAATAGGTTAACGCCGGTGTCGGAAGCAGGGTCCAAGCTACCGGTGATAAGGACTCCAGAGACAGGAACCTCCTCACAATGCGAGCCGTATCGAGGATTACTGTCTTCTATAGCTAAATTATTATTATTGTTACTTGGGGAGGCTTAGCAATGGACGTATTTCGGTTAAAATTAACAGATTTTTTAGTTCTAGTGCAAACATGTCACCACGCTCAAATTCCAAAAACTTCGAATATTAATAAATTCCTTTTCATACACCAGGTGGATTCTCTATCAGTCCGGTATTGCAAGACACAAGATGACTACATACCACCAGATGTATTGGACTACGTCATCGGGGTACTGTTGCTAGCTCTACTGCTGGTAAACTTGGGATGTTCAGCGTATTACTTCTTATGGCCAGTTGAGAAAAGAGAAGGTAACTTTTTTGTTTTATGTATTAATTTGTTTTTTTTTTTTTTTATATTCTAGCTTGCATTTACTGAATCACAATTTAGTATCAGCTACATTGTCAGGGTCACTGTTATGGCTTATAATCCTTTGAACATCTGGCCAGAATAAATGCATTTAATTCCCCCCGATAAAGCCCCAATGAACTTTAAATCCATATATTTATTAAATATGGAAATACTAATTGATTTACTTATACTATACATAGTAAAAGTAAATCAATCAGTATTTCCGAAAAACACTTAACCAGCAATTTATTAATACTTGTTTATTTTACTATTTATGTACACACAATACCAGTAATAATTGTTTTGTTGCAGCTAATAAATTCATGCTGGCTTTCTGTGTACAAAAGAACTGGAAAGCTCTGAAGCATGGAGGCAGCGCCGAGGGTGGACTCTTCAAGTGTTTCCAGGCATTGAGGTAAGAAAATGGTCGATGCAAACTTATAGAACCGGTTCAAAAGCATGTCAAGTATCTTAACAATATTTGACACAGCGACCGGCCCACGCTGAAAACCAGCGCTGTGAGCTCAACGCATTATGCGTGAGGCCGCAGCTTTACGCTGAGCGTTCGGCCGTTTTGCGCGGAGGAGACGCATATCTTTCCTATCAATTGCTGTGATGTTATGTTCTGTTACCTAGTTTTAAGATTGCGTCTTTAACGCGTAAATAAACTATTTTTCTTTCTTTCTTTCTTTCTGATGAGTGATACTAAGATAGGTCTCAGATAAACGTGGAATAACGGCCATTGACCTTCCTACATTTGTTGACATTCTTAATTTGAAAAAGGGAAATAAAGACATAAAGCCGTCTTGAATCGACATGTATTGTGATCCATTACATGATCTAGTAATGAAAAGCAATTTATTGCTTGTTTTTCGGGTACTCTACACAGAGATATTAGGAAAGGTCAATAAACTAGAATAAAGGTCATTTAGTGCCTTCTATAGCTTTAACATAGTTATTGGACTCCAAAAACAATAGCCCTATTATCTTTGTTTTCCATTGTTGCAATAGTTTTTACTAATCTGGGGTTGTCCTCGGGTGCAAGGGATAATCGTTGGCTGGTCCATTAAAAGTGTCTAAAAGGCCTCTGCGAGTTGGTTTCGACTTCTCGTTCACCTTCCAAAGGGCCAGGACCACAGGGTACTGAGATATATTGGTATATTACAGTAATACTACATTAAAAGTCAATACAAACTTATGGAATCTTTATGTTTTTTATTTATTTATGCTTAATATACATAACACTGTACTAGGCATTATCTACCAGTTGACCTTAGGGTGGTGTAGAAACATAGCATTTCTTCTTCCTCCTGTCCTTATCTCATATTAATTGGGGTCAACGCAACATGTTTTTTTCTTCCATTCTTCAAGTCCTGTCACCCGTCAAACTATCGCTAACTCCCTTTTCTTTCCTATCACTCCTCACACAATCTATCTATCTTTTCTTCGGCCTTCCTCTCCCTCTCTATCCACCTACATGTATACTCAGAACTCTTTTAGTAATATGCGCTTCATCTCTCCTCTTCACATGACCGTACCAAGCCAACCGATTACCTTTCAACTTTTCAAATTTCACCATATTTGAAGTAAAAATCGCAAGTAATACCGAAGTTATCACAGCTCAAAACGATCTGTTTTGTGAAACCTATAAAGGTAAAAACTTAATAGATACAACATTTATACCAAACCATTTGGCATAATCGCTATATCAAACGATGTATCGAATAGCTAACCGCAATGCCTGTAGCGCAATCACGCCGATTGTAATCACTGGGGAATATTCGTCAATGTTGCTTGCACGATTTTAATCATGGACGGGACTGGTATCTGAATGAGGTGGCAAGAATTGTAGGTAAATTTAAAAATTTTTTTTGAGGTTGGAAATCATCTTATGACTGTTCGCGTACTGGTTAAAACCTACTTGTGTTCCTTCAGTAGTCCTTTGTAATTCAGGGACACGGTAACTCTTTCGAATAGTCTTGCAGCGCAAACAACATACATATTTGTCTTCCATTAATAAGTTTATTCATTATATATTATTTATTTATTATTTCTTCCACCAACCCTACTTTACTCTTTTTTTCTACCCTTTTTACTAATTAAATTGTGTAACTTATTATAATATGTATGTATATAAGTATTTATAATTGAGTATTGTGTTTTATATAGTTAGCAGTACACCACAGACTACCCCGTGTATTATTTTAAGCTCTTATCCATCCTAAGGTTGTCTGGAAGATATCGCTTTCAGCGATAAGACCGCCATAATTGTACCCACAAATTGAAGTTTTTGTATAAGCTGTATTACTTTTTGGTGTACAATAAAGTCTATTCTATTCTATTATATACAAAAAATAAAAATATTTCTTGTTTAAAATGTTAATAGTGGTCATAAAAAACGAAGATGACGTTGTACTTCGGGAAAGCTGGGTCTTTCCAAAAAAATATTTGAGAACCCACGCGCCTCAAGGAGTTGTCAGCAACCGTTGAGGAGGTTTGAAGGCTACTGGCGCCAAGGGTCTGCATCTGAAAGGAAGGCTCGGCCCCGGTTTGAAAGGCAACGAAGGAACTGGGTGTTTTAGTCAGTAAAAGTCTGACACTTTTTTTTTATTATTATTGATAGGCTTGCGTTTGACCACGATCTCACCTGATGGTAAGCGATGATGTGGTCAACTATGGAGCACGCTTGCCTAGAAGTAACCTATTCACTCTTGACTTAAGGACCCCTAAATTGTAGCTATCAGGAAACACAGACTCCGGCAGGGAATTCCACTTCTTGGCTGTACGCATAATAAATGTGTTCCTTAAACGCTTTGTGCGTATGGGTAGGATGTCTACCGTGTACCGGTGGCGCAACGCTGTCCGTCCTTTGGTCCGATGATGGAACGGACTTGGCGGAATTAGATTGTGCAATTCCAGTGCACACTCCCTGAAATGTAAAGGATAGAAAACCGACGGACTAGCAACTCGACGGCGATGCTCAAGGCTTTGGAGTTTAGACACTATTTCTGTTTTATAAAGATTTTAAAGATTTTTTATTAATTGTAAAGCTGGAAATAAAGATTTTTTATTATTTTATTATTATTATTATTTCCCGCTCCGCCCTAGGGCGGCGGATGTCGTCTGGATGATACTTACCCACTGAAAAAAAAAACCTACCGGGTTTAATAATATTTTCAAATCATCCAGGGACTCAATCAAATGTACACAAAATTTCATTGAAATCGGTCAAACCACAGATAAGCATAAAATAATTATATCTCAGGTAGATAAAAGCTTTAGATTAGTAAACAAATCCGATGTACAAGATAATTACGCTACAGTGATTGTGGTAAACCGTTGGTTTTCGATGCATCCTCGATACGGCGGTAATAGGTAGGTAGTTCACGATATACATGGCTTACCAAGCGCGAATACCTATGTTGAAATAGTTTAGTAATGTGCTATTTGATTGTGCAGCTACTAATAGTAAGGGTTTTGTGTTTTTAGTTATTTAAAGGCAATTTTAAAAATAAAGGGGACTTCAAAGTTAATCTACATTTATCTATGTTGTCTGTGTGACGGATTTTGTGGGTCATATTAGCTTCAAGTATACTCAAGTTTTTTTTTAAATATTATCTCTACAAAAAACTTATTTTGTATGACCAGAGCCATTTTACCATAAGGATTTAATCTTGGGACCGGCCCCAAGTCTGCTATTACAATAGTGTCAGAATGGTCTATCATTGATTTCATAATTGTTGGTTTTGACAAATTTTGGTAATCTACTAACAAAATGGCGTATTATGACTTTCCGATGGTCAACCACTGACACTCCATTGAAATAAATGACATAAAATGGTAATCTCGTACATAATGACAAATGAATATCTGACGTATGCGGTAATCTGCAAAAATTTTGCCAGTTCCTTTGATCAATGACCTACCATTACGACGTCATTGCGCAATTGGTGCTTTTAATAAGCTCGATATTGTCATTCTACCACAATTCCATTACAAGACCATTGGCCGATCAATGAACGTTCATTATGAATTAGCAGACTACAAACTTTTAGTAAAATGACAATGGAATCGTGTTGGAATGACAAATTTATAAAAATGACAGATTTAGGCCCCAGGTATATTTCCTAAAGAAATTATGAAATGTGACTTTCTATTAATTATTTTTGCCGTTGGCGAAGTTTTGGAGACGAGCAATGGTAAGCTCGCTGTCCAGCCACCGTAGGCTTGCTATGCCTTCGGTGACTGGAAGTTGAAGTCGGTATCCCGGTGGCTGGGCCGTGAGGACGGCCGTTACTTCACGCATCATACTGATTTGCAGCAATTTCTCATGGTAATGTTTTGTTTCAGATTCTACACCATGGTGATGATTCTCGGTCTTCACTCGATGATCTTCATCGGGTATGGATACACTGCGAACCCTGAGTTTATTGAAAATGTAAGTCATTAGCAATATTCCTAGTGTACATAGTCAGCTTATAATGTATCCACTGCTTGGACTTGGACCTTTGAGTGGTGTCCACCACTAGGGCCCTTTCCAGGTTAGTGTATTATTTATACTCTTAAGGCGAGAGTGAGAGCAGTAGTGGCCGAGTAGTAACGGCTCTGACTTACGAGTTGTAGGTCGCGGGTTCGAACCTAGCCAGGCGCATTACTATACTTATACTATAAACTTCATTTTTATTTCAAATGACGCTACTATTAAGATTTTGTTTTGACATTATGTATTTCCTTATTATGATCAATGTAAATTTCATTACTCTTATTATTATTTTCAAATCTTTGACAATATTTGCATGCCTAATTTAAGGTAGATTGTATCAGGATCAGAACTCTTTGTAAACACCTTATTTTATGTACCTACATTCAAAACAAAAAAAGAAAAAAATTACTTTGTGTAATTTATTTCATCACCACTGCTCTCAAAACGGTGAAGGAAAACATTGTGAGGAAACCGGCATGTTCTAGAACCAAAAATTCGAAAACATGTGACATTCACCAACCCGCACTGGGCCCGCGTGGTGGATTACGGCCCATTCCCTCTCCTAGAGAGGAAGCCTGAGTCCTAACAATGGGAAAATCATAAGGCCGACTATGCTATGCTATACTCTTAAGGGGACTACAGGAGCTAAACGCGAGATTTATAATACGCAAATACAGGTAGTAGATTATGTGACTAGGAGATGAAGCAGTGTCTTTAAGTTGCGGGTGGCATGTTGAATTTCGAACGAAACGACGGTTGCTAATTTTTATTCCCGAATGTAGTGAGGGATTTTTATAATTAACTCCCGAGCACTACAAGGGAGTCAAGCCACCCAAGGCAAAGACAGCTTTATCCCCGTGTTGGAAACTTTACTATTTACACTTTACGTGGAATAATTTAAAAAATAACTGATTTTATATTAGAGAAATAAAAGTATTCTATATTTACAAATTAATATTATATCACTCGACAAGTTTTGTTATTTGAAGGAGAAGCTTGCATGTAAAATGGTTAATGTAATGTAATGGTTTAGCCTAGTCGAATCTGGTTCATCCTAACTTCGGGTTTGGTTGGTAATATATGCACGCAATTGCAACTATGACATCAAAATAGATAATTTAATATTTTAAAATAACATGTTTGTTGAGACTAATTCAGATTTTTTTTAAAATTACAAATTAACCTTTTTAAATGATAATATGAGCTTGTGCTTGACTGCAATCCGACCTGATAGTAGACAGTAATGTAGGTAATAGTTAGGCATCAGTTTATTAAGAGCCTATTCACTCTAGCCTTGAAAACTCCTGGGCTAAAGCCAACAAATTCATAGCATATTTTGATTTTTACCCAGCGGCTAGTTACATAATATGGTTAATTTTATTAAAATAATTGTTTAGGGTAACTTCTTATATATTTGTAGATTTGCATTAGACATTTTTTTTTTATCTGATACTAGCTGACCCGACAGACGTTGTCCTGTCATAACGATGAATATTGAATTCGAATTGTATAATTAATAAAAAAAAGTGTGTCCACTGTACCCTACCCTACCCTACTTTACCCTACTCTACTCTATCCTACCCTACTCTACCCTATTCTACACTACACTACTCTACCCTTCACTACCCTAATTTTCATTTTTTTTCCATAAGAACCTTCTCACAATAACGAACACAACAAAAAAAGAATTAGCGAAATCAGTCCAGCCGTTAACGCGTGATGCCGTTACCAAGGAAATAGGGATTCATTTATATATATATAGATAAACTAGTATAAAAGGTGTAAGGGACAGCCCTCCACAAACTTTAAGGGCTTGCTCAGTAGACGAAACTGAACAACCTTCCACAATTTTTTTTTTCACAGGAAACGAAAAAAAAAACAACCTCATCTTACAAAATGATAAACTTGATTGGACAATTTGTATGGAGAGGCCGATAGTTTTTTTTGTTTCCTGAAAAAAAATTTTGTGGAAGGTTGTTCAGTTTCGTCTACTGAGCAAGCCCTTAAAGTTTGTGGAGGGCTGTCCCTTACACCTTGTATATCATGGGGGAATGTGACAGGGTAGTCCGCGATTTTTTTAAAATGATTTATACTAGTCCTTGACTGCGATCCCACCTGAACATAAGCAGAGACGCAATCGTTGATGGTGAAGCGCACTAATTTATTAACCTTTCGAATGTCTTAAGTTACACAGTTCGACATAAGGTAATTGTCTTTCTATTGTGTCTCTAATTACGACATTCAAAGAATTAAGAGCCTATTCACTCTAGCCTTGAAGACTGCAGCAAGAAAATTGTTCCAATCCATCAAAAAGAACCTCTAAATTCGGTTACAAAATAAATCAGTATGTCATGAAACCAACGCATTTCCACAAAGAGTGTATAAACTGTCCGGAAAATAGTTAAATACATGTCAGCGACCTCTGACACCGTAAACCGCGGAATGTCACCGATTTCACAAAACATTAATTAAATGAATCCGTATCAGGACCATTAATAACTGATGACGTGATTAATTGAAATTCAATTGGTTTGCAATTCATGGAGGATTGCGATAAATAATAATATTATTGGACTGGCGGTCAATGGACTAATAGTACATTTTGATAAAAGTGGAGTTTGGTCAATGCAACCAAGTGCTGCAGTGATTTTGCATGTGTATCAAACGAGGTTTTTCAATACACTAACTAATAATAGTACATTTTGATACAAGTGCAGAAAGTTTGTTATTGTGACCGAGGCGGAATTCGCACGAGTTGTGACACACTCGTTACGGAGATAAGGGCTGCAGTGACTTTGCACGGGTATCAAAAGACTTCTTCCAATACACTTACGAAAAAATGAATAAACGAGGGTTGACCGGCGACTCGTGGGGGTCGACGCAAGCCCGCTCTTATACGATAAATGTAATAACATTGTGGCCGGGGAGAGCACGCGCCCTTTTCTGCACTAGTGTGGAAAAGTCTATAGTATGCCTAAGAGTTTCGAGTGAGTGTATTGAAATTAAATAAACGGAGGCTGCCCGATGACTCGTGGGGGCTGCCCAGTGATCAGCCTGATACGATAAATAAATGTAATATTGTAGCGAAACCACGCTGGCACACTTTTCTGAACTAGAACGAAAAACAGTAACGTGTCTGATAGCGATAAGGGTAGGAACGGGTTTTCGAGTAAGTGTATTGAAAAACAATTATTATTTAATTTAATAATAATTATGAGTCAACCGTCAAATCCGACTCGGCTGGGCGGCGTTCTGTGGGCTGTTTTTTCACATGGCAGTCAGCTAGGAAACACTGGCCTCATCTAGTTTAAATTGACGAAGAAATAAATTAAATATTGTAAAAGTGTTTTTAAAATCTATTTGCAAAATTAATATCATTTGAAATGATGATGAATTTATAACGATGATGAAATTGATGTCGTTACAATTCAAATATATGCAAATAAAATCTCGTTAAATTCCAAGATTGTTAGCTTTTCTACACAATCTAAAGTTAATAATAATAATAATATTCCACAACTATCACACAACGCCGTCTAGTCCCAAGCTAAGCAGAGCTTGTGTTATGGGTACTAGATAACTGATAAACATACTTATATATTTCTAAATACATACATACTATAGATAAATTACACCCAGACACAGAACAAATGATCATGCTCATCACACAAAGATTTGTCCTGGGTGGGAGTCGAACCCACGACCTCCGGCATAGCAGTCAGGGTCACTAACCACTAGACCAACAGGCCTGTCAAAACACACAAGTTGTAACACTAATGCAATTATTTCACAACTTTAGTGCATTAACTATGCTTTAATAAAGTCTCGTTTAGTTCTATCGTGGCTGTTTGTTACTTGTGCAACTTCAAGTCTCGTATAGTACTTACCGAGTAAATGCCAACGAGTTATTGTTGGTAGCACTATAAGGATTGTTCGGCCTTGAGATAGAAAGGACAACCTAAAAATTACAGACGATTTATATACAGTACTAGCTTTTGCCCGCGCTTTAGCCTGCATACATAAAATATATCCTATGTCACTCAGGAAAAAAAATATAGTAAAAAAAAAGACGTGTGGCACTCGGGGACTGCCGCGGTAAAGCTATTGCATAGCATTATTATCAACTTATGCAATTATAATTATTTATTTATTTTATTTATGCAGTATTTTTTTTCCTTTGTTTTTTTTTTCTTTGATATTAATTGAAGTTACACTTTCACACATTGAATTGAATTTTGATTGATTGTTCACTCATTTGTTTTCTTATCGGTCACCACGCTCAAAAAACAAATGAGTCCGGGTGTTAGGTTATTTTCGTTACGGAATTTCTGGATTCGGTCTCCACGCTCAAGGCCCGCGATAGAAGCTATGCAATAGCTTAAAAAAGTAAAAAACACGCTTTCATAGCATATCAAACTAAAAATATGAATACTTATAAGATATTGTGAATGATGCGTGGGGCGCTTTGTGGCATATTTTTTGTAAATCGAGCACCTCACGCTTTTTTCACAATAATATAAATAATTTTCGTTCATTATTATTATTTTCTACGCAGATTGAAAATTATTTTACAATTTATAGTTTGATATGCTATGAAAGCGTGTTTTTTGTTTTCTTTTTTAAACTATATTTACTTTTCACCTTTTAGTGATAGCCACCGAATGTGATAAAAATATAAAGGGGATAAATATTAAGTCATATGTACAATATGCGCAGATTACGTATGATGGTTTTGAAATCTTTATAATTAAATTCCAATATCCCAATTTTTCTTTATAAATAATTATTATCAAACTGCCTAGCCGTTTCCAAAAATTTTGGCCCTTCCCGCTCTTAGACATATCTAGGAACGGCTGTGAGCCGTACCTAATCTACTACGCGTGCCCAGTATAGAATAGAATCGTTTAGTTTTGAGTAGATGGTACATTTATTTTTATTATTGATAGGCTTGCCTTTGACCACCATCTCACTTGATGGTAAGCGATGATCATGATGAGACCAAAACAAACTCATGAATATTATATATTCATATTATACGTTACACAATTTAACCTTTCAGATACCGTCACTTTGAGACAATAGTAATAGCACAAAATAGATAGGTACCGAAGACAATCTCATGTATGTACTTCACTTTTTACACCTACGCTCAGTGGACGCACACTAATGAGCGTTTGAGCCGGAATTGTTCGACAAGTGATCCGAGACGTGACCGAAACATCGTGTCTGTGAGCGGTGTCTTTGTGTGCGTTGCTCGAGTGCGCTTTGTATGTAGATTGACTTCTGTACCTATATATTTTGTGGTAATAGTCCGGGCGGTAGCGTTGCATTTTAGGTAGTGTTTCGACGCCGGTCGGTTGCCATCTTGTGCAATAGACCTTGAATGTCTGATATGTGTACTAAGAGTCTGCTGACGCACCCGCGGTGGGTGTAGGATTGACAGGTTACGAAAGTGGTGAAAAAAAAAATCAAAAATAAAATCATAGTACGCCAGCTGAAACTTTTTCATTAATATTTTGCATCATTCTGAGACGAAAAAAAATCGTCAGCATGCAGCTGAAGATTATTTTCTAACGGCCTTGTTCTAAACATATGAACAATCTGTATCTTTAGTGCGTCAGCTGACGGTCTTTCCACGGCTACTTGAGTAGCTGACGATTGGTTTACTTATTGGTCATATAAGATCAACCATCAGAGACAATATCAGCCGGTCAGTGGGTAGCCTTAGGGGCGGATTTTTAGGAGTTGGAGTATATCCTTAGGGGCGCTATGAGAAGCAAAGAAAACGAAAAAAAAATTTTTTTGGTTAAAAAAATTTTTGGGACTTAATTTTTTTTTTTGGAAGTTGATGCCATACGCTTATAGGTACCATGAGCCGTGCAGAAAACGAAAAAAAAAATTTTTTCTAAGTGTTTGCCCCTAACCATACTCAAGGTGAAAAGTAAGGAGAAATGTCCCAAAAATTTTTTTTACCTAATTTTTTTTTTTGTTTTCTGCACGGCTCATGGTGCCTATAAGCGTATGGTACCAATTAAAAAAAAAAAAAAAGACGGGTTGCACTCCGGGAGTGCCGGCAGAAGTGAAAACTTGATTATTAACGTTGAGCATGTTTGATATTTTGGAATGGTTAGGGAATAATTTTGCACCAATTGCTTTATCAGTATAAAAGTACTATCATTTATGTGGTAGAATACAATATTCATTTATTGCGCTATCGTACACAAACATGACAATTTATATTACATTAAAAATTTAACACTATAAAACTATTACAATTATTTTACATTAAAAAGTTTATCTCTCCGAAAAACTACTGAGGTCTCAAGGGACACCCGGATGGAACGAAGTTCTGGCTTGCTTTCTATAAGAGAGAGAAAGAGAGAAAGACAGAGAAACATGCGCACGCCGCACGGCTTACTATAGAAAAAGTGTCGTTACAACTTTTCGTGAGAATTTTTTCCGTCTAGCCAATACAATATAACTAAAAAATACTATCCTATTTTATGTACATTTTGACAGCACTATTTCAACATCTTCGAAACCATGAAAACGACACTCATGACGAAAAAGTTGATAATTTCTGACATCCGCATGACAGCACTATCGGCTTCAACAACCTCGAAAACCATGAAAAAGACACCCATATCGAAAAAGTTGATAATTTATTGCAGCCACCACCTTAGATTTAAATTTTGACAGTACTATCGGTTTCAACACCCTCGAAAACCACGAAAACGACACCCATGAGGAAAAAGTTGATAATTTCTTGCAGCCGCCATCTTGGATTTACATTTTGACAATACTATCGGTTTCAACAGCCTTGAAAACCATGAAAACGACACCCATGACCAAAAATTTAATAATTTTTTGCAGCCGCCATCTTGGATTTATATTTTGACAGTACTATCGGTTTCAACTCCCTCGAAAACCATGAAAACGACACCCATGACGGAAAATTTGATAATTTCTTGCAGCCGCCATCTTGGATTTATATTTTGACAGTACTATCGGTTTCAACACCCTCGAAAACCATGAAAACGACACCCATGACGGAAAATTTGATAATTTCTTGCAGCCACCATCTTGGATTTATATTTTGACAGTACTATCGGTTTCAACACCCTCGAAAACCATGAAAACGACACCCATGATGAAAAAGTTGATAATTTCTTGCAGCCGCCATCTTGGATTTACATTTTGACAGTACCATCGGTTTCCACGCCCTCGAAAACGATGAAAACGACACCCATGACGGAAAATTTGATAATTTCTTGCAGCCACCATCTTGGATTTATATTTTGACAGTACTATCGGTTTCAACACCCTCGAAAACCATGAAAACGACACCCATGACGGAAAAGTTAACAATTTCTTGCAGCCGCCACCTTGGATTTACATTTTGACAGTACTATCGGTTTCAACACCCTCGAAAACCACGAAAACGACACCCATGACGAAAAAGTTGATAATTTCTTGCAGCCGCCATCTTGGATTTACATTTTGACAGTACCATCGATTTCCACGCCCTCGAAAACCATGAAAACGACACCCATGACGAAAAATTTGATAATTTCTTGCAGCCGCCATCTTGGATTTATATTTTGACAGTACTATCGGTTTCAACACCCTCGAAAACCATGAAAACGACACCCATGACGGAAAATTTGATAATTTCTTGCAGCCGCCATCTTGGATTTATATTTTGACAGTACTATCGGTTTCAACACCCTCGAAAACCATGAAAACGACACCCACGACGGAAAAATTGATAATTTCTTGCAGCCACCATCTTGGATTTATATTTTGACAGTTCTATCGGTTTCAACACCCTCAAAAACCATGAAAACGACACCCATGACGGAAAAGTTAATAATTTCTTGCAGCCGCCATCTTGGATTTACATTTTGACAGTACTATCGGTTTCAACACCCTCGAAAACCACGAAAACGACACCCATGACGAAAAAGTTGATAATTTCTTGCAGCCGCCATCTTGGATTTACATTTTGACAGTACCATCGGTTTCCACGCCCTCGAAAACCATGAAAACGACACCCATGACGGAAAATTTGATAATTTCTTGCAGCCACCATCTTGGATTTATATTTTGACAGTAGCATCGGTTTCAACACCCTCGAAAACCACGAAAACGACACCCATGACGAAAAAGTTGATAATTTCTTGCAGCCGCCATCTTGGATTTACATTTTGACAGTACTATCGGTTTCAACACCCTCGAAAACCACGAAAACGACACCCATGACGAAAAAGTTGATAATTTCTTGCAGCCGCCATCTTGGATTTACATTTTGACAGTACTATCGGTTTCAACACCCTCGAAAACCACGAAAACGACACCCATGACGAAAAAGTTGATAATTTCTTGCAGCCGCAATCTTGGATTTACATTTTGACAGTACTATCGGTTTCCACGCCCTCGAAAACCATGAAAACGACACCCATGACGGAAAATTTGATAATTTCTTGCAGCCACCATCTTGGATTTATATTTTGACAGTACCATCGGTTTCAACACCCTCGAAAACCACGAAAACGACACCCATGGCGAAAAAGTTGATAATTTCTTGCAGCCGCCATCTTGGATTTACATTTTGACAGTACCATCGGTTTCCACGCCCTCGAAAACCATGAAAACGACACCCATGACGGAAAATTTGATAATTTCTTGCAGCCACCATCTTGGATTTATATTTTGACAGTACTATCGGTTTCAACACCCTCGAAAACCATGAAAACGACACTCATGACGGAAAAATTAATAATTTCTTGCAGCCGCCATCTTGGATTTACATTTTGACAGTACCATCGGTTTCAACGCCCTCGAAAACCATGAAAACGACACCCATGACGGAAAATTTGATAATTTCTTGCAGCCGCCATCTTGGATTTACATTTTGACAGTACTATCGGTTTCAACACCCTCGAAAACCATGAAAACGACACCCATGACGAAAAATTTGATAATTTCTTGCAGCCGCCATCTTGGATTTATATTTTGACAGTACCATCGGTTTCAACACCCTCGAAAACCATGAAAACGACACCCATGACGAAAAAGTTGATAATTTCTTGCAGCCGCCATCTTGGATTTATATTTTGACAGTAAAAGTGTCGGTACAATTTTTCGTGAGAATTTTTTCCGTCTAGCTCCCTTTCACAACGCGCGATAAGGGATAGCTGTCTACTCTCTATCCGTCTTACGCTTTTTCGATCAGGTCACGTGTCCTGACGCGAGTTTAAGATTTTATACCCATTACAGAAAAAGTGCTCAACGCCGCTAAAGAAGTTTTCACTTCAAAAAATTTTTCGAAAAATTTTCTAAGTCTCGCGCCATAGCGCCCCTAAGGCTACACTCCAACCTATCAGCCAGCTACTATGACTTTTTCATTTGCAACGGTACCTCCTGGATTAGAAGACAATAGATACATGAATTCGCGGTTGCATGGGGTTTAATGAATGAAAGAAATAGAAAAACAGAAAAATACAAAAAGTTGAGTTAGTGATGGAAAAACTGAATTTGGGTAAAAACAGAAAATAAATTACAGTGAAAGGAATTGATCTTTGACTAGCTTTCACATTTTTGTGAATGTCACAATATGTCTTCGAAATTTTGATTCTAGGACATTTTGATTTCCTCATAATGTCACCGATTTGAGAGCAATGGTTATGAAACTAATTACACAAAGTGTCTACTATTTACTTTTAGTGAGTGGCCAAATACTTTCAGTTTTGGTCTACACTATCTCACGGAGCGATGATGTGGTCGACGATGGAGCACGCTTGCCTCGAAGTAACCTATTCAGTCTTTATTTAAAAACTCACGCGTTGTAGACTCCGGTAGGGAATTCCACTCCTTAGGGTGAAGCTACACTACTGCGTTACAGCATCGCATCTACAAAACGACGTCACACCGTTGTATATTTCGATGAGACAACGCAACGCAAAAATTTCATCGCTTTCCATCAGGTGAGATAGCGGTCAAGCGCGAACCTATCAACAATAAAAAAAAAAAAAAAAACGGCGTCGCACGTAATAAAATTTATCATTGTCTGGTATAGTTAGTCTGTCTAAAAAGTCAAGCGACTTGGGTAATTATTAGGGTAAAATGAAACCCACTAAAAACATACCTGTAAAAGGGGGCCAAGTTCCTATCGGCTAATTGTTCGCCTAAAAAAGGTTGAAATCTAATCCAATGCCAAGTTTAGATGCACTTTAAAATCGATCATAATCATCATCATCAACAACCTGATTATCGTTAAATTTGAACTTGGCAATTTTATCCCTGTACTTGCAATAGGCACTGAACTACATGGGGGTCCAAAGTGGGTCGAAACGGTTCGTGTAAATAGTGCAGGGCATGCGCGCGGCCTGTTACTGGAACTTGGCCTGCGCACGGCCGTGCGCTTAGATCAGATGTAGTCAATACTGGTTGAATAATTTAGGTCGATTAAGGATTTTGATCATTCTTTACCAATAGAACCTTAAAAAAGATATCGAATATACCTAAGCATTTTTTAAATGATTTAATATTATTAGGGGACTTTTTAACAAAAAAAAAAACTGCCCAACATTTTCATTTAGAATGTACTTCCTATTTCAGTCTTTTTAATGATATTCATATTACAAAAGTAGGATACATTTGCAAAGATATAATAGTGTCATAAGTAAGTTTAAGGTAATAACATAAGTCGGGAATCGTAAGAGAAATCTGATCCTAAATATTCTATTCCGCTTATTGATTTCTCATCACTGGCCACGGCCACATAACGATCAACATCTGTCGTGTCTATCATTATCTCAAGAAACAATTGAATTACTACTAAAATTTATGTTCCCAACAACAGTACCCCTAGCCAAGTTACTAATCTGCAATCGGTAATGCCTTGATCACACGTACCGAGCAAACGGACGAGACAGTGCTCTCGGTCGAGTACTCGGTTCGTGTAAACACAGCGCCGAGTGCTCGGCCTACCACTTATCTCTACAACTCGCTTACATCACTGTCTCGACCGAGCAACATTTTACAGTCTCGCCCTTTTACTCGGTACGTGTGATCAAGGCATAACGCTAGTAAAAAGCTTCAAATGTACGGGAATGACGTCATCTCAACGCTCAGTCACGTGGTCAGAACAAAAGAATTGGCGGCATGGCCAACTCGAAGCGTTCGGCGCAAGCGAAACGGTTGTAACTTGGCTGGGGGTCAGATTTTTTTATTTCGTCCGTAATGTTCCTAAGTCTTTTGACTTTTTAGACAGACTATATACTTTTGTCCCAAAGGACGGGACGTTCCTGAACTAAAGATATCAGGTAGTCGATATCGTAATCCGCCATCTTAATTAAACGCGTGCAGCCCACTAGAAGGTCATGCGTCATAGCATTGCAGATATGTACGTTGCAATTACGTTCGTGTGTGGAGTACTGCAGTCGCATATGGGCTGGTGCTGCAAAATGCCACCTGGCAGCTTGCAGCACCAGCACCTGGCAGCTTGACAGACTAGGTGGAAAGGCGTTCAAAAAGGCTAATTGGTGATCCAGATTTGGTTAAATCCAACCTCCAAAGTCTTGAGCACAGGCGTAGGGTAGCCAGCCTTTCGGTGTTTTACAGGATGCACTTTGTAGAGTGTGCGCAGGAATTTCATAACTTGATTCCGCCATCACAATTCTACCATCGGACAACCCGACGTACGGCGAATATCCACCCTTACGTTGTTGAAACCTCTACGGTCCGGAATAAGCGTTTCGCCTCGTCATTTATACCGCGTTCGTCGAAAGACTGGACCAATTTGCCTGCTGCGGTCTTCCCGTCCGATTATAATTTGGGTGTCTTCAAGGCTAGAGTGAATAGGCTCTTAATAAACTACTGCGCCTCACCATCAGAGATTGCATCATTGCTTACCATCAGGTGGGATCGCAATCAAGCACTAGTTTATATAAATTTAAAAAAAAAGACGCGACGTAGCAACGCAGTGTTGTGGCCTTGCCCTTAGCCGTTCGCGTAACGAATGTGTTCCCAAAACGTTTTATGCACCTAGGTGGTATCATAATTATAAGAAAACGTGGAATCGTGTATACTATTCCTAACAGACGGCTAAGTAAAACACGTTATACCGCTCATATGCAATAGTCCGACGGTAGTGTAGTACCATTTATACAGTATTGCGTTATAGTGTTGGGTTACTGGCTAAGAATTTCCTTTTAACTGGGTCTCATTTCCTATACTGTTTATGTATTTTGTAAAACACAATAATATTATAAAGGCAATTTTTTTATGTGTTTACAATGAGGATGTTTATTACTTCTTCTGGTTCGAATAAAATTAAGCACACGGGTATACTACACCGTTAAATTTTAATCGTTTTAATCCCGTGGAGGGTCGATCCGGTACATGAAACAATGACCTGTAGGTAGTTTGTACGGAACGCCGACTATTACCTGCAGGTCATTGAACTCGCTCAGCTGACGTTTTCCTATAGAAATTAATTTCGTACATGCGTAAATTAATACGAGTTTTGAAAAAAAAAGGTACTTTATTTTTTAATTTTATCTTTACAAATCGATAGTGTTTCATGTACCCGATCGACCCTCCACCGGATTAAAGCGATTAAAATTTAGCGGTGTATACACCGTCATCACATAAAAAACGTCATCCAAATCAGGTGTATACACCTGATTTGGATGACGTTTTTTAGGGATCCGTATCTCAAAAGGAAAAAATGGATCCCCTATAGGATCACTTTGTTGTCCGTCCATCCGTCGGTCTGACTGTCTGTAAAACCCTTTATCTCGGGAACGCGTGAAAGTAACGAGATGAAATTAAAACCATACAGTCAAGTCCGCATCCCGTTTCCATCGGTTTGCACAGGAACGTTCGATGTGGCGACGCTTGCGGGAGGCCTATGTCCAACAGTGGACGTGTATCGGCTGAAATGATGATGATGATGTGTGACTCAAGTCTGCGGTCCTTTTAACTTGTGACAAAATCAAACTTCTAAGTTTACGAATAAAGATTATACGGCCGTTTATGTCGCAAATAACGTATATTTTGATACTCTCAAAGATCGAAATTCATAGGGTACTTCCCGTTGACCCAGAATCCTGAAAAGCATAAAGCAAGGTCAGGTTATAGCAATTTTATTGTTTACGTCACTAAAAAAAAAATCTTCTAAACTACATTCGGGAATTGTAGTTTGCCTTTGCTCAGCATTTGCCCAGTTTTTTTTTTGTTTTATATGAAAGCAGTTTTTGTAGCCTTGGATATTAGAAATGTTGTAACGAAATTTGTTCAAACATTAACTAGTTATTAGGGAGGGGTGTGTGACACTGATTGATGTTGACTTATATGAAATAGACTTAGATTTAATTATTACTAGCTTTTGCCCGCGCGGCTTCGCTCCCGCTCTTCCCTACTTCAGCCTACTCTACCCTACTCTACTCTACTCTACCCTACTCTACCCTACTCTACCCTACTCTACCCTACTCTACCCTACTCTACCCTACTCTACCCTACTCTACCCTACTCTACCCTACTCTACCCTACTCTACCCTACTCTACCCTACTCTACCCTACTCTACCCTACTCTACCCTACTCTACCCTACGCTACCCTACTCTACCCTACTCTACCCTACTCTACCCTACTCTACCCTGCTCTACCCTGCTCTACCCTACTCTACCCTACTCTACCCTACTCTACCCTACTCTACCCTACCCTACTCTACTCTACCCTACTCTACCCTACTCTACCCTACTCTACCCTACTCTACCATCTTATGTCCGTCTCCTGGCTCTAAGCTACCTCCCTACCAATTTTCACCCAAATCTGTTCTGCCGTTCTTGAGTTATAAGTGGTGTAACTAACACGACTTTCTTTTATATATATAGATTATTCAGTTAATAAATACTGTCCGTTAGCCACAACTCGTATTTCAATCAACAACTAGACACCGACTTTTAATTTACGTCGTCATCGTCGTTTTTGTTGACACCACTACGGTCCGGACTAAGCATTCACCTCGCCATATACACCGCGTACATCAAAAGATTGAGACAATCTGCTTGCAGCGGTCTCTCTGTCTAATTATAATTTATGTGTCTTCAAAGCTTTTGTGAACTAGTGTGAATTGACTTCTTATAAAATAGCGCGCTTCACCATCTACGATTGCATCACTGTTTACTATCAGGTAGGATTGCAGTCAAGCACAAGTTTATACCATTAAAAAAAAATCACGGGCTACCCTGTCACATTCCCCTTAAACCTCGAAGCGAGTCGAGTAAATACATAACAATACACCTCAAAATGCATATAAGTTCATTCCATGACCAAGATACACACTCGCCGCGCAACTTAACTGCAAAAATGTTGACCTAGGCGTGTCAACGACCTTTTGCGCATAGTGGAGTAGCTAGACGTGGGCGACATGACTCGCCCACAGCCTCGCATGCGCATCTAAAGAACGAGGGTTCTTTTTATAATTGACTAGCTTTTGCTCGCAGTTTCGCTCCCGTACATGAAATACAGCCTGTTGAAATTATAACCTATGTCACTCAGGAATAAAGCAGCTTTCTATCGGTGAACAAATTTAAGCAATTGGATCAGTACTTTCAGAGATTACCTCCTACAAACTATTTATTATTATATTAGTGTAGATAGGCTCGCGTTTGACCACTATGTCATCTGATGATAAGCGACGATGTGGGCAAACACTGGATTGCGACAGTCGCTCTCTCTTCAAAATGAAAGAAAAAGGCCTCGCTGATATGCCATACATAGCACAAAGAATAGCCAAACTTAAGTGGCCATGGGCAGGGCATATTACTCGCAGAATCTTAGAAGGCCTCCTATAAGGTGGACCGATGAAGGTTGCGGGAACCCGATGGATGCGGGACGCGCAGGATCGTTCATTGTGGCGACACTTGAAGGAGGCCTATGTCCAACACTGGACGTCTATCGGCTGATATGATGAAGATGATATGCCTTCGCCCACGTCCAAATTTGTCTACTCTACGCCTCTGTTTGCATAACAGAACCGGTTAGTAGCAAATTCGAGGTGTTGTCTATTTATACTTTTGTTTGGTAACAACAAGTTATAAGTGGTTGCTATATTTAGTAATGACTCTATTCTTTTTTTAGCGATTGTTTATTTTTTTATTTTAATGTGATTATCTAACTTTGTGTGCAGGCATCCGCAAGATATTTCTTGAATAAATATTAAAAAATGGTGGTCACTGTTTTTTTAACGTTCACTGGTTTTACTTTATGTTTTTATTAACCCCGAAGAAAAAAGAGGGGTGTAATAAACACCGCTATTAGTGTGGGTCTGTCATTGGCACCCTCGCTAAACGGGTTAACCGATTTGGATTCGGTTTTTTTATCTGAAATATATTAAAATTGGTTGTATTAGTTATATTAGTTGGTTGCGTTGAAGGCAAGAGAGTCCGCGTTCTCCGACACGTTGGATGAGTTGGGTCGATATTATCACCAGGGAGAGCAGTGATTGTGGTGACCGAATGGTAACAGCCTCGACTTACGAGTTGTAGGTTACGGGTTCAAACGCAGCCAGGCGCATAACTTTGTGTAATTTATTTCATTACCACTGCTCTCAAAACGGTGAAGGAAAACACCGTGAGGAAACTGGCATGTCTTAGATCCAAAAATTCGAAGTCATGTGACGTCCACTAACTTGCGCTGGGCCCGCGTGGTGGATTGCGGCCCATTCCCTCTCCCACAGAGGAGGTCTGAGTCCCAACAGTGGGAACATTATAAGGTCAACTATACTATAGGTACTGTATCACCAGGGCTATGCAATCTACCGCAATACAGTGTGCGAGTAATTCCAACAATCGCCAGAAATGGAGAGATATAAATGATTGCGGTCCATTCTCTCTCCCGCAGAGGTCTGAGCACCAACAGTAAGAACATTATAAGGTCAACTATACTATACTATATCATCAGGGCTATACAATCTACCGCAATACAGTGTGCGAGTAATTCCAACAATCGCCAGAAATGGAGAGATATAAATTGACATGCCGCGGCCCTGTCTATCATGAACATCAAGAAGACGATGATGATTATAACTTATAATACCTGCATATACAAGGTGTAAGGGACAGCCCTCCACAAACTTTAAGGGCTTGCTCAGTAGACGAAACTGAAGAACCTTCCAGAAATTTTTTTTTCAGGAAACGAAAAAAAAATCAACCTCACCATACAAAATGATAAACTTGATTGGAAAATTTGTATGGCGACGCCGATTTTTTTTTTTTCGTTTCCTGAAAAAAATTTTTGTCGAAAGTTGTTCAATTTGACAGGCCTGTTGGTCTAGTGGTTAGTGACCCTGACTACTATGCCGGAGGTCGTGGGTTCGATTCCCACCCAGGACAAATGTTTGTGTGATGAGCACGATCATTTATTCTGTGTCTGGGTGTAATTTATCTATAATATGTATGTATTTAGAAATATATAAGTATGTTTATCAGTTGTCTAGTACTCATAACACAAGCTCTGCTTAGCTTGAGACTAGACGGCATTGTGTGATAGTTGTGGAATATTATTATATTATATTATATTATTTTTATTAATTTCTTCTACTGAGCAAGCCCTTAAAGTTTGTGGAGGGCTGTCCCTTACACCTTATATGTAACTGGCTTCTGCCAGCGGGTTTTCCCGCGTGGCAGTAGGGGTTTCCATACAAACTTTGGACCATTAAGCATGCTCTCAGATGGTGAATTTCGGGACATTCTCTCTTACTGCTCTCCTACGTCATAAAATAAAGCTTAGTGCGTTTCACGCTACAAGTCCCAGTAGTTTCGGCTGTACGTTTATATTTCAATCTTTTTTTTTTAATCTATTGCATAGCTTCTATCGCGGGCCTTGAGCGTGGAGACCGAATCCAGAAATTCCGTAACGAAAATAACCTAACACCCCCCACTCATTTGTTTTTTGAGCGTGGTGACCGATAAGAAAAGAAATGAGTAAACAATCAATCAAAATTCAATTCAATGTGTGAAAGTGTAACTTCAATTAATATCAAAGAAAAAAAAACAAAGGAAAAAAAATACTGCATAAATAAAATAAATAAATAATTATAATTGCATAAGTTGATAAAAATGCTATGCAATAGCTTTACCGCGGCACTCCCCGAGTGCCACACGTCTTTTTTTTTATCTTTTATAAACTAGTACTTGACTGCGATCCCGCCTGATGGTAAGCAGTGATGCAATCGTTGATGGTGAGGCGCACTAGTTTATTAAGAGCGTATTCAGTCTAGCCTTGAAGACACCTAAATTATAATAAAAGTATGTACATCCTTTCACATCAATCACATTCTCTTTCTATATACGAGTAGGTATATATGTATAGATTCAACCACAAGTAAAAACTTAAACACACACAATTAATATGTAAATTAACTGCACTTCATAACTCTATCATAATTTGACGCAAGCAACCACTAAATGGTGCAACTGTAGTAATTTAATAAATATTGCTTCCGTTCTGCGTGCGCGCATATTAGGCACAATAGGCTAGTGGCCGTAAAAAGTGTAATTAGTCCGTCTGTTAGATTATTCAAAAATAAGGGACACGTATTTTTTTATTTGTAAATTAAACCAAAAATGACAAAGATATAGCCCATTAAAGTTACGTGTAACTTCACGCCGTGCTACATTTTTTCGCACGGGGTGACGTCACACGTAATTTTAATGAGCTATATCTTTGTTATTTTTTGTTTAATCGAAAAAAGAAAAAATACGTGTCCAATATCTTTTTATAATGTAAAATACGGACTAAATAAAATGTATTTATTTTGACCCTGGACACTACCCTATTGAGAAAGTATTGTAGACTTAATAAGCTTGATACCGTTGGTAGATCAACGGTATCAAACTCGTCAAACTAAAACATATATAAAGAGGCAAGGGAATATGCCCTACATATAACAAAAAGACCATGTTTTAATTAAGGGTATCATATACCCAGGCTGTGATATTATTTGAAAGAGTTCACTCACTTCCCTTCCACCTAGAGCGGGAAGAATTATTTGAAGATATTTCATATCTCCAAAACAATACAAGGATTAGCACTTGGGTATAGTACACCCGTGAGCTATATTTTATCCAAGATGTGAAAGGATGTACATACTTAATTCACCCTGTCGATTAGTGAGGAGATTCGACCCCAAATAATGGAAATAGTCCAGGATAAAGAAGAGAAATAAAAGTCAGCCTGTCTACCTACATATCTGTTTGTTACCTGCTCACTTTTTATCCTGGGTGTACGATACCCTAGAATAATTTCCAACTTATACTTTGGCGAAGCCATTTTTGACCTATACTTAATATTATAAAGAGGTAAAGTTTGTTTTCTTTTCACGTTTTTTTGTTTGTAGGAGGTAATCTCTGGAAGTATTGGTCCGATTGGTAATTTTTTTTCACAAATATAAAGCTGCTTTATCGAAATACGTTATAATTATATGTACGCGGACGATATCGCGGGCAAAAGTTAGTATACATTAAGTCATAAAAAAAACGCAAGTAACCAACAAGAGATGTAGTAACCACAATCACTTAATAAAGTGGATTGCTTCCGTTCTGCGCGTGCGCTGGTTAGAACGTTCGGGAAAGTGATTGTGGTTTTATTTGAATATGGAATGATTATATTGTTACGAACCAGCTTCAAGGCTACAGCGGTTTATTATATGATCAAGGGCACCTATGGTTTGTGATCTATGGTCACCTTCCTTGTGGCTGTCATAGACTTTAATTAAATTCGTGTCACCGAAAGGGCGTTGAGCATTGCCCTTGCCCTTGTTATTCGAGGTCATTGTAATTTTTCTTCCATTCTGCCCTGCCTATTGTCACGCTATCATCTCACTCCCCTTTTTATTCATTAAACCTCAAGCACAAAATAGATAGGTACAGAAGTCAATCTACATACAAAGCGCGCTCGAGCAACGCACACATAGACACCGCTCACAGACACGATGTCTCGGTCGCATCTCGGATCAATCGTCGAACAGTTCCGGCTCAAACGCTCATTAGTGTGCGTCCACCGAGCGTAGGTATAAAAAGTGAAGTACATACATGAGATTGTCTTCTGTACCTATCTTGCCTATGCCCCAAGCAAACGCTCTCTCGCTCTCTCATTCTCTTTCTATTGTCTCTAATTACGGCATTCGAGAGGTTAATGGTTAGCGCCCAAAAAGGCGAGAGTCGCTCAAAAGCAATCCGGTAGCGATCTTCTGTTAGTGATCGCGCCCGCTTTCTGTGTACCTCTCGCTAGGAAATCAAAATCTATATGATTCTTTCCATAGACCTAGAATCCTGAAAGGCATGATGCAGAGTCTCATAGCACAAATATAGGAAAAAAGTCTGTAAACTGTTTTATAGTTACGTCACAAAAAATTACTTTATTGTGATTCGGAAAAATCTTCGATATTCGATTCGGGAATTGAACTACACTTGAGAGCAAAAAAATCGCACATGGCTTGTAATTTCGTTTAATACTGTATTTTTCTTAAATCTAAAGATATTGAATACAAATTATTAAGCAAAATTGAAGCATATAAAGTTAGCTTTATGAAAACACAAAATTAATATCATTGACCGTCACGTAACTCACAAAAACCAGCGGTATACCCAATTCCCCAAATTCACCCATTTGCATTTCACTACTTACACCTTTACCTGGAGCTACAAAAAGGGTGCTGTTGTGGAGTTTTAATCAGTTTCCGTTAACGTGATAACGTCTCTATTAGAAACAGACAGATTTACTGGAAAAATATGGATACCACGGCCGCAGAAGCCGTTCAAGTTATTGCCTTGCCCAAAGCAGGCCATAATCAAAATGAAGTCGCTCGACAGCTAAATTTTAGCTGCTTTCCTATTCGTCTGGTATACCAGAGGTTTTAAGAGACCTGTAGGTACATTCGGCGACCAAGATATGGCCGGTGGCGCATAGGATCAGGGCGTGATTATCGCTTTTCTGTAACAAGTACTTTGAGAAATCGGCTACTGAACACGATTGAACTGACGTAAAACTTTCAAGAAGTTTGCAATGTCAGTATAAGTCAGTGGACGATTAGGTAAAGACTGGGTGAAGCAGGCCTGACTGCACATCACTCAGCAAATGGTACCAAATTGACCACAGCTCACCGACAAGTCCGGCAATAATTTGCCACGAAACACTTAAATTGGATGTATGCCTAATGGCAGGCTGTTGTGTTTTCTGATAAGTTCAGAATGACTTAGATGACCATATGGATGCTGTAGGGTCTACAGAAGGTCGTCAGGGTAATTTTAACAATGCTGCGTAAGCGAAAAAGTGGGTTTTGAAGGCGAATTGAAGTGGTATAATGTTGGACACTAAAACTGACATTGTATTCATCACTGGGCCATTACTGGCCTGATATCGAGAGGATTGACGGCTTTATGATACATAAAAAAGTGCTCGAAGAATATGTGAAGCCACTTGTGTGGCTTATGTTAGATTTTTTTTCCTTAATGCAGAACAACACCAGATCGCACTTCGCTAGAACAGTTTGCGACTACATGTAAGACGTTGGAATCATTGTGATAGAGAGGCCAGCTCGTAGTTCTGATCTTAATCCAATTGAGCATATCTGTAATGACCTTGTAAGAAGACTTAGTGCAAAAAGCCTGGCTTTACACGCCTCCATGAGCTTCAATTTGTCGTTGACGAGAAGTGGGACGTTATACCCTAAGATTTAATGGTAAAATTAATACGGCTGATGAAAAATCGAGTAACAGCTGTAAATAAGGCTAAGGGGAGGGAATACACTTTATTGACAAACAAGATGACCAAAAATTTTAAGTTTGACTCTCATTCTTTGTTAATTGAAATTTGGTATTTTTTCCCATTTGTTGGATTTTGTGCTCTAAACCCTTTCAAGGATATTTTTTTAAACTGTATTTCATATCATTTGAAAGGTAATTAAATAGGCTTTCAATTCGTGTACGACATGTTTTCAATAACTATTCACATTCATGACAAAAACTGCCTTAACAAAAGGAGTTATGATGTGCGATTTTTTTGCTCTCGAGTGTATTTACGTTGATAAGTTTGTACGGTATCTTCGGTGCGTGAGTCCGACTCGCACTTGGTCAGTCTTTTGTTGCTTTATTAAAAATGTTACAAATCAGTTAAATCAAATAATGTAATGCATTATGACGTTACATCATTGCATAATTTGCTCTCAACTGCCATTAACTGTTAAATGTTGCTACAAGTTTTTTTAATTTATTTCCTTCCTAAAGATTTATTTGAGTGCTTTGCTTGTGTCACGTCTAAAAAATATTGTAATACAGAGAAAAATATTGTGTGATAATGTTCTGTTGAGAAATCTACACTAAGTATGATATTAATCATCATTGGACGGCATTGTCTTAATATTTGACAAAGTTTAAGCTCTATAAGTCATGAGACGTAACAACTAATCGTTTTATAAGATAAGTAATAAATACTCAAACCAGTTTATGCAGAAGAGGTTTAATAATAATATTCTACAACTATCACAAAACTCTATCCAGTCACAAACTAAGCACAGCTTATAATATGAGTTGCGCACGCCATAAGTATGGCGGTAAGTCCCCTCTTTGACGCGTGGCTGGAAAGACCTCACGGCATCTTCACCTTCCGCATAACGCAGGTCCTCACCGGACATGGCCAGTTCGAGAGGTTCCTACTCCGGATTCGTGCGGTAGTGACGCCCGTGTATCACCATTGTTGTAGAGGTGTGACCCAGGGCAAAGCACCGTCCTGTTCTTGTGGGGGCGCTCGGCGGCAGCGATCTCTCGCGTCGGGCTTTGGTACCAGGCCATGTTCCGCAGCGAAGAGGAGTGACAGGCGGTCGCCTCCTTCTGCAGTAATGCTAGCAAAGGAGGCAGCCGAAAGCTGATTCCGATTTCCGACCACCATGGGCGCGGGCATGCGGACGGAGAACAATAGGTAGCTCGCCATCCGACCGTCTGGCAACCGTCCGGATCGAGCTCAGGTCATCGACGGCACGTAGTGTTTCACGCGCTCCACAAGGAGTTGTTAGCAACCGTAGCCTAGCAGCGTAACCGGGCCTAGCAGGGTCGAAGCCTACTAGGGCCAAGGGTTTGCTTCTGAAAGGAAGGTTCGGTCCTGGTATGAAAGGCAACGATAGAACAGGAGTGGGCATTTAGTCAGTAAAAGTCTGACACTATCTCCGCCCAAAAGCGCGGAGATGTCATTGGATGATTTTCCTACCTACGAAAAGAAAAAAAAATTGTACATACGATAAATGTAGTCCCAAGACTCTTTATACGTGTGGGTGGGATGTCTATGACTGATGTACTTTTACTATACGAATTGTTTTTTCTTTCCAGTCGTACGATGATTTCTTCAAAGCTCTCCTGTTCAACGCTCGTGTGATCGTGCAGATTTTCTTCGTGATGGGAGGGTTCCTCATGGCCTATAAGATGCTGGTGTATGCTGAGACTCATCAGTTCACTTTGAAGACTGTTCCTATGGCTTTGGTGAATAGGTGGCTTAGGTAAGATATAACTTATGAAACTTACATAAGTTTTAGTATATGCAAAACCCGAAACACGTGTCTAGTATTTTAATGTAAAGTATGTACAAAATTTTGGGTCACAAATCACAAAGTTCAAAACTTGTTATGTTATCTGGTTGTCCGCACAAATAAAAGGTTATCGGGCCATCCCGGTGACTAAGGGGTTGTTTAGCTGACTAGGGATTGTTATTCACACGGCCGCCAACAGAGAAAAGAGGATCATGTCAATGCGGTCGGAACTTTTATCTGTTCAGCTCGTGCAAACTCCAACCTGGATTTTGTCAAAGTGGTATAATGTCAGTATCGCTTCGACTCGATCATACGTTCAGTAGTTTCCTTATTATTAACTGCACTGACTGCATAAATATTATAATTCTTCTTCCTTGTCGGTATCACTCTTGATAGAGTGGTCGTAGTCATCACTTCAAGTGTTGGTGGCGAGCTTCACAACAAGCCGCCACTCCTCTCTGATGCCGCCTTCCTCTTGCATTTATGCCATTTACTGCCACTTTTTTCTGGTTAGTCCACCTCACAGGCGATATTTTTCTTTGGCCTGGTATTCTCAACCTTTTCCTAGACCGTAAGTCGCTCAATTGAGTGGCAACCGCGTACCGGAAAACGCAGTGTTGGAAGGCCTCCTACAAGGTGGACTGACGACCTGGTGAAGGTAGCGGGAATCCGATGGATGCGGGACGTACATGATCGTTCGTTGTGGCGACGCTTGGGGGAGGCCTATGTCCAACAGTGGACGTCTATCGGTTGAAATGAAGTCGCTCAATAGCCACTTCTTCTCGGCTACATATGTGACCAAAAAAGGTACGTGAAACGTGACTGTACCAAAGATGATAAACGCTGCTTGATGCCGAGTTTTCAAAGTGTAGACTAGTTGGCACGGAATTCAGTCCACAATACTCGAACCGTTTTCCTCCAGCACCACATATCTAAGGCGTTCATCTTCTTCTTCTCTACTTCTCGCAGGGTCCTCGTTTCTAAGGCGTACAAGAATATATTTTAATCAGTGACTTTCTCTTACAGATTAATGCCAGCAGTCTTGGTCGTAATGGGCCTAGCTATGACCTGGGTACCACACTTGGGTTCTGGACCCATGTGGGATGCGGTTGTGAGAAGAGAACGAGACATGTGCCGCATGAACTGGTGGCAGCTGGTCATCCTGAGTCCGAATTTGTTCCCGTTCGAGCACCTGTGTTTGCCTCAAGCTTGGTGAGTCTAGACTTATTTTAATTATACTTGTAGTAAAAAGAACAAGAAAAATACTTAACAAATTAAAATACATATAAAGAATAACTGCTATCTAAAATACGACATCAAAAATCTCCTTCGGATCATTGTCGACTAAAAGTGTGCCCAAAAGGCTGGCGGCATTGCCACGTTGTATGGCAATGGTTAAGCTCTGACCGAAATAAAAGCCAGCCCTTGGGTCACGCGAAGTGTCAATTAGGCATTTGATAATTCTTTAAAAAGTGCATGAGCACTCCGAATCCCAAGGTGGTGTGATGATTTTAATACATACCATTTTTTCTCTTTTACTTAAAAGAACAAATGTAAACAACCCAGCATGTCATGTTTATGTAGTCGTATAGTTTTTGGCTACCCTTAAAGGAAAATGGACCGTGTTTATGTATGTAAAAATCGTAAAGCGTAGGTAGTAAGGCTTTGTTTTGAGTATGTTAACGATCACAAGAACCTCTTAGGGTCCAACATAAGATAAAACTCGATTTTAAAACCATTTCTGCCATCTTTAACTAAGGTAGGTGCTAGATTACCGTGGAATAACGGTCATTGAACCTCCAACATTTGTTGATATTCTTAATTTCAAAAAGGGAAATAAAAACTTAGCGCTCTCATGAATTAACATGTATCGTGATCTTAATCCTTTACATGATCAAGTAATAAAAAGTTAATTGTTTGTTTTTCGGGTTCCTACGCATGGAGATGTTAGGAACAGGTCAATGTGTTTTTTTCCTCGGTTATCTGGCGCCTTCTGTAGAAAGATTTTTTTCGATATTTTCATTCAATGATGACTGTAGTATAGTTCTAGCTTTAGGCTTTTACTGACTAAACCTATCAATAAAGCTAGAACTACATAATACCGACGCACACGTGGACCACACCTGATTTGTACTTGTAGAACGACGTCGTGTGGCGTGGATCTAGTGCAGCTCTACAAGTCTAGTTTCCATATAAAATGTATGGAGACCGACGCGCCCAGATCGGCGAACGTGGCACACGTACACGCAGTGTAGTTCTACCTTGATACGCCGTGCCGCTCCGCCCTAGAACTGGAGATGTTATTAAATGATTTCCGACCTTAAAAAAAAGCATTGGTGCTTTGCAGAAGAATGCGATCGCCTTCCATTTTCTTTCGCTGCCGAGTTTAACCGGACACAGCAGAACGATGGTATTGTCCATATAAAACCACAGAACAGATGAAAGTGGTTAGAATGACCTTGTGGATGGGGCTGGCATGCTACAAAGTAGGGCAATGCTCACAGTTCGGCGCGCACTGCTCCCACGCGCCTCAAGGAGTTGTCAGCAACAGCAGGGACCCAGCCGGGTCGAAGCCTACTGGGGCCAGGGTTACCCGAAAGGGAGCTCGAGCCCCGGTATGAAGGCTAGAAGGAACGGGGTGGGTCTTTCAGTCAGTAAGAGTCTGACACTATCTCCCGCTCCGCCTAAGAGCGGGGGTTGTCATTAGATGATTTTTCCCACCATAAAAAAAAAAGATGAAAGAGGTTAGAATGGCCCGGTAGACGGCCAGGCATGCCACAAATTAGGGCAATGCTCACAGTTCAACTACCAATAGCAAACTTGCGATCTAAGTGTGCGTGGTCTGTTAGTTGCGTAATGCGCGTTCGTATCGGTTTATTGCCTATAGCGGAGTTAAAGGGTGTGAGACAAGCGGCGACACTCGTTGTAGTACAAATCGGAAAGTATTTCCATTCTAACCTTTTTCATTATTTCTGTGGTATTTTCCATAGAAAACTGCCAATCTTCAAGGAACAATGCAACAGGTGACCTACAAAGTGTAATAGTTACAAAAACATAATTATAAATTCTTATCACGGTCATTAAAACCGGTCATTGAACTCATACAGTCATAAAACTATTTATAAACTTTAAACAGACAATTAAATCTGAAGGAAAAGGGAAACGGTAACCTAAATCAGAGATGCGTTAACTTCGAATGTGGCAATTTACTCGCAGTGTCCATGGAGCAGTTGGTTTTGATGCAATCGCAATGATGCGGAACGAACCGTGCCTTTTAGACCAACTAGACGTTATTACTGGTCGAAAGTAAAATATAATTAGGCAATTTAATTGCATGAATGTTGAGCACTGTAATAAAAGACTTATTTTTAGGGTTGCGTACCTCTAATGGAAAAAAACGGAATCCTTATCCTTGGAAGTTAAGGTGTGCAATAAAGCTATATAATAATAATAAGAAGATGATTTTCCCATCGCGAAAAAAAAAACCCAGACACAGAACAAATGGTCATGCTCATCACACAAACATTTGACCTGGGTGGGAATCGAACCCACGACCTCCGGCTGTAAGCGCCCAGCAGGGTCGAAGCCCTTCCTTTCTGAAACCAAGGATCGGATTCAGAAAAGAAAATTCGGTCTCGGTACGAAAGGCAACGAAGGAACAGGAGTGAGTCGTTAGTCAGTAAAAGTCTGACACAATCTCCCGCTCCGCCCAAGAGCGGGGTTTGTCATTGGATGGTTTTCCTACCTACGAAAAAAAAGGTGTATGGGCACTTGCGGCACTTTAACATGTGGCTTATGTTTTGAACAGAAGCCTGCACTCATTAAGTGTCCAACGGGTCTATAAAACCCCATTTCCTCAAGTTGTGTTTGCAACGACCACGCCAAACCTGCAAACACCTTTTTTTTATGGTGGGAAAAATCATGCATTGACATCCCCCGCCCTTGGGCGGAGCGGGAGATAGTGTCAGACTCTTACTGACTAAAAGACCCACCCTGTTCCTTCTTGCCTTCATACCGGGGCTCGAGCGCCCTTTCGGATAACCCTGGCCCCAGTAGGCTTCGACCCGGCTGGGTCCCTGCTGTTGCTGACAACTCCTTGAGGCGCGCGGGAACAGACTTGGGCTTGGTCCGGACAGTTACCGGACGGCCGGACAGTGAGCTACCCATTGCTCACTGTCCGCAAGCCCGCGCCTACGTTGGCCGGAAATCGGGATCAGAATCCCAGCGGCGGCGGCGGCCGCGGCGATAACGCCGTTGCCTGATGCGTTCGGCCTCCTCCTTTGCGAGCATTACTGCTTCGCAGAAGTCGGCGACCGCCTGTCATTCCTCCTCGCTCCGGACCATAGCCTCAACCAAGGCCCGGCGCGAAAGGCCTCCGCCGCCGATCGCCCCCACGAGGGCACGGCGATGCTCCGCCCAAGCAGGGCACACCTCGACTGTATGCTTCACCGTGTCCTCCGGGCGTTCCGCACAGTGGCGACACCCGGGTGTCACTTCCGCATGAATCCGGTGCAGGAAACTCCCGAACGAACCATGTCCGGTGAGGACCTGCGTCATGCGGAAGGTAAGGACGCCGTGAGGTCTTTCCAGCCACGCCTCAAAGAGGGACCTGCAAACACCTACTGGGCCCTAACGGTTTAACAAGTTTACCATCGATTTAAAAAAAAGAAGTAGTAATTGCATTAAGCTACCTAACATTTTGTGCAACCAGCTAATCTTTGCATTAATGAATGTGTTCCTTCCTGCCAAGCCGACGACGTGCAACGTGAATTATGCGGTCAGTTACTCACATTATAGTTAGTAATGTGTGCAAAAGCACAATTTACCGTGCGCTGTGAATAAATTAATATCAGCTTGGTTAAAATTTCTACAAACTTTCTGTTTTGAAGCCAGCGTCGAAAAACAAAAATGAATTGTGTGAGAAGTGATATAAAAGAAAAAGGAGAATAAAGATGGAACTACATTTGACCGACGCATATGGTAACAAGCCTCATTTGTACGTAGAACGACGTCGCGTGGCGTGGATCAAGTGTAGCTCTACAAGTCTAGTTTCCATATAAAATGTATGGAGACCGACGCGCCCAGATCGGCGTACGTGACACATGCTGTGTAGTTATACCTTATAGGCTCGGTGTACGCCTGCTCACGTCTTACAAACAAAAGTATGTATGTAACTCTGTCAACAAAGAGGCAGTGATAAGACGGCATTACGTTGTAAGCTGTGAACAGGTGTACACCAAGCATCATCAGCCTTCTTAATGTTTCCACTGCTGGGACTCAGACCTCCTCTCTAGGAGAGGGAACGGGCCGTAATCCACCACACGAGCCAAGTGCGGGTCGGTGAATGTCACATTTCTTCGAATTTTTGGTTCTTGGACGTGCCGGTTTTCTCACGATGTTTTCCTTCACCGTTTTGAGAGCAGTGGTGATGAAATAAATTACACAAAGTAATGCGCCTGGTTGGGTTCGAACCCGCGACCTACAACTCGTAAGTCGGGGCCGTTACCACTTGGGCACCACTGCTCACTGGCTACCATGTACTGCTCTCTGTATGCCAAGCATATAATGATGAATACGCGTTAAAGCTACGCGTCCGTGGACACTAGGTCTTTAAGTGCTAATTACTTTACTAACATAATTCCTTTTTCTCTTTGAACATTCGCCCTCTCAGGTCGTCCCAATTTCATTCCGTCTAGAATATTTGACCCTAAAAGCATTTTGGGAAATCCTATTAGGCTTCTAGAGATCGCTTATCCAAGATAATGTTATTTCTATTTCCTTTCCGAACAATGATACTAATATAATTGACGAGGAAGGAAAAGGCTATTAGGGAACTAAAAGATTCATGATTCTAAGCACTTATTTCGAAAATAAATCAGTTATAGGCGCTTTAGAATTGTCAAAAAGTCAGACAAAAATTAGTTAGATGGTTTCCTGTCGTTTTATCGGATAGCAATGCGACTTAAAGACCAAAGAGCAATGGAAAGGGCTACGCTCGGGGTTTCCTTGCGTGATCGAATAAAAAATGAAGATATCCGCAGGAAAACTAAGGTTGCCGACATAGCACAAAGAATTGCCAAACTTAAGTGGCAATGGGCAGGGCACATTGCTCGCAGAACAGATGGCCGTTGGGGCCGAAAGGTTTTGGAGTGGCGACCGCGTACCGGAAGACGCAGTGTTGGAAGGCCTCCTACAAGGTGGACCGATGACCTGGTGAAGGTAGCAGGAAACCGATGGATGCGGAACGCACAGGAACGTTCGATGTGGCGACGCTTGGGGGAGGCCTATGTCCAACAGTGGACGTGTATCGGCTGAAATGATGAATGCGACTTAACATAACATATGAAGATACAGACAGATGACGTACAAAGGCGAACTTAACTCAGCAATGAGAGCAGACAAGTTGCAAACTAGCTTTCCAACCAAGGTCACCTTGGTTTATGTGTTCTGCCCAAGCACGGCACACCTCTACCGTATGCTCCACCGTGTCCTCCGGGCGGTCCACACAATGGTGGCACGAGGACGTTTCTTTCGCACGAATCCAGTGCAGAAATCTCACGACCAAATTCAGTGCAGAAATCTCCCGGTGAGGACCTGCGTCATACGGGAGGTAAGGACTCCGTGTTGTCTTTCCAGCCACTCCTCAAAGAGGGGACTTACTGCCATAATTATGGCGTGCCCATTTTGGTTTTGCACTGGACCACTGATTTTTCCGTGTGGGCACTAGAACGAGCAAGATGGCTCGATTTTTATTCGGCAGTAACTGCTTTTCTGACATTTTACTAGATTTAGTTTAGTGAAACGACATATCACTGACGATAAGTTGGTGTTTTGTCATATCACTAGATACTTTTAGTAAGAAGACGTAATAAACAAGAATATTCGACATCTACCGGGATTTCGTGAAATCCCTGATATCTTCATTTCCCTGCGACATATATACAATTGATGTTTACCCAGACTAGAACTAGCAAGGTCATCTTGATTGGGATGTTGGTTTGCACCCATCTGATCACTCGCTAAGACTGAAAAATTATTAAAGAACTTAGTGCCACAAGGCATTAAGCAAGACATTTAAAGTATCGGCCAAAATTAAGGAAAAATAACACCGTTTTTCTTCAAGAACTGCGTAAGTTCCTTACGCAAAACAATGACAAAATATTGACCTAAACTACGAAGCTATGCTTTTTTTCTCAACTTTTTTCTATGACCAACACTTCCAAGGCTAATCCGCTTTCCACCATTATCATTTGACCTTCAAACATTGCAGCAAGCACTCGTCCGTATACAAAAATAAACCAAATATTTAACATCACACACACAAAAACAAATAGTTAAAATTACTCGTATTGCGTAAGCAGCAAGTTTTATTTCACCTTTGCGAAATTCAGTTTAAATATTGTCACGGTAAACCTTGGTTTTAGTTGCATTTGTAATTATAGTTGGGAAATTTTGAGAAAGAGGGTATCTTGATCTTAATCGTGCTCGACTGTCGGGTAGGTATTAAAGTTAATGACAATTCCTTGTCATACTTGATGGTCAGTGGCGACAATAGTTTTATTACCTTAGATGGTTGAAAATAAGCTAGGAGTGCTGACTCTAACGGCCCGGTCACGACCTTGCCACTGTGAGCGGTGATAAGCGCGGTGCGGCGAGCGGTAAGAAAAAAGTTATGAAAATGTTTGAAGCAAGACTAAAGCGAGCACCCACACCTGTGTCTTTTAGTGGCGTTTTGCGTTCTAGGACCATCCATCAATGGGTTTCCTTTTCAGAAACTTTCGCCCCAGCATAGGGGTATAGTGGGCTAATTAGTTGCCTCCTGACGTGTCCAAACTTCTACGGTCCGGACTAAGCGTTTCGCGTCATCTTTTATACCGCGTACATCGACGCTCTCTCCAATGCAATCATCCAATGAATTCTTCCGCTTTAAGATGCAGAAGAAGGAAGTGTCAGACTTTTGCTGACTAAAACCCACTCCTGTTTCTTCTTTGCCTTGCGTCCCAGGACCCTGGGTTATTTTTCTCAGACAACCCATCGCCCCAGTAGGCTTCGGCCCTGCTGGGTTCCTACCGTTGCATACCAATGGATGGGATCACAGTCAAGCACTAGTTCATATCATTTAAAAAAATAATAGTTACTTATTCAGTTATGTTATTAACCACAAGCTACAGACTTTTTAAATTCCTGTATTTATCATCAACTCCATTTTTCTTCCAGGTACCTTGGCACAGACACCCAGCTGTTTCTCATAACCCTGGTAGTCCTGCTCATCATCTGGAGATGGCCCAAGAGTGGAGTACCGGTCTTGAGTGCCGTCATGGTCATCAGTCTTCTCATACCCTTTCTCCAGAGCTACTTCATGAATCTCCTACCGATTAGAGTTAGCATATTCCCTGAGTAAGTGGTTCTTTATTTACTTGGTACTTTTTTTCCTATAGATGTCTTCTTTAGAAACTGACGTGGCTCAGAAGGCTGCCCAGCTTAAGTGGGACTGGGTTGGACATATCTGCCACATGCTAAGTGAACTGTAGACCAATAAAACACAAAGTTGGTGCCCTGAAATCGCACGACGGTGTCGCGGCAGACCAAGAAGGAGATAGCGGAACGACTTAGATGTCTTCCTTGGGAATTGACGTGGCTCAGAAGAATGCCCAGCATAAGTGGGACTGGGCTGGACATGTCTGCCGCATGCCAATCGAACGGTGGGCTAGTAAAACACAAAATTGGTACCCTGAAATCGCACGACGGGGTCGTGGCAGACCAAAAGATGGCGGGACAATTTCAACACAAGAGGCAAGAGGTCTTAGGAATAGACAAAAAATGGCTCAAAGCCGGGATCAATGGAAGGAATGGAAAGAGGCCTTTGCCTAGCATTAGGACAGTATGGGCTAGATTTAATAATAATTATAAATAACGATCAGATCGTTACTACTATGGACGAATACTATTATGGAAGAGAAAACTCATGTCTACAAAAAATAAAAAAACTGGGCAAGTGCTAGTCGGACTCGAGCACTGTGGGTTCCGTACAAACTTACCTATGTGAATAGTTCAATTCTGGAATGGCGTCTCGAGGAATTTCCGAATTGCAATAAAAGTTTAATTTTTTTTTTGTGATATAGCAATAAATTTACTTTTTTCTGATTTATTCCTACACCTGTGCTATAAGGCCTTGCTTTATGTCAAATTTCCAGATTCTGAGTCAACGGGCCTGTAAATTTTCCCTTCGTCGTCGATTCCCTTGAAAGTGTTGAAATACACTTTTTTGCGACATAAACGACCGTATCTTTTTTTAAGTTAACTTAGGAGTTTGATTTTTTCTCAACTTCAAGGGATCACAAACTTGAGTATACATAATTCTAATTTAAACTCGATACCTCTAAGCGTTCCTATAAGGGTTCCGTTATTTTCCTTTTGAAGTACATAACCCTAAAATAACGTAAACTGTAGCTTGTGATGTTCTTTCTTAGAATGGTCGATATTTTCATTTGTCTACCTACTTGAGAGGAAAAAAACCTTCAGAAGCATCACAAAATAAACAAAACATAAACGTAAGCTTTAGCACCAACACGCGTAGTAAAATGAAGTACATAACCCTCACACTTCAATACACTTCGCAGTTCACACCAATATACTAACAGTACTTGAATCTCTGCCTATCCTATAATAGAAATCGTGACGCACATTACTCTTGTACGTGACTTCGAAAGATATCCAAAAATTTCCTCATAACTTGTCCCAAATTCCTAACCAAAACGTAGTCACCGCCATCTTTGTAGTCAATTAAATTTTGACTCTGTTTCCAGGTCTATAAGAGATATTTTCGGTTACAACGACACGTTCTACCATGCGTATGTGTCAGCCCAAGGTAACTGGGCTGGTTATCATTTGGGAGTGCTGACTGCCTATTTCTACCATAAAGCACAACAGAAGAAATGGGACTTCAGAGAATCTATGGTAAGATTGATCAGTTTATATATTTTGACATTATATTCGGCACCTAATTTGAATGACCACCGTCCAACCGACTGGTAACCGTCCGGATCCGGACCGTCCCACCGAGTCGTCGACAGCGCGTTGTGTTCCACGCGCGACTCAAGGAGTTGTCAGCAAAACCGTAGGGGCTCAGCAGGGTAAAAGCCTACTGGGGCCATTGCATGAATGTAATTAAATTAATTAGGATTACTTATGATTTTAATAATCAAACGTGCGAGTATCTATAAAACAAAAAAAAACCAGGATCGGGATAAGTTAGTACCCTATGATTTGTATGTTAGTTTAATCATAGACGTAGCTAACTCGTAGTATGTAATATCGGGAGTTCAAGATAACAGAACAAAAATATGCTAAAAATGTCTGTCTTTTACATTTATGTGAAGTTTGAATATTGCGGGGGGGGGTTGGCGCAGCCATGAGACATACCATGTAGATATATTTAAGTTTAAGTTTCTATACTATAACACAAAAAGTTTATTTTTATTTTACATGTTTCATTCAAATATTCAAAAGTTAGTATACATATGTACATAAAAAACTTAAATATTAAATAAACTATTTATACTAAAACGTAACTATGTACATAAATATAATACAAAATGACAAAGTACGCTCAGGCGTCAAAGTACTCCTCCACATCGCTGTCATCCGGAAATGTGCCCAGAAGACTGGCAGCATTGCCACGTTGAATGGCAATGCTAATTCTTTGGGCGAAGAACGAGCCAGCCCTCTGGTCACGTGAAGTGTCGATCAGTCGGCGTGAAATTTCCTTGAAAAGGAGACGCGCACTCGGACCCCATGAACCAAGTGTTTCGACCCCAAACGGCTCAAAACTGTAATTACCAATAAGGTTACAGTATTTGCGCCGTTTAAGGGTCTCAGCAGCAGCAGCGGCAGCGCCAGCACAGCCTGCCGTACTTGGAATATGAGATGGCGCAAGGGTGTCGACACAGGTTGCGTCCCACACCAGAGGCCTACCTATACTATAATAATTGTTATCTCATTGTGTGTACCTATGTGCCAAATAAACGTATTTTCTTTCTTTCTTTCTTCTTCTTCTTTCTTACCATTGTTCTTGAATGTCATTTTTTTAAACCTCATTCATTTTTTTTTATCTTCCAGCTAATGAAACTCCTCTTCCTGTCCTCTATTCCCATTGCCGCTGGTGCAGTCCTCATGGGCTGGGATCTCCACCACCGTGAGGCTTCAGCCTTCGAGTCAGCTATCTTCAATGCCTTGAACCAGAACTTCTTCGCTCTAGCCATTTGTGTCTTCGTTATTGGATACTTCTACAAATTAAACAGTAAGTGGAAATAGAAATATGAACTATGGTCTTTTGTATTTTTTTTAATAATAGTTTAAATCATCATTGCCGAAAATCTCGTGACTAAAAAGGCCGCACCGGTGAATGTACTGACAGCGGCTGTCGCAACCCAGTGCTGGGCACGTCATAATCATGGCGGTAAGTACTTTGAGGACTTTCTGGAAAGACGTCACAGCGTCTTCACCTTCCGTATGACGCTGGTCCTCATCGGAAATAGTAAAGTTAAGTTCCTGCATTGGATTTAAGCGAAAGAAACGCCCGGGTGTCACCATTGTGTGAACCACCCGGAGGATACGCTGGACGTGTCTTCTTGAAGTACTAAAATCATCATCGTCAATTTTAACCCAGCTGGTAAATTTTTTCTCTGTCACTTTTCTATTTATCATGCGTTCATCATCCAGCTGTTTTTTGTGACTATAATGATCTTTAGCCATTCAGCTAAAACTCTGTGTTCCCCAGGAATCTACGTGGGTGCAGTAGAATGGGGTCCTCTGCAGCCTTTGGGAAGGATGTCCTACTGCGCTATGTTGCTACATGCCACCATCTTGAGGACCTATGGAGGGCAGATGAGAAGATCCTTTTACGCCACTGATTATACTGCTGTGAGTATTTTTTTTATCTGATCAATTCAAATCAATAACAAAATCATAAACTTTCTTTGGATTTGCCGTAGTCGGGTAAAAATATTAGCTTCTGCAAAGTCAAAGTCAAAGTCAAAAATTTTTTATTTCACATAGGCCTACATGGGCACTTATAGAACGTCAGAAGCTAGTGCACGGTTCGAAATTGGTCGTTTCCTATGGAGAAGAACCGGCAAGAAACTCCATGGTAACTCTTTTAAAAAAAATGATTGTTTTTACAATATTTCCATATTAATAGGTATTATTTAAGAACAGTGTAAACCGGTCAATATTGTACTCAAAAGCACAATAAAAATAATCATTTAAAAAAAGTGAGTCAAAATGCCTGTAATCTAAGAATTCGTGGAGTCTACAGTGTTCTTCCATTTACATTATAAGAAGTGGCTATATATATAAAAAAAAAAACTAGAAAAAAATTTATAATTACAACTGTCAATAAATGAGTTACAACAACAAAAAAAAAAAGAAAAACTAACGAATTTGAGCCGGCTTTGCTCATGTGAAAGTCTCCATATAAACTTTAGACCCTCGTTTCATCTCCTTAGGTAGTGAATTTTTCAAAAATCCTCTCTTAGTGCTCGCCTAGGTCATAAAAGGAAGTGACGCCCGGGTGTCGCCACTGTGCGGAACGCCCGGAGGACACGGTGGAGCACACAGTCGAGGTGTGCCCTGCTTGGGCGGAGCATCGCCGTGCCCTCGTGGGGGCGATCGGCGGCGGAGACCTCTCGCGCCGGGCCTTGGTTGAGGCCATGGTCCGGAGCGAGTAGGAGTGGCAGGCGGTCGTCGACTTCTGCGAAGCAGTAATGCTCGCGAAGGAGGAGGCCGAACGCATCAGGCAACGGCGTTATCGCCGCCGCCGCCGCCGGAATTCTGATCCCGATTTCCGGCCAACGTAGGCGCGGGCTTGCGGACAGTGAGCAATGGGTAGCTCACTGTCCGGCCGTCCGGTAACTGTCCGGACCATGCCCAAGTCGTCGACGGCGCGCACTGTTCCCGCGCGCCTCAAGGAGTTGTCAGCAACAGCAGGGACTCAGCCGGGTCGAAGCCTACTGGGGCCAGGGTTATCCGAAAGGGAGCTCGAGCCCCGGTACGAAGGCTAGAAGGAACGGGGTGGGTCGTTTAGTCAGTAAGAGTCTGACACAAAGGCCTCTTCTTTTCCTTCTTCCAAATTTATCTGTCTACGGCGAACTCTGATCAAGTTTGCCCTGCGAATATATTCAGACCGTCACACCACCTATAAAATTATTATTAACATATATATGTTTTTCTTACTGGGTCCCATTAAACGCAAGGCGACATCGCGGCAGACCAAGGCGAAGGTAGGGAGATGATAAGTACGGGAGGGACTGACCCGCAATGGCCGAAAAGCCAGACGTGTGTGGAAAAGGGAGAGGGAGGCTTTCGCCCAGCCGTGGGACATAAATGGGCTAACTAACTAATGCAGTATTATGTTTTTCTGTTAAGATTTCTAAAAAAAACTACAATTTCTTTTCCAGATAATGTTATACGCTGGTATCGTCAGCACAACGTATCTCTTTGCGCTTCCACTTTACCTCTTCGTGGAGGCCCCAGCCTGCCAGCTCCAAAAACTTCTCCTAGGACCGAAGAGAAGGCCCCAAGAAAGGGTTGAGAAGGAAGATGTTAACGCCAATCAAGTCAAACCAGGCATTTCAAATGTATCTGTGAATACAGTCTCTACTCATATTTAGATTACGATAAACTGTACAGATGAGGCTAAGTATTTTATATCTGTTCTCTGGTCTTTTGTAAGGCTTATAGTACGTTTCACATAAGAAGTTTCTTCGCCGTAATGTTGGCTCCCCTGTCTGTCTAAAGAAAAAAGAAAAGAGTTGCCTACTCTAGCAAAATTTTTGCATGGAATCGATTTTAATGGTAGTCACACCACTTTATGGAGAATTATGAGAGGAATGGGGGTTTATTTAAAAAAACCAGGTCTAAAAATGAGGTGTTAATAGAGAGTTACGATATTGTGGCGTGGCGTTTTCGGCATTTAAAAGAATTGCAGGTCAGTAAATGCAGGAAAAATAGTTATTACAGTTTCCAAAAGAAAAAAAAAAAGAAAATTATAAGGCAATTGTTAAAAGTAACGAAATATCAGTTAATCACCCTAATATTAAGTATTTAATTGCTAAAAATATAGCAACACTGTTTTTCCGGATTGCCAACATTACGGCGGAAACGCACTATAATTAAATTTTATTTCTAAGGAAGAATTGGGATATTATGGAAGCAATGAGATTTTAGCGATATATGTCCGGAAAATATGATTTTTGGACTAGTATTATTGACTTAGAAATATTAAATAAACATGTAAATGGGTCATAGATTCTAAGATAATAAAAATAATTATTATTTATTATCAAGCAACTGACGCCTACTAAAATAAAAATACTAAAAAAATACTCGTATAGAAAAAGAAATGTCTTTAATAGTGACCGTTAAAAAAAGTGAGCCATTCCATTTTTCTTTTTTTTTTAATTTTGTTTCCTTCCTTATTTTTTTTTTATAATTTGATTACTCATGTTTGATTACTTTGTAATTTCACATGATGATTTCATTTTTGGAAATAACAAAATACAAGTATGTGTGATTTCAATATCAACGAGGAACATTTGTAACTTAATTATGTAGGTACGTGTATATATGTATAAACAATCAATACAATTAGGCGTCGAATCAACGCTGTGATCCGTCTGAAAAATTGGCAAAAAGAAAACTCAAAGACATTTCCACGTTAAATGACAATGCTATTTTTTAAGAAGAATGAGCCAACCCACTGGTCGTATAACAGTCGATATGAAATATCTTTAAAAAGATGACGTGCATTCGGAGCCAAACGTTTCAACTCTAGCTATATATATTTATTTTTCTAGTTTCTTCTAGTTGTGTAACAATTCGATACCTCCTACGCATAAGGTAATAAAAAGTGCATTTTTTTCATGAGAACATTGTAAGAATGATATAAGTAATTTGTGAAACTTTTTTATCCAATGTTTAAGCATTATGCTATCAATAATTACTTTTAGATTACAGTACAAGACGCTGGATGTAATGAGAAATAATGTTATAGAGTTTATTTTTTATAACACATTTTTACTCAAAAAGTATGTTATGAATTTATGCGTAGGAGGTAGATATCTAAATGTTTTATATATCTTACCAGTAATCTACCTTTATACGAGAATGTATCTCATAAGGTCATAGCACAAAATAGATAAGTACAGAAGACACTATCATGTACGTACTTCACTTTTTATCCTACGCTCGGTGGACGCACACTAATGAGCGTTTGAGCCGGAACTGTTCGACGAGTGAGCCAAGGCGCTCCGAGATATCGTATCCATGAGCGGTGTCTATGTGTGCGTTGCTCGAGCACTCTTAGTATATAGATTGACTTTTGAACCTATCTATTTTGTGGTCATAGCATGTATCTCAAAGAGTTCGTTTGACATAACAGCCGCCAGATGGTTACCCTGTATATACGCATATTGGTGTAAGCAACCAGTATATTGTATGTTTAGAAAACATATTACGATGTTAAAAGATAAAACAAGACTTTGTACATAGTGTTAATGTTTAGTACTTACGTGATGTATTTTTTTAATAAATGGCTTTTTACAAAACGTTTTTTTTTATTTGTTTTTATTTGCTTTAGCACTCCAGCTGAGATACTGGAGCAACGATTTGCTATATGATAGTCCAGCCTGTCAGCAATCATGCCCAGGATGGTGCTGGGACTTCTGTCAACAGTTACGCTATCATGAACTCCTTTTCCCTTCTTAATCATCTTTTCAATTCTCCCACTGCTGGGACTCAGGCCTCCTCTCTAGGAAAGGGAATGGGCCTTAATCCAATACGTGGATCCAGTGCGGGTTCGTGAATGTCACATGTCTTCGAATTTTTGGTTCTAGGACATTATCGGTTTCCTCACGATGTTTTCCTTCACCGTTTTGAGAGCAGTGGTGGTGAAATAAATTACACAAAGTAACGCGCCTGGCTGGGTTTGAACCCGCGACCTACATCTCGTAAGTCGGAGCCATTACCATTCGGTCACCACTGCTCTTCCTTCTTATCACTCCACTCCTTCTCCACCCATCCACAAAATATGTATTCATAACTCTTTTAGTAACATGCGTTTCTTTCCCTCTCTTCATCTCTTCTCTGTCTGAAGGCAGAAATGTATCTTATATATAAAAATCAATTACTGTTAGTCTCGCTAAAACTTCAGAACGGGTGGACCGATTTTAATCACTCTTTTTCTTTTGTTTACTAACTTAAAGGGAAGGTTTAAAAGCAACAAAATAAGTAGGTAGGGTAGGTCGAGTAGGGTATGTAGTCAGTTGACTGGAGCGCGGGTAAAAGCTAGTAAAGAAATAAAAAAAAATACAAAACAAATCCGCGTAACTTTAATTTTGGAAGTCACTGCATCTGGTTTGAATCTTAATTTTTTGACACCGAGATTACATTATAAGGTGTGCATTATTTCAATTACATGTTGGATACGTACTACCATAAACGGTTGACCAGACACACAAAACAGATAGGTACAGAAGACAATCTCATGTATGTACTTCACTGTTTTATACCTACCCTCGGTGGACGCACACTAATGAGCGTTTGAGTCGGAATTGTTCGACGAGTGATCCGAGACGCGACCGAGGCATCGTGTCTGTGAGCGGTGTCTATATGTGCGTTGATCGAGCGCGCTTTTTATGTATATTGACTTCTGTACCTATATATTTTGTGCCAGATGGTTGCAAGCTAGCGGTCCAACCATGATGAACTTAGTTTGTGCGTTTGGTTTGTGTTGCGGCTATATGGATGTGATCCACGCGTCAACACGTTCGGTGGTTGGGAAAACGTGCCTCCCAAATAAGGGCGTTGAAGATCATGGTTTACAACTGCTGTCTATACGGATTGAAACTAGCAAGGTCACCTCGGTTGGGACATTGGTTTATATCCATCTGGTCACCTCTTAACACGTTTGCTGGGGCAGTAATTTTACTATACTTTCCATTCCCGAGATACAAGGTCTATACACCTGGTAATAAAATTTCCATTGTGGCGGCACAAGGCTTTTAGACCCTGTAACTTTTAAGAGACCTTAATCTATTTTTGGCTTCATGTAAAAATATATCTCTTTCCTACACCAAACCATATTGAAGTTACGCCTTCCGCACGACAAGGAAGTCTATACTTTTTTAGCCGCAGTGTAAGCGAGACGTATACAAGATGTTTAAACCTGGTATCACACTCAACGTGTTAACATTTTCATATTATATTGATATTTCGGTCAGAGTTCGGAACACGTCATTAATAGTCAATATGGCTGACACCTCGCACGTTCCAACCTGTTCACTTCCATTGTCCTATTAATTAATCTGTCCTCATTCGGTGTACGGAGATGGGATTCGATCTATCTGAAAAGGGCTATGGTCGTATTTGTATTTTGGGCTGGTATCCCCAACTTTTTTTTGCGGTTCCGGACCTCAAAAGGAAAATACGGAACCCTTATAGGATCACTATGTGGTCCATCCGTCTGTCTATCTGTCTGCCTGTCAAGACCCTTTATCTCGAGAACGGGTGGAGGTATGAAGTGACAGATATTTATTTAATTACAAGAAAATATATACATAATAAACTTAAATATTTAAAAATTATATATATTTAAGTATGCTTAACCTAACACACTAAAGTCTACTTCCTACTAAAATATGGCGTCATAAAACTCCTCCGCATCGCTGTCGACTGGAAGTGTGCCTAAGAGGCTGGCGGCATTGCCACGTTGAATAGCAATGCAATCTCTGACCGAGGTAAAAACCAGCCCTTGGGTCACGCGAAGTGTCAACTAAGCGTCTTGACAGTAGAAGAAGAAAGAAGTTGAAATCATAACTAGGCCTCAGAATTTCGTACCGGAGCATCTAAGTCTATGTCTGAGTATGGTTTCCGCACTTGGTCTTAGGTGGACCATTGTACTTGGTCCATGCGGGCCATAACCTAAGGTGGGCTATTCCAACCAGCCCACCTCTCTCCAAAAGCAGATTAGGCCTCTCATTTTTCATGGCATCAATAAAGGAGTTCGGGTATCATAAAGTTCGGGTGCGTATTTCAGTGACACCTGTGCTGTCTAGGAGCACATGCGCAATTTATTTATTTATTTATTAAAACTTCATGCAACGCAAAGGTATAAAGGCGGACTTAATGCCTTAAGCATTCTCTACCAGTCAACTTAGGGTGGTGAAGAGAAAACATGGTAGGTGCATAAAAAAAAATTGATTAATTAGAAAACAAGGTAGAATATATATAATATATATATATATAATAACCATACATATATGTTCAATATGATATAAACCTACATATATAGGGTGACTGGTAATTAGTGTACGATACTTAAACACGTGATTGTGCTCATGATAACCAACAACAACAAACAAACCTGAAATCACGAAAAAAAAATCAGCTGTTCAGAACATTTGTGTTTGCCTAATGTACTGAACAGCTGATATTTTTTTCGCGATTTCGGCTTTGCTCCCATAATAAAAATTGTTTGTTATAATGAGCACAATCACGTGTTTAAGTATCGTACACTAATTGCCAGTCACCCTATATATAAATAATATATTTTATAAATAATATAATCAATTATCGCAATTATGTCCTCTTTCTCCACGTATGCTCTGCACAGAGGACTGCCTGTGATGTCTATGTGTGGAGGTGCTTATTCAGTGTGCAGTGTCCGGTGATGATCCCCGTCACCAGGCGCATGCCGCGTCTAACCAGTCTTATGAGTTTTTTCGTAAGGGCTTAATTGAGGTGTGACTTTTTTTTTCTTTGATGGGTAATCATCATCCAAATGACATCCCCTGTCCTTGGGCGGAGCGGGAGATAGTGTCAGACTCTTACTATCTAAAAAACCCACCCCGTTTGGTCTTGCCTTTCGTACCGGAGCCGAGCTTCCCTCACGGATAACCCTGGCCCCAGTAGGCTTCGACCAGGCTGGGCTCCTGCTGTTGCTGACAACTTCTTGAGGCGCGCGGGAACAATGCGCGTCGTCGACGACTTGGGCTCGGTCCGGACAGTTCGCCGTCCGCAGTCCCGCGCCTACGGTGGCTACAAATCGGGTTCGGAATCCCGGCAGCGGCTGAGGCAGTCGACCTCCTCCTTTGCTAGCATTACTGCTTCGCAGAAGGAGGCGACCGCCTGCCACTCCTCCTCGCTCTGGACCATGGCCTGTCAATCTATGTAATCAATGCCATTAAGGCCCGGCGCGAGAGATCGTCGCGGATTGAGATATGGCTTGACTGTAACTGAGTATCGAGGAAATGTAAGACAAAATCATACTACTTCGACCACAGTATGTCTGAATTAAGTATCAGCAAAATACACTCGCTAAACAAATCCTATTCAAATCTAGTAGAACATCGAAACACGAACTAATCTCGATAGCAACCCTGCTTACATATCTGGACCTTACTTTACTTATTTTCATGCCATTCTAAAATCAACCTTCAAAACATAGCTTCAAGGTAGAATATCTAACAGAATAGTATGAGGGTTAAGCCCGAACACTACATATCGATTATCGAGACACCGATTAGGGATGTCACTTGGATAGGATTTGCCTAATTCATAGTGCATGTGTCGTCGCGTCGCTCTGTGACGTAGTGTGTGATATGAGCTGCTTTTACACCGAAGTGAACTGGTATTTTGATGCAAATGGGCAAACTTGGTTATGATAGCTGAGGCGGAATACACGCCCGAACTGAAGGAAAGGTCATTTTGGAGCCAGAATGACGTTTTTCAACTCACTTACTTGAGATAAATACAAATTCCACGTATATATCATCATCATTTTAACTAAAAGACTTCCACTGCTGGACATAAGCCTCGCCTAAGTGTCGCCAGAATGACCGGTCATATTCTTTTCAGGTACCCTGTCTGCCCGGCGACCAGCTTAACACAATCAATATCATAAATGCAACAGGGTCTTACCGCCGCATTTTTTCGCACTAGTGCAAAATATACTAACATTGTACCGCTTCAAAGCTTACAGTAGGTACCCCCTTTATTTTGTGGTTTTCTCATAATAAGTCAAATAAATTCCAAAGTTCTGGTATCTCTAAAATTTTTGAGTATTAAAAAAAAAAGCGGAAAAATAGCAAATTAACTCACGCAAGCAACTAGCAGTGGGCAAAATATTAAGTTCCTACCAAAAAGATGAGAGCAGTCAACCACACATAAGTGTTCACACGTGCATGATGAAAAGCAATCACTACGATAATCTGAAACGGCGCTGGTTTTCTAAATAAAGACACACTTTCTGTTAAGGGTGTTATTCCACCAAAAATGCGCTATGCTACGTGATTATAGATGCGTTTGATATCCACCAATTATATACATAGCATAGTCGGCCATAAAATGTTCCCACTATTGGGACTCAGGCCTCCTCTCTAGGAGAGAGAATGGGCCGTAATCCACCACGCGTGTATTTGAATTTTTGGTTCTAGGACATGCCAGTTTCCTCAAGATGTTTTCCTTCACCGTTTTGAACTATATAGATCAATAAACCATGTAGATCAATGCATATAATGCGTGTATACCCAGAACCTTAACGACACTATCTATAGACCATACACATATGTATTTGTTCTGAGCAAGAATTAAAACTGCGAATCATATCGTCAAAATCTAAACTTCGAATTATATCATCATAACAATTATTTCAGCCAAAAGGCCACAAAAAGTCACTGTTGGACAGAAACCTTCCCTAAGCGTCACCACAACCAACGATCCTGTACATCTTCCATCCATCGGATTCCCGCGACCCTCAGATCACTAACTTCCCGCTTGGGCAGAGCATCGCCGTACCCTCGTGGGGGCGATCGGCGGCGGCGATCTCTCGCGCCGGGCCTTGGCACAGGCCATGGTCCGGAGCGAGGAGGAGTGGCAGGTGGGCTAGCAGTAATGCTACTATGTCGTCGACGGCGTGAACTGTTCCCGCGCGCCTCAAGGAGTTGTCAGCAACAGCAGGGGCCCAGCTGGGTCGAAGTCTACCGGGGCTAGGGTTAGCTCCGAAAGGTAGCTCGATCCCGGTATGAGAGGCAAGAAGGGTGGATTTTTTAGTCAGTAAGAGTCTGACACTAACTGCCGCTCTATCCAAGGGCGAGGCATGTCATTTGGATGATTTTTATACACCAAAATCACTAACTTCGTATTACAATTCGGTGTAACAAGCAGCCTCCATAACTCCAGTACATTGTACCAGCGACTATCAATCCATCACGGGTGTTGCTACTATATTATCGAGAAGATCCCGTCGCATGGCAGGTTTAGAGGCTTCGATTTCAGCCATGTTAATTGAGTTATCAATTCTCAGATGGATGAATTGACAGGGATCCGAGATACAGGACAATTTGTTTGACTTGCGAGTTTGTTTTAAAGAGTTCCTGCGGGAGTTGTCAGCAACAGCAGGGGCCCAGCCGGATTGAAGCCTACTGGGGCCAGGGTTATCCGAAAGGGAACTCGAGCTCCGGTATGAAGGCATGAAGAAACGGGGTGGGTTTTTTAGTCAGTAAGAGTCTGATTGACACTATCTTCCACTCCGCCCAAGAGCGGGGGTTGTTATTGGATGATTTTCCCCACCACAAAAAAAAACCCTGGAAAGCAAAAGGTAATTGAAAGAAAACAGGTTTTAGTCAAAAAAGTCTCGAGACTCTCTCACAGGCGTTAGTTGATGATTTTCCCTACAAAAAGAAAAAAACCGGCCAAGTGCGAGTCGGATTCGAGCACGAAAAGCTCAATGCCATCCATAACAGGAAAACGGCAAAAAAATCACATTTGTTGTATGAGAGCCCCACTTAAATGTTTATTTTATTTTGGTTTTAGTATTTGTTGTTTTAGCAGCAATTGAAATACATGTCTGTCGGATTCCGTTTCACCCTTTAGGTGCGTAACTCTAAAAATGATCTTAAGGGATCGTAAAAGTATTACATGTCCAGAATCAGACCTTGGTCTACCCATAGTCCAAACATAATCCGTGTAGCTGCTGTCTCGCTGAGACTCCGGCCTCCTCTCTAGGTGAGGGAATGGGCCGTAATCCACCACGCGGGCCTAGTGCGTGTTGGTGAATGTCACATGTCTTCGAATTTTTGGTTCTAGGACATGCTGTTAAACATTAACCAAGTGCAACCCCATTTTGTGTCCAGGCATCTCTATCCTTGCCAGGTTGCCTGGAAGAAATCGCCAAGTGTGATAAGGCCGCCAATTGTATGTTTTTAAGCTATTGCATAGCTTCTATCGCGGGCCTTGAGCGTGGAGACCGAATCCAGAAATTCCGTAACGAAAATAACCTAACACCCCCCACTCATTTGTTTTTTGAGCGTGGTGACCGATAAGAAAACAAATGAGTGAAAGCAGCTGTCGGCGTTTTGGATGGGTGGGGTTAAGCAGCTGTTAGCGAGGTCTGGTTTTTGATGGAAGAGGTTAAGCAGCTGTTGGCGAGTTCTGGTTTTGGATGGAAGAGGTTAAGCAGCTGTTGGCGAGGTCTGGTATTGGATGGGTGGGGATAAGCAGCTGTTGGCAAGGTCTCATTTTGGATGGGTGGGGTTAAGCAGCTGTTAGCGAGGTCTGGTTTTGGATGGGTGGGGTTAAGCAGCTGTTGGCGAGGTCTAGTTTTGGATGGGTGGGGTTAAGCAGCTGTTGGCGAGGTCTGGTTTTGGATGGGTGGGGTTAAGCAGCTGTTGGCGAGGTCTATTGCATAAGTTGATAAAAAATGCTATGCAATAGCTTTACCGCGGCAGTCCCCGAGTGCCACGTCTTTTTGGAACGAAGTTCCTTATCGCGCGTTGTGAAAGGGGGCTAGACGGTAAAAATTCTCACGAAAAATTGTACCGACACTTTTACTGTCAAAATATAAATCCAAGATGGCGGCTGCAAGAAATTATCAACTTTTTCGTCATGGGTGTCGTTTTCATGGTTTTCGAGGGTGTTGAAACCGATGGTACTGTCAAAATATAAATCCAAGATGGCGGCTGCAAGAAATTATCAAATTTTCCGTCATGGGTGTCGTTTTCATGGTTTTCGAGGGTGTTGAAACCGATAGTACTGTCAAAATGTAAATCCAAGATGGCGGCTGCAAGAAATTATCAACTTTTTCATCATGGGTGTTTTTTTTTTTTTTTTTATGGTGGGAAAAAATCATGCATTGACATCCCCCGCCCTTGGGCGGAGCGGGAGATAGTGTCAGACTCTTACTGACTAAAAGACCCACCCCGTTCCTTCTAGCCTTCATACTTTCGGATAACCCTGGCCCCAGTAGGCTTCGACCCGGCTGGGTCCCTGCTGATGCTGACAACTCCTTGAGGCGCGCGGGAACAGTGCGCGCCGTCGACGACTTGGGCTTGGTCCGGACAGTTACCGGACGGCCGGACAGTGAGCTACCCATTGCTCACCGTCCGCAAGCCCGCGTCTACGTTGGCCGGAAATCGGGATCAGAATCCCGGCGACGGCGGCGGCGATAACGCCGTTGCCTGATGCGTTCGGCCTCCTCCTTTGCGAGCATTACTGCTTCGCAGAAGTCGGCGACCGCCTGCCACTCCTCCTCGCTCCGGACCATGGCCTCAACCAAGGCCCGGCGTGAGAGGTCTCCGCCGCTGATCGCCCCCACGAGGGCACGGCGATGCTCCGCCTAAGCAGGGCACACCTCGACTGTGTGCTCCACCGTGTCCTCCGGGCGTTCCGCACAGTGGCGACACCCGGGCGTCACCTCCGCATGAATCCCGTGCAGGAAACTCCCGAACGAACCATGTCCGGTGAGTACCTGCGTCATGCGGAAGGTAAGGACGCCGTGAGGTCTTTCCAGCCACGCCTCAAAGAGGGGACTTACCGCCATAATTAATAGGTTAAGCTGGAATAAGCAGATTGCACAGGTTAGCCAGAGAGTCACCTTCACGCTGCGGTCTCTCTATAGATTCAAAAATTTCCTCCCGTCGAGCACTAAAACTACTTTGGTCCAGTCGCTTGTGTTACCTATAATTGACTATGCTGATGTTTGTTATTCTGATCTTTCCCAAGAACTTCTAAACAAATTGGATCGACTTCTCAATAACTGCATTCGTTTTATATTCGGGCTTCGTAAATATGACCACATTTCTTCCTTCCGTTCTCAGCTTAAATGGCTGCCTATCCGTCACAGGAGATCCCTCAGATCCCTCTGCATGCTCTTCACCGTAATGAACGATCCTTGTGCTCCTGATTATTTAAAACAATATTTTAAAGTGTTGGGCAGTTCTCATAATCTTAACCTTCGTGCATCCAAAAACGTGCTTCTTCAGATTCCTTCTCACCGTACTGGCTTTATGTCCAATTCTTACGCTGTTTCCACCATAAAACTCTGGAATTTACTTCCCCTTGACATCAAAAAAGCCGAAAGCAAATTTTCCTTCAAACGTAAAATTCGGAACTACTACTTGAAGTCCTCTCAACCTTAGTTTGTTCTTCGTCAGAATTGTTATTAAGTTCTCTTTAAGATTTGATATTTTTCATAGTATTTATTAGTTTATTATTTTAGCATATTTATGTATTTTATTATATATTATATATAAATAACTTATTTTTTTTCCGTTTTCATTAATTGTTATTTGTTTATTGTGCAAACCTACCACAGTGATCTCTTTTTTAACCCAAAGGTTGACTGGGAGAGAATGCCTTGTTGCATTAAGTCCGCCTATGTACCACTACTGTACATGAAGTTTAAATAAATAAATAAATAAATAAATAATTGTGGCGTGCCCAGCACTGGGTTGCGATAGTCGTTGACGCCATTTCACCATGAGATCCCGGAGCTCTGTCCGCCATGCCGTGACCTGTCGCGGCAGCGGACTTTCACCCCGGCGTTGCATCTCCACGCGCATATCGTGCATGTGTGCAAGGACTGTTGCCTCCAGATCCCACGGTGGTAGGCCAGCCAGAAGGCTCGCCGCTTCGCGGGAGACCGTGCAGTATCCCCGCACCATCCTTATCGCCATGACCCTCTGACAGGCGTTCAGTATGGCCGCCGGTTGCTTTTTCAGCGACGGCGCCCACACCGGCGCCCCGTAGAGGGCCATGGACCGAACGATCCCCGCGTAGAGCCTCCGGCAGGAGGCATCTGGACCCCCAAGGTTGGGCAGGAGCCGCTTGAGCGCAGCCCCAGCCCGGTTGAGTTTGGGAGCCAGACGTCGGAAATGCTCCACGAAATTCCACCGGCTGTCGAGGACGAGTCCCAGGTACTTCATCGTCGACCCGACACCGATGTCAACTCCTCCTACCGTTAGTTGGGAACTCATTGGCGGCGCGTTCCGAGAGCGGCGACCGTGAAAGCACATCGCCTCGGACTTGTGAAGCGCCACCTCGAGTCCCAACTCCTGGATCCTATCAACGACCATCGCAACCCCGCGTGTCGCTATAGCGACCGCCGCCTGGTACGACTCTCCCTGCGCTAGAACCAGCGTGTCGTCTGCGTAGCAAACCACGCTGACCCCGTCAGGGAAGTCGCCGCGCAGCACGTAGTCGTACCCGATGTTCCACAAGGGTGGCCCTAGTACCGACCCCTGCGGAACACCGCACGACATCTCTCGACGTTTCCAGTCTCCCTGGTGACCGGGGTAGACTATAAGTCTCTCCGACAGATAGGCCTCGACCACTCGACAGAGGTATTCGGGCACCCGGTGGTACCGGAGTGCCCTCCGGATCGTACTCCAGGGCAGGGAGTTGAAGGCGTTGGCAATGTCCAAGGACACTGCCACGACACACCTGCCCCGGGACACCGCAGCCCCCGTCGTGAGGGCTCGCACGCGCATGATGGCGTCCACCGTAGAGCGCATCCTGCGAAAGCCGAACTGTCCGTCCGAAAGGTCCGGCCCCACCCGTGTTAGGCGCCCGACGAGGCGGTTTGCAATGACTCTCTCAAAGAGCTTGCCCACCTCGTCGAGCAGCACAATGGGCCGGTACGCGGACGGAGAGTCCGCAGGGCGCCCTGGCTTCGCTATGAGGACCAGTTTCCCCATCTTCCAGCAAAGTGGGAACTGGCCCCTCTCCATGCATGCGCTAAAGAGCCCCCTCAGTCGAGGCCCGAGAGCCTCCATGGCCAGGACCCAGGCCTTTCCAGGCAAGCCGTCGGGTCCTGGGGCGGTGTTTTTGGCACTCAGCCTTCGCACCGCCACTCTCATCTCTACCTCGGTCACCCCTGGAGCATCGTCGTCGTCGCTGTTGCGGTCCGCGTCAGACACCGCTGGCGGTGGAGGCGGAGCCATGGGCGGGGGGGAGTGTTCCCCCCGCGCAGGGAACAGAGCGTTCACCGCACCCTCTACGATCTGGGGCCGGAGACTCTGAGTCAGTGGGGGAGCCCAGGGGCGGAGCTTTTCCCGTACCATATTGTACGGGCGCCCCCATGGGTCCGCGTTCAGAGACCCCAGCCACACGTTGCGGGCCTCCAGTTTGGCCCGCTTGATCTCCGTTCGGAGGGTGCGTTTTGCCGCCCTGTATCCCTCATACAGCTCCGCTTCTCTGGCCTCCGCATCCGACGGGCGGATGCGGCGCCTGCAGTGTCTGGCGTACCGGCGTCGCGCGTGACTGCATGCGTTGCGCAGTGCAGCAATCTCCGGCGACCACCAGCACACCTGGCGCTTAGCTCGCCCTGGGCGGACTCGGGGCATTGCCGTGTCGCAGATTTGCGACATGGCCTCCCGGAACCACTCCGCCTCGACGTCTATGTCGACAGGCCTGTCCGGTGCTTGCACCCAGGCCTGTACCGTCGCGGCATCCAGGAGGAGCTCCCGGTCCATCTGCTTAAGCGCCCACCGCGGACCGCAAGGGCTCTGTCGGACCGGCGCGGCCGAGGTTTCGGCGGAGACGTCCAACCGAATGTACCGGTGGTCGGAGTACGTCTCCACCTCCTCCATAACGCGCCAGTCGACGACACGCGGCAACAGAGCGGGGCTGGCGAACGAAATGTCCACCACTGATTCACCCCGCATCCGCGCCAACGTGGGGACAGAACCCCGGTTCAGGACGACCAGGCCCAGCTCCAAAGCCCAGTCCTCCACCATCTGACCCCGCGGGTTCGTGTACCGGGAACCCCAAGCCGTATTCCAGGCGTTGAAGTCCCCGCAAACGACCACGGGGAGGGTACCGAACCCAGCGACGACGACATTTAGCTCCATAAGGGAGACCTGGAGTTCGTCGAGAGATCTGCTCGGGGACAGGTAGACGCCTACCACTGCAATGTCCCCGAACCGTGCTGCCACGCAGCCCCGCCCCCTCGCAACAGCCTCGAGGGGCGGGGTACCGGCGGCGGCCGACGAGATTAACGTCACCGAGCCGTCTAGGTCCTGAACCCAGTCTCCACGGGGATGGACGTAGTACGGCTCGGAGACGACGGCGACATTTATCGACCACTGCGCCATGCTCTGGAGCAACAGATCCTGAGCGGGGGCGCAGTGGTTGATATTCGCCTGGAGGAGACGGAATGGGGCCGTTATTGGGAGTCCATCGTCTCCTCCCGAGCCCTTCTAGGGGGCACTGCCACGGCGGGTGCGGCGGCGACTGCGGCGGGTGCGGCGGCGAGAGCAGCGGGTGCAGCGGCGATAGCGGCGGCGGCCAAGGAGGCGGCTGCGGCGGTGAGGACATCGGCGGGGATGGGCCTACGGGCCCTGCCCTTGTCCTTGGCGGGGGGGTCGCAGGACCTGCCCCCAGCCCGGTGGTTGGCCGGCTTGCCTGCCGCCGCACATGCGTAGCAGTGCGGCGGAGCACGGCATTCTGCGGCCTTGTGACCGGGCTGGCCACACTGGTGGCAGCGGTCGCTGCGATCCACCTCCGCGGCGCAGTGGGCGCCAACGTGGTGCCCCACTTGGCACCGGAAGCACCGCAGAAGTCTGGGCTCCAGCAGTTTGACCTGCGCGGAGACCCAGCCTACCAACAGCCGTCGGCCCTCCCCGGTGATGGTCCTGGCCGCCGCCACGGGGCATGGGTGTCGTTTTCATGGTTTTCGAGGGTGTTGAAACTGATGGTACTGTCAAAATATAAATCCAAGATGGCGGCTGCAAGAAATTATCAAATTTTTCGTCATGGGTGTCGTTTTCATGATTTTCGAGTGTGTTGAAACCGATGGTACTGTCAAAATGTAAATCCAAGATGGCGGCTGCAAGAAATTATCAACTTTTTCGTCATGGGTGTCGTTTTCATGGTTTTCGAGGGTGTTGAAACCGATAGTATTGTCAAAATGTAAATCCAAGATGGCGGCTGCAAGAAATTATCAACTTTTTCGTCATGGGTGTCGTTTTTATGGTTTTCGAGGGCGTGGAAACCGATAGTACTGTCAAAATGTAAATCCAAGATGGCGGCTGCAAGAAATTATCAACTTTTTCGTCATGGGTGTCGTTTTCATGGTTTTCGAGGGTGTTGAGACCGACAGTACTGTCAAAATGTAAATCCAAGATGGCGGCTGCAAGAAATTGTTAACTTTTCCGTCATGGGTGTCGTTTTCATGGTTTTCGAGGGTGTTGAAACCGATAGTACTGTCAAAATATAAATCCAAGATGGCGGCTGCAAGAAATTATTAACTTTTCCGTCATGGGTGTCGTTTTCATGGTTTTCGAGGGTGTTGAAACCGATAGTACTGTCAAAATATAAATCCAAGATGGCGGCTGCAAGAAATTATCAAATTTTTCGTCATGGGTGTCGTTTTCATTGTTTTCAAGGGTGTTGAAACCGATAGTACTGTCAAAATGTAAATCCAAGATGGCGGCTGCAAAAAAAAAAACGTCATGGGTGTCGTTTTCATGGTTTTCGAGGGTGTTGAAACCGATAGTACTGTCAGAATATAAATCCAAGATGGCGGCTGCAAGAAATTATCAACTTTTTCGTCATGGGTGTCGTTTTCGTGGTTTTCGAGGGTGTTGAAACCGATAGTACTGTCAAAATATAAATCCAAGATGGCGGCTGCAAAAAAAAAATTTTTCGTCATGGGTGTCGTTTTCGTGGTTTTCGAGGGTGTTGAAGCCGATAGTGCTGTCAAAATGTAAATCTAAGATGGCGGCTGTCAGAAATTATCAACTTTTTCGTCATGAGTGTCGTTTTCATGGTTTCGAAGATGTTTAAATAGTGCTGTCAAAATGTACATAAAATAGGATAGTATTTTTTAGTTATCTTGTATTGGCTAGACGGAAAAAATTCTCACGAAAAGTTGTAACGATACTTTTTGCTATAGTAAGCTATTGTAAGCCGTGCGGCTTGCGCATGTTTCTCTGTCTGTCTCTCACTCTCTCTCTTATAGAAAGCAAGCCAGAACGGAACTTCGTTCCATCCGGGTGTCCCATGACACCTCAGTAGTTTTTTTTATAACGTTTCCTTCATAAAATAGTATAATATTGGTGTACAATAAAGAATACTCTTTAATAAATAAATAAATTAAAGATATCTAGTAATATCTACTTAATAAATAAATAATAAAACGCGTAAATGCGATGCTAGTTGGGAAAACTAGGAAGATGATAGCTAAAGTAGGTGCCAGATAAACGTGGAATAAAGGTCATAGACCCTCCTACGTTTGTTGACATTGTTAATTTTAAAAACGGAAATAAAGACATAAAGCCGTTTTGAATCGACATGTATCGTGATCCTTTACATGATCCAGTAATGAAAATGAATCATTGTTTGTTTTTCGGGTACTTACGCAGACATATAAGGAAAAGGTCAATGTACTATATTCAACGGTTATCTGGCCCGTCTATAGCTCTTAATCACTACAATTCTGTTCACTGTCCAAAGAATAAGTCAACGTAATCATCTCCCAACAGATGACGCTTGAAACCAGCTTTTTAAGGAAAAACTCTTGTTCAACCAATATATTTCGCCGTTAAACTTTTAATGTAACATCATTACTCTTCAGGAGTTTGCTGTTTGCTCCCCACGTTTACTTAACAATGTTCGTTTTTAGGGTTCCGTACGGCTGCCAACGCACCATCTCAGACAAATAGGCATGGTTCTCATGTGATTCAGACCATTACATCTTTACTGTATGGCCTTTAAAAGAGACTTCTAAGTTTGTTTCGGTGTTTTTTCTCAGGGTAGTCAGCCAAGAAACACTGGCCTCATCTAGTTTAAAGCTGCCCGCCCACGTCCGATAATCGGTGACCGATTTTTTGTAGGAGAAAAATAGAACACACATAGCAACAGTGCAACGCACACGCTCTACTAAAAGTCGGTCAGAAAACAGAACAATGTTACAAATATGCAAAATCGGGCCGATTATCTGTCCTACAAAAAGTCTGATGTGGACGGGCAGCGTAGATTGTACCACACTATTCCGACAAAAGCTATCCCGACAGATCACTGCCCCGACCTGCAGTAGATTGACAGAACACTAAGTCGATGGAGTTTATCTCCACTGAACGCTATCCCGACAGTCATTTGGTCGACAAAACACTAGATCGACTAACTGTTGGCCGACTGAATACCATCCCGACGTGCAGTAGCCCGACAGCACACTATGCCGAAATGCTTTGTCTCAACTAATATCCACAGATAAACAACGGGACGTCAACGGTTTTGTCGACCAAATGACTGTCGGGATAGCGTTCAGTCGAGATAGTCTCCATCGACTTAGTGTTCTGTCGATCTAATGCAGGTCGCGATAGCGATCTGTCGGGATAGCGTTCGTTGGGATTTCGTTTGTCGGAATAGTGTGGTACAATTGGCAGCGTAAACTGACAAAAAATAAAAATTGACGTGTAAAAGTGTTTTTTAAAACCTATTTGCAAAATTTATTTATTATTTATTTTATTTATTTATTGGACAAGTACGTACAGCTATCATTACAGACCAATCCAATGCGATACTGTGATTTATCATTTAACGTGACACTACTACTTCGCCACCGCTGTCCGTCTGTCCGTCTCTCTGTCAGTCCGTCCGTCTGTCAGCAGGCTGTATATTGTAAACTAAAACAGGTAAAGAACCTAGGCATGCCATAATAAAAAATAAAAAAACTGGGCAAGTGCGAGTCGGACTCGCGCACTGAGGGTTCCGTGCAAACTATGTACAATTACCGAATAGTCTCGAAGATTTTTCCGAATTGAATTTTTTTTTTTGTGATTTGGGTAATTACAAAACTGTTTTCAGATTTTTTCTATACCTGTGCTATAAGACCTTGCTTTGAGCCAAATTTCAGGATTTTGGGTCAACGGGAAGTACTCTATGAATTTCGATCTTTGAGAGTATCAAAATATACGTTTTTTGCGACATAAACGGATGATCTTTTTTATTCGTTAACTTAGAAGTTTGATTTTTTCACAGCTTGAAGAGACCGCAGACTTGAGTATATGGTTTTAATTACAACTCGATACCTCCACGTGTTCTCGAGATAAAGGGCCTTGACAGACAGACAGACAGACAGACAGACAGACGGACGGACAATAAAGTGATCCTATAAGAGTTCCGTTTTTTCCTTTTGAGGTACGGAACCCTAAAAATTGGTGGTAAATCCCCTCTTTGAGGAGTGGAAAGACCTCACGGCGTCCTCACCTTCCGCATGACGCAGATTCTTACCGAACATGATCAGTTCGGGAGATCCCTGCACAGAATTTGGGCGGAAAAATCGGTCCGGGTTACTACTGTGTGGACTGCCCGAAGGACACGGTGGAGCATACGGTTGAGGTATGCTCCGCTCGGGCAGATCTTCGTCGTGTCCTCGTGATTCGCGGTAACGTCCTTAGTATAGGCCATGGTCAGAAGCGAGGAAGACTTGCAGGCGTTCGCCTCATTCTGTAAAGAAGTAATACGGTCGCATGCACCCCCACTTTCCCCCCGATTTCCGGCCACCGTAGGCGCGGGCTTGCGGACCAAGCCCAAGTCGTCGACAGCGCAAGAAGATGTCAGCAAACCGTAGGGGCCCAACAGGGTTGAAGCCTACTGGGGCTATGGGTTTGCTTCTAAAAGGAAAATCTGGCCCTGTAATAATAATAATAATAAAGTGCACAGACACAACCTTGTAGCCAGGATTATCCATCAGCAACTTGCTCTTAAATACAATCTTGTTGAATCAGAAGTACCGTACTATAGGTATGTGCCCGACCCAGTTCTCGAGAATGGCAGCGTCACATTGTTTTGGGACCAATCTATCATCACTGACAGGACTATTGTTGCCAATAAGCCTGACATAGTGATGATAGATCGACTAGAGCGTCGCACAATGATTGTTGATATAGCGGTCCCTCATGACGAGAACCTCGTGAAAGCTGAGAAATATAAACAAACTAAATATCTTGACTTGGCTCGCGAGGTTGTCGACATGTGGGAAGTGGATAGAGCAATCATCGTGCCGATAGTCTTGACGGCCAATGGCTTAATAGCCAAGAGCCTCGACCAACATCTGCGGAGGCTCTCGTTAGGCAGTTGGATCAAGGGCTTGATCCAGAAAGCAGTACTCCTAGACACGGCGCGTATTGTCCGGTGGTTCCACTCTCAGGAGCCCTGACCGCCGGCAGCTTGGACCCTGTTCCCGATGCCGGTGGGCTACTATTTTTATATTTTTAATTTTTTTTTTTAAGGAATATTTAAAAATATAATATAATATGTATGAAAGTTAAATAAAGGAAATAATAATAATAACAACCATTTATTTTCAGGCATCGGAGGCCCATAGAAAAAAATACATAAAATAATACTAATACATATACAACAAAACTTATTTAATAATTATACACGTAACATCGGCGTCGTGTTCCGCTGCGTGGTGTCGCGTAGCCGTCCTCGGAAACGTCGATACACGACACCATTCGGCCAAAAGTCCTCTCTCAAAAAGGTCTCCAGATGGTGGGTTGGAACTCGTATCACGAACGACTTGAAGTTGGTGTCGTGGCGAGAATCCAGCCTTTCGACCCTCGGAGTCCAGTTGCTTTTAATCTTCATAAACTCCATGACTTCATCAACCTTCGTAGAGTAATGCAGACGCGAAATATACAACTGCGTCGTAGGCACAGCAGGATGCAGCAGCATATTTGGTCCACTCGGCAGCAGCGTATTTGTAATGCAGGGCAACGAAGGAAAAGTCTCATACTCCTTCCCGCTCATGGAACAAAAGTTGCTGTTTATGACGTTAGTAATATTAGTACTTCAAGGTTGTTAGTATTTAAAAAATAACCCTGTGTATACTCGTATAGAGAAAGATGTGTATTAACAGCATAATCACACCTAAGAGCAATGTATGAAAATGTATCTCGGGTTCTCCACTCTTAAGGAACTTTACGATTGGATCTAATTTGGAAGTTTGCTAAGTTATCACGATCGTATATTCCTATCAGGAAGGCCCAAGAGTTGACCGAGATTTGGCTGTTAAGATAGTTTTTATCCCAATGTATGTCCTTGAAGGATAATTTAAGCCGCAGACAAAAGCATTTTATTCTTCTCTAGCACGTTCCTCAGTTTTTTTTTTTTTGTAGGTGAAAATCATCCAAATGACATCCCCCGCCCTTTGGCGGAGGGGGAGATAGTGTCAGACTCTTACTGACTAAAAACCCACTCCGTTCCTTCTTGCCTTTCAAACCGGGACCGAACTACCTTTCGGAGCTAACCCTGGCCTCAGTAGGTTTCGACCCAGCTGGGCCCCTGCTGTTGCTGACAACTTATTGAGGCGCGGGAACAGTGCGCAGCGTCGACGACTTGGGCTCGGTCCGGATAGTTACCGGACGGTCGGACAGCGAGCTACACATTGCTCGCCATCCGCAAGCCGCAGGACATCGGGATCGGAGTCCCGGCGGTGGCTGGGGCGCTGTTGCCGCCGTTGCCTGATGCGGTCGGCCTCCTCCTTTGCTAGCATTACTGCTTCGCAGAAGGATTCGACCGCCTGCCACTCCTCCTTGCTCCGGACCGTGGCCTGTACCAAGGCCCGGCGCGAGAGATCGCCGCCGCCAATCCTCACACGAGGGCATGGCGGTGCTCTGCCCAAGCAGGGCACACATTTACTGTGTGCTCCACCGTGTCCTCCGGGCGTTCCGCACAGTGGCGATACCCGGGCGTCACTTCCGCACGAATCCAGTGCAGGAACCTCCCGAACTTTCCATATCCGGAGAGAACCTGCGTCATGCGGAAGGTGAGGACGCCGTGAGGTCTTTTCAGCCACGCCTCAAAGAGGGGACTTACCGCCATAATTGTGGCGTGCCCAACACGTTCCTCAATTTTACAGTTTATGACGTAGATGGCACCTCTGTTGATAGGCTCATATATTTTTTTAAATATGAAGTTATGTATTTCAAATAATAGATATATTGTGTCGAAATGTGGAGTCCGGATTATTCTTCTTTTTTGTCTATCTGGCAGTTTGAGTACTTTATGCGGCCTATCCGTAGTATATTTTAAATATTGCAGCATATGTTTTGACTGGTCTGTTGGTCTATAGCTATGACGGAGGTCATAGGCATCAGTTGTCTAGTACTCATAACAAAAGCTCTGCTTAGCTTGGGACTAGACGACGTTGAGTGATAGTTGTGGAATATTACTATTATATTATATGTTGAGATAGGATCCTTTTTAGCCTCACATAGGTCTTTCTGTTATCTTTTTATTTTTATGTTGTTTGTAATGTACAAGTCACAAATACCAACAGCAGCGGGCCCTAACAGAATACCAGCGCTGCGTTATTTATCTTATTAAATATCGCAGCATATGCTGAGTTAGGCGCCCTTTTGGCCTTGCACAAATTTTAAAGTTATTTTTTTATTATTATTAATCGAATTCTACTGTATGTGTGAGGTACGAATAAAAGTTTTTTCTTTCTTTCTTTTAAATAAATATTTGTTTTTTCTGTTCTTTAATACAATTTCTGTATACAAGTATCCTTTCTTTGGTATTGTTCGTTGAGTCGTGAGCTCTTACTAGTCTTAGTTGAGCTACACGAATACGTATGTATATATAGCCGACCGCGATCTCTTAGGAAAGACACCATAAGCTATAAAAATGGTATTTGGTAGCTAGAAAGGTATGTCGTTGAATGTAACGCAAACGAAAGATCCCGTCGGCGAAACGTCCACAGTTGAAAGATCCTGCTGGGGAAACGGAAGCAAATGAATTGTCCTGTCGGCGAACAGTAAAAAAAGAAAATAGATAGGTACAGAAAACAATCTACATACAAAGTGCGCTCGAGCAACGCACACATAGACACCGCACACGGACACGAAATCTTGGCTCAATCGCTCGGTCGCACTCGTACAGTTCGGCGCAACGTGCTGACGTGTGTGCGATCGCCTAGCGTAGGTATAAACAGTGAAGTACATACATGAGATTGACGTCTGTACGTAGATTGAGGTCATAAGAAAATGGTTGCACAATCGGACTGATTAGATAGGTTATACCTATGGACACAAAATAGATAGCTACAGAAGTCAATACGCACACAAAGACACCGCTCACAGACACAATGTCTCGGTCGCGTCTCGGATCACTCGTCGAACAATTCCGGCTCAAACGCTCGTTAGTGTGCGTCCACCGAGCGTAAGTATAAAAAGTGAAGTATATCCATGAGATTGTCTTCTGTATGAGATCTATTTTGTGCTATGGACTTATGAGACTTTGACCTCTGAGTTTGTTTTGGTGTTTCTTCTTAGGGTAGTCAGTCAGGAAACACCGGCCCCATCCAGTTTAAATGTATGAAAAAATTGTCGTGTAAAAATGTAATTGTAACCTGTTTGCAAAATAAACATGATTTACCATTTATCAAACCATTAGTGGCCACAAAGAAAATCTAGAAGCGGCAACAAAAAAAAAGCTGAAGCGCGACAGCTTGTTGCCCGAGAAGCTAGAAGCGGCTTCTAGATTTTTAGAATGAAGTTCCCTAGCGCGCGTTGTGAAAGGGGGCTAGACGGAAAAAATTCTCACTAAAAATTGTACCGACACTTTTACTGTCAAAATGAAAATCCAAGATGGCGGCTGCAAGAAGTTATCAACTTTTTCGTCATGGGTGTCTTTTTCATGGTTTTCGAGGGTGTCGAAACCGATAGTACTGTCAAAATATAATTCCAAGATGGCGGCTGCAAGAAATTATCAAATTTTTCGTCATGGGTGTCGTTTTCATGGTTTTCGAGGGTGTTGAAACCGATAGTACTGTCAAAATATAAATCCAAGATGGCGGCTGCAAGAAATGATCAAATTTTTCGTCATGGATGTCGTTTTCATAGTTTTCGAGGGTGTTGAAACCGATAGTACTGTCAAAATGTAAATCCAAGATGGCGGCTGCAAGAAATTATTAACTTTTCCGTCCTGGGTGTCGTTTTCATGGTTTTCGAGGGTGTTGAAACCGATAGTACTGTCAAAATATAAATCCAAGATGGCGGCTGTAAAAAATTATTAAATTTTTCGTCATGGGTGTCGTTTTCATGGTTTTCGAGGGTGTTGAAACCGATAGTACTGTCAAAATATATATCCAAGATGGCGGCTGCAATAAATTATCAACTTTTTCGTTATGGGTGTCTTTTTCATGGTTTTCGAGGTTGTTGAAGCCGATAGTGCTGTCAAAATGTAAATCTAAGATGGCGGCTGTCAGAAATTATCAACTTTTTCGTCACGAGTGTCGTTTTCATGGTTTCGAAATTGCTGAAATAGTGCTGTTAAAATGTACATAAAATAGGATAGTATTTTTTAGTTATATTGTATTGGCTAGACGGAAAATATTCTCACGAAAAGTTGTAACGACACTTTTTGCTATAGTAAGCTACTGTAAGCCGTGCGGCGTGCGCATGTTTCTCTGTCTGTCTCTCTCTCTCTCTTATAGAAAGCAAGCCAGAACGGAACTTCGTTCCATTCGGGTGTCCCTTGACACCTCAGTAGTTTTTTTTTTGTAGCGGCACCGCCGCACACGGGCCACAAAAGAAGGCCGCCACAAAAAGAAACTAGAAGCAGCTTTTTTTGTGGCTCGGCACTCAGTCACGATTCGACTTATTAGGCCTACCAGCTTACGCAAAATTCTAAAATAATTATATTCTTTATGTATATTATTAAAGTGCATCGGTTGATACCTATAACGTGTGATTATGGCTTTTCTTTTTGTTCTAATATTGTTTTTCCAGTAAACTTGTTTACTTCAATATCCTGAAAATCTTGTTTCAAACTTTTTCAGCGTCGTGTTTTTGTCATAGCCGGGTTTTATTATTATTATTTTTTTTTATTTACACAATTGTGGATGAACACATGATTTTTGTCCGTTAGAGGGCGCCATATCGATTTTTGTGACACGTCACGTAGCCTATGTTCAGCGGACGATTAAGACGGTTCTAACGATACCTCATATGTTGAGTTCCGATAAGAAAATTAAGAGCTATGAGGGATCAGATGGACATACTCACATACATGCATAGTCTTTCAAAATCATAACCTTCTTTTGGCTTTGCCTTAGTCGGATATAAACTAAAGAAATTCAAGCAAATGTATAAATTTTCATCACCCACATTTAAGCGAATATTTATGAAAAAGCGCCTTCATACATTATTCAATAAATTCATTACGATCGCTTACAACAATTTGCTATATTAATTCGAGTAGGCGTTTATCAATATTTAATGTTTACGTTCATAAACAACAGCGTATGGCTTACTCTCTATTCATGTAATAACTTAGCCAAATATTGTTTTGTTTGGCACTTTATTATCCCCTTGTCAATGTATTTAGCTGTTTTGTATCAATGTTGCTTTGAATGAAAACACACGTAAAAATATGATATTTTTTGTCTGCTACGAAATTCAATTCCTCTATCCTACCAGAACAGCTGCTCAATTTTTATCAAGCGCAAGTTCAATCGTGTGTGGAGTACTGTTCTCATCTTTGGGATAAGTCTGCCAAGTATTACCTTGATGCTCTGGAGTCGATTGAGATGCGAGCCAAGAGGATCATCGGTGATGATGCACTTGTCGAGTTAAAGCTTCAAAGCATTGATCATCGACGCCGGATTGCTGGCCTGTCTGGAAGTGTGCGTTGGAATTGCACAATTTAATTCCTCCAAGTCCGTTCCATGATCGAACCACTAGACGCACTGCGTTGCGCCATCGGTACATTTAGGATATCTGACCCTACGTACAAAGCGTTCAAGGAACACATTCATTATGCGTACAGCTAATGAGTGGAATTCCCTGCCCGAATCTATGTTTCCTGATAGTTACAACCTAGGGGTCTTGTAAGTCAAGAGTGAATAGGTTACTTCTAGGCAAGCGTGCTCCATCGTTGGCCACATCTTCGCTTACCATTAGGTGAGATAGTGGTAAAACGCGAGCCAACCTATAGCAAAATTTGAATTTGCTTCTTTAACTAAAAATTTGATCTAAGAATTTCTAGAAATTCTTCAAACACACGAGCCGCGCCAGCTCGAGCCATGCATTTCTCTCGCTCGCTGTGGGCACTAGTGCGAGCGAAACAAATGCGTCGCTCGAGCTGGCGCGGCTCGTGTGCTGGAAGAATTTCTAGAAATTCTTAGATCAACTTTTTAGTTAAAGAAGCAAATTCAAATTTCGCTTGATTCATATTAGCGACTAAAATCACACGAGCCGCGCCAGCTCGAGCGACGCAAGACACCATGGCGGCACACACAACTGGTCGTGCCGCCATAGTGTCCCAGTGAAATAAAGCCCTTAGTATATACCTATGCCGGCGATGTAACAAATCGTTCATAACAGTCAGTGTCTGTGTCAGAGTCTTTTGAGCCGATGTTCCAAATGATACAGATCAGTGTTCCGGAATCACAAAGATGATACACTTTGCTCACGCCTACCAACAACCCTAATCCCACAGAAAAGAAAAACATCACTTTAATAAAGCATTTCAGCCATCAAAAAACCAAAGCAGACACGCTGCAAATTAATCCTCTGACTAAAATCTCACTTGGTGACATTTCAACGTCAAAAATTACTCAATTCTAATAAAGAGCGGTCATAATTTTTCTCAGGACAACCCGAGAGGGATGAAAAAAAAATATAAATTACCCCCTTGCTCTTGACAGTACAGTCGTTATGCTCCAGTTTTATGTGGCGCACTTTATCAAGGGATGAGCGGGGTGTACTAGGGGTTTTGAAAAGTTAGGTTCGAGGAAATTTTTGGGTGAGTAGCTAAAAGAATGCTGTGTTATTCAGTTTATAAAATTACGTAGATTTGGGATACACAAAGGTGTTTGTAATATGTACGGAATGCTAGTGTGAAGCCTCTTCACAGGATATGTGTCACCTCCTTTTCTGCCCAGCATGCACAACTGCTTGCACCCTCTATGACTTAAACGAAGCCAACGACAGAGCTGTCCAGGCGGATAAATATTGGTCGGACAAAATTTGAGTCAAATCGACACAAGAAGAAGAAAAAGAAGACTCTAGTATACTGTTTTGATCATGAAAACCCAAACCCTCATGGTTTGCTCCGCACGTGTAATCCACGCCAATGTCCATTTTATACAAGTACTAGTTTTTACCCGCGACTTCGCCTGCGTGAAAAAATTAGCCTATGCCCGTCTCCAGGGTCCCAACTATCTCTGTGCCAAAATTCATCAACATCGGGTTTGCCATTTAGGTGTGAAGACGGAACAAACGAACAAACTCACTTTTGCTTTTTATTAACACGCTTATATTAGCTACACCTGTATGTTTGTAACCAACGCCTTTGAGCTCGATTTTGGCCTACTTTGTGCGATCAGATTTTCTTCAAACTTTGCACACCCATCAAAGACTGATGACAATACAATAATCCGTTTTAGGTAGAAAATAGTAATAAAGAACGAAAAAAATTTATATCATTGTGAAAAAAGCGTGGGGCGCTTTGCTTTTTTCACAATGATATTAATATTTTTCGTTCATTATTATTATTTTCTACCTAAGTATATTTAAAATTATTTTACACTTTTTAGTTTGATGTGCTATGAAAGCGTGTTTTTTTAGTTTTTTTAAACTATATTTTTATAATATTAGTAAGGATTTATTTTAATGCGTGGAACGTGTACGCGGGATGCGTTTTTTTTTTTTTGCATTCTTAGTTCTTAATTAAACTCAAATATTTAATATACTCAGACCTGGACCAACTATCTGCAGACCATAAAATATTTGTTAAGTCCGAGGATCGAACTCGCGACACACAGCGCAGCAACCAATTACTTAACTATTACGCCACTCATGCAATGAAATTATAATCTAATTTTATAACGTAGATTCATGACGTGAGATAAACAAAGGAAAATGTGTTAATGTTAATAATTCCCCCACACACATTATAAGCTAACAAAACTCTCGCGTTACATGTTTTCTTTCAATTCCAATCCCATTAAAATGATAATTATAAAGTTAAAAATAAACAAACCACCCAAAAGGGGAACCCGTCTTATATTTTGGGGTTTTAATGAAAAGTAAACAAAATTGTTGCAGTGAAAAACAGGACGTTACGCGTCAATGTGCCATTTCAATTTAACTAGCAACTGACAGCGGCTTTGCTTGCGTAAAATTAGGTAATTACCCCGTGGATATACTCCCGGGAGTAGAAGTATCTTATCATATTTCTAGACATGGTAGACCATCTCATGGAATATGACATAAGATATATTATAAAAAACCGGCCAATAGCGTGTCGGGCCACGCTCAGTGTAGGGTTCCGTAGTTTCCCGTCCGTCACAATAAGTGTACCCACTAATGAGTTTAAAAAAATGCTTGCTTATACGATTATACTACAAACTTAGTCCAGAAATTATTTTGTATAACCTTTTTGTCTTTTTTGTACAAAAACTGTTCTTACCATCAAGTTCAAAATAATTTTCCTAGAAAGTCCTTATAAAGTTCTACTTTTCAGATTTTTTTCATATTTTCTAAACTTATGGTTCAAAAGTTAGAGGGGGGGACACATTGTTTTTTACTTTTGGAGCAATTATTTCCGAAATTATTGACATTATCAAATAATCTATGGGTAATTTTTTCCAATTTTTATTTTACCACTTTGTCGGCGTGATTGATATACATATTGGTACCAAATTTCAGCTTTCTAGTGCTAACGGTCACAGAGATTAACCGAGGACAGACAGACAGACATGGCAAAACTATAAGGGTTCCTATTTGACTACGGAACCCTAAAAAAGACATTTATTTGCGTACTTACACAGCCTCAAACTCAACAAAATCATTTAAAATCACAAACTGTTTCACTAGCTAAGTCTAATTGTTAGCTAAGCCTGAACCCAGCTAAGTATATTACTTTGTGTAATGTACCTACCTAGCTGGTACCACCGTAGGTGGATGACGAGGGTGGCTTAGTGTCCGGCAGATCGGTAACCGTCCGGACAAAACCCGAATCGTCGACGGCGCGTAGTGTTCGAAGCGTGCCTGAAAGATATGTCAGCAAAATCATAAGGGCCTAGTAGGGCCGAAGCCTACTAGGGCCCAGGGTTGGCTTCCGAAAGGGAAACCTGGAATCCTGAAACTAAGAAGGAACATCGGTGTGGTTTTAGTCAGTAAAATTCTGACACGCCCTCTCGCTCTTCCCTAGAGCGGCAGAACTCGCGATTTTTCACCAGAAAAAAAAGAAGAAAAACTAGTGGAACTAAAGGCTGGGCAGTACCTCTACCATGAGTTTAAAGCAATAGTATTTGTCGATACTCGATACTTACTACGTAAATATTTTGTATGGCAAATTTTACAGCGCCTCTAGCGGTCACTTACGGAACCAAAATTTGCCATACAAAATAATTACGTAGTCGGTATCGAGTATCGACAAATACTATTGCTTTAAACTCATTGTAGAGGTACAGATATGTAAATAGTTAGTTTAGATCTTCAAGGCAAAAGTGAATAGGCTCAGTGCGCTTCACCATCAACGACTGCATCACTGCTTACCATCAGGTGAGATCGCAGTTAAGCACTAGCTCATATCAATAAAAAAAACGTTAGTTTTACTTTGTTGATAAAAGTAGGACAAGACTGAATAGTCTTAATCAGTCTTTATGCAGAATTTTAATCTGTGAAGCAGAAACGATTTCAAATAGAAAACCAATAAATGATTGGTCGACCAACTAGATATTGCTTCGTTGGCCGTAGATTTCTAGTGCATGCTTACAACTATGGAGAAGTTATACTGTGTCTCTCATAAACAAACGTACATACATCATCAACTCAGTACATGATTTTGGGCGCCCTGAAGTTGAGGCCCTAACTCCCTAGCAGTGCAATGAAACAGTGACTTTCTGAAACCTATTATTTTTGAAAAATATATAAGGTCTATAGTTTTGAAAAATATATGTTTAATAAAGATTCATGTACAACATTATCAACATAATTATGATTTTTTTGTAAGACGTCTATCAAAACAAAAAAAAGCATGATATTTTTTTGCTTATTCTCCCTACTCCTTTCAAACGGCTTTGATCTTTAGAAATTTGTTTACACAAAAAAAAATTGGTTATGTGTACTTTAGAATGTATGTACATAGGATAATGTAAATCAATCAATATTTTGCAAAGAAAATGGATTTAAAAGTCAGTGGGGCTCTATCTGGGCGCAGCTGCCGGAGTTAAATGCACAGGTACTCGTACTGCCGTCTAGAGACTATATGCTTCAATATTCTTATTGGAAACACTTCCAAAACTTCTTATTTTCTGATCCCCTTGACAATTTTAAAATGAAAAACAATATAACAAGTTTTACAGTCGGTTTTTGTAGTGTAGGTAAGTATAGCTACTGACAGGAATAAGAAAAAAACAAACAACAACATCAAAAAGCAGTGAGTTCTTTCTTACATATATGATTTTTTATATGAAAGGAACCTCCACGGTATTTCATTTTTGGTTTTATGAGTTTTTTCCACATTGAACATAACAAATGTTTAAAAACATTTTCAACTATTTTATTCACTTACAGTAAAATTTTTAAGGCCAGGTTCTACTCATTTTAAACTTTTTTAAACCTGTAAAAGTCCACAAATATAAAAGAGAACACCATGAAAAAATATTTTATTAAAATTTACTACATGACCAAGCGTCGGGCAAAAATCAAAAAATGATATAAAATAGTTGATACGATAAAAATAAATTGCGAATCTGACCCTAACATACAATTTCTAACGTTTACGTCTACGAGATTACGTCACGAAAATATTTGAAAGATACAAAAAATAATAAAACTTGTTTTTAAAAAGGGCCTTGCAAAAACAAAAATCATGAATAGTTTTTTTTTTTGTAATAAAAATAAAACCCCTGTTACAGGGCCGCGAAATAGGCATAGACCCGGGTGGACTTCATACAAAATATTCAGTGACTACAACCGGCTCTTAAATATGATGTGTCTGTACTCTTGAAAACTACTACCGACCTAGTGCAAAAGAATAAAAACAGAACCGTCTCCATGCCAAGCAAGCCATCACATCGACAGGAATGGCCAATAAAGAAATATTCAAATTAGACGCTCCGGCCACTGGCACCGTTTACAGCAAATATTTATTACTTCTTGTATCTATAACCGTTGGCTATCGAATAAAATACTTTTTGACTTACGCTTTGCTTTAGTTTATATTATTTGTAGTATAAGACGCAGAGTATGGATCCGAAACGTGGTCGCTCACAATGGGCCTCATCAAAAGGCTTAAAGTCACCCAAAGAGCAATGGAAAGGGCTATGCTCGGAGTTTCCTTGCGTGATCGAATCAGAAATGAAGACATCCGCAGGAGAACCAAGGTCGCCTACATAGCACAAAGAATCGCCAAACTTAAGTGGCAATGGGCAGGGCACATTGCTCGCAGAAAAGATGGCCGTTGGGGCCGAAAGGTTCTGTAGTGGCGACCGCGTACCGGAAAACGCAGCGTTGGAAGGCCTCCTACAAGGTGGACTGACGACCTGGTGAAGGTAGCGGGAATCCGATGGATGCGGGACGCACATGATCGTTCGTTGTGGCGACGCTTGGGGGAGGCCTATGTCCAGCAGTGGACGTCTGTCGGCTGAAATGATGATGATGATGATGAAGACGCAGAGTGGCTTCGAACTACAACGCTTCGTAGCCAACATGACAATGTCGTACCAGTATCCTTAGCCAAGTTGAGAGGTCTAGTAGAAAGCTTCAAATGTACGGGAATGACGTCATCTCAACGCTCAGTCACGTGGTTAGAACAAAAGAATTGACGGCGCGGCCAACTCGAACCGTTCGGCGCAAGCGAAGCGGTTGTAACTTGGCTAGGGGGGCAGTTCAGAAACATTAAAATTCGTGAATGGCGTTCGTGCTAGACAGCTGACGCGTCACTGAGTGAAAAAATATTCAATTCTTTTCCTTTAATTTGTGACTTTGTACCCACATTCAACATTTTTATCGAATTATTTTAAAACCCCGGATCGTTCAAGTATCTTTTGTTTTTGTAAAAAAACGGTCGTTGATACAGCTAATCAACTCACAAAATATTATTTTCAAAATATTTAAAATTTCAAACAATTTTTATTTAAAAAAAAAATGATATTTCAACTCTGAAAACTTCCCCTAGGCATTTTCGCCTTTCGATGTCTTGATAGTTAGGACATTTTACAACTCAATTCATAAATTAAATCTTTGAACAATTCAATGTCTTCCAAAAAATACTTAGTTTCACAGAAATTATGTCAAGCTCTTCCATTTATTATTTCGTTTGGCCAATTCCACAAGGGTGCTGATTTCTTTCAAGCAAACCTCTTGGAAAATTTTAGTAACGAATCACCGAATTTTACTTTTAATAAAAAGTTTCTTCCAATTGAAAAAAAAAATTACCACTGTGTTTTTCTTTCATTTTGAAGTCTTCAACGAAACCGATAATAAACTCAGTACTTGACAACTTTATTTAGATTTTATGAATGATTGACAGATACTTAAATACTGTTTTATAAGCTTTCTTTTAATATTTATTGTGGAGCTTTGTCACAATATTGAATATGTCGCTCCATCATAGCCAAATTTTGTATTTAGATTTATTTTAAATGATTGTAATAAATCTAAAGAACTTTTGCTTCGTCAGACGTAGGCTTAGCTAAGATGCTGTTGCAAATACTGATTTCTAACAAATTTAAAGTGCTAAACATATTTTCCTGAGGCACTCCACCAGAATATGTTGTACGTCCTCAATTATTCCGTATTTTACAGCATAGCATCATCAGCCTTATAATGTTCCCGCTGCTAGGACTCGGGTCTCTTCTGCTGAGAGGGAATTTGCCTGCTGCGGTCTGCTGCTAGAGTGAATAGGCTCTTAATAAACTAGTGTGCCACACCATCAATTATTGCATCACTGCTTACCATCAGATGGGATCGTACTCAAGCACCATATCTATATCAAATAAAAAAATGCAAAATTACAACTTTCTCGCAGAAACAGCCGTTGTGAGGACGCCTTTCTTCAAAAACCTACTGTGTGAAGATCCAGCACCTATCTTGATGAATCCATAAATATGAGTGTTCCAGTCTCATTTCAGTCTACCTCATGTAGTACACAACATTATTTTTAGTTTTTAAGCGAAACCTTAATATAGTTCGTTCAAAATCAGTAACTGAATGGATTCTAATAGTTCTTACACCATGTTATATTTTACACAAAAATATTTAAATATTCATTAGTTGGATACCATCGACACTAAGTACAACACAGGTCACGGCAGGTCATAACGGGTATTAGGTGCCAGCAAACGGCTGGATGCAAGTACAAAACCACCCCTCAGTTGCCAGGATGGCCCGGTGACAATGTATTTTTGCTGACATAACAAACTTATATCTTTGAGATTTTTCATGATACAGTTATGAAATTTTGTAAATAGACTCTTTAGATTAAAAGACTAGACACGTGTTTCGAGTTTTGCATGTACTAAAACTTAATGTAACTTGTCAAAGTCTCGTCGCCATCTTTCATTACTCCAGTCTATAATCAAGCTCTTACAAAACGGGGTACTTTAGAATCTCTTAATTCCTTTTTCTTAGTGCCTCTTGCTACTGTCAAAGAGTTCTTAATCTAGCTTTAATATCTTTATTAGTTCCGGGTGTCTGGAATTTCTCTTATTACGTTGGTTAGATCACATGATTTTATTTAGTATTTACTGGCAAAGTGTTAGCTAGGCATTGTAAAAAAAATGTGTCATTAATAGTATCTGGCACATATAGAATCCGGCATTATAAGAATCTGGCGTTTATTATAGAATCTGACCCAGTTGTGGGTTAAGCTCGCCTATGTACATCAAATGTCCTGTTTTTCTGTTTGTAATTTTTTTTTTTTGGATACAATAAAGAATAAGAATAAGAATCTGACATTTGTAGAAACTGGCATTCATAGAATCTGACATTTTAAACTCGTCTGACATTTGTAGAAACTGTCATTCATAGAATCTGACATTTTAAACTCGTCTGACATTTGTAGAATCTGACATTATAAGAATCTGGCGTTTATAGAATCAGGCATCCATAGAATATGGCATTTTAAACTTGTCTGACATTTGTAGAATCTGACATTATAAGAATCTGCCGTTTGTAGAATTTGACATTTGTAGAGTCTGATATTTATCGACTAAACCATGTTTTTTATGTGGGAAATCGTCTAATGACATCTCTCGCTCTAGAGTAGAGCTCGTGTCTGACTTTTACTGACTAAAACCTCACCTGCACCCTTTACGTGAGCAAGTATCGACCCTGCTGGGCCCCTACGGTTTGCTGATCTGAGTGGAGCGTTTGGAACACTACGCTCTGACGAGACTGGACTGGATGCTATTAACCCACGGCACCAGTGATCCAGGAAAGAAAAAAAAAGAATTTCGGAATCAACCCAAGGCGCCTACGGTTACCATCACAGTCATTTCTACCTGATCACTTAAAAAATTTTTCGCTTGAATCCTGCTATGTGGCTCCAAACCAAACCCTTTAAAGTTTTCGTTTCGAGTGCGAGCTAAAATGAACTTAGTTGAAGTTGTAACTTAGTGAAGTTGGCGGAAGTGTCTTTGATGGTGCCATGGGTTGACAGCATCCAGTCCAGCGTTGGCCGTCGCCATCGCGTAGTTTTTTTTTTTTCTTTTTTATCTGTTATAAACTAGTACTTGACTGCGATCCCGCCTGATGGTAAGCAGTGATGTAAGTAGTGTTCCAAGCGCTCTACAAAGATATGTCAGCAAACCGTAAAGGCCCAGCAGGGTCAAGCCTACTGAAAGGAAAACCTGGAGTCCTGAAACTCAAGGCAGAGATGAAACATAGATGTTGTGGTTTTAGTCAGTACAAGTCTGAAACGCCCAGCTCCGCCCAAGGACGGAAGAAGTCACTGTATGATTTCCCATCTTCAAAAAATATGGTTAGCAGATTTTTTTTATTGTATATAGGTACTATCACTTGCAAAAGTCCATAAGAATTCTTAAAACTTATTCGTTTGACGTTTAGTTTGACTTACGACCTTTTATTTTCAAGTTTCGCCAACAAATGATTGAAATCCACAATTTCATCAACTTATCATAAGTCAAGATGGCCCAGTGGTATAGGCACACAGATTGAAGCGCAAATCAGTGTGCCGCAAGTTCAAATCCCACGCAATTATTGACTTTTTGTAAGTTCTTACCCGATTGGAAGTTATGTATTTGCATTACATATTTTAAATTATTCTTTAACTTGTTCACACATTTCTTAGAGTTAGAAAGGTAGATCACAAAAAAACTAAATAAAGAATTAGATTTCTGCGAGGTAGACATGAGTTTTAACTTAACCGAAATGAACTGTCGTTTGGTTGTAGTTGTTGGTTAGTGACGTGAGGTTGACAGTATTGTAATATTCGCAAAATGCAGGCTAATATTAGTATTGAAGTGAGGGCGACTATCATTGGGCTGCATAAAAGTGGTCTTAATAAAACACAAATATCTGAAGAAACCGGACTGAATGTGAGTATAATAGCTATTAATGAATTGTAACTTTATTACAAATTAATCTTCTAATTAAAACGTATGCCATTTATGAATCCATTCATCGTATCTTTATGAGGTTTAAAAGAGAAATACGTAAATCGTTGGGTTTATTGGATTGGTTATTGGATTAATAAATGCAGTTTTATTTTAAAATTATATTCAATAATTATGATTATTAACATTTTATATAATGAAAATGAAGTGAAGTAGGTATAGCTGCCTAATATATATTTTTTTTTATTTTAGAAAAATACTGTAAATCTTTGGCTAAAAAGATATGAGGAAGAAGGTAGCCTTGCTAGTCGAAAGAGAAGTGGGAGACCGAAGCTTATTAGCGAGGCGCAGCGACGACATATGGTGGACGTATACGAAACGAATGGTTTCGCACCAACGAGACATTTTGCGGAATTATATGACACCTCGATGGATACTGTTCGCCGTGCACTTCACGCTGAAGGCGTGCATCACAGAAAACCTGCTAAAAAGCCTTACTTGACAGAGAGGCACAAACAAGAACGATTACGTTTCGCACTAAATATTTAATGTTAACTAAACTAAATGGCCTACCATTTTATTTTAACATATCTGTGATTATTCGTTAACAAACACTGTATTATATTGTGTTTACTTTCGTTTAAAACAGCTATATCTTTTAACTTGTGCCATCGCCTCATCTTAAGAATGCAGTGAACTCGCTATCAATTTTGTTGACAATAATCATGAGTCTATTTCGTTTTTTATTCTTCTACCCGCACTGTTTTAACATAATACTATAGTTCAATTTATTTTTCTCATCTAATTGACGATTATCTTGTGAGAACTAAAGTTCTTTTAACAGAAATTGAGGTTTGGTTTCAATCTTCTTTTCGTCAAGAAAATGAACAATTAAGCTATGACCTCAATACATTCATTGTGACGTTACACAAAAATAAAATGTTTACAAATTCCAAATCATATATCACTTTTCAATAAATAACTGGATATAAACAATTACCTATATTTTATTTTATTAAAATTTGAATATCCGTTCATTGTTACGTTATTCATATTATGAATGGTCTAAGTGGGTATACTTCCAACAAACAATCTTAGGCGTAACATAGATAACGGTTACAAGATAACTTTTTGTCTAGGTAACAATTCGACGTCACAATTCTCATAAATGTTTAATTTGTAAATATAAAGAATAAACATTTTTATTAAACACGTCTTTTTATTTCCACCTTATAACATCGAAAAGATGTAACAACTAAATAATTGCAAATTACGAATGTGATTCTTCTTGTGGTTAATAGATCACATTCGTAATTTGCAACTATTTAGTGCAAAAAATGCAATAGTATTTTTCATAGAAATATAAAAAAACAACTATATCAATATAGATTAGGAATTTTCAAAGTAAGAAATAACTGCAACGGACCGACCATGATTTGAACTCGGGTTACGTGATTTGCGAATCCAACACTTAGTTCACACGGCTACCAGCACATGACGAATTGGCACGAATTTTATCAATGCTATGGTAAGAACAGCTCACTGCGACGACAGTTCCTTAGTGTGTGTTATCTGTGGAATGTGGATACTCATACATGCGCACACATACGCACGGACGTATCGCGCTCGCTCGGTTCGTAGCAATGTAATCTTTAGCGTTCCTATGGACTTTTGCGGCCTTACTGTACGCGCTTGACCGCTATCTCACCTGATGGAGAGCGACGATGGAACGCGCTTACCTAGAAGAAACCTATTCACTCTTGATTTAAAGATTCCCGGGTTGTAGCTATCAGGAAACACAGACTCTGGCAAGGAATTCCATTCCTTATAGATACGAGTAAATCTAAAATTTTAGCTTCTGGTACTATTAGACACATTATCAATTACCACAATCAAATGATCACTTACTAGTAATGATGCACTTGACTAATCATTTCGTGGTTATTGGATGCTCTTCAAAATGTAAGCCTACTAAGTGGTTTGTTCTAAATCCTAGTGCATATTGTAGCTCTAAATACCAGGTAATATCCTCTTTTTTCAACTGTGGTTTGCGGCTGCTGCGTCCTGCTGTGCCTACGACGCAGTTATAGGTACGTTTTATACCTGTATCACTGCATGAAGGTTTTTTTTTGGTGGGTAAAAAGCATCCAAATGACATCCCCCGCCCTTAAGCGGTGCGGGAGATAGTTTTAGACTCTTACTGACTAAAAAACCCACCCCGTTCCTTTTTGCCTTTCGTACCGGGCCGAGCTTCAATTTCGGATAATCCTAGCCCCAGTAGGCTTCGACCCAGCTGGGCTGACAAGAACAAGTGCACGCCGCCAACGACTTGGACTTGGTTCGGATAGTTACCGGACGGTCGGACAGCGAGCTACCCATTGCTCGCCGTCCGAAAGCCCACGCCTACGGCGGCCGGAAATTGGGATCGGAATCCCGGCGGTGGCTGGCGCGCTGTGAGCGCTGTTGCCTGATGCGGTCGGCCTCCTCCTTAGCTAGCATTACTGCTTCGCAGAAGGAGGCGATCACCTGCCACTCCTCCTCGCTCCGGACTATGGACTGTACCAAGGCCCGGCGCGAGAGATCGCCGCCGCCGATTGCCCCCACGAGGGCACGGGCTCTGCCCAAGCGGGGCACTACACGAAGGTTAAGGAAGTCGTGAAGTATATGAAAGTAAAGACCAACTGGAGTCTGAAGGTCGTAAGGTTGGAAGCGAGCCACACGTGGCCACAACATCAGCGTCAAGTAATTTGTGGTACAAATTCCAATCCAACAGCTACAGACCTTCTTAAAAGAGGATTTCTGGAAGAAAGGTGTCATATGTCGACGTTTCCGAGAACGGTTACGCGAGACCACGCAGCGCAACGCGACGTCAACTACATTAATTGTAAAACAACATACACACTTATGTGTGTATTTGTATTATGTATTTATATACATAATACACATACACACACAACACATTACAAAGGTAACACATTACATTTGTACATTAATAGTCAAGTAAGTTTTGTTTTTATAATAGATATGAATTACTTTATAATTTTTTTTTATTTTTTTTTTAAAGTTAACACTGTACAGTTTATTATTTTTACTATAAGTTATAATGTGAATATATTATATCAATTAATCTAATAAATAATCACTAGGTATATATATACAAACTTAAAATAATAATATGTACAAACGAGTAAAAAAAGGCTGAAAAACAGGGAAAACTCAGAGGGCATCAAAAAATTCGTCCACATCGATGTCAATAGGAAAAGTGCCAATGCTGCCAGCGTTCTCGCTGGCAGCATTGCCACGCTGGATGGCAATGCTGATTCGTTGACTGAAGAAGAGTCCAGCCCTCTGGTCACGCGAAGAGTCGAGCAACTGTTTGCTGATATATATATCTTTATAATTGTTTAAGATTATTTTATGTATTTTTCTTTAAGCCTCTGATGCCTGAAAACAAAATGTTAATTATTATTTATGTTACATCTTGACTAACAATGTTAATGTTAACTGGAGAAGCTAAATACTGGTAAATAATTCATGCCCACCCATTATTCAATTGTTCTGGAAATATAAACACAATAATAATATTACCTAATATTATTCAGAAACAGAAATAATTAAATATCTTTAGATATATAAACGGAATCATGAGACGTTATAATTCAGAAATAATGAGATCCTCGGGGACACAAACGTACCCTATGTCAACTAGCCAGTGTATAACAAAATAATTAGCGTTAGGCTATGTTTACATGGGCGACTTTGTCAGCATAATATTATAACTTTGAAGAACAGCTATACTTCATCTATTTAGGTAGTTAACTATATATAAACAATGAGAGGTTATCGTCGACTGTGCAAATGCGAATCCTCAAGTTCTTCGGGCATATCACGCGTAATGAGGACTCGATGGAACGTTTGGTGGTGCAAGGGAAAGTCGAAGGTAAAAGATCTCGTGGACGCTCTCCAACACGATGGACGGACCTCATCAAAACCGTGACACACTACAGCGTAAATGAAGGCTACCAAGCCGCCAAACACAGAGCTGCATGGCGTCGTATCGCGAGAGAGGCGGTGGTGCGGGACTGGACCGAGACATGACCACGACCACTCTGTCAACAATGTACGACTAACAAGAAGAACGTTTACATGGGCGACTTTGTCAGTATAATATTATTATAACTTTGAAGAACATCTATACTTCATCCGTTTAGGTATTTAACTAAACGTAAACAATCTTAACAAGTCTTTTATCTAAAAAAAATTCTAAAAATTTTATCTAAAAATGTTTACAATTAGATTTTCTAGTTTCCGGCGGGCAAAGCCGCTGGCAATAGCTAGTATTGTTATTAATTAATGAACGCAAACACTCAGGTAGGACGGCGGGGCTATAAAATATAGTTTTGATCGACAATAACTAAGGGTACCTGAGTTAATTCTAACTCGTAAACTTGATGGACGTTATGAGCCTCGTCTGGATTATTTTATGGGGTTATACTCCAGCCGTGATGTGACAATGCGACAACGATGCGACAATGCGCTCCTGTAGAAATGGCTTTGCGGATTTACGCGATGTCGCATTTTCGTATTGTAGCACCTATCTGTGAAAACTCGTGTCTTTGTTTACTTATATTTTAGTAGTCAGACAAATTGTAATGACTAAACACATTTTTTTTATTCAAATCAAATCAATCAAATCAAAAATATTTTATTTCACATAGGCCTACATGGGCACTTATAAAACGTCAGAAGCTAGTGCACGGTTCCAAATTGGTCGTTTCCTATGGAGAAGAACCGGCAAGAAACTCCATAGTTACTCTTTTAAAAAAGTGGTTGTTTTACAATATTGATAGATATTATGTAAGAACAGTGTAGACCAGTCAAATATTGTACACAAAAGCACAATAAAAATTGTCTCAGTAAAAAACAAAGTAAGTCGTAATAGGAAGTTGTCTAAGAGTTCGTGGAGTATACAGTGTTCTCACATTCACAATACAAAAAGAGGCTATATAAAAAAAAATCAGGAATAATATAATAATTACAACTATCAATAAAATGTTAACAAAATAAATTACTAACAAAATGACAGTTGAAATATAAATAAAAAATAAAAATATTGCAAAAGCAATGTTAGATTAAAATGGAACTGGACAGGTCACATCTGCCGCATGCCGCAACAAAATTGGGCGAAAGTAACTACTGACTGGACTCCGAATAGCAGGAGCCGGCGACGCGGTAGGCCCAGAAGGAGATGGCGTGACGATTTGGACACCTACCTTAAGGATTGGCCAGAAGTGGCTAAGGACAGAAAAGAGTGGAATAACGGAAGGGAGGCCTTTGCCCTGCAGTGGGACACAACGGGCTCATAATAATAATAATAATAATAATAATAATCGGTCTATCATTACTGACCGGACTATTGTAGCCAATAAGCCGGATATAGTGGTGATAGACCGATTAGCGCGCCGTGCAATGATAGTCGATATCACCATCCCGCATGACGAGAATCTCGTGAAAGCTGAGAAAGAGAAACAAATGAAATATCTCGACTTAGCACACGAGGTTGTCGACATGTGGAATGTGGACTCGGCTATCATTGTGCCGATTGTCGTAACCGCCAATGGTCTTATTGCCAAAAGCTTCGACGACCATCTGTCGAAGCTGTCGTTGCGCGGTTGGATCAAGGGCCAGATACAGAAGGCAGTACTCCTCGATACGGCTCGCATTGTGAGGAAGTTCCTGTCTCTGGAGCCCTAACCACCGGTAGCTTGGACCCTGCTCCCGACACCGGCGGACCACTATTTTTTATATTTTTAAATGTTTTTTTATATATATATATTTGTTATAAAAAATATTTAAAAATGTAAATTATATGTATAACAGAAAAATAAAGGAGATAATAATAATGAGGCTGTATATCCCGTGGAAGTGTGGGGGTCGTGGCTTCTTAAATGCCAAGACCCTGCACAACCGTGAGGTATGCAGTCTCAGGGAATACTTTCTGGAAACCGACGTGGGGATGCACCGAGATGTAGTGGCGGTGGACAAAGGCCTCACCCCGCTCTCCTTGGCCAACGAGAACTGGCGCAAACCTATAGTAATGGATACTAATGAACGCAAGGAAGTATGGAAGGGCAAGGAGCTTCACGGGCGCTTTTACCGGGCCTTACATGGGCCCGATGTGGAACTTTTAGCGTCCGTATCCTGGCTGCGCTTTGGTGATCTCTTTGGGGAAACCGAAGGTTTTGTCTTTGCAATTATGGATGAAGTTATGATGACGAACAACTACCGGAAATATATTGTGAAGGACGGCACGGTTGACATCTGTCGGGCATGCCACCGGCCGGGAGAATCAATCCGACACATTATTTCTGGGTGTTCTCATTTAGCTAACGGAGACTATTTGCACAGACACAACCTTGTAGCCAGAATTATCCATCAGCAACTTGCTCTTAAATACAATCTTGTTGAATCAGAAGTACCGTACTATAGGTATGTGCCCGACCCAGTTCTCGAGAATGGCAGCGTCACATTGTATTGGGATCGATCTATCATCACTGACAGGACTATTGTTGCCAATAAACCTGACATAGTGGTGATAGATCGGCTAGAGCGTCGCACAATGATTGTTGATATAGCGGTCCCTCATGACGAGAACCTCGTGAAAGCTGAGAAAGATAAACAAACTAAATATCTTGACTTGGCTCGCGAGGTTGTCGACATGTGGGAAGTGGATAGAGCAATCATTGTGCCGATAGTCGTGACGGCCAATGGCTTAATAGCCAAGAGCCTCGATCAACATCTGCGGAGGCTCTCGTTAGGCAGTTGGATCAAGGGCTTGATCCAGAAGGCAGTACTCCTTGACACGGCGCGTATTGTCCGGAGGTTCCTCTCTCAGGAGCCCTGACCACCGGTAGCTTGGACCCTGTTCCCGATGCCGGTGGGCTACTATTTTTTGTATTTTTAAATGTTTTTTTTTAATATCCTTTTATAAGAAATATTTAAAAATATAATTAATATGTATAAATATAAATAAATGAAATAATAATAATAAGCACCTGAAACAGAGAGAGCATCCGACCACGGTACGCAGTCAGGTTAATTCCCCCCTCTGTAGCCCCAAAGTATGAGCGCATGACATTTTCATTGATGGATGATGTCCATCGCATGCGCTGCACACTTCCACCGACAGCGGGAACCCTGTCAGAGGCCGGCGGGCCTCGAGGTCCCAAGCTGGCCGGAGGTCGGCCTCTTCCCCGCCGACGCGCAGGTGTTGGTGTCGTCGGCGGCGAGAAGTATTCGTCGCTCGAACTCGACGCAACTGCAGCTTCCGGAATCACTGGACTCACGGCTGGCGCTGGTCCCGGCGGCTGCGAGGCGGAGTTGAGCGACGAACCCGAAGTTGTTGGGTGTGTTTCTAGTCTTCGTGCCCGGCTTCTTGTCAGCATTTGTCAAATTTATTTCATCGCCATGTCGTTGTTTATTTACTTTTGTTGTTGATATTATATATGTAGGGCCGTGACGTAACGGTTTTCTTATTTTTTCCTGGTAGTTTTCCGGTGATTAGACATTTTTTTTATTGTATTTTATAATTAAATTGAGTAAAAAAAATTGACGAGAAAAAATTTGCTGTCAGTCAATTTGACAGCCGAGCCACAGATTATTATTATATTCGAACAACATCTAAGGAGGCTCTCGTTAGGCAGCTGGATCAAGGGCCAGATCCAGAAAGCAGTACTCCTGGACACGGCGCGCATAGTTAGGAGATTCCTCTCTCAGGAGCCCTGACCACCGGCAGCTTGGACCCTGTTCCCGATGCCGGTGGGCTACTATTTTTTATATTTTTAAATGTTTTTTTTTTAATGTGTTTTTTAAGAAATATTTAAAAATGTAAATAATGTGTACATATATAGATAATAAATGGAATAATAATAATAAAAGCAATGTGTCAGAGAAAAAAAAATGTATATATAATTTCAGTTTAATTCCTCCATACGTATCTTGACAGATGGACAGACTGATGAACGGACACAAACAAAGAAATCGCGTTAGGGTATCGTTTTTGCCAACTGGATACGGAACCTTAAAATTATCCTAATCTTTTTATTAACAGATCTTATTATCCATGAAAGATAAAAGGAATATCCTGTTGCTAATAAGTCCAGAGAGATTTAAAAAACTACTTAATTAATCATAGCCTTCCATGAAACAATTAATAGACAGATTAAATTTTCAGATGTTGTCTATTATAGAATCAGTAGCAGTTTTTGGGATGCTGGGACTCTGGCCTCCTTTCTAGGAGAAGAATTAGTCTGTATTCCACCACGCGCGCCCACAACGCTTAGTGAGCCAAACGCTCCTCAAAGAGATGTCAGAAAACCGGTTAAGTCCAATCTACAAAGTCTTGAGCACAGGCGAAGGGTAGCCAGCCTTCCGGTGTTTTACAGGATGTATTTTGGAGAGTGTGCGCAGGAATTATATGATTTTCCACCATCTCACTTCTACCATAGGACAAGCCGACGAACGCCGAGTATCCACCCTTATCTGCTACGGTTCGAACCAAGCGTGTCGACTGGAACAATTTACCTGCTGGCAGTGAATAGGCCCTTACTACACTCACCATCAACGATTGTATCACTGCTTACCATCAAATTGGATCGCAGTCGTACACTAGTTCATATCTATTAAAAAAAAACAGAAGGGGCCCAGCAGGGCCGAAGTCCGCCAGCGCTGTGGATATTATCTGAAAAGGAAACCCGTGGCCTTAGAACGCTAAGGGCAACTGAAGGACACTGGTGTGTTTTTAGTCAGTAAAAGTCTGACACGCTCTCCCATTCCACCTTGAGCAGAAGTAGTCATCAGATGAATTCCCATCTTTAAAAAAGCTGTATGCACAATGAATTATCATCTTCCTATCCATGTCCCCTTACTTGGGGACGGCGCAACACATTGTTTTCTTCTATTCTGTTCTGTCACTCGTCACGCTACTAACTCCATTTTCTTTCATATCACTTCTCACACAATCTATCCAACTTTTCTTTGGCCTCCCTGTCTCTAACCACATGTACATGTCGCAGCCATCTGGTTAAATTATCAATCCAATTGGACGCCTAGGGCGTTCGTTAAACGCCGGCATCCAATTGGATGCCTAGGCCGATAGTTGTTTGAATTGAAATCACTCAACGTTTTACAGCTTGGCGTATTAAAAGTTAGCCCTTTCGAAATGACTGATCAAGACTCAGCCAAGTGATTCAAATTTAGTTCCACTATTTATTGATTTAATAATATTTCACTATTACTTGGTGGACACTATTACTAAAAAGTATTTTTATATAATTTATAAACTCATGGTCACCCTACTAAACCAAATGACTACATAACGTTCAGCTATCTGGTTAAACGTTGCGGTCAACGACTTGGCTAGTTATTCTTCAGCCATTTCATTGGCTGCCGGCGTTTAACGAACGCCCTAGGCGCCCAATTGAATGGCTAATTTAACCAGATGGCTGCGACATACATATACCTATACCTAGTCATAACTCTTTTAGTAACATGCGTTTCGTCCCTCCTCTTCACATGATCATACAGACGCACAATGAATTGGTTCTTACAAAGTTTTGCGCGTATGGGTAGGGTGTCACTCGTAAATGACTGACATGTTGATCTAGTGGTTAGTGGCTCTGACTGCTTTGCCGTAGGTCATGGGTTATGTCCCACGCAGGACATATATTTGGATGATGAGCATGATCATTTGTTCTGAGTCTAAGTGTAATTTTTGTATAACATGTATGTATTAAGAAATTATAGGTACCTAAGTATGTTTATCAGTTGCCTAGTACTCATAACACAATCTCTGCTTAGCTTGAGACTAAATGGCGTTGTGTGATAGTTTTGGAACATATAAAAAAAAAATTAAGCTAATTTTCTCACAAAAGTACTTAACAGAATAAGACTGTCAAAAAATGTTACTCGTCCAGATGTCTGAAGAAAATTCACAGCGACATCTGTTAAGAAAACTTGGTTGGACCTTTTATAGATCTCTGAACTGAAAATCAAACGGTTGGATACACCTGAAGTGGTGAGAGAATCCGTTCAAAATCTAACTAGGGAAGTGAATGGGAACGGTCGAACGAACTGTGAAATTTTCTTAAAAGATTTCCAAGCTGCTGGAGCGAAAAACTCTTTCGGATGACTGTACAATAGTTTGTCGGGTTTGTGGCTTATGTGAATGCAGATATGAACAGTTTTGTAAAGGTTTATTGGAAGAATGAGGTAGATATTGTAGTGTGTGGAGACGCAAATGAAATGCTTCGTGTTCAATTATAAATATAAATAATAAATAAAAAGCCTTGGAGTTTGGTATAATATTTAATAAATACTTATATTCGATACTTTTTATTAGGTTCTTCTATTAGTAAACAATGTTCAAGATCTTTTAATCAACCTTGATTTATTGAACCAGTGTTGACTACATCAGATTTCATTTTGCCCTAATAATTACCCAAGTCGTTTGAATTTTAGATAGACTCTACACAAAGTAATGCGCCTGGTTGCGTTTGATCCTGCGACCTACATCTTGTAAGTCGAGGCTGTTAAAACTGGGTCACTGCTCTCCTAGTGTAGCTCAAAGTTTAAAAAAAGCATACCGTGCGTTCCCAAAAAACCTTGGCCAACATTCCAAACCTACAATAAGTATTAAAATATTCGAACCCGGAACGAAATACCACTTCAACGTCTTCACATATCTCTAACCACGATTGGTTCTCACCACAGACATTGGAATGGCTGCGCTGGCAGCGACTACATATTTCATTATTAACAAATTTTAACTTTTTTAAGAGCAGTGGTAGCCGAGTGGTAACGGCCCCAACTTACGAGTTGTAGGTCGCAGGTTCAAACCCAGCCAGGCGCATTACTTTGTGTAATTTATTTCATTACCACTGCTCTCAAAACGGTGAAGGAAAACATCGTGAGGAAACCGGCATGTCCTAGAACCGGAATTTCAAAGACATGTGACATTCACCAACCCACACTGGGCCCGCGTGATGGTTTACGGCCCATTCCCTCTCCTAGAGAGGAGGCTTGAGTCCTAATAGTGGGAACATTATAAGGCCGACTATGCTGTGCTAACTTTTTTAACTTATTATGAATAGGCTTACACTAACCGCTATCTCACCTGATGGTAATAACGATGTGGTCGACGATGGAGCACGCTTGCCTAGAAGTAACCTATTCACTCTTGACTCAAAGACCCTTAGTTTATAGCTGTCAAAAAACACAGACTCCAGTAAAAAGAAGTCATTCGACGCTTTCCCAGCTAAAAAAACACTCCGGTAGGGCAGTCCACTCCACAGAGTACTTTGGGTTCACTCCTTAGCTGTACGTACTTACAATGAATGTGTTCCCAAAACGTTTTATGCGTACAGTATGCTTTATAAAAACAATCTTTTTTGTAAAAGATTGAATCAATACAAATCAATCTTTTTTGTAAGTCTTTTTTATTCGTAGAAATAATTGATCCGCCATCTTAAGAGCACGGCGACAGATGAATTTTTCATACAAACGTAATACCACGCTCATTTGCAATTGGAGTATATTTCCAACATATTATGATGTTATTCGGTTATAGACGATATTTATCTAGGTTCCTACATCTTTATTTTAAAAAAAAAACTTGCCTAAAACGAAATTAAAGCGAATTATAATTCGCACTTTTTTACAACGTAAATGGCATGTTTTCATTTGGCTTTTCCTGTATTAAAAATAACAATATGTCCAATATTCTCAATGTAGGAACACAGATTATATTATCAATTTACAAATGATAGAAAACAAATTGGAAAAACATTAAGTTTTCATTCATCATTTTTGGTATTACGAAACACGTCCAATTTATCGCAAATTTCCAAGAGTTACTAGTGCTATCGCGGCAAGCGGGATGTCAGTGTCATTGTGTGCGTGCTGTTATTACTTCAGTTGCGTTCATAGGTCGAGTTATAAATTTTATTGTAATATTTTTGACACTATTTATTTATTATTATTTATTTATTATACGCTTTATTGTACACATACAAAAAGGAAACTAAAACTAAAACACATACATACAATGGGCGGCCTTATCGCATTCCGCGATCTCTTCCAGGCAACCTGGAACACTATTGACTTAAATAAAATAGTACGTAAGCATTTAAAGTTTAATAAAAGGAATACAGAACTCTTGAGGACATGTCAGACTTTAGCTGACTAAAAGCGCCGTCAAAAACCCCTTAAAAAAAAAGAGTAAAAAAAAAAGCGCCTTTGACGATTTGGGTTCGGTCCAGATGGTTACCGGATGGCTGGACGGCGATTCCAAGCCCAGGGTGGCTAGAAATCTGGGTCGAGATCCTGGCTGCTGGGGCGTCAGGGTATTCCCTCGTCCATGCGGCCGCCTTCTTCGCTAGCATTACTGTTTCGCAGAAAGAGGGCTCGGCGCGAGAGGTCGTTGCCACCGATGGCCCCCACGAGAACATGGCGGTGTTCCGCCTAAACAGGATCTCTACCGTATGCTCCACCGTATCCTTCAGACCGTCCACACAATGGTGATAACCAGGCGTTTCTTCCGCCTAAATCCGACGCAGGAGCCTCCCGTACTTGCCATGTCCGGTGAGTATTTGCGTTACGACAGTCGCTGAGATCCTGCCGGAACTGTCTGCCTTACAGCGATTGTCGTGGCAGCGGAATTTTGCCCCAGGGTTGCATCTCCACGTGTAAATCATGCTTATGCGTGCAAAGGACTGTTGCCTCCACATTCCATGGTAGCAAGCCTGCAGGAAACCATGCGGGTATATTGCAGGAAACCGTGCTTTGTCTTTGTACCATTAGGACGGCTATAACTCCCTGGCATGCGTTCAGCTTGGCAACTGATCACTTTCGCAGCGACGGCGCTCCATAAAGGGTCATGGACCGAACGATGCCTGCGTAGAGCCTCCAGCAGGAGGCGTCTGGACACCTCAGGTTGAACAGGAGCCGCTTGAGTGCTTCAGTCTAATCCAGTTTGAAAGAAAGAAAGAAAGAAAAATAATTTATTTGGTACAGCACAAGGCGCAACACAAAATAATAAGTAACACGTTTGGGAACCAGACGTCGGAAGTGCTCCTCAAAATATCATCGGCTGTCGAGGACGAGTCCCAGATACTTGTAAACTTTTATTGTAATTTGGGAAACCGGCGGTGGCTTGTTCCGAGGGCCATGAAAACACATGCTCTCGGACTTGTGCAGTGCCACCTCGAGTCCCAACTGCTGGATCCTCTTCACGACTGTTGCAACTCTGCGTTGCGGTTCAGGACAGGGAGCAGGGTTCTTGCAAGTGAGCCTGTGGCTAATTGGCAGCGGAGATGGGATCAGGAAGAGAAGGCGATGGAACTTCATCGATTCCTCCCTGACGTGGCGGTTAGGCTCAAGGCAACTTGGGTCGAGCCGGACTACAAAGTCTCGCAGATCCTGACTGGACATGGATATTTCTGGAGGAAACTGTATGATATGCGGTTATGAGAGGTTAGCGTGTGCTATTGCGGTGATGAGGACGAAAATTTTGATCACGTTCTGTGGCGATGCCCCCCTTATGACGAACAGCGACGAAATGTGATGGACGGGATCACTCGCTTGGATGAGAGACCGGCTTACTACTGCAATCTCATGGCCTCAAAAGAGTTCGAACACGAATGGCACAGACTAAGGAGTAAGCAGGCAACGAACCCGTACTGTGTGTTTGTCTTACCCACGTGAGGGGGGACCGTTAGTATGCCGTCAGGATGGAGAGAAAGGCAACATGGGGACAAGACGAAGAAATTCGTAAAGGAGTCAAGAAGCGGCGGATAGCGCGCTCATATTTATATGGGTGGGCTGTGTCCGCAGCCGTCTCATTTCGATTCGGCCCATATGACATGATGTCGGTGGGGCCAAGGCTGGTTGGAGGTTGTTGCAACCCTGCGTTCCGCTAGTTCGACCGCCGCCTGTTACGACTCTCCCTTCGTTAGGATCAGCGTGTCGTCTGTATAATAGACCACGCTGACCCCGTTGGGGAGGTCGCATAGCACATAGTATGCAAATATGGCTACAAAAATCGGTGACATAAAAATATAAACTACACTACAACTAGTGGCGGAGCCATGGGCGGATGAGAATGCTCCCATTTTGACGGGAATAGAGCGTTCATCACACCCTTCATAAACAGGGGCCGGTACTCTGTGTCAGCGGGGGAGCCCAGGTACGGAGCTTGTTACGCACCATTTCGTAGGGTCGTCCCCACGGGTCTCTGTTCAGAGTCCCCAGCTACACGTCGCGGGCCTCCAGTTTGGCCAACCGTATCTCCGCTCTGAGGGTGCGCTTCGCTGTTCTTTATTCCTCGTACGTACCTGGTACGGGTGGAGCCGGATCTTGCGGATGGCCAGTTTGGCTTTTGCAGGGAGCGCTCTATTTGGACCCCGGTATCACCAGGTGCCGGTCTACCTCATTCGTGTGATCGAGGCCTACCTGAAGGACAGGTTCATTATCTGCCCCGCTCACCGTGGAGAATGGAAACGCCGAGAGATGTCGTGCGGTGTTCCCCAGGGATCGGTACCAAGATATGGGTCGGACTGTTTTTGGTACTTGTCCTTGACAGCCGTTGGAATTTCGAAGAACACTTTGGACTTCTGGCTCCCAAACTGGACCGGACTGGGGCTGCCCTGAAGCGGTTCCTACCCAACATAGAGGTCCTTAGCCCTTTGCCGGAGGCTCCACGCAGCATTGTTTGGTCCATGGCTCATTACGGAGCGCCGGTGTTGGCCCCATTGTTGTGAAAGCGACCGGGGGCAAAGCTGAACGCATCCCAGAGGATCATGGCCATCCAAACGGTGCGGGGATACCGCACGTTCTCCAACGAAGCGACGAGCCTCCTTGCTGGTCTGCCACCATGGGATCTAGAGGCAACAGTCCTTGCACGCATGCACAATTTGCGCATGGAGATGCAACGCCGGGGTAAAAAACCACTGACGAAGGCGGTCAGAGTACCGGCGGGATCTCGGGGCAAGCCATAATTATGGCGATAAATCCAATCTTTGAGGAGTGGGTGAATAGACGTGGAAACATCCTCACCTTCCGCATGACGACACCTCACCTCGTGGTAAGTTCGGAAGAAACGCCTGGCTGTCATCATTGTGTAGACCGCCCGGAGGACAGGATGGAGCATACGGCGATGGTATGCTCCACTCAGGCGGGGCTTTGAAACGAAAGAACAGTTTTCATTTCCCTAAAAGTCTGACACTAAAAGAGCGGCAGAAGTCATTGAATAATTTCCCACCTATGAAAAAAAAGCTCTCGCCTCCAAAACATTTTCTGATTTGACCACAAGAAGACCACCTTGGGCACGCCACAATTATGGCAGTAAGTCCCCTCTTGGAGGCATGGCTGGAAAGACCTCACGGCGCGGGCGTCCTCACCTTCCGCATGAAGCAGGTTCTCACCGGACACGTAAGTTCGGTAGGTTCGGGCTGTACCGGATTCGTACGGAAGTGATGCCCGAGTGTCGCCACTGTGCGGAACGCCCGGAGAACACGGTGGAGCACGCAGTGGAGGTGTGCCGCTTAGGCAGAGTATCGCCTTGCCCTCGTGGAGGTGTTCGGCGGCGGCGATCTCTTGTGCCAGACTGGTACAGACCATGGTTCGGAGCGAGGAGGATCAGTGGCAGGCAGTCGCCTCCTTCTGCAAAGCAGTAATGCTAGCAAAGGAGGAGGCCGACCGTATCAGGCAACGGCGCTCACAGCCGCTGCCGGGATTCCGATCCCAATTTCCGGCCACCGTAGGCGCGGGCTTGCGGACGGCGAGCAATCGGTAGCTCGCTGTCTGACCGTCCTGTAACTGTCCGGATCGAGCCCAAGTCATCGACTGCGCGAACTGTTCCCGTGCGCCTCAAGGAGTTGTCAGCAACAGAAGGGGTCCAACCGGGTCGAAGCCTACTGGGGCCAGGGTTAGTTCCGAAAGGTAGCTCAGCCCCGGTACGAAAGGCAACGAAGGAACAGGAGTGGGTTTTTAGTCAGTAAAAGTCTGACACTATCTCCTGCTCCACTCAAGAGCGGGGAATGTCATTAGATGATTTTCCCACCGTAAAAAAAGACCACCTTTGTATGACATATCTGCTATTGTTATCATAATATGTTGAGATATTGGCGCGGTAATAAAATTTCCAAAAAACGCATTACTAGTTCGTACATTCACAAACAATTCCCGAAGTATTCGGCAAAAATAAAGCAAATAATAAATATACCTCATTTTACTAACAATAAATTGTAAGACGCTCACATACACACACACAGCTGCATCAATCCGTCACTTGTTTTTGTCAAACAGAGATAGCTATATTCCGCGAACGAATTTTGAATACGCGTCAACTTGCAGTTGCGAGTGACATTCGGCCTCTTAAGGAATTTGCTATAGGCTAGTTGCCGTAAAAAATGTAATTAGTCTGTCTTTTAGATTATTCAAGAATAAGGGACACGTATTTTTTTATTTGTAAATTAAACCAAAAATGACAAAGATATAGCCCATTAAAGTTACGTGTGACGTCACGCCGTGCTGCATTTTTTTGCACGGAGTGACGTTACACATAACTTTAACGGGCTATATGTTTGTTATTTTTTGTTTAATCGAAAATAGAAAAAATACGTGTCCAATATTTTTTGTAATCTAAAATACGGACTAAATAAAATGTAATTACTTTGACCCTGGAAACTACCCTATTCTGTCAGGGTTGCTAGATTATTTGAAAGAGTTACCTTGGCCTGTAGTAAAAATCCTTGCTTTAACCAGAGTCATCATATACGTCCACTGTTGGACTTAGGCCTCCCCTAAGCGTCGCCACAATGAACGATCACGTCCATCCCGCATCCATCGGATTCCCGCAACCTTCACCAGGTCATCGGTCTACCTTGTAGGAGACCTTCCAACGCTGCGTTTTCCGGTACCCGGTCGCCACTTCAGAACCTTTCGGCCCCAATGGCCATCTGTTCTGCGAGCAATGTGTCCTGCCCATTGCCACTTAAGTTTGGCAATTCTTCGTGCTATGTCTGCAACCTTGGTTTTCCTGCGGATATCTTCATTTAGACAGAAGAAAGAAAGAAAGAAAAGTATTTATTTTGGTGCACAAAACATTGTAGACAACAAAAAAGACATTTCTGACTCGACCACGCAAGGAAACTCCGAGCATAGCCCTTTCCATCGCTCTTTGGGTGACTTTAAGCCTTCTGATGAGGCCCATAGTGAGCGACCACGTTTCGGATCCATATGTCATCACTGGCAACACACATTGGTCATAGACTAGAAACATTAACCAGAGTAGAAATAATCATGGTTCTACGACTCCCGACACCTGGGGCCTCTCCAGCGAGGGATATGGCCGTTAAGTCTGTGTGTGTGATAATACGAAGGTTGACATGGAAAATATTATTTCACTACAGTTTCAAGTACTGGTTGCTGAGGTGCTTCCTGGCTCTATGATTCATACAATAGGAGTCTAAAGCTCTATGCTTCTAAAGAACCCATTGACAATAATAGTTTAGGAAAAGGGTTCCCTATCTGAACGGAATTCCGTTCTACAATGGGGATTAATTCAAATAGTTTGGTGATTCCGGTAACTGATAGAGTCGGTCTGTTGAGTGAGAGAGACATTTTATTATTTTTTATTATTTTTGTCTACCATATTAATGACTTTTTATTTTATTTGTTTTTCTCTATGTTTTAACTTTGTTCCCAAATAATTTTAATTCTACCTACTTTCATGTATGACATTGCAGTGCCCGACAGGGTCCATGTGCCCTTATATAACTATTTTGACATCTTATGTAACACATGTGATATAGCAATAAAGAAAATAAAGAATTGAATTGAATTGAATAGAGTTTTTAAGGCTTAAAAAGCAAAAATGGAACTTATAGCATGGCCCATTCCTAAACGACTAATATCAAATGCATCGCTCTCAGGTTATAGTGTACCACTTTTTTTTGGTGAAATAATCATCCAATAACATCTCCCGCTCTTGGGCGGGGCGTGAGGGTGTGTCAGACTTTTACTAACTGAAAACCCACTCCTGTTCCCTCGTTGCCTTTCATACCAGCAAAGTTTTCTTTTAAGAACCAAACCCTTGGTCCCAGTAGCCTTCGACCTGCTACGCCCCTACAGCTTGCTGACATCTCCTTGAGGTGCGGGTAGAGCTAACCTCGGTCCGGATGGTTACCGGACGATTGGACTGCGAGCTACCCATCCGTAAGCCCACGCTTACGGTGGGTAATCTGACCTCTACCACCCAGTTATTGAGTAACACGATAACCCTTGGTCTCAGACTAAAACCAAGTTTTTGGGTTTGAAAAAAAAAAATGCTGCTATGTTAACTCCTAAAATAAAATATTTCTCCAGATTCTACACGAAACCATACTAACATCCGATATAATGTTACTTTTTTCTTTTATTACTAAATCAACGTGGATAGAAATATATCTGTAAATAAATTGGCACAATAAAATTTTACGATACACACCACTCATAATAAACGGGGCTAGGGATGGGAAACGGGAAATATAATTCGGAATCTCGCTTTCTTCAAGAAAGGCAGTGCCTTCATGTAAAACTGAGAATAAGTATTAAAAAAATATAACAATTAAAAAAAAAATACTTGCAGTGAAAACAGAATCTCCATTAGTTGATAAATTAAAGAAATATTTCTAAAAATTTTAGATGAACGTAATGTCACTCATGAAAACGTCATTTGCATCAAACAGATACAGTATTGTACGTACTAAAGTTAGACGTTATTTTTTTAGTGTGACATTTCTTTCTGTTTCAAGTTTTTTAATTTTGTCGCTGATGAAAAAAAATATATAGGGTGACTGGTAATTAGTGTACGATACTTAAACACGTGATTGTACTCATGATAACCAACAACTTTTACTAAGGGAACAAACCTGAAATCGCGAAAAAAATCAGCTGTTCAGTACATTTATGTTTGCCTAATGTACTACTGAACAGCTGATATTTTTTCGCGATTTCGGCTTTGCTTCTATAATAAAAATTGTTTGTTATGATGAGCACAATCACGTGTTTAAATATCGTACACTAATTGCCAGTCACCCTATATAATAATATAAACGTAGCTTCTCAGCTCTACTGCCAATAAAAATACAACATTTGAAATTTATTAGAAAAACTAAGTTCTCAAGTTTTCTCAACACAACATACGCCAAACACAAAAAACTTGTTCTCTCGTTAGCAAATATAACAGCCAGTTCTCCAAGACAAAAACTATTACAAGCACTTTAAAAGGAATAAAAACCCGGGAACTTTATCATCCCGCGCCACCCGGAACATTCAAATCCCGCGCCGGGATTACGCGCAGCCCAACTCTAGTTTCATAGCTGTAATAAATAAGAATTGCCTGGTGAATTTCAGTGTACTTTTTACAGTTACAACTTTATAACCTTGGATCGTGTGAATTAGATTTTTATGTTGTAAATATGAAAGAAATATTGAGGATAACTGATGGAGTCGGCTGAATTACAACGAAAGTTTTTGGTTTGGCTACAAAGGTTTTTGACCTAACATATGTTTGAGGTCGCCCGGTCGTATAATTTTTTCAATACTCTTAGGCCTTTGCCACACTTGACGCTCCGTGTAGTGTGCCAGCTATTTGTAGTTTATATGCAATAACATGTATTGGCATTCTGTCGCCGATCTTCCGCGACGGAATAGCCGTCAAGTGTGGCAAAGGCCTTAGGCCAGTCCTACAATTGACGGAATCTCCGAAACGCCAATACATATTCTTGCATACAAATTACAAATAGCGGGCACACTACGCTAAGATCGGAATTCCCGTCAAATGTAGCGCGGGCCTAATTAACCTTTTGAATGTCTTAAGTTACACAGTTCGACATAAGCAATTGTCTTTCTATTGTGGCATTCTCTAATTACGGCATTCGATTAGTTAAAAAACCCGCTCTTATACAGTTTCAGGCACACAATTTACTGTTTTTCGCACTAGTGCGAAAAAGTGCGCGTGCTCGTTCCCGCCACAATTTTTTAAGATTTATCGTACCAGACTGCGTATTAAACGACCCCCACGAGTTGCGCGTCAATCCCCATGTAAGTATTATATTTTCGTGAGTGTGTTGAAAAATGTTGTTTTGTTTGATACACGTGGAAATTTGTTACTGCAACTTTCGGCTCCAGGGTAGCCAAGGCCCTTAGCACTCTGTGCTGGCGAATAGGTAACCATTTTAAAAGTGAATGAGGCATGATCATACTTATGGGGGTTGAAGACAAATCAGATGCATTATAAGGCTGAATATTCTTATAAGGGCAAAGCTGGTGGCAGCAGAACAACTAACTTCGTATTGAAAATTTTTTAAGAACCGGTTCCCATTTAGAAAGCAACTTTTGATTATAAAATAATTTCACTATAACATCGGCAAAACCGACAAAATAATATAACTTTGTTGACCAATTTCGATCTTGTTTACGTTCACTTTAACTTTAAGCATGCTATTGATTTTTCTGCACTAGTGCAGAAAAGTGTGAGCGCGTGCTCGCTCCCGCCACAATTTTATTACATTTATCGTATCAGGCTGGGCTGGCGTCGACCCCCACGAGGCGCGCGTCAACCACCACGAGTAGTAAGTGTATTGAAAAACGTCGTTTGATACGTGCGTCACTGCAGCCCTCGCTTACGGCTCGTGCAAATTTTTCCTCGGTCGCAATGACAAACTTTCTGCACTTTTGTATCAAAATCTACGCTAATATAATGGAGGTAAAATTCGATTTTTTTTTTTTGTTTGTAGGAGTAATCTCTTCAAGTACTGGTGTGATTGCTGAAATTATTTCACTGATAGAAAGCGGCTTTATTCCTGACAGACATAGGCTATATTTTATGGACAACTAGTTAACTTCGTGTCGAAATTTTTTCAGGAACCGGTTCCCATTCAGAAAGCAACTTTTGATTACAAAATAATTTCACTATAACATCGGCAAACAGACAATATAACTTTGTTGACTAGTTTCCGATCTTGTTTTCGGTCACTTTAACTTTAGATTTTGTCGTTCCCCTGGCGATTTTGTTTGTAAATGGGACATTAATAATGTTTCAGGAACTCCGTCCCTAACCGGAGGTAAAATAATAATAATAATAATAACGTATTGTTAGGAGGTTCCTTTCTCTAGAGCCCTGACCGCCGGTAGCTTGGACCCTGTTCCCGATACCGGTGGGCAACTATATTTTATATTTTTATTTTTTTTTTTATATTGAAATTTTAAAAAATGTAATTTATATGTAATGTTTATGAATAAATGAAAAATAATAATAATAATAATATTCAACAACTATCACACAACGCCGTCTAGTCTCAAGCTAAGCAGAGCTTGTGTTATGAGTACTAGACAACTGATAAACATACTTATATATTTCTAAATACATCACATTATAGATAAATTACACCCAGACACAGAACAAATGATCATACTCATCACACAAACATTTGTCCTGGGTGGGAATCGAACCCCTGACCTCCGGCATAGCTGTCAAGGCCACTAACCACTACACCAACAGGCCAGTCAAAAATATATTTTGGCACAACCACTAAAATATTTCACCATAGTTCCTGATCATCATGTTCTCGTGAAGTGTGAAGTGAAGCACGTGCCACTATGGCACTCAATATTCTATTCCTGCGGTACGGGGCCTTTACGACCTCGTGGGAAAACTGTTACTATTATACATCATTAGTTTTTGTATATGTGAAATCCGAAACACGTGTTTCCCGTGTTCTATGAAAAGAATCTATGTACAAAAATTTCATAACTGTATCACGAAAAATCATAAAGTTATAAGCTTGTTATGTAAGCAAAAAACAAAGCGGGCCATCCAGGTGACTAAGGGGTTGATATGCACTTGTACCCAGCGGTTTGCTGGCCATACAAAATATTTATCGTATCGACAAATACTATTGCTTTAAACTCATGGTAGAGGTACAGTATGGACTCATAATTCATATCTCCTCCTCCTTGAGTCGAATTCCTCATTACTGAGGGTCGTGAAGTTCCCGCTGGACTAGCTTCTTATTGACGGTATCTCGCCATCTGTGACGGTTCTTAGCATCATGACGACGTGCAATTGGGTGTTCAGTGTGGAGCGGACCTGTAGCCTGATTCACGTAAAATCAAACAAGCCAAATATCGTTGAAGTTGTATAGTCGATCGATCGAAGTCCTATCTAAAAGCGGTATTCACGATCTATCGACTTATTTCCAGTTACATTAATAAGTATTCTACCAGGATAATGTAATACACATTTTTTTTTAAATCGACGAATTTCAAACGACTTTAAAATCGATGTCGTTCAAACTCGATTGATGGATGTGAATACGGAAATGGTCTAAACGACTTAATCGCTACGATATCGTTACGGTTTTCATTGCGTGAATCGGGCTACTACTGATCTGCTCATCTTCATAATAACATCATAACATTATCTTCATAATTCATATCTACTTATGCTATAAATGTAAGAACTACTAAAATTATTATTATAGCAGGAAACTGTTTTTTTTTTCTTCTTCTGTAAAGCAAAATATTAACTTTATTCACTAAAAAGCTACTTCACTAATTAGGCCAAAGTCCCAAACGTGGCCAGTATTAACTTTATCTTCTATTTCACACCCCAAAACACTTTAGAAGCCAACTCCTGTACAACCACGACTATAATTTCGTATTTGAATAAGGTTCCGCAGTAAATTTGAATTTGCCAGTCAGACGTGCCTCAAATATCTCGTTAGTGCGTATTGTTGGCTCTCGACCACGTGGGGCGAGGCCAAAGGCTGCCATTTTGTGAGGCCAGGCCATGGCTGATTCAAATCGTAGGATATTTAGATTGCGTTAGTGCAATCAGCTCTGTACGCCATTTTTTGGCTTTGAAGTTTTACCTGGTTTTTTTTTTGTAAAAATTCTGAAGTCAATTTATTGGAATTTGTTGAGCAATAAAAATGACTCGCTGGATTTTATTATTACACATAGATATGTGTAGGTATTATATTTTTTAGGCCCTGATGAAAAATGGAAGCAAATCGATTATTACATTATCAACGGTCGCATCTAATTTGTAAAAAGTTAAAACTGATCCACTTGACGTCCTAAGCTAAACTGTGAAAGGGATGGAGTTATAAAGATAGTGTTATTCGATCCCTCTTTTTCGCTCGCACGCTTGATATTTGAACATGTCAAAAGCCCTAGGAAATTTTTTTTCAGATAGTGCCGACCTACGTTCCTGTAGAATAATTGTCGACGCATGAAAAACCGCTAACAAAAGCAAGTCTAAAGCATAATTAGCCTTTTAATGTTCCCACTGTTGGGACTCAGGCCTCCTCTCTAGGAGAGGGAATGGGCAGTAATCCACCACGCGGGCAAAGTGCGGGTTGGTGAATATCACAATGTCTTCGAATTTTTAGTTCTAGGACGTACCGGTTTCCTCACGATGTTTTCCTTCACCGTTTTGAAAGCAGTGGTGAGGAAATAAATCAACGCAACTAAAGTAAGTATAGTAGTTTAAAACTGTAGAAATATTTCTACATTTCTCTCTAAATACTGGACACAGAATTTTAGGCCGACTCGCTTTTTGAACGGAAAAAATGAACGACCAAAGGCCGAACCGCTATTGACTCAAAAACTCTTAACCCAGCTTTGTGTTTGTTGCATCGTAGTGAGGCAAACTGTGGGAACAATCGAATAGATTTTGTAAAGCCAGTCTTTGGAATGACCCTTCGACTTCTTTTTAGTTCGATTCAAACAGCGATCAGTCGTGATCGCATCAGGAATGAAGATGTACGTTGAAAAACAGAGGTTGCACATAGCCTTAAGAATCGTCAGACTAACTGAGAGTGGGCAAGGCAAATTGGTCACAGAACATAAAACCGCGTACAAACATCGCGAGGCGTGCGTCGTGAATGGTTCGTCACGCATGCCTCAACCTGAGGCATACGACGCTTCATTTATGCATGCGTCCCGAACGACTCATGCTCAATTTGAGCACGCAAACCACGACGCTCGGTGTTCGTCAGTAGAAAACGAAACGTCCACATGGAGCGCACGGCGCGTTCTGAGGCGGCGTTCGCAACGATCGTATGACGCGAATGCTCACTGTGAACTCACACGTCCACACAGCCTGAGGCATGCGAGACGAACCATACGCGACGCACGCCATCGTTATGTCTGTACGCGGCTTAAGGCCGATAGGGCCGAAAGTTTTTGGAGTGGTGACCGCTTACCATAAGAGACAGCATTGGAAAGTCTCTCACTAATAACTGAGTACTAAAAATAAACCAATTTTCAACCGTACACTCGAAATAAGGTTCAGTTGAAAACCAGCGTCAGGCAACTACCATGTAGTTGTCTGGCATTATTGCTGAACTGGACCTATTTGGCGCCGCCGTGAGACACACATTGCTAGTTGTCTTTTTTTTCCTATAATAATTTATTAGTGTCTACATGTTGTTACTACATTGTGTGTATCTACGAGTGTGTATGCCAAATAAAATATTTTTCTTTCTTTCTCACCAGTTGTGGGAATCCAATGGATTCGAGACGCACAGAACCGTTTGTTGTGGCAATACTTGGGGGAGGTCTAGGTCTAACAGTGGACGTCTGACCGCGGAAATTATGACAGTGATAATAATGAATTAGCAAAGTACCGCAAAGTCATAAAACTTTTGCCCTTTTTTGAGATGGGAAACCATATCAAATGATTTCTTCCGGTCTGGGTGAAACGAATGGTCAAGTCAGATTTTTTCTGACTAAAACCCACCAGTGTCTTTCAGTAGACCTTTGAATTCCAGATTAGGAAAGCATGCTCCATCGTCAGCCACATCATCAGTGGTCAAACGCGAGCCTATAAATAATAATAAAAAAAACAATATGTGTGCTTAATATCCTAAAGGCCATACACATTAGGGTGTGCCTGACAGATTTGCCTGCACAGTTATATCTGTCAGGTAAGCTTGTGTGGAAACCTGCACAGTTGTGCTACAAACACGCATCGGTTTACCTGTAAAACTCAACTGTACAGGTAATCCTGTCAAGTATACCCGAGCGACTGTCAGGTATACCCGAGCGTGTACCCACCTCAAAGGTTAAAATAAAAACACGAAGGCATTACTCCCACTATATTTTCAATTGGGGTCCAATTTTCTAAGGCCATATTGTATTCTATTTCAAAAGTGTGCGTTGAAGCACGCCATTATTGTTGAACCCTTTTGTGGTCAAATAGTGGACTGCACTCACGTTCGAGGGCAAGTACTTTGATAGGACTAGACGTAGACATTAAGGCCACTATACATTTTGTTATAGAACTAGTATTTTCACATGGTTTTGCTCCAGAGGACTTTTTTTTTATGGTGAGAAAGAATCATCCAATGACATCCCCAGCTCTTGGGCGGAGCGGGAGATAGTGTCGGACTCTTATTGACTAAAAGACCCACCCCGTTCTTTCTAGCCTTCATACCGGGGCTCGAGCGCCCTTTCGGATAACCCTGGCCCCAGTAGGCTTCGACCCAGCTGGGTCCCTGCTGTTGCTGACAACTCCTTGAGGCGCGCGGGAACAGTGCGCGCCGTCGACGACTTGGGCTTGGTCCGGACAGTTACCGGACGGCCGGACAGTGAGCTACCCATTGCTCACTGTCCAGCTCTACTAGTCTAGTATCCATTTAAAATGTATAGTGACCGACGCTCCTAGGAGATCAGCGTGTATGGCACTCGTGTGCGTAGTGTAGTTCTACCTACCTAATGGTAGAGCTACATTGCCAGCCAGTCAGTCAGTCATTACTTTGTGTAATTTATTTCATCACCATTCTCTTAAAACGGTGAAGGAAAATATCGTAAGAAAACCAAATTATCCTAGAACTAAAATTTCGAAGACATGTGACATTCACCAACTCGCACTGAACCCGCGTAGTGGATTAAGGCCCGTTCCCTCTCCTAAAGAGGAGGTCTGAATTCCAATGAGAATATTATAAGGCTGATTATGCTATATGCTCTGTTATAGGTAGATTAGAGGTTTCCAAAATTAATCTCTTACAAACTAACAAACAAACAAACTTTTTCAATAGTTAATATACATACATATACTTTATATTATAAAATCATACGAGGCTGTCTGCTATTTTGAGAGTCAGTGATGCATGGCAATCAAATTACAAACTTGATATTTGGCCTTTTCATGTCTAGACCTGTGAACTATGCGATTTTAATATTTACTTTATGTAAAATAAAACTAAATTATGTTTGATTTGCGATTTTGAAAATCGGGATTAAAAATAATATGCAGTGGATACAGATAGCATGACATACCTCCCCAAATATTAGAACTTAATGAAACGAAATTTAAATTTTGTATGCAGGCAAGCATATTTTAGGTTGGAGGATTATATTCAAGATAAAAATGCTTGGCTCAATGCTGGTCCAGCTCCACTACCACTAGGGTGTACTAATTAATTGATTAGTTTAGAAACTAATAATTTTTTTTATTTATTTTTTTATTTAAAAGACACAATAGCATTGTATAATGTAGAAGCACTTTTTTCTGTGAATGAGAAGTAGGTACCATGGAGCATTTTTATTAAATTACAACTTTTTTTTTGTCATCACGGGCATGGCAGTTGAGAGTTTGCCTTGCTCACTCAAATGTCTCGCTGTTGGTGGCACGTGTTTTTGGGTCATTCAGTTCCTTTCAAAATGGTTGAGCTGAGTGGAGTTGATGCACGCGTCATGGTCATCTCTTAGCTGCCAGTGGCTTAATTCAGTTTCTATCTTTTAATTATGTTTTATTTTAATTTTATTATCTACATTGTGCTCACATAATAGAAGCAACAAGTAATATGTAACCAAGCATTATAATTATGTAACACATAATATGATTTAAAAGAGTGTTTAAGGAGTTTCTTGCACGTTCTTCTTCATAGAGATCTACGCTTTGGAACGTGCAATTTAGCTTCACTTTTCTTGGACTGACCGACATTTGACTATTCAAAAGTGCCTGCAAATGGTCTATTTGAAATAAATGCTTTTAACATGCTCGAAATTACTAAATAAACTACGGCTGAACATAGGCTTCCCCCAAGTGGCGCCACCGTCCTGTCCGTCTCGTATCCATTGGATTCACAGTGAGGACAGCGAGCAATGGGTAGCTTGCTGTCCGGACCGAGCCCAAGTCGTCGACGGCGCGTATTGTTCCACGCACACCTCTAGGAGTTGTCAGTAGGGGCTCCAGCAGGATAGAATGCTACCGAAGCCATAGGTGACGCGAAAGAGACCCCTCGGGCCCTGGAACAATGGCAAAAAAGGAACAGGAGTGGGTTCGTTACCGCGCGCCTCAAGGAGATGTCAGCAACAGCAGCGGCCCAGCTGGATCGAAGCCTACTGGGGCCAGGGTTAGTTCGAAAGATAGCTCAGCCCCGGTACGAAAGGCAACAAAGGAACAGGAGTGGGTTTTTAGTCAGTAAAAGTCTGACACCATCTCCCGCTCCGCCCAAGAGCAGGGGATGTCATTAGATGATTTTCCCACTAGAAAAAAAAACCTGAATGCAGATTATCAAATTTTATTTTCTTGATATTCTTTCTCACGACTGGGCCAAGGCCTCTTACAAATCCTACACCACATTCTTCTCCAGCGCCGTTTTGAACTAGTCCTCTTAGTACGCGTCTATCATCATCTCACCTTCTCTTTCTGGGCTTGCCTCGACAACGTTTTCTATCTTCAGAATCCAATATCGTGGAAACTCTTACCCAGCGGTCACTGCACATGCAGGCACAAAATATATAGGTACAGAAGTCAATCTACATACAAAGCGCGCTCGAGCAACGCACACATAGACACCGCTCACGGACACGATATCTCGGAGTGCCTCCGCCCGCTCGTCGAACAGTTCCGGCTCAAACGCTCAATAATGTGCGTCCAACGACCTTAGATATAAAAAGTGAAGTACGTACATGAACTTGTCTTCTGTACCTATCTATTTTGGTGATGCAGGTTACAAGATTAAAACAGTTTATACTTTACTTAAGTTTAAGCTGAAAATAACTATAGCCTGATTCACGTAATGAAAACCGTAGCGATTTAGTCATTTAGACCACCGTATTCACATCCATCAATCGAGTTTGAACGACACCGATTTTAAAGTCGTTTGATATTCATCGATTTAAAAAAAAATCTGTATTACATTATCCTGGTACTTATTAATGTAACTGGAAATAAGTCGATAGATCGTGAATACCGCTTTTGGATAGGACTTCGATCGAACGACTATAAAACTTCAACGATGTTGGCTTGTTTGATTTTACGTGAATCAGGCTACTGGTCATGTTCGCCACATGCCGACCGAGCAGTGGGCCAGTAAAACACATGACAAAGTATGTGCCCTGAAATTGAACGACGGGGTTGCTGCAGTCCAAGAAGGAGATGGCGGGACACCTGCAGGCGCTGCGCAAATAGAGAAAATTTTTGTTCCAGTTACCGACACCAAATACTTTTTGATCACCATGAGTATACTACTGTGTTCTTGGGCATTACTCTAGACGCTAAGCTTCAGTGGGGCCCACATATAGACAAATTGTCGAAAAAACTTAGTTCAGCAGCATATGCTTTAAGACAAATTCGAAATTTAACTGATTTAGAGACAGCCCGTTTAGTTTACTTTAGCTATTTTCATAGCGTCATGTCGTACGGTATTCTATTATGGGGAAATGCCGCCGATATACAGTCAATTTTCGTTTTACAGAAAAGGGCTATTCGTTCAATTTATAAATTAAGTCCCAGATACTCCCTCAGAGATAAATTTAAAGAAATTAATGTAATGACTGTGCCTTCACAGTATATTTACGAGAATATTTTGTATGCCCATAAAAATATAGACATGTTTAAAAAATACAGTGATATTCATAATTTTAATACAAGAAACAAACATAAATTTGTAGTTCCTGCAACCAGGCTCAAAAAAATAGGGGGCTCATTTAGATGCCAATGTATACACTTCTATAATAAACTTCCTAGTCATATTCAACAACTAAGCCTTAATAAGTTCAAATCATTTGTAAAACGTAAACTTTGTCAAAAGGCTTTTTACACTGTAAAGGACTATATTCAGGACGAGAAGGCTTGGGATTGACCTGCTCCAGTACTTACTACAACTGTTGATATTTTTATTTTTATCTTCTTTTTGTATTTTTTTTTTATTATTATTTTTATTTTCAAATGTGCCTTTTCTTTTTATTTTATTTAATTTTTTACAATTTGACATTGGAGATTATTTTTATTTTATTTTACAAATTGACGTGTATACATTTTAAGTACTTAAAGTATTTTTTTTTTCTTTGACACAAATATTTACTTTGCTAAATATTTTGTAAACTATTAATTTCCTTAGATTATTGTAAATGTGAGGACTATGTTGATTGCTTTTTCTTTTCTATTCAGTAATTTTAACGTATGTCTGGCAATTTGAGTATTTTCTGCGGCCTACCCAAATGTCCTTTCTTTGGTATTGTTCGTCAAGTCGTGGAGCTCCTTAGTAGTCCTAAGTTGAGCTTTTCGAATACTGACAAATGCTTACACTGATTGGACAGGTCCACTCAAATCTGTATGGTTCTTTCTTCAAAAGACCATCTCAGACAAATCTGCATGGTTCTCATGTGATTTGACCATTACATAATTACTGTATGGACTTTAAAAGAGACTGACCCCTGAGTTTGTTTCGGTGTTTCTTCTCAGGGTAGTCAGATAGGAAACACCAGCCTCATCTAGCATAAATTGACGAAAAAAAAAATTGACGTGTAAAAGTGTTTTTTAAACCTATTTGCAAAATAAATATCATTTATCATTTATCATTTAGGTGGAAGCAACTGGATACAAAAAATGTTTACACATGCGCAGAGAGTGTATGATTTCACACTCATCATCATCAGCCTTTTTAATGTTCCCATTGCCGGGACTCTGGCCTCCTCTCTAGGAGAGGAAATGGACCGTAATCCACCACGCGGGCCCAGTGCGGGTTGGTGAATGTCACATGTCGTCGAATTTTTGGTTCTAAGACATGCCGGTTTCCTCACGATGTTTTCCTTCACCGTATTGAGAGCAGTGGTGATGAAATAAATTACACAAAATAATGCGCCTGGCTGGGTTCGAACCCGCGACCTTCATCACACACTGGTTCTATAGAAATCAACTATCACAAAATCACAGAAGTGGCCACGATTGAGACCTGCCTTAAATATCTTTCTTAGGAATTGGTAAGAAGTGAACAATGAAAGAAATGGAGATAAATCGTTGCCCAGCAGTGGGACAATATAGACTAAAAAAGTAATATATTAATAATAAATTAAAACATGGCCACAAAGCGATATCAGGACAATAATATCGCTACACTCTATATGCAAATCGTGACAGACCGTCAACCTATCATGCATTTGAAGTGAAACTACGTGTATGCGGTTGCAATGTGCCCTAATTAAGGCGTTGTAGGGAAAGGCACAGATTACTAATTGAGGTTTTTAGGGTTCCGTAACTCAAAATGAAAAAACGGAACCCTTATAGGATCACTTTGTTTTCCGTCCGTCTGTCTGTCTGTCAAGACCCTTTATCTCAAGAACGCGTGTAGGTATCGAGTTGAAATGAAAACCATAGACTCACGTCTACGGTCCCTTCAAGCTGTGAAAAAATCAAACTTTAAAAAGATACGGCGTTTATGTTGCAAAAAAACGTATATTTTGATACTCTCAAAGATCGAAATTCATAGGGTATCCCGTTGACCCAGAATCCTAAAATTTGGCACAAAGCAAGGTCGTATAGCACAGGTATAGGAAAAAATCTGAAAACAGTAAACTTTTTGTTATATTCGTCACAAAAAAAATATAATTTTGCAATTCGGAAAAATCTTCAAGACTCCATTCGGGCATTGTAGTTTACACGGAACCCTCAGTGCGCGAGTCTGACTAGAACTTGCCTAGTTTTTTTTTTATTATCTACTTATCTATATTGTACTGCCTACTTACAGTTAATTTCAGAAAAAGAAACAAAAAAGGGGAGATGGTTTTTGATTTAATCAAAAACCATCTCCCCTTTCCACACACAACCCCCTCACATTTTTCTCCAACATCGGCTCGACATATAAAAAATAATTTCTACATACCCTCCATATTAACATTCCGACCTCTGCTGAAGGTTGGAATTTTTCAAATAAATTCCCGCACTAAATTTTGACTGTCCCTGTCAAGGGTACATCATCTTTCATAAGTTTTGGTCGCTAGATGTCCGTAGCGGACGTGACACCATTAAGGGAGACGTGCACACTAACTAAGTAAGGCTTGGTTTGGACTGGGGGGAATATGAATTTTAGTAGAACTATTTTTGACTCAATATGACCTAATTTCTAATTTTGAAGAAAAAATAATTTCATAGGCTTTTCGTTATTTTTGGTTGCCACCTTCTTTGCTAGCATTACAACTCGTTCAAGATAGCGAGCGGTGGCTAAGCGTGAGGCGGCGAGCAGTAATGCCAGCCATACACGGTCAAACCTGTCGGTCCAAAGTATGATCAAACCAAAAGAATTGAAATTCGATGTTGCCGTCAAACATGTTGGTCATTCCGATCCACTCCCACACACGGTCAAATCTGTTTGATCAAACATGTAGCTTCATACCGATTGGACGACAGGTTTGACCGTGTATGGCTGGCATAAGATCAAACGTTTGAAAATGTTTGAAGCATGCCACGACATGCCGCTCATAACGAAAATGCGCGCGCTTATCGATACAGTCCCGCTCGCCGCACCGGGCTTCGCTAAGACCGAAATCGTGACCAGGCCATTACTGCATCGCTGAAGGAGGCGACCGCCTGCCATTCCTGCTCCCTCCGGACCATGGCCTGTATCAGGGCTCAGCACGAGAGGTCGTTGTCATCGATTGCCCCCACAAGCACACGGCGGTGATCTGACCAAGCGTGGCACATCTCTACCGTGTGGTCAACCGTGTCCTCCAGGCAGTCTACACAATGCTGACAACCGGGCGTTTCTTCCGCACGAATCAAGTGCAGAAATCTTTCAGAAATATTATCATCTATTAACCTATGATAGGAATTTATGAATTAGATTTAATTTTAGAAAAAATATATTTTTTTTGTATTTTCAAAGTTAAATAGCAGCCTGGGAGTTAATTGTAGAGGATTCTTGTATTAGTAAAAAATGTTCAGGATATTATTTCGCTTAAGAATCTAGTGTTATTTTTTTCTGGCCAGCACTTGCATTTTTGGGTACAAAATGTTTGAGACTTGAATGATGTCCTTAATCATCTCCGGTTAGAACCTGTGTCATGCGGAAGGTGAGGACGCCAAATTGTGTTTCCAGCCACTCCTCAAACAGCTGACTTACCGCCATTATTATAGTGTACCCAAGTATTTGGCAGCCTGAAACACTCTTTTACTGATCTCGTATAAATCCTGAAAGATGCAAGTGGTTATACAGGATGGGCAGCATAGCAAGTGATGCATGACCTGAGTAGCGGCTATATACTGACAACGTGTTTGAGATGGATAAAGCCTCATGTGGGCAGATTATTTGTGCAACAGCCAACTTGGGTCCACAGTTAGTTAAAAGATTTCCGGATCGACCACTGCAGTTCGCATCCAGGGGTGAAAGGTTCTGATCGGGCTATGAAGATTGTAGGAGTTGGATATTTCTAACGTGCATCTCTCGTCGTCTGCACTGTTTTTTATGATTTGAACACTGGAAAAAAATTCCTCTCGCTGGACTCGGGGATCAATCCACTTTTTTTTACTCCGCCTTTTAGTTTTTTTTTTATTGATTTAAACTAGTGCTTGACTGCGATTCCACCTAATGGTAAGCAGTGATGCAATTTCTGATGACACTAAGGTTTTCCTACCTACCTCTGTATTTTAGTCTACATTATAAAGAAGCCCTAGTTTAGGTAGACGGGAGCTCCGCACTATGATTATGTAATTTAGTACAAATATCAGATGGTATTGTCCTACTAGTTTAGTGCCTATTACATAGTGTAATATCAGTTCTGTGAGGGCGTGTGTATGACTGTGATATCTAGACTGTTATCGTGCTAATGTCAGTTAAGTTTGTGTGTGTGTAATGAGTCCTAAGCTTTGTTTGATAGCGTATAGCATGCCTAATTTAACCTTTTAAATACCGTCAATTTGAGACACAATAGTAAAACAATGGATGCACGAACGCCGGCATTCGCTTGGGGTTTAAATAAAATATTCGATATTAATGACATATTTTGAAACATTATGGTCCTGACCAAGCGTTTTGCCTCGTCGTTTATACTACGTACATCGAGGGACTGGAACAATGTGCTTGTTGCGGTCTTCCCGTCTGATCATAATTTAGGTGTCTTCAAGGCAAGAGTAAATAGGCCCTTAATAAACTATTGCGCCTCATCATCAACGATTGCGTCACTGCTTACCATCAGGCGGGATTGCAGTCAAGCACTAGTTTATTTTAAAAAAAATCTACCATGATATATACATTTTTTTTTGTAAGCCTGTTCTGTCCCACTCCTGGGCAAAGCCCGGGCGCGCGAAAGGTGGAAAACTCCCTCCACTCCTTTCACCTTTCGCGCGCCCGGGCTTCCTCTTGCCAGTTCTGGTGGAATCTGTGTAGTTCATCACGCCTTCTCCTTCGCGGCCTACCGCGACTTCGTTGCATTGTTTCAGGGCACCAACTTTGTGCTACTTTGGCCCACAGTTTTTTGGGCCTGCGGTAGACGTGTCCTGATGATAACCATACCATAGTTTAAATTTTATTACCACCTTCGGCTGTCAAAGATTTACAAATGACATCATCATCATTTCAGCCGATAGATGTCTACTGTTGGACATAGGCCTCCCCAAGTGTGCTGTGCTGTGTCAGTATCGAATAAAAAGTATTTCTATTCTATTCTAAGTGTCGCCACAATGCACGATCCTTCGCGTCTCGCATCCATTGGATTCCCGCAACCTTCACCAAGTCATCGGTCCACGATGTAGGAGGCCTTCCGGCGCTGTATCTTCCGGTACGCGGTCGCCACTCCAGAACTTTTCGGCTCCAACGGCCATCCATTCTGCGAGCAATGTGCCCTGCCCATTGCCACGTAAGTTTAGCGATTCTTCGTGCTATGTCGCCAACCTTGGTTCTTCTGCGGATATCTTCATTTCTGATTCGATCACGCAAGGAAACTCCAAGCATAGCCCTACAAATGACAGCCGGGATCAAATGCTTAACGTAATTTCTAAGGCATGGTGAAAACTCGGTTTATCAAGAAGGCCTCCAGTTTAGCTTGGCCAAGTAATCTGTGGACGGCGAAGCCTCCTTGCAAATATTGTTTAACCTAGGTGAGGCTTTAAATAATTGACTCCAAAATTATTAACTAGCTACTGCCAGCAGCTTCACTCGCGTGAAAGTAGAAAACGATCCCAAGGTAACATACTCCCCGGAGGAAAGTATCTAATGTGCTAATACAGGACTTGATCTACATGTGTACCACATTTCATTGAAATCTGTTCTACTATGAAAAAGTACCAAACTTACATCCACACACACTACTAAATTAGTCTGATTAACCTACCAACCTTCTCCAGACTCCATAAAGACAAGAAACCCATGAAAAACACCATCAACACGATTAATGGTCTATCAGTCGTTCCGGTAGCGCCAGAGAGCACGGAATCACCTAGAGAAACTACCTTAGGATTGCGTCATTTCGCTTAAATAAATTGCTGTTCATCTTATTTTTTCTTGTTTTTCTTTTTTTCTATCTTTTCTTTCTTTTCTTGTTTTCTTTCTATTCTTTCTTTGTTTTCTTTTCTTTCTTTTCCTTCTTTTCTTTCTTTTCTTTCTTTTTTCGTAAACCCATCTGAGATGCCAATCTACATGGTTTTTATATGATTCGATCATTACATGAAGTCCATACAGTAAGTATGGACTTTAAAAGAGACCTCTGAATTTGTTTCGGTGTTTCTTCACAGGGTTCAGGAAACACCGGTCACATGTAGTTTAAATTGACGAAAAAATTTACGTATGTTTTTAATAGCTTTTTAGCAAAACAAATATCATTATTAGCCGAGTTATTTTAATTCGTTAAACCCCAAGCAAACGCTTATTTGCTTTCTCATTGTCTTCCAATTGTATGTTTAAATACCATATTCGAAAGGTAAATACTATGTACGAGTAAATACGTGACGATCATGTATTCGTACAATGATCGCTTTGTATTTGAATGACGCCTAGGGCACTTCTATACTCTATGGGCAGTCTCAATACGACGATACCCTATTATTTACCCCAGATCTATACTATCGAGCGGTTTTTACACCCCTTTTCCCGTTTTATGAGTTTACCTGGCCGTAAAATCTATCCAGCCAGCTTTGTTTGGACTCCACTGTTTACTAGCGATAAGTGGTAGTGAAAAAAAAAAACTGTTTTGAAAAGTAATTTTTCTAAACGTCTTTGATTTCATTTTTTCTTCTAGATGTCTGGGCTTTAAGTTTTCAAGGTAAATTTGAAGTCTTGGAGCAAAATAACTCTTAGTTAGATCCTGAATTGTAGTTATGTTTTGCAGGGTTTTTTTAAAAACATTGCCTTATATTAAGTATTGCTCCTTTATCACAGACAGACAGTGATAGTCAGTCCACTCTGCAGAGCCTGCATGAAGGAGGACAAAACAGCAACTCATCTGCTTCTAAGCTGTCCTGTGGTCGTCGGATACAGGGCAAAGTATTTTGGAAACCCAGGCACCCCCTGACTGGGGCCAGGGTTATCCGAAAGGGCGCTCGAGCCCCGGTATGAAGGCTAGAAGGAACGGGGTGGGTCTTTTAGTCATTAAGAGTCTGACACTATCTCCCGCTCCGCCCAAGAGCGGGGGATGTCAATGCATGCAATGCAAAAAAAAAAAAAACAAAAAAAAGGTACCCCCTGAAATGATCAGTAACATCAACGTGCTGCTGGCATTCCTTGGGGAGCTGGGGTGGATCGAATGATTCGTTTGTCCCACCCCTACGCAAAATGCGTGCTTTAGTCGTGGAGTTGCAGAAAACAGCCCGATATACTATACTTTTTGGCTCGATCTTTTGGACTAGATCACAGAAATGGCAAAATGGTGAAAACCCCATTTACCATACGACGATGGATTTAGAAAAATAAATCCGTCGGATACTCAATTTAAGTGCGATGCCACCACACGTTGGAGTGCTCTAAATGCCCATATACCTGCACATTGGAGGACTTAATGAGTGCCACCGATGATAGAGTTAACGTACCCATCTACCAGGTCCAAAAAATTTAATGAGTTTACCGTCGACTCGAAAAGAAATAAACGTAAAATTGAGTTAGAAGGAAAAGTTGGCAATTTAATTTTTTTTTTAAGTGACATAAACTAGTGCTTGACAATATAATGGCAAGGTCACGACTTCTGTCTTAAAGATGCAAGGCGCGAGAGGGGCGGCATCGGAAACCGCGCACATTTTCGCTTTGAGCAACGTCTTGTGGCGTGCTTTAAACATTTTTATACTCTTGATCTTACCGCTCGCCGCACCGCGCTCAGCTAACGCTCACCGCAGCAAGATCGTGAACGGACCGTCCGACGGTAGAAAGGCGATGCCAGAATCAAGTTATGTAATTCCCGCGCACACTCTCCAAAATACCTCCTATAGCATACCGAGAGGTTGGCAACCTTATGCCTGTGCTTCCAGGCTTTGTAGCGATGAGCTGTTAGCAAGAATCTCGTATGAAAGTGAAACCCCTTTTCACCTCCAACTATTAAAGTCAATACAGGTCAAATTAATTTGGTCTCTATCCGTCTTCCAATCTCATGATTACTCAGATATCTATTTGTTTTACGGCGATACGTTTAGTGGAAGCCATTTATGGGTAGGAGAGATAAACACGGACGTAGGACATGCATGGAGGAGATCAGCTGATTATTTTCTACCTGGTGTTAAACTGATGGTCTAAAAACTATATGGGGTAGTTTTTTTTTTTAGCCCAAATTGCTGTTTAGTGCTGTTTTTTATTAAGTGGTGCCACGTGATATCAGAAAATTATCGCAAGAGATATTCTCTTGAAATAAAATGAATGCTATGTGCTATTTCCATGATATAACTGTGTGCCTTTCACACAAATCCCTTCAGCAGTTTATGCAAAAAAAAAATATATATTAAAAACAGATACTTCAGCTTTATTTATCTACATTAATATAATAAAGAGGTAAAGTTTGTTTTTTTGTTTCTATGTTTTTTGTTTGTAGGAGGTAATATATGGAAGTACTGCCCCCCTAGCCAAGTTACAACCGTTTCGCTTGCGCCGAACGCTTCGAGTTGACCTTGCCGCCAATTCTTTTGTTCTGACCACGTGACTGAGCGTTAAGACGACGTCATTCCCTTAGATTTGAAGCTTTCTACAAGCGTTAACTATTGCAGATTAGCAACTTGGCTAGCTGGTCCGATTGCTAAAATTTTTCCATCGATAGGAAGCTGTTTTATTCCTGAGTGACATAGGCTACATTTTGTGTAGCCTTAACTTTTTAGCCAGATATAGCTACCAGGAAGCAGAGACTCGGGCAGGGAATTTGACACTAGCTGAATGTACAAACAATGAAAAGCAAAAAGAAAAATAAATGTATTCGTCCCTGAACAAGCTTTAAATCTATCAATAAAAGAACCCAGTACCTGGCATGCAAAACCCGCTACCTATCATATCGTGGCTTCAGCTTAAAACCTATGCAGAATTCCAATTCATTCTAGGATTAGTGCTGGGACCACACTGAGTTCGGATTTATCCGCGGCTACGGATATCCCAGTGATTTGGGGCGGATCCTGATGTGATATATTGATATTTACCCGCATCTGGCTTAGAGTGGAATGTGCTAGGATTATAACTGAAATTATTGTTTGAGTTATTACGGTTTTGGTTAATATAGACTGCTTTGTGTAATGAGTCGGAATAATGTCAGCTTCAAGGCTTTCGATTAACAATGTACTAGATTAAGAGGCTGCTTTTCCACTCGACTATCGTCAATATCAAGCATGCTTTAAAAGCTTGTTACTTCATCTAACGCAATCCAATGCGATGTTTGACGAAAAAAAAACTCAAAAAAAGAGAGATAACGCCTGAAAATTTTGTTAGCATCCGGTAGATTCATGATATACTCGAATATTTTACAAAACTTGTTCCAGGAAATGCGTGTTTTTTTAAAACCTAAAAAGTTTTTGAAAAGAATGGTCGTCATTTAGAATTAGCAACGCTTTATACTTTTTTGACTTTTTAATTTTTGAGTTAATTTTAGTTCATGCAAAATAGTAGATTTTCAGTGGTCTTTACCGGATTAGTTTTTCACCACTTTATTAATTGATTTCAATAGCCATTTTCACAATTTTATTCTGTGACATTTACGTGATCTACACTAATATTAAAAAGTGGTAAAGTGTTTTTTTTTGTTTGTAGGAGGTAATCGCTGAAAGTACTGGTCCAATGGCTAAAATTTTTCACCTATAAAAAGCTGCTTTATTCCTGAGTGACATACGCTATATTTTATGTACATGGCTGATGCCGCGGGCTAGTAAATAAATATAGTAAGTCAAAACAATTATAGCCCAAACAGAGAGATTTCGTATTTATTGTAAATTTTTTGTCGTATTTTTCAATATTCAAGTATTGTTTCTGAAACAAGCGCTCCATGAACCATATTAATTTTGAGTCTCAATGCATCGACTCCCGAACCCTCGATGCGTGAGTCCGACTCGCAGTTGACCGGTTATTTTATTTCCGTCCAGCTCCAGCGTCCGGCTTCGTCCTCTCTGAATAAAAAGTACGTTATGGCCTATGATCATCTATATAATAAAAATGTATCCCTATTGGTAGTGAGGAGAAGGTTCTTAAGGAAAAAAAAATAAAAATTAGGTTAGAGTAGGGTAGTGTAGGGTATAGTAAGGCAGAGTATGGTAGAGTAGGGTAGAGAAGGGTAGAGTAGGGTAGCGTAGTGTAAGGTAGTGTAGGGTAGAGTAAGGCAGAGTAGGGTAGAGTATTGTAGAGCAGGGTAGAGTAGGGTAGAGTAGGGTAGGGTAGGGTAGAGTACGGTGGAGCAGGGAAGTACGGGTGCGAAGCCGCGTGGGCAAAAGCTAGTGGTATATAATATCTGTCGTGACCTGATCATAGTTTATCACTATGATATGGCCAAGTAGAACTGGCCAGATCGTTTTAAACGTTAATATTTTTTTTTTTATCTGTTATAAACTAGTACTTGACTGTGATCCCGCCTGATGGTAAGCAGTGATGCAATCGTTGATGGTGAGGCGCACTAGTTTATTAAGAGCCTATTCACTCTAGCCTGGAAGACACCCAAATTATAATCAGACGGGAAGACCGCAGCAGGCAAACTGTTCCAGTCCTTTGATGTACGTGGTATAAATGACGAGGCGAAACGCTTAGTCCGGACCGTAGATGTTTCAACAACGTAAGGGTGGATACTTGCCACTTGCTACTTAATATACTAAGGTCCCAGAGCTGTCTGACATAACTTATTTTCTCATAAATTAAACCTTAGGTTCTCAGTAGTGTCTCATGTGCTTTGAATGTATAGCTCCCCCTTGAGGAATCTTGGCAGGTACCAGGTGAGAAAGGGAACCCTTCTTCTTCTTCGTGTCGATTGGACTCAAATTTTGTCCGACCAATATTTAGCCACCTGGACAGCTCTGTCGTTGGCTTCGTTTAAGTCAAGGAGGATGCAGGTAGTTGTGCATGTCGGCAGGAAAGGAGGTGACACATATCCTGTGAAGGGAACTGAAAATAAGAATTACTTAACTTAAATTTTATGGCTGATCTTTATATATATTTTGTAGTAACTAAACGTTAGTGAGCTAAAGACAAAAATTGTTTAGCCGAGAGTATGAGCGTGAGAGCACACATGCGTTTCATATCATAGAACATAAGTTGTTGTTTATGTAGTAACATAGTCAAGCGACACTGTACATAGCGATGCCGCCCATTGTATGTATGTGTTTTAGTTTCCTTTTTTTGTATGTGTAATGATGTACAATAAAGTATATAATAAACTAGCTTTTGCCCGCCCGCTCTTCCCTACTCCACCTTACTATACCCTACTCTACCCTACTATACCCTACTCCACCCTACTCTACCCTACTCTACCCTACTCTACCCTACTCTACACTACTCTAACCCACCAAACTTGACATAAACCATCTACTAAATAGTCTTAACAAAGCCTAAACATTTGGTTTGGATAGGTGAGCCCGTTCTTGAACTATAAAATTACAACGAAAAGTGGCATTGATTTTTATATATACAGATAAATAATAGTCCTGAGTGTTTTACAAATAACCCTGTTTAAAATCTTAAATGAACAAATTCATATTTTGCTGTAAACAAGCGTTATATAAGCCTCCTTTGTGTTGTCAACCTTACAGGAGGGTATAGTGCATCATTGTAGCGATCGGTTCTAACACTAGATACAGTAGATGCTCTCTGGAAAACTTGCTCTGAAGATAACTGGAAGAGACAATTTCAATTGATACTAATATTGTAGTGATGGCCGATTGGTAATGGCCCCGACTAGAGCAGTGGTGGCCGAGTGATAACGGCCCCGACTTACGAGTTGTAGGTCGTGAATCCTCTGTGTCCAACAGTGGACGTATACACCGCTAAATTTTTATCGTTTTAATCCCGTAGAGGGTCGATGCGGTACATGAAACACTATCGATTTGTAAAGATAAAATTAAAAAGTAAAGTACCTTTTTTTTTCAAAACTCGTATTAATTTACGCATTTACGAAATTAATTTCTTTAAGAAAACGTGAGCTTAGCGAGTCCAATGACCTTTAGGTAGTAGTCGGTGTTGCGTACAAACTACATAAAGGTCATTGGACTCGCTCAACTGACGTTTTCTTAAAGAAATTAATTTCGTAAATGCGTAAATTAATACGAGTTTTGAAACAAGATTTTAATGAAAATCATTTTTTCATAGCAAGCTTTTATAGCTCGGTATACCTATACAATTAGTGCTCGTCAAGATGAATCATACGAGCCCAAACTCGATGAGGTTGTGTCGTTTAACTACCAAGTTCCTATAGCCACCTTCCAGTTGCATCATCAGATCAGCTCCACGTCATAATGATTTTGCATTGTCATTTGATTTACACATACATGCAAAATTTCAGCCCAATCGATAAGTGGGTCAAATGTAATTTGCAAGATTTGATGACAGACAAACATCGGGCCAGGTAAAACTAAATAAAAGCTTGTAAAAAAGGTAAGTACTTTATTTTTTTATTTTATCTTTACAAATTCATGTTTCATGTAACGATCATTTAACGGGGTACCTATATAGGCCTCCTTCAAATGTCGCCACAATGAACGATCCTATGCGTCTCGCATCCATCGGCTTCCCGCAACCTTCACCAGATCATCGGTCCACCTTGTAGGAGGCCTACCAACGCTGAGTCTTTTGGTACGCGGTCGCCACGCTAGAACCTTTTGGCCCCAACGGCCATATGTTCTGGGAGCAATGTGCCCTGCCCATTGCCACTTAAGTTTTGCAATTCTTCGTGCTATGTCGGCAACCTTAGTTCCGCCGTATGTTTGGTGGTCCTATAATAGAACGGGCTTGGTGGAATCAGACAATGCCTGAAGCCTCTTCCAGCCTCGTCTAGTCGTATGTTATCTCTAAAGACGGTCCATTGAATCCGACACTGAATATCGATCCACGCTTAAACTCGTACATACGGGCTCTACCCTTACTCAGTAGCTGGACTTTCAAGAGGATTCGGTTCAATTAGTCTTTCATTTTATATGATTTTGCTTGTTGGTTTGGTTTCTTTCGCTTAGCAACAGATTGATATGATTTTTGTTACCCCTCGAGCGCCGAATGTACATACGTCTGTACATCTTGAATGAACTTGCAAAATGCTTAATTGTCGTTTTGTACAAACGTGAGTACAAAATTTGTTTAGGTGAAAATTTTTGTTTCTATATCTTTCTTTTGTAGAAAAATCCAGAAAAAGTATTCTTTTTTTTTTGTTATTTACGTAAAAAAGGTGAAATTGCGTTGCATGGTATTATTTTTTTATAGTATCAACCATTAGGTTTGCGCTTCCTCTATCTCACCTGATGGAAAGCAACGACGTGGTCGACAATGGAGCGTGCTTACCTAAAAGTAATCTATTCACTCTTGAATTTAAGATCTCCAGGTTGCAGCCATCAGGAAACGCAGACTCTGGCAAGGAATTCCACTCTTTAGCTGTACACACAATGAATATGTTCCCAAAACGGTTTTGTGCGTATAGGTGGGATGTCCACCATATACCGGTTAGTAGTGCATTGCCGTACGCCTGATGGTCCGATGATGGAACGAGCTTGGCGGAATTAGGCTATGTAAAAGGACGGTTCCTGGACATATATGGAAAAGATACCATACATCTATATGTATATGAAAGTAAGTCGTGTTAGTTACACTATTTATAACTCAAGAACGACTGAACCGATTTGGCTGAAAATTGGTGGAGAGGTTGTTTAGAACCAGGAGACGGAAAACTTTTTGTTTGTTTTTTTGTTTGTAGGAGGTAATCTCTGAAAGTTCTGGTCCAATTGCTGAAATTAGTACACCGATAGAAAGCTGCTTTATTTTGAGTGACATATTTTAGGTACGCAGGCGAAGCTCCGGGCAAAATCTCGTATCAGATAAATGGAAATCACTAAAAATTCTATTCAAATAAAACACTTCCCACATTTCTCTAGCAAACCTCAGCGAAATAAAATGGATGTTTATACAACGGCTCTCTAGAATACGTCTGTACCTAACTCGGTCTACATCTCATATGTATAAATACATACATTATGCAGTACATACAGATCCCGACATCTACCAAGATAGCAGACGGATTGAGAGTTATTTGTACTTCCCATCGGTAGTACTTACTTATCTATTTAAATATTAGAAAGTGTTTTAACACCTTGGCTGCGGCAAGTAAAATTATAAACCTTCTCCTGGTGCGGCGGCGGGTCGAAATGGGCCCCTAACGAAATTTCAGCCAGTGCGTGGTGGGTCGTTCTCGACCCTTCAGCACCAGAGTAGATTAAAATGCTATAACTTTGCGCAAACTTGATGTAAACCTACCTTAGATCCACATTCGCCACCGCGCCGAAAAAGGAATACTTCGTATGGGGACCGAAGTGCCTAGATCGGCGTGTGTGGCAAACGTATGCGCAGTGTAGTTCTATCTTTAACACTTTCGCTGCGGCAGTGATTTTTCTATACTTTCCATTCCTGTAGTACCTGGTAATAAAACTTCCTGGTAATAAAAACACAAGGCTTGTAGACCCTGTAACTTTTAAGAAACCTTAATCTATATCTATACTTATAATAAAACTGTAGAGAGGTCCATTCTGTACATTGAATATATATTCAAAATTAATAGTAGAAGATGACTGGTGATCGATACTGATGCCAAAAATGCAATCAGTAAATTTTTTGTCTGTCTGTCTGTCTGTCTGTCTGTATGTGCACGCATGGGTCAAAAACTACTGAAGGGATTTTAACCAAACTTGGTACGATTATGGTCCATACTCCTGGGCAGGTTATAGGCTATATAACATAACGCTAAAATACATAGGAGCTGAGAAGGGACGATAAATTTGAAGCAAGTCGGATGTATTACAAAGATGATGGTCTCTAATAGATCTACAAAAAAGTCCTCAATAGTATATAACTATCTGTTATAAATTAGCCACAATAACGTGTTTAATCGTTAGGCATTTCTTCTTCAATAATAAAATGGTACATATAATAAAATCGTAGAAAAGTCAAAACTGTACATTAAATATTTTTTTAAAAGAATACTTGGGGCGTGATCTACAATCGATATCGAAGCCAAAAATATAGTTCTTAGAATTTTTGTCTGTTTGTCTGTATGTATGTCCGGGCTAAACTCAAAAAGTACTGCACGGATTTACTTCAAATTTTGCATGAATATTACTAAGAGGTCGGGACAACATATAGGTTACATATTATCACGCTATCACCTACGGGGGAGGAGCTGTGTATCTTTATTTTTCTTACGTGTTCTGTGACAGCGTGTAATTTAACGACGCATATTTAAATGTTGTTTTTGAGTAAGCCTTACTATTATCTAGCTTTACACTATAAAAACTACGCCATTTAAGTAACTTGTGAAGAGAAACATAGTTTAATGAATGTTAGTAGTATAAAGACAATTTTAAAGTAGCGCCATCTATGAGATTTCATAAAAATCAAATCAAGTTACATGTTAACAGTTTTTGGAAATTAATAATTTAAATTTGATCATGTTGGCGAGATTAGTAGTTAGTTATTTTTAAAATTCATAGATGGTAATGTGCATTTTCTTCATATTATAGTTCGTTTTGACAAATTCAAGTTCCAACAAAACCCTCAAAATCTTGAGCAGAGTTGAGGAAGACAATTTAAAAAAATGCGGTGTTAAGTATTACATGGTGGCATTTTTCAGGCTCTGTGAAGTCGACCAGTTTGCGAGATCCCTTACGTATGACGAGGTGCTTTCAACCGACGTGTATTTAACCGACGTTGACGAGGAGGTGCTGTGGAAGGTTTTCCGGGAATTTTCAAGGACAGCGCATTGGGTAGGGTTTTCGTGCATCCGAATAATGGCAAATGCTATTTTCTGCGGTTGTTACTTCACACTGTCCGAGGCCCAACGTCTTTCGCCTTTCTGAGGACATTTGATGGCGTGGAGTATCCCACTTACCGCGCAGCCTTTTGCCTAATTGGGATGACACCCTCACGGAGGCAAGCGTCAGTGACAGTCCCAGCCGCATGCGTCATCTATTTGCCGTCATCTTGGTGTTTTGTGGAGTCGCGAACCCGGTAGCTTTGTGGAAGAAGTATCGCCATCATCTGTCTGAAGATTTTCTACGAGCTTTGATGTGTGCTACTGGAGACGAAGTCAAAGTAACTGATGAACGCGTGCTGAACACCTGTTTCAGTTCACTTCAAGATGTGGTCATTTCTATCGGCGGCAATCCACTGATCAAATATGGGTTACCAGCTTTCCAATCATCACCGCATCAAGACCGTGGAAATCGGGAGTATAACGCTGAGACAAATTACGATCCGGGCGAAATGACCACCATACGAAATGACCATGTCGCTTTGTTCTCTTAAGAGCAAAAACAAATTTATGACACCGTCTTTGAAAGCGTTGGGCAAAACCAGGGTAAAATGTTTTTTTTGGATGCTCCTGGTGGAACAGGAAAAACATTTGTTACCACTGGCATACCTGCAGAGGTCAGGAGGCAAAGCAAAATTGCTATTGCTGTAGCGTCGTTGGGAATCGCTGCCACACTGCTTCCGTGTGGCAAGACAGCATATGCCACGTTTAAAATTTCCATCGATTTAGAGAGCGCCGAAACGCCTGTTTGTGGTGTGTCACGTAACAGCGATAAGGGACACGCGTTCAAGGATTGCTCTCTGATCGTATGGGATGAGTGTACGATGTCCAATAGGAAGGCAGTTGAGGTCGTGGATAGAAACCTCCAGGACATCCGCAGGAACAAACATTTGATGGGTGGTGTCAAAGTTCTATATAATGGCGATTTCCGGCAAACACTTCCCGTTGTGACGCCGGAATCGAGGGCTGACGAGGTGAATGCTTCGTTGAAACGATCTTCGTTGTGGTCACGAGTTCGTACGCTGACCGTTAATATGAGAGCTCGACTCGGCGGTAATGCGCGTGCTCAAGAATTCTCCGATATCCTTCTTAGTCTTGGCGAAGGCACTCTACGAGAAGAGAGAAGTGGACAGGTGGTGCTTCCAGAGTCTCTCGGTAGAGTGGTTCCGGCTTAGAAGAACTCATTTGCTGTGTGTACGGGGACATCAGTCGTATACCGCACCAGCAGAATTATTGGGTGTGTGAGCAGGCCATTTAGACGTCCAAAAATAATCAGGATGCAGCAATTAACGAATGCATTCTCTCGGAAATTGAGGGGAATGAAGTGAATATATACAGAAGAAGATAAACACTGTTTTCGAGCAAGATGACGTCATACATTATCCCGTGGAATTTCTGAACTCCCTGTCAGCAAGTGTACTTCCGGCGCATACCATAAAGCTGAAGGTTGGTGTCCCGATTATGCTTCTTCGGAACCTGTCTCCTCCGAAGTCGTGTAACGGGACCCGCCTTAAAGTCATCTCGCTCCACAGATACACCATTGAGGCGGAAATTCTTACGGGTTGTGGCGTCGGCGAGGCAGTATTTATACCACACATTCCCCTCATACCTCATAACTTCCCGTTCCAGTTCAAGCGCGTACAGTTCCCCGTGAGTTTTTGCTTCGCGATGACCATCAAAAAGTCGCAAGGGCAGACACTGAGGGCAGCGGGTGTCGACCTCAGGACGAGTTACTTCTCACACGGGCAACTGTACGTTGCTTGCTCTCGCGTCACCAGTCCTGACTCTCTTTACATTTTGGCTCCTGGCAGGATAACTACAAACGGAAGGGAAATGTTGTAGGGTACCTTTGTACGTATTTTTACTCTTTTGTGTCCTGGAATGTATTCCTGCATTATTTTCTCTAATTTCTTTAGTCACATCTTATGACTGAACTCAGCAGGATTCCCATATAACTCTTTTCACTTGCTTCGCTTGCAAAAAAAAAAACTTATATTTTAATGCTATTTTAAAAGTTGATTACTTATAATGCTATAGCGGCACTGGCATCTTAGGTATTTTTGGTGCTGTAGAGCCTTTACGCAGACGACGTCGCGGGCAGCAGCTAGTCTATTATATATATCTTTTTCCTACACCGAACCAAATTGAAGCTATGCCTTCCGCACGACAAGGAAGTCTATACTTTTCTTAGCCGCACTGTAAGCGAGACGTATACAAGATGTTTAAACCTGGTATTGCACTCAACGTGTTAATACTTTGTGACTTAGTACAGCTCGAGTTTGTACACTCATACCTTTGCGTCTCTTTAAGCCCGCATTTGTCATATTTACACCAGTGTGCAGGATATACTGTAATGTTTGCAGTATCTTGCAGAAACATAGTCGAGTCCGTATACACTCGGGATTTCCTTAAACCCTGGTCTAAGCTTTTGTGTAACTGTGTCTCGCCTTACTCTGTCTTGTAAAGTATGTTTTTGTGATTTAAAGTTACCTTCTTCATTTATTTTTACACCTAGTTTAAATGTGTTGTTGTGTGTAAGTTTTGTCATTGTAACCGAGGCGGAATTCGCCCGAGTCGTAGGCGAGGGTATTATGAAAGAGAATCGTAGCTGAGAGCTTCACCTCTCCGATATTTTTTAAGTTTGTGCAAAGATTAATTTTTACTAACAATAGGCAATAAGATTTTATTTTATTTTTATGTTACTAACACTTTATGGATTTTTAAGTCTGAAATAAAAGTATTATTATATTATTATTATGGACCCGAGCGCTACAGTGAAAAATTTCCACGTGTATCAAACGACGTTTTCCAATAGACTTAGATATAAATAAATAAACGAGAGTTTACATGTGACTCGTATAAGTCGCTTAGCACCTAGCCTGATACGATAAATACTCTATAATAAATGGTGGCGGGGACAAGTGCCAGCACTTTTCCGCACTAGTGCAGAAAACCAGTAAGCAGCGTACTGAAAAGCGGAGTTTCGAGTAAATGTATTGATAAAGTCTTTTTACAGCTTAAATAAAAAAAATGTCGTAGTTTTTCCAATTTGGATAGATGCCAAGTAAAAGCACAAATTAGATCTTTTGTAGCCTGTTAGCAAAGTATTTTATTTTTTCTTTTTATACGAAGAAAGAGCTGAACGTTTAAATAAATTGTTTTAATGTTATTCTTTTTTGCTGTTGCTTTATAGTTTTGCTGACGAAAATTTATTGCATCTGGCAATACATTTTTGCAGAATATTTTTTGCATGTGCTTCTAGCAACATTGTACACTGTAATTCTTAGCTCATTATCTCTCAAGTTGTTGTGTGTTATTGTTGTGTTGTTGTTGTGTGTTGTAGTAGTTGTGACACCCTATTAATTTTAAGTTCCTGATGTAATTCTTCTTTTTGGTGTACAATAAAGAATGTATCTATCGATCTATCTCTCAAGTCTTTTTTCAACTAGTTTGGGGTCGACTTCCCATCTAACCAGATGCGGCTGATATTATATTAGGTACTAGCTGTGCCCGCGACTTCGTTCGCGTGGACTACAGGATATTGAATTTATTTTTTCTAAAATAAAAGTAGCTTATGTTACTCCTCATCACATCAGCTACCTGCCAAAAAGTCCCGTCACTATCGGTCCAGCCATTTCAGAGATTAGCCCGGACAAACAGACCGACAGACCGACAAAAATTGTAAAAAATGTATTTTGGTTTAAGTACCGTATATATATTCATATGCATGTAGTTGGGCACGCCACAATTACGGCGGTAAGTCCCCTCTTTGAGGCGTGGCTGGAAAGACCTCAAGATATCCTTATCTTCCGCATGACGCAGGTCCTCACCGGACATGGCAAGTTCGGGAGGTACCTGTTCCGGATTCGAGCGGAAGAGACGCCCGGGTGTCGCCACTGTGCGGAACGCCCGGAGAACACGGTGGAGCACACAGTCGAGGTGTGCCCTGCGTGGGCGGAGCATCGCTGTGCCATCGTGGGGGCGATCGGTGGCGGAGACCTCTCGCGCCGGGCCTTGGTTGAAGCCATGGTCCGGAGCGAGGAGGAGTGGCAGGCGGACCCCGACTTCTGTGAAGCAGTAATGCTCGCAAAGGAGGAGACCGACCGCATCAGGCAACGGCGTTCTCGCCGCCGCCGCCGCCGGGATTCTGATCCTGAATGCCGGCCACCGTAGGCGCGGGCTTGCGGACAGTGAGCAATAGGTAGCTCGCTGTCCGGCCGTCCGGTAACTGTCCGGACCAAGCCCAAGTCGTCGACGGCGCGCACTGTTCCCGCGCGCCTCAAGGAGTTGTCAGCAAGAGCAGGGACCCAGCCGGGTCGAAGCCTACTGGGGCCAGGGTTATCCGAAAGGGAACTCGAGCTGATGAAGGCTAGAAGGAACGGGGTGGGTCTTTTAGTCAGTAAGAGTCTGACACTATCTCCCGCTCCGCCCAAGAGCGGGGGTTGTCATTGGATGATTTTTTCCCACAATAAAAAAAAATATGCATGTAGTAAAAAGCAGTTATTTTCAATATTACAAACAGACACTCAAATTTTATTTATATATCCGTGTTATACAACATTATTTTTAGTATTTGCGAAACCTGGATATACTCGTAGTTTGTTTAGAATCAGCAACTAAATCGATTCAAATAACTTTTATACCTTGTTATTTTATTTACTAAAAACTATTTAAAACCAGGTCATAAGTTAGACACAACTAACACTAAATACAAAACAGGTCACGGCAAGTCATAGCGGGCATTAGGTGCCAACGCACAGCTGGGTACGGGAGCAAAACAACCCCTTAGTCACCTGGATGACCCGGTGACAGACAGGCAGACAGCCAGGTAACATAACAAGCTTATAAATTTGTGATTTTTCATGATACAGTTATGAAACTTGGTACATTTTTTTTTTCGGTGGGTAAATCACCTAATGACATCCAACGCTCTTAGGCGGAGCGGGAGATAGTGTCAGACTTTTACTGACTAAAAACCCACCTCGTTCCTTCGTGCTGTTGCTGACAACTCCTTGAGGCGCGCGGGAACAGTGCGTGCCGTCGACGACTTGGGATCGGTTCAGACAGTTACCGGACGGTTGGACAGCGAGCTACCCTTTGCTCGCCATCCGCAAGCCCGCGCCTACGGTGGCCGGAAATCGGGATCGGAATTCCGGCGACGGCGAGAGTCGGGGACGTTACCAAATGGTAACGACTTGGTTACCAAATGGCAACCTTTATTTATTTATTTTATAATTTATGTACACACAGTATAAAGAAGAAGATACAACATTATTATAAATTATGTACAAAGGTACTGCTTATTTCATGAAGAAATTTCTTCCAGCAGACCTGCGAAAGGAAAGATCAGAAGAGATGTAGACAATAGTGTGCAGAAATAAGTAGAGTTAGTGAAATCTTAAACTAATAAATACTTATATAACTATATATATACCTTATACTAAAAATACATAATATATATATATACACAAATAATATTATCACACAAGAGAGGAAAGATAGTGGTCTTTTACTTGAGTCTTAAAGAGAGAAATAGTTTTCAACTCACGAAAGCTAGGCGGAAGAGAGTTCCACAACCTTACTGCATGGACAGAGAAAGAGTAGGAATAGTAGCTGGATTTATGAGGGGGGGATTTATGGAGGGATCTCAGGTGTGATCTGCACGGCGCGTCGCTAGCGAGTGCGTAAGAAAAACGGTCGCGCAGGTAGGAGGGATAAGAAGGGTTGTGTAGGATGTTGAAAAGGAGACATAAAATTTGCTATTTGCGATCTCATGTCTCTGCGATATCACGACACTAAATCTAGAACTACTCTGCGCACACGTGTGCTACACACGTCGATCTGGGCGCGTCGGTCTCCATACATTATAGATGGAAACTAGATTTGTAGAGCTACACTTGATCCATGTCACGCGACGTCCTTCTACGTACAAATCAGCCCCCCTAGCCAATTTACAACCGTTTCGCTTGCGTCGAACGCTTCAAGTTGGCCGCGCCGCCAATTCTTTTGTTCTGACCACGTGACTGAGCGTTAAGACGACGTCATTCCCGTACATTAGACGCTTTCTACAAGCGTTGACTATTGCAGATTAGCAAGTTGGCTAGGGGTACAGGTGCGTTACACATGTACGTTGGTCTAATGCAGCTCTAGCTTTAAGCGAATAAAAGTCTTACTGCAGATTCAGTTTACTGTCTCCTTTGCTTGTTCCAATATTTTCAAAACATACGTAGAAATATTACAAAATGCAATCTCCCTAAAGGTCTAATCTCATAAACGTTTGTCGTTCTGGTTTGAATATGTAAATTTACATTGCAATGCAATAAGATAATACTAGGTCGAAAAGTTGAGCCCCGGTATGAAGGCTAGAAGGAACGGGGTGGGTCTTTTAGTCAGTAAGAATCTGACACTATCTCCCGCTCCGCCCAAGAGCGGGGGTTGTCATTGGATGATTTTTTCCCACCATAAAAAAAAGGTCGAAAAGTTGCATATCCAGAGGTATTCTTTATGTCACCTAATTCATATAGAGTAGATACTTTATATTTGGAGTACCATTACTCTAACAGCGTATTACTTTTATTTATATACGTACCGTGCATTGAGCCTGATGAGTTTTAGTTTGTGGGTTTAAACCCTCAATCTAAGGCGGTTATCACACTACCACGTATCACGCAGCGTAGCGCATGAAAACGCACCTACGCACGTACTTGTGGGAGTGCAGATCTGCAGATCATGCGTCATCGTACGGGTTTTTTACGCGCTCACTCAAATTCACGCAGGCTGCGTGCCTGCGTGGATTTGTGAGTGTTTGTATGTGCCATAGATGGCGCTACACTGATCGAAATCTGATTTCCAGCTGTAGTATATTGCGTGGAGGCACGCACTCATTCCATACAAAATCACGCACGATACTACGAGACTCAGTGTGCCATACCCTGCGTGTCGCCCCGCACCCACGCGCGTGAGTGTGTTTCTCCGCATGTAGGTGCGTGATCTGCATGAACGCGCGTGGATGCATTTTCGTGTGGACTGTGCGTGTTTTCTATAGAAACGAAGATACTTACAAGCAACGTTAAGACACGCATTCACGCGCTACGCTGCGGGGGTGGCAGTGTAATAACCACCTAAAAGTCGTCGGGGTCGGCAGGTTGGACTCAACTCGTCAGACTGCTATGCTCTTTCAACAGTTACCATCATCATCATCATCATGATGCGCGGCCCTGGAATTCAAAGAGTTACTGCAAGAACACGGGTGTTGAAAGGGAGCAACAGACTATGTTGAGCCAGCAGAAAAGTTTTCTGTAGGTCACTGTCTGTTCAACTTAGTCTGATGGGATTGGTACTCCAATGAGCCACAGTGCAATAGCAGATCAAGCTATGTCCCAAACAACGCTTCATCTCTTTTTTCAAGATGGAAAATCATCTAGTGACTTCTCCTGCTCTAGGGCGGAGCAGGAGGGCGTGTCACACTTTTGATGATGCTGATGAAAACCACACCTATAGTCCTACAGTTGCCTTTTGCGTTCCAAGACCACCAGGATTTCTCTTTCAGAAGTCAACCCATGGCCCCAGTAAACTTTGGCCCTGCTGGATCCCTACGATTTTACTGGTATTTCTTTGAAGTCGCCGTCGACGACTCAGGCTCGGTCCGTACGGCTACAGGGCGGCCGGACGGCGAGCTACCCCCGTGCAACAATACCTTCTACATTTTGAAAGACCTTTAGGAGGTAAATACTAAGGCGCTGCGCAAACAGAGACACTTTTTGTTCCAGTTACCGACACCGAACAATTTTTGACCGTCCTGAGTATGTGTTATGTGGATGCAACTGGAGAAAAAAATGTTTACGTATGCACAGGGAGTGCATGATTTCACACTGGTTCTATAAAAATCAAATATTCATCGGTAGCTTGTATTTGACACAAGACACATGTTTGCGCCCTGCCTAAGGCTGTCGACGTGCCTGAATTTTTATCAAAAGTCATTTCATTTTTGAGTCCATACGATACAGATGAATAATAATATAATAATATTCCACAACTATCACACAACGCCGTCTAGTCCCAAGCTAAGCAGAGCTTGTGTTATGGGTACTAGACAACTGATAAACATACTTATATATTTCTAAAAACATACTTATTATAGATAAATTACACCCAGACACAGAACAAATGATTATGCTCATCACACAAACATTTGTCATGAATGAAGTTTATGTTTTCATTGAACCATTTGTGTGCGTTGAAATGCTCGACAACCAACTTTTTGTTGGACGGGAAACTGTCAGTGGAATGTATGAAACATGGATATGACCGTGTTTTTTACCTTTTATATTTTTCTATTTTGATTATTACATTTTGGATATTTCGGATAGCTCCAGATTAACATTTGCTCGTGGTACCGTGAGTATATTTACAACAATATATTTAATATAAAAATAAACAATACACAACAATATATCTATATCTATATATATAAAAGAAAGTCGTGTTAGTTACACTTTTTATAACTCAAGAACGGCTGAACCGATTTGGCTGAAAATTGGTGGGGAGGTAGCTTAAAACCAGGAGACGGACATAAGACCTACTTTTTTTTTAGGGTAGAGTAGAGTAGAGTAGGGTAGAGTAGAGTAGGGTAGGGTAGAGTAGGGTAGAGTAGGGTAGGGTAGAGTAGGGTAGAGTAGGGTAGAGTAGAGTAGGGTAGAGTAGGGTAGAGTAGAGTAGAGTAGGGTAGGGTAGAGTAGGGTAGAGTAGGGTAGAGTAGGGTAGAGTAGGGTAGAGTAGAGTAGAGTAGGGTAGAGTAGGGTAGAGTAGAGTAGAGTAGGGTAGGGTAGAGTAGGGTAGAGTAGGGTAGGGTAGAGTAGGGTATAGTAGGGTAGAGTAGGGTATAGTAGGCGGAAGTAGGGAAGAGCGGGAGCGAAGCCGCGCGGGCAAAAGCTAGTTTAATATATTTTTTTATTTAATGTCTTTGCACTAGCTTCTGACGTTTTATAAGTGCCCATGTAGGCCTATGTGAAATAAAATATTTTTGATTTTGATTTACAAATATGTAAACTGACATACAACCAAGCATCTGGTTGTATATGAGTTTAGTTGTAGTCTCGAAACACGCCCGCGTACATAAAATATAGCCTATGTCACTCACGAATAAATCAGCTCCATCAGTAAACAAAATTTAGCAATCGGACCAGAACTTCCAGAAATTACCTCTTACAAACAAGAAAGCATAAAAACAAACTTTACCTCTTTATTATATTAGCGTAGAAAAGCGATATACCACTCACTGATTAATCACGAAATCTTTGAAACTAGAATACCTACAAACTTGAAATTTGGCAGGTAGGTTCCATATAGGCGAACTGGCTTGTTGGTCTAGTGGTTAGTGACCCTGACTGCTACGCCGGAGGTCGTGGGTTCGATTCCCACCCAGGACAAATGTTTGTGTGATGAGCATAATCATTTGTTCTGTGTCTGGGTGTAATTTATCCATAATATGTATGTTTTTAGAAATATATAAGTATGTTTATCAGTTGTCTAGTACCCATAACACAAGCTTTGCTTAGCTTGGGACTAGACGGCGTTATGTGATAGTTGTGGAATATTATTATTATTCCCCTTATTCATTTTTTTACATGTTATAATATATTTTTAAATATTTCTTAAAAAACAATAAAAAAAAAACATTTAAAAATATAAAAAACAGTATCCCACCGATATCGGGAACAGGGTCCAAGCTACCGGCGGTCAGGGCTCCAGAGAAAGGAACCTCCTAACTATACGAGCCGTGTTCAGGAGTACCGCTTTCTGAATCAAGCCCTTGATCCAGCCGCTTAACGAGAGCCTCCTAAGGTGTTGGTCGAGGCTCTTGGCTATTAAGCCATTGGCTGATTATTATTATTCCATTCATTTATTATTATATACATATTTATCATATTTTTAAATATTTCTTCAAAAAATTATATTAAAAAAAAACATTTAAAAATATAAAAAATAGTAGCCCACCGGCATCGGGAACAGGGTCCAAGCTGCCGGTGGTCAGGGCTCCTGAGAGAGGAACCTCCGGACAATACGCGCCGTGTCTAGGAGTACTGCCTTCTGGATCAAGCCCTTGATCCAACTGCCTAACGAGAGCCTTCGCAGATGTTGGTCGAGGCTCTTGGCTATTAAGCCATTGGCCGTCACGACTATCGGCACAATGATTGCTCTATCCACTTCCCACATGTCGACAACCTCGCGAGCCAAGTCAAGATATTTAGTTTGTTTATCTTTCTCAGCTTTCACGAGGTTCTCGTCATGAGGGACCGCTATATCAACAATCATTGTGCGACGCTCTAGTCGATCTATCACCACTATGTCAGGCTTATTGGCAACAATAGTCCTGTCAGTGATGATAGATCGGTCCCAATACAATGTGACGCTGCCATTATCGAGAACTGGGTCGGGCACATACCTATAGTACGGTACTTCTGATTCAACAAGATTGTATTTAAGAGCAAGTTGCTGATGGATTATCCTGGCTACAAGGTTGTGTCTGTGCAAATAGTCTCCGTTAGCTAAATGAGAACACCCAGAGATAATGTGTCGGATTGATTCCCCAGGCCGGTGGCATGCCCGACAGATGTCAACCGTACCGTCCTTCACAATATACTTCCGGTAGTTGTTCGTCATCATAACTTCGTCCATAATTGCAAAGACAAAACCTTCGGTTTCTCCAAAGAGATCACCAAAGCGTAGCCAGGAGACGGACGCTAAAAGATCTACATCGGGCCCATTTAAGGCCCGGTAAAAGCGCCCGTGAAGCTCCTTGCCCTTCCATACTTCCTTGCGTTCATTAGTATCCATTACTATAGGTTTGCGCCAGTTCTCGTTGGCCAAGGAGAGCGGGGTGAGGCCTTTGTCCACCGCCACTACATCTCGGTGCATCCCCACGTCGGTTTCCAGGAAGTATTCCCTGAGACTGCATACCTCACGGTTGTGCAGGGTCTTGGCATTTAAGAAGCCACGACCCCCACACTTCCGCGGGATATACAGCCTCATCACCGATGATCGTGGGTGATGCATCCGATTTGCGGTAAGCAGAGTGCGGACCCTCCTATCCAGGGCGTCGAGTTCCGTCTGAGTCCATTTGAGTATGCCGAAAGAGTACATCAAAACCGGCATGACCCAACCGTTGAAGGCGCGCACCTTGTTCCCGCCCGATAAAAGACTTTTCAGTACTTTATTCAGGCGGCCAAAGAAACGCTCCCTCAACGATTGTTTCACGTCAGCAGCATTGATGCCCAACGCTTCCGACATACCCAAATACTTGTAAGTTTCGGTTGAGCTGAGGGATCTAAGGTGTATGGAATCCGAGAGTTGGGTTCCCACGGATTCCATAATCTCCCCTCGCTTTACATGCATGACTGCACATTTGTCCAAACCAAATTCCATCCTGATGGCACTACTGAAGGTTTCAGTTACCTTCAGTAGCTCCATCAGTTGCAAGTTGTTGGAAGCAAAAAGTTTCAGATCATCCATGTAAAGAAGGTGAGATATGACCTGACCCTCTCTTCTCAACCGGTAGCCTAAACCCGAACCCTCCAGCAGTGTGCTGAGAGGGTTCAAAGCTAGGCAAAACCACAGTGGACTCAGACTGTCACCCTGGAATATGCCATGCTCGATCCTTAACGGTTCGCTGTTCTCCGAAACCCGTCGACACCCTGGATAGCGAAGGACCGTCCTCCACTGCCCCATACATGACATCAGAAAGGCGCGCAGAGTTACATCAATTTTATATAGCTCCAGCACCCTCATGAGCCATGTATGCGGCACTGAATCATAGGCCTTCTTGTAATCTATCCAACATGTCGACAGATCTCTTCGAGAACGACGAACCTGTTGGCTAATGGCAACATCAATGAGGAGCAGCTCCTTAGTACCACGGGACCCGTTCCTACATCCATTCTGAGAAGCAGACATGATGGAATTTGTCTCAATATGACTATTAATTTTAGCTCTCAGGATGGATGTAAGAACTTTATAGACCGTCGGCAAACACGTAATCGGTCTATAATTTTTGGGTTCCGCAGTACTACCCGATTTATGGAGCAGGTGGGTTATTCCTGTCGTCAGGAACTGGGGCAGCGACCCTGACTCTAAGGCAGATTGGAATTGGGACGCCAAGCGAGCATGCGAACTTTTAAACCATTTAAGCCAAAAGTTGTGCAGCCCGTCCGGCCCTGGAGATTTCCAATTTGGTAACGGACGGACTGCACGAGCTACATCTTGGGGGCTGATGGTAATTGCCCCCATTTCTGGTATAAGTTCGCACTCTCGCTCGACCTCCTGAGTCCAATCACCCTCAGTGTGACTGACAGGCACCGACCAAATGCTGCGCCAAAATGAATACATGGCATCTTCATCCGGTAGGCGCGTATCAATCACACTTTGGTCCGGTCGCTCCCAAGCCCTGTAAACCCACCTTTCGTTGCTTTGGAACGCGCGATTCTGGGTGTACCGCTCCACTCGCCGCTTGTACCGTCGTATACGGTTTGCTCATGCATAGACTTTCTGCCTCAGGAAGTCGATACGCTCTGTGATACGGGGTAGATAATCTCGAGGACTAATATCTGTCCCCGAGAACGCCCGCCTCACAAAGCGCATCACTCTAGGGCGAGTGTTGCCCTCCCTGAAGCAGATAAGTTTGCCGATGAGTGCTCTAGCCTCACCGATACGACGCTCGATCCTGCACTGCCAAGCTGGTTTAGCTGGTCGTGTAGCTCTGTCACTATTTGGAATTTTGACATGAGCTACATGACACGCCGCTGCAGCCGCACAGTATAAGATCGAGTGGGTATCGGTAAGGTCTTTGCTGCTATCAAAACAATTTGATAGCTGCGAATCTAGAGCACACACCAACGCCCTATTTTTTCTATGCATAGGCAAACGAGGTAGACGGGGTCTAAGCTCTGGTGGTATAGAGCGGTACTCCCGGAATGCATCCTCCAAAGCGCTCCTCAAACGTGCATTGCACTGGGTACTCACGGATATAGCCCCGTCATCATCATCCTCACCAACGTGGTCGGGTCGCGGTGAAACACTGGGTTGACGTTGCACCGCGGCCGGTGGTGAAATAGGTGTGACACGACCATTCCGTGATTCTAGGCGCAGTCTATCAAGTACGGCGTCATCCAACATACGGTTACGCTGGATGACCCGCACCTGATCCGATAGTCTTTGGGCCGAAACGTTGACAGCTGGCTCAAACACCTGAAACAGAGAGAGTTATTATTATTATTATAGGGTGCAGACATCCGCTAAGAACGGATTTTACGAAACTCTACCCCTAAGAGCTAAATTTCACCAGGACATCATGGTGGCGCGGTTAGTTGCGCCGCTATGGTGTCCCGGTGAAAAATAGTCCTAACCTACCAACCTAGACATCATACAGACACCAGAGTCGCCACACGTCTGAGCTGGTCGCGCCACCAAATTGGTTGTGCAACCAAACGGACACCAGTAACTCTCTATAGAGCTGTATACATTTTGTTGGTAGCGGTGACTGGTCGCGGCGCCATGGTGTCTCGGTGAAATATTGCCCTAAGGGGTTGCCCAAACGAGAGTTGGAAATTTGTATGAAAGTCCTATTTTCACGCTAGCGTAGCCGCTTGCAGAAGCTAGTATAAATATAAGTTCCATGCGGGAATTGACCCAGTGACACCCAACATAGCAGCAATCACAAAACCACAGCACCAAATGTTACCGTTTTTTTTTACCAGTCTTACAATTATGTGGAGTTATATACCAACCCAAAGTCTTACAATTATGTGGAGTTATATACCAACTCGATATATAAGACGACATGGTCGGGTGTATGATAGGTGTTTCAAATCTGGGTGTACCATCGCGGTCACTTCTGCCTGATCACTTAAAAAAAAATAGCTTGAAACATGTGGTGACGCCGAACCTTTGAAATTTTCGTTTTGAGTGCAAGCAAAAATGAACTTGGCGGTGGTCAGGCGGAAGTGTTTTGGATGGTACCTATAATACAGGAACTATTTCAAGTATGTGGCAACTATTTTTTTTTTAATCTTGATGATATTCATACCTACAAGAGTAGTTTTACCCCTCAACATCGTGTTCCAAAGCCACCAAACCTCTACGACAATTTTAAACCTCTTGATATTCAAAGTACCACCTCCAAACTTCCTCACTCCTGGTTATCAATTGAACCGCGTTATCTTTGTACCGCCAGCCTCCTAATTCCAATGGCGAAAGTTATTCGTTCAGCAATGACGTAACAATACGCCGCCATTTTGTCCTTTCCCCCGAAACTTTTATTTCCGGATTTGAAAGTACGGTAGAGATTGTATTCAATGAAGATTCAATGGTGTCAGTCTTTTTATTTTTGGTGGGTAAAAAACATCCAAATGACATCCCCGCCCTTGGGCGGAGCGGGAGACAGTGTCAGACTCTTACTGACTAAATAAAATAAAAAAACCCACCCCTTTCCTTCTTGCTTTTCATACCGAGGCCGAGCTACCTTTATTTATTTAATCTTCATGCAACACAAAGTACTTAGGTGGACTTAATGCCATAGTTATTCTCTGCCAGTCAACCTGGGGTCGTGCAGAGACTGCATGGTAGGTGCATAAAAAGAAAACCTTTCGGAGCTAACCCTGGCCCCAGTAGGTTTCGATCCAGCTGGGCCCCTACTCTTGCTGACAACACGAATCTTTTATTTCCGAATTTGAAAGTAGGTACGGTAGAGATTGTATTCAATGGACATTCAATGGTGTCAGGCTTCAGTTTCCCTCGTGCCTCGAAAAGCTCGATAAACCTAGTAAGGGACAAAATGCCCCTTAACATGACGCTCAACATTCAATCTACAGTGTGCTTTTTTCGAGGTGGGACATCATCCAATGACTTCATCTCGCTCTAGGGAGGTGCAGGAAGGCGTGTCAGACTTTTACTGACTAAAACTACACCTATGTTCCTCCAGTTGCCGTTTGTGTTCAAGGACCACGGTTTTCCTTTACAAAAGTCAACTTACGGCCCCAGTAGGCTTCGGCCCTGCTGGGCTCCTACGGTTTAACTGGCATATTCTCTTTTTATCCCGTTGCCATCGGTTTCAGGTGTTATTTGTAGCCCTTTGGCAGTCTTTACGGATAGTTAGAAGCCAGGAAATCTGCAACTAATCTTGCGAAGGGATATCGTGTTAACCAGTTGCTGGGTTGTGAAAGAAAACTTCAGGATACTGTTCCTATACCGACTTCTCATCATCAAGTAATGATTTTTAAGCTATTGCATAGCTTCTATCGCGGGCCTTGAGCGTGGAGACCGAATCCAGAAATTCCGTAACGAAAATAACCTAACACCCCCCACTCATTTGTTTTTTGAGCGTGATGACCGATAAGAAAACAAATGAGTGAACAATCAATCAAAATTCAATTCAATGTGTGAAAGTGTAACTTCAATTAATATCAAAGAAAAATAGCTTAAAAAAAACAAAGGAAAATAAATACTGCATAAATAAAATAAATAAATAATTATAATTGCATAAGTTGACAAAAATCCTATGCAATAGCTTTACCGCGGCAGTCCCCGAGTGCCACACGTCTTTTTTTTATCTGATTTAAACTAGTCCTTGACTGCGCTCCCACCTGATGAATCGTTGATGGTAAGGCGCACTAGTTTATTAAGAGCCTATTCACTCTAGTCTTGTTTTACCTATAAACCATCGCATAGGTACTGTCAGTACAGCATTTCCCCAAAGAAAGCCTGAACCAAAGTTTCAGTATCATATCCCAAAGAAGGAAGGAAGGACCAAAAGTTTCAGTATCAAATTCTTATTTCCTAACTAGAAAACGTTCACAGTAAAGAAACCAATATGGCATAGAAAAAAAACATAAAACTGCATTGCCTTTTAAACCGTCGCCTTCGGAACGATCCTTTCTTGAACACAGACCCGGATCTAGGGTGGGTGCGAGTGGGTCTGTTTTTAATGGTGTCGCTGCATTTAATTACTACTCGTTTCATTGTATTACTTTGATGGTTATTGAAAGAAAGGATGCATGTTCATTTGGAACACACATTTATAATAAAAAACTAGCTTCTGCCAGCGGATTTGCTCGCGAAAAAACAGGTTTTTCCGTACAAACTTCTAACCCTCGTTTTATCCTTGGGGTGGAGATTCACAAAATCCGTTCTTAGCGGATGTAAATTTTAAGTTTGGTGGTGTTATAGTTTCTGAGATTACGTGATTAATGAGTGAGTGGTATTTCGCTTTTATATATTACAGAAGATGTAGGAACAAATTTGTGGAAAGATCGTTCGATGCCAGATCTGTTTAGGGCGAAAGGGATACTGGTGGTCCGCAAAAAAAAATATTTTCCCCCAAAAGTTTAAAATGTCAAAGTGTTCAACTAAAAGGGTAAAATTAATTTCGGTTTAAAATTCCTATCAGAAATGTGGTGTTTGTGATAATATAAACAAATAATTTATGACAATAGCCATTACTTTTAATTTAATAAAAAAATAGGTCTGCTACAACATTTTAGAAATTTATTTTTAAATAAAAACACTTATATTTAGCAGTAATTTATAATCTAGTGTTTAAAACCAAAATTAATAATAACTTTTAATTAATAAAAATAACTCTCTACTTTCTTGTAGTTATCACTTATCACCTCATTCAGATCCAAAAAATGTTGTGACGATTTCATAAAAAAACTTTATGTGCTTACTTACCCTAAATACTTTTTCTAAATATTTTATTGATGATAGTAAAAAACTTACAGTAAAATCCTTGCACCCCTAATTCGTCCCAAATCCATCCCTGTGACCCGTCCAATTTAAATATTTCACAGCTCAAGATCGAACGATCCCGTTCCGCTATTGATAAGAAAAGAAAAAGAAACAAGAAAGATACTGATTTTCCAATCTAGAGGTAAAAGAAAACATAGCCTTTGTGACAATATGTACGAGTATTTCAAAAAGAAAACCTATGTCGTTCATTGACAACGAAATATTATTTTATTTGAAGATATTTTCATGTCAAACGCTAAAAAGGAAAATTGCTGTAATTGCTCAGTTATTGATAGATGATTGTTGGTTTGGAAATATGAGGAGTACTTTGTGCTACAGCGATCTTTATTCAAACGGTTTGCGAACACATTTATTGCGTAGGTACAGGGTGTGTCTTTTACTAACTTAAAGCCTGTGTTCCTTCATTTGTTCTTTGTGTTCTAAGGTCACGGTAACTCTCTCAAACGGTCCCACAGCCTCAGGCATTGGCCCTACTGGGCCCCTTTTTTATGGTGGGAAAATCATCAATAACAACCCCCGCTTTTGGGTGGAGCGGGAGATAGTGTCAGACTCTTACTGACTAAAAACCCAACCCGTTCCTTCAAGCCTTCATACCGGGACTCGAGCAGTCTTTCGAAACTAACCCTGGCCTCGGTAGGCTGTGTAGATGTGATGGCGCTAGTGCTGCCACGATCACTTCGAGCCCGTGTTTAGAAATATTTTAAAATTATAAATTGCCTTCTGTCTATAATCAATATTATCTAAAATTGTACTTACACATCTAAAGTGCTAGTGACATTATTAGCAAGTGAACTGTGACACGTTAAAACATAAAAAAAACGCTTAAAAACTATCAACATCAACTTCTCACTAATAAGTTGTTAAAATAGTATATAAGTAAAGAAAATAAAAAAAAACAATTAATGTACATAAAAGTGACCAGTGACAGTGATAAAACGACCACAATTAAGTAAAACAATTAATACAAAATCAAGAGTGAAGTGTCAAAGTGTGCAAACATTTTTTCTTAATGAGTCACAGTAACGTACTTTCTTTATTCAAATTTTATACGTAGACGTAAGCAGCTAACAATTTCAACAAAGTAATTAACGATCAAGTGGCTAAATAGCTACAGTCGGGGTGCGATTTCAATTACTCGTGGGATCCCGAGTTCAAATCTAAGTCAGTGCAAATATTTTTGGAAACTTTAAAGTTTTCTAAGATGAATTTCTTAGATAACATCACCTTTCGTCGCAATCGTACTAAGCTCGACTCAGACACTAGTACTGGTATGAATGTTAGTATAACTTCAACTGAATCGCCTATAGATGGCACCACAACAAGCTTACCTGACATATCTGACGACGAAGACAACCAAATGATTCAATTAAAAAAACAACTCGAAAAATTAACTATAGAACTAAACAGCGCCCACGATAAAATAGAATCATTATCTCTAGAAAATACTAACCTCAAGCGTATGAATAAAGAGTTGCTGGAGCAAAATGAACAGTACATAAACATGAGATGTAGTTCCTCAAAATTAAAAACAGCAATAGACAAAGGTGTAAACGAAAACAGCAAATCAATCGTTTTAAATGAACCAATAATAAATACCACAAAAGCGCAATTTATTCAAAATAAACAAAATAAAATTTGTATCGTCAGTACCAACAAATTGAATAAATAGACCAGGGTAAGAAGCCTTTAAAAATAATAAAAAGTGAAAAAAAATAATAGTAGGATGAAACCCATTAGAAAAGGAGGAGAATATTATAAAAATGAAAGGAAAAATAATTTACGGGCGATCTGAGGTCGGGAAGGGGATGGGGGTGAGTTTTTAAGGGTAAAAAACGGTTTTTCTCGATTTCCGGCAAAACTAAAAGTCATATGGAAAAAAGTCAAATGGCAAAGTTGTAGGTAATAAAAAGATCTAAAACTTTTATATTTACACTTTTTTCACATAACCTCAAAATTTATGTGAAAAATTCAAAAAAACAAGTTTTTGGTTTTTTATTTTTATCTTTTTAAAAAATAAAAAATTTTTCACGAAATTTGGTGAAAACTTACCTTTTTATGTCCCAAATACGCTGTAATTTATTTGATTAGAAATATTTATTTTTTCACCTTATTTTGAATTAATATCGAAAAAGCACCCTAATTTTCAATCGAAAAATCACCCGTCAAAATATCAGCTTTTTACAAAAAGTTGGTATATTTTCTGTTCGTTGAAATCTCTACTTTCCGATGGTGAAAAAAAAAATATATGTTACCGTAGCAAATCTTCTCAGAAAATGCAAAAAAAACGAAAAAAACTCGAATTCGAAATTTTTTTTTCAATTATTATATACAATTTTGAGCTATTTATTAAAATTTACACTTTAATTACTCGAAAAACGTAAGATTACATGTTACATTGATAAAAAAAAAAATTGCAAATCAAAATATACTACTATAATTAACAAACAAATAAGTTAATAAAATTAATATTCAATAAGACATCTACAATATTTGGAGAAAGTAGTCGAATCTTCTTTAAATTATATGCGTAGATGCCTATTTATAACTATTTTTAGATAACTTATATACCTGAGTGACCTACGAAAAATTTTAGCCCATCAAAAGGTATTTCATAGAGAAGTGGGGAAGGGGCTAGGCGGGTCTGGGTCTTACTACGTACATACCTACTATTTCTTAGCAGCTGTAACAACCGTTAGCCTAGCCAGTACCTATTCGAAATACAGTACAGTATACAACATCGTTTATAAAAATACACGTACATGCTGAGTTTCTTTAATATAATTGTGACAAGTTTACTTAAAAAAAACTAACAAGATTAAAAAATAATAATCTCCTTTATTTTGCACAAACAAATTTAGTTACTCCCATGAAAAAAAAATCAAAATACATAAAAAATATATTAAAAATCTATAATAAATATATATAAAATATTTATCGTAAATATATTTTTAATAACTAACTTTTGGCCGATTTGCATATATATTTTATACATTTCAAATATATTTTAGATGCATTCAAAATATATCTTAAAAGACATAAAAAACATAGCTAAGAATATAAAAAAATATATATTTATTATTGATATTTTTATTAAACCTTTTGATGGGCTAAAATTTTTCGTAGGTCACTCAGGTATATAAGTTATCTAAAAATAGTTATAAATAGGCATCTACGCATATAATTTAAAGAAGATTCGACTACTTTCTCCAAATATTGTAGATGTCTTATTGAATATTAATTTATTAACTTATTTGTTTGTTAATTATAGTAGTATATTTTGATTTGCAATTTTTTTTTTATCAATGTAACATGTACTCTTACGTTTTTCCAGTAATTAAAGTGTAAATTTTAATAAATAGCTCAAAATTGTATATAATAATTGAAAAAAAATTTTCGAATTCGAGTTTTTTTCGATTTTTTGCATTTTCTGAGAAGATTTGCTACGGTAACATATATATTTTTTTTCACCATCGGAAAGTAGAGATTTCAACGAACAGAAAACATACCAACTTTTTGAAAAAAGCTGATATTTTGACGGGTGATTTTTCGATTGAAAATTAGGGTGCTTCTTCGATATTAATTCAAAATAAGGTGAAAAAATAAATATTTCTAATCAAATAAATTACAGCGTATTTGAGACATAAAAAGGTAAGTTTTCACCAAATTTCGTGAAAAATTTTTTATTTTTTAAACAGATAAAAATAAAAAACCAAAAACTTGGTTTTTTGAATTTTTCACATAAATTTTGAGGTTATGTGAAAAAAGTGTAAATACAAAAGTTTTAGATCTTTTTATTACCTACAACTTTGCCATTTGACTTTTTTCCATATGACTTTTAGTTTTGCCGGAAATCGAGAAAAACCGTTTTTTACCCTTAAAAACTCACCCCCATCCCCTTCCCGACCTCAGATCGCCCGTAAATTATTTTTCCTTTCATTTTTATAATATTCTCCTCCTTTTCTAATGGGTTTCATCCTACTATTATTTTTTTTGGTTTTAAAAATTATCGACTCTGGTCTAAAAATATTATCGATTGCAGAAGAAAAAATAAACAATTATAGTATCTGTCATTACATAAAAACAAACTGCGGAACCAAACAACTACTCAAAGGAATAAAAGACATGCTTAAAGACTACAATAAGGATGATTTTTGTATAATATTAATTGGTGAGGAGGACTTCAAGACAACCATTGACTATTTTGATTTAATATATGACATAAGAAATACCTTGAAAGAAATTGACAATACAAATATTATCCTTTGCCTACCTACCTTTAAGTTTAATAGCAGTTCAAATTTATTCAACTGGCGAGTAGAAAACTTTGCTAACTTACTATACCTAGATATAATGACGCATTTACATGCATACCTTTTGGACTCGAACCTACACCTTACGTATGACAGTAGAATGTTTAGCAATGTCACAGGAAGATTGAATAACAATGGAATGCGCACCATATTTGACGATATAAAACGTCAAATGGAAGATATAATTGCTGTAAACCGTATGATAAATGATAACTACGAATACGTTCAAGAGGGTCAACCAAAAACAAACGAACAACTAGATGACATCTCTCAGTTTTTTCTCTGACATAGAAGTTGAACAACGAAACAAAGTACAAAGAAACAAAATAGATCATCTGACTAAGTTTACACTAATTTTCCAAAACATCCAGAGCATCGGTAACAAAGTAGAATTGATAGAACAGTTACTTTTAGATTCTCAAGTTGATTTTATCTCATTATCCGAATTGTGGAAAAATGAAAATTATTGTCTATCAATCTTGCCCCAGGGATATAAAATAGCCTCTATTTTTTGTCGCAAAACCCGCGAAGGCGGAGGAGTGTGTATTATTGTTAAAGACTCATTAGATTTCACTGAACGACTGGACATTGTAAATCATTCAAAGGAGTATGTTATAGAACTAAGTGCTATTGATGTTCCCAAATTAAACTGCACATTTATAGGGCTTTATAGAGCAGATCGTCATATTGATACATTTTTTGAACAATTGGGAAAAGTTTTACAAAAATTAAATACTAAAAAATCACACAAACATTTAATAATAGGAGGCGACTTTAACATAAACGTTTCTAACAAAAATAAACAGACTCTGGAATTTCTAAACTTTATGAAATCACATAACTTGCACCAAATAATCCGCGAACCAACAAGAGTAACCAAGACAACATCCACTTGCATTGATCTACTTTTTACAAACTACCCACCACTCATAAAAAAGCTACTATCAAGGATTATGGACTATCGGACCACAAGTCAATAAATGTTCAATTAAATGTAGACTATTTATCAAATGACAATAATAAAACCTGGTTTACCAAAAAAAGATTATTCACAAAAAATAACGTTTAATGTTTTAAAAAGTCACTAAAATCAAAAAATTGGGAGATTATATTAAATAAAAATAATAATGTAAACACAAATTACGAATCTTTCATCACAATAATAAAACAAGATCTAAATAAATATATTCCATTGCAAAAAATAAGAATAAAATGCAAACAAAAAAAAGGATGGCTTACTAAAGGTCTCAAAAAATCATGCCAACACAAAAGAGTGTTAAGAACTATTTTAAATGAAACCAAAAGTAATGTTATAAAAAAAATATTATAAAGTATTTAGTAAAATATTAAAATTGAGTATTAAAAAATCAAAAACACTAACATATATTAAACAAATGCAAACAACTGACAATAAGGTAAAGACAATGTGGAATATAATAAATGCCAAAACAGGGAAGACAAAAATAAATAAACGTGAAAAAATATTACTGAAAATAGGCAACGAAGAAGTAAAATGTCCGTTAACTGTATCAAACAGATTTAACGAATTTTTTGCTACGGTGGGGCACAATCAAACAACTGACGCGAGCAATAATATTGGACAACCTGTGGTCAACCCCTCTACTTGTTCAATGTATTTACGTCCGGTAGACCAAAAAGAAATAGTTAACATAATAAAATAGATGATATCCCACCAATTTTGTTAAAGCAATGTGCTTTAGAACTTTCCCTTCCTTTAACGTATTTAGTAAATCAAAGTTTTCAAGACGGCCAATTTCCAGACGCACTTAAAGTAGCTTTGGTAAAACCAGTGCATAAAAAAGGTGACAAGCATACCCCAAGCAATTATAGACCCATAGCACTATTACCAACCTTTTCCAAAATATTTGAAAAAGCTATGTGCAATCAGCTATATAAATTTTTAGAAAAATTTAATATCCTTGACGATGCACAAAATGGATTTAGAAAATGTAGATCAACAACATCTGCAGTTTATAAATATGTTCAACAGGCGTTACAACATATAAATGACAAACAATATGTAATTGGGCTACTACTTGACATGACTAAAGCATATGACAAAGTACTTTATGACATCTTACTCAATAAATTGTATGGTTGCGGCGTACGAGGACCAGCTTATGCATGGTTTAAATCATATTTGCAGAATAGGACACAAATAGTACAAATTGAAAATTACGACTATAATAAAAATGAGATCAACACTATTCGGTCACAAGAAAAACGAATCACTTGCTCAATCCCACAGGGAAGCGTGCTAGGATGCCCACTATTTTTAATTTATATTAATGACCTTCCAAAAATTTTAGATAAAGAAAACGCTTTACCCGTACTATTTGCAGATGATATTTCTATAATAATGAAGTGTGAAAATGTTAATAACCCTAGTCTACAAATACAAAATACCCTCCAAACGATTGATACTTGGCTCCAGAACCACAACCTGGAAATTAATAGGAACAAAACTAAAATAATACAATTTAGATCCTACAAAAAACCACCTCTTAATCTAAAAGCAACATTTAAAAATACACAAATAGAAGAAGTGAATACGTTTAGCCTACTTGGCATAAATATTGACACGCACATTAATTGGAAGTCACACATAGAACATTTAAAAGCAAAACTCTCCAGATTCACTTACGCTCTGTTTCAAATAAAACAAAGCACTGACACACAAACAGCTATGGCTGCCTACTACGCATATGCATACTCATGGCTGCGATATGGCGTTATGCTATGGGGAAATAGTGTAAATGTAGACGAACTATTCATAGTACAAAAGAAGTGTATACGAATTCTGGCTCAAATAGATAATACTGAGAGCTGTAAACCATACTTCATACAATATCAAATTCTAACTCTGCCGTCAATATATATATTTGACATTTGCGTATTTGTTTTTAAAAATATCGACAAGTTTACAAAAGTAGAAGACACGCACAACGTAAACACTCGCCACAAAAAGAGGTTATGTGCTCCATCCTCAAGAATAAAAATGTTAAGTAATAGCCCATATTATATGGCAATAAAAATATATAATAAGTTGCCCGACATGTTTAAAACTGAAAAATCGGTAAAAATATTCCAAAAAAGGCTAAAACTATACTTAATACAAAAATGCTTCTATTCAGTAAAAGAATATTTAGAGTCTAGCTTAAAATAACGACTTTTCCTTCATTTACATAAGTGGCGATCTGTCCTATATAAATAATAAGATTTATAATTGAAATATGAAAATTTTGTTATCTTTAGATTTCGTAATTATTGCTTTTTTTTTTTAAGTTGTGACTAAATTACGTGAAAAGGAAGACATTTATTTTGACAAATATTGCTAAATAATTGTATCAAATGATTACTATTGACATTAAATTTTTGATCATATATAATTTTTGAGAATTAATTTTATTAAAAAAAATTTGACATGAAATTTTAATTATTATTGACATTTATTTTTTATATATTTTTTTTTTGACATTTTAACTATACCTTCAATGACATTAATTGTAACAAATAATTGATCCATTATCTTTGACATGTAATTTTGACATAAGTATGTTTTTTCTTTTTTAAATTCATTTGTAATAATATAAAATAATTAAGAGAAAGTACCTCATTTTTAATGCATGCTAAATTGGGATGATAAGGGCAAGCGTATCATAAACTATTGCAATGCTTGAAAAAGGCTGCTAAGTCATAAGCACTAAACGAATATAATGTCATCATTGTACACTTGGTTTGCAATAAACATTTTGACTTTGACTTTGGCTTCGACCCAGCTGGGCTACTACTGTTGCTGACAACTCCTTCAGGCGCGCGGGAACAGTGCGCGCCGTCGACGACTTGGGCTCGGTCCGGAAAGCTACCGGACGGTCGGACAGCGAGCTTCCCATTGCTCACTGTCCGCAAGCCCGCGCCTTCGGTGGCCGGAAATCGGGATCGGAATCTCGGCGGCGGCGAGAGCGCCGTTGCCTGATGCGGTCGGCCTCCTCCTTTGCGAGCTACTGGGCCCCTTCAGTTTTGCTGATATCTCTTTGAGACGCGCGTGAAACACTATGCGCCATCAATTTGGGCTCGATTCTTATTGGACTCCGAGCATGACATGTATCGCTTTTTTTAATGTCGACTTTAAACTGGGTGATGAGGCCCAGTGTGGGTCCATGTTTCAGTAGCACCTACCTTTCAATATATCTATAGGAGAACCTAGTTTACCGACATCGCCTGCCACAAATCTAGAAACAGTCCTTCCATTAACGCACCGGCTTGCAGACGGCGAGCAATGTGTAGCTCGCTGTCCGACCGACCGATAACCATCCGGACCGAGCCCAAGTCGTCAGTGGCGCGTACTGTTCCCGCACGCCTCAAGGAGTTGCCAGCAACCTCAGGGGCTCAGCAGGATCGAAGCCTATTGGGGCCAAGGCTCTGTTTCCGAAAGGAAGGCTCGACCTCGCTATGAAAGGCAACGAAGGAACGGGGTGGGTTTTTTAGTCAATAAGAGTCTGATACTATCTCCCGCTCCGTCCAAGGGTGGGGGATGTCATTTGGATTTATTTTACCCACCGAAAAAAAATCAGGGTACAGAATACTGAACAAACTAAGTTAAGATTAGGTTAAATATAGATTATTACGATTTTGTTAAACCAACCAGGGTGGCATAATCGCATGTGCGACAATAAACTTTAAAAAAAAAAACTGTTCATATTTTTTTGTATTTTTTTAGCCTATTATACAGGTCCAACCCAGTTCAGGTATAAATGCGATGTAAGCGTTATATTTGTTTTTTTTTTGTATTTTATTTTTAATGTGCCACTTTTATTAAATATATATATACTATATATATATATATATATAGCTAGTATAGAATATATATATTCTATATATTCTATACTAGCTTTTAACAGCAGCTTTGCCCGCGTATATACTCAATACTCAATACTTTATTGCATTCCATATGTACAAACATAGATGGTATAAAAATGTAGTTAAGATCAATATGGACCTTGTCGGGCACAGCAAAGCTAGGAGAGAGAATGAAGGCTAATAAAATAAAGATATTTCAATTATTATTGTCATCATTATTAATAAATTATGTGCCTGTTATGTGTAACAGGTACATAATTTATTAATATGGCTGTGCATGTTATTATATTGTTATGTCTAAGTATTGGTATAGTTTATTTATTTATTGTCGTCATTATTATTAAATTTTGATATTGTTGAAATTAATGTATGTATATTATTAATTATAATAATATACATACATAATATATAGAACATGCCTATGTCACTCAGGAATAAAGCAGCTTTCTATCGGTGAAAAAATTTTAGCGATTGGACCAGTACTTTCAGAGATTAACTCCTACAAAAAAAAACTTTACCTCTTTATTATACTAGAATAGATTTTCTTCATTCCCTTTAGACAAAAGCTAAACAAAACACTATCACATCAACACAGACCTAGAAACCGTCAGCCCATTAACGCAAAATCAATTAATTAAAAACCTTCCGAAGCCCCATTTAGTGCGCTCATTCCAGGCACACTAAACTAAACTACTGCAAAAGGTTTAGTGTGCCAATGAAGGAACAGGTACGTTTATGACGCTATGAATCTTAGGTATTACCTGGAACACTTTGTAGGTTTATGGACTGAAGTAGACTAGTAGAATTGGTGATTTATGTGAGTGGAAATTGTTAGTGTGTTTGTATATTTTTACACCACCTGCTCGATAATGTCGTTTTATACGTCATACAAAGTCATTCTATCCCAAGGGAGATAATGCAGTATGGCCGATCCCTAGGGAATAATGAGATTTGAATTTGGAACATCACAAATCGTCAACATTGTGAATTAAAATGTACGTGCATCGAACAAGTTGACTCGTAATTCAAACTGGCCACTAACAAAAAAAAAAGAAAATAGAATAAAACTTGCTTACTGACGGGAGCATTATAGAAAATTGAATGTATAGAATCTTGGAGAAGTGAATTTTGTTTGATTGATGAACTTGTAAATATAATATTTATATTTCTCTAATAAATGTTTTGGTCGACCAAATTGTGTTTTAATTATCTCAGAGATGGTGTAAAAAGTAGAGTATGCAACACGGGGATAAAGCTGTCATTGTCTTGGGCGGCTTGAATTCCTGACTTCACTCAGGTTTCTTTATTAACTCCCTCGCAATGCTCGGGAGTTAATTTTATAAATCCCTCACTATCGTTCAGGATTAAAATCAGCAACCTTCGTTTCGTTTGGAATTCAACCTGCCGCCCGTGACTTAAAGACATTGCTTTATCCCCTAGTCACATAAACTACTATTATTATATTTCAACTTTATGTACATAGCCGTCAACCTGTGGGTTTAAAGGATGCTGTTGCGGTTGCCGTGGCGTTGTAGTGCGTCGGGAATGTTTGCCGCAGCTCACACTGGCTCTCACGCCATCATGCGTAAGAAAGCGTTTTCCTTACTGCAACGTTTGCGCAACAGTCGTAACAGCATCCTGAAAATGATTGCTGAAAGGCCGAATTGCTCCATCTAGAGACACTGGGTGGAATTAGCAATAGGTTACTAACAATGCTAATATAGTATATAAGCACTTTCTGTTACTAATACCCTAACAATATATGGACTATTGGGGCTGAAATAAAGTTATTTTAATTAATTATTTTTTTAACTTTTAAGAAAAAAATAAACGTTCAAAACAACTTTCCATTTTTTACCTCCTACAAGGTAGACTGATGACCTGGTGATGGTTGCGGGAATCCGATGGATGCGGGACGCATAGGATCGTTCATTGTGGCGACAATTGGGGAGGCCTATACCCAACAGTGGACGTCTATCGGCTGAAAAGATGATGATGAAATCATCTGTCATCAATTACTTCTCACGTTTTTAAAAGCACACGTATGTTCCTTCTGTGGTCCTTTAAGTCACAGGACCACAAGTAACTCTTTCAGAAGTCGACCACAGGGCCCCAGTAGGGTTCGGCCCTGTTGGGCCACTACGGTTTTGCTGACATCTCATTGAGACTTGCGTGGAACACTACGCGCCGTCGACGACTCGGGTTCGGTCCGGATGATTACTGAACGGCTGGACGGCGAGCTACCCATTACTCGTCGTTTGCACAACTTAAATGACAGTCGGCAGGGCACGTTGCTCGCAGAATAAATGGGCGATGAGGCCGAAAAGACTGCGTACTGCAAGACGCAGCCTTGACCTCCTACAAGGCAGAACGATTACCTGAGAGCACAGGGCCAGTCATTATGGCGACACTGAGGGGAGGCTTATGTCCAATAATGGACGTCTATTGGCTGGAATGACGATGATGATGATGATGTAAAGCTAAAAGTTTTACATAACATATAATTCATTTTATTTTAATCATTTTATTTTTCATAATTTTTTTTATTACAGCTCGCGTTTACCACTATCTCACCAGATGGTTAGCGATGATGTGCACCCTATCCACTCTTAACTTAAATAACCCTAAGTTGTAGCTATCAGGAAACACAGACTCCAGCAGGAAATTCCACTTCTTAGCTGTACGCATAATTAATGCGTTCCCAAAACACTTTGTACGTATGGGTGTGTTTCCACCGTGTACCAGTAGTGCAACGCCGTACAGCTTATGGTCCGATGATGGAACGGACATGGCGGAATTAAATTGTGCCATTCCAATGCCCACTTACCGAAATATAAACGATAGAAAACCGACAGGCTATATCGTATTCGTATCGTATAAATTCTTTTTCGGTAAAATACTATACTAAAAACTGCCAAACAGCTGATTCTTTATTTTCAGGATTGGTACCCACAAAAAAGTACTAGGATCGCAGTAACATCAAGAGATCTTAGGCTGGATCGTACGCAACAAAATAAACCGCCACGACGGACTTTCATTGCTCCTATAAATTTCTTTGAAAACTAAATAGAGTCCATTATTTAGCGTTCTCCTATAGCAGGCTTGGACACTTTTATATTGGCTTTAGAAATGGGTAAGTTAGTCTTTTTACGTTTCATGGCCTGATGTTATAAACAGACTCGTATATTTCATGTTAGCTCTTGGTTGAAAGTCTTTAAAGTGTATCTTGGAGCACTTCTCAAGTCTGAGATTTTTCTTTACGTCACATTTTTTTTCATTCCAGACCATGGTCTGTACTAGGGCCCGCCGAGGTCGCCGCCACCGATGGCCCCCACGAGGACACGGCAGTATTCCGTCGAAGCAGGGCACACCTCCACCGTATGCTTCACTGTGTCCTCCGGGCGGCCATCAAAATGATAACACCCGGGAGTTTCTTTTGCACGAATTAAGTACAGGAACCAGTGAGGACCTACGTCATACTGAAGGATGCCGTGACGTCTTTTCAACCACTTCCGAAAGAAGGGACTTACTGCAATGATTATGGCATGCTCTTTGAGATCTCGCTGGAACTTTGTTACGACGTTGCATCTACATGCGCAAATCAAGTATGCGTTCAAGGAATGTTACCTCTAGATCCCACGGTGACAGGCAGGCAAAGAGGCTCGACGCTTCGCGGGAGGCCATGCGATATCCCCGGACTACCGTAATTTTGCAGGTCCCTCAAAATCTCAGTTATCCATGTCTCAATGTTTTATTATTATGTTCTGAGGAGTTAGGCAGAGAGCATTTTGATACTTATTTCGATCGAACTTGCGTTGGAGAAAGTTAAAGCGCTTACCGTCACTACACCAACGAAGCAGGCTTTTTGCTGACCCCCAAGAGGGCAAAACTGCTCTTATTATTCTTTTCAAGTAAAGGGAAGTATCCGACTACCCACAGCGTAAATTCTGCCTCAAAAGCCCACCATTAAATGCCCACAGCTGGTCTTAAATCATTGTGTATAAACTAGACTAAGATAAGTCCCTGTGCGCGGAATTTATATCCCACAGTAAAAAATGTGATCCCATTGCGTCGGTTAAACTGAGATACATTGTGTACCAGGATTTTATATTGTCCTTGTTTTCTTATCGTGAAGGTTGTAAAGCTTTTGGTGTGAGTAGTTTTGTAGGCTGGTGACAGTTTCTTGTCGACTCATCAATGTTATTTAGTATATTTTTTTTATACAAAAGTAAAAGCAATCATTGAGAAATGTACCCAAGAACATGCAACCTGGCAGGATTGTGTTACTGACAACATACACAACAACTTTTGTTCTATGACTTTTTACAAAACACGTACGTCTGCATGATGCGACGCCAGCGCATTAAGTACCTACCCCACCCGATTCCCACTCCCTTTTTTTTCCGGTGGGAAAATCATCTAATGACATCCCGCTCTTGGGTGGACCGGGAGATAGTGTCAGACTTTTACTGACTAAAAACCCACTCCTGTTCCTTCTTACCTTTTGTACTGGGACCGAGTTTTGGTTTCGGATATCCCTGGCCCCAGTAGGCTTCGACCCGTCTGGGCCCCTGCTGCTGCTGACAACTCCTTGAGGCGCGCGGGAACAGTACGCGCCGTCGACGACTTAGGCTCGATCCGGAAGTTACCGGACGGTCGGACTGCGAGCTACCCATTACTCGCCGTCCACAAGCCCGCGGCTACGGTGGCCGGAAATCGGGATCGGAATCCCGGCGGCGGCCGGGGCGCTGCGAGCGCCGCGGTTACCTGATGCGGTCGGCTTCCTCCTTTCTCTCTCAACTTCTCAAAATCTTTAACAATTTCGCCGACGAGCCTTTTCAGCTACCGAATGTTTAACCGGCATGACGATAAGCCTATAACTCTTTTGTGTGGTTTTATTCAGTTATCATCTGTTGGTTACAAAAATAAACGACTAATTGCTAATTATTTCAACCCTATAATGTAGAAGAAACTTGATTGTTTTTTCCTGCTTCAGGGATAACAGACCTCAATCATCATCTCACTCAGGCCTCCTCTCTAGGAGAGGGAACGGGCCGTAATCCACCACGCAGGCCCATTGCGGGTTGGTGAAAGTCACATGTCTTCGAATTTTCGATTCTAGGACATGCCGGTTTCCTCATGATGTTTTCTTACACCGTTTTGAGAGCAGTGGTGCTGAAATAAATTTCACAAAGTAATGCGCCAGGCAGGACTTGAACTCGCGACCTACAACTCGTAAGTCGGAGCCATTACCACCAAGCCACTAGTGCTCAGACCTCAATATTTGATATTAATTATATCTTAATACGAATATTCTAAGCCTTCATGAGAAGACAGGCTGACAGACGGACAAAAGAGTGATCCTATTTAATAAGAGTTCCGTTTTTGTTTTGACTGAGGTCCGGATTCCTAAAAAATATAAACAACTAGCTTTTACCCGCGGCTTCGCCCGCGTACAGAAAATATGGCCACTATCATTTAGAAATAAAGCAGTTTTCTATCGGTGAAAAAATTTTAGCAATCGGACCAGTACTTTTAAAGATTTTTGAAGAACAAACAAAAATTAACTTTACCTCTTTATCATATTACTTTAGCTCTTTATTATATTATTTCTCCTTGTGTAGATTACCAGCCGAAGCTGTAGCTCTCTGCGATTTCTTTCAGTCAACCTGAAATAAACAAAAGCCTGCATTTGGTGCAAAAAAGAAAACTTGTAACTACCATGGCACATTTTATAAAATATTTAGTAACGTACTTAATATAACAAAATTATAAATACACTAGCATCAATATTTAAGTATGGGTTATTTTTATATAGGTTGTATTTATATGTTAAGTATATTTTATTTACCATCACCCGTGCGTCACTGCGGGGTGCCAGCTGAAAATCAGCGCTGGGTGTTTGACGCCCAGCAATTACTGAGTTGGTGACCCTTTCGGTTCGAGCACATTCAACGCAACTGTATTGTATTTCTGTACTCCTTTTTATTATTATTTTATGTTGTGATAAATGCTATTTTAAATAATAATAAATGCTACTTCTATTCTATTCTATAAAATTAACCCGTTGTATGGCCGGAACGCGGATCCACGCGGGACACAATAACTTTTTAATTGTGTCTCTAATTACGGCATACGAAAGGTTAAACCAATAAAGGAAATAAACTACATGCTTAATACTAAATACATAAGGCGATAAAATCACTAAAAACACCTTTTCCGTAAGGAACCAACGACCCCAACAATTCCTGATCACCCTATTTTTCACCCCCAAACTAATAAATTTCCTTCTAACTCGACAGTACTTCCGTAAGGTGTTCCGACTATGTTGTGTCTACCAATTTATTGGGAGGCGTGGATCAAAACAATATTAGACCGACACTGTCCCTTAGCTCGGTGAAGCGGCAAATTGAACTCCGTAACTTGGCGTTCGATTTTGATTCTGTCCATGAAAAAAATGGCTGTGAGACATTTGTTCTGAGACTAGAATGCATAGCATAGCATAGTCTTATAATATTCTCACTGTTGGGACTCAGGTCTCCTCTCTAGGAGAGGGAATGGGCGTGTTGGTGAATGTCACATTTCTTCGAATTTTTGGTTCCAGGACATGTCGGTTTCCTCACTATGTTTTCTTTCACCGTTTTGAGAGCAGTGGTGTTGATATAAATTACACAAAGTAATGCGCGTGGCTGCGTTTGAACCTGCGACCTGCAACTCGTAAGTCGGGCCCGTGACCACTGGGCCACCACTGCTCTGCTGACTGAATGAAATTTTTGAAATTCAGAATGGTTGAGGATTAATTACCGGTTTCGATTCATCATCATCATCATCATATCAGCCGATAGACGTCCACTGTTGGACATAGACCTCCCCTAGTGTTGCTACAATGAAAGATGCTATGCTTCTTGCATCCACCGCATTCCCGATGATAAATGATGATTATAATTATTAATTATACACCACTATTTTTTAATTAGTACAAATACTTAAAGGGCTTAATAGAAAAGACCTTGTTATTTTATAAGTAAAATCTCAATAAATAATATTCATAAACAGCGTTGGTTTATGTCCCAAAATGTCACTCAATTTATGGAAATATTGTGCAGGCTATTGATTAATGAGTGAATAAGTGACAATTATTAAGGAAAAATACTGCCCGCAGTATTTTCTACTAGCAATTGTTATGTTTGATTGATTCAAAACATATAGGTAATTTATATTAAAATTAGTAAGTTTAGTCGATTGTGCCATTTCTAAACTAAGCGCTCTTTTAGAGCTATTTCACCGGGATACCATGGAGGTGCGACCAGCCTCAAGTCTGCTATTACAATAGTGTCAGAATGTTCTATCATTGATTTCATAATTGTTGATTTTGACAAGTTTTGGTACTAATATAGTGGCATCATTATGACTTTCCCATGGTCAACCACTGACACTCCATTGAAAGAAATGGCATAGAATAGTAATCTTGTACACCTTGACAAATTAATGTCTGACGTATGCGGTAATCTGCTATTTTGTCAGTTCCTTTGATCAGTGTCCTACCATTAGTACGTCATTGTGCAGTCAGCGCTTTTAATAAGCTCGATATTGTCATTTTACCACAATTCTATTACAAGATCATTGAATTATCAATGATCGATCATTATGAATTAGCAGATTACGAACTTTTAGCAAAATGACAATGGGATGATGTTGGAATGACGAATTTATAAAAAGAGCAGACTTGGGCCCCAGTTGCACTGCCATGGTGTCCCGGTAAAATATAACTCTAAGCTACCAAACTAGACACCAGAGTCGCCACACGTCCGAGCTGACACCAGTCGAGCAGTCGAGTAACTCTCTATTGAGCTGTATACTTTTTGTTGGCAGCAGCGACTGATCGCGCCGCCATGAAGTCTCGGTGAAATATATACACCGTGAAATTTTAATGGTTGTTTTCCCGCGGCAGATCGACTTGCCATAAGGAGTACTTTCGAAACATAGAGTAAAAAGAAAAAAAAAAAAATGTTTTTGTTTTAAAATAATTAAAAAAATATTCAACAACTCGAAAAAGTGAGAAAAAATAGTAACACTAGACGTAACTTGTAGGCACTCGCGTCGCACGCGCGCGCTTCATAGGAAAGCAATGCACAAATTAATGTTCAAACAAAAATAAGCTCCCGTGTATGTGGTGATACGGCATAAAATAGCTTGCTCACAACAATGCAATGCAATTCTAATATTTTATTTATTTATGAAACGATTATATTACTAAGACAAAACCATTTCGCTGCGGGAAAACAACCATTAAAATTTCACGGTGTATAGCACTTGAAGTCTAGGGGTCATAGATAAAAAAGACAGTTGAAATATGGACTGTTCAAAGGTGAAACTGGTTGCAAAAACATACAATTTTAAAAGTACCTATCATACATTATATCTACAAAACATTTGGCCCTTAAAATCATAAAGCTGAAACCCTCTGCCATTACGAATCATATTATGTTTTTCTGTGAATCAAGGGTCAAAGGTCAAACACATGACATTTAGTTACAACTTTTCACAATAGGTACGCCAAAAAAGATCCTCTCTGAAGATCACAAGGGTCAACAAATCTGGGGTTGTTACCTTTTTCTTATGAACTATTCATTCTTAAGGTTCCGTACCTCAAAAGAAAAAAACAGAAACTTTATAGGATCACTTTGTTGGTCATCTGTCTGTTTATCAAAACCGTTTATCTCGGGAACGCGTGAAGGTATCAGATAATAATATTAAAACCATATAGTCAGGTCTGCGGTCCCTTGAAACAGTGAAAAAATCAAACTTATAAGTTAACGATAAACTCTTAATAAACTAGTACGCCTCACCATCACCGATTGCATCACTGCTTACCATCAGGTGAGATCGCAGTCAAGCACTAGTTTATATCTGTTAAAAAAAAGTTAACGACAAAATGATATGGCCATAAACATCACAAAAAACTTTTATACACTCTCAAGGGAATGAAAGTTTATAGCAAGTATCCTAGCGGGAAATATCACGTTGCCTCTGAATCCTGAAATTTGGCATAAGGATAAAAAGAGATTATTTTTTTGCGAATCGGAAAAAATTTCGAGACTTCATTCAGGAATTGAACTATTTACATAGGTAAGTTTGTACGAGGCACTCATCAATGCGCGAGTCCAACTCGAACTTGCTCTGTTTTTTCGAAAATATCTAAGCTTATTCCATTTCAATTTCAATAAAAACCTTCCTACAAATACTAGTATATAAAGAATCAAATATTGTCTCCTTATAATCGTTTCCGTCGCCATTTTCGAGGCCATGTCTTCCCGAGGGATCAGTGCCACCAAATAGATAACTACAGAAAACTAGATCTATAATACAAGCGAAAACAGACGCACACACACAATCGCAGACGCGTCATCATCATCACCATCACTATTTCAGCCAAAACACGTCCACTGTTGGACATAGGCCTCTCTCAAGTGTCGACAAAACGAACGGTCCTGTGCGTCACGCATCCACCGCATTCCCACGAATCTCACAAGGTTATCAGTCTAACTTGCGGGGGGGCGGTCCTTCCAACCCTACGCCTTAAGGTGTGCGGTTGCCACTCTATAACATTTAGGCCCCATCGACAGTCAGTATTACGCGCAATGTGGGTAAAAACCCGAAGCCACTTAAGTTTGGCGATTTTTCAGGCTTTGTATGGCCTCGTACAAACGTACGCGTCTAAGCCAATACAAAATATATAGGTACAGAAGTCAATCTACATATACAAATCGCGTTCGAGCAACGCACACATAGACACCGCTTACGGACACGATATCTCGCAGCGCCTTGGCCTGCTCGTCGAACAGTTCCCGCTCAAACGCTCATTAGCGTGCGTCCACCGAGCGTAGGTATAAAAAGTGAAGTACATACATGAGATTGTCTTCTGTACCTATTTATTTTGTGCAATAGACGCGTACGCACAGCGAACTAAAACACACGGCCCGCGAGCGAGTGCGCTTACACTCATTGTGATGAGACGTGTCTATGTGTGCGTGCATTTTCGATCGTTATATGGAACTAACCTTCTGTACTTAACTGTTCTGTGCCACCGCTTTATTTGTCCAAATTCTGCGAATTCCTTAAGATATTTTCTCGCAACGCTTAATCTCGTATTGTGTGCTCAAAGACCACTGAAGGCTCTTTGATCGAGATCCCTGATCGACAAATATTTGAAACGACCAATAGGCCTGGAGTTGTTGATATATAAAAATTTTATCATTATTTACCACATCTTTTATTAAGTTATTTTGATATGGCAATACTATTAAGTTTTTAATCTGAGGCTTATTTTTTATTCACAATGGTATAAACTAGTGCTAGACTGCGATCCCACCTGATGGTAAGCAATGATGCAATCGTTGATGGTGAATCGCACTAGTTTATTAAGAGCCTATTAAAGCCTAGAGCGGTGGTGGCCGAGCGGTAACGGCCCCGACTTACGAGTTGTAGGTTGCGGGTTCAAACCCAGCCAGGCGCATTACTTTGTGTAATTTATTTCATCACCACTGCTCTCAAAACTGTAAAGGAAAACATCGTGAGGAAACCGGCATGTTCTAGAACCAAAAATTCGAATATACGTGACATTCACCACACTGGGCCTGCGTGGTGGATTATGGCCTATTCCCTCTTCTAGAGAGGAGGCCTGAGTCCTAGCAGAGGGAACATTAAAGGCTGACTGCTATGCTATGCTATGCTATATAAAAAAATCGGCCAAGAGCGTGTCGGGCCACGCTCAGTGTAGGGTTCCGTAGTTTCCCGTCCGTCAAAATAAGTGTACCCACTAATGAATTTAAAAAAATGCTTTCATATACGATTATACTACAAACTTAGTCCAGAAATTATTTTGTACAAACTTTTTGACTTTTTTGTACAAAAACTGTTCTTTCCATCAAGTTCAAAATAATTTTCCTAGAAAGTCCTTATAAAATTCTACTATTCAGAATTTTTTCATATTTAATAAACTTATGGTTCAAAAGTTAGAGGGGGGGGACACATTGTTTTATGTTTTTTTTTGCGATTATTTCCGAAATTATTGACATTATCAAAAAATGATTTTAGTAAACCCCTATTCATTTTTAAATACCTATCCAACAGTATATCACACGTTAGGGTTGAAATTAAAAAAAAAATCACTTCCTACTTTACATATAGGGGGGCTACCCTAATAAAACATTTTTTCCGATTTTTATTTGACCACTTTGTCGGCGTGATTGATATACATATTGGTACCAAATTTCAGCTTTCTAGTGCTAACGGTCCCAGAGATTAAGCGAGGACGGACAGACAGACAGACAGACAGACGGACAGACAGACATGGCGAAACTATAAGGGTTCCTAGTTCACTACGGAACCCTAAAAAGAAACAACTTTAGACATGCTTTCCCTTGGTCCTGAGCGTAGCCTACTGTTTGGAACGAGCAATCTCAAAGGAGAGAGTCCCATTACCTCCCGGTGACGCCCGGCTGTCATCATTGTGTGGATCCCCCGGAGGACACGGTGGAGCATACTGTAGAGGTGTGCCCCGCTTGGGCAGAGCACCGCTGTGTTCTCGTGGGGTCGATTGGCGGCAACGGTCTCTCGCACCAGGCCTTGGTACAGGCCATGGTCCAAAGCAAGGAGTGGCAGGCGGTCGCCTCCTTCTACGAAGCAGTAATGCTAGCAAAGGAGGAGGCCGCTTGGGACTAGACGGCGTTGTGTGATAGATGTGGAATATTATTATAGATTCCCATTACCTCTAAAACTCTTTCAGACAATTCCACAGCTCTAACAACCTGTGTACAACAAACTACTCTATAATATTAAATTGGCACCAAACCCGGATGAAACCACAACGGATCACTGAATTAGACCAATCTAGATGTCGATAACGCGATATAATTATGCACGTTTTGGTTAAAGTTATGAAATGCACTAACTTATGTAGCTACGGAAATTTACGTTATTTAAATTGGAGAATCATCCACATCGCCGAAGATAGGACAACACGGCGAAAACCACAAGAAAATTATTCGTCGAGGTCACGACCCTCAGCATTGAGGATAAACGACGCAACAAGGAGGAGGATATTGGGAGAAACAAGATGTCGAAAGGCGTGCGAAGAAAGCTAATTGGTGATCCAGATTTGGTTAACATCAATCTACAAAGCCTGGAACACAGGCCTAGGATAGTTTGGGCACGTTATTACGATAAGTCCCATCTTTGAGGCGTGAGGCTGGAAAGATCTCACGGCGTCCTCACCTTCTGCAGGTTCCCACCGGACACGGTCAATTCGGGAGGTTCCTGCACCGGATTCGGGTGGAAGTGACGCCCGGGTGCCATCATTGTGTGGATCGCCCGGAGGACACGATAGAGTACACTGTAGAGGTGTGCATCGTTTGGGCAGAGCATCGCCGTGTCTTCGTGGCGGACACAACGGTGATGATCGGCGACAACGATCTCTTGCACCAGGCCTTGGTGCAGGCCATGGTCTGAAGCGAGGAAAACATGAAGATTAAGGAGGAAAGTCATCAAATGACTTCTCTCGCTGTAAGGCGAAGCGGGATGTCATACTTTTACTAACAAAAACCATACCCATGTTCCTTCAGTAGGCTTCGGCCCTGCCGGACCCCTTTTTTATAGGGTAGAAATCATCCAATGAATCTGGACTCCTACGGTTTGCTGACATCTCTTTCAGGAACGTGTGGATCACTACGTGTTCTTGACGACTGGGTCCGGTCAAAAAGCTGGACGACGAGCTACCCATTGTTCGACGTCCACAAGTCCGCGTCTACCGTTGCTGGTAGTCGGAGTTAAAATCTCGACAGCTGGCTCTTGAGGTCATTCGTTCCCTAACGTGTGCGGCCTCCTCTTTCGCTAGCAATGTTTCTCAGAAGGAGGCGACCGCCTACTATTCCTCCTCGCTCCGGACCAAGACCCAAATTAGGCCCGGCGCGAGAGATCGCAGCCACCGATTGCCTCCACGAGGACACGGCGGTGCTCCGCCCAATCTGGGCCCACCTCCATCGTATGCTCCACCGTGCTCGACTCCTACGGATTGCTGACATAGCTTTAAGGCGTTTGTGGAACATTACACGCCGTCGATGACTCTGGTGTGATCCGGACGGTTACTGGACGACCGGACAGCGAGCTGCATATTGCTCAGCGCCTGCAAACGTACGTCTACGGATGATTATGATAATTTCACGCAGGCGAAGCCACTGACAGAAGTTTTTGGACACAATCATCATCATCATCATCATCATCAGCCTTTTTAATGTTCCCACTGCTAGGACTCAGGCCTTGTCTAGAGGAGGGAATGAGCCGTAATCCACCACGCAGGCCGGAGCGGGTTGGTGAATGCACATGTCTTCGAATTTTTGGTTCTAAGACATGCCGGTTTCCTCACGATGTTTTCTTTCACTGTTTTGAGAGCAGTGGTAATGAAATAAATTACACAAAGTAATGCGCCTGGCAGGGTTTGAACCCGCGACAACTCGTAAGTCGGAGCCATTACCACTCGGCCACCAGTGCTCTTCTTGACAAACAATGAACTTAATTAAACAGAAAACTATACAATTCAAAAAGTCTTATTAACTAAGAGTAAATTACCAGAAATATTTACATTAAATAGCTTCCCAATCTTCAGCCTCAAAGCTTACAAACCCAATCTTGAGTTAACTCTTTAATTACAGTTTAACAATACATTTCGGAGAGATCGGATGAAACCGACACAGCTTCAATGAGCTGGACCAATCTAGATTTAGATAACATTTCATATTATTGAACGCGTTTTGGGTAAGGTAAGGGTTATACTGCGGAGGAATTTATATTAACTTTTTAACCGCCTTTTTAACGTTGGATTTAACCGACAAAATCTCGTGTTTGTTGTGCCAGGGTCGCACATCCACAAACACAAATATTTTTATTTGATAAACATAGGTTTGAAAAAAAATTTCCCGCAGCATACAACATTTTTTTAAAGTTTGTTCAGAAACATGGACTGAAACGATTCCAATAGTTTTTACACCATGTTATATTTTTTCCCAAAAACATTTTAAAAGGACACAAGTTGGACACCACCGGCACTAAGTTAAACACAGGACATGGCAGGTCATAGCAGGCATTAGGCGCTAGCAAACAGCTGTGTGCTAATAAACTTCTCAGTCGCCTGGATGACCCGGTGACTATGTATTTTTGCTGACTTGTCAAGCTTATAACTTGGTGATTTTTCATGATAAAGTTATGAAATGTACATAGATTCTTATAAAAATACTAGAAACGTATTTCGGGTTTTGCATACACTAAAACTAATATTGCATAGTGATACCTAACGATACATTGTGCACTAGTCCTAATATCTGTGAATCCCACTCCGATTGTAAACCACAGTGTCGGCAATATTATCTACTCAGATACATTCAAACCGAATTATAATCCTTGTTACTGATATAATATGCTGACAAGCTGATCTGGGTAAATGATAAATGATAATAATTATATTTATTTGAACAGATGGCCGTTGGGGCCGAAAGAAGACGCAGCGTTTGAAGGCCTCCTACAAGGTGGACCGATGACCTGGTGAAGTTGGTGGGAAACCGATGGATGCGGGACGCACAGGAACGTTCGATGTGGCGACGCTTGGGGGAGGCCTATGTCCAACAGTGGACGTGTATCGGCTGAACTGATGATGATAATATTTATTTTGCAAATAGGTTTCAAAAAAACACTTTTACACGTAACTTTTTTTTCATCACTTTATACTAGATAAGGCCGGTGTTTCCTAGTTGACTTTTTTTTTTTTATCTGTTATAAACTAGTACTTGACTGCGATCCCGCCTGATGGACTTCCTTGAGAAGAAACACCGAAACAAACTCAGAGGTCAAAGTCTCTTTTAAATTCCATACAGCAAACAATTAGTGTTACATGGGTTATTTACTTAGTAATAATGATTAAAATAATTAATCATACTAATTATTTGCGAACGACAACGATCGATGAACAGATATTCTTTTCTCCTATACTTGTGCTACGAGACCTTGCGTGGCAAGATTATCCAATGACATCCTCACGCCCTTGAGCGAAGTGGGAGATAATTTAATGTGCAAGTTAGATTAATTGACGACTCTGACTGTGAATATATTTGCACGCCATGTTATGGCAGGATATGCTGAAACAAATTTACTGTAACACCTTGTGTACCATATATATAAATAAATGATTTGGTTGATTGATTGATTGATAATGTCAGACTTTCACTGACTAAGAACCCACTCCTGTTCCTTCGTTGCCTTTCGTACCGGGGCCGAATATTAATTTCAGAAGCAGACCCTTCGCCCTAGTAGGCTTCGACCCTGCTAGGCCCCTACAGTTTGCTAACGACTCCTTGGACTCGATCCGGACGGCGATCTACCCACTGCTCGCTGTCCGCAAGCCCGCGCCTATGGTGGCCGGAAATCGGGATCGGAATCCCGGCGACGGCTGGGGCTTAACCGCTATGATCGGCGTTATACTTAATATCGGTGGTATCCAACTTGTGATTTTTTTTTTTTTTCGATGGGAAAAATCATCTTATGACAACCTCCGCTCTTGGGCGGAGCGGAAGATAGTGTCAGACTCTTACTGACTAAAAAACCCATCCCGTTCCTTCAAGCCTTCATACCGGGGCTCGAGCGCCCTTTCGGATAACCCTGGCCCCAGTAGGCTTCGAATCCAACTTGTGATCGTTTTAAATATTCTTGGGAAAAATATAACATTGTGTAAATACTACTGCAATCCATTCAGTTACTGATTTTGAACAAACTATATTCGCGCTTCGCATAAACTAAAAATAATATTGTACCTTTTTTTATGGTGGGAAAAAATCATCCAATGACAACCCCCGCTCTTGGGCGGAGCGGGAGATAGCGTCAGACTCTTGCTGACTAAAATACCCACCCCGTTCCTTCTAGCCTTCATACCGGGGCTCGAGCGCCCTTTCGGATAACCCTGGCCCCAGTAGGCTTCGAATATTGTACCTACAGCCTTGAAGAAAACCGCTGAAGGCAAATTGATCTTAAAGTCAAAGTCAAAGTCAAAAGTTTTTTATTTCACATAGGCCTACATGGGCACTTATAAAACGTCAGAAGCTAGTGCACGGTTCGAAATTGGTCGTTTCCTATGGAGAAGAACCGGCAAGAAACTCCATGGTTACTCTTTTAAAAAAAAATGGTTGTAGTTACAATATTTCCATATTACAGTATTAATAGGTTTTATTTAAGAACAGTGTAAACCGGTCTATATTGTAATCAAAAGCACAATGAAATCATCAAAATTATCATTTAAAAAAAGTGAGTCAAAATATGAAGTAATCTAAGAATTCGTGGAGTCTACAGTGTTCTTCCATTTACATAATAAAAAGCGGCTATATAAAAAAAAAAAAAAAGTTGTCAATAAATGAGACGTTAACAACCAAAAAAGAAAAACTAACGAATTTAATAAGGTTGGAGTCAGATAATATAAAATAAAATAAAAATATTGCAAAAGTAATGTGTTAGAAAAAAAAATGTTACAACAAAGATGGAGCAGTTAATAGATACATTCACACATTATTATGAGTTACCAGGGGGCCACAAGTGCAGAGGTAGTCATTGCCAAACAAGCGTATCTTCGACATAGTCTTTAACCTTGTAATATGCTTTTTTGGTTAAGACACGCTTAATATGGGTTTTGAACTTTCCTTCGCTAAGTTCAGTCACCGCTTTTGGTAGCTTGTTATAAAAGCGTATGCTATTTACTAAAAATGACTTACTGGTCTTGGCTAATCTCCATTTGGGTAATATAATTTCGTGTTTACTACGAGTATTTATGTTATGGAAATCGCTTCTAATTTTGAAAAGTCCTAGGTTTTTACGGACATACAAAATACTTTCTAAGATATAAAGAGAAGGCAGTGTCAATATATCGATTTCTTTGAATTTATTTCTGAGGGACTCGCGAGGACCCATTTTATAAATAGCCCTGATTGCTCTCTTTTGCAATACGAAAATCGAGTCTACATCAGCTGCAGATCCCCACAGTAAAATGCCATAAGACATAATACTGTGGAAATAGGCATAGTAAACTAACCTAGCTGTGGCGACATCTGTCAACTGCCTTATTTTTCTTACTGCATATGCCGCTGAGCTTAATCTACCTGAGAGAGTTCTAATATGAGCACCCCACTGCAGTTTGGAATCGACAGTTATACCTAAGAACACAGTTTCTGTAATTACATCAAGTTTTTTGCTATCAAGAATTAGATTGATGCCAACTTGAGGAACATTCGGTAATGAAAACTTTATACATTTAGTTTTATTTGCATTTAGTAAAAGATTATTGGCTGCGAACCATTTCGAAAGAACAGCCAGACTTTCGTTAACACGCAAGACATCCGCATCTTTTCTATCTACTTTAAAAATAAGAGAAGTGTCGTCAGCAAATAGAATTATATCTGATAAATTAGCCATCATGTAAGGAAGGTCATTAATATAAACCAGAAAAAGGAACGGGCCAAGAATTGAACCCTGGGGCACGCCCATCCTTACTAAAGACCCCGAGGACGTCACCCCATTTATGGATACTTTTTGCTGCCTGTAAGATAAATAGGAAAAAACAAGATCAGCAGCTCTTCCACGAATTCCGTAATGATGTAATTTACAGATCAGAGTATTATGGTCAACACAGTCAAATGCTTTTGAGAGGTCACAGAATATGCCAATAGCATCCTGGGACTTCTCCCAGGATTCTAAAATGTGACTGATGAGTTTCACTCCTGCATCCGTCGTTGACCTTCCTTTCGTGAAGCCAAACTGATGACTATGCAAAATCCCATTTGAATTAAAGTGAGACAACATCTGGTCGAGCATGATTTTTTCATATATTTTACTCAATGCTGGAAGCACAGATATTGGTCTATAATTAGAGGGATCACTCTTACTACCTGATTTGAAAATTGGTACTACTTTACTATGTTTCATTAAATCAGGGAATGTACCGCTGTCTAGACATTGATTAAATATGCCTGTTAGGACAGGAGCAATTGTATCAATAATATCTCCAAGAACCTTAACGGATATACCCTATGATCTAGTTTGTATTTCCTAAGTAATTTGTACAGTTGGGTGAACAAATCAATTGCACACACTATATTAACATAACATCGTTTTAATTTTCATAGTAATCATTTGAATATTAATTTGATTCTAATGAGTTGGCACATTTTTTACGGCAACTAGCCGTAAAAAAATGTAATTAGATTATTCAAAAATTAAACCAAAAATGACCAAGATATAGCCCATTAAAGTTACGTGTAACGTCACGCCGTGCTGCATTTTTTCGCACGGGGTGACGTCACACTACGTAACTTAATATCTTTGTTATTTTTTGTTTAATCGAAAAAAGAAAAAATACGTATCCAAAATTTTTTTATAATCTAATTAATATACGTACTAAATAAAATCTAATTATTTTGACCCTGGAAACTACCCTATTGGTTAATAATTTATTTTGGTACAAATTCTGATTTCGGCCGATTCAACACGGTTGGACGGTAAGGTTGAGCGATCAGCTGTTGCGCTGCGGTTCGCAGGTTCGAGCCTGAGTTGGAAAAACTCCCACAGGATAGACCGATGACCTGGTTAGGGTCGCGAGAATCTGATGGACGCGAGACACATAAGACCGTTCGTTGTGGCTACACTTGAAGGAGGCTTATGTCCTTTGGCTGAAATGACGATGATGATTATGTTTCTTTGTGACAGTTTCACGCAAGGGAGGATGCAGTTTTTTTTTTCGTTTATTTCTTTTCAGAATTCATGTAAGTCATTGTAAGTTTATACATTACGGATGATGCAAATCTTAAGCTCATTAGATTTTTACCGTGCATCTTCTTCTTCTTCTCATGTCGATCTGACTTAAATTTTGTCCGACCAATATTAAGCCACCTGGACAGCTCTGTTGTTCACTTCGTTTAAGTCATGGAGGGTACAGGTAGCTGTGCATGCTGGGCTGGAAAGGAGGTGACACATATCCTATGTTGGGGCTCCACATTGCAATGGGTCATGAAAAAACGATGCATTATAATTATCGACTCAATATTTAGCTTAACTAAAACTTAACAATAAAGCGCAATACTGACGAGTGACGGTCGTAACAACGGTGACCGAGCTAACCATAACGTACCTAGTTAAGGAATGTATTCCACCAACGGCGTATGCTTGCGGACGGCTAGCAATAGGTAGCTCGCCGTCGGGTCGTCCGGTAACCGTCCGGACCGAGCCCAAGTCGTCGACGGTGCGTCGCGCGTGCGCCTCAAAGAAATATCAGAAAAACCGTAGGGACCCAGCAGAGTCGACTACTGCTGCCTACTGGGGCCATGAGTTTTGCACAAGTACGAAGTCAAAGAAGGAACAAACAAGTGGGTTTTAGTCAGTAAAAGTCTGACACGCCCTCTCACTCCATCCAAGGGCAGAATATGACATTGGATGATTTCCCCCCTATTATTATTATTATTATTATATCTAGCCCATACTGTCCCACTGCTTGGCAAAGGCCTCCCTCCACTCCTTCCAATGTTCCCGGTTTTAAGCCACCTCTTTCCAGTTCCCAAGGAAGACATCCAAGTCGTCCCGCCATCTCCTTCTTGGTCTGCCGCGGCCCTTTTTTTTTTTTTTTTTTTTTTATGGTGGGAAAAAATCATGCATTGACATCCCCCGCCCTTGGGCGGAGCGGGAGATAGTGTCAGACTCTTACTGACTAAAAGACCCACCCCGTTCCTTCTAGCCTTCATACCGGGGCTCGAGCGCCCTTTCGGATAACCCTGGCCCCAGTAGGCTTCGACCCGGCTGGGTCCCTACTGTTGCTGACAACTCCTTGAGGCGCGCGGGAACAGTGCGCGCCGTCGACGACTTGGGCTTGGTCCGGACAGTTACCGGACGGCCGGACAGTGAGCTACCCATTGCTCACTGTCCACAAGCCCGCGCCTACGTTGGCCGGAAATCGGGATCAGAATCCCGGCGGCGGCGGCGGCGATGGCGGCGATAACGCCGTTGCCTGATGCGTTCGGCCTCCTCCTTTGCGAGCATTACTGCTTCGCAGAAGTCGGCGACCGCCTGCCACTCCTCCTCGCTCCGGACCATGGCCTCAACCAAGGCCCGGCGCGAGAGGTCTCCGCCGCCGATCGCCCCCACGAGGGCACGGCGATGCTCCGCCCAAGCAGGGCACACCTCGACTGTGTGCTCCACCGTGTCCTCCGGGCGTTCCGCACAGTGGCGACACCCGGGCGTCACTTCCGCATGAATCCGGTGCAGGAAACTCCCGAACGAACCATGTCCGGTGAGTACCTGCGTCATGCGGAAGGTGAGGACGCCGTGAGGTCTTTCCAGCCACGCCTCAAAGAGGGGACTTACCGCCATGATTGTGGCGTGCCCAGTCTGCCGCGGCCCCCGCCCCGTCGTGCTATTTCAGGGCACCAATTTTGCGTTTTACTGGCCCACCGCTCGATCGGCATGCGGCAGACATGTCCAGCCCAGTCCCACTTAAGTTGGACAGCCTTCTGAACTACGTCAACGATTGGCGTTTTGGAGCGCAGTGTAGTGTTTCGAACGCGATCCGTTATTTTAACATCTAGTATGCTGCGCTCTATAGCACGTTGGCATACCTTAAGGGCCAAGCGCCCGAAAAGTGCCATAAAACAGTGATTTTCTGAGGCCTACTCCTCCGTAACGGCTAGGTCAATTGGTTTGAAAAAAATTATGTTTATTATAGATTCATGAACAATAATATCAACATTTGATTTTTTCGTGCAATTAATACTTTTGTCAAAAAAAAATATTTAGCAATTTCGCAACTTTTCGCAACTTTTCCCTACTCCTTCGAAACGGCTTGGACCTTTAGAAACATTTTTACACATAAAAATTGGTGGTTAAATATTCTTCAAAGTGAACATTGCATATGTAAATCAATCAATATCTCGCAGAGAAAATGGATTTAAAGCGCTTTCCGGTCGCTGCTGGCCGCAAATAAATGCACAGATTTGCGTACTGCCGCCTAGGCGAGTGCGAGAGTTGCGTTCGCATAATTTCGGCCAGATGGTTCAAGGGACTATACGCCTTAAGTTTAGACCTTTGGATGTTATTCAAAGACCAAGTCTGTGCACCATAGGTCAGAATGGGGAGAATACACATATCCATTAGCTTCCACTTGAGTGACATAGGCAAGGTGCCTTTGAATAGTTCTTTCATGGACCAGTAACTCTTCCCCCCTAAAAAAAAATAAAAAAGTTAAGGACTGTATTAAGAGTGATACAGGTTGTTCCAGTTAACACCTAGTTCTTTTATATTTCTGATCACAAATAAACCTTCCTTAAAAGACTATTCCTTTCGATCTAATACCCTCAATAAGCGAACGTTCAATAGCTCCAATGGTTCGCAAGGAATTTAATTCAGTGTGGATGTTCTGAGGGTGTGGTTAGCCTAGTTTATTGGTACTTTAGCATTATGGCTACTAGCTAGGAAGTTATTTATACGATTTAGTGGGAGTCGGTGTGGCGAATTTTGATTCGATGTGGGTTTTATCATTGATAATAATAAATGGTACGTATAACTATGATTGTACCTGCAGCAATTTTCTAGTAGCAATTGTTATGAATAAATTGATTCTATGAATTTACAAATTATGGCTAATTTTCATGGACAATTTTGGGATTTCTTTTTATTTACTTTTGACTACAAAAATATGATTAGTAACGGGTACAGATAGAGCCCCATTTTTTTTGTACTAATAAAAAATAGAGATGTATACCTTTTTTAACCCCCAACGGAAAAGAGGGGTGTTATAAGTTTGAGGTATCTGTGTGGTTGTGTGTCTGTCTGTGGCATCGTAGCTCCTCAGCGAATGGACCAATTTTGATGCGGTTTTTTTTATTTGAAAGCTGACGTTATCAAGATGGATTCTTAGATCACAATTATCAAGATCTGTTCAGGTGTTCAAGGTCATCAGCTCATTTGTAAATGCAAATAATAAAACAAAAAAAAGCAAATTTGATTATTTTTACAATTAAATGGTAAATAACAAAAATAAAGGTTGCAAACTGCGCAATCATAAGAAACATGTTAGAAAACAATCAATTTTGAAAATAAAATAAAAAAATACTACCAGTTATGTTATATTAATGTTTTTTGATATAGATGTGAGCTAGCCCATCTAAGAACGTTTCTATGTTTATCTCACTGTTTTGAGACAAGTGATTTTCTAGTCTCTTTATAAAAGGTGTAAGAGAGAGCCCTCCACAAACTTTAAGGGCTTGCTCAGTAGACGAAACTGAACAACCTTCCACAAAAATTTTTTTCAGGAAACGAAAAAAAATTCAGCATCACTATACAAAATGATAAAGTTGATTGGACAAATTTGTATGGCGAGGCCAATTTTTACACCTTGTATATGGGGCCTAATGTTTGAAATACTCATATCGTATCTAGATGCCGACGCTAGCAAGCTGGTCTGATGATAGAGGTCGGTGGTAAGAGACGTAATAAACCCATCCAGTTTCGGCTTTTCGGCAATTTAGATTTATCTTAAAAATTGTTCTGTTCGTTACTTAAGACAATAATAACCTGATGTTAAAACTGGGAGGTGGCTAATGGAACCCTGGAATGCCTACTAGTTAACACATCGAGTTTGGGCTCATTAGACTCCTCTTAACCAGTTCTTTTACTTTTAGAAATTTTATGCGTCGGGGTATTTTAAAATTTTTAATTTTGCTATTATTGAGGTTGAAGTAAAAGTTATGAGTTTACATGTGGATGGATGGAGGGGGAGAGGGAGGCCAAATAAAAGATGGATGGATTGTGTGAGAAGCGATATGAAAGAAAAGGGAGTTAGTGATAGCGTGATGAGTGACAGGACTGAATGGAAGAAAAAAACGTGTTGCGCCGACTCCAAATAAAACAGGACTTGGGCAGGAAGATGATGATTGAGGTGGAAGTCATCAAATGACTGCTAAAAGATCCTTCATTGTAAAAATACAGAGGAGAAGGGTTTTTTGTTTTCGGTGGATAAAATCATCCAGATCCAGCCTACACCTTTGGGCGGAGCGGGAGATAGTGTGAGACTCTTACTGACTAAAAAACCCACCCCGTTCCTTCTTGCCTTTCATACTTGGGCCGAGTTTCCCTTTCAAAAATAGACCTTTGGCTCCAGTAGGGAGGAAAGAGGGTTGATCACTCTTTAAAATAAAAACTGTAACCTTATACCTCTTCACAATCAAGAGGTTCCACCTAAAATTCATAACTAGTTACCATCCTGCTTCACAAAATAATTTCATTCAAAGGTAAACACGGGTTCCGCAAACACGGACTACCTCCTGTTTAGCATTCAACCGTCGGAATTGAATATAAATTTGCGAATTTGATTACAAACTTGTCAACGCGCCGGTAGAAAATTAAATAAAAAATAAATTGTTGGCGAGAACTTCGTTTGTTTCGCTGGGTTCTGTACAAAAACATGTTTATTCTGTCAAAATTGAATATTACCACGTTGACAGCTGTACTTATTTTTATATTAATTTCAATCTGGGGTTACGGGGTATTTAAGACCTCGTATAAAATCTATCAAAGTCAATGTCAGAGTCAAAGTCAAAATATTTTATTTCACATAGGCCTATAGTGCACGGTTCCAAATTGATCAATATTGACAATATTGATAGATATTATGTAAGAACAGTGTTGACCAGTCAATATTGTACACAAAAGCATAATAAAAATAATCATAATAAAAAAAAAAGTAAGTCGTCATAGGAAGCAGTCTAAGAGTTCGTAGAGTATAGTGTTCTCACATTCACATTACAAAAACCGGCCAAGAGCGTGTCGGGCCACGCTCAGTGTAGGGTTCCGTAGTTTCCCGTCCGTCAAAATAAGTGTACCCACTAATGAGTTTAAAAAAATGCTTGCATATACGATTATACTACACACAACTTAGTCCAGAAATTATTTTGTACAACCTTTTTGTCTTTTTTGTACAAAAACTATTCTTTCCATCAAGTTCAAAATAATTTTAATAGAAAGTCCTTATAAAGTTCTACTTTTCAGAATTTTTTCATATTTTCTAAACTTATGGTTCAAAAGTTAGAGGGGGGCGGGTATACATTGTTTTTTGTTTTTTTTTGCGATTATTTCCGAAATTATTGACATTATCAAAAAAATATTTTAGTAAACCCTTATTCATTTTTAAATACCTATCCAACAAAATATCACACGTTAGGGTTGAAATTAAAAAAAAAATCACTTCCTACTTTACATATAGGGGGGCTACCCTAATAAAACATTTTTTTCCAATTTTTATTTTATCACTTTGTCGGTGTGATTGATATACATATTGGTACCAAATTTCAGCTTTCTAGTGCTAACGGTCCCAGAGATTAAGCGAGGACGGACAGACAGACGGACAGACAGACATGGCGAAACTATAAGGGTTCCTAGTTGACTACGGAACCCAAAAAAAGAGGCTATGTAAAAAAATGTCAGGTATAATATTAGTAATTACAACTATCAATAAAATGTTAACAAAATAAATTACAAAAAAAAATGTATATTGAGCAGTTAATAGACACAATATTGATGATTTACCAGGGAGCACATGTGCAGAGGTAGTCATTGCCAAACAAGCGTGTCTTCGACATAGTCTTAACCCTGTAATATGCATTTTCGGTTAAAAGACGCTTAATATGTGTTTTGAATTTACCCTCACTAAGTTCAGTTACGGGCTTTGGCAGCTTGTTATTAAAGCGTATGCTGTTTACTAAGAATGTGCGTTTTCACTCGCTACGCTGCGTGGTTCTTGGCAGTGTCATAACCGCTTTATGGTCTGGTGGGCTACTGTCCGGTAGTTGTTTTCGTGCTGTCGTATACATTCAAATCGTGCGGAGAACTTTGATTGTGCGATGCAGGATTATTTCTTATGTGTCGCCATTGATGTCGCTACATACTGCACTGTACGCCCGCTGCATAAAGTAACATAAGGAACCCTAAAAAGCCATTTTGTTGACACGTGTCACAAGCTAATTTGTAAGCAAACACAAAACTTATCCGTTCACACAGCCTGTTTCCTAGAAACAATAATAATAATATCGTGTCGTCATTAATCAATTCGTTTTTCCATTAAATTTTCAAGATTTTATTATTGACAGGTTTATTTACGAATTGTTGAATATTGAGTGTTGTTGACAGATTCAGCCATTCAATTCCAACAGCTGTGACATCGATTTGCTTTCGTAAAAGGTTTTCGACAGAAAAATACGGCGCGTTGACGCAGCGTTCACGCGGTGTACTTGGACGATGAAGAACTGTGCTCGAATGGTGTTATCAATACACAGATTTGCCATAATAGCAATCGCGGAGCTAACATTTACAGAAGAGTTTATAATATTACATATAATAATATAATATATTGCACAACCATCACACAACGCCGTCTAGTCTCAAAGTAAGCAGAGCTTGTGTTATGAGTACTAGATAACTAATAAATATACTTATATATTTCTAAATAAATACATATTATAGATAAATTACACTCAGACACAGAACAAATGATCATACTCATCACACAAATATTTGTCCTGGGTGGGAATCAAACCCACGACCTCCGGGATAGCAGTTAGACCAATGTGTTAAAATATCAGGCGTGGCAAGAAAGAAGGATGGAGCTGTTCACCCTATACCGGGTTTCCGGCCGTCCGGTAACTGTCCGGACCAAGCCCAAGTCGTCGACGGCGCGCACTGTTCCCGCGCGCCTCAAGGAGTTGTCAGCAACAGCAGGGACCAAGCCGGGTCGAAGCCTACTGGGGCCAGGGTTATCCGAAAGGGCTCTCGAGCCCCGGTATGAAGGCTAGAAGGAACGGGGTGGGTCTTTTAGTCAGTAAGAGTCTGACACTATCTCCCGCTCCGCCCAAGAAAAACCCTAAACCGGATTATTTGTAAACCACTAACACCCTTGCAGCACTGTATTACTAACATCATAAACAACAACTTTTGTTCAATGACTTTTACAAAACATAATACATTTGCCAAAAACAAACCTTCAAGATTTCGTTGTTCTATCTAATACATTTCAACTCTGTATTTTGCTATACTTACCTAAGTCTGTCTGCGTGACGCAAGCGCATCAAGCACCCCCGACGCCCAATGCCCGCTTCCCTCCGCTATTGTACTATCGCTTGCTTCGCATAATTATGATAATTTTTTAAGTCATAGAATAAAAGTTGTTGTTTATAATATTAGTAACATAGTCTTCAGTGGTTGCCAGTGTTTTACAAATAACACTGTATAGCTCCATCCCTGTAACAGTTCAGTTTAGGTCGTCAACTGGATCGTATTAAGAGGTTGTCAGGTCTAGACCCGGACCAGACCCAACGCTACTCAATAAAAAGCAGAGAAAAAGAACGATGACCTACTTACTAAATGACATGGAAACTTGCCCCACATATTTTCTATGACGTAGCTTCTCACAGAATCCGACCCACATCAAGATCACATTTCCGAATACTCAGAACCCCTAGAGCGCAGTTCTATCAATCAAAATATTTAATAAGGTAATATTTTTGTCGCGAGACGATGTGACGAGAGCTGAAAGTGATAAATTATAAGCGATATCGTGTTCTTTACTTAGTGTACGGAAAATTGGCCCAAGGTTCGAAATAATTAGCTAGAAAGGCCTTTCGCTTAAGAGCGTCCAACCCGTGAAACATGGGACGATCGTCCGCTGCCGCGACAGGTCGCGGCATGGCGGACAGAGTTTCGGCGGGATCTCATGGCGAAATGGCGTCAACGACTATCGCAACCCAGTTCTGGGCACGCCACAATTATGACGGTAAGTCCCCTCTTTGAGACGTGGCTGGAAAGACCTCACGGCGTCCTCACCTTCCGCATGACGCAGGTTCTTACCGGACATGGTAAGTACGGGAGATACCTGCACCGGATTCATACGGTAGCGACGCCCGGGTGTCGCCACTGTGCGGAACGTTCGGGGGACGCTGTGGAGCACACGGTAGGGCAGAGCATCGCCGTGTCCTTGTAGGGGCAATCAGCGGCGGCGATCTCTCGCGTTAGGCCTTGGTACAGGCCATGGTCTGGAGCGAGGATGAGTAGCAGGTGGTCGCCTTCGTCTGCGAAGCAGTCCCAGCCGCGCCGGGATCCCGATCCCGATTTCCAGGCACTGTAGGCGCGGGTTTGCGTACGGCGAGCAATGGGTAGCTCGCTGTCCGACCGTCCGGTAACCGTCCGCACCGAGCTCAAGTCGTCGACGGCGCGTACTGTTCCCGCGAGCCTCATCTGTCATGTGACATGTCATCTGGATGATTTTTAGATACATTAACGAAACATTTCTATTCAACCGCTCTTACGTCATAATGACGTATTCTAGATATATTGGTAACACAGATATCTTGTAAAATTACCGACTGTTTGCTGTTTCTGGGAGTTGGTCGCCCGAGCTCAGTCTCCTATGCAATCTCCGCATTCCAATCTCCGCATTCAACGCTCTCTTGGATGCTAAACCTGATTACGACGTGATCGCAGATGACTGGTAGGACATTTTGGTCTGTCTGTTTTCAGTTTTGTAAGATGAGTGTATGACCGTGGTGTAGTTATTATTTTGTACTATTACTTCATAATTTTCAAAAATATTATATTTTAAACTAATGTAATTGGCCTTTGGGCGTTTTATGTTAATGTAAAATAAATAAATAAAACAAAAATATCTAGGTTTGTAATTAAATCAAATCATTGGATATATTTCAACCATCTTTATTCGGGACAAAAACTAAACACGATCATAAAAGATCAAATGATGAGAAAAGCATACTCGTACAATTTAAAGGAAAATAAAACATTATACAGATATACGTGTAAAACTAATTCTTTTACTGATTAGTTTTACACATATTTACCTCTAAAAATTTGCTATTTTTCGTGATCTTTAGTGTTTCATAATGTGCTCATAAATTTAAAAAAAGAACCGGATAAGTGCGAGCCAGACTCGCGCCCTGAGGGTTCCGTACTAACTTACTTATGTTAACAGTTCAATTCCTGATTGGACTCTCGAAGTTTTTTCCAAATCGCAAAAAAAAAAACAAATACTTGTGTTATAAGACCTCGCTTTATGCAAAATTTCAGGATTCTGGGTCAACGGGAAGTACTCTAGAATTTTGGTTACCATTATTGTCGAATATATATGTTTTTTTTGCGATATAAACAACATGGGGAGCTCCACAAGCACACAGGTATTCAAAGCACATGAGACGCTACTGAGAACCCAAGGTTTCATCCATGACATCATCATCATCATATCAGTCGAAAGACGTCACTGTTGGACATAGGCCTCCCCCAAGCGTCGCCACAACCGGTCCTGTGCGTCACGCATCCATCGAATCCCCGCGACCCTGATCAGATCATCGGTCCACCTTGTCACTTTTCATCTATGTGAAAATAAGTTATGTCAGATCGCACTGGGATCTTGGACTAATATCTACGGTGACGATATACGGTTTGGGAAAGCCCCTCTTTAAGATGGCTGTACTCACCAAAACTAATTTCTCTATGTTAATTACAGTAAAATGGGGTGAATAGAGACAAAACTTTAAAGGGTATTTTCTCGATATTTGAATATTTTTTGCAGCATTTAACTATATCAATTTATTAATGAATTGTTATTCTAAAAAATAGATGCTTTGTTAGAGCCCGATTTTATGGTATCAAAGTGAAAAACCAAACCAAAGTTTTTGTCTCTATTCACCCCTAAGTCTCTATTCACCCCGTTTTACGGTATTACCTAACTGGTATCTAGCCTTTTCACTGTTATTTATTATAAGCACTGTTTAAGGTTTCAGATTTATGGTTACTTTTAATCCATCTTCAACTATTTTTCTGCGAATTTATGCCGTTCCAGAATTAGTAGGTACTAGCTGTGCATTCATCATCATCATCATCATTTCAGCAGAAAGACGCTCACTGTTGGACATAGGCCTCCCTCAAGTGTCGCCACAATGAATGATCCTTTGCGTCTCGCCTCCATCGGATGCCCGCAACCTTCGCCAGGTCATCGGTCCACCTTGTAGGAAGTCTTCCAACGCTGCGTTTTCCGGTACGCGGTCGCCACTCCAGAACCTTTCGGCCCCAACGGCCATCTGTTCTGCGAGCAATTGCCACTTAAGTTTGGCAATTCTTCGTGCTATGTCGGATACCTTGGTTCTCTGCTGCTGTCATTATACATAACAAATTATTATTATTTTTCTCCTTTTATCTTCTTCTGAGAGATCCTATGGCCTGTTGGCCTATCTTAGTAGGAGACATTCAAACAATTGAACCGTGCGCGTCGTTTAATTGACGTTAGACGAAGAATATTTAGTTGGCGTTGCGAAAAATACGAATTAGATTATTAAGGCTTATACCTAGTCCCTTGAACCATCTGGACAAAATTATGTGGACGCACCTCTCCCACCCGCCTAGGCGGCAGTACGCAAATCTGTGCTTTTATTTGCGGCCAACAGCGCCCGGAAAGCGCGCGGCTCACCTTTAAATCCATTTTCTTTGCAAAATATTGATTGATTTACATATGCAATGTTCACTTTGAAGAATATTTAACCACCAATTTTTATGTGTAAAAATGTTTCTAAACATCCACGCCGTGTCGAAGGAGTAGGGAAAAGTTACGAAAAGTTGTGTAATTGCTAAATATTATTTTTAGACAAAAGTATTAATATCACGAAAAAATTAAATGATGATAATGTTGTTAATGAATCTATAATAAACATATATTTTTTTCAAACCTATTAACCTGGCCGTTACCGAGGAGTAGGCTTCAGAAAGTCACTGTTTTATGGCGCTTGGGCCTTAAAAGCTATCTTATTTTCCCGTGATCATGTAACCAATAAAAAAAATGTGTGGCTAGAGTTTGACTTATAAATTCTTTTAAAATCCAATTATAATCTTCAAAATAAAATGCACTCTTACATACACAGTATGGAACCCACTAAAATGTTCGCACACAGAGATAGAATACACTCTCAAAGCGAGCACTGACCAATCCTATAATAATATTTCCATACATTTGATCCTCTCACATCGAGCCCTCTCGACTGTCAGCCTACTTCGTCTTGAGCACTCTTCATCTGACCAGCAACGTCGAGAGGGCTCAAGTATCTCTTGTAAGCAAATAAAGGACAAACAGTACAATATGTGGTTCCTTAGAAATCTGCGGTTTATTATCATAGTGTGACGGTTGTGTTTTATTGCCGAGCTGGGCGGGATAGGGTGGGGTATGTGGGTAGAGATGAAGCGTTTTATTGGGAAAACTACCGACTTTTTTTAGATACATAGCATTACAATGTTCTCACTGCTCGGACGGCGAGCAATGGATAGCTCGCCATCTAACCGTCTGGTAACCGTGCGGAGCGAGCCCAAGTCGTCAACGGCGCGTAGTGTCACGCTCGCCTCAAGAATATGTCAGCAAAACCGCAAAGCTGGGGTCATGGGTTCATTGAGATTAACTAGTGCTTGACTGCGATCCCACCTGATGGTAAGCAGTGATGCAATCTCTGATGGTGAAGCGCACTAATTTGTTAAGAGCCTATTCACTCTAGCCTTGAAGACACCCAAATTAAAGCCCATTTAAATAACATCCGCAAGATATTGTGCCTTTTTTTTATTATGTTTTTTTTTTTTGGTTTTTGTGCCTTTTTTTGGTTTTATAAATGTTTGTCCTATGTTTTTATAAGGTGTACAATAAAGAAAAATATAAATAAAAAACATTGTCCTATACCCAAAGAAGTTATTTAGAAAAGCTACCACCTTTGGTTAACCAGAGACAACCAGATTTGGTTAAGTCCAATCATCAAAGCCTTGAGCACAGGCGTAGGATAGCCAGCCTTTCGGTGTTTTACAGATTGCATTTTGGAGAGTGTGCGCAGGAATTGCATGACTTGATTCCGCCATCTCATTTCTACCATCGGACAAACCGACGCACGGCGAGTATCCACCCTTACGTTGTTGAAACATCTACGGTTCGGACTAAGCGTTTCGCCTCGTCATTTATACCGCGTACTTCGAAGGACTGGAAAAGTTTGCCTGCTGCGGTCTTTGCGTCTGATTATAATTTGGGTGTCTTCAAGGCTAGAGTGAATAGGCTCTTAATAAACTAGTGCGCCTCACCATCAACGATTGCATCACTGCTTACCATCAGGCGGGATCGCAGTCGAGTACTAGTTTATAACAGATTAAAAAAAAAATCTTTTCATATCTTACTTATTGGACCACCATCATTTCTAGGACGACAATTGACCTTCGCTAGTCAGGCCAATAAAAAGGGGTTTTACGCCAGAACTTGGTAGCACACAGTTTTTCTTCTCCATCTATTTGTTGGGAAAACGGCTTAAATCGCGTCCAGACATTTTTTTTACAACATTTGAATATAAAATTAGATGTCGTATCAAGGGCATTTGGGAAGCTAACTAGGCTCTTAAAATAGGCTAGAAGTCTTTTATGGATTTGCGATATTATTTTTTATAGTTAATAAATACTGCAGTACATAATCAGGGTGGGTAGAAAGCAGTGGTGGCCGATTTACGAGTTATAGCTCGCGGGTTTAAACCCAGCCAGGCACATTACTTTGTGTAATTTATTTCATCACCACTGCTCTCAAAACGGCGAATGAAAACATCGTTAGGAAACCAACATGGCCTAGAATCAAAAATTTTAAGACATGTGATATTCACCAACCCGCGCTGGGCCCGCGTGGTGGATTACAGCCCATTCCCACTCCTAGAGAGGAGGCCAGACACCGAGCAGTGAGGACATTAAAAAAGACTGATTAGGCTATTATTATGCTATGGATGACGTAACAGCAGTGCGGTTAAGTAAGAACACACACAGTTACGTTTTTCCCTTTACCGGATCGATACTAAACAGCCTGTTCCAATATTAGGAACAGTAGCAGTTATTAAATATTTTTAACAGTCTAATTTTACGGTATAAAACATAAAACGTTCGTTTGTCCGTCACTAAATTGCGTTTTGGCATAAATTCAGTTGTTTATTATCAACATAAAGTGGGATCGTTTCAATTGTACAGCGTTTTATTGTGATACCTGTTGTTTGGGGTGACTTTGCTTGTGTTTAGGAGTTTAGATGGTGTAAGAAAGGGTGTGGAAACCCCAGGCTGGGACAGGTTTTGTACGGCTTTACTTTAGAAAATTCTTAAACTTGAACAGCTCATCATAATTGGCAAGGTTTATGGCAAACGACCAAGAAGCCCCAGCCCAATAAGATGGGCAGATCAGGTCTGCTCTACACTGGACACCCAATTGCACGTCGCACTTCATGACGGAATAGTCACAGATGGCGAGATACCATCAATGAGAAGCTAATGCAGCGGGAACTTCACGACCCTCAGTAATGAGGAATACGACTCGAGGAGGAGGGAGGAGGACTTTTGAAAATCATCAAGTGATTTCGAGAGAGCATGTCAAAATTTTACTGACTAACATTCAGTTGTACTTTGCGTTCCAGAACGACGCTTTTTCCAAAATTTCAACAACCCTCAAAAGCATCAGCTCAATTTGGCCCCTTCAGTTTTGCTGACATCTCTCTGAAGCGCGCTTGGAACAAAAAGCGCTGTCAACTTGTTCTAGTCATCCACAAAACCCGTGCCTATGAGGGCCAGGAATCGCCCAGGGACTCCCAGCAGCTGGGTGTCTCTACTACGGCGACAGCTCTGCATAAGGACGGAAGAAGGGCCTTACGGTTTCGACCACGTTCGCTCACGTTACATTACATTACTGCTTCGTATAAGGAGGTGACTGCTCTCCATTCCCTTTCGCTCCAGATTATGGCCTGAACCAGAGCCACACTCAGAAGGTAATCGTTGCTGATCGCCTTGACAAAGACACGGGTGTGTTCCGCCCGTGTCCTCCAGGCAATTTGGACACCATCCGGCTGTTTCTTCCCGCAAAATCTAAAACGAGCGACTCCTGAAACAGAAATGTCCGGCGAGATCTATCTGAGATTACCATATCAGCCTGTAATCTAGGATCTTAATAAACTAGTGCACATCACCATCAGCGATTGCATCACTGCTTACCATCAGGTGGGATCGCAGTCAAGCAATAGTTTGTATCAATTTAAAACAAATCAGTCAATGCTGAGTTCAAGTCTACCAGGTTTCATACGCCATAGGTACATCCTGGATCGGAGCATCCATCAACAAGTTTGTTTTTCGTGGTTTTAATGATATTGTCAATCCAAAGCGCTTTTGAGGGTTGCGGAAATTCGATCATTTCAGCCGGAAGACGTCCACAGTTGGACAGTTTTCTTTCTTCTTTCTTTCCCCTAAGCGTCGCAACAACGACCAGCCCTGTCTTTCTCGTATTCATCAAATTCCTGCGTTCCTCACCAGGTTATCAATCCTCCTTGTGCCTTTCAACGCTGCATCTGTTAGTCTTATGAACATTTAGTTTGTTACTTCCAAAAAATAAATTCTTAGGGTGACTTGCACCATTTAACTATAACGATAACCAAACCATCATAACCAGCCGTGAAACGGCCGCCTATTGGCCAATTCGACGATTTGACAACTGTTACCGGCTTGTTCCGGCTCAAACGCTCATTAGTGTGCGTCCACCGAGCGTAGGTATAAAAAGTGAAGTACATACATGAGACTGTCTTCTGTACCTGTCTATTTTGTGCTATTACTGACTAAAACTCACCCGTGACCATTCAGTTGCCCTTTGCTTTCCAATCCCCGTGACTCTCTCAAACAAACCCATAGCGGCCTTACAGACAGACAAAGAAATTCTCAAACATGTGAAAATAACAAGCAATAAAATATAAATGTATTTCGGCTATATTTCAGCAGTTAAACACGGCAACTTGTACAATTGCCTATCAAGACCCTTTACGAGTATTTTACAATCATTTCTAATTGTTCCCATAACTGTTAGAGACTGATCTGGGTATAAAATAACAATTTTAAGGAAATTAATGAAAGTTTTAATGAATTAGAGTTTTCAATAAACTACTGACCTAGTGGCTATTATTTGGCACCATTTACTTTGAAAAAGTAATTTATGGTTGCACTAATCTCGGCACGACAGAATCTTGTGACAAGAGAGGCACCATGGCCACACCTTCGACCTAATGCAGGTTAGGCGCGGGCTTGCGGACGACAAGCAATGGGTAGCTCGCTGTCCGATCATCCGGTAACCGCCTGGACCGAGCCCAAGTCATCGACGGCGCGCACTGTTCCTGCGCGCCTCAAGGAGTTATCAGCAACTGTAGGGGCCCAGCAGGGTCGAAACCTACTGGTGCCAAAGGTCTATTTCTGAAAAGAAGGCTTGGCCCCGGTATGAAAGGCAACGAAGGAACGGGGTGGATTTTTTAGTCAGTAAAAGTCTGACACTATCTCCCGCTCCGCCTAAGGGCGAGGGATGTCATTTAGATGATTTTTAACCGACTTCTAAAAAAGGAGGAGGTTCTCAATTCGGATGTTTGTATTTTTTTTTTTTTTTTTTTTTATGTATGTTCGGGCATAACTTCGTCGCTTGCCAACCGATTTGAAAAATTCTTTTTTTGTTGGAAAGGGTATACTTCCCAAATGGTCCCATAGTCACCAAGTCGGGATCTGATGCTGGAATCTTGGCTAAATCGAGGGAACTCCTCAAATATTATAGGCAACTATATAGTCATTTTGATATTTTCATCAAGGAATTAAGCATTTACAGTCAAAAAATGACATTTGATGAGGTGGAACTGGTTAAGAATACCAGAAATTGCCAACAGGACTTCAAACTCAAACAAATATCACAATGAACATAGTTAAGCGACTATGACAATACAAATAAATGAATAGTTCTGAATAGTTATATTGAAAATGGTATCATCGAAGTAACCTGATGATAGTGATGGAGCTGGAAGATAGGCACCGGAACTCCGTAATTAATCAATGTATCCTACCCGTGTTTGGGCTTATTAGAAATGTCATGAGATGCACTTTGGCTATAAGGTACTATCGAAGTGATCTGATGATGGAGCCGGAAGGTGGAAGGTAGACACGGGAACTTCATATGAAAATGATGTATTCTAGCAGGGTTTGAGTTAATTGGAATTGACATGAGAAAAAAGTACTCTGGCTGTAAGTGTGTTGCAACTAAAAAGTATGAAATAAAAAACTTTTTATAAAAAAAATAAAACCGACTTCACTAAAAAAACACTAAAATTATCAAAATAATTTTAATTTCGGAAGTCGGTGTTAAATAAGGAACAAACAATAACGAAAAACACCGACTTCCGAAATTAAAATTATTTTGATAATTTTAGTGTTTTTTTAGTGAAGTCGGTTTTATTTTTTTTATAAAAAGTTTTTTATTACCCACTGAAAAAAAAAAACCTGATGCAGGTCCTCACCGGACATGGGCAGCTCGGGAGGTTCCAGTTTCAAATTCAGGTGGAAGTCCAAGGCAAGAAGTGTCACCCTTGTGCTGACCGCTTGGAGGACACGGAGAAGCTTACGGATACGAAGAAGTCAGAACGGCTTGGGCGTAATGCTGCCATGTCTTTGTGGATCTTTCGCATTCGGTTCTGGCCATGGTCCAGAGCGAGAGGAAATAGGAGATGATCACTTCACACCGTCCGGCCGCCCTGTAAGGGCTGAAACCGAGTCGTCGACGCGCGCCTTAAAGAATATATCAGCAATACCTAGGGAGTCTTGTGGAGTCGAAACTCCAAAGCCCTGAGCATCGCCGCCTAGTTGCTAGTCTGTCGGTTTTCTATCGTTTACATTTCGGGGAGTATGCACTGGAATTGCACAATCTAATTCCGCCAAGTCCGTTCCATCATCGGACCACACGACGTACAACGTTACGCCACCGGTACATGGTAGTCATCCCACCCATACGCACAAAGCTATTTAGGAACACATTTGTTATGCGTACAGCCAAGGAGTGGAATTCCCTGCCGGAGTCTGTGTTTCCTGCACGCTTAGCCAAGTTGTTATTCTGCAATCGTTAACGCTGTCGAAAAGTGATGAAACGTATGGGAATGACGTCATCTCAACGTAGAGTCGCGTGGTCGGAACAAATGAATAGAAAAATCGTAGCCAAGTTCACATCGTTCAAAATGATAGAATGAATTTCTACAACGTTTAACGCTACATCCTTTGATAAACAAACGCTACATTGTAGAACGAGCGGCCGACGCAGGTGCGTCAACATGGCTACCCACTTATCGTTTTCTACAATTGCTGACACCGAAGCGTTACCGATTGTAGAACGGAATTTGACACGATACGGTTGTAACTTGGCTAGGGGGGCAGATAGCTACAACTTAGGGGTCTTTAAGTCAAGAGTGAATAGGTTACTTCTAGGCAAGCATGCTCCATCGTCGACCATCGCTTACTATCAGGTGAGATGGTGGTCAAACGAAAGCCTATCAACAATAAAAAAAGTCTAGCAGGCCCGGTGACCGCTCGGTCCGCGTGAATTACTCAAAGAATTACTATAGAACACGCCCTCTTACCACACCACCCAAGAGCGAGCAAAACATTTGATGATTTACGAGTACCACTTAAAAAGCCTTAATCCTGGATCCTCGATCCTGGTGACTGTCATAATAGGTACTATAACGATCCAGTCATATCTCTCATTCATAATGCCTACGTCTTGAGGGAAGAAACACTACACATATTTGAGTAGATCTGTTGATTGTCCAGTAAGTGCAGGCATTTTGTCAGTGTTCAGTATTTTCAACCAGTTACTATTTCCCGTGAAAGGGTACGTTTGAAAGATAGAAAGAAAAACGTTTACAGTACAATTTAAATACGAAAAAAAGATAACTTTAAAATCTGTGCAAGGCCAAAAAAGTATGGCTTATGTTTAACTTACCACCAGATATAGTAACATATAAATAAAACCGTTTAAAGACAAAAATAGTAAATGATCACCAAAATTAAACCTACATTTTAATGTAAAATTATAACCAAAGTTTTAACATCTCGCTATCCTATTTAAGCAAAATGAATCCAAATAAAGCATCGGCAGAACCCCATGGTTACGGAGATATCAGTAGTTAAAATTTTAAGGTTAGGTTAACTACCTGCCAAGACAGCTCGACGGAGCCCCGCTACGCGGGGCTCCTACTTCTGGGTGGTTTAAAAAAAAATAACCTCGAAGAAGGTGACGGGGTCTGTGTTCGCTCGCTTCGCTCGCTCACTACGACCCCACCACCTTCTTCTAACCTAAATCTATCCGACCCGGGGTGCCCTAAAATTCCACTAAGATAGATTGTTGATTAGACAAAGTATCATCCTGCTCTACGGGGCTAAAAAGAGCGCATTAATTTGCTCGCTAAGATTTGGTTATCATTTACTACATTTGGTGTTCGAATACAATTTAAAGTACAGTCTATTGTAACTTTAGGATTTCATTTTTTGGTGTCAAGTAATATATTTTTGACAAAAGAACTAAGGGTACCAAAGCGTTTTATGGTGGTCATTATATTTATTCCCAAAAAGCATCTAACTCAGCATTGCTACGATATTTAAAAAGATAAATAAATAACGCAGCGCTGGCATTCTGTTAGGGCCCACGGTGATGCCACGGTCGCTCTCGTGGAAGTTAAATAATAAACTTTATAGGTATTGCTGTATTTGTATCGGAAATAAATGAAACTCAAACCCAAAGCACGAAATAGATAGGTACCCAAAGTGAACGCTGGCGTTCGCGCGTGATTTTCCGCCATTACATTCAGTTAAACACCAAGCGAACGCCGACGTCTGATATATTATAAAATATTGAGCGTTTTATTTATAGGGTATGTTTCCAAGAACGTAAATAAGAAGTTATTCATAAAATAATCTGTAAATATCGAAAACTACATTCAGCCAGCCGCGGCTTCGCCCGCTTGAAATTTAGTTTCTCCATACAAACTTTGGACCCTCATTTTACCCCCTTAGGAGTGGAGTTTCGTAAAACCCATTCTGGGCTGATGTCTACACCCTACGAGGAACCTACCTGCCAAAATTTAAGTTTGTAGGTGGTATAGTTTCTGAGATTTCGTGATTAACCTGTTGTATGTCCGGAACGCGGATCCACGCGGGACACAATAACTGTTTAATTGTGTCTCTAATTACGGAATACGAAAGGTTAATCAGTAAGTGGTAGTTCGCTTTTCTAATTTATGCCAACTTTTCCATTATTCCCTGTTTATATACCTACTTATGAGCTGTCGTCGGGTTAATCATTGCTGTACCTAATTATAATCTTCAGTCAACATTGGTGTAAAAACAACACTGTAATAAAGCTGGTTATTGTTTTTTTTTTTATCTGTTATAAACTAGCACTTGACTGCGATCCCACCTGATGGTAAGCAGCATAGGTAAACAGTGATGCAATCGTTGATGGTGAGGCGCACTAGTTTATTAAGAGCCTATTCACTCCAGCCTTGATGACACCTAAATTATAATCGGACGGGAGACCGCAGCAGGCAAATTGTTCCAGTCCTTCGATGTACGCGGTATAAATGGCAAGGCGAAATGCTTAATCCGGACCGTAGAGGTTGTGGAGGGCGTTGTTGTCTTAAAGAATCTTCTTCTCTGTCGGTATCACTCTTGACAGAGTGGTTGTGGTCATCACTTCAGGTGTTGGTGGCAAGCTCCACAACACGCCGCCACTCCTCTCTGATGGCCACCTTTTTCGTGCATTCGTGTAGTGATGATGACCCATTCACTGCAGCTTTTATCTGGTCTTAAAGAATACTAATTGCCATTTGCAACAGCCTCGTAATAAAATAAAATGGTGGCAAAAATGGTGGTCATTGCTGTAAGGGCGTGGCCACATGTGTACGGTACGGCCGGCACCGACCACCGTGTAACGGCACGATGCGATGCCGCCACCAACAGCTGGCCGGTGTGGTGCCGTGTACGGTGCACCGCAATGGACAGGTTTTCTGAACTGCTTTTTTTTTCTGAATTGCTGTTGTCTGAAAACTTGATTAATGGACATTCTAAAATATTTGTAAAAATTTTCATCAAAACATTTTCAGCGCTTCATATTTCCTCCCAAATGACTTCCATCATTGTTTATTATACAAAGATATGGATTCACCCAATATTTTCTTTGATTCATTTTTTCTTCATCCGTCGCCTTAGGGTCAGCGCAGACAGAGAGGAATAATCCTCGCGCGGTCTCGGGCATTTTCTGACGGACGATGTATGTCGAAGATATGCTTCTTGCGTATTTTAGACGCGCGAGCATTTTTTGTCAGGTTCAAGCTTATATACACTTTATTACAATAAGTTGAAAGTTGATTTTGGAGTGCCTTAATAAAATCCTTTCCGCAGCACTCCTTTCTGTCTGCGCTGACCCTGTAGTAACACAAGCAGCATAATACGTCTTCCTTGGTCCTTAACAAAAGAAAAACTGATCGATGTTTGCTGCCTAATGCCCGCGTCACACCGTACAGCTACATGACACCATGTAGCTGCCGACTGCTACCGTGAGACGGCACGGCATTGTGCCGTTACACGATGGCAGGTGCCGTACCGTTGACACCCACGGACAGGTGGCTACATATATTATGTTCAAATTAGAAATTTAGTAAATACAAAAGAAACAATTTTTACCTATCTAATGACAGAGCTAGTAATAATGGGGTTAGCAGAATTCCCAGTACATTACTAACTCCGAAGTATTTTTGATAAATAAGCCGCAGTTTCTCGCTGCTAAAATTGACATTGATAAAACTATGCATAGCGCCATCTAACGAGTTTCATCTGTACTGTTAGTACAGATACAGCTACTAAGAACCATGAATGCTATCAGTTCCTACTTATGTCACTAGATGGCAGTAAATAAATGAAGTTCAATTCTTTATATTAGATTTTCATTACCTATGGGGAATCCTGTAGCCACTACACAGTACATCACTTATAACACGTTTTTCATTCCGTCAAGAAATAGTAAAGCTGACAGTTCTGATAAGAATTTTTGTAACGTTTCGACAAACTCCATTGAAATAGGAAACACGTCGTTGAATTGCAATTGAAACACGTTCGCTTGGGGTTTAATTAATTAATCATGAAATTCAATTGCATCGTGTAATGTTATTATTACTGAACCAAAAAAAAAACTGGCAACTACTATACGAAAATGATTAGTACCTACTTCACCTGACACTAGATTGAGTAGTATTCAATTTTTATTCAACTACAAGAAGGGTTATGTTTTTCAACGCGTATCTTGCGGTTCTATGGCAATAATCACACTGCCCCACATCCCGCAGCGTAGTGCGTGAATGGGTGTCTTAACGTTCCTTGGAAGTATCTCCGTTTGTATAGAAAACACGCATAGTCCAACACACCGAAACTGCATCCACGCGCGTTCATGCAGATCACGCACCTACATGCGGAGAAACACGCACTCACGCGCGTGGGTGCGGAGCGACACGTAAGGTATGCCACACTGCGCCCTGCACTGCCATGCGTGATTTGGATTGTACTTGACGTGTTTGAAAAGGGAACTCGATATCGGTCGATTTATATTTTTATTATAATTTATGATATTTTTCGTTTAATTGATTTTTTTTTATTTTTTTTATTATAGTGTTTTGAGTTTATAGTGTTTCACACATTATAACAGTGACTTAATTAAGAGACCTCGATTTTGAAATTTGGACGATGATTGAAAAATTTACTGTAAGCATAACTATCCTTTTTTTAATTCTAATTCGATATAATTAAATACTAGTAGTATTACTTACCTCTTCTTCTTCTTCTTCTTCCTGCCCTTATCCCATATTACTTGGGGTCGGCGCAACACGTTTTCTTCTTCCATTACTTACCTCAATGTTACCCAAGGCTTCTCCTCTGTACACCAGAGAGTAGCATACAAAGATGAAAATTCGTACCCTTTCCAGTAATGCCACTTCGTATTTTGCTTAGCAAATAATCAAAAGATGCATAGGTAAGCATTCGCGTATAGTTGAAGAATTTGTTTTCATATTTTCTTAAATCTCAGTAATTTTGAACAAATGACCCACGCAACGATCTTTTTTGTAAATAAGGATGTAGGTACCCTACCCAGTATCTTCTACAACCACGATTTCTATTCATATAGGTACTGTACAAAAACTATACAGTTAGTATAACTGCAGCTGTGGAACTTATTCAAGATAAGTTCCACACTAATAACCATTTTTAATATCAAAACAGACGCTACGCTCTGCACTGCACTATCACCGCAGTGAACGGCTTTGAATGAAATGAGTCAGAGCATTCGTGAATTTACAACACGCACTTACGCGCCTGAGGGCGTAGAAATCCCGCACGATGTTGCAGATCTGCAAGTACGTGCGTAGATGCGTTTCCACGCGCTACGCTCTGTAGTGCGTGGCAGTGTGTAGTGAAACGTACTGTACGTTCAAATTAGAAGTTCAGTAGATATGTTATGGACCAAATGATAAATAATGCATTATACATAATGCCCGGTCATTATGAAAAATGCCCAATATGAGAGTGCGATTTGATAATAATTATTCAAATAATCAAATTGACCGGGCATTATACATACGGCCTATCACCTTTTGGGCAGAGTAATACAAACATATTTAATTATCATTTTTTTATTGGTATTGTCATTTAACTTAAAATAAACTAAATATTAAACCATTAAAATAATCAGACTCTCTTATTTGGATTAATTATATCAAGGACTCTATTATCTACCTTAAAACTCTGCCAGTTCGAAATAACGAATAATACCTACAATCTCTCGTAAAAATGTGATTGTATTTTGATTGCACTTTGAACTGGGTAAAATAGGTAGGTTAGGTTAGGTTAGAACTGTGACCAACCGCGCGTGAGCCGAGCGAGCGTAGCGAGCGATGCCGCGGCAGCGGCCGGCGAACGCTACGTCCAAGTTGTTTCGTCCATTCGAGATTTTTACCTTTTTTAGTTAATCCATTTGATAATTAATAACTTATCCAGTAATCCATTTTGACCTTTGAACGATTTGGTCAATAGTGTAATAAATAATTTAAACATTGATATTCCAGACTTTGGTCAGCTGAACTTTTGATCAAATGACCATCGTTATTTTAAACTTTGTTGATTTGTACGTTGTTCTTTTGAAATTTACTCAGGAAAGTTTTGATTTTCTAATATGCAACCGTCACACCCTGCGTGCTTCCCTCCCCGCCCTCGCACCGCGTCTTTAGCTTTATTATCAAATTGCCCAATTGTCATTGTCATGTAGCAATATAACAATGACCGCGCAATGTGATAAATATTGAAGTTAAGATAGTAATTAATCACTTGGTCCAATAGAGCTAGACATTATTCATAATGCTCGAACATTATTTATAATGCCCGCATTAATCACCCGGTCCATAACAGATACAAAAGATACAACAGAGCTTGTGATAATAGGGTTAGCAGAATTCCCAGTAACTCTCCGCTAAAATTGACATTGATAAAACTATGCATAGCGCCATCTAGCGAGTTTTGTCTGTACTGTTTGTACTTATACAGCTACTATAAACCATGGATGCTATCAGTTCCTACTACTGACTATGCCATGTCACCAGATGGCGGTAAATGAAGTTCACTTCGTTTACTTATATTTCATTAGATTTTTATGGCAGTTATCACACTGCCACGCATCCCGCAACGTAGTGCGTGAATGTCAAGTCTCAACATTCCTTGTAAGTATCTCCGTTTGTATAGAAAACATGCATAGTCCAACACACCGAAATTGCATCCACGCGCGTTCATGCGGATCACGCACCTACATGCGGAGAAACACGCACTCACGCGCGTGGGTACGGAGCGACACGCAAGGTATGCCACACTGCGTCCCGCAGTGCCGTGCGTGTTTTGGGTTGGCCTTGACGTGTATTTGAAAATGGAACTCGATATCGATCGATTTATATTATGATTAATGATTGTTTCGTATTGAATTGTTTTTTTTTTTAATATTTTATTTTTGTTATTACTTGATTATAGTGTTTCACACATGGGTCAGAACAGTGACTTAATTGATACGATGATTGAAAAAATTCCAGTATATTAGCCTGTTTTTAACTCTAGTCATATTGATATAACTAAACTACTACTAGTAGTAGTAGTATTACTTACCTCAATGTTACCCAAAGCTTCTCTCTGGTGTAATACAAAGACGAAAATTCGTATTTTTTCCAGTAATGCCACTTCGTATTTTGCTTAACAAATAATCAAAAGACGCAGTTGACATTCGCGTATAGGTAGTTGAAGAATTTGTCTTCATAAATTCTTAAATCTCAGTCATTTTGAACAAATGACCCATGTAACGATCTTGTTTGTAAATAAAGATGTACCCAGTATCTTCTATAGCCACGATTTCTATTCATATGACTATACAAAAACCATACAGTTAGTATAACTGCAACATTTTGAATGAGTTCTACACTAACCATTTTTAATATTAAAACAGACGCGACGCTCTGCACTGCACTATCACCACAGCGAACAGCTTTGAATGAAATAAGTCAGAGCCTGCGTGAATTTTAAAGACGCATCTACGCGCGTGAGTGCGTGAAAAACACGCACGATGATGCAGATCTGCACTCCCGCATGTACGCGCGTAGGTGCGTTGACACGCGCTACGCTCCGTAGTGTGTAGACTGCCACGCCTTAATCATGAAATTCAATTGCATCGTTTATTATTATTCTCCACATGTAGGTGCGTGATCTGCATGAACGCGCGTGGATGTAGTTTGAGTGTGTTGGGCTGTGCGTGTTTTCTATACAAACGGAGATACTTTACAAGTAACGTTAGGCGGTTATCACTATATATATATGACACAGGTCACGATAGGATCTATAGCGGGTATTACATGCCAGCAAACAGCTGGGTGCAAGTGCAAAACAACCCCTCAGTCGCGTAGATGGCCCGCTGACTATGTATTTTTGCTGACATAACAAGCTTATAACTTTGTGATTTTTCATGATACAGTTATGAAACTTTGTACATAGATTCTTCATATAAAAATACTTGACACATGTTTCGAGTTTCGAATATACTAAGAACATTTTAATTAATGTGCTGAATAGTTAATAATAATTTGTAATAATAATAATTTAATAATCCATTGATTTAATTTTAATAATTGTAGTTATTTTATTTTCTTTTGGTGAATGGCAATCTATTTTTAATGTTTTTTTTTTATCTGATTGACTTGACATTTATAATTTATTCTATTTACCTACTTGGCTTTTTGCCTTAATTTTGTCAAAACATAGTGCACTTATTTTTCATTTTATGTACCACCTTAACCCACCTATGTTTAACAAAATAAATGATTGATTGATAATTTATTTTTAAAGGTACGATTGAATTGAATTGGTTTATATACTAACAGAGGAGAATTGAAGATAAAAACGTACTAAGTGTTTTTATTTCCAGTCTTCTATGTCAGGCGTAGGTTTATCAATAAGCTTTATTGTTCTTAATTTCGCTAGCCGTTTAGCAAACACGGTGGAATCCAATATTTCAGCACCATCATCAGCCTTTTTATTGTTCCCACTGCTGGGACTCAGGCCTCCTCTCTAGGAGAGGGAATGGGCCGGAATCCGCCCCGCGGGCCCAGTGCGGGTTGGTGAATGTCACATGTCTTCAAATTTTTGGTTCTAGGACATGCCGGTTTCCTCACGATGTTTTCCTTCACTGTTTTGAGAACAGTGGTAATGAAATAAATAACATAAAATAATTGAGAGCGGTGGTGGCCGAGTGGTAATGGCTCCGACTTACGAGTTGTAGGTCGCGGGACCAAACTCTGCCAATATTTACATAGCCCCAAAATGTCGCGTTGTATCGTAGAAATATTTACGCCAATAGCTAAGAAACAAATGGTATGATTACGCGGCTTATAGAAAGGTAGAAGATTAATGTCTCTGATAGTCACAATGGTATTTTTCTCCTCCTCACTAGGAAGGAATGGGCCTTAATCACGGATATCTATGGCCTTAATCCACCACGCGGGCCCAGTGCGGGTTGATGGATGTCACATGTCTTCGATTTTTTTAGAGTAGTGGTGATGAAATAAATTACACAAAGTAATGTGCCTAGCTGGGTTTGAACCCTCGACTTACAACTTGTAAGTCGGGGCTGTTACCACTCGGCCACTGCTGTCCCAATCACTGCTCAATTATTAGATAAATATGTCATATGTTATTTCATGGTCAGATTTTTAGAACTATCTTATAAGTACTCACTAAAAATTATCGTTTCATTTATCATTAGCTTCTGTCAGTGGCTTCGCCCGCTTACTTAACTATGTGAAAATAAGATTACCAAGGCGGTAATCTTATTTTCCATACAAACATTACTCTTTTAACATTGATATTTTATTTATTTCTCTATTTCTTTACCAAAACCCAAAACATACATTTATGATAAATTCTAATATACTATATATACATATATATTAGATTTTGAAAACTAAAACATCAATAATACTTACATTGTCTTACACATAACTAACTATATTTAATAAAAATGTTGCGAATTCCGTCAAAGTGCACGAGAATACATCCAGTCGCTCATGAACTTCATTCACAATACGATTACGTCGAAGGACTGGAACAGTCTGCCTGCTGCGGTCTTCCCGTCCGATTATAATTTGGGTGTCTTCAAGGCTAGAGTGAATAGGCTCTTAATAAACTAGTGCGCCTCACCATCAAAGATTGCATCGCTACTTACCATCAGGTGGGATCGCAGTCAAGCACTAGTATATCTGAAATAATAAAAAATAAAAAAAGTGTTCTGGTGAGGGGTGTTTTCGCCAGCAGGTTGGTTCTGGCTACCGAAATATTCAGTAGTTACTACTCAACGTACCGGTCCGGCGTTAACGTTGAGTTTTAGGTGACGCAGCACTCCCGGACTATGCACTATGCCCCGCAGAAGCTTCACTATATAGGTAAACGACGAGACAGAATTTCCGACGTACCCTGAGCTCATTATACTGCAAGCTTCGTTCGAAGATATAATTATTAACAAGGCAGCTTCCAGGCAGCAGCGGGCAACTAAACGCATCTATAGAGGCACTCCTGTAAAGCAAAAACAAAACGCACTGAATCCTGCCAATATCAGTCATTATGACATCTGTCATTCCATTCGTTTGCGCGGCAACTAATACGTTTAACGTTGTGTTTTATGTGTTTTGTCACCAATATTAGTCAATAAATAAAAGTTTATGTGCTTAAGTAATTTGTAATTAAGTATGCCAAAACGAAAAGATATGAAGTATAGCCTAACACTAGGCTAACACTAGGCTAAGACATTGTTACTAACAATCTATGGAATCAATTCTGAAATAAATTTTATTATTATTATTATTATTATTATAGCATCATAAGATGAATAGTTTGAAAAAAAGGATGAAACGACGAAACCATAGTCCGGTACCTGTCCCATCTTAATCTAATTCTTTGATTCCAGGTAAAGTAATAGATTTATCTATTATATTATGCAGCGAATCAAGAGTTTCACGTACTTAACCCAAAATATTGTACTTACCGATATACGCGAGTTATCTACGTCAGCGCTATCAGCGCTGACCACCGTGCGCGTTGATAGCTACGCGTCATTCAAAAACGCTTCCTAGAAGTTCATATATCTCGGCCATCAGCGCTGACGGTGCGCGTGCCGTCGGCGTAAGACTAAAACCAGCCTAACCTAACCTAACTTATTTCACCAGTTCAAAATGACTAGACAATGGTGAAAACATTTGTTAAAGTTAACTTTTTAGTAGTTCGTTATGTAAAACCTCAATTTGATTTCTAGTTGCCCACTTATTAATTTAGTCGCTCACTTATTATTTTAGTCGCTCACATACTAATTTAATCGTTTAAATAGGATTTTAATAATCCACTTTTAGTAACCTCGTTCTGGATTTTATTGTTAATCAATAGTTTTGTCGTTAGTTTAGTTTAATGTGTCGCTTACTCAAATTCATACCGTTCAAAATAATAAAATAGTATCTCATCATCAGTCGCTAAATTTTTTTTTTAGTCGCTCGTTTTATAATTCCTCTTTGCAACGCAAGTGTCTCGTAAAATTTTGAACCCACTCCAACATGACCCTGTATTTCTCTTCGTGTGGAGCCAGAAATGAGTCGTGATGACATATGGTGCCGAAACGTGGTCGCTAACAATGGGCCTCATCAGAAGGCTTAAAATCACCCAAAGGGCAATGGAAAGGGCTATGCTTAGAGTTTCCTTGCGTGATCGAATCAGAAATGAAGATATCCGCAGGAGAACCAAGGTTGCCGACATAGCAAGAAGAATCGCCAAACTGAAGTGGCAATGGGCAGGGCACATTGCTCGCAGAACTGACCGTTGGGGCCGAAAGGTTCTGGAGTGGCGACCACGAACCGGAAGACGCAGCGACGGAAGGTCTCCTACAAGATGGACCGATAACCTGGTGAAGGTTGCGGGAATCCGATGGATGCGGGGCGCACAGGATCGATCAAGAAACTTGCCTGTACGCCCTATTACATAATTATTTTGACAATAATCTAATCTCTTCAAGGCTAGAGTGAATAGGTATCTTAATAAACTAGTGCGCCTCACCATCAACGATTGCATCACTGCTTACCATCAGGCGGGATCGCAGTCAAGTACTAGTTTATAACAGATTTAAAAAAAAATATGTTCACGAAAGGTGAGTTCGGGTGTGAGGAGGGCTCCTAGATCTTGTACTTGTAACACCCACTGCATCGGCGCTGCTTCTACTTTGCACTTGTAGCACTGGTGTCCGCGCGCGAGTGAATGTCATTACCGAGCATTTATCAACACTGGAGAAGAATAAATTAGTAAATAAATTAATTTATTAATCAATTAGTAAATAAATAAGAAACCTTTTCCATTATTAAGAATTTGTATGATATTAACAAATTATTACATTGCTCACCGGAATAAGTTACGTAATATCAATATTAAAATATCGATATATGTCAATAACTCTGAGTGGCAAAAGAGATTACATGCGCATGTGAATATGATCGTAACCAACTCATATTATTTCCTAGAATAAATTGGTTACGGCGCCGTCTAGCGTAGAATAGCTGAATTCGTTGTAAATTAGCAATGATATTATATTAAACTAGATTTTCGGGTTAGCTCCCACTCTTCCCTGCTCTATCCTGCTCCACCCTGCTCTACCCTACTCTACCCTACTCTACCCTACTCTACCCTACTCTACCTTACTCTACCCTACTCTACCTTACTCTACCTTACTCTACCCTACTCTTACTCCACTCTACTCCACCCTACTCTACCGGGGAGCCCCCCAAATGCTGCAATTGCAGGAAAGCGGGCCACGACAACCTGAGCCACAATGGTCTACCCATTGGGTGTTCGTTCGTTGTCGTTCGTCGTCGCGTATTGCTAATGGCGCCACAGCGATCATTACGGCGAGAGTACTCTCCTGAGAAGAGTCCAAGAGGCATGGGTTCGTCCAGGCCGACCTGCAAAGAATGCGACTGGCCACGGATGAGCTCATGCTGGAGGCCGCGGGTCGCAAAATCGCAGTTGCACTGCTCCAGGAGCCGTATGTGGGCGGAGTCGGAACTTTAAAGCCCTATATTCTAACCGTATATTCTAAACTTTTATAGGGGGGCCAGAATCTTCCAGAACAGCGGCCGTCCGGGGGGCACTGTAAAGGTAGCAATTGCCATCTTTAGTAAAGATATACAAGTCATAAAGTGCCCTGATTTCGACCGACAACATTGTGGTTGTGAAAATCCGCACGGCTGCCTGGGAAATCACACCCTCTTTCTCCTTTGAGCCAGACACGCCCATAGAACCATACTTGGAGCAGCTCAGGAAAAAGCGGCGCCAAACCCGGCCAGGCTTCTCTTCGAGGGGGACTCGAACGCAAAGAGCATTTGGTGGGGCAGCGGGGGAACAGACTCCAGGGGAGAAAACCTGGCGGGCGCTCTTGACCAAATCGGAATGCAGGTGCTCAATGTCGGTGACACTCCGACCTTCGAAACCGTCTGGAGGGGGAGGACGTATACTGGCCACGTCGATATAACCGCGTGCACGACGGATATACTCGACCTGGTGGGTGACTGGAAAGTAGACCAGAGCCTAACAAACTCGGACTAGAACGGCATAACCTTCAATGTGAAATTGGAGAGAGGTGAGATCACACACACACATCGGACGACGAGCCTGTACAATACGAAGAAGGCGAACTGGAGCCAGTTTTGTGAGAAATTGGCTCAGTTAAACGCAGAGCAGAAAATCAGCCCGTTGAAGTTACAGCAATCACTAACACTTTACAACTCAAACACACAGTAAACACATTCACAAACAATATACACAAAGCATGCACTGAACACATTCCACGCATTATAACACACACAACTCTCACGTTGCCATGGTGGTCCGAAGAGTTGGCCACTCTGAAGAGGAAAGTTGCCACCGTATACGATGCGCGGCCCTCTCCCGAATGGCTGGGGTGATAGACGAGTACCTGCAAAAGAAAACCGAGTACTTTGCCAGGACCAGGGAAGCTCAGACCAAAAGCTGGAAGGAGTTTTGCGGGCAGGTAAGGCTGAAGGAGGAAGGATGTCCCGGCAATATCCGTAAAATTCAGCAGCTACCTTCAGGATAGAAGAGTCGAGGTGAGATACGGAGGGGAGACACACTCCATAAGTACGACCAAAGGGTGTGTCCAAGGCTCCATAGGAGAACCCATCCTGTGCAACCTCATCCTCGACCCACTTCTGAAGGAATTGACTGCCAGAGGCGTCTATTGCCAGGCGTTCGCCAATGACATAGTCCTGGTTTTTGACGGAGACACTGCGCTGGAGGTTCAGAGACAGGCCAATGCTGCCTTCGCCTATGTTGGAGGGTGGGGAGTCAGAAATAAGTTAAAGTTTGCACCCAATAAGAGCCAGGCGATGGTGATTACCCGGAAATTTAAGTATGGCGAACCGCTCCTGACCATGGGCGTTGTCAGTATTGGCATGTCAAAGGAAATAAAAATCCTTGGCCTAACCATCGACAGCTGCCTGACATTAAACAAACATATATATAATAAATGTAAAAAAAGTTGAGCGCGATGATGCAGATGATAAGGTTGTCACAGTAAGTAGCCAATGCAACGAAAGATTGAGGAGCGCACTGGAAGATGCGTTGTGCGAGTACATGTTGACTCCGACTGAGCTTAGGCCTCGTTTGCCACGGTTACCCATGCACAAAAAAAATAGGGCGCTGGTGTGTGCTTTGGACTCGTTGCTCAAAAATATCTTTGAGAGTAGCGAGAATCTTGTTGATACGCACTCAATCTTGTATTGTGGGGCTGTTGCGGCATGTCGTTTAGCCAACATTAAGTTTCCAAATATAGATGGAACTATTCGACTGAAGTCTGCTGTACCAGGCTGGCAATGCAGGATTGAGAGGCGTATCGATGAGGCCAGGGCACTCATAGGCAAACTACACTGCTTTAGGGAGGGTAATACACGACCACGAGTGATGAGCTTTGTGAGACGGGCGTTTTTGGGGACAGGTATTAGTCCTCAAGGATACATGTCACATGTCACAGAGTGCATCAACTTCCTGAAGCAGAAAGTTTGTGCATGGGCGAGCCGCATTCGGCGATGTAAGCGGCGAGTTGATCGGTACTCGCAGAATCGCATGTTTCAGAGCGATGAGAGGTGGGTGTACAGAGCTTGGGAGCGGCCTGAACACAGTGTGATTGACGAGTGCCGCCCGGATGATTTTGCCACGATTACATTCTGGCGAAACATTTGGTCGGTGCCTGTCAGTCACACTGAGGGTGGCTGGATGCGTGACGTCGAGCGCGTGTGTGAAGCTATACCAGAAATGGAAAAAGTTACCAGATGTAGGAATGGGTCCCGGGGTACTAAGGAGCTACTCCTCATAGACATGGCCTTAGGCCAACAGACTCATCGATCCCGCAAAGACCTGTCAACATGTTGGATAGATTACAAGAAGGCCTATGCCTTTGTTCCACATACATGGCTCATGAGGGTGCTGGAGTTATACAAAATAGATATAACTTTACGCACCTTTCTTGAGTCATGTATGAAGCAATGGAAGACGCTATGTCCTTCTCTATCCAGGAGGTCGACCAATCCAGGGGAATTATGAGCCAAAGTCAAAGTCAAAGCATTTATTTCAAATAGACCGTTTGCAAGCACTTTTGAATAGTCAAATGTCGGTCAGTCCAAGAAAAGTGATGCTAAATTGCACGTTCCAAAGCGTAGGTCTCTATGGAGAAAAACGTGCAAGAAACTCCATGGTCACTCTTTTAAATCATATTATGTGTTACATATAATGCTTGGTTACATATTACTTGTTACTTCTATCATGTTAGTACAATGTCGATAAATTTATTAATTAATAATTAAAAAATAGAAACTGAATTAAGCCTCTGGCAGCTAAGAGATGACCAGTCCCATCTGACGGCACCCGTTCACGAGCATGACGCGTGCATCAGCCCCACTCAGCTCAACCATTTTGAAGGGTACTGAATGACCCAATAACACGTGCCACCAACAGCGAGACATTTGAGTGTGCATGACAAACTCTCAACTGCCATGTCCATAAAGTCAAAAAATAAATAAGTTGTAACCTAATAAAAATGCTCCATGGTGCTTCACATTCACAAATTTGAAAAAAGTGCTTCTACATTATACAATGCTATTGTGTCTTTCAAATTACAAAAAAAAAAAAAAAATAGTACGCCCTAGTGGAAGTGGAGCTGGACCAGCATTGAGCCAAGCATTTTTATCTTGAATATAATTCTCCAACTTATAATATGCTTGCCTGCATAGTGTGTAGAGCCTATTTGGATTAAACGTGGAATATTTCAGGGCGACAGTCTGAGTCCGCTTTGGTTTTGCTTAACCCTTAATCCTCTTAGCACATTGCTGGAGGATTCAGGACTAGGCTATCGGTTGAGAAGAGGTGTTCAGGTCATATCTCACCTTCTTTACATGGATGACCTGAAACTCTTTGCCCCCAGCAATTTGCAACAGCTGCTGAAGGTAACTGAAACTTTCAGTAGCGCCATCAGGATGGAATTTGGTGTAGACATGCATGTAAAGCGAGGGGAGATTATGGAATCCGAGGGAATTCAACTCCCGGATTCCTTACACCTTAGATCCCTTTCCTCGACCGAAACTTAGAAGTATTTGGATATGTCAGAAGCTTTAGGCATTAACAATGCTGACATGAAGCAATCGCTGAAGGAGCGCTTCTTTGGCCGCCAGAAGAAGGTAATAAATAGCCTTCTGTCGGGCGGAAATAAGGTGCGCGCCTTCAACGGTTGGGTCATACCGGTTTTAATGTACTCTTTTGGCATATTCAAATGGACTCAGACCGAACTTGACGCCCTGGATAGGCGAGTCCGTACATTGCTGACGGCAAATCGGATGCTTCAACCACGATCCTCGGTGATGAGACTGTACATCCCGCAGAAGTGTGGAGGTCGAAGCTTTTCAAATGCAAAGACCCTGCACAACCGCGAGGTGTGCAGCCTCAGAGAATATTTTTTTAAAACCGATGTGGGTATGCACCGAGATGTGGCCGCAGTGGACAAGGGACTCACCCTGTTATCCATGGCTAAAGAGGACTGGCATAAACCTGTAATAATGACTACTGATAACCGCAAGGAAATATGGACATAACCAAGTAGCCAGGATTATCCACCAGCAACTTGCTTTGAAGTACAACCTAGTGGATTTAGAGGTACCTTATTACAAGTATGTGCCCGACCCAGTTCTCGAAAATGACCATGTCACTTTGTACTGGGATCGGTCTATCATTACTGACCGGACTATTGTAGCCAATAATCCGGATATAGTGGTAATAGACCGATTAGCGCGCCGTGCAATGATAGTCGATATCACCATCCCACATGACGAGAATCTCGTGAAAGCTGAGAAAGAGAAACAAATCAAATATCTCGACTTAGCACACGGGGTTGTTTTTTTTTTCGATGGGAAAAATCATCCAATGACAACCCCCGCTCTTGGGTGGAGCGGGAGATAGTGTCAGAATCTTACTGACTAAAAACCCATCCCGTTCCTTCAAGCCTTCATACTGGGGCTCGAGCGCCCTTTCGGATAACGAGGTTGTCGACATGTGGCATTTGGACTCGGCTGTCATTGTGCCGATTGTCGTAACCGCCAATGGTCTTATTGCCAAAAGCTTCGACGACCATCTGTCGAAGCTGTCGTTGCGCGGCTGGATCAAGGGCCAGATACAAAAGGCAGTACTCCTCGATACGGCTCGCATTGTGAGGAAGTTCCTGTCTCTGGAGCCCTAACCACCGGTAGCTTGGATTGCTCCCGACATTGGTGGACTGCTGTTTTTATATTTTTAAATGTTTTTTTATATATATTTAAAAATATCAAAAATATGTATTGTAAGAAAAATAAAGGAGATAATAATAATAACATCGGCTCAAATATACAAACGGAACATTTGAAATATTGGCCATCGGCTCACAAGAAACAAACGAAACATCGGCTCAAAAGATACAAAAATTAAGACGTCAAATAGCGAAGCTATTAGCATTTAATATTTACTCAGACATAAATAGTATGTCGACGTACCCAGTAATTAGTCCCACCATTAGTAGTAGTACTAACATTTTAAACTAGGTAATAAGACAACAGTTGGTACTGTTGGCAATTTATGCCAACTTAACAATAAAGTATCGTCTAGCATTCAAGCTACAGGGGGTAAGCAAAAATCCTTTAATTTGTTTCTTCAAAACATTCAGGGTTTTTCTTCGAAACAATTAGAAATTGAATTATTTTTGGAAAAAACTATGTTTGACATCATTTGTTTTACTGAGCATTGGTTAAAGGATTTTGAAATGTTAATTAATTATGATAATTATAATGTGGGCAGTAGTTTTAACCGAAAGTCAATGTTACGTGGGGGTTCACTAATCCTTATTAAAAATAGTATTAAATTTAAAACTCGTAAAGATATAGTTGCACTGTCCGTTGAATATAGCATTGAAGTGTCGTGTGTTGAGCTGGATAGGCATATCATAGTGTGCGTTTATAGGCCCCCTAATTATCAAAACTACTCTATTTTTGAGTCAGTCATGGAAGATGTTATGGCTAAACTTTCAACGGGTAATAAACCAGTAATTATCTGCGGAGACTTTAATGTTAATATTTTAGAAAATAATTCAGATAGCAGTAGATTATTAAATCTTTTCAAATCATTTAATTTATCAAATGTGTTTATTGAACCAACTCGAACAACGACAACTACTGCTACATGTATCGATAATGTTTTTTGTTGCTGCAAGTATTTAGAAAAAGCCATTGTAAATTATCTGCCTTCTGATCATAGCGGCCTAATGGTAACATTTGAATCCAACTTACCAATACAACAAGTGCAGATACAATTCAGACCAATAACATCCGGTAAACTAAATAAATTTAATAGCACTTTAACTAGCAGGTTGGGTGATTGGAACCTTGCAGAAAACAATGGTAATATTTTGTATAAAAATTTTTTTTCAGTAGTTCAAAAGGAGTTTAATCAGACGTTTGAGAAAAAAACTAAAACTATCTGCCCTAAGTTTAGATTTAGTGACTGGGCAACTAAAGGAATCAGAATAAGTAGGGAAAGACTTTTCGAGTTGTATGGCCTTAAGCCTATTATTAACACTGAAACTTTTAATAAATATGTTGCTACTTATTCTAAAATGTTTAAAAATACTTGTAAGGCAGCTAAGGCCTTATACATTAGCACCAAAGTTAAAACAGCAGATAATAAAATAAAAACGGTTTGGAATATTATAAATAATGAAACCAACAGAAACAAAAGAAATAATAATGATTACACATTGGAGACTCATCATGGTCTTATTAGCGATAACAAACTAGTTGCAGAAGAATTTGTAAATTTCTTTACCAGTATACCAATTAAAACTACTGAAGCCCTAAATTCGTCGCCATCGCATGCTTTTGGTTTGTTACAGGCGAACGTTGCAGCCTGTTCGACTGAATTTAACTTTAAACATATAAACCCCATAACAGTAATAAAAGCTTTTAAAGAAATCAAGATTAAATTGACAGAAGATCTATGGGGTATGTCTATCAAAGTTTGTACCTCAATTATTGAGACTATAGCGCCGTACTTGGCTTTAATATTTAATTTGTGTATAGATCAAGGAGTCTTTCCAGATCTAATGAAATATAGTAAAGTGATACCACTCTTTAAATCCGGAAATAGTAGAGACACTAATAATTATAGGCCGGTGTCCGTTTTGCCGGTTCTTAGCAAGATATTTGAAAAGGTAATGTTAAATCAAATGCTTAGTCATTTTAACTCCAATAACATCCTACATGATTAACAGTATGGTTTCACCAAAGGACGTTGTACAACTGACGCGGGTGTTTCCTTACTAAAACACATTTTTAATGCGTGGGAAGAGGCACAAGATGCTATAGGCATCTTCTGCGACCTATCTAAGGCGTTTGATTGTGTAGTTCATGAAACATTGCTTCTGAAACTCAAGCATTACGGACTAGGCAATGCAGCGTTAAGCTTATTAAAATCTTATTTAAATAATAGACAGCAATTAGTGCAAATAAACGGTGTCAATTCGTCGGGATTGAATGTTGAAATGGGGGTGCCCCAAGGTTCAATTTTAGGTCCTTTTTTATTTTTAGTTTATATTAATGATTTACCCAATTTGTTGCAAAATAAACTTAATATGGTGTTGTTTGCTGACGACACTTCTTTGATTTTTAAGATAAATAGAAAGACTAACAATCTTGACAACGAAAATAGCGCCCTATTGCAGGTTCAAAACTGGTTCACTGCTAATAATCTGGTTCTAAATGGGAAAAAAACTAAATGCATAAGATTTTCCTTACCGAATGTCAAAAGTAGTGATTGTGACACTGTATTGAATAATGAAAAACTAGAATTTGTTGATAAAATGATTTTCCTGGGGATTACGCTAGACTCAAGGCTACAATGGGGTCCTCACTTAACATCTCTTGCAGGGCGGCTTAGCTCAGCTGCATATGCTGTTAGAAAAATCCGCCAATTTACGGATGTTGATACCGCTAGGCTAGTCTATTTTAGTTATTTTCATAGTGTCATGTCGTACGGTATCTTACTATGGGGACGGGCTGCAGACATCGAGTCAATCTTTATATTACAGAAAAGAGCCATCAGAGCTATTTACAATCTCCGCCGGTGCGATTCTTTAAGGGAACTGTTTAAAGAAATTAACATAATGACGGTACCTTGTCAATATATCTATGAAAACATCATGTATGTTAGAAAAAATCTTCATCTTTTTAGCAAAAGAGGCGATAGACATAATTATGTTACAAGAAATAGGGATCAATTAGTTCAACCAGGTTTCAGACTGGCTAAAGTGGCCTCTTCTTTCATGGGGTACTGTTTGAAATGTTATAATAAAATACCACCCCAAATATTAGACCTCAATGAAACGAAATTTAAATCTTGTATTAAACGCACACTATGCAGACAAGCATATTATAAATTGGAGGATTATATTCAAGATAAAAATGCTTGGCTCAATGCTGGTCCAGCTCCACTACCACTAGGGCGTACTAATTAGTTGATTAGTTGGAAACTAATATTATTATTTTTTAATTTGAAAGACAATTGCATTGTATAATGTAGAAGCACTTTTTTCAAGTTTGTGAATGTGAAGCACCATGGAGCATTTTTATTAGGTTACAACTTTTTTTTTTTTTTTTTTGACATTACGAGCATGGCAGTTGAGAGTTTGTCATGCTCACTCAAATGTCTCGCTGTTGGTGGCACGTGTTATTGGGTCGTTCAGTTCCCTTCAAAATGGTTGAGCTGAGTGGGGCTGATGCACGCGTCATGCTCGTGAACGGGTGCCGTCAGATGGGACTGGTCATCTCTTAGCTGCCAGTGGCTTAATTCAGTTTCTATCTTTTAATTATTTTACATTTTTATTTCATTATCGACATTGTGCTCACATGACAGAAGCAACAAGTAATATGTAACCAAGCATTATATGTAACACATAATATGATTTAAAAGAGTGTCCATGGAGTTTCTTGCACGTTCTTCTCCATAGAGACCTACTCTTTGGAACGTGCAATTTAGCTTCACTTTTCTTGGACTGACCGACATTTGACTATTCAAAAGTGCCTGTAAATGGTCTATTTGAAATAAATGATTTGACTTTGACTTTGACTTTGACAAACAGAACAATTGAAACAACTCGACAAGATATAAATGTTATGTGTCGTGATCAGTTAGGTTGCGTCACACTATAAATATTTTTCAAAACAATTGCTCAGAAAGTGAATCTTGCATTGCACTTAGGTATATAATGGCTCTTGTTACCAAACAGACATTTTTATTACCAGTACGCACTAATGCTATAATGTAGTTAAAACCTTTTTCTTCAACCTCTTTGTCCGCAAAATATATAAATGGTGTAAGGGACAGACCTCCACAAACTTTAAGGGCTTACTCAGTAGACGAAACTGAACAATCAAGTTAATAATTTTGTATGGTGAGGCGGATTTTTTTTTTCGTTTCCTGAAAAAAATTTTATGGTAAGTTTTTCAGTTTCGTTTAATGAAAGAAAGAAAGACAGAAAAAACTTTTATTCGTACCTCACACATACAGTAGAATTCGATAGTAAAAATAAAAAATAAAAATAAAAACTTTAAAATCTGTGCAAGGCCAAAAGGGCGCCTAACTCAGCATATGCTGCGATATTTAAAAAGATAAATAACGCAGCGCTGGTATTCTGTTAGGGCCCGCGGTGATGCCACGGTCACATACACGGAGGTTCAATAAATTAATTGGTATCGAAACAAAAAAAAAAAATAAATAATTAAATACTGTAATGATTTTTAAAGAAAATATTCATAAATCGTTCAACTTCCAATGATAAGCGATAGATGGCGCTAGTAGTTACATGAACTTTAGACATTCGTTGTAGATATTAAGTAATAATTTATAATATTAGACTTTATGGATTTGTTTTGTATAAATATATCATAATTGTTAAAATGAAATATTTACTTGCAGTTAATTATTAGATTAACTCTAATGTATATTAGTTAGTCAATTGATGTTACGTACTCTTTACTTTGCTCTGATTGGTCGGTTAGTCGACCGAGTGTTTGTGAAAGTTTGTGGTAGGGAAACACTGAGTTTGTTACTGTCATTTTGGACAGAGTCAGTCTGCTTTGAGTCGTTGAACAGAAAACATGTCCGACTAATCTGTGTATTTGTAAATGATTGTTAATAGAACGATAAGTATGAAATTGTGTTGATCAAAGTGAATAAAATATTTATACAATTTATCCTGAAGTGTTTGATTTATCACATTTCAGAAGTGGGATATGCCTATAAATATGTGCAGTGATAACAGGAAGAGGTTATGTGTGCCTAAATTGAAGATAAATGAGTTCGAGAAATATATTTTTGTCTTTCCAAGTGTACTAGTGTGATTTTAGACAAGAGGTTATGTGTGCCTAAATTGAAGCTAAGTGAGCTCGAGATATTTTTTTTTTGTCACCAAAGTGTGCAAGTGTTACTTTAAGCCAAGAAGTTGTGTGCCTAAATTGAAGCTAAATGAGCTCGAGATATTTTTTATTCTTTTTCCCGTGTGTGCTAGTGTTACTTCAGACAAGAGGTTATGTGTGCCTAAATTGAAGCTAAGTGAGCTCGAGATTTATTTATTTTTTTAGCCAAGTGTGCCAAGTATTTTAGACCAGTATCATACTCACCCAAATTTCTTACTGATGGTGACAGGCTCGTGTATCGAATCATTCGATTCCCTTCAAATGTGTAAACTGAGTGGTACAGATATGCGCGTCATGTTCGTAATCGAACGTTGACAAGACTAAACACCTCTTAAATGCAGGTGATTCATTTTACTTTCTATATTTCAAATTGGGTTGCTTTTCCTTTATTTAATTTCATCGAATTCGTATAGTGATAGATTAAAAAAAAAAAAAACAGTTTATATGTAAAATTTTCCTATTTCCCAAAGCGATAATTGTCATTGTTGCCTCGGATTACTTTGTGTGGCACGATAACTTCCCTTTCGTTTCGACGCATAGTTGTAAAAATATGTTGTACCCCTTATTAGTATGTCACAATAATGATAAATGATATATAATTAATGATAAATGATAAATGATCAGTGATCAGTGATAAGTGATCAGTGATAAGTAATTAGTGATAAGTGATCAGTGATAAGTGACCAGTGATTGGTAACCAGTGATTAGTGACCAGTGATTAGTGACCAGTGATTAGTGACCAGTGATTAGTGACCAGTGATTAGTGACCAGTGATTAGTGACCAGTGATTAGTGACCAGTGATTAGTGACCAGTGATTAGTGACCAGTGATTAGTGACCAGTGATTAGTGACCAGTGATTAGTGACCAGTGATTAGTGACCAGTGATTAGTGACCAGTGATAAGTGATCAGTGATTAGTGATCAGTGATAAGTGATCAGTGATAAGCGATCAGTGATAGGTGGTCTGTGATCAGTGATAAATGATAAATTTATTTATTTATAAATGTTAAATGTTAAACGATAAACGATAAATGATAAATAGTAAATGATAAATGATAAATTTATTTATTTATAAATGTTAAACGATAAAAGATAAATGATAGATGATAAATGATAAGTCTTAAATGATAAATGATTATTATTTTGTACTGTTGTTTTATAAACTAAATTTCCACCTATGACAAACAATAAATGAATTTGAGAGAACAAAGTTAAAACTGAGTTTGTATATGTATAACACGATTTAAAAGGCTGTAAATGGAATTTCTTCTCCATAGAGATCTACACTTTGGAATATGTAATTACCGTCAATTTGCTGACTTACTGACTTCTTGGCAATTTAAGAGTCTGTAAATGGTTCATTAGAAATGTTTTGATTTGATTTCAGTGCTTTGATGAGGCCAAGAATGTCTTTGATGAGGCCAAGCGTGATTTTGATGAGGCCAAACGTGCCTTTGATGAGGCCAAACGTGCCTTTGATGAAGCTAAGTGTGTACCTTTGATGAAGACAAGCGTGCCTTTGATGAAGCCAAGCGTGCCTTTGATGAAGCCAAGCGTGCCTTTGACGAAGCCAAGCGAGCCTTAATAAGACCAAGCGAGCCTTAATGATGGTTCATTTGAAATGTTTTGAATTGATTTCAGTGCTTTGATGAGGCCAAGAGTGTCTTTGATGGGGCCAAGCGTGCCTTTGATGAGGCCAAACGTGACTTTGATGAGGCCCAACGTGCCTTTAATGAAGCCAAGTGTACCTTTGATGAAGCCAAGCGTGCCTTTGATGAAGCCAAGCGTGCCTTTGATGAAGCCATGCGTGCCTTTGATGAAGCCAAGCGTGCCTTTGATGAAGCTAAGCGTGCCTTTGATGAAGCCAGGCGTGCTTTTGATGAAGCTAAGCGTGCCTTTGACGAAGCCAAGTGAGCCTTAATAAGACCATGCGAGCCTTAATGAGGGATGAGGCAAGCATGCCTTTGATGAAGCTAAGCGAGCCCATTTGAGGCCAAGTGGGCCATTTGAGGCCATGTGGGCCATTTGAGGCCAAGTGAGCCATTTGAGGCCAAGTGGGCCATTTGAGGCCAAGTGGGCCATTTGAGGCCAAGTGGGCCATTTGAGGCCAAGTGGGCCATTTGAGGCCAAGTGGGCCATTTGAGGCCAAGTGGGCCATTTGGAGCAAAGTGGGCCATTTGAGGCCATGTGGGCCATTTGAGGCCATGTGGGCCATTTGAGGCCAAGTGGGCCATCTGAGGCCAAGTGGGCCATTTGATTTGGCCAGATGAGCCAATTAAGATTCGGGTTAAGTGTGCCCGGTGCAGATGAAATTATCCTCAAGAGCGTAAGTAACGTATGAATTTACCTATTAATGTGATTTTAGTCTGACTACGTTGGCTTAATGCAGATGTAAATGAATTGAATAATTTATTAAGTTTATTCATATCATATTTGAACTGTTTATTGGATGAGATTTGAACATTCTGTTATAGTTTTTGAAGATATTATAGGTATAGATAAATTGAATTGAAAGTATAATTTAACACTGGGATTTGATTCTTAAAAAAGAGTTTTAAATGAACGATACAAGTACTATTTCCTGTAAATGTTTTAACCACTGATTTTTTTATTTTTGAGGACTTGGATTCCGACAGAACTACAGAAGGAAAAATTGCCAGTCTTATTGAACAAATAGATAGTTCCTGGTTCAAACAGTAGAGACTTGAAGAAAAATTATCCAAAGAGACGATTTGGAAGGAATAAGACACCACCACGATGCAAGAAGCGAAGAGGTACCCCACGTTGGTCTAAGAGAGTGGTCGAATGATTTTCAAGGAGGAAAGCGTTACAAGTATCGAGGTTTGAACATATCCATTGGAACTTTGTGATACGGGAGTTCTATCACTTCTGTAAATTTTGAGAGTATTTAAGTTTGATTAGAAAGAGTAATTATAATTGATTTGTATTAAGCAAGTAGGATCAGAAACTGACTATACAATTTGTCTCAAAAACTTGCTAGTCTTACCAAGAGAAAATAGAAAATTTACGAAACCTTGCCAAGTTTTGTAAGTTAGCATTTAGTGACGAAGTGGTAAACTAAACTAAAATGATTTTATCTAATGAGCAGAATTATGGTCGGTTTCAAGCAGAAATGTTAGCTAGTAAGAATTAAGGTGTAACTTATGTGAATATTATTACGACAAATTAATGCTTATATACGGATAACATATAAGTAAAAGAGCTGCAGATAGAAATTTAAACACACGGGATTAATGATAAATCTATTAGGAATTGAGCCAAACCATTAAATTGTAGACGAGGAAATGGATTTATTACACGTTTTCAATTCCTGTGACGTGTGCATACTATAGCAGAGACTGATTCCATAGATAGAGAACACAATGATATTTATTTTACAAGTAGGATAAAATATATACTATTACATGACCATAACTAGTTCTCGTCGTCCAGACTGAAATCGAAGCCGGTTCCTAAGATGATTATGATACAATGAATGATTTAAATAGAGCTAAATATTACATCGTTATTTATTCGGTTAAGGGGAAGATGGATTGAAAATCCATACACTAGAGTAGAGGACCAATTTCAAGGTTTCAAATAAAAATAAAGTTTGACGAACAGTAGATCCGAACTTCATTATTAGAACCTTTACTTGGTACGAAATCACGCACATATGCTGCTAATATTATTTGAGAGATAATATTAGTACAATTAAGCCCTTAGCCTCTAGCTGAAGGATCACTTTTATTCTAAATGCTTAAGTTTCTGTTTTATATTATGCTTTCAAATAATGAAAGTAATGAACTCTGACTAAACGAGTCGCCACACAACATGTAGCAACATGGTGGCTACAGATTTGTGAGTTTCATTTAACCACTGAGAGTGTAAGATCTAGGACGCGTATGTCGATACCTTAAGTCGTAATATCATGTTTTCCACAGAAATTAAGACGAATACTGTTTCTGTTTATAGTATTGAGACGAGAATTGATCTAAATATCAAATTTTCGAATACTTTGACTAGAGACACAATAGAAACAAAATGAGAGAGCAAGCGCCAGCATTTGCTTAGGATTAAATGAATAAGATCTAGATTTCAAATTCTTATAGCTGAACCCGATGAAAAACCTAATGACATGAAGTGAATTCAGTGCGCGTAAATAATGAAGAATACTTTCGAACAAAAAGCTGATCAATTTTACTTTATGCTTACAGTCTCACATAATTAACATTGACCAATGGTTTTGAGTACCTAATTGAGTGTTGGTTATAAAACATATTTGACAGTAGTTTATTAACTTTAATAATACTGCAATCATGGATTTCTTTTAGATACCCTACTATCAAGAGCTTTTGCGATAGTCATGGTATTGACCTTGTTTTTAACGCTGTATCTTGTCTAAGGTTGAGCGCGGTTTTGCTAAAATGTATAACCACTATTTTAAATCCCCTAGCAAAATAAAATGATTCCTATGACGAACACCAAGGAAACATATGCCTATGGCGTGTTATTAATTCTGTTAAATGTCCCACTAGACAGACTGCCACAAAACTACCAGGATCAGAGTGCCTTTAAATGATAAACATTACGAAGTAAAATACGTTAAAAAGTTTAAGATATGAAGTGAGCGCCAATATCTGGGTTAGACTAGCAAAAAGATACTTTCGTTATCAGTAAAATCCTTGATACAGCCTACAGCATAAGTGGTTTAATAAAGATTAGTAGATCTGATTGCAATTATGAGGGTAAAATTGAATTTGCCTCATTTTAAAATCCATAGATCCATTGAAAAAAAACAAAGTTTTAAGTATAAAATTACTGTAATTACCGATTTTGGCAAACTGAGGAATAACATTTAGAAGCATACTTTCCTCCGACCTTATATAAACTCGGATATAGAGAAAAGCCTTTGACAAAAAAAAAAACTGATGAGAATGTTATAAACATATGACGTGACGATAAAGCAAATAATCAAGACTAAGCCGAATGTAATGATTATGAATGTAAGACTCAGTTCCTTGTAGAACTGGAATTAAGTTTCATAATTTTAATGAAAATATCCTATCATTTTAATTGTAATCGTGCGTCAGGAGATCGCACGATGTCGGATGGCCGAATGTAATGATTTTTAAAGAAAATATTCATAAATCGTTCAACTTCCAATGATAAGCGATAGATGGCGCTAGTAGTTACATGAACTTTAGACATTCGTTGTAGATATTAAGTAATAATTTATAATATTAGACTTTATGGATTTGTTTTGTATAAATATACCATAATTGTTAAAATGAAATATTTACTTGCAGTTAATTATTAGATTAACTCTAATGTATATTAGTTAGTCAATTGATGTTACGTACTCTTTACTTTGCTCTGATTGGTCGGTTAGTCGACCGAGTGTTTGTGAAAGTTTGTGGTAGGGAAACACTGAGTTTGTTACTGTCATTTTGGACAGAGTCAGTCTGCTTTGAGTCGTTGAACAGAAAACATGTCCGACTAATCCAGTGTATTTGTAAATGATTGTTAATAGAACGATAAGTATGAAATTGTGTTGATCAAAGTGAATAAAATATTTATACAATTTATCCTGAAGTGTTTGATTTATCACAATACGAACATTGATAAAACAACCATTGGAAAAATAATAAATATATAACATTGGTAAATAGGGTGAAATTATGTTAATACGTGTTATGTGTTAGATATAAGAAAATATAAGAAAAAAAATGCAATAAATAATGAACCAGAGACAGACGCCCGACGACTTGCGCTCCAAAATCATTTGTCAAAATCATAGACAAACGGAGGAACGCGAGTGCACGGGCGCACTGCAGGGCGCCGCAGCCGGCCCGGCCAGCGGTTCACGAATATAAGAGTGTACCTATCTCTTACTAAACTAAGCTAATCTGTGGAAATTAGTGGTCTATGGCAAGTTCCATCGACTGTCAAAAGAAAAAGTAGGTGGATCTTCAAACAAAACAAATAAACAAAAGTTGAGTAAATATTGATACATAAATACGTCTAAAACAAAAGTGATTCGGGTGCATCTGAAATGTTATTGTGTATGTCTGTGAAGTGTAATTGTAGTGTTGTGTTGAACGCAAGAAAAAGATGCCAAACTAGCCGAGCGACGAGTGATATTTAAGTCACTAATGCAAAATCGTGCAGAACTCGGTTAAATTATGTCGTGGTTTCCCTTTGATTGCGTAATAAATGCTGTTTGTATTTGAAGCTAAAAGCACCAACCGTCTTTAAAGCACGAAGAGTCCACCTCTTCAAATCATTCCAGATCTTGCTACTGGCGTATTTGAAGCTTCCACGGAATGCAGCAGTTTTATGAGTAATGAGCAAGCCCTTAAAGTTTGTGGAGGGCTGTCCCTTACACCTTGTATATACATATATAGGTAAATATTACTGTCATAAACTTACTTATTTCATGCAGCAATTTTGTCCATTTTAACTTGTACAAACGATTTATTTAATAAAAAAAAATCATTTACCTAGTAAAAAAAAAATTACCTAGTAAATCGTACATTCAAAAACAATTTGTATTTTTTATGGTCTATGGGCTATGGCCGCTATTATTAGAACATTAGAAAATGTTATATGCGTTTTCTATTGTCACTACGAAAGATTTTATTGCAAAAATGTTTCTCGCAAAAAAAAAATTGCGCTCGCATATGACAACAGATTTTTAACGCCATGTCACAAAAAAATACTAGTTTTATTATTATTTTCTTCACAAGTGTATAGAAAAACGTTGTATGATACGTATTAGTAATTAATGATTACCGTTCTCGGCTCTCTTCAGACCCTCGCCACGGCTCGGGTCTAAATTTCTCGTCGACGGTAATCACTAACATTACTCACTTGTATCATAATATATTATAATTTAATTTTGTTTTGAGAATAATTTTAAACAAATAATTTTAATTCAGGTCGTTAATAATATTACACTATTTACTTTTTAATTTGAATTAAAAAAAAAAACTTTTTACAAAAAAAAAATAACCGACTTACTAAAAAAAACACTAAAACCATCAAAATAACTTTAATTTCGGAAGTCGGTGTTTCTATAATAGATTTGCCTCTTCGTTATTTAACACCGACTTCCAAAATTAAAGTTATTTTGATGGTTTTAGTGTTTTTTTTAGCAAGTCGATTTTTTTTTTTTTTTGTAAAAAGTTTTTTATTTCACACTTTTTAGTTGCAATACACTTACAGCCAGAGTACCTTTTTCTCATGACAATTCCAATTAACTCAAACCCTGCTAGGATACATTGTTTTATTATGAAGTTCCCGTGTCTACCTTCCGGCTCCATCATCATAAACAGATCAGTTCGATAGTACCTGATAGCCAAAGTGCATCTCATGACAATTCTAATAAGCCCAAACACGGCTAGGATACATTGATTAATTACGAAATTCCGGTGCCTATCTTCCGGCTCCATTATCATTATCAGATCAGTTCGATAGTACCTTATAGACAAAGTGCATCTCATGACAATTCTAATAAGCCCAAACATGGCTAGGATACATTGATTAATTATGGAGTTCCGGTGCCTATCTTCCGGCTCCATCATCATCATCAGGTCACGTCGATGATACCATTTTCAACGTACCTATTCAGAACTATTCATTTATTTGTAACTATGTTCATTGAGAGATCTGTGTGAGTATGAACTTCCGTTGGCCATTTCTGGTCTTCTTCACCAGTTCCACTTCATTAAATGTCATGTTTTGACTATAAATGCTTAAGTCTTTGATGAAAATATCAAAAGAACTATATGGTTGCCTATAATATTTGAGGATTTCCCTCGATTTCGCCAAGATTCCATCATCAGATCCCGACTTGGTGACTATGGGACCATTTGGGAAGTATACCCTTTCCAACAAAAAAAGAATTTTTCAAATCGGTTGGCAAGTGACGAAGTTATGCGCGAACATACATAAAAAAAAAAAATACAAACATCCGAATTAAGAACCTCCTCCTTTTTTTTAGAAGTCGGTTAAAAAGACTGCTGGCACAAAATGGATAGTTAAATACAGATACCTATCTATTTTGGGCTGCTGGTCGCTTAACCTTTCGAATATTGCCCCGATCATGTGCGACGCTCATGACGCTGATAAGCTAGTCCAGTGCTGTGTCCTCATTCGCTTTCGTGATCAGACTACTGTGGGACGTGACGCGGCGCGGTTGACAACGCGCAGTTACCGGTCAACACAACAACGACTTTCCAAAATTCGTCATGCAACACCCCAGGACCATGAGAATTGGAAGGGCTACCTGCCCTTCTGCTAGTCCTCACATTTTTCAGTGCTACAGGTACGTCTTTCTTCAAACTTTGCTTAAGGCCCAAGCGCCCGAAAAGTGCCATAAAACAGTGACCTTCTGAAGCCTACACTTCGGTAACGTTGCCTGAGGAGCGGGCTGAAAGTGATACTTTTCATCCCTAGGGAGTTTTACTTTACAACTGACAGCTGTCAAATTATTAAAAAAAAAACTAGTTCTATCTTCACATTTCTATTGAACCATGTTCCAATTTTCCATACAGCCAGTCAATCACAGTGCGATTTATAATTGAAATAACATAAAGACAAGTATTAATTAAATAATGTTATATTTTAAGTGATTTATTTGTTCAACTATTTCTTTAAAATACTTTATTTTTAAAAGATTACAATTAATTTCTAATTTTTCATTAATGAGGCTGAATAACTGGCCGGCCGCAGAAAAAAAAAACAAAATGGCGGGAAAGTGGTAATCAGTCGTTGGTTTTTTCGAGTTTTGTTTACATTTCCGTACAACAGAGATTTGTATTAACACGTTATGTTTATCAGATTAAAATAGTGATTTAACGCCTAATTTCATAAGAGAAGAGGCTAAAGCTGTAGTGGGATACCTTTTACCGCCTAAATCAGAAGAAAGATACCTACTTAAAATCATAGGTACGACGACTCAGGTTTTACAAACTTTTTATTTTATTTTTAGTTTCCTCGTATTCGTAATGAAAAGCACGGTGTTTACCTCGGGGTGAAAGTAACCCATTTAACCCCTCGAATTAGCGACCTCGCTGCGCTCGGCCGCCAACTCCTTCTCGGGACGAAATGAGTTACTTTCACCCCTAGTGTAACAATGTACTATTATTATAGATTCATGAACAACATTATCAACATTTGATTTTTTCGTGCTATTAATACTTTTGTCTAAAAAAAAATATTTAGCAATTTCGCAACTTTTCGCAACTTTTCCCTACTTCTTCGAAACGGCTTGGATCTTTAAAAACATTTTTACACATAAAAATGGGTAGTTAAATATTCTTCAAAGTGAATATTACATATGTATATCAATCAATATTTCGCAAAGAAAATGGATTTAAAGGTCAGCCGCACGCTTTCCGGGCGCTGTTGGCCGCAAATAAATGCACAGATTTGCGTACTGTCGGCCGCCTAGGCGGGTGCAAGAGGTGCGTCCACATAATTTTGGCCAGATGGTTCAAGGGACTATAAGAATTAATAAAAGAAGAAGAATAATAATTGGATAAGCTTGAGCGACTTCAAAATCTTTGTATCAGGTTCATATTTGGCTTGCGCAAGTATGACCACGTTTCTGAATTTCGTACTAAGCTCAAATGGCTTCCTATTCGCCTTCGCCGGAACGCCCATATACTTTCTTTGCTTTATAATGTGCTATTTAATCCTTGTACCCCGTTTTATCTTAAAGAACGTTTTCAGTTCCTTAGTGACACACATAGTAGGTCCTTGAGATCATCGGAGAACCTAAAATTAAGTATTCGCACGCATTCCACTACCTTCGTTGACAAATCTTTCACAATTCAAGCTGCACGTTTGTGGAATGCGTTACCCTTAGAAGTAAGGCGTGCTCAAACGCTACCAACATTTAAAAAGATGGTGAAGGAGCATTACCTTTCTCTTTGATATATTTTTCTTCTCCTGATTCAACTATATATTTGATATTTATTAGTATATTTTTTTTTTTTAGTATTGTATGTATGTATTTGTGTTAATGTATCTTGTTAGTATTATATCTGATGTTTGTACACTGACAACCCTTAATCTATCTCCTTTCTCTCAGTCCATCCAAATGTTGTCTGTAAGAGATCGCCCCGTGCGATAAGACCGCCCATTGTGCACTTATTCTTTTAAATGTTTGTCCTGTATTTTTGTTTATTTGGTGTACAATAAAGATTATAATAATAATATTTAACCACCAATTTTTATGTGTAAAAATGTTTCTAAAGATCCAAGCCGTTTCGAAGGAGTAGGGAAAAGTTGCGAAAAGTTGCGAAATTGCTAAATATTTTTTTTAGACAAAAGTATTAATAGCACGAAAAAATCAAATGTTGATAATGTTGTTCATGAATCTATTATAAACATATTTTTTTCAAACCTATTAACCTGGCCGTTACCGAGGAGTAGGCTTCAGAAAGTCACTGTTTTATGGCACTTTTCGGGCGCTTGGGCCTTAAAGGCTTCAATATCATTTCCTTCCCTATCGTTCTCATTAACGTCTCAGTTCGATTTTAGAAATATTATCAAATTCAAAGTTACTAATAAAAAGCAAGTAGAAACGACGAAATGTTCAAATTTTATCCATATATTAACGATATTAGTAAGAAAAAACAAAATAATTCGACAATAAATATAAAATGTAGGATTGCTTCGAATTTGCACGAACTACGCGAAACACCCAAATATCAAAGCTATAACAATATCCGCAGGAGCTGGCCGCAACCCAATTTTTGTAGCCAAATCGAACAAGTGTGCCTGTAATAAATTGTTTTGCCGAATGATGCCAGTAACATTCCACCATATTATTTTCGTGAAAAACATTCCACTGGTTAATTTTTTTCATAAGCATATCCGCAAGTTTTCTCACCTTGAATATTTTATCGGTAGTATTTGGAGCATTGTTATTACCGAACAGGTGTAGATTCCTCTTTATTTCTCTGAATCTATTACTGGTCATAGCGTTTGACACTGCATGGACTCCGATGTCCTCATCCAATGACCAATACATACGTTCTCTAGGAAGTTTGTGGTAACCGGACAGTATCAGTATTCCAAAAGAAAACCTTTAGCTCCCCAGCACTGACAGAGAAATTGTGTCGAATATTTTTTTTGGTGGGGAAAATCATACTGACTAAAAAACCCGCCCCGTTCCTTCAAACCTTCATACCGGGGCTCGAGTTCCCTTTCGGATAACCCTGGCCCCAGTAGGCTCCGACCCGGCTGGGCTGCTGTTGCGGACAACTCCTTGAGGCGCGCGGGAACAGTGCATGCCGTCGACGACATGGGCTTGGTCCGGACAGTTACCGGACGGTCGGACAGTGAGCTACCTATTGCTCACTGTCCGCAAGCCCGCGCCTACGGTGGCTGGAAACCGGGATCGGAATCCGGGCGGCGGCGGCGGCGAGAGCGCCGTTGCCTGATGCGGTCGGCCTCCTCCTTTGCAAGCATTACTGCATCGTAGAAGTCGGCGACCACCTGCCACTCCTCGCTCCGGACCATGGCGAGTACGAGGGTACGGCGATGCTCCGCCCAAGCAGGGCACACCTCGACTGTGTGCTCCACAATGTCCTCCGGGCGTTCCGCAGAGTGGCGACACCCGGGCGTCACTTCCGCTTTAATCCGGAACAGGAACCTCCCGAACTTGTCATGTCCGGTGAGGACCTGCGTCATGCGGAAGGTAAGGACGCCGTGAGGTCTTACCAGCCACGCCTCAAAGAGGGGACTTACCGCCATAATTGTGGCGTGCCCAGCTGATGGAACCTTGGAATGCCTGCTAGTAAACCCGTCGAGTTTGGGCTCATTAGATTCGTCTTAATCAGTTCTAAACATTTTTCATGATGACTAGGACCTGATGCTAGACCTGGGAGGTGGCTAATGATACCCTGGAATGCCTACTACATGTCGAGTTTGGGTTTATTAGACTCGTCTAAACTAGTTCTTTTACTTTTTATAGATTTTATGCGTTAGGGGTTCAGTATTTTTTTTTAATTTTGCTATTATTTTTATGTATAATGTTCACCGATATCTCGGTCAATTGTAGACCGATTTTGAAAATTATTTTATTGATTAAAGGTTATGCTTCCAAGTTGGTCCCATAGAAATATTGTTATGATCTGATCATGGACTTCGAAGATATGGAACAGAACTCCGCATAGGATTACAGCAGAACTGTCGTAACAAGTAAAATTGCTTCGTTTATACGTGTAGTCGATGACTGACTGAAAGAAAAGGGGAAGGGGATGTATCGAACTGATCTGATGATGAAGCCGTAAGCTAAATTAATATAATCTAATTAATGTAATCTATTCCTGTATGGAATTATTAGAATCGTTATCAGTTGCTCTCTGGCTATTAAGTATTCAAAGGCTGAGGGGTACTTTTTAGTGGTGGTACCATAACTAAAAAATTTAAAATAAAAAACTTTTTACAAAAAAAAAATACAACTGACTTCAATGTTAAAAAAACCGACCAAGAGCGTGTCGGGCCACACTCAGTGTAGGGTTCCGTAGTTTCCCGTCCGTCAAAATAAGTGTACCCACTAATGAGTTTAAAAAAATGCTTGCAAATACGATTATACTACAAACTTAGTCCAGAAATTATTTTGTACAACCTTTTTGTCTTTTTTGTACAAAAACTGTTCTTTCCATCAAGTTCAAAATAATTTTCCTAGAAAGTCCATATAAAGTTCTACTTTTCAGAATTTTTTCATATTTTCTAAACTTATGGTTCAAAAGTTAGAGGGAGGGGGACACATTGTTTTTTGTTTTTTTTGCGATTATTTCCGAAATTATTGACATTATCAAAAAATGATTTTAGTAAACCCCTTTTTTCAAAAAAAAACATTTTTAAATACCTATCCAACAATATATCACACGTTAGGGTTGAAATTAAAAAAAAAATCACTTCCTACTTTACATATAGGGGGGCTACCCTAATAAAACATTTTTTTCCAGTTTTTATTTTACCACTTTGTCGGCGTGATTGATATACATATTGGTACCAAATTTCAGCTTTCTAGTGCTAACGGTCCCAGAGATTAAGCGAGGACGGACAGACAGACAGACAGACAGACGGACAGACAGAGATGGCGAAACTATAAGGGTTCCTAGTTGACTACGGAACCCTAAAAAAACACTTGAAAGTACAAAATAACTTTAACCTAGGATGAAAGATCAATTTGATCATTTTTTGGTTCACACCGAAGACCTAAAGTTTTGGTTATCTCCAGTTGCTTGAAGTCAAGTTTTCCTTTTGAGGTGCATCAGAACTGTCTATTATTTAACGGTATGTTTGATCGATTTTTTCGCAGGCTATTTTAAACTCGCCAGATTTGAGGAGGCTGATCATCTCCACTTTGAGCTCTAGAGCTGCTTTCGCTGAATGCAGTTCACCATACATGAGATCATCCATATAGAACGAGTGTTCCAAGATGTCAAGAGCGTACTTTGCAGATAGTTTTGCCTTTCATCGATGGCAAGTTGCTTGAGAGTCATCGTGGCCAAAAAAGATAGAAGAGAGAGAAAGAGTAGGTCAGTCTGGCTTAGGTAAGGTACAGCTGGGTAGAATATATTTATGAGTCTATTCATTATAATTATATCGCTACCTTGGAGATCAGCAAAACGTGTTCGATCGTAATGATTGTATCGAACGACAAATATGGAAATAAAACAAATAAATATATATCCAAAGTTAAAAATGAATCAATCAGAAAAGAAGTTTCAGAAAATTTTAGAAATACCAGAAAAAATTGGCAAATAATTAACAGTTTATATGGAAAGATGTCTAATACAGTGGATGACGTAATTAAGAAGCATTTTATTTTTATTTTATTTTATTTTTATTTTTCGCATTTTAGGAAAGCTTACAGACTAATAACAACATAGTGACAATAGTAGGTAATTAAATTGCTAATTACAAGCTTCCACATGTAGGTAGTTATAATGACGAAAAAAAAAACCAATGTTGGTCCCACAAGGTTGACACAGAGTTGGTAAACTTTCAATAATTTTAACAAACAATAATATTATGTTTTACGTGCAAATAGGTGCTGGTTATTCAAAAAATGACTTTGCTAAGTGCTTCCTAACTGTGCCCGCTTTCGTGCAAAAGAGGTCAATGCCGGGTTCACATGAAATCTTATTAAAACTGCGACTGGCTCTCAGAAAAAATGCATTACGCCTATAATTAGTGTTTGCACTAGGTACATGCAGAAGTGGTCGCTGTCGCAGTCCCATCTGATTAGTGCGTATTGACAATTTTGAGACAAGCTCAGGACAGTCAATTGAACCATTTGCAATATTAATCAAGTAGCACACATCATTAATATCACGTCTCTGGACAAGCGGTAGAAAATGGTATCTTTTGCATCGGTGAGTGTAGTTATCAGATTCTTGTTTTGCTCTAAAATCAAGAAACTTAAGGAACTTCTTCTGGATGCCCTCAATACGAGACTTATATATCCCATATTGAGGGTTCCAGACCTGAGATGCATATTCGAGGTGGCTGCGTACGAACGAACAATATAATACTTTGATCGGTTTTAGTGATCGAAAACTGGCTGAGGTTCTCATTATGAAACCAAGAGCTTTTGACGCCCTATTCACTATACTATCGATATGCTGATCGTAAAGTAGTTTACTATCTTGTATTACACCAAGATCTCTAATACTATTAACTTTCCCTATGTCACTATTGTAAAGTTTGTATGTGGAATCAATTATAGATCTTTGCCGTGTGAAAGATATGTGAAAACATTTCGAAACATTTAATTCTAGTTTGTTAAGTCTACAGTATTCTTCAAACCTATTTAAATCGGCTTGCAATAGGTGTGTATCAGAGATGTTTCTAATAATTTTATGAACTTTTATGTCGTCAGCATAAAGTAAAATATAACTATTTTCAAAACAGTGTTTTACGTCAGCAATGAAGAGAGTAAATAGTAAAGATCCTAAAATTGAACCTTGAGGGACACCGGAGGGCACGAAACTCCATCCAGATGTGTATCCCTGAAGCACCACAGCCTGTGTTCTATTATCAATATAAGAGGAGAACCAACGATACAAGTCTCCGTGTATCCCGGCTTTTAATAGCTTTTCCAAGAGCAGTCTATGATCAATACGATCAAAACATTTACTGTAATCAGTATAAATGACGTCAACTTGTGCACGCTCATCCATAGCATGGGATATAAACTCATGAGATAAGATTAAGTTGGATGTAGTGGACCGCTTTTTTAGAAAACCATGCTGTTCATCACCAAAGTTACATTTCATTGCAGCGTATACGTTATTAAAAACAATGCGTTCAAGGATTTTGGAGAACAAGCATATCTTAGATATAGGTCGATAATTAGAAATATCCGACTTATTACCTTTTTTGAAAACTGGGGTGACAAATGCAGATTTCCACATTTTTGGGACAATGCCTTCTGAAAGAGACCGTCTGAATAAAATACACAATGGCAGTGCAAGACTATTGGCACAATTAACAATAAATACTGGAGGTATAAGATCAGGACCACCAGATTTCGATAAATCCAAGGTCTTCAATAAATTTAAAACTTGAGATTGAGACACTCTAACTGAGCCAATGCATGATACACTGTCTTCAACGCAAGTGACTCTAGAAGTAGCGGGCACAGGATCAGGTTCCTGGAAAGTAGAATGGAAATAGGATGCAAATAAATTGCTGATCTCTTCACCTGTACTCGCTGTCTTATCACCATAATGCATTACTTTTGGAAAAGTACCACAGTTTCTTTTGCTTTTGACATATGCCCAAAAAGACTTAGGGTTCTCAATGATGGACGATTCTATTTTGTCCATGTACGTATTAAAACAAATTTTCTCCAAGTTATCCGCCCTATTCCGTAAGAGAGAAAAAGAGTGAAAGTCGGACATGTTGCCGTATGTTTTATACTTGCGATGATATTTATATTTCTCTTTTAGTATTTTAATCAAAGCAGAACTATACCAGGGCGGATAAGATGACCGTCTAACTGATTTAATTGGGATATACTTGTTTCTAAGCTCATACAGCTTATTATAAAAGAGTTCCACAGCAATTTCCAACGAATCAGTGAGTAAAAACTCATTCCAATTGATTTGATCGAGTTCAGAATTTATAGCAGTGTAGTCGCCCCTAGAAAATACATATTTTGTAGTCAATTTATCGGTCAATTTATGGATCTCAACAAAGTCGGCAGTGATCGTCAAAGGTTTATGATGCAGGTCAATAGGTAATGCCAAGGCGTCATGGCATTCAGTAACATTAACCAAGTCGTTAGAAAACACTAAGTCCAATAATCTACCATTGCTATTTCTTTCACCGTTATATTGAGACAGGTTAGAAGTGAGAATCCCATTAAAAAACTCGTGGCTGCATGATACATTTTGCGGGATCAGTTCATTACCATCAGAATAAATCCAGTCAACATTGTTACCAAAATTAAAATCACCCATGATAATGAATTTGTCTAATGGGTGTGTCAAGGTCAAATGATTTACATTAACACTAAAATTATGTAATTGATCATAATACGAATTGCCAAGGTTTTCTTTGCAAAGATATAAAGCACAAATGTGTAAATTATAATCAGTCGCAGGCCTAGATCGTTTTAAGATAATTGAGATCCAAATATCCTCGGCGGAACTTCGCCAATCTTGTCGTTCTAGAACAGTAAGCTCACTTCTCACCGCTATCAATACGCCACCACCCCGCTTTTGAGACGTTCGAGAGTAATCACGATCGCGCCTCCACACTAAATAACGACTATCAAACATCTCACTGCTAAAGATATCATCCACAAGCCACGTCTCAGTGAACACAATTACATCGTATGCACTCTGTGATATTTTACGAAATATATCGTTCGTCTTCGTACGCAGACCACGCACGTTCTGATAATGTGATTTTAGTGATGACCTTAGTTTATTAAGTAATAAATTTGGTTTTGAAGACCACATCAACAAAATTTGTAAGTACTATGAGATACCTCTACTGCAAGACACTTCCTCCAAAAAAGCATGTAATCTGTCTATGAGATTTAAAAAAGATAACGATAAATTAGTTTTTAAAATAATTAATCATTTGAATAAGGAAAAAAGTCCAGGTATAGATAGTATTCGTGCCAGTGATCTACAGTGTATAAATTCAGAAATAACACCTGTCATTACTCATGTAATAAACTTATGTTTCTCCTCATCATCTTATACTGATGAATTAAAGACTGGCATAATTAGGCCCATACACAAGAAAAGATCCTACAATGAAATAAACAATTATAGGCCTATTATTATTCTACCTACCTTAGATAAAATAGTGGAAAGATATATGGTATATGGCCACCTGGGAATATAATATTACCCGATCATTTAAATAAAATTCCAAAACCTGTGCAATGAAAATATTGTCACTAGTACATATAAAAAATGTAAACTTACCTTGAAAAGTCAAAGTCAAAATTATTTATTTCAAATAGACCATTTGCAGGCACTTTTGAATAGTCAAATGTCGGTCAGTCCAAGAAAAGTGGCACGTTCCAAAGCGTAGGTCTCTATGGAGAAGAACGTGCAAGAAACTCCATGGACACTCTTTTTAAAACATATTATGAGTTACATAGATCTTGGTTACATATTTCTTGTCGCTTCTAATATGTGAGCACAATGTAGGTGGATACGTAATAATAATAAGTTATTATTCTTTTTTTTTAATGTAATTAAAAATAGAAACCGAATTAAGCCACTGGCAGCCAAGAGATGACCAGTCTCAACCGATGGCACCAGTTCACGCGCATGACACGTGCATCAGCCCCACTCAGCTCAACCATTTTAAAGGGAACCGAATGACCCAATAACACGTGCCACCATCAGCAAGACATTTGGGTGAGCATGACAAACTCTCAACTGCCATGCTCGTAATGTCAAACAAGTTGTAACCTAATAAAGATGCTCCATGGAGCTTCACATTCACAAAACTTGAAAAAAAAGTGCTCCTACATTATACAATGCTATTTAGTTTCCAATTAAAAAAGGTAATAAATTATCATAAGCTCTATTGAAATAAACAAATAAATAAAATAAAAAATACATTTCGAAAGCAAAAATACAAAAAGGGGAATAGTATCTCTTCCAATATTTAGAAATATATATATAAAAATTAAAAAACTAATTTGAAGGTAAAAGTGGCTGTAGTTGTGGAGCAGGACCAGCATTTAACCAAGCATTTTTGTCAAGGAGATAATCTTCCAGTTTATAATATGCTTTTCTACATAGTGTGCGTTTAATGCATGTTTTAAATTTGGACTCATTCAGTTGTACAATCTCAGTTGGTATTTTATTATAAAATTTTACACAGTACCCCATGAAAGAGCTATGTACTTTAGCCAATCTGAATCGAGGTTGATCTAATTTGTTCCTATTCCTAGTATTAAATTGTGCCTGTCACTTATCTTAGTAAAAAGATGAATATTTTTCCGAACATACATGATATTTTCATAAATGTATTGACAAGGGACCGTCAGGATGTTTATTTCTTTAAATAGTTCCATAGGAGAATCGCGTCTGCGAAGATTATATATGGTTCTGATAGCTCTTTTCTGCAGTATAAAAATAGACTCTATGTCTGCAGCCCGTCCCCATAGCAAAATACCGTAAGACATGATACTATGAAAGTAATTAAAATAGACTAGTCTCGCAGTATCTACATCAGTAAATTGACGGATTTTTCACACACACACAGCATATGCTGCTGAACTAAGCCGTCCTGCCAGAGATGTTAAATGAGGACCCCATTGTAGCCTCGAGTCAAGCGTGATCCCTAGGAAAACCGTACTCTCAACGAATTCGATTTTCTCCTTGTTCAATACTATGTCGGAATAATTGCTTTTAACATTCGGTAACGCAAATCTTATGCACTTAGTTTTTTTTCCATTTAACCTTTTGAATGTCTTAAGTTACACAGTTCGACATAAGCAATTGTCTTTCTATTGTGTCTCTAATTACGGCATTCGAAGAGTTAAATACTAAATTATTAACAGTAAACCAGTTTTGGACTTGCTGTAGAGCATTGTTTACGTCATTAAGGTTTGTGGAATGTCTATTGATTTTAAAAATTAACGACGTATCGTCAGCAAACAATACAATATGTGGTTGTTTTTTTAATAGATGCGGTAGATCATTTATATATACAAAAAAGAGGAAAGGACCCAATATTGAGCCTTACGGTACACCCATTTTGACTTTCAAACCCGGAGAATTGACACCATTTATCTGAAGATTTTACCAAGCTGAGTGCAAGTTTACCTAGCCCATAATGTTCAAGCTTTAAAAGCAAGGTTTCGTAATTAACACAATCAAAAGCCTTTGAGAGGTCTTCTTCCCACGCTGCAAATATATGTTTTAATAAAGTGACACCATCGTCAGTCGTACAACGTCCTTTGGTGAAACCATACTGATCGTGAAAGATTTTATTGCTGTTAAAATGATAAAGCATTTGATTAAGCATAACTTTTTCAAATACCTTACTGAAAACCGGCAACACTGATACAGGTCTGTAATTATTAGTGTCCTTATGGTCACCGGATTTAAAAATTTAAACCTTACTGTATTTCATTATATCTGGAAAGACGCCTTGGTCCACACACAAATTAAATATTAAAGCTAAGTATGGTGCTATAGTCACAATTATGGATGTGCATACTTTAACGGACATTCCCCATAGGTCTTCGGTTAATTTGACTTTAATTTTCCGGAAAGCCTTTATGACTGTCATAGGGTTTATATGTTTGAATTGAAATTCAACCGGACAGCCTGGCAAGTTTGCTTTTAATAAAGCAATTGAGGCTTCAGGGGAGGAATTTAGAGCTTCCGTTGTCCTAAAAGGTACATTGGTGAAATAATTCACAAACTCTTGGGCTACTTCTATGTTAGAGCTTTTGGGGCCATGTGGAGTCTCCAATAAAAAATCCGTGCTGCGTACTTTGTTCCTACCAGTTTCACTATTAATAACTTTCCACACAGTCTTTATTCTATTGTCTGCCGATTTGATCTTGTTGCTAATGTACAGGGCCTTTGCTACCTTGCAAATCTTTCTGAAAAGTTTAGAATATCTATTTACATATTTATTGAAGGTTTCAGTATTGAAGAATGGCTTAAGGCCGTATAGCTCATACAGTCTTTCCCTACTTACCCTAATACCTTTAGTCGCCCAGTCACTAAAAACAAACTTAGGGAATATATTTTTCGACTTCTTTTCAAAAGCTGTGTTAAATTCATTAAGTACCAATGAAAAGAAATTATCATAAAATTTATTAGCATCATTAATATCATGGCCCAGAACATTTAACTTATTTTGTAAGGTACTATTAAATTTAGTTAATTTACCAATTGTAATTGGCCTGAATTGAACCTGAGTCTTTTCCAGGGCTGCTTGAGACATAAAAGTTACCGTTTGTCCACTATGGTCAGACGGAAGATACTTTACTTTCTACCTCCACTTTGTCACATAAACCTTTGAAAGGTTTCAGACAAGTGTTTTTAATGAACAACAAAGGAAAAAAATGCAATATTCGCAATAAAGTCTAAGTTAAAAGCAAATCCGTCTCACTTATTATTTCATGCAACCTTCAGTCTCCTAACACGCAGCATAGGTGAAAACAAAACATTGGACCTTTGAGCCGAACGTTGGACTTTGGATTGTTGTATATTCTGAAAACGCGCTATCTACCCTGCCCAGCCCTATTTATCTTCATTTCAATTGTGTGATACCGTGTTATTTACTCAATTTCAGTGAAATACTGGAGTGAAATTGTGCGCTGCCAACGAAGAATCTCATCGTAACCGTCACATTCAAACGTGAGTACCCCTTTCTTTGTGCTTTCCGCCAAAATGTGTCAGCCTAGTATATCAGAGATCTCAGTACCTAATAAGCCTTGCGATAAATCTCTTTTTAGGGTTCCGTAGTTCCGAACCCTTATAGTTTCGCCATGTCTGTCTGTCCGTCTGTCTGTCTGTCTGTCTGTCTGTCTGTCCGTCTGTCCGTCCTCGCTTAATTACTTTGAACTTGATGGAAAGAACAGTTTTTGTACAAAAAAGACAAAAGGGTTCTACAAAATAATTTCTGGACTAAGTTTGTAGTATAATCGTATATGCAAGCATTTTTTTAAACTCATATGTGGGTACACTTATTGTGACGGACGGGAAAATACGGAACCCTACACTGAGCGTGGCCCGACACGCTCTTGGCCGGTTTTTTATTTCAAATATAATCCAAACAACTATTGTCTACTTATTAGGGATCTTGTTAAAAAACGTGACATAGTAAAAAGTAGATGATCAAAATTCTCAAATTACTTGTTTAATATTGCTGATGGAAGTTTGTCTAGTCAAACACGCGAGATCTTAAATTACGGATTCAGGGAGCAACTAAATTATTTTATGAATTCAGTGACATTCAAAGGTAAATCGAGGAATCAGTCTCCGATGTAGATGAGCAACTATCGCAAAGAGAATTGATGGAAAATAGATACGAATGTCTTTTAACCTTTCAGATAACGTCAATTTGAGACACAATAGATAGATGCGCGAACTTTCGCTTGGGGTTTAATGAATAATTCGAGTGAGGTTACTGACAGTTCTAGTAAATGTAGTCATCACCACAGACCGGCCGGTAAATTACCAACTATTTTTATGCCCACCTTTGATGGTTCATACGAGCATTGGTTGGAGTTTAGGAATACTTTTCTATCATTAGTTCACAATTCTAATAATAATAACAGTGACCTCTTTGCGGAAACTGAAGGTTTCGTCTGTGCGATTATGGACGAAGTTATCTTAACGAACAACTACCGGAGATATATAATGAAGGACGGGACGGTTGACGTGTGTCGGGCATGCCACCGTCCGGGTGAGTCTATCAGACATATTATTTCTGGTGGTTCTCGTTTGGTAACGGCGAGTATTTGCACAGACATAACCAAGTAGCCAGGATTATCCACCAGCAACTTGCTTTGAAGTACAACCTAGTGGATTTAAAGGTACCGTATTACAAATATGTGTCCGACCCAGTTCTCGAAAATGACCATGTCACTTTGTACTGGGATCGGTCTATCATTACTGACCGGACTATTGTAGCCAATAAGCCGGATACAGTGGTGATAGACCGATTAGCGCACCGTGCAATGATAGTTGATATCACCATCCCGCATGACGAGAATCTCGTGAAAGCTGAGAAAGAGAAACAAATCAAATATCTCGACTTAGCACACGAGGTTGTCGACATGTGGAATGTGGACTCGGCTGTCATTGTGCCGATTGTTGTGACCGCCAATGGTCTTATTGCCAAAAGTTTCAACGACCATCTGTCGAAGCTGTCGTTGCGCGGTTGGATCAAGGGCCAGGTACAGAAGGCAGTACTCCTCGATACGGCTCGCGTTGTGAGGTAGTTCCTGTCTCTGGAGCCCTAACCACCGGTAGCTTGGACCCTGCTCCCGACATCGGTGGACTACTGTTTTTATATTTTTAAATGTTTATATATATATATATATATTTGTTATAAAAAATATTGTTAAACTTGTGAGCACTCGGACCCCACGATCCGAGAGTTTCAACCCCAAACGATTCGAAAATATAACTTTCAACAAGGTTGTTATATTTCCGCCCCTTGAGGTTCTCCGCAGCCGCAGCGGCAGCACCAGCACGACACGACGAGCTAGAAAGATGTGAAGGCGTAAGAGTATCGACACAAGTAGCGTCCCATACTTAAGGCCTTCCCATTATCCAAGGAAATAACGACATGCCGTCCGGTCTCTTGCCATCGTCGCGTGCCAGGCCAATGTGCAATTATAGTTTTCGAATAGGTAATATCATGATGTTATTTTCATTTATATATGTTGTTTTAAATGTGTAATTATAATAAATGAAAACTTCATAATAAGAGAGTTTACGACTAACGGAATTTCATTAACAAGTAATTGATCATTTTTCACCTTAAAAAAGTCTGCTCCTAAGCCAATGTTTTTATAAGGTTCAGTGAAAGTAATAATAATATTGATGTTTTATGTCGTAGACGTTTATATACTACTTTAAATAATTTGGTTTCATTTTGGAGTAGGTATTAATAATGTTCTCATATGTATGTAATAATTTATTTATTTATTGATTCAACCAGAACGACAGAATGCCAATTACACTGATTACAATAGGTACAAAATATGTAAAACCTTATTAAAGAAAATATAACAGATAATATAACTAAACCTCTTATTCAGTCTTCTCGCAAATTGCCAGACATTCGGTCAATATCTCCTGCCATTCATCAGCGAATAGATCTAGTGTAGAATTGTATACAAGGAGAACGTTGAGTGCGAAATAGGTGACATGCCTACGTCATACGTTGTGCAACCGTATGGCAACGTGTGAATGAGAGGTATTTATTCCTCGAAGCGCTACCATTTTGCGGCGCACCTAATGAGGCGCTCCCGACAGCAATTAAATTTTAAGCCTTGAAACGCACCAATCTGTATTTACGATAATAGCACATTGCACCAGAAATTGTTCTCAAAGCCCTGTTCTGCAATAGATCTTGTTTATTTACTTGACAACTATTTATATATACTAGAGAACTATAATCAAAATGGCTTTTGACAATACTTTTAAACAAAATTGTATTTTATACAATATTTTTGGGTGAGACACCTGCAAGACATTTAATTAGAGATTAAACGAACTTACCTGTGAGTGAAGTTCGATCCTAATTATATGAAGGCTTCGTCCGAAGAGATTAGCATTTTATACACATGTAGTAACGCGTAGTACACACCATTCCACACTATTTTTAGAATTGATTTCTTAAACATTTTTCACTTTTTGTTTTTTTTTTTGAGGGTATTTATAATAGTTAACTTGTTTCTTGCGCCCGCATTTTGCTTCATTTAGTTTAGAGTCTGTTTATCCTGTACACTTTATATTTTACGATTAATAAGGGGAAAGAATGAGTGGGTGGGAGGGTTGCTAATCTCTTCGGACGAAGCCTTCATATAATTAGGATCGAACTTCACTCACAGGTAAGTTCGTTTAATCTCTAATTATATTTCAGGCTTCGTCCTCGAGATTAGCATTTTATACACATGTAGACTTATAAAGACAAATCGTAAAATGTAATAAAATAAAATTGAAAAGTTATAACTTGTATTGTATCGTATATTGATGTAACGAAAACAAAACTGAATACAATCATATCATTTAACATTCATTATTATAGGTAATATAACATAATTATAATATAATGAAAACATTACTTCTTAAATGAATCATTCAAAATAGCCATACCATTACAATCACTGGACACATTATTAATAGGTCTATTATAGAATCTAGCGAATGTTTGGGAGCTGGAGCTCCAACCAGCTAATTTTCTGATTTGATCAATATTAACGCCTAACCTATGCGCAGCAGATGTGGCAGCATGGCGCGTGCTATGCGCAGTGAACGTGGAAGTATCAATTCCGCTTAAACTTAGCGTGTGTTTTATCCATCTAGACAATGTTTGTGCACCAACCGACTTATGAGGCTTTATAAAACTGATAAATAAAAGGTCCGTATTGACACGAAGTCCTTCAGTCATTTCAAGGTAAGTTAATATAGCTTTAGCTGGGCAAATCTCTGGTTTTTGATAAAAAAATGGAATAATTAACATGGGTTGGAGTGCTCCAATCCTAGATGTTTTTATTAGATCAGGAATTTTAATTTTAATCTCTTTTGGATATTTTTAATATTATTAATTCTAATTTTTGACAAAGTCTGCACCCTATGTGCAGTAACGAGAGCAAGCAGAGTAACCAATTTTTTTGAAAGTTTTTCAAGACTAAGTGCTTCATTAGGGTACCATTTTTCCAGATAATTTAATACCAGAGATGTGTCCCAGGTTTCGTTATACTTGGGTAGCGGAGGTCTAGGTCGAAAAATTCCTTTAAAGAATCTTTTAACGACTTCATTTTCGGAAATGTTTTCTTTGCTAATTAAACTCAAAGCCGACCGGTACGAATAAAGCGTTCCGTATTGAGCACCATTATTATATGCAATCGTTAAAAAGTCTATAATATTTGGAATTGAAACCTCCTACATGTTCAATTTATTCTCATTACAATAAATGAACCACTTTTTATAGCACCCTTTATATTGCTTATAAGAGTTATCCGAGAGAGAATTAAGTACTATATCCATAGACGAAAGTGGGATACCTCTTCTTATCATCGCCTCGCGGATAAGATCCCTGCCATCAGGGTAATGTTGTTGCGCATGTGGCGGCGACTGCAATTAGACGATAATATCAAATTTTCATTGGCTTTGAAAATTATCATTTCTGACGATAAAAGTTCTTTAAATAATGGGTACCACGGTTGAGTTGGCCAATTTGGGACAACCATTATACCTTTGGCGTTATCGGACTGAATCTTTCGAAGTGATTTTAATATCATAGTAAACGGAGGAAAAGCATAAAAATAAAAATCTGACCATGACATTGTAAAAGCATTAACAGCGTACGCATCCGGATCTCTATGCCAGGAGACATATCTTGGGCATTTATTATTTAATCGACTGGCAAATAAATCAATGTCTGGGAAACCTAATGTTGTTTCAATTTTACGATAAGCATAATCAGCAAGTTGCCATTCAATATCTGGGTGCGTACGTCTTGATTCCTGGTCTGCTTCAAAGTTCTCTGAAGAACGAATATATGATGCAAAAACAAACAGTTTTCTGTGTTCGCACCATTGCCAAAGTTGTTTTGTAACATCTGTTAAATGGGGGAACTGAATACCTCCCATCCTGTTAATATAGAAATAGCGGTGGTATTGTCAATACGAAGAAGAACCTGTGAGTTAGACAGATCTTTAGCAAATATTTTAAGACCAATATAAGCAGCCATTATTTCTAAATAATTTATATGTTGGCTGAGTTCTTCGTCTTTCCACAGGCCACTAGCTCTTTGATCACCACACGCAACTCCCCACCCCGTTGTTGAGGCATCGGAAAAAATTTCCAGGTTGTAATTATCTATTTTAATACTACAAGAGAAATGATCGATAGCATTGTTCCACCATTCAAAGTCTAGTTTTAATGAATTTGGTATACTCATAACTGTCTCATAATTATTATTTGTATTTTTTAAGTTAAGGTATTTACATCGTTCAAAAAGCTTTGTATAGAGCCAGCCATATTCCACAGCTGGACAGGCAGACACCAAAAGACCAACAAAACTAGCGAAAGCTCTGATTTTGCATTGTTTTAATGATGATATTCTTTTAATTTCTATTTTTATTCTATTAATCTTCTCTTTTGGTAAACTGACCTGAAACTTTTTTGTATCCAAAATATATCCTAAGTATTTACAAGTGCGGGAAGGAGTGAAATTACTTTTTTCCTCATTTATGATAAAACCAAGGCTTGTAAGAAGGTTTTTAGTTTCCTGCAGATTTTTATAACATGTTTGATGATCATGACCAATAAGGCAGATGTCATCTAAATATATTGTAGATAAGTATCCACGTGTTCTCAATAATTTGATCACTGGTTTCATAACTTTTGTAAATGCAAAGGGAGCAGTATTCAGGCCAAAAGGTAAGATATTAAATTCATAAATAGTGTTCTCAAACTGGAACCTTAGATATTTTCGATAATCCTTATCTATCTTTATTAAATAATATGCGTCTTTCAAATCGATAGTGCATACATAACAGTTTCTTGATATTAGTTTGATCACTGTCCTTAAGTCTTCTAGTTTAAAGTGATTAGTATTGATAAACTTATTTAAGGGTTTTAAGTTTAAGATAAAACGCATCTTTCCATTTGGCTTGGGTATTAAGAAAATACTTGACAAATATTGGTCTGATCTAGCTTCACATTCCGAAATAGCTCCTAATGACAATAAATTATCAATGGCTTCAATAAAGTGGGCTTTTTCTGCCTCGGAATATTTCGGAATACTTGGAGGTACTGACTGAAAAGGTAACTGAGAAAATGGAATTTTATAACCTTTTATATATGAAAGGATCATAGGATCGTGAGTGATCATTGACCATTCCTTATAAAACAATGACAATCGACCAGCAGGTCTTACCTTGTTTAGCGACGTTTGTAATACTGTCGCTGAGGTGGATGCTGAGACTGCTTCGATGAGCTGGCCGGCCGATTGGGCGTCGAGGTCGTTGCAGGCTCCTTTATCCTTGGTGGACCCGTCGGCCTGCGACTTGGACCCGGATTCCGCCAGTTTAAATTCCTTGAAGGAATAGCTGTAAACTTCTTATTTGGAGGTTTTTGTGGCGGTGGTTTAAGGTCAGTACCAGATTTATTGATGGATTTCGCAGTTTTTATTGTTTCAGCTAAGTTCTCGCCGAAAAGCAGCGTATCAATCTTGGAATTCTGAAGCTGTTCCCTAACTTCTTTCTTTACAGCATTCAACAAGAAATTTCTACGTGTAACCGTGTCAGCGTGTTGACAATCGCAGATGATACGCGTGGAATCCATAAAAAGTTTGAGTAAAGCGGTGTTTTTCTCCTTGGCAGATAACAGAAGAGTTATGCCTTCTCCTAAAGAAGAAATGGCTAAGGTAAGTATTTTTTGCTTATTTTCAATAGCTTTGTCACGTTTTACGATGATATCTGAGACAGCGGCCCTTATTTCAGCATTTAGTTTGGAGGATCTATCAGCCTGGCATTTTCAGGAGTTAAATATTTTTCTTTAAGCTCCTTACGTTGTTCTTTTGTTATCCCCGTTGTAGTCCAATGTTGGAACCTAACTGATAATTCATTGTTTATATCCTTTCCATATTTTTTGTCTGTTGTAGGATCCGCGCCTAATATGTCCAACAGGTCACTATCAAGGCCCTCTGTTACCGATATGGTTGGTTCTGCAAGAGGCACCGGTTCTAGGACTACTGGTGTTGAAGGATCCACAGGGTTCGGTGGGATTACCACGACAGACGGGATATCAATCGAGTTTTCATCTCGTGATGTGCTTGGGATTGGAACTGGTTCCAGCTCCACCTCGGGTGGTGTTAATTTCACATCTAATAGTGGGTCGGGAGAACGCTGATCTAAGTTTGACATGACCACTTCATTGTTAACCGACTCGTATTCTTTGTTTGGAAAGAAGACGTAAAGTCCCATGTAGCCCGCAAGTCAATATTATAATGTAAGTGACAGTCCCAAGTTATGATAACACGTACTGTCCACAAACAAATTTATCAAGCACCATGAGACAGTCCCCCTGTAGGTACTGCTCGGTGGGCCGGGAAATGACTGCATGATTATTGTCACAAAAATATAGACTAGTCTCTGAACTAGAATACTAGCCTCTAGAACTACTAGAATACTAGTCTGACTAGAATTTAGCTGTAGGTAAGAAACAGTCCCAATGCAGGCATGTACTGTCCGCAAACCTTTTTTTTTCTTTTTTTTGTATATATGTATATAAATAATAATTATATTTTATACGAAGATCGCCCGTGTTTGTGAAAAAACAGTCCCTATGTACTGTCCGTAACACTATTTTTTCGGGCAGATAAAATCACTAAATAAATACATTGTAAGATTGTAACGTACAAAATAGCAATCAATAAGTAGGTACGTCAACATGAAAAACAGGAAGTGTAGGTAAGTAAACTCGTATCTTACATTTTCATAATAGGTTTAGAGTAACAAAGCTAAGAAATGAACATTACTAATGTGAATGTTTTCAAATGTATATCGTGCATAAGTAGGTCAAACTCGGATTCGGATTATGAACACGAAAAAATTATTCAAGTAGGTACATACCTTCATAATCTAACGGTGTTCGGCGGCATAAACTTGTTGTTGACGATAATTCTGAGTCATCCGAACAATACCAATCACGAGATCGCCGCTGTTTACGTTTTAATTTCCTTTCTAATCTTCTATTTTTTTGTTTTATTCGATCACAATCATCACCCTTTCTTTTAGGCATTATTATGTTCAATTACACAATTCTAAATTTAAAAATAAACGTTTAACGCGAGCGAGTGTGGAACGGCGCAGCACTAAAAAGCGAATAAATGAAGCAAAATGCGGGCGCAAGAAACAAGTTAACTATTATAAATACCCTCAAAAAAAAAAACAAAAAGTGAAAAATGTTTAAGAAATCAATTCTCAAAATAGTGTGGAATGGTGTGTACTACGCGTTACTACATGTGTATAAAATGCTAATCTCGAGGACGAAGCCTGAAATATAATTACGTTTATGCCTTTTAGAGCATTCTTTGATATGTATTTAATATGTTCCTCAAAAGTTAATTTCTTATTTATGACAATGCCTAAAAATTTCTTTGAATTTACTAGATTTATAGATTCTCCATTGTATACCACTTTTAAATTTGTGTTTTTATTTCCAAATATCATTGCACTGCTTTTGGAGCGATTAATTGTTAAATGTAGCACATCATTATAATAGTGAAATAGTTGAGACAAGGCTCTATTAATATTTTCAATTGCAATTTCAACATTATAATTACTACTGTACAAAACAATATCATCTGCAAACTGCAAAATATCTACATCACTATTTACAAATTTACAATTCTCACTTGTGTATATGTTGTATAGCAAAGGAGATAGTGTAGCACCCTGCATTGTACCCTTAGATGCACATTTTGGACCCTGCAATGTATTATTGTGTCTTACATAGAGTGTTCTTTTATTTAAAAAAAATATTAACTCATTTACATAGTTGACCAGGCACACCTAACCTAGATATAACTTGTGCAAGTATAGCCGGATCGAGACTGTCAAAAGCATCTTGAACATCTAAAAATACACAAATAGTGTGTAACTTTCTTTCCTTTGCATGTTTCAGGTCTGAAATTAAGGAAGTGAAGCTGTCTGCACAACTTCGCCCACGACGAAATCCATATTGTACATGTGGAATGATGCTATTAGATTCTATAAACCAATTCAAACGATTTTTAATTATGTTTTCAAATAATTTCCGTAGACATGAAGCCAGTAATATTGGTCTATAAGAGCCGGCAAGCTCTGAAAGTTTATCTGGTTTGAGAATCGGAATGACACATTGTGTTTTCCATGATTGTGCAATACATTTACAATGCCAAAGTAAATTAAGAATATTAAGAAATATTTTTTGTGCAGACACATCTAAATTTTTGATAATACTATAGGGGAAATTATCTAAACCAGGTGTTGCGTCATTCCGGGATAACAAGCTCATTTTAAATTCAGAACATGCGAAGGATCTAGCAAAAATTTGAAATTTAGATTATCATTACCAATTTAATTCGAAAATTTTGCTAAAACTATTAACGTCAATTAAATTGCTATTGTCGGATAATTTATCTAGAAATTGAGAAATAAACTCATCTTAACTCATTGAATGCCGTAATTAGAGACACAATAGAAAGACAATTGCTTATGTCGAACTGTGTAACTTAAGACATTTAAAAGGTTAATATGATTTATTGCCAACTCTTATACCTTTGAACATTTTAAGAATATTCCAAATCTTACTTATAGGAGTAGTTCTATTAAAAGTGTTACGTAATATGTTATCCCAACCTATTCTTTTTTATTCCGATATGGTTCTTTTTTTAAGTGCATCTTTTCTTTTATACTCTAAATAGTTCTCCATGGTAGGTTCCCTTCTATAAAGTTTAAATGCATTGAAAGAGGCAATTACATTTTTTTCACAAATGTCATTCCACCAAGGAGCTGGAGGTCTGCTTTTGAAATCGGCTCGATGGCCATAAAACTAACAATAAAGGCTGAATGGAATGAATGGAAAAACACCTATATATATAACAAAATTCAACGAATTCACTCAGGGGGCCAATTCGTGATTTTCGCCATTTATCTCGAGTTCGAGATTGCAAGTTTATCTCTACCTATGTCTATCAAAAATATCTCTACCAAAAAATGTCGAATCGAGCAGAATTCCGTATTCTCAGTCAAAATCGAAATAAATTTCACGAAAATGTCGAGTCGAGTGAAGATAACGTCTCACTCAACAAAACGACAACAGCGTGGCCAAAACGGGATAGCAATATAGCGCGAAAGCGCCGAGCCGCGCGCCCAGTGATGCCACGGGGAGGCATTTTTATATAAGTTTATATAAAAATGCCTCCCCGTGGCGATTTACCGATTTGAAACTTTTTGAGAAGTCCTGTGAAGGCAGTAAAACTGCTGTTTAAGATTCGTTATCAATTCAATATAAGCCAAGCCGTATTTTATTTAAAAACCAAAGAAAACACAATATAACGCACTAACAATCTAACAAAATTCAACGATGAATTCGTTGAATTTTGTCAGAAATGACATATCTCTACAATCGACATGACATCTCTACTGCTCAGAAGCGCTCGTCATGAACTCTAACGTTATCCTGCGACAAATGTCGAATTCGACATCCCCAAAATAGCAACTTTTAATATTTGTCGAAAAAATGACGTCATTAGAAATTTTTGTCGAATTCGACACCATATCTTGATCTTGAAATCGAGAATTGGCTCCCAGGTTTGACCGTGTATAGCTGGCAGCCTGGCATTAAGTGAAACAAAAAAGTCGACAGAAAACCCGTTCGTTGGTTCAATGCCCAACGAACGCCCATTCATGTTCGGCCGCATTGTGTCGCCGTATGACATCATCCATCACCACGATTCGTGTTTAAACGTCTATGCGTCTCGCTCACTCACATGTGCTCATTGGGAATAAAAAGATCATTCGTTTCAGTGCAAACTGCAAGTGCGCGCGCGGCTGCCGCACGTGGTGGCAAAGTTTTTAGTTGTTTCGGATTTTATCACTGTTTATTAGTACTTGTGCTCAGTAGTGAAACAGACTAACTTTCCAACATACATTTTCCAACACCTTAGGATCACCATGTGTACGGGAAGGGCTACAGGTACGTCTTTATTCAAAGTTTGCTTAAAAGCTGGGACGCAAGTCGCAACCAATCAGCGATAGCGATTCAGAAAACTTGGCAAAAACTTTTCTCGCGCGAGAAAAGTTTACAGTGCTGTAATTAAATATTAAATGATTTTTATTTTATTTATGAGTAATGATGATGATCACTTTGAAACTCTGTGTTTCTTAAGCCGGGTCCGCTGCGCCAATATTCTAACAAAACATGTTAGAAAAATATGTTCGTAAAACCGCTAGTCTGCTGCGCCGTTCCGGGCCCATGGCTCCCCTGGATGATACCCCTGGGGGTGTCACGGGAACTGAAATTGGACCCGTGGCACCCCCAGGTCTTCAAATCCATACAAAGTGAATCAGTGGTATCATGGGTACTATTTCCTAGTTCCCATGGATCTACCAGTCAAATAGTGATGGGATTTAATTTGAAAATAATTTCAATAGTCTCATTTTAAAATTTATTTAGAATATGTCACACTATTTCATTTAAAAGTTAAAATGTCGAAAGAAGTTGAAAACTGACTTAACGCAATTTCTCCAATGCGTGGCCTAATGTTATTTCTCTGTTAAGAAATTGCAATTGAATGTGGACTATATAATCGTCATTAGTAATATCTCTCCGCTTACGTTTTTTAGGCATTGCTGTCAAATTGTGAATATTCTGCAATATGTTTAGTAAACGCATCACGGAAACCGTATTTTTATTGATCAATTTATTTAATTTGGAGTGGTAACCTTCTAAAATGTTATTCGTTCTATGACGCTCTCCAAAGACGCTAAAAACATCAGGTGAATGTACGCCAAGCCAAAATCTTTCAACGTAATTGATGAACTTATGCATGTCAGCAGTACATTCAGGTTTGATGTAATCAAAAGCCTCTCGAATGTTTTCAGGTGGTAGTAGTGGTAAAACTGCCGTTAAGCCCACAATTCTTCTTTCAGCCTTTTTTGACGTGTACCCCAAAGACTTTGCTTTTCGCCAAATATTTCGGGTCCAATGATAGTAGCAGCCTTTAATGGTGATGTCTGGAAACATTTTGAAAAAAGCGTTAATTGCTCCTTTTTCGTAATCACAGTGTACTTTTATGGGTTTCCACTGTGGTATTTGTGATTTGATTAAATTTAAAAGCACATAGTAGCTATGCTCTTTGCGGTCTGTCATCAGAGCGAAAACTAATGGTTTCGCTTTGGTTTCTGTATCGGTACTGTCTATGTCCCCGTGGAAACTATACATTTGGACAAATGGTTTCGGACAACTTTGGAATGTACCATCGGCAAAATATTTTTTATATTTGGGATTAGTTTTCGCGATTCCTTGGAGCAAAAAACTATAATTCGAGAATTATCTGCTGGATTTTGATAGTCAGCTAGCATGAATTCTTGAAATTTTAGTGGAATTTCAACTTCATTCCCTTCATTAAATATTGTCTTGGACACTCCAGCAGCCTTGTTCCTGGCAGAGTAAAGAAAATGCTTCATCCTGTCGTACGACGGAAATTTTTGGGCTTTGCTAACGGATTGACTGTTCAGTTCTACCACTTTCTTTTCATACAGCCTCTGGACTGGTTCGTCGGATGCTACAACGTCTTCACGTAAATCGCATATGTCATTTAATGTTTCGGTTTCAGGACACGTGATTTCATGCTGAATTGTTTTTAATACGACTTTTTGTTCCTAAAATAAAATTATTAAAATAATTATATTTTGATACAAAGACTCCGCCGAAAACAAAGCCGGCTGTAAGAAAATTGGGAATCCTAGCAAAGGTAAAGGTAATGCAATACTTCACGTCAAACAGCTGTACAAACTTTATCAGGCGTAAGTTTGATCGTGTATCTTAGCCAGCCTCATGCGCTTGAGTTGCAAAATCTTGAACTTTGACGCCGAGTTGCCAGCCTGCCGATTTTCTACTGGTTGCATTTCAGAATGTGCAACGGACTTAATTCTGCAAAGCCCGTTCAATCATCGGACCACCAGAAGATGCACCGCAGGTGCAGGGCGGATATCCTACCCACACACTTAAAAATAATATAAACTTTTTGGGAACACTTTAATTGTAGGTACAGCTAAGGAGCGGAATTTCCTTACGGAATCTGTTTTGCTACAACCTGTAGGTCTTTAAGTTAAGAGAAATTATATTGCTTCCTTACCTTATCTACTGTTAAAGACCCAGGACATTTAGATTTTTTATATTTTGAGCAACGCCACAGAGACGTCCCATTTTTATATATTTTTTTTTTATGGTGCCTATATTTATCGTGCAGCAAAATTGTTCCTCCGTGTATTTTTACGAAATTAAGATCTTCTATTTTCATTTCGCTATTCATTGTTAACTGATATTAATAGTTATTAATTACGGTTTATGAACGCTACGACCTCAAAAAACGCTACGACACACTTCAACTTGATTGCTAAATTCACATTTTTAAAAACCATAAACAATTTTATACAGCCAACCAGCCAGATCTCTTTTGTTTCCACAAAGGAGATCCAGATCTCCTTTGTTGAAACAAAAGAGATCTGACTAGATTAATTAGATATATTAAACGATTTTGTTTTAGTAGAAAGTACCAAGCACTGCACTAATTCACCTGGGGGTGCCACGGGTCCGAATTCTAGTTCCCGTGACACCCCCAGGGGTATCATCCAGGGGAGCCACGGGCCCGGAACGTGCTGCGCCAATTTGTTCGTGTTTTGTTTTATTTCAAAAATGAGTTGCGACGTTTTGGCGACTTAGTTCTTAAGAAGAAATAGAAACAGATTCCGTGTTCGACCTTGACTACGGGCTCGATCTTTTAACATATACAAAGATTTAAAAATTGAAGATAGATTTGGTTTAAAAAATTTTTTTAAACCAAAGCTATCTTCTTTTATATGATGTATATAAAAAATAAACAAATCTATCTTCTTTTATATGAGATATTTAGATTTTGAAGAGCTTTTGTCAATAATTTTACCTGATTTAGGGCCGATTTTCATCCGAGAACATCATCCTTTATAACAATAAACTGGGCCATCTCCTCTGTTTCACCCTGGAAAAAACTTTGTCCACTTTTGTTATTTTTTTTATAAAAATGTGATCATCGTTGTTTTGGTTTTGATTGGATTCGACATCCAGATCACATTGAAATTCTATTGAAAACATCTCTAGGTTCTCTGAAATAAAATTGGATGAAATAATAATTGGATTGGACACAACCAGGTTATCTTCATCCGTACACTCCAATCCCGTCTCGTCATCGACTCCACTGCTTACATCGTCATCATTCCGCTCATTATTCTCATCAGTTTGCTCAACAGTTATTTGTGGACTGTCCATCATCATGCTAGAACATAAATCTGCATTAACATCTTCATACAAAACATTTAACGGTCCGCCTTCTCCAAGTAAATCTGCGGTTTCTTCCTCTACAACACATGGTTCCAGTAGCTGCACTGCTGTAACGTGGTGATGCTGCTTACAAATAAAACATTCGCACGGGAATTCATTTCTTAATTCCTGGCATAACGTTTCGAAATCCATGTCGTAATGATATGTGTATCTATAAAAGTGTTGGGCTGCTCCATGAAGATATGCTCCCAAAATGAGTGCGTAATCGCTCTCCCGCCTTTCGTTAGACCTGGCAGTCAACTTAGGTTTATGGGATCTTATGTGTGAACCCTACTAGTTCAATACTCAGAATTAAGGACTTGGAATATATTATAAAACACTCGTTTATAGACTTTGAAGACCACTTTAATTACAAAAGTTACAAAAAGCTACAATATAGTATAAAAATGCAAGTCTAGCACAGATGTCCGAGAGAATCTTTGGATGTATGGTATCGCATACATCCAAAGATTCCCGCGCATCTCCCAAAAATCTCTGCACACTTCCCGCCATTTTACTTGCTTGTGATTGGTCGAGAACTGTCAAAGTCTCGACCAATCACATGAAGTCAATACAACTACATTTAATTTTAAAAGTTCATAGATACGATTGTAAATAATCAACAAACATATAATTGTCTGACTGTCTACGAGTCCCTCGTTGTTATGTATTACAAAAGAAAAAAAGAAAAATATTACATACATCATGTTTAAATTGTAAATGAACATATTGAACATAAATTATCTCATTCGTCTTTAATTTATCATATCTTAAGTTCAATTATTTTACAATAAAACTCCTAAATTAATTTTAATCTGCAAGCTTTCTTGAAACAAAGAACAATAAATTTATTTATTAATCCATGACCTGACACGCCTAGTGTTATCCATATCTTATATCGGCTGTAGGTGTGTACTGGTCCATGACCTTGACCAGTAACTATACCCACTAATGCACCAATTGCTAAAATGGGAGGCATCCTTTACCTGATACCTCTCATCAACTCATTAGTACGTGACTCTAACCAATGAATCGGTATTTACTAGTCCATGACGTTGACTAGCAAATATTTCAGCCATTAGTACCAACTGTATGTTAGGTAAATGTTCGTCCCATAAACCATTTGTTTTATCGTGGTTCATTGCCCCAAGCGCTGCAAAATGGTGCGGTTTTACCGTTCCACTTGGCCATTCGTTCGGGTGTGGCAACGGCATTAAGCACTTGCTTTATACCACATGATTGAATAAACGTGTTAAACTGTCTACTAGTGAAACTTGTCCCTTGATCTGTAATCAAACGGGTTGGCACGCCGAAGAAACTAAAGTGCTCTCTCAATATCCTAATGCTTGTGAACGATTTGGTATCTCGCACAGCGTTGTTATCAACAAATTTAGTAAACGCGTCTATGATAACTAGGGTGAATGTATTTCCATGCCTGGTGCGTATAAAAGGACCGAGATGATCCGCATGTATGGTCTGGAACGGTATAATAACTGTAGGGATAGGGTGTAGTTCACCGGGCCTGGAACCACCTGGCAGCTTGTGATGTGCGCACTGAAGGCAAGCCGAGACGTACTTTTTTTTTAGAAACCTTCTCATCTTTGGAACCAATACGAACCAATACGCTTGCAAGCTTTTTTACAAATGGATAAAAGACCCTACCAATATGATTTTAAAACATGAATATAATAAAGCGAGAAACTATGCAAACATAATAATTCATAAAACTAAAAATAATAAAATCAAATCTGAAATTTTATCACATAAAGGTAACATGAGACAAATGTGGCAAATCTTAAATCAGATCACAGGAAGGCTGAAAAAGTCTATTGATGATGGTATACAAAGTGCATTTATTAAACCCAACACAACTTCGAAAGATATTGCTAATCATTTTGCACACGCGTTTGATAAAAGCGTTAAACTTATTATTCCTAATTGCTCACAAAAACTACTTAACAAATCAGAGTATAAAAGTCCAGCCAATGTTACTATGCGCTTAGAACCTGCGAATCCGGCCAGTATAAAGAAAATCATTATGTCCTTGAACAATAATAAAGCACCAGGTATTGATGGCATTAGAGCAATCGATTTAAAAAAGATTTGTGTTGCAATCACATCGGTGATTTCTAATTTAATTAACCTAAGCATAAAAACTAGTAAGTACCCACAATTGCTAAAAACAGGAATTGTCAGACCAATTCACAAGAAAGGAACAAAGACGGACTACAATAATTACCGACCAATAACTATATTGCCTACAATTGATAAAATTATTGAAAAATTCATTTGCAAACAAATACACGAATTCTATGGAAAAAATGAGATCATAACGCACAAACAATATGGTTTTCAACCAAAAAAGAATACAACGCAGCTTCTGTCAAGGTTCACAGATAGTATCCATAAACACCTAAATGATAAACGTCACGTATTGGTAGTATTTATTGACTACAGCAAGGCATTCGATACACTCAGACATGACAGACTAATTGAGTTTCTCCATGACAGTGGCATTAGGGGCAAATTACTGGACTGGTGTAAGGACTACCTAAACGAGAGAAAGTACATGGTCAAAGTCGATGACGCATTGAGTGACTCGGTTAGGGTAACAGAAGGCACGGCGCAAGGCTCGGTCCTTGGTCCGCTGCATTACCTAGCCTACGTAAATAGCCTCGTCAATGTAATAAATCAGTGTGAGGTCTATCAATTTGCTGACGATACCTGCCTTGTGGCTGCTGGAATGAGTGTGGAAGAAGCTCAGAAGCAGCTACAAAGCGATTTTGATAGACTTAGCAAGTGGTCACATGACGCGGGCCTAGTACTAAATGCAGGGAAGACCAAACTTATGTACATCAGTTCCAGCCAAAATAGAAGTCCAACCTTGCCTAGGCTGATTGCCCACTCGCATGAGTGTATGCATGCAAACTGCTATAAAAAAGTCCCCAAACCTTGCAACTGTGACTCAATTGATCTCGTAGATAAGCAAATATATCTGGGTCTAACCATTGATAGCCGGCTCAGTTGGAAACAACATACCGATGGGGTTTGCGATAAATTAAGATGTATCCTAGCCAAATTTTCGTTGATAAAATACAAAATACCGTATAAAATATTACTGATGCTGTACAAATCTCTCGCTGAATCAATAATATCTTATGGACTATCGAGCTATGGGAGAACATATAAAACCCACCTTGACAAAATATACACATTACAACTACGTATATTAAAAACTATTGTTCCGTATAATATTAAAATTAAATTCCAAAATGATTACCATAAGCTGTTTGAATTCTGTAAAATTATACCCGTCTATGAAAAAGTTAAATTAACACTACTGAATGAAGAATTCTTTAATGAAAATTATAGGACATCAAAACCAGTAAGCGTTAATCAAATTAATACTCGTAGTGTCATCAACGCGAGGCTTTTACTTCCTAAATACAGCAACCTACATGGCAAGAGATTATTGAAATATATGATACCATACCTTATAAATAGTTTACCGACAACATTAATAGATAAAATTACACATAAAATACAAATTAAAACAACACTTCTTACACTTGAATACCTAGCTAAATAATAATAATAAAAAAAAACTTATGCTCATAAATTGATTTAGGTGATGAGAGAGGCACACAGATAGGTGATTAAAATAAAGGAACAACCTGTATCACTCTCAAAACATTCCTTAACTACATTATGATTAGAAAAGCGGGTAGTCAGTCTGATGCTATGTTACGTTCGCTCGTTCAATCGACAATTTTGGCGTCTTATTTTAATTATACCCTATTCGGATATAATTATGTGATATTTTTATTGTGTTTTAGTTAAGCAAAGTTTTTTTTGTTTGTGTCGATGATTATGATGCACGGTAAAACTCTAATGAGTTTATGATTTGCATCATCTGTATTGTACCTATTAATTGTATTTTATAAACAAATAAACGAAAAAAAAAAAAAAAAAAAAGCTACTGCTTGCAAGCGTGCCAAAGTTTTGTCAAACCCACAGTGTCCCACGTCATCATAATTGGCTTTTAGTAGTTGCCACCTGGTAACCCTCGGAACAACCGAAGGAATAGTATTTTCGTCAATCCTATGATATACACGTCCATTTACAAGCTTGTAATTTTTGAATATGTCAGTGGCATCTTTACATTTGGAATCGCCTAAAACATTCGCGATATTCTTAATGACTTCGTCCGTCTGTTGCACCGTTGCTAACCAATCGTCAGTACCTACAGAAAGTATGTCTAACACGTGATTATCAACTGGAATACCACCGATCGTACCCCTACTAAGGGCAATCGAAATCAATCAAAAACGTGTGCCATTTTGTCACCAGGGCGGTGTTCTATTGAGCAGTCGTATAGTCGTCGTTGTAGTCGTAGTGCAGCCACCAGCGAGCAATTCGTGGGATTAAGTCGCGTTTACTCGGTACGCAAAGCGTTGCAGTCCGTAACTATGGTGAATCTAATAACAAGTAATGCCTAAACCTATTTAAGGAGGCTATAACAAATAGTGAACTACCTGATAATAAGTCTAACTGATCCTCAATACGAGGGAGAGAATAGTGTTCTTTGTCTTACTATTTAGTGCGCGTTAGTCTACACATAACCTCTTTTCCCTAGACTTTTTGTTAACTAGAATATAATAGAATAGAAATACTTTTATTCGGTACAGACACAGCACAACGGTTATATACACAAAGTAAACATTAATAAAAGTACAAAGTACGCCGAGCGTGCCCGCACCCAAAGAGTAACCACCTCAGCATTTGCTGGACGTTAGACACCCGACACTGGTTTTCAGTTGGTACCCCGCAGTGACGCACGGACTAGGATAAAGCAATATTTACACGTATGTTACTAGTACTATAGGGCTTGCGTGTGGACTGTGAGACTCCCTTATAATGCCGCTTTCTAACATTTCCTTGATCATATCCTATACTAGCTGGCGTTCAGTAAAGGATAACCGGTATGGGCGATAAACGACAGGACCGGGATCATCTAATTGAATCACCATTTCAGTTGTCATTGTAAATCCAAGATCTTTTAAACTACTAGAAAACAATAAGTATTTATATTTATCCAACAAAGCGTTTAATGACTCCTTTTGAATCTTTGTTAAATGGTCTCCGCAGCTGATTGGTGCTTCATCTATGGATGACTGTTCACTAAAACCTAATTTTTGAACGTTTAGACTCTCGGTTACAGCATGGCTCCTAGCTATAAGACTACCCTTTTCTATAACTAGATGGTTGTCACCAATATTCTGAACGAGAATCCTAACCGCGCCGTATGTTAATTGATACTCGCCGGGCAACAAGTAATGTTCGTACCCTTCAATATTGCGCACGGTTCCATTCACGTAATTTTTTCCTGAGAAAGAATTACACGAACTAACTGGGATCACCTTTAATTCGCCGCGCCCTATGCGCATCTCCTTTGTGCATACATAAAAGTGGAAAAGTCAAAGCGGACTGCTCACTAACCCCCTGGAAAACGACATCAGATTCTGTCTTTACTATTTTGACCGAGACTTTCGGTGAAAGTGTGGCCTAGTAGTATAAGGAAATTTATTAAATAATCATCTACTACCAATATCTCCACGTGATTTTCTACTACAATATTGCTTTTGATTTATCGTTGGTACTTTGCTTTGTCCCAGGACACTCAGTGTCTTTATGTCCTAGTAAATTACATTTAGAGCATTGAATCCTCGGTTTTGGGCAACGAATGAATGGGTGACCGGATTCTTTACAATTGTAGCAAACTATACTAGATCCGGTTGACTTTCGGGAGTCGTGATCTACTTTATTACTGGTAGATATATTATTTTGTGATCGCCTGTCTCTATCCTTACCCTTCTGCTGCTCGTTTGTGGACCTATCCCCTACTTTTACTGCTTTTAAAAATTTAAGAAGCATTTCCGGTTCCGTAAATTCAGCTCCTTGTGCTCCCAACCTAACACCACGATCTTCTATTCCTGCTATAATACAGTCAACTGCCCGTTTTCCTGATATTTCGCAACGATTTAGGAGATTAATTTTGGTATAATAATATAATTCTAACGACTCCCGATAACGAACCTTTTTATTCAGCATTTCCATTAGTAAGTCTGCATAATTATCCCTAGTTGGAAAAGATTCCTTCAGCTTTAGCTTTCACTCCGGCCAAGAAAATAGTAATGAAGGTAGACCCTGATACCAGGATTTAGCTACCCCTGTTAATTTCGGTAGGGCATAGTAGACTACTTGTTTATCGTTCCAACCATAGATCTGTGCACATTCGTCAACCTTATGAAGCCACGTATCAACCGTTTGTTTCTTACATAACGGGTCAAAATCAGGAATTACATTATTTAAAACAGGATACCTATCGCGATCACTTGTATCATTCATACCCTTAACTGCGGTAATAAAGTTCTGAATAAACAGATTATTATTCAACTCACGCTCACGATGCGTTTCTTCACGGGGTGGTGTACGCAGGCGAGAAGTTCTGCTCCTAGGTGAATGCCCGTGTTCTGCGTGGCGCGTCTCGTGCCGCCCTGGAGCGCGCGACCGTGTCTCGGAGCGCTTAGCATGACGACTTGCCTTTCTTGAATAGTGTGGTCTTCTTTTCGATCGCCTGGACCGCGACCGACGGTTTCGGCTGCCACAATTTTCCTCAGTTGCACGCTTATGCTCTCGACCCCGGCTGTGGCTTCGAGTTGCATCACGACATCGTAGTGGCGGCGTCAGCAACATGCGAGGGGTCCCTTTAGGTCCATCACGTTCTCTTCGAGAACTAGAGCCGTGTTCATCCGTGGAAGCGGAGTACGTCACAGTCGAGTACACGTATAACACAAGCGTCAACGGAGCGCGCGCGGATTGTAGAGGGGAGGTATCCGGGCGCCGCAGATCTCAACTTATCTCGCACGAGTCATCATAGTCATCATTTCAGCCGAAAGACGTCCATTGTTAGACATAGACCTCCCCCTAATGTCACATGTGGGGGCGGTCTATGTCCGACCTATGACCGGTCCTGTGCGTCTTGCATCCATCGGATTATCTCACCTGCCCCCCTAGCCAAGTTACAACCGTTTCGCTTGCGCCGAACTCTTTGAGTTGACCTTGCCGCCAATTCTTTTGTTCTGACCACGTGACTTAGCGATAAGACGACGTCATTCCCGTACATTTGAAGCTTTCTATAAGCGTTAACTATTGCAAATTAGCAACTTGGCTCGGGGTAGGTACAGTAGCTTGATTCACGTAATGATAACCGTAGCGATTTAGTCGTTTAGATCATTTCCGTATTCACATCCATCAATCGAGTTTGAAAGACACCGATTTTAAAGTCGTTTGAAATTCGTCGATTTAAAAAAAAATCTGTATTACATTATCCTGGTAGAATACTTATTAAAGTAACTGGAAATAAGTCGATAGATCGTGAATACCGCTTTTGGATAGGACTTCGATCGAACGACTATAAAACTTCAACGATATTTGGCTTGTTTGATTTTACGAGAATCAGGCTACTGGTCATCGTTCCACCTTGTGGGAGGCCTCCCAACGCTGCGTCTTCCAGTATGTTCTCGACGTAAACGTGACCTTGAGCACTGACGGCTAGGTTTTAATTGCCTCACTTTTTGCACTCGTAAGTAGGTACTAGGTTTCTATGCGTTATTATTCTAAGGTCTGTGGCCTTGGTTCTCCTGCGGGAATCTCTCTCGCACGAGTAGGTAATACCTAATGTGCACTGGGTAATTCCGAACATGGAATTATTAATTTTCAATTAAAAGAAATCCAATAATTAAAAGATCGTGAATGAAAATTTACATTAATAGAAAATTGTGACATTATCGTTGTTCGGAACCCCCACTCTATGCCAATTAAACTACAATGAATTCGAGTAGGTACTTACTAGATCACTATATTGTAAATTGGATAAAGAATCTTGAAGAATATTAAAAGACATCAGGTTTGACAGTTCCTGGTAAGCAAACCATTTTGAACAGTAAATTTTGTCAGCTCCGCTACCCGATCTTAGTCCGGTAACTTTCTTTTTTTCCCTATTGTATTACCCTTTTAGGCTTGTCCATTCTAAAGTTACGTCTTCTTTTGATATCCCGATTATTTCTGCAATGTCTTTTAAAGCATCTAGTTTTTTTATTGTTTTTGTGTTCACTGAGTGTAACATCCCAAATCACTGGTCTTTCTTGAATTAATTTTATAAACAATAAAATGCTTTCTTTAGTCCAATCCATCACTTCAACCGCGAAACGTTTTCATCCGGCGAGCGCTAACATGAAATGAATGACCTCACCCCCCCGCAGGCGAACGCGGGGGATGTTATCCATTCGAGACGGCAAACATGTTAGCGCGTTTTTTCTAACCAAATTGTTAGACCACGCCCCTAACAGGGGCGTGGTCTAACAACGAACAATGTTAGCCTGCAGTACATGTTGGCCGAGCTGAGACCAACGCGAGCCTTGGCGAGCCTAAGCAAATATGTATAGGCAAATTGACACACGGCAAGCGCCTCTTTACACGTTCGGCAAGCTTGAACCAATGCAAATGGCCAATAAGACGAGATTTGAGGAGACGCCCACATGTTGGGCCCTGTCAGTTGTTGTTGTGCATTTAAACAATATGGACGACGTAGAAGTCATCGCGGCTGCTGCTATTTATTTAATAAGCGCTTATATTTATTATGTCACTGTATACCGCACTAAAGTTGTGAAAATGAAAAGACAAAAAAGACAGTGGTGGATGTTAAGCCTGCTTTATGTGAGGTTTGTATGACGTATAAAACAACATTTTACACCACCTGCTCGATAATGTCGTTTTATACGTCATACAAACCTCACATAAAGCAAGACATTCTATCCATAGGGAGATAATGCAGTATGGCCGATCCCTAGGGAATAATGAGATTTGAATTTGGAACACCAAAAATCGTCAACATTGTGAATTCAAATGTACAAGCATCGCATAAGTTGACTCGAAATTCAAACTGGCCACTAACAAAAAAAGAAAATAGAATAAAACGTGCTTGACGGGAGCGTTATAGAAAATTGAAACAATAAGAATCTTCGAATACTGAATTTTGTTTGTTTGATGAGCTTGTAAATAATATAATACTTATATTTCTATAATATATGATTTGGTCGACCAAATTGTTTTTAGGGTTCCGTAGTCAACTAGGAACCCTAATAGTTTTGCCATGTCTGTCTGTCCGTATGTCTGTCCGTCCTCGTTTAATCTCTATGACCGTTACCACTAGAAAGCTGAAATTTGGTACCAATATGTATATCAATCACGCCGACAAAGTGGTAAAATAAAAATTGGAAAAAAATGTTTTATTAGGGTAGCCCCCCTATATGTAAAGTGGGAAGTGATTTTTTTTTAAATTTCAACCCTCACGTGTGATATATTGTTGGATAGGTATTTAAAAATGAATAGGGGTTTACTGAAATCATTTTTTACACCACCTGCTCGATAATGTCGTTTTATACGTCATACAAACCTCACTTAAAGCAAGTCATTCTATCCCTAGGGAGATAATGCAGTATGGCCGATCCCTAGGGAATAATGAGATTTGAATTTGGAGCATCAAGAATCGTCAACATTGTGAATTAAAATGTAGGCGCATCGAACAAGTTGACTCGAAATTCAAACCAGAGTATGTAATCACTATGATTCAAACTGGTCACTAACAAAAAAAAGAAAATAGAATAAAACGTGCGTACTGACGACACGGGAGCATTATGGAAAATTGAAAATAAAGAATCTTGGAGTAGTGAATTTTGTATGTTTGATGAACTTGTAAATATTATACTTATATTTCTCTATTAAATGATTTGGTCGACCAAATTGTCTTTTAATTATCTCACAGATGGTGTAAAAAGTAGAGTATGCAACACGGGGATAAATCTGTCTTTGTCTTGGGCGGCTTAAATTCCTCACTTCACTCAGGTTTCTTTATTAACTCCCTCGCAATGCTCGGGAGTTAATTTTATAAATCCCTCACTATCGTTCGGGATTAAAATCAGCAGCCTTCGTTTCGTTCGGAATTCGACATGCCGCCCGCGACTTAAAGACACTGCTTTATCCCCTAGTCACATAAACTACTATTTTGATAATGTCAATAATTTCGGAAATAATCGCTCCAAAATAAAAAAAACAATTTGTCCCCCCCCCCCCTAACTTTTGAACCATAAGTTTAGAAAATAGGAAAAAAATCTGAAAAGTAGAACTTTATAAGGACTTTCTAGGAATATCATTTTGAACTTGATGGAAAGAACAGTTTTTGTACAAAAAAGACAAAAAGGTTGTACAAAATAATTTCAGGACTAAGTTTGTAGTATAATCGTATATGCAAGCATTTTTTTTAACTTCGTTTACATATTTTATTATCCTGAACGTATCTTCTTTCAAACAAAAAAATAATTATTAAAATCGGTTCTCACAATCCAAAATTACCACCGAAAACTTCTTCTGGTGCCTATGTATTAATTAGTAACCCAATTCCCCGAGAGATGGCGCAGTATTGGCGGTATTATCTTATAACTACATAAAACTTCTATCAGGAACATGCTGGCAATTTAGAACAAAACTAAAATTCATTTTTTAAACGCCATCTATCAAAATTTTAAGGTAAAAACCAGTTCATAAATGATTCGATAGATGGCGTTGCGTAATGACGTCATCTTTTTAAAAATCGATGTTAATATTTTCCGTGCTTTCATGACCTACCGTGGTAAAAAATCGTTGCTTCTTAAATATACCTATTCGTAATTTTACGAGTACACAATCGCTGAAATTTCTACTACTTGCATACTGTTTTAGTTATCACCGTCCTTTGTGGGCCCGTTTTTAGGGTTCCGTACTTAGTATGTCAACGCAACAAATTGCCTTTTTTTAAACTCATAAGTGGGAAACACTTAGGTATTGTGACGGACGGGAAACTACGGAACCCTACATTGGGCCAGACACGCTCTTGGCCGGTTTTTTTATTATCTCGCAGAAGGTGTAAAAAGTAGAGTATGCAACACGAGGCTGTCTTTGTCTTGGGCGGCTTAAATTGCTCACTTCACTCAGGTTTCTTTATTAACTCCCTCGGAAAGCTCGGAAGTTAATTATATAAGTCCCTCACTATTGTTCGGGATTGCAATCAGCAACCTTCATTTCGTTCGGAATTCAACATGCCGCCCGCGACTTAAAGACACTGCTTTATCCCCTAGTCACATAAACTACTATTAAAAACACAAATATCAGGTGATTTACTAACAAAATCAGTAGATCAGGAGAAACTTAGCAAAATCAGAAAATCTCCTGGAAAATCAGGAGGCCTGGCAACACTGGCGCGGACAAACATGTGAACACTATTGGCCGAGCGCGCGCGAGCGCCTTTGATTTGTTCAGAAAAACCGACACCGCTCCGAAGTGAGGCAAGTGATCACGAGCGGCTGCGAGTCGTGACAAGCTATTCCAAATGAGGTCTATACACGTTGGCGCACATTTGCTTTGATTGGCGCATGTCTACTCAACCAACTAGGCGAGTGACACCGAGCGATGGCAAGACAAAGCAAATATACTGTCTAGGTACATGTTGGTATTGGCCTTCACTCGGCAACGCTCGGCCAACGTGTATTGCAGGCTTTAGCATGTTAAGGACCTATTACACTGCGCTGAATATCGCGTGTGTTAGGAATGAACTATATATATATATATTTATAACTACCTATATATCATAATAAAATGTCAAGATGGATAACGGGTATTTACTGTGTATCAAAGTTCCTATGACTGGTGTGTAAGGAAAGGGTTTTATGAAGAAAAGCACAGAAAGACAAGACTAAGTATTTATTTCAAATAGGCTACATATATTCCATTATATTATTTCGTATAGGTATTCGAATAAACTACTGGCTCGTTCGGAAACTAGGTCTTCGAGGTGAAGAACGGCCAAGAAACACCTCGGAAGCTCAGATATAGTATTTTTCAGACACATTAAAACAATAGTTAACAAACAATCAAAACAACATTAGCAATAATATTAAGCTATTATATTAAATAACTTACGTGAACTTAGGTAGTCCGTAAAGGTCTAGAGCTGAACAGCAAGTAAGAGGACTTTAATAGAAACCAATCTTATTTATAGGAAAGTCCTGACGTTTAAGTGTCAAACCTCTGGGTTGACACTTAAACATCAAATATCCTTCCACCTTCTACAAATCTCAGGTTGTCGCACAACACACAACTTCTTATATTATAGTAGACATACAATCTAAGATATATTACAAAGATTATTAATAATTACATTACAATTTACAACAATCTAACACGTGCGATATTCCGTTTCGTACTATTTTTCATTCATAGGAAGACAGTCTAACCCCTATTACACTGCGCGATACGTCGAACCATAGACTACATACGTCGAACCATAGACAAAACGAGTCTGAATAACACGTAGTGTAATAGATCCTTTAGCTAAAGCCTGCAATACACGTTGGCCGAGCTGAGACCAACGCGAGCCTTGGCGAGCCTAAGCAAATATAGGCAAATTGACACACGGCAAGCGCCTCTACACGTTCGGCAAGCGCCTCTCTACACGTTCGGCAAGCTTGAACCAATGCAAATGGCCAATAAGACGAGTTTTGAGGAGACGCCCACATGTTGGGCCCTGTCAGTTGTTATTGTGCATTTAAACAATATGGACGACGTAGAAGTCATCGCGGCTGCTGCTATTTATTTAATATGCGCTTAAATAATTATTATTATTAAACGGAAAAGTATGAAAAGAACCGAAAACTTCATGTTTGTTTTTTTCAAATGCGTATTTTTTTTTTAAATTAATATAAACTAGATGACGCAATCTGATGGTGAGGCGCACTAGTTTATGAGGCCTATGTCCAACAGTGGACAGCAATTCTTATAGCGCCTAAATGGTGATACTTTGGGGAGGCTTATGTCCAATAATGGACACAAGTAATTATAGCGAGGGGAGACTTATGTCCAACAGTGGACATCAGTCATTATAACGCCTAAATGGCGATACTTGGGGGAGGCTTATGTCCAACAGTGGGCATCAGTCATTATAACGCCTAAACGGTGATATTTGATGGAGGGTTATGTCCAACAGTGGGCATCGATCATTATAGCGCCTAAATGGCGACACTTGGGGAGTCTTATGCCCAACAGTGGGAATAGGTCATTATCGCGGGGTTGTCATAAGATGATTTTTCCCATCGCAAAAAAAAAAAAAAAAAAAAAAAAAAGGAGGCATATGTCCAACAGTGGGCATCAATTATTATAACGCCTAGATGGTGACACTAGGGGAGACTTATGCCCAACAGTGAGCATAGGCCATTATCGCGAAAGGAGGCATATGTCCAACAGTGGGCATCAATTATTATAACGCCTAGGTGGTGACACTTGGTGGAGGATTATGCCTATAACGCCTAGGTGGTGACACTTGGGGGAGGCTTATGTCCAACAGTGGGCAGGGGTCATTATAGCTAGGGGGAGGCCTATGTCCAACAGTGGACAGCAGTCATTAAAGCCCTAAATGGCGATACTTGGGAGAGGCTTGTGTCCAACAGTGGGCACCGATCATTATGGTGACACTTGGGGGAGACTTGAGGGAGTTCGATTCTGATCAAGCTGACGACAGTGAAATCGAGATTTTGGCTGAGGAATATTATTATTATTATGTGTATAGTGGGCGAAAATGTACCACTCGTACATTTTCGCCCACTATAATATTTCAATTTCAATTAAACTTGCTTTTTTTTTCAATTTTTCATGAAATTAACCGAAACAATGAATAAAACATTCGAAAGATTTCTATTTTGTTCCCAAACCAAAAGATTTTTTCCGCAAAATTTCAATGCAACATGTGAAAAAAACGGAAAAAAACAACAATTTGTTTTTTTCATTGAAAGAAACAATTGTTTCTTTATGAGGTCTATACACGTTGGCGCACATTTGCGAGCGCCTTTGATTTGTGCAGAAAAACCGACACCGCTCCGAAGTGAGGCAAGTGATCGCGAGCGGCTGCGAGTCGTGACAAGCTCCTCCAAATGAGGTCTATACACATTGGCGCACATTTGCTTTGATTGGCGCAAGTCTACTCAACCAACTAGGCGAGCGACACCGAGCGATGGCAAGACAAGGCAAATATACTGTCTACATATTGGTATTGGCCTTCACTCGGCAACGCTCGGCCAACGTGTATTGCAGGCTTAACACGAAAACACGGCGCAGCGGACCTGGCTTTAATCATTCGTTTCCATGCTCTCGCGGCTACCGCACGCAGGTTTCGGATTTTATCAGTGTTAGTAGTGCTTGTGCTGGTTTAGTAGTGTAACTGACTGTAAGCTATCTTTCCAACACCTCAGGACCACCATGTGTACTGGAAGGGCTACAGGTACGTCTTTCTTCAACTTTGCTTATAGTCTAAGATCCGATTAAGAACGACCTTCACCGGTCTGTTTAATGGATGAAACGTATTTTATGACAAATTTAGTATATTAAATAACGCGGGTGGGTTGCCTTAGAAATTCCTGGCCAAACTATTATTAACCTTTCAATCAAGGTGCGCGAACGCGTTCGCTTGGGGTTTAATAATAATAATAATAATAATAATCTTTATTAAATCTTTTACACAGAAAAGTACAGTTACTTAAAATAGCCACAAGTAAATCTTAAATAAATAATTATGCTAGTACCCAACCAATAACTATGTGTATAACTAAATTATCAATATTTCAGGACTCATGGAAAAATATTTTTAAACCTAGAATTATGTATAATTAACGACTTTTGTGAGCTAGGTTTACATATAAAACCTGTGTTTCAGGTCATCACTTACAAGACTAAACATTACGGGAGCATGTATACAGAATATTATAGAATAACAACTTAAGAACTAAACCTTACTATCATACTAAAACTTCCAATAGTTTTTCTGTGTCTGTTTAATTGAGTTTTAATAGATATTCCGATATCAATGTACTACATTTAATATAATTAACGCTATATATATCTAATAATTTGTTTAGCTTGTTGTACAAAAAAGGTCCTAAAAATACATAAAATCTATGAGAAAATGCATGTCTCGTTTGTGGTTTTGCGCAAACCAAATCTTTCCTCCTCCTGGTTGAAGGTACTGGCTCAAAAGGAAGCTCAGAGTGCTGATAAAGTATGGTGTGCAATATAAATTTTTGGAATCGGTTTTTATATTGGGTGACTTTAATGCGGATCCATGTGAATTGTTTTTTAACGAACTTATGGATTTTTGTACTGAACAATCGTGGTCATGTGTGGACGTTGATATATTGGGCATACACTCTAATAGCTATACCTATATAAGCGATGTATATGGAACGTGTAGTTGGTTGGATCACTGCATTGTGACCCAGACGGCGAGATGTACTGTGTGTAATGTATGCATAAAGTATGACACTGTTTGGTCTGATCACTTTCCTCTTATTGTTCAATGTAATCTTAACTTATTAACACCAAAATTATGTAATAATATAACTAAGAACAAGGATATAATCTGGGGTGAAAGGGATGAGACACAAATAGGAGTTTATAGGAAAGAATGTCATAAGAGCCTGAGTTATATTGACTTTCCTGTGGAATTTTCTGGATGTGCTGATAGGTATTGTGGAAACATGGACCATAGGCATATTCTTGACAGGTTGTACTCTGATATTGTATGCGCCCTCTGTGAGGCTGCAAAGGTCAGTGGTAGGAAAGCGCATGCTGGAAGGGGTGGAAGAGGCTCGCGCATAGCGGGATGGAATAAACACGTCGGCGAGGCTCATCGGGTAGCCAGGTCTAGGTTTCAGGAATGGGTTTCATTTGGCAAACCTAGAACTGGATGTGTTTATGATGAAATGAGGAAGAGTCGAAGAGTATTTAAATCTCGACTCAAATGGTGCCAAGACCATCAAGACCAGGTCAAAATGGATGCCCTTGCTGAAAAGCATGCGTCTGGACACTTCCGGAGTTTCTGGCAGTGTACCAACAGTGTCAATCCGGGACCTGGTCGCCCGGCGAGCGTCGGAGGAGTGAATGACCCTAAAGAGATTGCTGACATCTTTAGAAGCCATTTTCGTGTGGAGTCTCCGTTGGGGAAAGGGAGGGAGGTGCCCACTGCTGAGTTACCGAGTGGTCTTGTGGGGACTAGTTTTAAATCAAAAGAGATAGCTAGAGTTATAAGGGCTATGACTAAAGGTAAGTCTCCCGGCCACGATGGGCTCAGCATTGAGCACCTTCAGCAAGCGGGCCCGCATATATCGAGAGTGCTGGCACTGTTCTATTCACTGTGCGTGAGTCATGCCTACTTACCACCCGACTTCATGAAAACGGTTGTAGTACCTGTGGTTAAGAATAAGACTGGGGACGTTGCCGACGTAAGTAACTACAGGCCTATTTCACTTGCAACAATTTTAGCAAAAGTGTTTGACGGCCTGCTTAATACTCAGTTGAACAAATATCTGTCATTACATGATAATCAGTTTGGGTTTCGACCCAATCTATCTACTGAAACTGCTATACTGAGTCTTAAGCATGTCGTCGGGTATTATACTGATCGGAAAACTCCAGTGTACGCGTGCTTCCTCGATCTCTCCAGGGCCTTCGATCTGGTCTCGTATGATATCCTGTGGGAGAAGTTGGAGAACATCAAGCTACCCCCAGAATTATCTAACATATTTAAGTATTGGTACAGACACCAGGTCAACAGCGTCAGATGGGCGGGTACAATGTCGGAGCCGTATAGGTTGGAATGCGGGGTGAGACAGGGTGGGTTGACCTCCCCTGCGCTCTTCAACCTGTATATGGATGCACTGATCGATGGGCTCAGCCGCCAGCGCATAGGCTGCCATGTGGATGGTGTCTGTGTGAACAATTTGAGCTATGCGGATGATATGGTGCTGCTGAGTGCATCTGTCTGTGGATTGAGGAAATTACTGAGTACCTGTGAGGAGTATGCCTCAAGCCACGGGCTGAAGTATAATGCAATCAAAAGTAAATTCATTGTGTTTGGGGCGGGTCTTAAGATATCAAAGGATGTTCCACCTGTATGTGTAAACGGGGTTTCTCTAGAGAGAGTGTATAAGTTTAAATATCTAGGTCACATTGTCTCAGCAGATCTGAAAGATGATACGGACATTGAGCGGGAGCGGAGGGCGCTGTCGGTCAGGGGTAATATGCTGGCTCGCAGATTTGCGCGCTGTTCGAGGGAGGTAAAAGTAACACTGTTCAGAGCTTATTGTACATCCCTCTACACGTGCAATCTGTGGGTAAGGTATACGCGTGCGGCATACAGCGCCATCCGCGTCCAATACAATAACGCGTTCAGGGCGGTGATGGGGCTTCCTCGTTACTGCAGTGCCTCAGGTATGTTTGCAGAAGCGCGCACTAACTGCTTTCACACAACTATGCGTAAGCGCGCAACATCCTTGGTGAGCAGAGTGCGGGCTAGCTCCAACACCGTGCTGGCGATGATCGCCGCGAGACTGGATTGTCCTCTCATCCGACATTGTTCGGCTAGACATGTTCCGATACCAATGCCGGAGAGGGAGTATTAATTTTAATTATGTTAGGTAATTAATAATATTGTGGTTTTAATTTGTTTATTTTAATTTTTTCACTTTGATTGTAATTATAATCTGTTTAATTTAATTTTAATTAATTTAATTTAATTCTAACTTATTTTGACATTAATTTATGATAATTTGAATTTTATTTGTGTTTGTGATTTATATTTGTATGGAATGTGTAATTTATATGGGAATCATTTCCTGAAATAAATGATTATTATTATTATTATTATTATAAATAGTTGACGCACTGTTAGTATTTTACATGCTGTATATAACTCGTGTGTGGGAAACCTAAAAGGTCGGAAAGTTGCAACCTTTAGAATTGCTCTTTGAGCACGTTCTAGAGGAAGCAAGATAGTTTTCGCAGCACCACCCCACGAGGTAACACAGTAGGTAAGCACAGATTGACACAGAGCCAAATAAACCTGTTTGATTAACTGAAAGTCGGCTATGTGACGTAGGTTCTTAAAAATATACATTAATTTACGCACTCTTATGCACAGTAAATCGACATGCTTACGGAAATTTAGATTTGTGTCAATCGTAACACCTAGATATTTAATGTGGTCAGCTTTAACTAAAGTAGGGCAAGTGCAAGCAATGTCAGCATGATTGCAATTATGTGCGAATATGTTTAGGTTAGTAAGCGGAAGATGAATGAATTAATTTGGCCAGGAATTTATTAGGAATGATTTTTATTTTATCTAAGACTAATGACAATGATGATCAGTTTGAAACTCTGTCTTTCTTAGTACAAATCCCAACATTTTGTGACCGTCAAAATTAAGGGACAAGTCTCGAATGTGGGTCATTTTAACATAACGTTGTAAATAAGGTCGAAATATAGGTAATTTAACGCCCTATAAATAGAGAAGAAGATTAGTAAGACAAATGATTTTGGAGCGCGGCGTCATGTGTCTGTCATAATCAATTAGGTACGTTTTCTATAAATATTTAACCCGGGGTCATGGGGGTGCAAAAGTGTTACACGGACGTTGGGGTGGGTCTCACAGACCCGTAAATTAGATAACAAATTATCCAATAAATTAAAAATAATAAAGTTAATATTTTATTCGTATTTAGTTTTTGAGGTATTAATGTAAATAAATTAAACTCAAATATCGCATTATAATATGTTTTGATCATATTTATTAGAGCTTTAAAAAAATAACGACTGGTACTACTCCTGGCAATTGATGGATTATGTTTTCGACTCTAGTCCTGACATTTTGTCGAAAAGGCGTCTTATACCACTTGTACCGCCTTTGCCACGATAAAAACCCGAAGAACACTCACGGTTTGCGTTTGAAGAACTAACCGATCCAGATATCCAATACTCCACCAGCGAACGATATATCGGATAGCGTAGACAGTGGAATATCATTATCAAAATCAGACTTTGAGGTATCTTGCTCTGTGTCACTAAGATAACTACACTCACTCAAGCGATCTTCGTCATCACACATCTCCTGGTCAGACAAAGCTGAATCAGAGTCAGACTCTTGTAAATTCGAAAGAATACGCTGCCTTTCTATCTCCTCTGGATTAATTTTTTACTAAGAATCTTCAAAAACTCCAAATTCAATACATTAAATTATATATCAGAAACTTTAATTGTAAACAACAACAAAAAACAAATAAATATACGGATAATAAAAAAAATAACATCATACAAACTGGCGCGAAATTGTTACACGAACTGCGGGGATGGGTCTCACAGACCCTTTTCAATTTTGAGATCGTGTAACTCCCACTGCGTCTGTTGCACGTCAAAAGTGTTAAATGCGATTCATAGAAGAACTCAACAGCTCCAGCTATTGAGAAGAACAGCAACGTCGCACGCATAGTAATCGAACTAGAATCGATATAAAATGTGACGGGTCTCACAGACCCAACCCCCATGACGCCGAGTTAACACAAGACACTTATTAACATAAATTCACGCTTTTTACCAATGTTATGTATTAATTATTTTTATTTTGTTCCGATACCTATCTAAGTAGTTTATTTAATCTGCGTGAGTCACTGAGTGTTACCACAAAATATATAGGTACAGAAGACAATCTCATGTGTGTTTTTCATTGTTTACAACCTTTTATTATTATTACCAGCTTTTATTTTAGTTTCACCTGTCATCAAATCTTGCAAGTTAAATTTGATCCACTTCCCGGGTACCGATTGAGCTGAAAGTTTGTATACAAGTGTAAAGTGCGTGACAGTGCAATATTATGATGGAGGTGATCTGATAATGGAGCTGAAAGGCGGCCATAGGAACTCCGCAATAAAACGACACAATCCCATCGAGTTTTGGCTCGTTTGATTTGTATTGACGAGTACTTTCGTTCTATATGGTTACCAGGGTCTGATGATGGAGCTGGAAGGTGGCCATAGGAACTCCGCAATAAAACGACACAACCCCATCGACTTTGGACTCGTTTGATTTGTATTGACGAGTACTTTAATCCTTTATGGTTACCATAGTCTGATCATGGAGCTGGAAGGTGGCCATAGGAACTTCGCAATAAAACGACACAACCTAATTAAATTTGTGCTCGTTTGATTTATCTTGATTAGTACTTTGATCCTATAAGGTTATCAGGGTCTGAAGATGGAGTTGGAAGGTGGCCATGGGAACGCCGCAATAGAACGATACAACCCCATCGAGTTTTGGCTCGTTGGATTCGTATTGACAAGTACTTTAATCCTATATATTAACTAGGGTTTGATGGTGGAACTGAAAGGTCACCATAGGAACTCGGCTATAAAACAACACAACTCCATCGAATTTGGGCTCGTTTGATTCGTATTGCCGAGTACTTTGTTTGTATATGGTTGTCAGGTTCTGATGATGGAGCTGGAAGGCGGCTATAAGAACTCCGCAATAAAACGACACAACCCAATTGAGCTGGTTTGATTCGTATTTACGAGTGCTTTGATCCTATATGGTAGGCATGGTAGCCGGGGTTTGATAATAGAACTGGAAGTTCGCCATAGGAACTCGACAACAAATCAACACAGTCATATCGAATTTGGGCTCGTTTGGTTCCTATTAACGAGAACTTTGTTCCTATATGTCAACCAGGATCAGATGATGGAGCTTTTTCTTCTTATCGTATCGATGGCAAAATTAGTTAAATTCCTTGCCTGGCCCAGAATTCGGCCTCGGCAATGCCGTCCGCTGATGCTGTCATGATGGAGCTGAAAAGTGGCCATAAGAACTCTGCAATAAAACGACATAACTCCATCGAGTTCGTGCTCTTTTGATTTATACTGACCAGTACTTGATTCTATATGGTTACCAAGATCTGAAGATGGAGTTGGAAGGTGGCCATGGGAATGCCGTAATAGAACGACACCACCCCATCGAGTTTGGACTCGTTTGATTCGTATTGACAAGTAGTTTGATCCTACATGGTAACTAGGGTTTCATATTGTAACCTTCCAGGTCACCATAGAAACTCGGCTATAAAACAATACAACCCTATCGAATTTGGGCTCGTTTGATATTGACGTACTTCGATCCTATATGGTTACCAAAGTCTGATGATGGAGCTGGAAGGCGGTTATAAGACCTCCGCAATAAAACGACACAACCTAATCGAATTTGTGCTCGTTTGATTTATATTGACGAGTCATCATCATTGTTGGACATAGGCCCCTCCAAGTGTCTCCACAATGAAAGATCTCCCAACCCGCAACCCCGCAACCTTCACCAGGTCATCGGTCCACCTTGTAGGAAGCCTTCCAACGCTGCGTCTTCTGGTACAAGGTCGCCACTGGAGAACCTCTCGGCCCTAAAGACTGTCTGTTCTGTGACGAGCACTTTGGTCCTATATGGTTACTAATGATGATGGAATTGGAAAGTGGACAAACTGTACTCTGCAATAAAACGACACAACCGAATTGAGTTTGAGCTCGTTTGATTCGTATTTACGAGTACTTTGATCTTGTATATTAACCAGGGTCTGATGATGGAACTAGATGTTCGCCGTAGGAACTGGGCAATAAAACAAAACAGCCCCATCGAATTTGGGCTCGTTTGATTCATATTGACGAGTACTTTGATCCTGTATGTTAACCAGGGTCTGATAATGGAGCTGAAAGGTAGCCATAGGATCTTCACAATAAAACGACACAACTACATCGAGTTTGGGCTTGTTTGATTTGTATTGACGAGTATTTTGATCCTATATGGTTACCAGGATCTGAAGATAGAGTTGGAAGGTGGCTATAGGAACTCTGCAATAGAACGACACAATTAACCCCATCGAGTTTGAAATCGCTTGATTTATCTAGATAATGATGAATACTTTGGTCCGAGATAATCATCCATCTTTGGGAACATAAGTTTGTTACATTTGGTATGAATGTGGTTTCTATTTAATTAGATGAATGACACAATGTTAAAGAGAGTTCATACTATGAGCTGAATGTTATGTGAGTGTTTATATGACATATTGCTAACGCAGTGACTCATGGTACACATAAAGCTGCACAAGAGACCCACGTGGCAGCAGAAGGTAATACACGACATGCTAAAAGTTAGACGAATTTGAACCTTCTGCAATTAGCATAAGATACATGATAATCAATTCGGAGCATAATAATTTAAATGAATATAACGAGAGGTAGGTAGTCAAATATTATAGAATACTGTTACGTCAATTTGATCTTTAAGACGTAACGTTAAGGTAGGTAAACTTATAAATACGGTTTTGTCTCGTAATGCACTTGTTAATTTCAACCTTTTGTCGTAAGTCGGTTTAGTCTAATGGTCATGACAGTAGACTTATATTTATTGGCATGGTCATAAGTTGAAATCCGTCATGCTTCTTTTAGTAGTTTTGTGTTTATAATATTGGATTATGATTTTTGAAATCAAATTATAATTTATATTAAGTTAAATTAATAAATTTAAATTAACTATTCAAACATAAAAGCAACATGAATAAAAAACAAAAATAGTTAGGATAGGTAACGATTTATTCAATATAAGTAATATTTACAATTTACATAAAAAATACTTACTCATCTAATAGACATAAGGGGCCATTCAAGTATTACGTAAGCACTATGGGGGGTGGGGTGGTTTTAGCATTGCTTATTTTTGATGACATGGGGGAGGGGGGTCTAGATGGTGATTACGTCAGCAGAAGATATATATTTTTCTTAGTTTTTTAAGAGAACGATCTTGATGTTCCAAAATCACAAGAAAGTGAGCAGATACACATCACTTAGCAGCAAACATCCAATATCGTTGAAGATTTAGAGTCATTGATTCGTGTATCACGGACTCAGGACTCTTAATTTAAATTAATATGTTAACATTTTAAATTAAGTTTGTTTTTTTCCCTTTATTTCAAGCCTATTCCTTATTTGTAGACTTACAACTATGCTCATAAATTAATAACGAAACCAACACATTGACAAATACTTGTACCAATGTTTACGTAAGCATGGGGAAGGGGGTGAGAGCTTTGCTTATTTTTGCTGACAAGGGGGAGGGGGGAGTTAATATTTGCAAAAAATCTGCTTACGTAATACTTGAACGGCCCCTAATTTAGATAACTATATATAAAGGTAAAACATATAAAAGAAGTTGCAATATTAAATTGCTTTTGATATGGTAGAATTATTTGTAATACAGTTTTGAGTATGAAAAAAAAAACAATTTATTTATTTCAATAGTGCTAATGAAATACTAATATTTTAAAGAAGAGTTTAATGCAGTGAATCCACATGTTACATGATTAGAAATATATAATATTTCTATTTTATAACTTTTTTATCACTTCAAAAAACATGTTTATAAATAAATAGTACTTAGAGACCGCAAGCACAAAATAGTACAAAAGTCAATCTACATTTGTATGTAGATTGACTTTGTAGTCAATCTACGCTTTGGAACGTGCAATTTAGCTTCACTTTTCTTGGTCTGACCGATATTTGACAATTCAAATAAGTGTCTATTTGAAATAAGTGAATTTGGATTTGAATTTAAAAAGCGCGCTCGAGCAACACACACAGACACCGCTCACGGACACGATATCTCGGAGCGCCTCGGCCCGCTCGTTGAACAGTTCCGGCTCAAACGCTCATTAGCGTGCGTCCACCGAGCGTAGGTATAAAAAGTGAAGTACATACATGAGATTGTCTTCTGTACCTATGTATTTTGTGCCGCGAGGCCGTAGGCGGCGGCCCACGTCGCGCACGCCTTACGCCACCTCTGCTCACTCGCACATAGTTTAGCGGCATAGGAAAGAAAGAGACTGCACTACATCCATAGGTGCCCGTCCGATTTACCCATCCCGCCCGTCCGATTTAGCTACTGCACGTAGTGAAAAAGTTTTTAGTTGTGTCGGATTTCATCAGTTTAGTGTTTAGTAGTGCTCGTGCTTGTTTAGTAGTGTTTAGGGCTAAAGTGGACAGCAAGTTCTAAGCTCATATTTTTTTATTGTAGAGGTTTAGGTCTAAAAATGAATTCTACAAAGTCTCAATGTTAGGAAACATAATAATTTTTAAGAAAAAAATGATTAAATCAACAATTTTTTGTATTTTTGACGCCATTTTGGCAGATTTCGTTCACTTTTTACCTTATTTGTAGTATTTATTACAAATAAGGCCACCAAAGTAATTTTAGTGCTTGACGGAAGGAAATTTTTAAATCTATAGAGACTGCAGCTAAAGGTGACTCTCTGGCTAACCTGAGCAATCTGTTTATTCCAGCTTAACCTGTCGTCAATATTTAAACCTAGGTCTTAAACGTGAGGCGAGAGAGGGACTATATTGCCGAAAATAAGCGGCAGTAGTCGGCTAGTGTCCAAGCTCCGTAAAAAGTAAGGACTATCAATGAGGATAGCCTGGCATTTACTGACATTGACAGTAACCCCAAATCTGCTCGACCAATCAGCAATAGCCAGAAGGTCAGCATTTAGTAGGGAGATGCAGTCATCAAGGTTATCAATGTCAATTTGCGCGTAGAGCTGTAGGTCATCAGCATACAGATGGAAAAAGCATTTGAGAATAGCTGTAATAGAGTTTATAAATAAAGAAAATAACAGAGGAGAGAGTATACCGCCTTGTGGAACACCGGATTGCAGGTCGCACCAGTCAGAAAATTTTTGATCAGCACAAACCGCTCGCTGACGTCCACGAAGATATGATGAGAACCAATCCTGTGCTAACAAAGAAACCCCAATTTGAGACAAGACAGCCAGAAGGATGTCGTGATCAACGGTATTAAAAGCGTTGGAGAAATCTATTAAAACTAACACCCTTAACCTCGAGTTCTCCAGGCCGTTCTTCGTCGTTCTACGTCTTCTGTGACTTTAAGCAAGGCTGTGGCTGTACTGTGGCCAGGTCGAAACCCAGACTGGAAAGGGAATAATAGATTATTCCTAAACACAAAGGATGAAATCTGTTCAAGAGCAACTGCTTCTAGGATTTTAGATAGGAAAGGAAGAATGGAAATAGGTTTCAAGTGATTTGATAAAGTGGGAGTGGGAATTTAAGGAAGAGGGATAATGAAAGCCCTACGCCAGCATGTAGAAAACACCCCAGTCTGGAATTGATGATATGTGTGATAGTGGGGAGCAAAGTTTTAATCAAGAGGGATAACGGCGGCGAGAGCGCCGTTGCCTGATGCGGTCGGCCTCCTCCTTAGCGAGCATTACTGCTTCGCAGAAGTCAGCGACCGCCTGCCACTCCTCCTCGCTCCAGACCATGGCCTCGACCAAGGCCCGGCGCGAGAGGTCTCCGCCACCGATCACCCCCACGAGGGCACGGCGATGCTCCGCCCAAGCAGGGCACACCGCGATTGTGTGCTCCACCGTGTCCTCCGGGCGTTCCGCACAGTGGCAACACCCGGGTGTCACTTCCGCTTTAATTCGGAACAGGAACCTCCCGAACTTGCCATTTCCGGTGAGGATCTGTGTTATGCGGAAGGTAAGGACGCCGTGAGGTCTTTCCAGCCACGCCTCAAAGAGGGGACTTATCGCCATATTTGTGGCGTGCCCAGCACGGGGTTGCGATAGTCGCAGACGCCATTCCACCATGAAGCATGCGTCAGGTGGAATTCCCTGAATTGATCGAACAATGAGATTAGATGATGTCTATAAATAAACATGACGTGTATTTAAAGGTCTGTAATATGACAAACACATCATGTGTATTCATAGAGTCTGTCCAATAAGTTAAACGACTTAACGAAATATGATGTAGTCAACACGGGTTCAATAATCAAGGTTGATTAAGAGATAGAGATTATTGTTTACTAACAGAAAGAACCTTATAAAAAGTATCAAATATAAGTATTTTTTAAATGATTAAATATTATACAAAATTCCCAAGTCGGTTGACTTATTAGACAGACTATACACATGTAATTTATTGAAAGTTCAAGCGTCGCCAAGGCGTACGTATGCGTCAGTCTATCCCGGCACCCTATGCTCGTAAATTGGCCCTAGATCCCAGATTTTCTAATTTCCTAAGTTAATTTAGAGTTAGTGAAAGGGTATTAATGCCCAAGCGCCCGAAAAGTGCCAAAAAACAGTGACTGTCTGAAGCCTACTACTCGGTAACGGCCAGGTTAATAGGTTTGAAAAAAATATATGATTATATAGATTCATGAACAATATTTGATTTTTTCGTGCTATTAATACTTTTGTCTAAAAAAAATATTTAGCAATTTCGCAACTTTTCGCAAGTTTTCCCTACTCCTTCGAAACGGCATGGATCTTTAGAAACATTATTACACATAAAAATTGGTGGTTAAATATTCTTGAAAGTGAACATTGCATATGTAAATCAATCAATATATCGCAAAGAAACGGAACCTTCCGAACTTGCCATGTCCGGTGAGAACCTACGTCATGCGGAAGGTGAGGATGCCGTGAGGTCTTTCCAGTCACGTCTCAAAGAGGGGACTTACCGCCATAATTATGGCGTGTCCAGCACAGGGTTGCGATAGTCGCTGAAGCCATTTCACCATGAGATTCCACCGGAGGTCTGTCTGCCATGCCGCGACCTGCTGCGGCAGCGGACTTTCGCCCTGGCGCCTTTTCAACGTGACCATTGTGTTTTGTCGTTATATATTTTGTATCCCTCTGACCCCAATACTTTTTGTACTAAACTAAAATTAAAGAATAAAGTAGGTACACAACACGTCGTTCATTTATTGAACCCTGAATTGATTGTAGCTAGCTAATTATAAGAGCTCTAAGGGTACTGTTCCTTTTTGGTTTGATCTTATATCTTTGACTATAGACTTTGCCACTTTCATTTTCTTATTTTCTGTATTGTTTTCAGAGCGCAGAAAAAAGAAGAATGTACTGCTGGGTGGTATGATATTACTTGGAGTAATATCATGTTTTATCGGAGTTATATTGCTCAACACTTACGTGTCGGTAAGTACTATTTATTTTAATAATTAGCACGAACAATCGCCAAACTTAAGCATCAATGGGCAGGGCACATTGCTCGCTAAACAGATGGCCGTTGGAGCTAAAAGGTTCTGGAGTAGCGACCGCGTATCGAAAGATGCAGAATTGGAAGGCCTCCTACAAGGTAGATTGATGACTTGGTAAAGGTTACGGAAATCCAATGGATGCGAGACGCATAGCACCGTTCGTCGTGGCGATACTCGGGATAGGCCTATATCCAACAGTGGATGTCTATTTGCTAAAATGATGATTAATACTGAAATACTCTCTTGTAGAGCCGAAGGTACCAATACCACAGGGTGCTCGATTCAGTTTTGTATAATGGCGATATCACATTGTATTGGGATTGACTCTACCTACATCTACACTAATATAATATAAAAATGAATCGCAAAATGTGTTGGTAAGCGCATAACTCAACAACGCCTGGACCGATTTCGCTAATTTTTTTTTTTGTTGTGTTCGTTATTATGAGGAGAAGGTTCTTATGGAAAAAAATATGAAAATTAGGGTAGTGTAGAGTAGGGTAGTGTAGGGTAGTGTAGAGTAGAGTAAGGTAGAGGAGGGTAGAGTAGGGTAGAGTAGAGTAGGGTAGGGTAGAGTAGGGTAGAGTAGGGTAGAGTAGGGTAGAGTAGGATAGAGTAGGGTAGAGTAGGGTAGAGTAGGGTAGAGTAGGGCAGAGTAGAGTAGGGTAGGGTAGAGTAGGGTAGAGTAGGGTAGAGTAGGGTATAGTAGGGTATAGTAGGGTAGAGTAGGGTATAGTAGGGTGGAGTAAGGAAGAGCGGGAGCGAAGCCGCGCGGGCAAAGCTAGTATATAATAAAGAAGTTAAGTTTGTTTTTTTTTTTTTGTTTGTAGGAAGTAATCTCTGAAACTACTGGTCCGATTGCAAAAATTTTTCACCGAAAGAAAGCTGCTTTATTCCTAAGTGACATAGACTATAGGTATTTTATGTGCGCGGGCGAAGTGGCGGGCAAAAGCTAGTTTTAAATAACGCAGCATATGCTGAGTTAGGCGCCTGTTTAGCCTCGAACTGATTGATTATAAGTTTTTTCTTTTTCATTGTGTATTTTTACATAGTTTAAGTATTATGTTTGTGTGAAGCATGAATAAACGCTTTTTTTTAATTGATATAAACTAGTGCTTGACTCCGATCCTACCTAATGGTAAGCAGTTATGCAATATCTGATGGTGAGGCGCACTAGTTTATTAAGAGCCTATTCATTCTACTCTTTTTTTTTCAGTATGACACTAACGAAATAATTATAGACTACACTGACTGCACATCGTATGAAAAAGAACCCCATCAAATAAAATGTAAAGATGAACTCAACACCACTCGGAAGAAATGCTACTGTTATATCTCGATAGATATAACAGAACTAATGAAAAAACCTGTGACTGCTTACTACGAGCTGGAACTCTACGATCAGACTTTCAGCAGTTATTTTCAATCTAGGTAAGAAATATGTGCAAGGTAAGAAAAAGAAATGCTAGGTGTAGTGTTTGTATACTTGTCTGGAGAGCACGGGCAGTGACAGCTTAGGCGATTATCGCACTGCCACGCTTCACGATGCATGTTGCATGTCAACGCACCTTCGCGCTTACTTGATCGACCTGACCAATCTAAAAAAATTTAAAAAAAAAGTACATGGCTTAGTCGAAAGTTACATGGCTTAGCCGTTCTTCACCAGGCCGCAGCTTAGGGCGACTACGTTAACGCTTTCTGTGAGGGTTCCAGTCTCGGGCTTGCCTTGGATCCCTTCAGCGCGTGTGGCCGATCCAGTTTCATTTGTGGCGTTTGATCTGCTGGTCGATCGAGGTTTCACTGCAGAGTTCCCACAGATCTATCTACATTTGAGATTTTTTCGGGCCAGTAGATACCGAGAATACGGCGAAGACAGCGGTTGACAACGACCTAGGCTGGAGTTAATGCGAGACGTTCTTGTATAAATACCCTAAAAATAGAACGCTCAAAATTTGACAATCTACGCGGTCGCAGTACGTTCAGTTGGGGTTTGACAGAATGCCGTGAAATCGCGCGTGGACTTTCACACAACGCCATTTAGTCCCAAACGAAGCAGAACTTGTTCTATGAGTAGGTACTAGACAACTGATAAACATGCTTATATATTTCTAAATAGGTACATACAAATTATAGACAAATTACACCACACAGATATTTGTGTTTTGTGAGAATCGACGCGACCTCCGGCATAGCTGTCACGACCACTAACCACAAGCCAGTCCAGGTATAATAAAATCCTAAATACTATCATTATATAACCTTACAATTACGCTTGCAGGGATGACAATCAGCTGGCGGGCCAGCTCTCCTTGCCGTCAGAGACCTGCGGCTCATACACATACGCCTGCACGGTCGAAGGCAGGAAGCCGATTGCTCCATGCGGTCAACTTGCTGACGCTATGTTCAACGGTATAGTAATCTATCTATTATTATCTATCCCTTAAAGAATTGCGGACGACGAGCAATGGCTAACTCGCCGTACGGTATCCATACGGACCAAGCCTGGGCCTTCAACGGCACGAAATATTCCACACGCATCTCAAAGAGTAATCAGCACAACCGTAGTGACCACGATGGTCTTCCGAAAGGGAAATTCAGGATCCTGGAACGCAAGGCAAAGAAGAAACATAGGTGTAGTTTTAGTTTTAGGTCAGTAAAAGTCTGACACGACCTCCTGCTCCACTCAAGAGCAGAAGAAGTCATTGTATGATTTACCACATTAAAAAAAACAGGTATAATGTGCTGACTTAGAGAATTTCTGAAAGGGATACATTGTCCTGGAACGCAAAGGGTAACTGAAGGACAGAGGTGGGTTTTAGTCAGTAAAAATTTTACACGACTTCCCACGCCACCCTAGAACGCGAGATGTCATTTGATATTGTCCCAATTCAAAAAGAAAAAGTTAATCTGAAGGCAGTGACAATGCACAAAAACATGTTGGTTTCAGGCAATTATCAACTGATATAGGAGTTATTCCTAGTTGTAACTTTTTTTTCACTTGGGGAAATCCAATAGTGTACGTCTTTAGCTGAAATATATGTAGATAGATAATTTATTTATTTAATGCTTTATGCACACAAAAGTACAGAGGCGGACTTAGTGCCCTAGGCATTTTCTGGCAGTCAACTTTTGGGTGATGCAGAGAAAAATAGTGGTAGGTGCAATAAATGAAAGAGAGAAGACGAATACAAAAATAGTCATAAGTACTATTAAACCATATATATACAGGGTGTGTCGTAAATAGTGGTCCAACGTTAACGGGTCGATATGCCATATATTCAGCTATCACATACTGTCTCGTAATGGACATAAATGAAAGCCCTTGGATGTGTTTTAAACTGTGTTTCAAAAGTAATGGATATTAATATGATTTTAAATTCAAGTCAATTAATCTAATAAATAATCACTAGGCACTTTTCCCATTAATATTGATATGGACGAATTGTTTGATGCCCTCTGAGTTTTCCCCGTTTTTCAGCCTTTTTTACTCGTTTGTACAAATTATTATTTTAAGTTTGTATGTACAAAAGTAATTGAATTTTACAATTAATTTGCACAGAGCAATATCGAACGTTTTTTGGTTTCTTGGTGAATTTTTTTTTAAAGTAATGTACGGTATGCGCACTGGTAAATGTACCATATTATTGGAAATAGTAAACCTATAAAATTGACTGCTTGTCAATGATATGATAGAGGCGCCAATATCCTCCCGCCGTTGAAATCTTCTGGGTTTCAACCCATTAGTTCATCTGCAGTAGACAGAGGGCAAAGACGAACTAGAGGTCGATGAACAACTCCACGTTGCGTTTTCACGTCAGCAACTCTCGTGACACCATCAGCACCAGGGAATAGTTTCTGTAAGTCTCCAACATAGGGGTGGTGTGTTGTCTTCCTTCAAGAGTACTAAATCACCGATGTTCAGGGTTAATTTTGTCGGTCCTCCATTTGCTACGTCGCTGTAGGTCTGCAATGTATTCCCGTTGCCACCGACGCCAAAAGTGTTGAAGAATCTGCAGTATTCTTTCGTAACGTTACAGTTGCGGTCTTCTAGGTTCGGCGATGGAAGAGCAGTAAGGGCCCGACCAATGAGAAAGTGACCAGGGGTGAGGCATATTAGGTCATCAGGAGAAGAGAATAGGGGACAGAGAGGATGACTGTTAAGAATCGATTCTACATGTGCGAAAAGGGTAGTTAATTCATCAAATTTTAGGGTTAGGTGAGAATTTCCCATTACTTGTTTTATATGGTATTTTGCGGATCTAACACCGGCTTCCCAAATTCCACCGAAGTGAGGGGCGTAAAATATAGAAAAAATAAAATGAATGCCTTCTTCGCTTGCAAAATCTAACAGAGAATCCGCGTTAAGTTTAAAAAATTGATTTAATTCCTTTTCACCAGATACAAAATTGCCACCGTTGTCACAGAATACCTCCGTAGGCCTTCCTCGTCGTGACACAATCCGTCTAAAGGTAAAGACAAATAAAGAGACAAAGATAACCCTTCACTAATTTTTCCCTAAAAAAAAAAACCCTTCTATTTAAAATAAGGAAAGGACCGGCAAAATCTATACCTACAGAAGTAAATGGGAAGGTTGCCGTAATTCTTTGGGAAGGTTCTAATGGTTTAGCTTGAAATCACCGACACTTCATGCAATGCCGAACAGTTTGTCGAGCGAGTCGTCTACCATTAACGGGCCAAATGCAATCTCTAATTATGCCCGATAACAATTGTGGCCCAGCATGCAAGTTAAGAATATGTTCGTATCTAAATATGATCTTTGTGAAATGATGTTTTTTATCAGAGGTATATTTTGAAGAATCTATACGACCACCTACTCGAATTAGTTTATCGTTGGGACAAAAAGAAAGGGATAATGATAAATATTTAGATTTAGAGTTTAATGGACGGCCCTTGGCGAGCATTTTATATTCCTGTAGGAATGTCTGTTGCTGTGCTAAACGACACAAGGTAAGAAATGACTGATATAACTCGCTTGTTTTTAATGTGCCATAGACTAAAGGGTCTTTACAAGATCTAAGTTTTAGGTTTTTAATATACTGCGAATAATTTTGGTAGTTTTCAAATTTAAAAAATAGTTCCGTTACTACGTCTAAATTAGCAATGATTGTACAATTTTGTTTAGTTTCAGGTAATTATTTAAGTTTAAGTTATTATTGTTTAAAGTAGGCCATGAATCTTCCGATTGCAGCAAATATTGTGGGCCAGACCACCACAGATTGTTGTCCTTGATAAGATTCGGATGCACGCCCCTGGAAATGAGGTCAGCTGGGTTAACTGATGTTGGAACGTGACGCCAGAAGTGTAGGTACATCTGTCAGTTCACAAATTTCTGAAATCCTATTGGCAACAAATGTTTTAAGGTTATTAAAACTCGTATGAAGCCATCCCAGCACAATGCTGGAATCACTCCAATAAACCTCACCATGTACCTTACACCGCAATGAATCTCTGACCGTCTTACACAATCTAGCGCACAACAGCGCGGCACAGAGTTCTAAACGCGGGATTGTGGTAGGTTTCGTGGGTGCGATCTTGGACTTTGACTTCACCAGTAGAGTTTATTGAACGTGCATGAATGCAAGCTCCATACGCACTGTGACGCATCACAGAAGGCGTGTAGTTCTATAGCTACTGGTTCGTCACAAATCACATGCCTAGGAATCCTTAAGGCCTCAAGAGCTGATAAGGAATCATTAAACTTAGTCCAAGTCATAGAAATATGTTCGGGAATTGGGTCATCCCGGCCTAGTTTTTCCAGCCAAAGCCGTTGTATCACACAAGGACTGAGCAAACCCAAAGGGTCAAAGATTTTAAACACCTTGGATAGTATTGACCGTTTAGTAGGGCGGTTGTTATCAATTGGGAGTGGAAATTGGATGGGAAAATGCAATGTATCTGTTACCGGATCCCAACCTAAACCTAACGTGCTAGAGGACTCGCTGAGTGTTAATTTTTCATTAATATCTAACGAAGATGTATCAAATATACTAGGTAAATTAGTTTTAAGTTTTCTTAGATTAAAACAACCTAATTTGAGTGCTGCAGTGACTTCTTGCAAAATATATTTTAATTCTTGCTTGCTGTCACTAGAGGTTATCATGTCATCCACATAAAAATCATATTAAATAATCATATTCTCTCCACAGTATGAGTTGAAGATTTCGGTGCTCCTCATTAACTTGTATCTGACGATACATTTTTTCTAGATCGCCAGTCAGGAGGTACTTATGTTGTCTGCCTCGTACTAAAATGGAGAAAAGAGAGTCCTGCATATTTTGACCTTTCATGAGTAAATCATTAATGGACAGTCCAGATGAGGTAGGAGAAGAACCATCAAAAACAACACGAATTTTAGTGGATTCACTGCTTTCTTTAAATACTGCATGATGACACAAGAAGCATGATAAATCAGGTTTTAATATATTTGATTGTGAAAGATGACCTAACTGTTCATACTCTCTTATTAAATCAACGTATTGTATTTTAAGTTGCGGATGTTTAAGAAACCGTTTTTTCTAAGTTATAAAATCGTTTCCTTGCTAATTTAAAGGATTCACCAAGATAATCAGGAGAATCTATAAGAGGTAATCTTACATTAAATCTGCCCGTACTTAACCTTGTCACGTGACTTAAAAAATATTTTTCACATAACCTTTCATGGCTTAGAGGGGATTTTAGTGGAACTTCCCCGAGCTCCCAAAATTTCGTCATTTTTATGTTCAAGTCATTCTCTAAGTTCTCTGAAATCAAAGAATGATGACATTGAGCATTAATTTTATTATTTGTATAATTTATTTTGATTGAACCTGAGATAAGCCAACCAAATTGAGAATTTCTAAGTGACGGATTGTCAGGGCCTAAAAAACGCTGCTCGCAGCCAAGTATATCCCAGAACAAGTCTACTGCGATGAGCAACTCAATAGCGGAGGATTTATTAAAGGTAGGGTCAGTAAGGTATATTTCAGAAGGTATCTGTAGTTGCTGAGTGTTTAAAGTGTATCTGGGAATGTTGGTAGTTAACTCCGGTAATATAAGAAAAGTTGTTGTGACTTGAAACGGTTTAAGTAAAGATTTAAGTTTCGCCACACAACTCTCAGTTACCTTGTTATTAACTTGATTGCCAATACCGACAATATCAATATTTTTAAATAGAGAAGAAGCTGATAATGAAAATTTGTCTCTAAGTGATTGTGTCATAAATGACAATTGACTGCCAGTCTAATAAAGCGCGAACCTGTTGAGATTTATTTGTTGTAGGGTTAGTCACCTTAACTATGGCAGTGGATAATGAAATATGTTGCAAACACGGTGCAGTATGATTAGCTATCTTCCCACATGATGACGTGGTAGCCGCAGCAGTCGTTTCATTTACAGTCGGAACATGTAAAAGAACGTTGTGCTTTTTCTTGCACTCGCGACATGGTCTAAGGTAGCATTTACGCGTAGTGTGCCCAGACCTTAGACGGTTTGCACAAAGATTTCATTTACTCATATTAATTTCAATTATACGATCTTCCACACTCTTGGCCTTGAACACAGGACAATCGTAAATCCTATGTTCACCTTGACAAACAACACAACCTGAAGATGAAGAAGAACTCTGATTCTCAGATTGACAAGATAATTGACATGTAAGAGATTGATTGTGGTGATGCCCATTTTTAGGGTTCCATAGCCAAATGGCAAAAAACGGAACCCTTATAGATTCGTCATGTCTGTCTGTCTGTCTGTCCGTCCGTATGTCACAGTCACTTTTTTCCGAAACTATAAGAGCTATACTGTTGAAACTTAGTCAGTAGATGTATTCTGTGAACCGCATTTTAAGATTTTCATACAAAAATAGAAAAAAAAGCAATAAATTTTGGGGGTCCCCATACTTAGAACTGAAACTCAAAATTTTTTTTTTCATTAAACCCATATGTGTGGGTTATCTATGGATAGGTCTTCAAAAATGATATTGAGGTTTATAATATCATTTTTTTCTAAATTGAATAGTTTACGCGAGAGACACTTCCAAAGTGGTAAAATGTGTCCCCCCCCCCTCTAATTTCTAAAATAAGAGAATGATAAAACTAAAAAAAATATATGATGTACATTACTATGCAAACTACCAACGAAAATTGGTTTGAACGAGGTCTAGTGAGTAGTTTTTTTTTTAATACGTCATAAATCTAAAAAAATACGTTCCGTATGGTGTCCGGACGTAAAGAATAACACCATCCCATTTCTTCCCGTGGGTGTCGTAAGAGGCGACTAAGGGACATTTTGAGACCATGCGTAATATAAAGCACTGAAGGTCACCGCATGGTGATGCGTTAACCACCAACAATAGCGTTCCCAAGGAGGGTTGGTGTCAGGCTGGCGGCCGACTATAAAACAGTTGCCAAATCTTTTTGTAACATGTTTGTTAATAATAGAATGCGCGATAGGATTAGGGCGTACCCCACAGGCGACGCGCAGGGGCAGCACCCGGCTTCTGTGGGAAATGGACCAGGGTTGTTGCACCATCCCGGGCGGGTGCAACGTAAGAAGCAAGCTCGGGAAATCAGATTGAGGTATGCTAGTTGGAATGTTGGGACTATGACTGGAAGGGCCAGAGAGTTAGCGGATGTATTGAAAAGAAGACGGATAAATGTAGCATGTTTGCAAGAGACCAAATGGAGAGGAACAAAAGCGAGAGAAATTGGTGAGGGATATAAGTTTTATTATTGTGGAAGTGATGGAAAAAGAAATGGTGTAGGAATAGTGCTAGATAATAAATTGAAAGAAAGCGTGATGGAAGTTCAAAGGATTAGTGATAGATTTATAGTTGTGAAAGTTATGTTAGAGAATGTGATGCTGAATGTGGTTAGTGTGTATGCACCACAAGTAGGATGTGATGAAATAGTGAAAGAGAAGTTTTGGGAGGATTTTGATACTGCCTTAATGACCATCCCTGTACATGAGGAATTGATAGTTGGAGGTGATTTTAATGGACATGTGGGAAGAATGAAAGGTATTTATGAAAGAGTACATGGAGGATGGGGATTCGGAAGTCCGAATAATGAGGGAGAGACGCTGCTGCAATCTGCTACCGCCTTTGACTTAGCAGTAGCCAACACTTGGTTCAAAAAAAGTGAGGAACACCTTATTACGTACAAAAGCGGTCACCACAGAACCCAAATCGACTACTTTTTAGTTAGGCGCAACAACATAAAGCACGTCAAAGACTGCAAAGTGCTGCCAGGAGAAGATCTAGTATCGCAGCACCGACTCCTGGTTATGGAATCGCTAGTTGAAATAAAACGTAACAAAGGCAAAGAGCGTCCTCCCCCCAAAATAAAGTGGCATATGTTAGAGAAGGATGATTGTGCGAAAAGGTTCAGAGAGCGAGTGGTGGACAAAATGATAGAGTTGGGTGACATGAATGACCGAAGTATAAATGAAAGCTGGAATGAGATGGCAGAGTGTATTAGACATGCAGCGAAAGATATTTTGGGAGAAACGAGAGGAAAAGGCACAATAGATAGGGATACATGGTGGTGGTCGATAGAAATTCAGAATGTGTTGAAAGAGAAGAAGAGAAAGTTCAAGGAATGGCAGCGTGTAGAAGCGGGAAATGGTAGTCTGAAAGCTGAAAAAAAGAGGGAGTATGATATTTTGAAGAAGAAAGCTAAGAAAGCCGTGGCATTAGCAAAAGCAAAAGCCCAGGACAAACTGTACAACACACTAGACAGTCCTGTAGGCCAAAAAGAGCTGTACCGGCTTGCTAAAAATAGAGAGAGAATGACGAGGGATGTTTGTCAGGTAAGATGTGTAAAGAATGAAGCTGGAATGGTCCTATCAGACGATGAAAAAATCAAAGAGAGGTGGAAGGACTATTTTGAAAGACTAATGAATGAGGAAAATCATTGGAATGGAATTTTAGAGAGTAAACCAGTGAATGTAGGGTTAGTGAGAATGGTTAGTATGGATGAAGTCAGAATAGCAGTGAATGAAATGAAAAATGGTAAAGCCATTGGTCCAGAAGGAATACCAGTTGAAGTGTGGAAGTTATTGCGAGTGGATGGATGGACGTGGTTAGCTTTGTTCTTCAATAAGTTGTTGCAGGAAGAAGCCATACCTGATGATTGGTGCAGCAGTTTCTTGGTGCCCATCTTTAAAAACAAAGGTGATGTGCTTGAGTGCAACAATTATAGAGGAATAAAGCTAATGTCACATACTATGAAAGCCTGGGAGAAAGTTATTGAAAGGCGTCTGAGAGAAGAGAGTGAAATTTCGCAGAACCAATTCGGTTTTATGCCGGGTCGGGGTACAACGGATGCCATTTTTGCTATACGCCAGCTGTGCGAGAAATACAGAAGTGCGCATAAAAACTTGCACATGGTATTCGTTGACCTCGAAAAGGCATACGACCGAGTACCTCGTGAGGTTCTGTGGTGGGCCCTTAAGAAGAAAGGTGTGCCTGGGAAGTATGTGCAGTTGATCCGAGCGATGTATAGTCGATGTAATACCCAAGTGCGGTCTACAGTTGGCACCACTGGCAGCTTCAATGTGGCTGTTGGCTTACATCAAGGGTCGGCTCTCAGCCCTTACCTCTTCCTGATGATAATGGACGCTCTGACGTCGGACATTCAGGAAGAGGCTCCCTGGTGTATGCTGTTTGCCGATGACATTGTGCTGGTTGCCGAGAGTGGCCTAGAGGTCCAGAACAGATTGGAGGTGTGGTGGCACAGACTGGAGAGTGTTGGCCTGAAATTGAGTAGAACCAAAACGGAGTACTTGTTCTGCGATTTCGGCGGTGTCTCCAATCCAGTGCCTTTAGCTCTCGCTGGAACGCCCATACCGATCTGTTCCGACTTTCGGTACCTCGGGTCGCTCGTCCAAGGGGATGGTGAGGTGGACCGGGACGTAACACGTCGGATCAACGCAGGATGGATGAAGTGGCGACAGGTCACAGGAACCACTTGTGACCCACGGATGCCCCTCAAGTTGAAGGGTAAAATCTACAAGTCCGTGATAAGGCCTGTCATACTGTATGGATCAGAATGTTGGGCTGTGAAAAAGACGGATGAAAAAAGATTGCATGTAGCGGAGATGAGAATGTTAAGATGGATGTGTGGTGTGACGAGAATGGATAAAGTGAGAAATGAGTATATTAGGGGAAGTTTGAAAGTGGCGCCAGTGACTGAAAAGTTGAAAGGGAACCGTTTGTCTTGGTATGGTCATGTGAAAAGGAGGGATGAAACGCATGTTACTAAAAAAGTTATGAGTTTACACGTGGATGGATGGAGGGGAAGAGGGAGGCCAAAGAAAAGATGGATGGATTGTGTGAGAAGCGATATGAAAGAAAAGGGAGTTAGTGATAGCGTGACGAGTGACAGGACAGAATGGAAGAAAAAAACGTGTTGCGCCGACCCCAAATAAAACGGGATTAGGGCAGGAAGATGATGAAATCTAAAAAAAAACACTATTATCAAAACATTGATCAAAGTTACAATGAACTTCAAGAACTTTTATATCATGTTACTTGCTGCTACGGAACCCTCCATGGGCGAGTCCGACTCGCACTTGGCCAGTTTTTATTATTTGAACCTTTAGATGATGTAGAAGCTGAGGGTTTATTATTATGATTATTTGACGAAGACTGGTTATGAGATACAAGGAAATTAGCTCGATCAATTAAAAATTTATGAAATTGTTCTAAATTAGGTACCACCTCATCCAAAGTACCACGCCACTCTTCCCACTTGGTACGTGTGCGGTTATCTATCCTTGAACACATAATATGTATAAGCAAGGCATCCCAATTATCAGTAGCTAAACCTAGGCAAGACAATGCTCTCATGTTCTTGGTCACGTAATTAACCAAAAAACGATGGGATTTATCTGACTCACGATTCATTTGACAAAGAATTTAAATGAAAACTTATTAATTGTCGCTTGTTATCATACCGGTCGCATAGCAATTTCCAAGCAATACTATAATTAGAATTGGAAACCTGCAAGTTACTCACTATTCTTGCTGCGTCTCCTTCCAAATATGATAAAAGATAATGAAACTTGTTGATGGGTGCAATGCGATCGTTATAATGAATAACAGACTTAAAAGTATCAAGAAATTCCAGCCAACGGAAGTATGTACCTACCGTTAAATTTAGCAATTTGTATCTTAATGTTAATTTAAATCCTGCCTCATGATTATCAGGAGAGGATGAGCTATGACTAGCATTATGTATGCCAGATTCATCGTAACGTTGGTGACCTTGAATAAAACTGAGCATTCACAATATTTGTTATAAATAGGTGTTCAATATCATCGCGTTCATCTAATTCAGTTGACAAATTATTAGAATTTAAAAGCTCAATTTCATTCTGCAAGTCATCAAACTTAGTGGACAGTGACTCAAAACTAAGTTTAAGTGACAGCTCGGCTAATTCAATGCGCGTAACCGAGTCATTTCTCATCAAATTGGTTAAATAATTCTTGAACTTAGTAATTTGGCCATTTATCGAACTACGTTTAACAAAAAGTTCTTGTAATTCTTGCACGTCTCTTGCGTAGCTATCATCCTTGCCCATTGTAACGTTTATAATAACAACTAAGTACGTACAATAATAGTTAACTCAGTATGTGACAGGTAATGAAACTCTTAACTAAACTCAATATTTCCACAGTAAAAACTATGCAAGAACACAATTGAACGTTAATAAAAAATGTTTATGATGTCACCTGTGAAGTGAGTGTTCAGTGGTAAACCGTCTGGATCGTCTGATGTGGACGCTTGACCTCGACATTCATGTTATAAGTAGGACGTTGCGATTCCTGGAATGTTCGGCGAATAGTGTGAATGACTTGTGATAAATATTGCAATTATGTTAAATCTCAATTATATTTTATGGTTTTAGTTAAATGATTAGGTACACAAGTAACTTTGTAAAGTATTTTAAACAATAAAACCTAAAAATATCAAACAGATTCCTTTCAATAAAGGTCAATGAGAAGGTCAGAAGGTCAAAGAATAAAATATTGATGTGGATGAAAGTAAATGAGTTTTTAAAAAGTACCTACGTAATTTAGAGATTTACTGAGTATATTTTTGAGTTATTTTATCATATATGTGGTGTTCACTAAAATCACTAGTTAGGGATTTAGGTTTATAGTAAATGAAACAACCAAATTGTCAGTAAGCGGGCAAACCCGAGCAGTGACGTCTAGTCGAGAGCCCAGTGGGTTCGCATCTAACTTGACGTCCTGCTTGACTTGGCCTACATTTAATGTGTATACCACATCTCTTCCTTTTTATAAAATGATTTACATTTCAAGCATAGTTACAATATTTAGCACTTAGATTATAATTTACAAAAATCGCTAGTTTGGTTTTTGAAGTACAATAATTATATTACAATATTTATCACACTTAGATTATAATTTACGTTACGTTACGTATATATTTAGGATTTTTAATGTGTAGGTATCCCACATGTCTTCCTTTTTATAAAATTATTTAGATTTTAAGTGCAATTATAATATTTAGATTTTGAAATGAATTGCGTTTAACACATTTTACTATGTTTTGTAGTTAAACACAATTTGAGAAGTTCTAAAACAACAATATTCAATTATTTTTTTTTATAGACCCAAATTGAAAAATTTCAAAATGAAGATATTTATTTTTTTACTTTTACTCGATTTTTTTTTTTATTTTGTTTTTTTCTAGATGAGGCCTGTGTTTCCTAGCTGACTGCTCTGAGAAGAAACACAGAAACAAACTCAGAGGTCAAAGTCTCTTTCAAAATCCACTGTAATGTAATGATCTAATCATTAGAACTGTGTATCTATAATAATAATAATAATAATAATAATAATATCTTTATTCATTAAAAACATTGTAGTACATTATGACAATTTACAGAATCGATTACAGTGTACAAAGACTACTACAAATTAGTGGGTGAGGTGCTGTATTCCTAGCTAGGCTAATATATAACCTGTGTTAAGGAGTACAGTGCCAGTCCCCAAGGAAATAAACAGTAAATCGTACACAGTATGCGTTATAGTACATTATAAAGCTATACAAATAAATCTCAATAACAAGATAACAAAATGTAGTTAATTAAAAGTACAATAATAGTAAGAAAATAAAACATTACACATTTAACTTAAAATAAATAAATCATGTAACTTGAGGGTAGGTGAGTATTTGTTGTGCCCAAGTGTGCGCTGTGCGAATGTATTTAATATTTTCGCTACAGCTTACGAGTCATAAGCTGTAGCGGATTAAATTTAATGACCGGAATGTTAGTAAGTAGGACTTCGATGTGCATCCTTATGGTATCTACACAGTTTTGTAGTGTCTGAGATGATCTTTTGAATAAAGAACCACACAGATTTGAGTACATTTAGCATTTGTATTAGGCTTACTAATAAGCCTTTAATAATGTAGTATTATTATTTAATTTTTGAAGAAGCGTATCCAATGCTTCCTACTTTCTATATGCTTTAAATTGATTTAAATTGAAGGTGATGCTTCATACTCGGTGGTCTTATGGCGGTCTCTATTAGTCTGATGTTCCTCATGTTCTTTTGTCCAGTTCCGAAGGGGTGAGGCGTATCGTTGTTTTATTTTTATGTTTTGATTATTATTTTTTTTGTGCCTAACTGCTTATTTTGGAAGTATGGTACAAAGGTAACATAAATCGATTAATTTTCTTGTAGGCTTCTTTAATATCTCGACTTGGATATTTCTTAAGGTCTGATGTCCATCTATTTTTGCTTTGACTGTTTTTTAATTCCGGATTCGGAATTCAGTAGGTACTTATTAAAACGCTATTATTTCTCGTTTAATACTGTACAACCTTGATTACAGATTGACTACCGTTATTAGATGTTCTTTTTTTTTCTTTGCTCCACATTATGAGTCACTCTTGTATTGTGTGTTTACTTAGATGTAAATTTCCATGCACATGACTCAGAACAACATCTGTAAGCCAATTTAAGATTTGCGCCTTCGAAATACAATACATTTTAACTCTATTAAGTATTTTTAGAAGTTTTACGATTCCACTTGTGAGTTATAAGAATCAGCAATTGGTTTCTTTTACCTTAATATGACGCAATTATGTTATTTGGTTTCGATTTTAGCCTAAATTTAATATTCAATGAACTTATGTTTGTGCCTATTTATTTTTATTTTTTTTTTCTAGTTCTTAGGTTTTTGTTCCTGTGGCTAAGGAATCAGTATATGACCTAAGCTTTATTAGTTTTTTTCCTACTAGTTAGTTGGATTTCGAAATAAGTGAGTACTAGGTACCATCGCGGTAAAAACTACGTGATCACTTAAAAAAAAATTCGCTTGAATCCGGCGGCGCGGCGCCAAACCAAACCCTTTGAAGTTTTCGTTTCGAGTGCAAGTAAAAATGAACTTAGCGGTGGTCAGGCGGAAGTGTCTTTGATGGTACATCAATTAGTATTACTGGCTGGCCTTTGACTTGGATGTGCTCTGGCAGTTAGAATGTCATGCATGCTCACATATTTTGCTGATGATGACTCGGTTTCCTTCAGAAGAGTTGAGCTGAATTGTGCTAGTACACGATTCATAGTTAGGACAGGTCATCTCGCAATTAGGCTTGTCATTTTGTAATTGCCATGATTGGTTTTCATTATTTGTATTTGTATTTTTAATACGGATATTTTAAATGTATGCATTATCGATATATGTAATTATTTATTGATCCAAGTGTCCGTAGAGCTTCTTGTTTGTTCAAAATGCAAATTTGTATTGAATTCAAATCAATTCATGAATTCAATTAGATACACGAACTATACTTTGTTTTAGTCTGACAGAGTTAATTTTTTTACATCTGTCAGATTCTGTCTCCAAAGTTAACAGAACTATAGTTAGTTCTAGTTGGGTACGATTGTACGATCTCTTGTCATTATAGACAAAGGATTTTTTTTTTTAAACCCATTGATTTTTAGGGTTGAAAATTGTAGTTAAATTATTCAATGAAATTGATCCAGAAAACATTGAATTTCATCAACATTTCCATGTGAAAGTCAAACTGACTTATTATTAACTAGTTTGAAACCTGATGGCACTGAAGTTTCAATTGATATAAAATATTTCATTTTTTTTATTGTAACTTTATAGTTGTTTAAATACTCACGGGTTTCTGGAAATTATTTAACAACGCATCACAAATTAACTTAAAAGTGTTGCGAGTGTTTATTTGCGAGTGTTTATTTCTAATTCTTCCAGTCTTTTTTTATGTTATATCACTATGTTGTAAGTAAAGTCAACAATTCCTTTGCTATGGCACTATATCTTTTTCAACTTTTTTTTTATTTTTAGTTGAATGTATAGCATTTACTGATTGACTTCTTAAGTATTTATGAACTTTGATTTGAAACATGTACATAGCGTTTTAAGTAATACTACGCTAGGACTTATTATATTTATCTAGGTCTCACGTATCTGCAGATAAATACGTATACCATCATCAGCATTGATATTTTAGTATAATATTATTGATCATCAGGCATCCGGGATCACCAGAGGTACCCAAAAGATGAAATATTGTTTTATTTACAAGCCAGGTCCTATACAGTTTGTCTAGCTCGTCTTTTTGCTATTATTTTTTTATGCTATTAGGAATCAAATAGCCGTTGGACTTTAGATCTTTAAGTTGGCAATTGAATTCAGATCAAAGCCTTTTTAAAATTTTTATAATAGGTTTCTTAAAACATTTTTGTGACCATAGGCTTTGCTAGTAATACTTTAGAGCTATTTTTTTTTTTTAATCTTATATATCAAATAACTCTTGCACTTTATTATTGTATAGCACGTGACCATCAATTACAATTGTTAAATTTTCATTGACGCAACGTGGCAAATTAGATAAGTAGGTGTGAACCTACCTACCATATAAGTGCTAGATGTTTTGTTTAGTACTTTGTTTTTTAATATTTTTACTTTATTGTTATCATTTGACGAGAGGCAGAATTTTCTCTTTTATTGACTCTCGTTTCGCGTTATTCTGCAAATAATACTCAAAAACCTATTTATGCCATTTGCATTAATTATAGGGCATAACTGAATTTTCATCAATTGCTCGAACTTATAATCATTTTTGTGATTGCCACAATTTACATGACAGGCTTGATAGCAACCAAATTCATTGTTGTTATTTGACAAGAGGTTGGTACGAGTCTCTTTATGCCATTTGCGTTAATTATAAGGCGGGCATAACTGAATTGTCATTAATTGCTCGAACTTTAAGTAATCACTTTTGTGATTACCAATTTTCATGACATGCATGATAGCATACAACTCATTGTTATTATTTGACACGAGGATAGTGCCTTTTTTTCTTATTTGTCCTTGTTTTGCAGTGTTTCTGGAAATATAATTTGAAAACACGTTAGCAATAGATTTACAGGAAAGGTACTTTTATCACGTTTGTGATTTTAATTGCCGCATGGGCAACAGTTTTTTGTTCAGTGTCAACTCCATTATGGCAGGTACTTATTACACTTTGACTCTGGCTATCGTGGATTAGCTCAATGGCGGGATTGCTGTTTTTAAAGGGTTATGATTTTTCATTGTGATAATCTTCCATATTCTTTAGGGAATTGAATCCAGAACTAAATCTTCAATTCAAACCATATTTGAACTAGAATCAAGAATTGTACCCACAATTCAAATAAGTTTTTTTTTTGTTCTCATCTTATTCTTGTTGTCAACTAAAATGCAAGAATAATATAGGTACACAACACATCGTTAATTTATTTATAACCCTGAATTGATTGTAGCCAGCTAAGATAAGAGCTCTATGGGCACTGTTCCTATAACATTTAAATAAACAAACTTTAGCTAGCAAGTCGCACAAGGGTCCATTAATAGGTACCTGCGCCGGAGTGCCGCGCCATGCTACTCAGCAAAACGGCCACTTGAAATAGAGATTGAAGAACCAACCACATCGGGGCGTTATAACGCGTGTGACAAATTCTTTGTTTGATGGATAAAGCCAGTGCAAAATGTATTTTATTTAATTAGCCTTAAGGATTTTATGACACTTATTTAGTTTTAACTATACAGTGATACCTAGCCAGGCATCATATTGCTTCGAAGTATCGAAGTGGTAATTGGCGTTAAAACTGGTACTTGACGATAATCACGTTGGCACATTTCATTTTGGGATCTAATAATATCTTTCGATAAAATTAGCATCTTTAGGTAAACGTGTTATCGCTGGAAATTTTGATCGAATATTTTTATTTTGTTTCGATCATTTAACGAACAATCGTTGGTACTGATCATTTAACGAACTCTCGTTGGCACTTTTATTTCGATATTATGTAGCCACAAACGAATTTGGTCAACAAACATTGTATTTGGAATTTTTATTATTTTCGAAATGTAGGGACATTTTGTATGCCCTAATCACATTTCAGTATACGGTACCGTTTATGTATTAAATGACGAAATGATTTCATCGATTTATATTGCGCATCTCTCAGCTAATCACTGACGCAGATCGCTCATACATAGCTAAATAACGACCGAAATATGGACATTTCTATGAAACTAACACTTACTTGTATGTAGAAAACGGTCACTTATTTTTATTTTTTCTTTCAAAGTACTTTGTGCTGTAAAATTATACTTTTCTTGCTGATATATGAAATATTTACAGAATTTCACTCAGGTATCGGTCACTTATTATTATTATTATTTTTTTTTTTAACACTGTGCTGTAAAAATTAATTTTGTTGCTGACCAATATCCGTAAGTGGTACATTATTTGAGTTAAGATCACTTTACTTACTGCGCTTTTACTCGTCGCCAATGTGGTGTTCACTAAAATCACTAGTTAGGGATTTAGGTTTATAGTAAATGAAACAACCAAATTGTCAGTAAGCGGGCAAACCCGAGCAGTGACGTCTAGTCGAGAGCCCAGTGGGTTCGCATCTAACTTGACGTCCTGCTTGACTTGGCCTACATTTAATGTGTATACCACAATATACATTCAGTCAAAAATGTATCGAGAATGGACGATTTGTTTATGGTTCTAAATTTAAATTTTAGATTTTTTTGTTGTTGCTAGATTGGCACAACTGTTTTCCATTTTGGCGCGGAGTTTGAGTTGCATCTGTTATTTATATTAAATACAGTGCTGTTTTTAGTTATATCATATCGAAGTGTAGTGCGTATTGCGAATTTCATAATGGACAAAAACATCGAACAAACAGTTTGTCTTAAATTTTGCATCGCCAATGGAATTTCGTGTTCGGAGTCACTGAAAATGATACAGAAGGCTTACGGTGAATCGACTTTATCAAAAACACGTGCTCATGAGTGGTACAAAGCATTCAAAAGTGTTCGAGATGTGATGGAAGATTTGTCTCGCTCTGGTATGCCATCAACCTCTACAACTGAAGTTAACATCGCAAAAGTTAAGGAAATAGTGAATGAAAATCCTCATTCAAGTTTGAAAGAGATAGCCGCCGAACTTTCTGTATCTCATGAGTCGATCCGTACCATTTTAACTAATCATTTGGGTATGAAACATGTTGCCGCTCGGCTAGTCCCAAAAGACCTGAATTTTCTCCAAAAACTCAATCACTTGAGAGTCGCTAAGGACATGCTAGAACGAGTCAATTCCGACCCAACATTCATGAAACGCATTGTTACTGGTGACGAGACGTGGTTTTACGAGTTTGACATGCAAACAAGTCAACAAGCTTCGGAGTGGCGCCTTCCAACTGAACCAAAACCGAAAAAACCATGCCAAAGTCGATCAAAACTCAAAGTCATGTTGACTGTTTTCTTTGACTATCGCGGTGTTGTGCACTCGGAATTCTTACCGGAAGGTCAAACGGTAAATAAAGAATATTTTTTTAGCCTTACGCGGCATTTAATTAAGCAAATTCGACGAAAAAGGTCAGATTTGTGGAAAGAAAATTCTTGGATTTTGCACCACGATAATGCGCCTTCGCACAAGGCCCATCATTGTGAACGAATTTTTGACCAAACACTCAACAAATACCATCGAGCAGCCACCATATTCGCCAGATATAGCTCCAGCCGACTTCTATCTTTTTCCTAAACTCAAATTACCACTTCGTGGCACCCGTTTTCCATCTGCAGAAGACATAAAGGAGAATTCGCGGCGAGAACTGAACTCAATTTCGGAAACAGCGTTTAAAAAATGTTTTGATGATTGAATTATTCGTTGGAGTAAGTGTATCGTTTCTGAAGGGGCACACTTTGAAGGTGATAAAATAAATTTGGATGAGTAACAAAAATTTTGTGTATTATTGATCTTTTCCCGGTACTTTCTTGACAGAGTAGTATATTGAAATAAGCACATGTAAAACCGAGGGGTGTATTAATAAGGATCGGTGTACAAAATCGATGTTTACGGAAGGAACAAAGAAAGGTTAAAAAGGTCACTTAGCTGCATCGGCCGGCTGCTGTACAGCGACTTTTATATTGTATGGTCGTCGAAACTGTCACACCAGGTGTTGGCTGCAATGGCTATACCTCCAGGTAGCCCAATCTTGTTTCTTCAGGTAGCTCAAATGGCCAAGCTAACCAGGCTTCGTATTTCCTAACGCTTTTCGATTTACAGACCGTACTGTCACGGTCGCCACTTTTTATGTCTCGTAATGGACATAAATGAAAGCCCTCGGATGTGTTTTAAACTGTATTTCAATAGTAATTGAATTTTACAACCTTCTATAAAATTGACTGCTTGTCAATGATATCACAGAGTACAATAAATATATAGAGAGATAGAGAGCGCTCTTGACGTATAAATGTGTCCAACACATACCACCATTTAAAACCACTTTTTACCATAGGTCTCAGAATAAAACTGATTTTTATATTTTTTTTGAAAAACAACACTTTGCGACACTAATTTGGCTCTAATTTCAACAAAAAACATTATTTTGTCATTTGTATATTGTTGTGTAATAAAACATCGTAGTTTGTTTAGCGACTGACCAAAGAGTCGACTGACTTTATTATATTATAGGTTGAAGGTTCTATGTACATAAGATTTCTATGATACCCACAACATCTTCCCCTTATAAACGAACTTATTATAACATCAAATAAACTGTTTTCTACTTAAAAATAAACTAATAAAACTAGCACTAATAAACTTGTTATATTTTTTGTTTCTTGCTACGTGTAACAGGTGGTGAATAAGAATCTTGCATACTTTTATTTATTTCATCACTAGGCACATAGTCCTCATCATCCTCATTACCTGAAAGGTAGACATCGTCGTCATCATCGTCCGATACAACAACATTTTCATTAATTATTTTTTCCCTTTGATTACTCACTGACGTACTCTTAATCAAATGTCGGCGATTACGGCGGTAGATACCCTTTTTATTTTTCACTAAGTATGAACGCGGTGCTGGTGCCTTTGCTACTACTTTGCCATGGATTCATTCGTTATTATTTTCAAGCATGATAACGTCATCGCCCACATTTAATTCAGGTAACGACTTACAATGTTGATCGTAATATGTTTTACTTTTTATTTGATGCTTTAATAATATTTTATGTTGTATATATTATCGTCATTACAATCGTTTCGTTTTAATAGATCAGGATGAAAAGGCAATCTACAATTTAAACGCCTTCCCATCATTAGTCGCGTAGGAGAATCCAAATTTTCTCGCGAAGTGTTTCTGTAGTTTAGTAAACTTAAATAAAAATCTGTATTGCTCTGTAATGACTTTTTTAACATCCTCTTTATAGTCTGCACTGCTCTTTCACTCTTTCCATTTGATTGTGCATAATATGGGGAAGATGTGACATGTTTGAAACCCCATTCTAACGCAAAAGTTTTAAAAGAGTGGCCAGAATATTGTGGACCATTGTCACTAATGACCGTATCAGGTATTCCATATCGCGCAAAATTTTCCTTTATTATTTTAATAACCGAATTAGAGCAAGTATCCCTTAATTGCGCTACTTCTACAAAACCCGAATAATAATCAACTATGATTAAAAAACTTTTCTTCGCGTACTCAAATATATCCGTCCCAATTTTATTCCATGGTAACTCTGGTATGGACACAGGTATCATCGGTTCTTTACTCGGCTTGTTTGAATTCTCCTGACACACTTTACATTTTTTAACAAAACATTCGATGTCTTTTGCTATACCCGGCCAAAATAACACTTCACGGGCACGTCTTTTACAACGATCAAACCTAAATGACCTTCGTGAATTAGTTTCAACATCTCATTTTGAATGGACTGGGGTATTATTACCTGTTTATTTTTAAACTAGCTGATGCCCGCGACGTCGTCTGCGTAAATGCTCTACAGCAGCAAAAATACCTAAGATGCCAGTGCCGCTATAGCATTATAAGTAAACAACTTTTAAAATAGCATTAAAATATAATGTTACGTACGTGGGTAATCAAATGCCGATTTACTGACGAGAGAACTTTATTTACCACAAACAATAACAAATTAGTCCAGTCAACAATAATCCGAATCGCAATTAACACTAGAGTACCGTTACACTATCGCTTAGGTCGTTGAGTAAAATCACTTCGAGTACTAGGGTAGTTCGCTCTTGATCGCAGTCGAAATCACAACTGACTCGCTTCCGGCCGGGGGCACGTATTTATATGCGGAGCCAAGAAAATTCTAAATACCGACGTCCCCGGATCTAACCAGAATTCCAGAACAATTGAATCGCTTCTCGAAGTCATAAATCATTTTTATTGCTCGTAGTAATAAGAGTCACTTTCATGCGAATTTCGACTCTATTGTTAAAGACGGAAAGTACCATTTCCCTTATCAGTAAGATGAATACCTATTACTAGTGGTACTGGCTGTGTGGATGTTTCGAGATTTTTCTAAGCTGGTCTACGCACAACCATTCTAGACCTTTCGAACAGCAATGCGTTTTAATTATTACGTGCTACTCTTTATTTTCTCGGAGATATGGCGTGTTCACGTTTAATGGCGTAACAATAAGTTTTTTTTTTGCAAGCGAAGCAAGTGAAAAGAGTTATATGGGAATCCTGCTGAGTTCAGTCATAAGATGTGACCGAAAGGAATTAGAGAAAATAATGCAGGAATACATTCCAGGACACAAAAGAGTAAAAATACTTACAAAGGCATCATACCTTACAACACTTCCTTTCCGTTGGTAGTTATACTGCGAGGAGCCAAAATGTAGAGAGAGTCAGGACTGGTGACGAGCAAGCAACGTACAGTTGCCCGTGTGAGAAGCAACTCGTCCTGAGGTCGACACCCGCTGCCCTCAGTGTCTGCCCTTGCGACTTATTGATGGTCATCGCGAAGCAAACACTCACGGGGAACTGTACGCGCTTGAACTGGAACGGGAAGTTATGAGGTATGAGGGGAATGTGTGGTATAATTACTGCCTCGCCGACGCCACAGCCCGTAAGAATTTCCGCCTCAATGGTGTGTCTGTGGAGCGAAATGACTTTAAGGCGGGTCCCGTTACACAACTTCGGAGGAGACAGGTTCCGAAGAAGCATAATCGGGACACCAACCTTCAGCTTGATGGTATGCGCCGGAAGTACACTTGCTGACAGGGAGTTCAGAAATTCCACGGGATAATGTGTGGCGTCATCTTGCTCGAAAACAGTGTTTATCTTCTTCTGTTTATATTCACTTCATTCCCCTCAATTTCCGAGAGAATGCATTCGTTAATTGCTGCATCCTGATCATTTTTGGACGTCAAAATGGCCCGCTCACACACCCAATAATTCTGCTGGTGCGGTATACGACTGATGTCCCCGTACACACAGCGAATGAGTTCTTCTAAGCTGGATACCACTCTACCGAGAGACTCTGTAAGCACCACCTGTCCACCTCTCTCTTCTCGTAGAGTGCCTTCGCCAAGACTAAGAAGGACATCGGAGAATTCTTGAGCACGTGCATTGCCGCCGAGTTGAGCTCTCATATCGGCGCTCTCTAAATCGATGGGAATTTTAAACATGGCATGTGCTGTCTTGCCACCCGGAAGCAGTGTGGCAGCGATTCCCAACGACGCTACAGCAATAGCAATTTTGCCTTGCCTCCTGACCTCTGCAAGTATGCCAGTGGTAAAAAATGTTTTTCCTGTTCCACCAGGAGCATCCAAGAAAAACATTTTACCCTGGTTTTGCCCAACGCTTTCAAAGATGGTGTCATAAATTTGTTTTTGCTCTTAAGAGAACAAAGCGACATGGTCATTTCGTACGGTGGTCATTTCGCTCGAATCGTAATTTGTCTCAGCGTTATACTCCCGATTTCCACGATCTTGATGCGGTTATGATTGGGAAGCTGGTAACCCATATTCGATCAGTGGATTGCCGCCGATAGAAATGACCACATCTTGAGGTGAACTGAAACAGGTGTTCAGCACGCGTTCATCAGTTACTTTGACTTCGTCTCCAGTAGCACACCTCAAAGCTCGTAGAAAATCTTCAGACAGATGATGGCGATACTTCTTCCACAAAGCTACTGGGTTCGCGACTCCACAAAACACCAAGATGACGGCAAATAGATGACGCATGCGGCTGGGACTGCCACTGACGCTCACTCCGTGAGGGTGTCATCCCAATTAGGCAAAACGCTGCGCGGTATGTGGGATACTCCACGCCATCAAATGTCCTCAGAAAGGCGAAAGACGTTGGGCCTCGGACAGTGTGAAGTAACAACCGCAGAAAATAGCATTCGCCATTATTCGGATGCACGGTATAAACCCTACCCAATGCGGTGTCCTTGAAAATTCCCGGAAAATCTTCCACAGCACCTCCTCGTCGACGTCGGTTAAATACACGTCGGTTGAAGGCACCTCGTCATACATAAGGGATCTCGCAAACTGGTCGCCTTCACAGAGCCTGAAAAATGCCACCATGTAATACTTAAAGCGGTCTACACACCAAAGCCGCTGACCCGGCGGCACAGCCCGGCGGCTTAGTGCCGGCGGGTTAACCCGGCGGCTTTAGAATGTCCAAGCCGAACGACTTTGCCGGCGGCAATGCCGGCGGCACGACAGCCGCGGCATGTGGTGTTCTAGTAATTGCCAAATAGTCGTAGAGATTGGACGTGTGTGTTTCGAATAATTCAGAAGTAGTATCTTCAGTACCTAATTGACATGGAGGAGGACGATAACAGTGATTTAATAATAGCAGTTTGTGGAGTTATTATCGGTGGATCCCTCAACACACGAAAGTGTTGGGTTAGGCCAAGTTTAATGAGTCGCAATAAATACAGTACTTGTCAAAGATTAAGTGATTTAAAGGAAGACGACTTGGTTCTATACAAACCCATTTCTTTTAAGACTTTCCTGTCATTAACCAGTACCGACTTTGAATATTTACTGAATATTGTTGGACACAAAATAGCTAAACAAGACACAAATTACAGAAAAGCAGTTTCACCAGTGGAAAGATTGTCAATAACGTTAAAATACCTAAGCTCAGGAAATTCTTTTAGTAGCCTGTGCGACGTCTTTAAAGTATCTCCTCGACTAATCTATCTATTAGTTTTATAACTGTTGCATCGTCCCACTCGATATTGGTTAGTTGATAAAAAATAAAAGTGCCGACACTTCACAACAACAGAGAATGAATAAGTGATACGTCACTACTCTATGAAAGCCGGCGGGCAACTGATTGAGTGAGTGGAGAGGGATGCCGTCGGCATCGGCATGCTGCCCCGCCGGCTTGCCCGCGCGGGCGCAAGCCGGCGGCATGATTGTACAAAATAAGGCCGGCGGGTTGGGCCGGCGATCCGTGCCGCCGGGTCAGCGGCTTTGGTGTGTAGACCGCTTTACACCGCATTTTTTTTTAATTGTCTTCCTCAACTCTGCTAAAGATTTTGAGGGTTTTGTTGGAACTTGAATTTGTCAAAACGAACTATAATATGAAGAAAATGCACATTACCATCTATGAATTTTAAGAATAACTAACTACTAACCTCCCCAACATGATCAAATTTAAATTATTAATTTCCAAAAACTGTTAACATGTAACTTGATTTGATTTTTATGAAATCTCATAGATGGCGCTGCTTCAAAATTGTCTATAGACTACTAACATTCATTAAACTATGTTTCTCTGCCCAAGTTACTTAAATGGCGTAGTTTTTATAGTGTAAAGCTAGATAACAGTATGGTTTACTCAAAAACAACATTTAAATATGCGTCGTTAGATTACACGCTGTCACAGAATACGTAAGAAAAATAAAGATTCACAGCTCCTCCCCCGTAGGTGATAGCGTGAAAATATGTAACCTATATGTTGACCCGACCTCTTAGTAATATTCATCCAAAATTTGAAGTAAATCCGTGCAGTACTTTTTGAGTTTAGCCCGGACATACATACAAACAAACAGACAAAAATTCTAAAAACTATATTTTTGGCTTCGATATCGATTGTAGATCACGCCCCAAATATTTTTTTAAAAAAATATTCAATGTACAGTTTTGACTTTTCTACGATTTTATTATATGTACGATTTTATTACCTAACATTAAACACGTTATTGTGGCTAATTTATAAAAGATAGATATATACTATTCAGGACTTTTTTGTACATCTATTAGAGACCATCATCTTTGTAATACACACTTTTGGTGTATGATCAACGTATGCGAGGATAAGAGCTCGAAAGCGAATTTTCATCCGACTTGCTTCAAATTTATCGTCCATTCTCAGCTCCTATGTATCTTAGCGTTTTGTTATATAGCCTATAACCTGCTCAGGAGTATGGACCATAATCGTACCAAGTTTGGTTAAAATCCCCTCAGTAGTTTTTGACCCATGCGTGCACATACAGACAGACAGATAGACAGACAGACAAAAAAATTACTGATTGCATTTTTGGCATCAGTATCGATCACCAGTCATCCTCTAATATTAATTTTGAATATATATTCAATGTACAGAATTGACCTCTCTACAGTTTTATTATAAGTATAGATAACACCCCATCCACAGAATATAGTTCATCTCTTATAGACCAATAATATTTTAAATCATTAGATACATGGAACTTGTCAGGCCAACCCTGATTAATATATTGTAGCAATAACTTTAAAGTTTTATCTCCCATTGTTGCCCGTTTCACATAGGTAAACTTATTTTGTGACATAGGAACGTTACTTACAATCATTTTTATTTGACAAAGAATATCCTTACTAATACCATCGTTATACAAATCCGGAAGAGGTGCACGTGACAACGTATCTGGTATATACATAAACTTTCCCGGTTTATAAGAAACCCATAAGTCATAGCCTTGAATTTTCAACATCATACGTTATAAGCGTGCTGGGATCGCATCTAAAGGTTTTTTAAAAATACTTTCTAATGGTTTGTGATCAGATTCAACAATTACCTTATTTTTACCGTAAATATATTGATGAAACTTTTCACACGCAAACACTATATCTAACATTTCCTTTTCGATTTGTGCATACCTCTGTTGTGTTTCGGTGAGCGTGCGAGATGCGTACTCGACCGGGCGTCCGTCCTGCATGAGCACGGCCCCCACCGCGACACTGCTCGCGTCCACAGACAATAGAACCGGACCGCGAACGTTATACAATGACAATACCAGCGCATTACATATTAACTCTTTAGTTTGTTGAATGCTTGCACGTGCCCAATTTCCCAACTCCATAAAACATCTTTTTTTAATAATCTTGTTAATGGAAATGTATGTTCTGAATAATTAGGTATAAATTTTGATAGAAAGTTAACAACCCCTAAAAATCTCTAAACCTTTGCGAACCGTTGGCTCGGGCATTTTTTGAATAGCCCTAACTTTTTCCGAGTCCATTTTCATTCCATCTTTGTTAAAAATATGACCTAAATACGTAACCTCCTCCACACTTATTCGACATTTATCTTTGTTAAATTTTAACTTGATTTCCCGAGCTCTATTCAACAGAGCTTTTAATCGCATGTCGTGCTCATTTTTACTTCTACCCCAACAAATAATATCATCTATAAAAGAATCTACTCCTTCTAATCCTTCTAATAATTGTTTTATTTTCGCATGAAACACTGCAATTTTCAGACCAAACGGTAATCGCAAATACTGATATCTCCCAAAGGGAGTACTAAATGTACATAGGTCTGCACTCGCATTATCTAGTTTTACTGTCCAAAATCCTGAGTTGGCATCTAAAACGGAAAAATACTTAGCACCGTGAAGCTTAGTAGCCAATTCATTTGTTGTTGGTAATTGAAAATGTGCACGCTGTATAGCCTTATTGAGTGGTCTCGGATCTAAACAAATACGTAACTGCCCATTTTTCTTAGCAGCAATCACTAGTGAATTAACCCATGGAGTTGGATGAGTCACTTTTCTAATAACTCCCAACTCAATCATCCTATTCAATTCGTCTTGTAACTTATCGCGTAAACCTAACGGTACTTTACGAGTCGCACATATGACCGGCATCACCGATTTATCTACTACAATGTGATATTCGCCTGGCAAACACCCTAATCCACTAAACAAGTCCTGGTAATCTGTGATATTAATATTATGCACTCTTTTAACTAATCCTAAAATTAAACATGCTTGCAGTCCCAGCACACTTTGACATTCCATACCTGCTATTGCAAATTTTAATTCATATGGAATATTCTTGTACCACCATTTCAAATTACAAACACCTCTTATTGGTATGAAATCACCACTATAAGACTGCAATTTAACATGTTTACCTTTTGTTATAATTTTACTGTCGTATCCGAGTAATAAAATCGTTTAATAGATAAAACACTAATATCTGCACCCGTATCTAGTTTAAATTTTTCAGAACCAAACTCCCCGCGGAGTATTTCAAATCAGTCTTCAGATGAAGTGTTTATCTCAGATACATTATATAACCCGGATATAAAATATGACTCACAGTCGTCTCCCTTGTCGTTTTTCTCTTCAGCAATACCTAAATCGTACATTTTTTTAACATTTTTTTTTACCTTGCACATCCTAGCAAAATGACCGTAATTTTCGCAAACATAACACTGCACAACAATAGCCGGACACGATGCAGGTTCAGTACAATCGCCTCCACACCTGAGACAACATCCAGATGCACCTGATTGCGGAGCCGTTTTGGAACTGGAACCAACCGCGCCACGTCCCCGACGTTGCGGGCGCCCCCGGCCTCGCCAGACGCCGCGGCCGCCGCCGCCACGCACGCCAACAGCATCGACTTGCACGGAAGCCGATTCTGACGAGCTTGTTGCACCTCGTGTCTCCAACAAGCGATTACTGTCATTAGATATCTCACTAACTTGACAGATTTTTATTGCTTTTTCTAAAGTCAAATCTTCAGTTCTCAACAGCCGATCTCTTACGATTGTACTTTTCGTACCGCAAACAATACGATCACGAATCAGCTCCTCTTCTATTAATTTAAAACAACAGTTTCTGCTCATTAGTTTCAATGCTGTTACATATTGATCAATCGATTCGCCAGCCTCTTGGTTCCTCGTAAAAAAGTTGTATCTAGCCAAAGGTTATATTCTGTCTTACACCGAAATATTCATCAAATTTTTTCATCAACAAAGTGACATCATCCTTGTCACTATCTTTGTTAAATGTAAAAGTCTCATAAATATCGAACCCCTCGGGTCCAATTAAGTTGACCAGTAAACTGGCCTGCACATCATGCTCCTCTTTATGCACCCCCGATGCTTTTAAAAACAACATAAATTGAGTTTTCCATTTTTTCCAAGCGTCAGCTCGTCAGCGTCGGCTGACGGAGTCGCCTTCCAAACTTAGTTCCGACGGTGGTCGCGCGTGTTCCATACTTGAACAATATTTCTATGTACCCTGTACATACAATAATTACAACCACTTTCGATAATTATGTATTTTATGGATTTTATTTTCACCGCTGTCACCATGTTGTGTAATAAAACACCGTAGTTTGTTTAGCGACTGACCAAAGAGTCGACTGACTTTATTATATAGGTTGAAGGTTCTATGTACATAAGATTTCTATGATACCCACAACATACTGCTGAATACATGTGCTATAATATGCAAATAACTGTTTTACTGTAAACTTAAAGATATTCAAGGAAAAATGTGTTTATTTCAAATTTTAACTATGGTCTTCAGAAAATCACTAGACTTTGGGCGTGAATGGTGTAAAAGAAATATACTACACTGTCGGTGCCCATTATTGAAAAAATATGTCCATTAAATGCAGATTCTAATGTGGTATAAAAAAAAACTGATACCATGGTTTAAAAAAAGTTTTTGAGATTTAACTTAAAAAGCAGCTGAATTTGAAAAAGCGTATGCCATCCACATCTGGAGTGAGGCCATCGAAAAGCACGGGGAAGCGCTTGCCGTCTCCCTCGATATCTCAAAGGCTTTTGATAGGGTTTCGCACGAAGGCCTTATTAGTAAGCTTCCATCTTTCGGTTTACCCGCTGGATTATATGCTTGGATCGCAGACTTCCTGAGTAACCGGTCCATCCGAGTGGTTATCGATGGCTGCTCGTCCGGTCAAATGGCTACCTTTCAATCGTGGAAATCACAAACGCAATAGAAAGACAATAGGTGCGCGAACGCCGGCGTTCGCTTGGGGTTTAATGAATTAATGCCGGGGTCCCTCAGGGCTCAGTACTCTCGGCAACATTATTCTTGCTGCACATAAACGATCAGCTCAAGCCTCAAGTCGGTACCTTTGGGTATGCAGATGACAGCACTGTTGCCGAGAGTTACATATCCAACGCGTGAGCTAGTGGGTCACAGATCCAGTCTTTTCGAGAGGCTATGGTTGAGCGCTTGAACTTGTCCTTGGAGGCAGTCTCCGAATGGGGCGATGCCAATTTGGTCAAGTTCAATGCAGCAAAAACACAGGCGTGTATATTTTTCGCTAAAAGGAGCCAATTCAACCCGCTCCAACTTTTCGGGGTGTAACCGTGCCGATAACCGTCCATCTTGAACTTCTTGGTGTTACGCTGACATCAACACTCAACTTTGGGCCATACATCGAAGCAAAGGCTCAACTGGCTGCAAAAAAGCTGGGAATCCTCGCAAAGGTCAGACAATACTTCACGCCGGAACAGCTGCTGAAACTTTATCAAGCTCAAGTTCGAACGTGTATGGAGTATTGCTCTCATCTTTGGGACGGATCTGCCCGATACCAGCTTGATGCACTTGAGGCAATTGAGAGGCGAGCCAGAAGGATAATTGGCGATGATACACTCGTCGAGTCGAGGCTTCAAAGTCTTGAGCATCGACGCAGAGTAGCCTGTCGGTTTTCTACCGGCTGCATTTCGGGGAGTGTGCGTCGGAATTGCATAACCTAATTCCACCTAGCCCATTCCATCATCGGACTACCAGACGTACGGCTATGCGCCACCGGTACATGGTGGATATCCCACCTACACGCACAAAACGTTTTGAGAACACATTCACTGTGCGTGCAGCTAGGGAGTGGAATTCCTTACCGGAGTCTGTGTTTCCTGATAGCCACAACCCGGGAATCTTTAAGTCGAGAGTGAATATGTTTCTTCTAGGTAAGCGCGTTCCATCGTCGACCACATCGTCGCTCTCCATCAGGTGAGATAGCGGTCAAGCGCGGACCTATCAACAATAAAAAAAAATAAAAAAAAATACCCTATTTAATTTAAGTACGTTACCGATGTTGCAAAATATCTTGGACCCAAAAAACTACCCTATTTTTTTTAAATTCAGCTCCTTTTCAAGTTAAATGGCAATAACTTTTTTTTTTTATTATGGTATCAGTTTTTTTTTTATACCACATTAAAATCTGCATTTAATGGACATATTTTTTCAATAATGGGCACTGACAGTGTAGTACATTTCTTTTACACCATTCGCGCCCAAAGTCTAGTGATTTTTTTTTTTTTTTTAATTGAGATAAACTAGTGCTTGACTGCGATCCCACCTGATGGTAAGTAGCGATGCAATCTTTGATGGTGAGGCGCACTAGTTTATTAAGAGCCTATTCACTCTAGCCTTGAAGACACCCAAATTATAATCGGACGGGAAGACCGCAGCAGGCAAACTGTTCCAGTCCTTCGACGTACGCGGTATAAACGACGAGGCGAAACGCTTAGTCCGGACCGTAGAGGTTTCAACAACGTAAGGGTGAATATTCGCCGTACGTCGGGTTTTCCGATAGTAGAATTGCGATGGTGGAATCAAGTCATGCAATTCCTGCGCACACTCTCCAAAATGCATCCTGTAAAACACCAAAAGGCTGGCTACGCTACGCCTGTGCTCAAGGCTTTGAAGGTTGGACTTAACCAAATCTGGATCACCAATTAGCCTCTTTGCACGCCTTTCCACCGAGTCCAAAGCTGCCAGGTGGCATTTTGCAGCACCAGCCCATATGTGACTGCAGTACTCCACACACGAACGGACCTTTGCCTTGTATAACATTAAAAGCTGTCCCGGTGTGAAGTACCGCCGGACCTTTGCAAGAACGCCTAGTTTCCTAGCAGCTACCTTGGCTTTGGACTCAATGAACCGCCCAAAGTTAAAGTCTGAGGGAATTTCAACCCCCAAGAGTTGAAGGCGGTCGGTGTACTCCAGGGATAAATTCTGAAAAGTAGGAACCAAGGTGCACGGGCTCCTTTTGGTGGTGAACAGACACGCTTGTGTTTTGGCGGCGTTGAATCCCACCAGATTGGCTTCACCCCACTAGGAGACTGCCTGAAGGGAGATATTCGTTCGCTCTACCATAGCCTCTCTTTCGGACCGGATTAGCTCCTTACTAGCCCGAGCACTGGGCAGGTATCTCTCTACAACTGTGCTATCATCTGCAAACCCATAGATACCGGGCACCAGCAGATCGTTGATATGCAACAGGAAGAGAGTTGCAGAGAGAACAGACCCCTGAGGAACTCCGGCATTAGTTGTCTTGGGCTCTGATGAGCATCCGTCGACAACAACTCGGAGAGACCGTTCACTCAGGAAGTCTTTTACCCAGTTAATCAGACCAGGGGAAATGCCGTACGCTGGAAGCTTACTCAAAAGGCTAGCGTGCCATACCCTGTCGAAGGTCTTCGAGACGTCTAAGGAAACGGCAATCGCTTCCCCATTCTTCTCGAGGGCCTCGCCCCACAAGTGGGTGGCATAATCCAGTAGGTCCCCAGTAGACCGCTTGCGGCGAAACCCGTACTGTCGGTCACTGAGGAGATCGTTACCTTCCAGGTATGCCATGAGGCGCGAGTTCAATACACACTCCATAATCTTGCAGAGTATGGAGGTTACCGAAATCGGCCGATAGTTGGCAGGATCGGCACGACTGCCCTTTTTGGGCACGGGTTGCACGTTGGCAAGCTTCCAGGAATTGGGCACTATACAAGTCCTAAATGAGAGGCGATACAAGCGCGTCAGTACAGGAGAGAACTCGGGCGCACAAGCCTTTAGAACAATCGCTGGTATGCCATCTGGTCCACTAGCTTTATTCACGTCTAGACGACGCAGCTCTCTCAGAACTTCTCTGTTCCTCATGTGAACCTCCTGCACTGAGGAGTTACAATGAGGCAGAGTCGGTGGAGCCGCATTGCTAGTGTCAAGGCGAGAATTATGGGCAAAGAGAGATGCAAAGAGTCCTGCTTTCTCTCTTGCCGTATGAGCCAGTGTTCCATCAGGCTTTACCAGCGGAGGCAAAGTGGGCCGACAGAAGTATGGGCCGATATAATTATCTCAAGACTATAATTAAAATTTGAAATAAACACATTTTTCCTTGAACATCTTTAAGTTTACAGTAAAACAGTTATTTGCATATTATAGCACATTTATTCAGCAGTAATATACAAAAAAACGAATTAGGAAAATATTGTTTTTTGTTGAAATTACAGCCAAATTAGAGTCGCAATGTGTTGTTTTTCAAAAAGAATATAAAGATCAGTTTTATTCTGAGACCTATGGTAAAAAGTGGTTTTAAATTGTGGGATGTGATAGCTGAATTCATGGTGTATCGACCCCTTAACGTTGGACCACTATTTACGCCACAGCCTGTATATAATACAATTTTACGATGCATATTCAAATTAATAAACTTATGTAGTTTATTACTTACATTACTAACCTAACTAATATAAGTAATCAAACAATTGGTCCAGATCGACAATTGGAAAACATTAACGAACTTTATAATGATGATGATGGCATTTTCATTCCCTTGTAATATCTAAAGTGTATTCTTTTGTTACAGATACATTTCGTATGTTGATAAACAATACTTTTGTCGCATACATCAAAACTGGTTTAGTATCAGAAGAGGATAAAAAACTGTTTCACAATCCGCCTGGAAATCTGTCACAAGGTAGGTATAAGATATATACCATATTATATACAGGGTTATTTGTAAAACACTAGCAACCTCTCAAGAAAGACTATGTTACAACCCCAGCGCATTAACATGGCACCTGGTGCGAAAACAATTGTTGTGTCTTTTTAATTCGCACGGGTTGTACTAACATCACAAACAACAACTTTTGTTATATAACTTTTAAAAACTTTTTCATTATTTTCGTTACATTCTAAATTTCTCGATGGAAAAACATCGTTCTAACAAGAAAAATCTGTTCCTCATATTCATCGACTTAGAAAAGGCTTTCGATAGGGTGCCTTGAAACCTTATATGACTAGTAATGAGAGCCCAACATATCCCAGAGTGCTACATAACGTTAGTCCAAGATATGTACTGAAACACCAAAACGCGCGTCAAAAGCCCCGCTGGTCTTAGTGAGTCATTTTGCGTAGAGGTAGAGGTCCACCAGGGATCTGCCATGAGCCCGTTGTTATTTAACTTATGCATGGACTACAATACACGTGACATACAAAACTCAACTCCAGAATGTATGTTTTATGCGGATGACATAGTTCTAATGTCAAAAAATTTGACAGATCTGTGGGAGACACTCAATCGATGGGTAACGCATATAGAACGCCATGGGTTACGTATAAGTCGGAGTAAGACCAAATATTTAGAATGCGACTACGGAAGGAAAACAGAAACGTGATGTAAAACATACATAGACAACTAAGAACTACCCAAAGTAGACAAGTTCAAATACCTAGGTTCTGTGCTTACACCCGACGGTAAAGTGGACAAGGACGTAGACCATCGTATCATTTCCGCCTGGCTTAAATGGAGATCACTATCAGGAGTTCTTTGTAATCCCAAGATGGCCCATCAGAGTGAAGGGAAAGTGTACAAAAAAGTAGTACGACCAACAATGACACACGGACCATAATGCTGGACCATGAAAAAGGCACACAAACAGCGTCTCCACACGAATGAAATGAAAATACTCAGATGGGCTAGAGGTGTAACTAGGTTAGGTAAAGTGCGAAATGAATACATCAGAGGATCATTTAAGGTGGAGCCGATTGCCGAAAAGTTAAAAGAAAGTCGCATGCGGTGGTAAGGTCATATCCTTAGACGAAATGAGATCGTCATTTCGTCACCCAGTCTAAAAGGCCCTAAATGTCCCCGCACACGGGCTTCAAAAAAACGCCGCTTCAAGCTTCATTTTGAGTTGGCCTTTTTATGTGGCTCGTGTGCGGCGTAGCCGCCACAAAAAACGCTTGAAGCGGCTTCAAGCTTCATCGGACACAAGAGGTGTCGCGCGCTTATGCTGTTTTTTGCGGCCGCTTCTAGCATTTTTTTGTGGCCGCTTCTAGCGTTTTTTTTTTTTGTGGCGGCGTTTTTTTGAGGCCCGTGTACGGGGACAGTATGTATCCCCGACCGAACACGAGGAAGGGGACGACCACCCGCCAACTGGTGGTCAAATGTTCAAAAACAAATCCAGCTAGCGAGTCTGAGTGTACAGACAAGCCAGAACAGAGCTCTCTCGCAAACGTACAAGGAGACCCGACCCCAGCTAAACTGGGAAGAGGGTTGGATAAAGAAGGCGCTACGTTCTAAATATTGAGAAGTTTATACGGAGGAGAGTGGGGATCGGGCGGCAAAGGTATAGTAAAATACAGAGTTGAAATGTGTTAGATAGAACAACGAAATCTTGAAGGTTTGTTTTTTGGTAAATGAATTAAACCGCCCGAGCTCGAGTGCGCTACCCGAACACGGGCAGACAAGTGAGGGCAGACGTCTTTGATTGTCGTGTCGCGAATATTTTTCGTATAAGTTTTGCGGCTTATTTCAGTGGGTATAATTTTATGTATTGGTAATTGATTAATATTCATTAATAATAAAAAGTTTATGATTTTCAGGTCGATTCAGTCAAAAATATCTGATAACGACACACTTTTCATTCTGAATAATTTAGTAGGTATTATAAAAAATAGATTGGGTACTTTTTTTTGGGTATTTTAGGATTTTCTGCACACTCACATTACTTACATATATTACGGATAAAAAAAAATATCATAGTTGTCAATTTAGTATTGAAGAATTTGATTAATAAGGTGTATTTTAACACATATAGGCAAACATATCGATTGCGTAAGTTCCGTAGGTCAGGAATCTTTTTTTTGCATAACAATTACGTAACTTTGCCGTAGTTATCCATCGATCAGCCATCATTTTTTGTTACCACAGACTCAAATTGTGACTAAGTGACTGCACATTGACAATTTCTAGCTTTAAGTTCGACCGGTCATTGATCGATCAAAATAATCGACTAGTTCTTGTTTGTTAGCCAACTTGTGTTTTTCTGTTTTTATTTATCTTTTTTTTTTTTTTAATGTATAATTACGGTTATTGTTCGGTTTATTGCTATTTTATGTTTTTACTTTGTTTATTTTTGAATTGATTGTAAGTATAATGAATCCTTGCTGACCGTACGGCGTCTTTTTTTTTTTTTTTTTTTTATGGTGGGAAAAAATCATGCATTGACATCCCCCGCTCTTGGGCGGAGCGGGAGATAGTGTCAGACTCTTACTGACTAAAAGACCCACCCCGTTCCTTCTAGCCTTCATACCGGGGCTCGAGCGCCCTTTCGGATAACCCTGGCCCCAGTAGGCTTCGACCCGGCTGGGTCCCTGCTGTTGCTGACAACTCCTTGAGGCGCGCGGGAACAGTGCGCGCCGTCGACGACTTGGGCTTGGTCCGGACAGTTACCGGACGGCCGGACAGCGAGCTACCCATTGCTCACTGTCCGCAAGCCCGCGTCTACGTTGGCCGGAAATCGGGATCAGAATCCCGGCGACGGCGGCGGCGATAACGCCGTTGCCTGATGCGTTCGGCCTCCTCCTTTGCGAGCATTACTGCTTCGCAGAAGTCGGCCTGCCACTCCTCCTCGCTCCGGACCATGGCCTCAACCAAGGCCCGGCGCGAGAGGTCTCCGCCGCCGATCGCCCCCACGAGGGCACGGCGATGCTCCGCCCAAGCAGGGCACACCTCGACTGTGTGCTCCACCGTGTCCTCCGGGCGTTCCGCACAGTGGCGACACCCGGGCGTCACCTCCGCATGAATCCCGTGCAGGAAACTCCCGAACGAACCATGTCCGGTGAGTACCTGCGTCATGCGGAAGGTAAGGACGCCGTGAGGTCTTTCCAGCCACGCCTCAAAGAGGGGACTTACCGCCATAATTGTGGCGTGCCCAGCACTGGGTTGCGATAGTCGCTGACGCCATTTCACCATGAGATCCCGCCGGAGCTCTGTCCGCCATGCCGTGACCTGTCGCGGCAGCGGACTTTCACCCCGGCGTTGCATCTCCACGCGCATATCGTGCATGTGTGCAAGGACTGTTGCCTCCAGATCCCATGGTGGTAGGCCAGCCAGAAGGCTCGCCGCTTCGCGGGAGACCGTGCAGTATCCCCGCACCATCCTTATCGCCATGACCCTCTGACAGGCGTTCAGTATGGCCGCCGGTTGCTTTTTCAGCGACGGCGCCCACACCGGCGCCCCGTAGAGGGCCATGGACCGTACGATCCCCGCGTAGAGCCTCCGGCAGGAGGCATCTGGACCCCCAAGGTTGGGCAGGAGCCGCTTGAGCGCAGCACAGCCCGGTTGAGTTTGGGAGCCAGACGTCGGAAATGCTCCACGAAATTCCACCGGCTGTCGAGGACGAGTCCCAGGTACTTCATCGTCGACCCGACACCGATGTCAACTCCTCCTACCGTTAGTTGGGAGCTCATTGGCGGCGCGTTCCGAGACCGGCGACCGTGGAAACACATCGCCTCGGATTTGTGAAGCGCCACCTCGAGTCCCAACTCCTGGATCCTGTCAACGACCATCGCAACCCCGCGTGTCGCTAGAGCGACCGCCGCCTGGTACGACTCTCCCTGCGCTAGAACCAGCGTGTCGTCTGCGTAGCAAACCACGCTGACCCCGTCAGGGAAGTCGCCGCGCAGCACGTAGTCGTACCCGATGTTCCACAAGGGTGGCCCTAGTACCGACCCCTGCGGAACACCGCACGACATCTCTCGACGTTTCCAGTCTCCCTGGTGACCGGGGTAGACTATGAACCTATCCGACAGATAGGCCTCGACCACTCGACAGAGGTATTCGGGCACCCGGTGGTACCGGAGTGCCCTCCGGATCGTACTCCAGGGCAGGGAATTGAAGGCGTTGGCAATGTCCAAGGACACTGCCACGACACACCTGCCCCGGGACACCGCAGCCCCCGTCGTGAGGGCTCGCACGCGCATGATGGCGTCCACCGTAGAGCGCATCCTGCGAAAGCCGAACTGTCCGTCCGAAAGGTCCGGCCCCACCCGTGTTAGGCGCCCGACGAGGCGGTTTGCAATGACTCTCTCAAAGAGCTTGCCCACTTCGTCGAGCAGCACAATGGGCCGGTACGCGGACGGAGAGTCCGCAGGGCGCCCTGGCTTCGCTATGAGGACCAGTTTCCCCGTCTTCCAGCAAAGTGGGAACTGGCCCCTCTCCATGCATGCGCTGAAGAGCCCTCTCAGTCGAGGCCCGAGAGCCTCCATGGCCAGGACCCAGGCCTTTCCAGGCAAGCCGTCGGGTCCTGGGGCGGTGTTTTTGGCACTCAGCCTTCGCACCGCCACTCTCAACTCTACCTCGGTCACCTCTGGAGCATCGTCGTCGCCGTCGCTGTTGCGGTCCGCGTCAGACACCGCTGGCGGCGGAGGTGGAGCCATGGGCGGGGGTGAGTGTTCCCCCCGCGCAGGGAACAGAGCGTTCACCGCACCCTCTACGATCTGGGGCCGGAGACTCTGAGTCAGTGGGGGAGCCCAGGGGCGGAGCTTTTCCCGTACCATATTGTACGGGCGCCCCCATGGGTCCGCGTTCAGAGACCCCAGCCACACGTTGCGGACCTCCAGTTTGGCCCGCTTGATCTCCGTTCGGAGGGTGCGTTTTGCCGCTCTGTATCCCTCATACAGCCGTTCGGCGTCTCATCGTCGACGACGGCTGGTGCTGAAAATCAGCGCTGTGGCTCTGTTTTACATGAGCCCCAGCATTTTGCTGAGCGCTGGCCGTTTTGCGCGGATGTGACGCATATCTTACTTACGTGCTACTTTTAGTCGATATTGTTATTTATTTTGTTTTAAGGTATGCGCCATGTTTGACGTGAATAAACACTTTTTCTTTCTTTTCTTTCTTTCTATTTTAGTAGGTACTGTGTAGGTATCGATAAGTTGAACGTTGGTATTCCTATTATTTTAAAAGAAACATGTATTGTGAAATAGTTTTACTTAAAGTAGAGCAGGGTCCCCACCATCATCGTGTAGTTCACATGCCGGGAGACGGCTCCTGTCTCTTCCATTCTTTGACATATTTAATGTACGGAAAAAATGACTTTGGAGTAGCGATGCAGGTTAGGACTGCTATTGTGAGATATGTTGTAGATCATTGTCGATCTGGACCATTATGCTGAGAACGGGGAAGCCTATCATGATTCCGCTTTCTATCCACGAGCTATGATGAATAGCAATACTTATGGTGTACTTACCTCCGAACTTATGGCTGCGGCAGCTATTTAACTTCGAGGTTTATCAAGATAGTGTTTTAAGAGGATCTTTTTCTCTTATTGGTGGCCTAACTCTACCGACCCTAACTTCACAAATTCTACATATCAGTAAAAATGTATGGCTTGGCTGTTTCGTTACTTACTTCAGAAACTAAATATTTGCATCACCTCCACGACGGTAACGAAACGGCGAAGCCATACATTTTTACTGATATGTATCTAGAATTTGTGAAGTTAGGTTCGGTAGAGTTAGGCCGTGTAGATTCAGAAGCTTGGCTTTACATGAGATATATTTTTTCCCAAAAATATTCAAAAATGTTGTGTAAAATGCACAAGTTGGATACCACCGACACCGAGTACAACACAGGTCACGGCAGGACATAGCGGTGCAAGTGCAAAACAACCCCTCATTCGTCTGGATGGCCCGATGACTATGTATTTTTGCTGACATAACAAGCTTTATAACTTCGTGATTTTTCATGATACAGTAGATTTTTTACATATTATAAAAATACACGTGTTACGGGTTTTAAATATGCTAAAACAAATCTATACTTACTTATAATAAATCTGTAGAAGTAAAAATTCTGTACATTGAAAATATCAAAAAAATAAATGGGGGTGTTACTAGACCGACACCGAACCCAAAAATGTGATTAAAAAAATTTTTATCTGTCTGTCTGTTTGTTCAGGCATCACGCAAAAACTACCGGTTTGATTACGATGAAACTGGGTATAATTATTCTTTAATATCCTGGGCACCACACTAGGTACTTTTTATACCGGAAAAGTATATACAATAAAAAACAAACTTAATTTTGCGGTTCGATCCCTAGACCCGATTACTGCACCAACCGCAAATAATAAGTTTGTCTTTGGTTACGTCACCCGCAGTGGAGTTCACTAAGGGTAGTTCACTAACCCCCCACAGAAAGGGGAACCGTGTTACCCCGAATTTAACGCGAGCGAATCCGCGGGCAAAAGCTAATGTTGAATAAATCAGTAGTTCTTCTAGTGACCTATCCCCTTTATCCAAATACTAGCTTCTATCTGCGGCTTCAACCGTGCAAAAGTTAGTTTCTCCATACCATTTTTGAAGCCCCGTTTCATCCCTTTAGTCATAAGAAAATTAAACCTTGTGCAAAATTTAATTTCACGTTCCTATCATTTCAGCACTCAGAAATTACACAAAACCATTGAATTGGGACAAAAACGTTTGGGAGTTGGATACAAATAATTCAGACAACAACGGATTCCAGGTATGTTTTAATTTAATTATTATTATGAGCCTTTTCTTGAGGTGAAAAATCATTTAACCCGTTGACTACCGTAACGCAGATCTACGCGAGACACAATGGCTTTTTAATTGTGTCTCTAATTACGGCATCCGAGAGGTGAATGACTTGTCTCGCTCTAGGGCAGAACGAGAGGGCGTGACAGACCGACTAAAACAACCCCTGTTCCTTTCGTTGCCCTTTGCGTTATAGGACCACGGTTTTTCCTTTAAAAAGTTACCCATGACATCGGTAGGCTTCGGTCCCTACGGTTTTGCTACCCATTGCTCGTCTTCCGCAAACTCACGCTTACAGTGGCTGGTTGTCGGGGTCGGGGTCCCGGTGGTTGGGTACGAGGAAGTCCAATTCCTCACGCGTGCGGCGTCCTGCTTCGCTAGTGTAACGCAGCTCAGCTCGTCGGTAGGCTCGTATAGGGATTCTTCTATGAAATCAAACACATCGCTTACCATCAGGTGAGATTGTGGTCAAACGCGAGCCTATCCATTATAAAAAAAAAAAAAAAAACACTTCGGGCGGCGTACTCTTATATTTTTTTACTTATTTAAACGTATTCATGCTTTCCTTACAAAAATCACTTCAACACTCAAAAAACAATAGACATTCTTTTTTTTTCTACTAACTTTCAAACCTATTCTAGAACAGCATAATCCTTCGAATCATATTTTACAAGGCAGTTCGTTGGTTATCTAAAAAATCGCGATAGCTAGCTAGATGCTAGTGTGATATCGAAAGCGATCTCCTTTCGATATCACACTAGCATCACTGCTTTACAGGCTGAAGGAGGCGACCGCCGCCCATTCCCCCTCCCTCCGGACCGTGGCCTAGACCAAGGCCTGGCGCGAGAGGTCATCGCCGCCGATCCCACGAGAAAGCGGAGCACACCTCCACCGTATAGTCCACCTTGTCCACTGAGCACCATGTGCACAATGGCAATGGTTATACCCGGGCGTTTCTTCCGCACGAATCAGGTGCAGTAACTTCCCGAACTTACGATTGAGGACCTGCGTTGTGCGGAAAGTGAGGATGCCGTGACGCCTCCCTACCGTGACGTCTCCCTCTTTGAGGAGTGACTCTCTAGTCACTCCTCAAAGAGGGAGAATTACCACCATGATTATCACGAGCCTGGCACTGGGTTGCAACAGTCGCTGTCGCCATATCGCCACGTTATCCCACTAGAATAAATCTATTCGACATACGGAGTTCCACCCCGGTGCGGCGTTATCGATAAGGGCCATAAAAATACATTAAAATTTTATATTTTCGCATGTAATGTGACAAAAATGCTTAAATATAATAGTCGGAATAGATAGGACTAATGAACTGACATCATTGACCGCATGAAGCTTCTGGTTGTTGCTCTGCTGTGGTTAACAGGAAGCTTCTGCATACCTAGAAGCAAACGACATCCTCAGTGACCGACAATACGGTTTTTGCCAAAATCGGTCTACTGGGGATCTTCTAGCGTATGCCATTCACATCTGGAGCGAGGCCATCGAAAAGCACGGGGAAGCCCTTGCCGTATTCCTTGATATCTCGAAGGCTTTCGATAGGGTCTGGCACGAAAGCCTTATTGCTAAGCTTCCTTCCTTCGGTCTACCCACTGGTTTGTGTCATGCGCAGCTTTCTGGGTGTAAAAAGAAAAGACCGAGTACGGAATTATACGCTGCTCTTCATAACAGGCGTAATAGACGTGGGCAAAAAGGCTGCCAGGCTGAAATGGGATTGGGTGGGTCACGTCAGCCGCATGAACAGTGACCGCTGCGCAAGTGTTGCCACGTAGTGGGCTCCTGCAGAGGGAAAGCGCCGTTGAAGGCGGCCTAGAAAGTGGTGCCGAGACGATCTGTACGTGTATCACAAGGACCGGTTCATGATGGCGGCGTGGGAGAAGGATGTCTGCAAGGACTTGGGGGAGGCCTTTGCTCTGCATTGAGACAGTAATGGCTACGAAAAAATAAATATTACCCGTAGACATTATGAACCAACATCCTGTTGGCCCGTCGCTGTAGGAGGTAATCTCTGAAAGTACTGGTCTGATTGCTACACTTCTTTCACCGATAGAAAGTCGCTTTATTCCTGAGTGACATAGGCTACATTTTATGTAGGCGGGCGAAGTTGCTGGGCAAACGCTAGTTTTTAATAAATAGACTTGGCAATCGTTTGAAAACAAAGTGTATCTCACTTGTAAAACGTACTATGTTAAATAAGAAAATTATTTAGTCCGATTACCAAGTGAATCTAGGTTATTAAGGTCCCTTAAGTATGGATTCAATAAATTAATCGAATTGGTAGTTAATGGATCTCACAACTTTTTACGGTAGAAGAACTGAATTGCGTTGCGAGCCTTGGTTTTTTTAGAAGTTTAGTTTTTGATGGCTTTTCATTATTATTTTTTTTAGATTCCTTAATATTATAAATATACAGGTCCACTGATCCATTCACTGCAAATGTAAACTTTGTAATCCTATATATTTATATGGGACTAGCTTTTTCCCACAGCTTCACCCGCGTACGTAAAATATAACCAATTTCACTCAGGAATAAAGCCGTTTTCTATCGATGATAAAAACTTTGCAAATGGACCTGTACTTTTAGAGATTGCCTCCTACAAACAAAAATTACAAAATTTACCTCTTTTTAATATTAGTCCAAATTACAAAGTTATACAAATTATACAGTTGGTGTATCTAGAAAACTGTACCGTAATTGAAAAATATTTTAGTGCCTCATTGATTCTAAACACTAATTTTATTCTAGATTTGAAGTTTCTGTGTCTGCTAGAAGTACCTTAGTTCTGATGAATGCTTTAGTTTTGACGATCGGTCGGTCAATGAGTGACAGAATTAAGAAACTTTGACCAGTTATAACTATTTAACTGCTAGTTCAAATTAAATGAAATTTTAAATATACCGTGTTTATAATAATGCCTGCTTAGTCACTGAAAATTGAGGCTTCTAGTTTTATACACAGCTAAGTTATAGGGTCAAAAAAAAACCTGAACTGTTTTTTGCTCGCCTCGGCGGGGGCACTGGTATGCCCCTCTTAACAGATAGGTAATGGAAACTGGAGAACATTTACTGTAATATTAAGATTAAAATTATCATAATTACAGAACGAGGCCTTCATCATATGGATGAAGACCGATTTAAGAAGAAAACCAGCGTGGCGAGTCCGCCACGAAGGGATTTTCGAGCATGGCCTGCCACCGGGCAATTACACCCTCAAGATCGAATACGGTTCGTATATACACTTTTCTTCAGACTGTTACTGACTTAAACCCTCCCGTGATCATTTAAAGTTGCCCTTTGCGTTCCAAGGCTCCGTTAACTCTTTCGAATCTTTTTTTTGTCAGTGGGAAATCATCTAATTATTTCTGCCGCTCTAGAGCGGAGCGGGAGGGCGTGTCAGACTTACTGACTAAAACCACAAAATCAGGGTTGGCAATGAATAAAACAAGTGATTTAAAACACATGTTTAAAACAGTGTATATAACCTTTTGAATTGAAACCGTGTCTTTTATTACTTGTTTAAAAACAAAACAACAATAAAAAAAATTCAATGTTTTTGTTTTGTTTTCCAACCCTGCACAAAATAGGTACAGAAGACAATCTCTTAAATGTACTTCACTTTTTATACCTACGCTCAGTGGACGCACACTAATGAGCGCGCTTTGTATGTAGATTGATTTCTGTACCTATCTATTTCTATTCTTTTTTTTTGTTTCCATCTAAATGTTGTCTGTAAAAAATCGCTTTTAGCGATAAGACCGCCCATTGTGACACCCTATTAATTTTAAATTTCTCATGTAATTTTTATTCTATTTTATTTTATTCTGTAGGCTTTGGTTCTGCTGGGGCCCTACAATGTTGGTACTTTTTTAGATAGGTGTCAAATGATAATGCTATTTACTTATAAATATTGTTTCAGGCTATCCTACATCGCGCTACAATGGACGCCGTAAATTTATCTTACGTTCGGTTAATGAGACCGTTAGTACAACAAGATATGCTTTTGGTATCATTCTGTTAGTCATTGGTTTACTGTGCTCAGGCGTGGTGGGTTTCTTATACCTACAAACGGTGACAGCTGAATAACAGCGCGGGGTGTTTGACGCCCAGTAGACGCGAAGTTGGTGACCCTTTCGGTTCGGGCACAGTCACTGCAACTGTATTGTATTTCTATTGTATGCTTTTCTATTGTATTCTATTCTAATGAAACAGTAAATAAATTTGTGGACGGATGGTATTAACTGGCTCAAAAACTAAACAACTGAACTGAACCAATCCCTTTCTGTTTATTACAGAGCTGGTAGGTAATGTTGAACTAATTTGAACTAATTGTGAACACTAATAAGGTTGAAAATAAAACCACAATTGTGTCCTGATCTAAGTAGAAACTGTAGAACTTTTATTCGAGTTACATATGTTACCCTTATACTACAATTTGTACTATTGAACGCAATACCTAATATATTTTTTTTTTTCGAATTTAATGTTTGATTTGAAAACAGAGGTTTAACAAAAAAGGTTATCACTACATTATCACACTTGTGCATAATGGTAATCAAAAAGTCATAGTTTGGTTACAAGCTACATTATATACCTAAGCTAAGTGTAGTGCAATTACAGTCGCTTTCTGAGCAAGTGTGTCGAAAAATTATAAAATACACACTTGGGATACATCGATTGTTTCTACAAAAAAAAACAAACAATATCAATATCTAATCGCAAAGACACGTTATTGAGTATCCTCCGTAACTGACTCAGCTGTACAAAGAATCATGGCGAAGTCCCGAACAAAATTTTGCTGGCATATTTTTTTAACGTATTGTGATGAAAAATATATATAATACAAAAGTATACATATTAAATTTCTAATCAATTTTGTCTTAGACATTACTATTAATAGATATCTGAAGTCTGTCTATTAAGTTAAACGACTTGGGTAATTATTAGGATTTAATGAAATCTGATGTATTCAACACCGGTTCAATAATTAAGGTTGATTAAGAGATAGAGATCATTGTTTACTAACAGAAGAACCTTATGAAAAGTATCGAATATAATTACTTTTTAAATGATCAAATATTATACAAAATTCCCAAGTCGGTTGACTTATTAGAAAGACTATACCGAGTAATAAAGAAATTCCAGTTTAAAGTTGATGAGATTACGTATATTATGTCAATAGTACCTACATAACTCCTTATGGATTTTAAAAACGCACTTTTGAATGAACAACAAGATGTCATGCCAAATGTTATGTTTTCTTGTCATTTATGTCATTAGACTGGATGGCTGTTGAAATGTCTAATTCCATGCTTTTTCTGGTGATGTATTTTTTGTAGTGACTATGTCATTTTGTACCATATTAGGCACTATATTCTAAGCAATAACAGTTACTGTAGTTATTATGTTTATTATATAATGCGAAAATGTATTTCCTAAGTATTTATTATTCCATACATAATGCAAAGCATATTATGTCACTTGACCAAGAGATTTATATTAATGGCAACATTAAGAGTTTAGTTTAGTCAAAACGCTATGAAGTCAAGGCAGCAAAAAATCTAGGCCATGATTATTTATTATCGTCAAAAATCTAGTCGACGACGATATATTTGCACTGCCTAAACTGGCTATTGGTGTGATTTGATAATACTTAGTAAATGATATCGCAACTAAAAATCATGGTGATATAATGACGCTTAATAATTACATCAAAAATTTTCTCGCCGTTGTTCTTTGTACAGTGCTAACCTAAAGTAATGACTTTAGGTAACATCTTCCTCGGCCTGGACCGAATAAAACGATTAATTAAAAAATAAGACGTTTATTTGCCATCATTTGTATTGTTTTGGGGATTCAGAAACCCCTTTACTATATTAGTACTAAACCTGGGCACAAAAAAAATGCTCTGACTATGTCATCAACCGTATTAGAAGGTCTTGCACGATTTTGATTTTTATTCAAACATTGCCCTTTTTTTTCTTTTTTATAAGAACTCACTATATTTATGTAACGTTTCTTCAAAAAACTACTGAAAAAAAACATTTGATTTATGAAATGTTAAGACTCAAAGAAGTTCCTTATTAGTTCTATAAATAGGCTGTTATTTTATAATTTTAAGTAAAAACCTATGCCATTGCTAAACCAAATAAATAATAAATAAATAAAATCAGTGTTTTATTTTAAAAAGTTTTTATTTCATATTAAAATTACGACTTTATTTCAGGAAGTCCTGGGGACTCCACTGGCTAAATTGTGTATAATTATGTTAAATACCGGGTATACCAAGGATTAAAGTTTTATCTAGTGCAGAGTGCAGACTCACAAGAAGTAAGTATCTAAAGATGTTCTACGTATTTGACATGTAAAATTAGCAGAAATACTAATTACTTTTATTATTCCTCATACTCATCAAAATAATTATCTAAATACGAAGCTGGAGCAGTTATATCGTTATAACGAGAACATGAGGAATATGATGGCAACAGCCCAAAGTTCTCTTTCTAACCAGGCAACTGCATGCTCGAGCAACGCACACATAGACACCGCTCACGGACACAATACATGAAGACAATTTCATGTATTTAGGTACTTCACTTTTTATGCCTACGCTCGGTAGACGCACACTAATCAGCGCTTGAGCCGGAACTGTTCGACGAGTGAGCCGAGACGCGTCTATGCGTGCGTTGCTCGAGCGCGCTTTGTATGTAAATTGACTTCTGTAGGTACCTATCTATTTTGCGTCTCGGCTCTATCGCCCGTGAGCGGTGTCTATGTGTGCGTTGCTCGAGCGCGCTCTGTATGTAGATTGTCTTCTGTATCTATCTATTTTGTGATAAGGATAAGCTTGAGTTTGAATTGGCTTGTTAAATTAATAATATTGGATTGTAAAACTGTAGCGACTATGCGGAAATTTTTAAGGAAAATTTTAGATCGACAGCTGTACGGGAATGACCGAGATTTGTGAAAATTTAAAAGAAGAATATCAAGATTACTTCGCACTGAGTATAATTACGTGATCAAGTGAATAGTGCTTGCAAGAGAAGGACAGATAATATTTATTTATTATTTATTTATTTATGTATTCTTTATTGTACACCAAGATACTTAATAAATAACACATTTGAGCCTTAGAGCCTTAGGCCTTATCGCATTCCGCGATCTCTTCCAGGCAACCTGGTATGGAAAGAGATTGACTGGACATAAAATGGGTTGCACATGGTGCATTACAAAACAAGTTAAACAATTATTGGTGAAGGAAAAAAACAAAGTACTATACTTAACACTAAAATACATACATACTAAATAATAATTATATAGCCAAGAAAACAAGTGACAACTACAATTAATACAGCTACAAACGAAACAAGATTATAAGGACAAGTAATATTCCTTCACAAGTGTTTTGAATATGTGTAGTGACTGCGAGCGTTTTATTGAATCTGGCAGAGCATTCCAGAGACGAGTGGCCTGGACAGTAAAGGACTTGTCCAAAAACGTGGTGGAATGCATCGGCATTTTGAGTCTCAAGTTATCTGATGACCTAAGAGATTTCGTATGCGAATCACAAAGAAATTCAAACCGTTTCTTAAGATAAAGAGGGGTGAAAGGGGAAAATAGCACATTATACAAGAGGGATCGAATATGAGCATTCCGGCGAAGGCGGATTGGCAACCACTTGAGCTTAACACGGAACTCGGAAACATAATCATATTTGCGTAAACCAAATATGAACCTTATGCAAAAATTTTGAAGTCGCTCAAGTGTATCCAGTTGTACTTCAGTGAGGTCAAGATAGCTGGCATCAGCAATCAAATCAAAGATGGGAAGAAGAAGAGATTGAGCAAGCGCAATTTTGGTGGCAGTTGGTAGAAAATTACGCAGTCTTCGCAAAGATGAAGCAGATGCGAATAATTTACGACTACTGTTGAGGTTTTTATTGTTTGTGGACACAGGAGAAAGACTGGTTTTATTTTATAAGTAGTTTATTATAATTTCCACAAAACACTTCTACAGCAGCCATCTTATATGATATCATAGACTATATAAAAAACTTTTTTAATTCTCTATAATCTATGTTACTTACTAACACACCACAGACATAAATTCTAATATGTTAACACCTTCTCCTATTTTTGCAATTTTCAAACAAATTCAAAAAATATTAACTTATATAACATCATCATATAACCTGTAGATCAATATTCCAAACAATATAAATTTATGTTTAATTTTAAAATTTTCTCACAATGAAACTGAAATTTATCTTTATACAAAGGTTTTGTAAACATATCTGCAATTTGTAAATTAGTAGGACAATAATTTATATCAATATTACCTTTTTTATAATTTTCATGAATAAAATAGAACCTTACATCAATATGTTTTGATCTTTTACTGAATGAACCTGTTTTTATTAACTGAATTGTGCTTTGATTGTCAACATTCAAACAAATTTTAACATTTTTACCAATCAACTCACTTATAAAGTTTTTAAATATATGCATTCCTTAACACAATCTGCAGCTGCTATGTATTCAGCTTCAGTTGATGACAAGCTTACAATAGGCTGTCTCTTTGAACACCATGATATGGGTCCTCCCGATAACATTATAATAAATCCAGTTGTACTCCTTCTTGTTTCAGTACAACCTGCATAATCTGAATCACAGTATGCGTATAACTTGGTAATATCTTCTCCAGTCTTGTACATTATTCCTTTTGATCTTGTCCCATTCAAATACTTCAATATCTTCTTTACAGATAATACATCCTGTTTAGATGGATTTTCTAACCTTTTACTGGCTTCATTTACAGCTTGACTTATGTCTGGTCTTGATCTAGTTGATAAGTATAACAGTCCTCCAACTAATTCTCTGTATGGAAAATTTGATGTTTCCATTACATATTCAATCTTCTTATCTGTATTACATGGTGTACCTGTTGGTTTAGAATCAAACATATTAAATTTTCTGAGTAATCTTTCTGTATAGGTTTTCTGATGCAATAAAATTCCTCCTTCAGTTCTTGTAACTTCAAATCCTATGTAATTTGTTGGTTTTTCACAAACTTTTATCTTAAATTCTTTCTCTAGACAATTAAGTACTTTTAACAGTTTTTCTTTATCTTTACATATAGCTAGTCCATCATCAACATAAATTGCAATTATTATTGTTTTGTCTTCTGTTGAAAATACACATTGGTCTGTTTTAGTAGGCTTAAATCCGAGTTTTAGCATAGTTTCCGTGAATTTCTTGTTCCATGTTATTGGAGCTTGTTTTAGTCCATACAATGCCTTCTTCAAGTGACAAACTTTATTAGGCTGGTTTTCATATCCTTCAGAAATATTCATAAAAATGTCTTCATTCAATTCTCCATACAAAAATGCTGTTTTCACATCAAATGTAATCATCTCATAATTCTTTGAAGCAGCAATGGCTAATAACGATTTTAATGCTGATTGACTTACTACTGGACTATAAATATCTTGGTAGTCAATGTCTTTTTGTTCAAAACCTCTTGCTACGAGTCTTGCTTTGTATGTACCATTTTCTTTTATACAAAATACCCATTTATTTGTCAGTATTTTATGGCCCTTTGCCTTTTCTAAATCAACTATTTCCCATGTGTTGTTGCTTTCCAATGAATCCTTCTCTGATTCTATGGCCTTCTCCCAATTCCTTTTTTCAGCAGACTTCATGACTTCACTATAGGTAAGTAATACAAAATCTTGCAGGTAAGTTGGTTTCTTTCTTTGTCTTCTTGTTCTTATAGTTTCTATGTCTTCTTCTATCATGTTATTTTCTGTAATGTTTTCATTAATTTCTATTTCCTCTTCTATTGTAGCTGGAAAATTTTCTTCTACTTCTCTACTTTGTATTTGTAATTCTTGTATTTCCTTATAGCTCTCATTATTTAATTATTCATTGATAGTTGTCTCTTCATTACTGTCTAATAATAATTCTGTAGTTACCTGTCTTCTTAGTATAGTACCGTCTTCTTTTTCTTTATTTTTAATATCATCAAATATGACAATATCCCTTGCTATTTCTATTTTTCGTTCTTCTTCATTCCATAGTCTATATCCATTATTACTATATCCAACCATTATTAACTTCTTGCTTCTCGGATCTAGTTTCTTTATAGTTGTATTTAGTTGTTTAGCATAAACTTTAGAACCAAATTTCTGTAAGTTAGCTATGTTAGGTCTTTTACCATACCACATTTCATATGGTGTTTTATTTTTTAACGATTCACTTGGTAGTCTATTTATTATGTATGTAGCACAGTACATGGCTTCACCCCACATTTCTTTTTCAAATTCAGAATCAAACAGCAATGCTCTGGTTTTATTTAGTAATGTTCGGTTTAATCTTTCTGCCTTGCCATTTAATTGAGGAGTGTATGGTACTGTTAAATCTACTTTTATTCCTTTTTCCATACACCATTGTCTAAAATCATTACTTGTGTACTCACCTCCATTGTCACATCTTATGGTTGATACCTTCTCAATTTTTTCTCTTTCAGTTTCTTGTATGTAGTTTCTTAGTTTATACTTAACTTCACTTTTGTACTTTAGTAAGTAGATTTTAGTAAAATGGGTATAATCATCCATGACTGTTAATACATAACTATAATCATCATATGTTTTATTTTCAAACGGTCCACAAACATCAGTATGTATGATTTGTAATGGTCTTGTGGCTCTAGTTCTTGCTGTATCAAATGGTAGTCTTGTTTGTTTTGCTTGTGTGCAGATTTCACATTTATCCAATTGTTTAACACCTTGTATTTTTATTCCATCTACCATTTTTGGTAATATTTCTAGTGTAGTTTTTCCTGGATGCCCTAATCTTGCATGCCATTCTTGAGCAGTTCCATTTTCTTTCATTAATAATGTCTTTTCTTCTGTATTATTTATATTTATTTTATACAAACCATTTTCTTTTTCTCCCGTTAATACTAACTGTGACTCTTTGTAGATTTCAACTTTATTTTTGGTAAACAAAACAGATCCTTGGTTATTTGTGACTGCATTGACGGACAACAGATTTTGTGATAACTCGGGAACAAATAAAGTGTTATTCAAACAGCAAATGTCGCCTTTCACAGTTCCTTGGCCTCGTACTTCAATATTTTGGTCATTAGCTGTTAACACTGTTGAATCTTTATTTTCAAAATTTGACAATATTTGTATATCATTTGTCATATGAGCTGTGCAGCCTGAATCTACAATAAATACCTTGTTTTTATTTTCTTCTTTTTGTTTAATTAAAAATGTCATATCTTGCTTTTTATTCTTGTTTTTATTAAAGAAACAATTTTCTTCCAGGTGGTTAGTTTTCTTACAGATTGCACATTGTTTTGCCTTATATTTGCAGTATTTTTCTTGATGGTTATACTTTTTACATATTGAACACATTTTACAGTCCTTTTTAATATGTCCTGTTTTATTGCATTTGAAGCACTTCATGCTCAAATTACCTTTTTTCACAGCTTGGAACGCCAGCTGATTTTCTATTTTATCTCCTTTCTTGTTTTCAAATCTATTTTCCTCACTTAACAGGCGATTAGTTAAATTAATTAATGTCTTTTTATCTTCTGATGTAGATTCCCAAGCAGTGATGAAATAATTTAGTTTATTTGGTAAACAGGTTAGAATTTTTGACATTACCATTTCTTCATTTATGTTTTCTCCCATTTGGTTTAAGCGAAACTGTAGATTTTCTATATCAGTAATCATTTGAGTAAGTGACTTATTATCCTGTTTGTAAATAAAGAACTCTTGTAACAATGATGACTTATTTCTTTCTTCTTGTCCTTCAAAGATTTTACAAAGTTTTTCATACATTTCCTGGGCATTTTGACATCCTAAAATATGACTTTTCAGCTTTCTATCTATAGTATTTATTATTATTTTTTGAACCTTGGCATCTCTAGTAATGAATTCTTCGGATCTTCTTATGTCTTCCTTTGTAAGTTTTGATAATACATCACATAGTTTTGCCGCCTTGACATATATATTAAATTCAAATTTCCATAGAAGAAAACTTTCTCCATCTTTCAACTGTTCAATTTTTATCTCCTCCCTTTCCATTTTTGTTATAAATTCCGTTTATCTATTGATTTTTCTTGTTCTTAATTTTCTTTTTGTAGTTAGTTCTAAGGATCACGGCCACGCCCAAACCTTTTCTTGTTTTTTATTTTAGCACTGTTTTCCTTGTGTCCACCGGATTTTATTGGATCTGGGTTTTTATTGAGCCTGGGCCCATAACCTGTTGAGGTTTTTATTGTTTGTGGACACAGGAGAAAGACTGGTTTTATTTTATAAGTAGTTTATTATAATTTCCACAAAACACTTCTACAGCAGCCATCTTATATGATATCATAGACTATATAAAAAACTTTTTTAATTCTCTATAATCTATGTTACTTACTAACACACCACAGACATAAATTCTAATATGTTAACAACTACCTTCCTGTAGCTGGGCATTCCACGAGAAATTCGTATCGATAAATATCCCCAAGTTCTTAACTTTCTCACTGATGGGAATTATGGAATTGTCAAAAGAAACTTGGGGAAGAGTCGTCCAATCAATCTTAGAGACCGTCCTAGAACTGCCCACTACAATAACCTGCGTCTTCAGGGGATTCACCGTGAGTCCATAACTCTTACTCCAGTCACATATACGGGCCAGGTCACGGTTCAAGGTCATGATGGCCTCCGATAAATTTCCGAGTGGAGCTCGTGAGTAAATTTGCAGATCATCAGCATAAAGGTGGTAGGAAGAAATTAATTCATTGGAAATGGAGTTAATAAAAACTGCGAACAGTAAGAGTAAAGGAGATAAAACGCCACCCTGCGGTACCCCGGCAGAAGTACTACACCAGGAAGACATGGTCTCGCCGATGCAAATACGTTGCCGGCGACCGAACAGATAACTACGAAACCAGTCAATTACCGATGGAGATATGTTAAGAGAGCAAAGAATGCCAAGCAATATATCGAAATCCACAGTTTTAAACGCATTACTGAAATCTAGTAGAGCCAAAACCGTTAGATTTCCCATTTCCATGTCTGATCTTATATCTTCAGTAATGTTAAGAAGCGCTGTAGTGGTGCTATGACCTGATTGGAAGGGGTTAAGGAGATTATTTTTGGAGAGGAAGGTGCTTATTTGGTTGTGGATTAGGCGTTCGAGGACTTTAGAGAGGAATGGTAAGACAGATATTAGACGGTATTCAGAGAAGGAAGTAGGATTGGTCTTTATATTCATCATCATCATCATCAGCCTTTTTAATGTTCCCACTGCTGGGACTCAGACCTCCTCTCTAGGAGAGGGAATGGGCTGTAATCCACCACGCGGGCCCAGTACGTGTTGGTGAATGTCACATGTCTTCGAATTTTTCGTTCTAGGACATGCCGGTTTCCTTCACCGTTTTGAGAGCAGTGGTGATGAAATAAATTACACGAAGTAATGTGCCCGACTGGGTTCGAACCCGCAACCTACAACTCGTAAGTCGGGGAGTTACCACTAGGGAATCCAATCCCGCATCAAAATCGCAATGCTGACATCCTATGTAAATAATTCGATTCCCGAATCGAGTTTCTAAGTTTTCGAACTAGCAAATAAAAATATTTTCACATAAAAACAGTTGCTTTCATGGAACAATAAAATATTTAACGGACCTTCATCTTTTAGAAAATTGAATTGATGAGCAACACGGGGATTCCCCACAGCATGTCATGACATGCTGTGGGGAATCCCCGGTCATAGAGTACCTAAACTGACATTCATTACGTTCCGTTTCAGTTGCGATACAGGACTCGCACAACACAAAAGAAAAATTCAAAAATTATTTAACTGCAAGGTGAAATCGAAAACAAAATAATGTTTTCCAGACAAATACTATTAAGTGTCACAAGTTCCATGTAAAATTGTTTCATCCCTTTTTAATAAGGATGAGTTGGGTCTAATAAATAATCTAAACGGCGGCAGGACGTCGGAATCCACTTTTCTTATAAAAAACTTAAGGGGCCGGCGGAGGATAAATTTCCACACAAACGTAATACCACGCTCATTTGCAGTTGGAGCATATATACAACATATTATGATGATATTCGGTTAAAGACAATATTTATCTAGGTTCCTACGTCGAGAATATTAGAAATATTGTTATTTTTAATACAAGAAAAGCCAAATGGCATGTTTTGCCACTTACGCTATAAAAAAGTGCGAAATACAATTTGCTTAAACTTCTTTTTGTTTTTTTAAAAAAGAAAAACGTAGGAACCTAGATAAATATTGTCTATAACCAAATATCATCATAATATGTTGGAAATATGCTCCAACTGCAAATGAGCGTGGTATTACGTTTGTATGGAAATTCATCCTCCGCCGGCCCCTTAAATCCCTCACATGTGCGAGATCCCGCATTTCGGATCCCGCAGAAATAGTGCGGGATCCCGCACTTGCGAGATTGGATTCCCTAGTTACCACTCTGCCACCATGACTCCTCTCTATTGGGGTGCGGTCCCTCAACTTCTTGATTATAAGATAAGTTTCCTCACTCAACCAGACGTTGTTTGATGTGGGCTTTAGAAGATAGAATTTCGTCAATTGGCAGACCTAAATAACGAATAGACTGAGTTCGGTCAATACAGTCGCATGCGCAGTCTTCATGTGAGGTGTTTATGTTTAGCTGACATGTATGAAATTTTAATTTTAGGTTGGAAGGAGGGCTAGATAAGAGGAATAACGAGATTACTTCACACTGAGTATAATTACGCGATCAAGTGAATGGTGCTTGCAAGGAAATGACAGACAATATTACATATATTTAGCCTACATAAAACTAAACAAAACTTGATGTGTCGTCGCTCGTTACTATTTATTATTAGAACTTAATCAAAGTCTTAATGCAACACAAATGTACAAAGGCGACCAAAATAATAGGCGTTTAACTTGAAGGGTGATCTCCTCTCTTTATTAAAAAAAAATGTTGCCGTACACTAAACGCGGTAACGAAACCATAGCGACTTCTAATTTGACGCCAACACCATCTATCGAGCGAGGGTGAACTAACGCCGTGAACATACCGCCCACCAAGGACGTTTCGACGGCACGCACTGTTCCCGCGCGCCTCAAGGAGTTGTCAGCAACAGCAGGGACCCAGCCGGGTCGAAGCCTACTGGGGCCAGGGTTATCCGAAAGGGCGCTCGAGCCCCGGTATGAAGGCTAGAAGGAACGGGGTGGGTCTTTTAGTCAGTAAGAGTCTGACACTATCTCCCGCTCCGCCCAAGAGCGGGGGATGTCATTAGATGATTTTTTCCCACCATAAAAAAAAGAACGTTACTGACGGAACGTCCTTCTCAACTGAACTACTGAACTGAGGTGATACATTGCTAGAACAGGTCGAGCAAGTATCTGGACTACCTACATAAGATATTAGCGTTGACGTCTAGAAGCTTTGGCTTCGATACGACTTAAAGCTGATGAACACGTGCTGAACACCTGTCTCAGTTCACTTCAAGATGTGGTCATTTCTATGGGCGGCAATCCGCTGATCGAATATGGGTTACCAGCTCCCCAATCATCACCGCATCAAGGCCGTGGATATCGGGAGTATAACGCTGAGACAAATTACGAACCGGGCGAAATAACCACCATACAAAATGACCATGTCACCGTGTTCTCTTCAGAGCAAAAACAAATGACACCGTACTTGAAAGCGTTGGGCAAAACCAGGGTAAAATGTTTTTCTTGGATGCTCTTGGTAGAACAGGAAAAACATTTGTTACCACTGTCATACTTGCAGAGGTCAGGAGGTAAGGCAAAATTGCTATTGCTGTAGCGTCGTCGGGAATCGCTGCCATACTGCTTCCGGGTGGCAAGACAGCACATGCCATGTTTAAAATTCCCATCGATTTAGAGAGCGCCGAAACGCCTGTTTGTATGGGATGAGTGTACGATGGCCAATAGGAAGGCAGTTGAGGCCGTGGACAGAACCCTGCAGGACATCCACAGGAACGAACATTTGATGGGTGGTGTCACAGTTCTGTTCAGTGGCGATTTCCGGCAAACACTTCCCGTGGTGACGCGGGGATCGAGGGCTGTCGAGGTGAATGCTTCGTTGAAACGATCTTCGTTGTGGTCACGAGTTCTTACGCTGCGCTTGACCATTAATATTAGAGCTTGGCTCGGCGGCAATGCACGAGCATTGCAAGAATTCTCCGATGTCCTTCTAAGTCTTGGTGAAGGCACTCTGACAGGTGGTGCTTCCAGAGTCTCTCGGTACAGTGGTATCCAGCTTAGAAGAACTCATTTGCTGTGTATACGGGGACATCAGTCGTATACCGCACCAGCTTCTTGGGTGTGTGAGCGATAACGCCGACGCCCAAAAATGATCAGGCTGCAGCAAATAACGAATGCATTTTGTCGGAAATTGAGGGGAATGAAGTGATCTACACCTCGATGAACACTGTTGTCGAGCAAGATGACGCCACACATTATCCTGTGGAATTTCTGAACTCCCTGTCAGCAAGTGGACTTCCAGCGCATACCATCAAGCTGAAGGTCGGTGTCCCGATTATGCTTCTTCGGAACCTACCTCCTCCGAAGTTGTGTAACGGGACCCGCCTTAAAGTCATCTCGCTCCACAGACAAACTTTTGAGGCGGAAATTCTTACGGGTTGTGGCGTCGGCGAGGCAGTATTTATACCACGTATTCCCCTCATACCTCACAACTTCCCGTTCCAGTTCAAGCGCGTACAGTTCCCCGTGAGTGTTTGCTTCGCGATGACCATCAATCAGTCACAGGGGCAGACACTGAGGGCAGCGGGTGTCGACCTCAGGACGAGTTGTTTCTCACACGGGCAACTGTACGTCGCTTGATCCCGTGTCACCAGTACTGACTCTCTTTACATTTTGGCTCCTGGCAGCATAACTACCAACGTAGTTTATAGGGAAGTGTTGTAAGGTATGATACCTTTGTACGTATTTTTACTCTTTTGTGTCCGGGAATGTATTCCTGCATTATTTTCTCTATTTCCTTCAGTCACATCTTATGACTGAACTCAGCAGGATTCCCATATAACTCTCTTCACTTGTTTCGTTTGCAAAAAAAACTTATATTTTAATGCTATTTTAAAAGTTTTTTACTTATAATACTATAGACACTGGCATCTTAGGTATTTTTGGTGCTGTAGAGCCTTCACGAAGACGATGTCGCGGGCAGCAGCTAGTAATATGTATAAATTGATTTCAATATAGCCTAGATAATATCCACACCAAACTGTGTTTCCAAAATACCATTATGAAAAATGTGTATTAAACGTCATAATCGCTTAAGAGTGGTTGTATGAAAATGTACGTTGAATTACATGCCCTTAAAATTGATTGCTTCTTGAGGTAAATTATCTTTTTCATATTATGCCCTTTTTCGAGTTGTCATCAGTCCTGAAGCCAAGGATAATTCAAATAAGAATTAGAATGAAAAACAGACACCACCACACTAATATAATAAAGAGGTAAAGTTTGTTTCTTTGTTTGTAGGAGGTAATCTCTGGAAGTACTGGTCCGATTGTTAAAATTTTATCACCAATAGAAAGTTACTTTATTCCTGAGTGACATAGGTTATATTTTATGTACCTACGCGTGCGAAGCTGCGGGCAAAAGCTAGTGTATCTATAATATAAAAAAATAATCCTTATTTCCTTGGTCACGCCATCACGCGTGAACGGCTGGACCGATTTCGCTAATTCTTTTTTTGTTGTGTTTTTTATTGTTAGGAGAAGGTTCTTGTGGAAAAAAAATGAAAATTAGAGTAGTGTAGGGTAGAGTAAGGTAGAGTTGGGTAGAGTAGGGTAGGGTAGGGTGGGGTAGAGTAGAGTAGAGTAGGGTAGGGTAGGGTAGAGTAGAGTAGGGTATAGTAGAGTAGAGTAGGGTAGAGTTGACAGCTTAGCTAAAAGGTATCACAACATAACTATTAGGAGCCACGAAGTTCGCCGTGTCAGCTAGTTTTGATACGGTAAGTCCCCTCTTTGAGGCGTGGCTGGAAAGACCTCACGGCGTCCTTACCTTCCGCATGACGCAGGTCCTTACCGGACATGGTTCGTTCGGGAGTTTCCTGCACCGGATTCGTGCGGAAGTGACGCCCGGGTGTCGCCACTGTGCGGAATGCCCGGAGGACACGGTGGAGCACACAGTCGAGGTGTGCCCTCGTGGGGGCGATCGGCGGCGGAGACCTCTCGCGCCGGGCCTTGGTTGAGGCCATGGTCCGGAGCGAGGAGGAGTGGCAGGCGGTCGCCGACTTCTGCGAAGCAGTAATGCTCGCAAAGGAGGAGGCCGAACGCATCAGGCAACGGCGTTATCGCCGCCGCCGCCGCCGCCGGGATTCAGATCCCGATTTCCGGCCACCGTAGGCGCGGGCTTGCGGACAGTGAGCAATTGATAGCTCGCTGTCCGGCCGTCCGGTAACTGTCCGGACCAAGCCCAAGGCGTCGACGGCGCGCACTGTTCCCGCGCGCCTCAAGGAGTTGTCAGCAACAGCAGGGACCCAGCCGGGTCGAAGCCTACTGGGGCCAGGGTTATCCGAAAGGGCGCTCGAGCCCCGGTATGAAGGCTAGAAGGAACGGGGTGGGTCTTTTAGTCAGTAAGAGTCTGACACTATCTCCCGCTCCACCCAAGGGCAGGGGATGTCAATGCATGATTTTTTCCCACCATAAAAAAAAAAAAAAAAAGCTAGTTTTGATAAACACAAGCCCAACATTATAGTAGAGATGGGGGTTTTGCGGGATACTCGAGCGCGTCAGATAATCATTGGGAAGAAACCTTGCACCTTGTAATGTTCCCCTACCACATATGGACCCCTATAGGTAGGGTTCGTTGAGGGCAGCCTGTCAGATTATTAAAAAATATTGATCCTCAGAAAAATTCGAGTCTATCTGAAAAGTGTATATTTCAATAATTGACAATTTGAGCTTGAAATATATAGCAAATGGGCGAGTCATAAAGTTAGACTTTAAAGCAGTTATCACACTGCGACACACCCCGCAGCGACACGCATTCACGCACTGTGAATGCGTGTCTTAACGTTGCTTGTAATTATCTCCGTTTGTATAGAAAAAACGCACAGTCCAACACACTGAAAATGCATCTCTCGAACACGCACCTGCATGCGAAGAAACATGCACTTACGCGCGTGGGTGCGCAGTGCCATTCAAGGTATAGCGCACTGTGTCTTGTAGTACCTTTTTTTTTTATGGTGGGAAAAATCATGCATTGACATCCCCCGCCCTTGGGCGGAGCGGGAGATAGTGTCAGACTCTTACTGACTAAAAGACCCACCCCGTTCCTTCTAGCCTTCATACCGGGGCTCGAGCGCCCTTTCGGATAACCCTGGCCCCAGTAGGCTTCGACCCGGCTGGGTCCCTGCTGTTGCTGACAACTCCTTGAGGTCTTGTAGTACCTGCCGTGCGTGATTTTGTATGAAATGAGTGCGTACCTACCTGCGTGAATTTCCAAAACGCACCTACGCGCGTGAGTGCATAAAAAACACGCGCGATGATGCAGATCTGCACTCCCGCAAGTACGTGCGTAGTGGTGCGTAGGTGCGTTTTCACATCACACGCTACGCTGCTTGCGCGTGGTAGTGTGATAACCGCCTAAGGTTCCTGTTAATATTTTGTTGCAACGCGTAATTGTTTTACCACTGTTTGCTAAGATAATTTCACACTTATCGATGGTTTTAGCTACATCGTCCCATGAAAACCGTCTGCTATAGATTTTTCGTAATCCTGACAGGATTACCTTCAAAATAAATTAAAAATTAATCGCGCCTGAGTATTTCATGGTTCCAATTTTTTTTACATTTTTGAAAAAATTTACACGCTCTTCCGGGGCCCTAAAATGGAAACTCGTCATAGACTTTTTTCGTTTCAGAAGCTAATCTTCACAATTCAGAAGGTCCCCATCGCGCTTTAATAACTGCAAATTTACCATCCGTCCCCTAAAGACAAAATTAAATACATTATTCATCGCCAAATTAACATTGATAAAACTATGCGTAGCGCCATCTATCGAGTTTAATCTGTACTTTTTGTACTGATAGAGTTATCAAGAACCATGCATGCTGTTAATTCCAATTTATTTAACTAGATGGCAGTAAATGAAGATAAATTCATTTACTATGGCACTATGCTCAGTTCATTATTTTTGTTTAGTAGAAACTTAGAAAAAAGAAATTTTTGCAACTTTACAATAAAACTAATAATGCTTTCACCTAACACTAGATGGCGCGCGGCCTTCAATTTCTTTAATGTTTTCTTGTCCACGAGTTTCATTTGCCCCAAATAAAATACTATTGAGAGAGAGAAAAAATTAAGTCACATTACAGGGTTTGTTACAATTAAGAGCGGAAATAATTATAGCGGTTCCTATTGGGTTATAGGTTAGGTAGGCCTATAACCCAAACCTACCCCTTTTCTTTCAGCCACGTAAAACAAGGCCATTTACTTATTACGACAGTTCTGCTGTGATCCTAGTTCTGTTCCATATCTTCGAAGTTCATGATCAGATCACAACAATTATAATAAATTATTCTATGGGAACAACTTGGAGCATAACATTTCAATCAAAAACATTATATTCAAAATCGGTCCACAATTGACCGACACTGGTAAACATACATAAAAAAAAATACGTTCAACCGAACATAGAACCTCCTCCATTTTGAAGTCGGTTGAAAACCGAGTCACTGGGCTGAAGTTATTTTGAATTATTAAGGGCCAAGCGCCCGAAAAGTGCCATAAAACAGTGATTTTCTGAGGCCTACTCCTCCGTAGCGGCTAGGTCAATTGGTTTGAAAAAAAATATGTTTATTATAGATTCATGAACAATAATATCAACATTTGATTTTTTCGTGCAATTAATACTTTTGCAAAAAAAAAAAATATTTAGCAATTTCGCAACTTTTCGCAACTTTTCCCTACTCCTTCGAAACGGCTTGGACCTTTAGAAACAATTTTACACATAAAAATTGGTGGTTAAATATTCTTCAAAGTGAACATTGCATATGTAAATCAATCAATATCTCGCAGAGAAAATGGATTTAAAGCGCTTTCCGGGCGCTGCTGGCCGCAAATAAATGCACAGATTTGCGTACTGCCGCCTAGGCGAGTGCGAGAGTTGCGTTCACATAATTTCGGTCAGATGGTTCAAGGGACTATACGCCTTAATCCAGCATATGTTGAGATATGAGCCTTTTTGGCTTCGCACCGGTTTTTTTAGGGTTCTGTACCTGAAGGTTAAAAACGGGATCCTATTGCTATTACTCCACTGTCAGTCTGTCTAACACCACACTGTATCTCATAAACTGTGATAACTGTACAGCTGAAATTTTCACAGATGATGTATTTGTGTTGCCACTATAACAGCAAATGTGGGCTTGCGGACAGTGAGCAATGGGTATTTATTTATTTATTTATTGGCACATCAACAGCATTAGAATTTTATAAAAATAAAATTAAAAACAAGGCACTGGTATGTATGCCTATTACAGGTATGTACAGCTTACACCAAATTATTAAAAATTACCTAATAACCTTAATTGTTAAACATTACCACAAAAAAATTAAATATACAAAGAGGAAAAAAAAACAACAGATACCTACAATTATAAAAATAAAAATAGAAATATGTCTAAAATAGAAAATTAAACATTGTAGGCATATATGGCATTGATGTGTAATGACAGAATAAAAATTGGAAATATTTACAGCTCATACCTCCGAGACTGCTCTCCTAAACTTGGGTAGCTTGCTCTCCGACTGTCCGGTAACTGTCCGGACCGAGCCCAAGTCGTCGACGGCGCGCACTGTTCCCGTGCACCTCAAGGAGTTGTCAGTAACGCAGGGGCCCAGCCGGGTCGAAGCCTACTGGGGCCAGGGTTATCCGAAAGGGAACTCGAGCCCCAGTATGAAGGCTAGAAGGAACGGGGTGGGCTTTTAGTCAGTAAGAGTCTGACACTATCTCCCGCTCCGCCCAAGAGCGGGAGTTGTCATTGGATGATTTTTCCCACCATAAAAAAAAAACTAAGTGTAACAACAAATAAAATGAATATATACCTAATTAAGTAGGGCGGGATACACAAAATTAATTTGTTTTATTATTTATTTTTCTTTTTAATGTTGATTTTTTCATTTTAAGTTATAATTTAGTAAACATTTTTAGGGTTCCGTACCTCTAAAGGGAAAACCGGAATCCCTAAAGGATCACTTTGTTGTCTGTCTGTCTGTTTGTCTGTCAAGACCCTTTATCTCTAGAACGCTTGGAGGTATCGAGTTGAAATTAATACCATATACTCAAAACTGCGGTCCCTTCAAGCTGTGAAAAAAAAAACAAACTTCCAAGTTTACGTGTGAAAAGATACGGCCGTTTATGTCCCAAAAAAACATATATTTTGATACTCATAAATATCAAAATTCACAGGGTACTTCCCGTTGACCTAGAATCCTGAAATTTGGCACAAAGCAAGGTCTAATAGCACAAGTATAAATTCAATTTTATACTATTGATTCAATTATTGTGTTGAAATTTCATATTACTTATTAATGACCTATTTCTTTTTTGTTGTGATTTTTAACGTATAATTAAAAAAATGTTATTATGTATAACCAAATAAAGTGCATGTAGTGTTAGCCTATAATTAATTGCTACACTAATCAAAGAAGTTCCATAAAAATATTCAATTGTAAATGTATTGTGTAAGCAGTTGTTGGCTGACCAAATAAATAAATAAAAGTATAAGAAAAAATATGAAAACAGTAAGCTTGTTGTTGCCTAAGCAACGTAACAAAAAAAAAAAATTCGGAAAAATCTTCGAGACTTCATTTGGGAATTTTAGTTTGTAACCCTCAGTACGGGAATTCAACTCGCACTTGACCAGTTTTATTTTTTTATTATTGTTGATCCTGTGCGAATCACACAAATAAACTTTTTCTTTTTTTCTTTTACTGGTACCGAGACGAATTTGTCACAATTAAAAAAAAAATCCCGGCCAAATGCGACTCCATTATCCATACAACATTAGACAATATAGGTATTAAAACCTTACTTCTACTACTTACCACTACTACTTCTTCTTCTTCTTCTTCTTTCTTCTTCTTTTTTCTTTACTATTACTTCTTACTTACTTTTTTTTTTTTTCTTTTTTTTTCTATTTTTTTCTTTTTTTTTTAAATTTTTTTTCAATTTTGGCAGCGAAACTTTTTCTTCGGTTTTCGCAAAAATAAGGGACCCAGGACCCTAAATCTAGCGAAAACTGAGGAGAAGAAACTTTTTCTTCAGTTTCAGAATGCTGAAGTAACGGTTTCACCACCATCTTCCTGCCCTAGTCCCGTTTTATTTGGGGTTGGCGCAACACGTTTTTTTCTTCCGTTCTGTCTTGTCACTCGTCACGCTATCACTAACTCCCTTTTCTTTCATATCGCTTCTCACACAATCCATCCATCTTTTCTTTGACCTCCCTCTTTCCCTCCATCCATCCACATTTAAACTCATAACTTTTTAGCAACATGCGTTTCATCCCTCCTTTTCACATGACAATACCAAGACAAACGATTCCCTTTCAACTTTTCAGTCACTGGCGCCACTTTCAAACTTCCTCTAATATACTCATTTCTCACTTTATCCATTCTCGTCACATACATCCATCTTAACATTCTCATCTCCGCTACATGCAATCTTTTTTCATCCGTCTTTTTCACAGCCCAACATTCTGATCCATACAGTATGACAGGCCTTATCACGGACTTGTAGATTTTACCCTTCAACTTGAGGGGCATCCGTAGGTCACAAGTGGTTCCCGTGACCTGTCGCCATAACGGTTTCACCACCAAAATTGAAAAAAACGGTATTCACTCATTTGTTGTTAGAGCGGTATCAGGTGTGAAAATTTCAACTGTCTAGCTATCAGGGTTCAGGAGATACAGCCTGGTGACAGACAGACGAACAGTGGAGTCTTAGGGTGAGTTGCACCATTTAACTATAACGATAACCAAACCATAACCAGCCGTGAAACGGCCGCCTATTGGTCAATTCGATGATTTGACAACTGTTAACAGCTCTGTTATCGTTATAGTTAAATGGTGCAACTCACCCTAAGTAATCAAAATAGATAGGAACAGCTGCCACCACGGATATTGAACGCTCGGCGTCAGAGTGGGGATCGCTTTGCGCATTTCATACATTGGTGAGCCAATCGTCGTCGTTGTTAGATACATGCTGCAAGCACAATGAACAAATCACGAGTGTCGTCTATGACGCGATGCGCAGCGAGCCAATCACAGACGCTCCCCGCCCCCGCGTCTCACGTCACACCACCTAAAGAGACCCGATTTTTGACTTCTGCGTAACTTGAAGCCAGCGTTCAATATCTGTGGTGGCAGCTGTACAGAAGTCAATCTACAAGTACATACAAATATATATATGTATAATATATATATGTAGTATATATATTATATTAAATATATATGTATGTGTATTTTATCTATAATTATGTATACTTTTTACTCTTGTTTTAATACCTACCAAAATTTTCTTTTTGTGCGCCTACCTAGGGTGGTGAAGAGACAATATGTGTCTCTTCACCACCCTAGGTTGACTGGTAGAGAATGCCTAAGGCATTAAGTCCGCCTATGTACTTTGTGTTGCATGAACATTAAATAAATAAATAAATACAAAGCGCTCGAGCAACGCACACATAGACATCGCTCACGGACACAATATCTCGGTCGCGTCTCGGATCATTTGTCGAACAGTTCCGGCTCAAACGCTCATTAGTGTGCGTCCACCGAGCGTAGGCATAAAAAGTGAAGTACATACATGAGATTGTCTTCTGTACCTATCTATTTTGTGGTAATAGGGTCTCTTTTTTATCCCCCGACGGATAAGAGGGGTGTTACAAGTTTGAGGTGTCTGTGTGTCTGTCCGTGGCATCGTAGCTCCTCAGCGAATGGACCGATATTGATTGACACTTCAAACTTATAACCAGTGATCGGAATAGGTAGGGCTATTTATGTTCATTGACCGCAAACATTGATGTTAATATGGATATTCCACGGGATTCCGGCTGATACTACGGGGTTGAATTGAATTTCATTCTTTTTGTCAATATGTATAAAAAAAATTATGTAAGTAAGCCAATATGCGCATGATATGCGACGTTGTAAATTTTATGTCAACAGCACGCTTTAAAACTTTTGCCTAGCGCGCGGCGTTGCCGCTTTGTTGAGACGCGTACAGATACCGGCATGGATCTTGAGCGCTTGGCTAATCTTTCATTAGTCGGCAAGATAGTTTCTTTTCATAATTTATCTACTTTAAAACCAAATCCCGGGACTCGGGGAATATCCATATTATTCCAACCTATGGCAAGTACATAAAACAGTACTACCTATTCCGATCTATATTTATAACACCCCTCTTTTCCGTCGGGGGTTAAAAATAGTTCTGTTCTTTTCTCATGACAATGAGAACCTGCATCTCATTAGATTCGTCTTAACTTGTTCTAAATATTTTTCATGATGACGAGGACCTGATACTAGAACTGAGAAGTGGCTGATGGTTCCCTGGAATGCGTTTTAGTAAACACATCGAATTTGGACTCATTAGAGTCGTCTTAACCATTTCTAATCATTTTCATGATGACGATAGCATGTTATTAGAACTGGGATATTGCTAATGGAACCTTGGAATGCCTACTAGTAAATACGTCGACTTTGGGCTCATTAGACTCGTCTTTAACCAGTTATTTTACTTATCCTTATAAATTGTATGCGTCGGGGAAGAAAACCATCGTGAGGAAACCGGCATGTCCTAGAACCAAAAATTCAAAACATGTGACATTCACCAAACCGCTCTGGGCCCGCGTGGTGGATTACGGCCCATTCCCTCTCCTAGAGAGGAGGCTTAAGTCTCAAAAGTGGGAACATTAAAAAGGCTGGTGATGATGCGTCGGGGTGTTTTTTTTTAATTTTGCTTACTTAAAAAAATCCTACCAAAACGGCCACATACCTATGAGTTCCCGTTACCATCACCGCACAGGCCCACAATACCTACCTATCTCTTTATTACCAGTATCTCACAGAAAGTCGTGCATGCGAGCTGCCAGATAACGAGGTACTCAGTGGCGGATTAAGGCAGTACGGGACTGGTAGCAAATTCGACCACGGGGCCCCCTTTTTTTAAGAGTGAAAATCATTCAATGACTTCTGAAGGCCACAGGTGTGGTTTTATTCAGTAAAAGTCTTAGCACGCTGTCCTAGAACGCAGTTGCCCTTTGCGTTCTAAGACTGCGGGTTTTCAGAAATTCCTCGCGGTCCCAGCTAGCGGGCATCGGCGTTACCGAGTCCCTACGGTTTGCTGATATCTTTTTGAGGAGCGCGTGGGTCAGTACATGCTATTGATGACTGGGTCCAGTCTGAATTTTTTTTTCTGTCCAAGCGAAACACACCTCCACAGTGTCTTCCAGGCAATCCACACAATGGTGACTTCCGGGTGCTTCTTTTGCTTACCATGTCTGGTAAGGATCTGTGTTATATTATGCGGAAAGTGAGGACACTGTGTTGCCGCTCCAGCCACTCTTTAAAAAGGGGACTAACCGCCGCGATTACGGCTTGCGTGCCCAACCAAGGGATCTATTTAGTACTATAATTCTGATTCTTAATCTCAGTTGCCAATATCCCAGTGTATTTTAATTCATTAAATTAAAGGGTTGGCCACACGGTTGCTAACTAGCGTTCCAACCAAGGTGATCTTGGTTACAAACCAAGTGTTTGGTTTGTGTTGCGGCTACTTGAATATAATCCACGCGCCGATACGTTTGGTGGTTGGGAAAACACGCCTCCTAACCAAGAGCGTTGAAGGTCATGGATTACAACTGCTGTCTACACGGATTGCAACTAGCAAGGTCACCTTGGTTGGGACGTTGGATTACAACCATGTAGTCACCCCTTAAACCCCAAGCGAACACCGGCATTTGCTCTGTCATTGTATTTTTATTGTGTCTCTAATTATGGTATTCGAAAGGTTAAGATTGGGTAAGGTACGTGAAAAGAAAGGTAATGAGGGAAATCTAAAAGATTGACCACCATAACATAGCATTGTCGGCCTTATAATGTTCCCACTGTTGGGAATCAGGCCTCCCCTCTAGGAGAGGGAATAGGCTGTAAGCCACCACGCAGGCCCACGTAGCCACGTAGCCACGCAGGTACGGGTTGGTGGATGTCACACGTCTTTGAATTTTTGGTTCTAGGACATGCCGGTTTCCTTACGATGTTTGACCATCATATTCAATTAAACAATCAGCTGTAATCGGATTTCAATATACATTCTTTGGTTAGTTTTTTTTTTTGTGTTCAAGTCCAGGATCCTCGAACGCGTGGGGCCACCGAATGCGCGGGGCCTGTAGCATTTCCTACTCTTGCTACGTGCCTAATCCGCCACTGGAGGTACCTACCAATATGGATGGCATAATGAGCAGGCTAGACCTTATGTGGCGCTGTAGTGGGAATAAAGGTGGGGTGGAGAGGGAGGGGAAGTGGAATTGTTTTGGGAGACTGTTATAATGAATTGGTTAAGTTTATTTTCTTATTTATTATTTTTTACATCGTGATACCGGCCGCGATTTTCTTATTTAGTCGCACCCGAGATAAATTTCATAATCAAAGTACACTAATATTATAGTCTACATCTTCACTAATAATATAAACAGGTAAAGTTTGTTTTTATGTTTTTTTTGTTTGTAGGAGGTAATCTCTGGAGGTACTGGTCCGATTGCTAAAATTTTTTCACCGATAGAAAGCTGCTTTATTCCTGAGTGCTAGATTTTATGCACGCGGGCGAAACCGCGGGTAAAAGCTAGTTCTTCACACAACCGCTAGAGTTTACACTCGCATACATGAAATATAGCCTATGTCACTTGGCAATCGGACCAGTACTTTCAGAGATTATCTCCTACTCGTACAAACAAACTTTAACTCTCTATAGACTTTATAGATTTTTCTCTGGATATTTAAACATAGATATCTTGAGAATATTATGTTAGTTTCTATTGAAATCAATTTATTTTATATAAAACTAATCCAGTAAAGATCTCTGCAAATCTGCTATTTTGAACTTTGGCCCTTTATAACGTATTAAAAAAAAATGTATCTAAGAAACCTTGCACATTTAATCAAAATTTTGAATGACTTTCCAGCCACCATAGGTACGGGCTTGCGGACGGCGAGCGATGGGTAGCTCGCCGTCCGACCGTCCAGTAACCGCCCGGACCGAGCCTAAGACATCGACGGCGCATATTGTTCCACGTGCGCCTCTAGAGGTTGTCAGCAAACCGTAGGGGCCTACTGGGGCCAAGGATCTGTTTCTGAAAGAAACATGCGGCCCCGGTACGATCGGCAACGAAGGAACAGGAGTGGGTTTTTAGTCAGTAAAAGTCTGACACTATCTCCCGCTCCGCCCAGAAGCGGGGATGTCACCTTAAAAAAAAGCCTTGAGCATACTTGTGGACTTTGAAATGGTAACGCACCTCTGCAAGATATCTCTGGACGGTGATGAAAGTACCAAAAACTACCAAAACAACCATCTGAGGCCTTACCCGTGCGAGCGAGAAAGAGAGATGGAGAAAGAGCTATCCTTCACACTTGAGACCAAACAGTCTTAGGGCGTATTCAGATGACGCGCGCCGATCACGCACAGCACCCGCACACGCATTGTGATAAGATAAGATAAGATAAGATAAGACATTTATTTGTAGAAACATGATTATACATATAAGGCATGCAGGTTGTTCATAAACAAAAAAGATCCGTCATGTTCGGCCTTTGTGGCATACAAATATATAGGTAAGAAAACCCGCACACGCACTGCATCCGCCTCGCACACGCCTCGCGCCCACTTATACTACTAGTGACTGGACTACTTCGTTCACTAGGCATAGTGGCTTCCAGGTGTCACTACGTGTGAACGTTTAAACCAAAATGGATTTGACTAGGTTAAACAAAGTTCTAATTACATTCTTTAAGTATAAACAATCATCATCATCATTTCAGCCGATACATGTCCACTGTTGGACATAGGCCTCCCCCAAGCGTCACCACATCGACCGTTCCTGTGCGTCCCGCATCCATCGGTTTCCCGCTACCTTCACCAGGTCATCGGTCCACCTTGTAGGAGGCCTTCCAACGCTGCGACTTCCGGCACGCAGTAGCCACTCCAGAACCTTTCGGCCTCAACGGCCATCTGTTCTGCGAGCAATGTGCCTGCTCATTGCCACTTAAGTTTGGCAATTCTTTGTGCTATGTCAGCAACCTTAGTTTTCCTGCGGATATCTTCAAACTAAACAATGGAAGAAAGAAAAAGACAGCAACGGGAAGGGAGCAGAGCGAAGGCAGGGTGAGCACAGGGTTGGCGCGAGGCGGGTGCGGGCCGTGCGCTCGGCATGCGCGTGCAGACCTCGTTTAATGCAATTTGAGATCTATTGATGGATAATAAGACTCAAATTCTTATTTAACAAACAATGCGAGTTGGCCGCGAGTGGCGTGCGCTGAGCGTGCGCGTGTCGTGTGAACGCGCCCTTAGACAGACTTGTTTCGCAAGTGCAATACAGACTCGTCTTTGCGAAACAAGTCTGTCTGTCTAATAACCTTAATTTCGGAAGTCGATGGTTCTAATACTTTTTTTTACATTGAAGTCGGTTGCATTTTTGTTTTTGTATAAAGTTTTTTATGTTACTTTTTCTAGTTATAGTACCACCAATAATAAGTACCCCTCAACCAATCTTAAATACCTTAGATAAGTTCGATATATCTCCTCCTTCTCTTTCAGTCGGACATCGATTACACATATAAACAAACCAATTTTACATGTTACGACAGTTCTGATGTGAACCTATGAGTTCTCTTCCATATCTTTGAATTTCATGAGCAGATCTTAGCTATACTTCTATGGGACCAACTTCGAAGCATAAACTTTCAATCAAAAAAAATATTTTTTATATCGGTCCTCAATTGACCGAGATATCGGTGAACATACATAAAAAAAAAAAAACATACATTCAGCCGAACATAGAACCTCTTCCTTTTTGAAGTCGGTTAAAACTGAAAAAGAAGACAAAAAAGAAACTAAAGAAAGAAAGAAAAAGAGGAAGGGTAATTTATGTCAGTAACCTTCATGACTGGCCGGTTGATCTAGTGGTTAGTGGCCCTGACTGCTATGCCGGAGGTCGTGGGTTCGATTCTCTCACAGGACAAATGTTTGTGTGTTGAACACGATCATTTGTTCTGTGTCTGGGCGTAATTTATCTATAATATGTATGTACTTATGTTATTTAGAAATACATATGTTTATCAGTTGTCTTGTACTCATAACACAAGCTCTGCTTAGTTTGAGACTAGACGGCGTTGTATGATAGTTGTGGAATGTTATATTATATTATATTATGTTATATTATATTATATTATATTATATTATATTATATTATATTATATTATATTATATTATATTATATTATATTATATTATATTATATTATATTATATTATATTATATTATATTATATTATATTATATTATATTATATTATATTATATTATATTATATTATATTATATTATATTATATTATATTATATTATATTATATTATATTATATTATATTATATTATATTACCTTCTTTCGTCGGTAACTACCTATGTAGGTAAAAAACATAACGGCCACCGTCACTTCAGTTCGCGATTCTTTGAAAAAAAATGCCATGCATCCTCACCAACTGCAACAAGATAAAATACTTCAAGCAATAAAAGTTTTGTAATGTTCGCATTAATATTCAAATAAGGGTTGTTTTTCCATTTGTTCGTACCAAGTTCTGCGTTGCATTCTCACAGTGAGCACGATAGACTTGTGAACTACTTGAGAAGTGTTTAAAGTTCCTGTGTGCAGTTGGGGTGGGTGGGTAGACTTTGGTGCTGAGAAAAAATACATAATTATTAGTGATGTCAAGTCAAATTTCACATTCGAATTCGCGAATATTCGCACATTTTTTTACATTCGCATTCGAATTGAATATTATAAATATTGAATATTGAATGCGGACTAAAAAACCCATCCCGTTCCTTCAAGCCTTCATACCGGGGCTCGAGCGCCCTTTCGGATTACCCTGGCCCAAGTAGGCTTCGACTCGGCTGGGCCCCTGCTGTTGCTGAGGAGTTGTCAGCAACAGCAGGGGCAGGGTAATCCGAAAGGGCGCTCGAGCCCCGGTATGAAGGCTTGAAGGAACGGGATGGGTTTTTTAGTCAGTAAGAGTCTGACACTATCTCCCGCTCCGCCCAAGAGCGGGGGTTGTCATAAGATGATTTTTCCCATCGAAAAAAAATAAAAAAAATATTGAATGCGAATATTTGTCTTTTTTATTGAAAATTAGTTTTACAGTATTGATTGAATGCATATAGAATGATAATACAACTAATATGAATTAAGTGCCGTAACGAATATTAAATTTCGACGAATATTCACGAATAATATTCGCATTCGCATTAAGAAATTAAACAATCGTTACCTACTTTGTGTGACTGTAAACCTTCTGATGAGGCTCACTGTCAGCGTTCATGTTTCAGTGCCATATGTCATCACTGGCAAGGCGCACTGGTCATAGACTTTCGTCTTGAGACACTGTGTTATGTTGGAGGAGAAGATACCGCTGACATCTTTCTCAAAGTTAGACCTACCAAACTGGATTGTCTGTCTTAGGTAAACGTACTAATCGTCTACAACTTCGAGTGTGGAGTGTGAGTGTGTGAGTGGGTGCTACATGGTCAGTCAGGGATATTTAGTAGGGCCTTTTTGACTACACTCTGTTCAAAATAACATTAGAAATTTATAAAAACCTTTTAATACTGTCCGTTCAACCGATTTTTACTTTTATTATGTTGTGGCATTTTTTTTTTTTTCGATGGGAAAAATCATCCTATGACAACCCCCGCTCTTGGGCGGAGTGGGAGATAGTGTCAGACTCTTACTGACTAAAAAACCCATCCCGTTCCTTCAAGCCTTCATACCGGGGCTCGAGCGCCCTTTCGGATAACCCTGGCCCCAGTAGGCTTCGACCCGGCTGGGCCCCTGCCGTTGCTGACAACTCCTTGAGGCGCGTGGGAACAGCGCGCGCCGTCGACGACTTGGGCTTGGTCCGCACAGTTACCGGACGGCCGGACAGCGAGCTACCCATTACTCACTGTCCGCAAGCCCGCGCCTACAGTGGCTGGAAATCGAGATCGGAAACCCCGGCGGTGGCGAGAGCGCCGTTGCCTGATGCGGTCGGCCTCCTCCTTAGCGAGCATTACTGCTTCGCAGAAGTCGGCGACCGCCTGCCACTATTACGTTGTGGCATGACAAATGGCGGCTGCAGTAAATAGTTGGTATTGTAACCACTTTTTTGCTTTTAATGCCATCATTATGCCTACGAAATAGAAGTTAAAATCGGTTGAACAGACAGTAAAAAAGGTTCCTTAAAATGTCTAACCTTAACGCGAATAGGGTATAAAGGAAAGGAATAGGAGAGGGAAGAAAATAGGGTAGGGTATAAGTGGTCGTTATTTGTTAAAAAAAATCTTTATTATTCATGTAACAGGAAGTTCGTAGTCTCAGTGCTCATCCAAGCTACTTAATCACGAACATAGTCCACGCGAAGTGCTGAACAAAAATATAAGTAGATAAAACTTGATAATGACTACGACTTGTGTCTTATATTTAACGAGAAATAACTACCGTACTACTACAGTAAAACAAATTACTGCAAATTGGAGTTAGTCATTAGCGACATTCACAATTTACTTCTATACTGGTTTCTTCCAGGTGGCTGAAAGTTTTTACAATTGCCGTCACGGATCTTGAGCGCTGGCTTCAAGTTGCGCAGAAGTCAAATATTGGGTCTCTTTAGTGATGAAAGAAAGAAGAAAGAAAGAAAAACAGTTTATTTACGTAAAAAAGACGCAATCTTAAAACTTGCAAACAAAACATAATATTACTCTCCTAGTCTCCTCCGCGTAAAGCGGCCGAACGCTCAGCATACAGCTGGTGTGAAGTGAGACGCGGGGGCGGGGAGTATCAGTGATTGGCTCGCCGCGCCATTACGTCATAGACGTCACTCCTGATTCGTTCCCTGCGTTGTTGCATGTATCTAACAACGAAGACGATTGGCTCGCCAATGTATGGAATGCGCAAAGCGATCCCCACTCTGACGCCGAGCGCTCAAGATCCGTTTTGGCAATTGTATGCATGGATGTATGGCCAGCGTCAGGGCAATGGAAAGAGCTACGTATGCTTAGAGTTTCCTCGTGTGATTGAATCAGATATGAAGATATCCGCAGGAGAACCAAGGTTACCGACATAGCACGAAGAATCGCCAAACTTAAGTGGCAATGGGCAGGGCACATTGCTCGCAGAACAGATAGCCGTTGGGGCTCAAAGGTTCTGGAGTGGCGACCGCGTAACGGAAGACGCAGCGTTGGAACGCCTCCTACAAGGTGGACCGATGACCTGGTGAAGGTTGCGGGAATCCGACGGATGCGAGACGCACGGGATCGTGCATTGTGGCGACACTTGGGGGAGGCCTATGTCCAACAGTGGACGTCTATCGGCTGAAATGATGATGGACAGCGTCAGGCAACCATGTAGTTGTCTGGCATTTTTGCTGAACTGGGCCCCAAGTCTGCTATTTTTATAAATTCCTCATTCCAACACGATCCAATTGTCATTTTGCTAAAAGTTTGTAATCTGCTAATTCATAGTGATCGATCATTGGTCGGTCAATGGTCTTGTAATAGAATTGTGGTAGAATGATAATTTCGAGCATATTAAAACCAATAACTGCACAATAACGTTCTAATGGTAAAACACTGATCAAATAAACTGTCAAAGTTTTAGCAGATTACCGCAAACTTCGAATATTCATTTTGACAATATGTACGAGATTACCATTCTGTCATTTCTTTCATTGGAGTGTCAGTGGTTGACCATTGGAAAGTCATAATGACGCCATTATATTAGTAGATTACCAAACTTGTCAAAATCGACAATTATGACACCAATGATAGACCATTGTGACACTATTGTAATAGCAGACTTGAGGCCCAGGACCTATTTGGCGCCGCCGCGCCGTTAGACACACATTGTTAGTTGTTTTTTTTTTTTTAATTATTATACAGGGTTTTTTGTAAAACACTGGCAACCTCTCAGAACTATATTACTAACATCATAAACAACAACTTTTGTTCTACGACTTTTAAAAATGTATCATAATGTTAGTTCATCAGATTTTCATACAAAATAATAATATTTTAATTGAACGTTCTAAATATTACGACGTCTATACGAAGCAAGTGATAGTACAAAAACGCGAGGGGGCGGGAATGGGGCGGTGGGGGTCGCGTAATACAGACGTAGACTATAGGTATAGCAAAATACAGAGTTATAATGAATTAGATAGAACAATGAAATCTTGAAGGTTTGTTTTTGGTAAATGAATTATGTTGTGTAAAATGTCATAGAACAAAAGTTGTTGTTTATGATGTTCTTAAGGGCCAAGCGCCCGAAAAGTGCCATAAAACAGTGATTTTCTGAGGCCTACTCCTCCGTAACGGCTAGGTCAATTGGTTTGAAAAAAATTTATGTTTATTATAGATTCATGAACAATAATATCAACATTTGATTTTTTCGTGCAATTAATACTTTTGTCAAAAAAAAATATTTAGCAATTTCGCAACTTTTCGCAACTTTTCCCTACTCCTTCGAAATGGCTTGGACCTTTAGAAACATTTTTACACATAAAAATTGGTGGTTAAATATTCTTCAAAGTGAACATTGCATATGTAAATCAATCAATATCTCGCAGAGAAAATGGATTTAAAGCGCTTTCCGGGCGCTGCTGGCCGCAAATAAATGCACAGATTTGCGTACTGCCGCCTATGCGAGTGCGAGAGTTGCGTTCACATAATTTCGGCCAGATGGTTCAAGGAACTATACGCCTTAAGATAGACCTGAGAGGTTGCTAGTGTTTTACAATTATCCCTGTATATCACCGTGTACTGTGTATGTTTTTTGTGTACAATTAAGAATGTAAGAAAAAATGGCACTATACTAAACTTGTGCTTTTAAGTGTCATTTTTTGGTAAACCTTTAACTTTTCAATCTGATTAGCACAACCCATTCTCTGATTGTCAATTCTTTGATTCGCAACTTCTTATCGAGTAAATAAGTAGGTACACTAAAAACATTATGATTGCTGAAATCACTTTTTTAGGGTTCCGTAGCCAAATGGAAAAAAAAACGGAACCCTTATAGATTCGTCATGTCTGTCTGTCTGTCTGTCTGTCTGTCCGTCCGTATGTCACAGCCACTTTTTTCCGAAACTATAAGAGCTATACTGTTGAAACTTTGTAAGTAGATGTATTCTGTGAACCGCAATAAGATTTTTACACAAAAATAGAAAAAAAGCAATAAATTTTCGGGGTCCCTATACATAGATAGAACTCAAAAATTTTATTTTTCTTCAAACCCATACGTGTGGGGTATCTATGGATAGGTCTTCAAAAATGATATTGAGGTTTCTAATATCATTTTTTTCTAAACTGAATAGTTTGCGCGAGAGACACTTCCAAAGTGGTAAAATGTGTCCCCCCCCCCCTCTAACTTCTAAAATAAGAGAATGATAAAACTAAAAAAAAATATATGATGTACACTGAAATTGAACTGATGCCAACGAAAATTGGTTTGAACGAGATCTAGTAAGTAGTTTTTTTTATACGTCATAAATCTAAATAAAAAAATACACTATTATTAAAACATCGATCAAAGTTACAACGAACTACAAGAACTTTTATATTATGTTACTTGCTGCTACGGAACCCTTCATGGGCGAGTCCGGCTCGTGCTTGGCCGGTTTTTTTGTATAGTGCCTCCTATGTTTTAGGGGTGCGAAATATTTGTGTGGCTTAGTTGTTACGGGTTTGGGCTTCATATGTATGTGAGTTTATAAGTTTGTGCAGGCATCATTCCTACAATACAGGAATCATTGCTGGGGCAACGCTTTTTATTTCAATTGTATACTCCGTGAGTGTGCCCGTGGTATTACGTTGGGCTCTGCCAGCGCTGCGTTATTTATTGTTTTAAATATCGTAGTTAATATATATTGACTGTATTGTAGTGACTGGTATTAGTGTAGGATACTTAAACACGTGATTGTGCTTATGATAACCACCAACTACACACAACTTTTACTATGGGAGCAAAGCCGAAATCGCGAGAAAAATATCACCTGTTCAGTACATTAGGCAAACATAAATGTACTGAACAGTTAATTTTTTTTTGCGATATCAGGTTTGTTCCCATAGTAAAAGTTGTTGGTTATCATGAGCACAATCACGTGTTTAAGTATCGTACACTAATTACCAGTCACCCTATATAATAATGTTAAGGAAGACGCAGCGTTGAAAGGACTCCAACAAGGTGGACCGATGATCAGGTTCGCGGGAATCCGATGGATGCGTGACGCACAGGACCGGTCGTTGTGGCGACGCTTGGGGGAGGCCTATGTCCAACAGTAGACGTCTTTCCGCTGATATGATAATGATGATGAATACATGATGTGGATGCCTTTAACGGCCTCTTGTTTATTGTTGTTTATTGACACTAGTTTTTCTAAGTTAGCAATTGTTATTATAAAAAAATTGCTAACAGATTTCTATCAGGCGTTGATTGTTACTAACTAGGGCTGCCATCCGTCCGGGTTTCCCCGGATTTGTCCTAGTTTGGAAGACGTCCGGGGAGCGTCCGGGCGGGGTTTCAATTGTAGTCCGGGATTTTGATTAGATCCCGTTCCCATAATTTACGTAAATAAAAGCTATGGGTTAGGTATTTCACCGCACGCACTGCCGACGCTATTTTACTACGCAAGCGGCGAGCGGGTATGGGGCGCGTTCGACCGACGCATGGTAATGGTATGGCTTTAGTATAAATTATTATAACTTTCTGAATTTGATTTAAGATTTCAGTTCTTTTAAAACTAAAGTAAATATTGTTAATTGTATGGAAAAATAAGAAATTAAACAAGTTTTTCATTTAATTTTATTAACTGAGTAACTAATATTGGATTTGTTTATCTTTTATTGAATACCTAAGAAGGTTAAAAAATAAAGCAAAATTACTCACTTGTAGTCACAAAAACGATTAAACACACTATTTCATGCAACAAAAGAGGCTTACAATTAAAGTTCACTTCTATCAAGTACGGAGTGAAATATATTTTAATCAAGATGTAAGTAAATGAAAAAAGTATTGAAATGTCCGGGGTAAAAACTTTAAAATCCGGGGAACCTACGCTTCCGGTCCTGGGGGACAGGTTTTAGAGATGGCAGCCCTATTACTAACCAACATGATTTAGAATGTAATGATTGACAAAATTAAGCTGGTACACTGCTACATACCTGATTTATTAATTCCCAAAATTCTTACGAAGTTCATACAATGTTATACGTGGTCCTTCGAGCCGGATAATGTACAAAAAAAATGAAATAACCTGAATATTGGACTTTTTAAACATGGTAACAGAGATATTGTAAAACATAACATGATTGAAACGAGTTTCCATGGAGTTCCTTGCACATTCTTCTCCATAGAGATCTACGCTTTGGAATATGTTATTATCATCATTTTTTAGATTAACTCCTTCTTCTTCCTCTCGTGTCGATGCTCTCAAACTATATTTTTTCTGACCAACATTTGACCACCTGATTGACTGACTTCTTGACATTTCAAAATTGCCTGTAAATGGTTTATTTGAAATGAAATGCTTTGAATCATTGGTTTTAAATAGTTTTGTCTTTGAAGTATACCTACAAATAAGCATTTTTCTTCTTTTAATTTAGAACTGGGCAAGTGCGAGTCGGACTCGCTCACTGAAGGTTCTGTGCAAACTACAATTCCCGAATGGAGTCTCGAAGATTTTTCCAGATTGAATTTTTTTTTTGTGACGTAGATAACAACAAATTTACTGTTTTCAGATTTATTCCTATACCTGTGCTATAAGACCTTGCTTTGTGTCAAATTTCAGGATTCTGGGTCAACGGAAAGTACCCTATGAATGTCAATCTTTGAGAGTATCAAAATATACGTTTTTTTTTTGCGACATAAACAGCGGCATCTTTTTTATTCTTTTTTTTTCTTCGGCATCTTTTTTATTCGTAACTTAAAAGTTTAATTTTTTTCACAGCTTGAAGGGACCGCAGACCTAAGTATATGGTTTTAATTTCAACTCGATACCTCCACGCGTTCTCGAGATAAGGGGTCTTGACAGACAGACAGACAGACGGACGGACAATAAAGTGATATGTAAGATATAAGGGTTCTGTTTTTTCCTTTTGAGGTACGGAACCCTAAAAACAGTGTAGGTAGTTTACAGTTAACATAAAACTTCAGTTTACTGTCTGTAAACATCTGTTCATGCTAACGAGAGTTCGGGGTTTTTACGTTTCCAGATAACTGGCAAAATAGACCCATAAAAGTACAAATGGGTCGCGCAGAATTCAAAGAGGTGAGGTTACATGCGGCTGGCTTGAGAGAAAGTTTGAGGAAAACCATTATTTTATTTAAAATGTATATTTATTATTGTGTGTACTTTCAAAGTTTCAAGTTCGATATCCAAAAATATACCCACGATATCTTTCTTTATTCGTTTGTACGAGTATGTAAGTAAAGTCTGTCTAGTAAGTTAAACGACTTGGATTTTTTTTAAGGAAATTAAAAATCTAATGTTGGCAACCGGAATTTTAGTTGTCATTCACTTGTTTTTTAAGATGATGATAGTTCTACAACAGATCTTGATCGTAGTATGGCTAGTGATGATGAATCAGTAAGTGGAATAGAATATTTAGAATCAGATTTCTCGTACGATTCCAAATTTATTTTATTACTTATGACACTATAATGTCTTTGCAAATGTATCCTACTTTTGTAATAAGAATATCATTAAAGAGACTGAAATAGGTATATTTTAAACGAAAATCTTTTGCATTTTTTAATACTAAAAAGTCCCCTAATAGTATTAAATCATTTAAAAAAATACTTAAATTGGATACTTTTTATATGGTTCCATTATTAAACAATGATCAAGATCTCATAATCAACCTCGATTTCTGAACCAGTGTTGACTACATCAGATTTCATTTTACCCTAAAAATTACCCAAGTCGTTTAAATTATTAGACAGACTTTATCTAAATACATTTTTTTTTTTAATTGAGATAAACTAGTGCTTGACTGCGATCCCACCTGATGGTAAGTAGCGATGCAATCTTTGATGGTGAGGCGCACTAGTTTATTAAGAGCCTATTCACTCTAGCCATAACATACATATTAATAATTGTATTTATTTCTTTTCTGTTCATCATCATCATCATCATTACAGCCGGAAGACGTCCACTGTTGGACTTAGGCTTCCCACAAAGATTTTTGTTCGTCTTCTATTAATTTGCACTTGCCATGTTATGTCTCTCGCCACGGATTCAGAAAATGCCTAAGGCATTAAGGCCAGGTTCTCCGTTCTACTAATTTTGAACTTTTTTAAACCTCTGGAAATCCACAACAGACCAAACGCCGAGCAAAAATCAAAACATGATAGAAATTAGTTAGCTTGTTAAAAAAAAATCGCGAACCTAAACCTAACTTACGATTTCAAACGTGTATGTCCACGAGATTACGTCACGGAAATATTTGAAAGTTACAAAAAATAATAAAGCTTGTTTTTCAAGAGGGAGGCCCAAAAATAATAAAGGCGGTTTTTCAAGAGAGCCTCCGCAAAAACAAAGATCTTGAATAGTTTTTTTTTAATGGAAATAAAACCACTGTTACGGGGCCGCGAAATCGATATAGAACCGGGTAGAGTTCATACAAAATACTCAGTGACTACAACCGGGTCTTAAGTTCGCCTTTAAAACTTGTTTCATTAGTGAAAAACTTTATAGTTTTAGATTAATAGATACATAATAGGAGTAAATAAGGTTTTTTTTTCAAAGGGTAAAAATCATCCAAATGACATCCTCCGCCCTTAGGCGGAGCGGGAGATAGTGTCAGACTCTTACTGACTAAAAGAACTCACCCCGTTCCTTCTTGCCTTTCATATCGGGGCGGAGCCACCCTTTCGGAAACAGACCGTAAAAATCATCCTAATAACATCCCCCGCCCTTGGGCGCAGCGGGAGATAGTGTCAGACTCTTACTGACTAAAAAACCCACCACGTTCCTTCTTGCCTTTCATACCGAGGCCGAGCTTCCCTTTCGGAGCTAAGGCGAACATAACACGGTAGGTTTTGCTGTCAGTTTTGATTGATGAAAAACCTACCATCTAATGCAATGATTGACTTTTCTTAGTACTGACTGACGAAAATCATCATTCACCATCATTCATGACTCTTGGAATTGATTTACGCTTGCATGACCATGTAATGGTCGCCTAGCCCAGACCCCAGTAGGCTTCGACCCAGATGGGCCCCTTTTTTTATGGTGGGAAAAATCATCTCTCTTGGGCGCAGCGGGAGATAGTGTCAGACTCTTACTTACTAAAAGACCCACCCCGTTCCTTCTAGCCTTCATGCCGGGGCTCGAGTTCCCTTCCGGATAACCCTGGCCCCAGTAGGCCTTGACCCGGCTGGGTCCCTGCTGTTGCTGACAACTCCTTGAGGCGCGCGGGAACAGTGCGCGCCGTCGATGACTTGGGCTTGGTCCGGACAGTTACCGGAAGGCCGGACAGCGAGCTACCCATTGCTCACTGTCCGCAAGCCCGCGCCTACGGTGGCCGGAAATCGGGATCAGAATCTTACTTAGTTCTGAACTCGTAGAAATTCTGTTCTAAATATATTTGAGTAAAATTTATTGTCGGGAAGTAGTAGCTATTCGGTCATTGTGAAACAGGCCTATTACATTTTAAGAACACCTATCGATCTTCAACTGTCCGACCCAAATTCCATATAAGCCCGTTTAAACTCTTTTATTTTCCTGTCCGTCCTGTATTGCGAAACACCGAGGTTTAAGACTTAAAAAGGTAGTATTTTTTGTTCGTTTAATCATTAGTTTGAGTTTTTTGGGCGTCTGTAATAACTTCATCTGGTTAATAGTTGACCTCATAGAAATATAAAAAACTGTTGACCTATATTGCAGTGTGAGTTTTGAGTACCACATTTTTATAATATTTTTGATTTTGTTCGTTTTTGTTTAATTTTTATCAATTTTAATATGCTGATTCATTATTATTTTTATTTATCTCAGGACCATGAGTCCTGGACCTTTGGAAGGCATACGAGGAGCCGAAACCAACTCGCAGAGGCCCTTTTAGCTGCTTCTAATGGAACGTGGTACCAACCGGCGATTATCCCTGTATGCGTTATGCTAGTGCATCCAAGGACAACCCCCGGTTGAAGGGAAGCTATTGCAACATGTGAAAAACTAATATAAGGCTATGGTTTTTGGAGTCTTATGTGGACTGGTTACCAGGAACTATGTTAAAACTATGGCCCCTGCCTAAACAATGTTTTTAATTTCCATCGATAAAAAGGCAAGGGGTGACTTGCACACTCAACAAATGGGCCCCCAAAATGGTCGCTAGCACGAAGTGACGTAGCAACAAGGGGGCAACATATCCTGATGTGCTTGAGGAGTGGAGAGGTATACCACGGCTATCAGGACAATCCCGGAAGTACGGTCAAGATCCCTACCAGCACCTTACTGGATTATACATCCTTCTCCCGAGCGCATTTGCTCTTGCGAATCTCCACTCAAGCCAGCCAATAAAGGCAAGAGAGAGGTGGGAGCTCTGTTCCTCGTCAGTGTTCACTACGACCGGCCAATAAAGGCAAGCCGGAGATGAAGAACAAGAATTCTCCCGGGAGATCGGGTCCGTGGGATCGCTAATGCCCAACAGTTCGCCACAAAACTGCCCTGCGGATTGTATTATTATTATTTCAAACTAATTCTTTTAGATCATTATTATTAGTTTGATTTTGTTATTAATCGTCATGTACGACCTTTTGTGTAAAGAATGTAATGTACAACTCTGATCCCCAAGATACAAATTAACGTCTAGTTTGGGGATCATTTATTTATTTTGGTTAACCAACAAGTGTTTATACTACATTCATATCTGATTTAAGTAACATTTGCAAGTGTAACAATTAATTACAGGTTAACACCAAATGCACAAAAAACGGCTGTATATAACTTATTGTATAATTATCTTACTGAAATTAGAAGTTATACATACAAAAAAAATAATTAAAAGCAATAATAAAAAAGAAAAATCATCGTTATAACAGCCATGTATAACGTACTTGATTATTAATAAACTTATTATTATTACTATAAGTTTATTACAAACAGAAAAAAATCTACAAAGATGTATAGGCACCTAAGGCTCTGACTCCCATTTAGTGCCATAAAACTGACTTTCTGTAGCCTACTTCTCGGTGCTGGCGGGGTTAATAGATTTGAAAAAAAAATACTCATATTTATAAATAATAATTCATTCCCGAGCCGACTATCGTCAACGTGAAAACGGTTTGAAAGCTTTTTGTTTAATCTTCAGATTTTGGCTCTGGCGGAGAGGCCTGATAGTTTTTTTTTTTATAACGTCACTTCGAGTAACCCTTACAGAAGTCGACCCATAACCTTTTTTTTTAATTTTTTTATTTCGCGGTGGGAAAATCATCTAATGACATCCCTTGCTCTTGGGCGGAGCGGGAGATAGTATCAGACTTTTACTGACTAAAAACCCACTCCAGTTCCTTCGTTGCCCTTCGTACCGGGGCTGAGCTATCTTTCGAACTAACCCTGGCCCCAGTAAGCTCCGACCCAGCTGGGCCCCTGCTGTTACTTGAGGCGTGCGGGAACAGTGGGCACCGTCGACGACTTGGGCTCAGTCCGGACAGTTACCGGACGGTTGGACAGCGAGCTACCCATTGCTCGCCGTCCGCAAGCCCGCGCCTACGGTGGCCGGAAGTCGGGATCGGAATCCCGGCTTCGTGGCGGCTGGGGCGCTGTGTGCGCCGCTGTTGCCTGATGCGGTCGGCCTCCTCCTTTGACCCATAACCCGGTCGGCCCCTACGGTATTGCTGACATATCTTTGAAGCACGCATGGAACACTTACACCCTCCATCGACGGGCTCTGCCCGAACAGTTACCGGACAGACGGATGGCTAGACGACGAGCTACCCATTGCTGGTCGACCGCAATTTTCTGATAATTCAACTTTCAAATTTCCTGATAGTCCTGATGAAAAAGATTTAACAATGAAGTTTATACCGCGTACCTTCGATGTACGCGGACTGGAACAATTTGCCTGCTGCAGTCTTTTCGTCCGATTATAATTTAGATGTCTTCAAGGCTAGAGTGAATAGGCTCTTAATAAACTAGTGCGCTTCACTATCAACGATTGCATCACTGCTTACCATCAGGCGGGATCGCAGTCAAGCAATTTCATATCAATAAAAAAAGAGAATCTTCGCCATTGACCCCGAGCTACGGTATGATAAGAATTTTTTCGAAGATTTGTTACAAATTAACATAGATATTCTATTGTGTTTGAAGTATCTAAAGAAAGAAATTCCTTAACCTACATTCTTGTTTTTGAGGTCAAAAAGAAGTTCCGCGAACAAATTTTTGATAAAATACCTATATTCAGAAGACAAAAGTAAAGTTTTAAGACATTTTGAATGTGTCTTTTGTTGTCTTCAGATATTTATGAGAAATGAAAATGAACAACAACCTAAAAAGAGGCTGTATGCAAAGTTTTTTTGGACCGATTTTAACTTAATATTTTTTCTATCCATATTATTCCTCTCCTTCATGGGCTATCGAAGGACCAAGCCCAAGTCGTCGACGGTGCGCGCTGTTCCCGCGCGCCTCAAGGAGTTGTCAGCAACAGGAGGGGCCCAGCCGGGTCGAAGCCTACTGGGGCCAGGGTTATCCGAAAAGGCGCTCGAGCCCCGGTATGAAGGCTTGAAGGAACGGGATGGGTCTTTTTGGTCGGTAAGAGTCTGACACTATCTCCCGCTCCGCCCAAGAGCGGGGGTTGTCATAAGATGATTTTTCCCATCGGAAAAAAAAAGCCTATCGAAAAATATAAACGTATAAAAGGCATATTCTGACACTTTTATTGCCTAGTTATTTACGATAGTCTAAGATCCGATTAAGAACGACCTTCAGCGGTCTGTTTAATGGATGAAACGTATTTTACGTTAAATTTAGTGTACTAAATAATATAACGCGGGTGGGTTGCCTAAGAAATTCCTGGCCAGACTATTATTAATTAAAAATTGAAAATTTACTTTTTGTATAGGAAAATGCACAACCGTTATTCATTCCAGATTTTTTTGCAGACAACACTATAACATCGTATTCGTAATGAAACAGCGTTTATTTTGATATAGAATTTGTTGTATATCAAAATAAACACACGTGTTTATACATATCTGTTTTTACCTGGCAACCCATAGTTATGCCAGGAAACAAATAGGCGACCCAATATTATTATGTTCTAAAGGCTTCACTGTTTCGGTTAGCATTAAATTTATTCGTTAAACATACCGGTGAATTTAATATAAAAAAAAAAATTTGTTTGGCCAGGAATTTCTCAGCCAACCCACCCGTGTTATATTCAGCAGCGGCAGGGGAAGTCTGCCCCTCCCTCAAAGAGCAGGGTGGCGGCTGCCACCAAACCGGCGGGTCCTCCCGCCGCGGCGGCGACTAGGTCGCGCCTGCCGCCTTCTCCGCCCGAAGACCCCTCGGCTGGCGCCGAGTGGACGGTCGTCGGCGCCAAGAAGAAGACGAGCAAGGCGGCAAGGGCGGCCAAAAAGCGCAGGCGGCGACAAGACTGCAAAAAGCGGGCCATGGCTGCTCGACTTCGCGCCCCGACTTCCGCAGCTGTAGTGATCACACTACAGCCAGCTGCGGAAAAGAAGGGCGTCAATTACGACGCAGTCATGGCAAAAGCCAAGCAGGCGGTGATTGGCCACCTCGGCGAGTTCGGAGCCTCAGAGGGCTTCCGGATGAGGCGCACCGCTACCGGTGCCCGAATGCTGGAGGTCCCTGGGGCAAATAGCGGGGAACTCGCAGACGCTCTGGCCGTAAAGATCAGGGCGTCCCTGGACGCCGAGGAGGCCCGAGTGTCCAGACCCACCAAGTGCATCGACATGCGCATTATGGGTCTGGACGACTCCGTTAGGGTGGAGGAAGTGGTGGCCGCCATCGTCAGGGCGGGAGGGTGCACGACCGATCAGGTCCGGGCGGGCACCATCCGCGCTGACAGCACGGGCATGCGAGCCGTTACGGTGAGCTGCCCCGTGTCGGCGGCCAAGGCCATCACGACCGAGGGCCGAAGACTATTGGTGGGTTGGGTTTCAGCCCAAGTCAAGATGCTGGAACCCAAACCTCTGCGGTGCTACCGCTGTCACGTGGGGCACCACGTGGGGGCCTATTGCGCCGCAGAGGACCGCAGTGACCGCTGCCACCAGTGCGGACAGCCCGGGCACAAGGCCGTTGAATGCCGTGCAAAGCCGCACTGCTACGCATGTGCGGCTGCAGGCAAGCCGGCCGACCACCGGGCTGGGGGCAGGTCCTGCGACCCCCCCGCCAAGGCCAAGGGCAAAGTCAGGCCCATCCACCCTGACACCCTCACCGCAGCAGCCACCGTCTTGGCTGCCGCCGCTGTCGCCGCCGCTCCCGCCGCGGTGGTGCCCTCACAGGGGGCTCGGGAGGAGACTGTAATGGAATGTCAATAAGGACACCATTACGTCTCCTCCAGGCGAACATCAACCACTGCGCCCCCGCTCAGGATCTGTTGCTCCAGAGCATGGTGCAGTGGTCGATAAATGTCGCCGTCGTCTCCGAGCCGTACTACGTCCATCCCCGCTGGGTTCAGGACCTGGACGGCTCGGTGACGCTAATTTCGTCGGCCGCCGCCGGTACCCCGCCCCTCGAGGCTGTTGCGAGGGGACGGGGTTGCGTGGCAGCACGGGTCGGGGACATTGCAGTGGTAGGCGTCTACCTGTCCCCGACCAGAACTCCCGACGAACTCCATGTCTCCCTTATGGAGCTAAGTGTCGTCGTCGCTGGGTTTGGTACCCTCCCCGTGGTCGTTTGTGGGGACTTCAACGCCTGGAATACGGCTTGGGGTTCCCGGCGCACGAACACACGGGGTCGGTTGGTGGAGGACTGGGCCTTGGAGCTGGGCCTGGTCGTCCTGAACCGGGGTTCTGTCCCCACGTTGGTGCGGAGGCGGGGTGAATCAGTGGTGGACCTTTCGTTCGCCAGCCCCGCTCTGTCGCCGCGTGTCGTCGACTGGCGCGTTATGGAGGAGGTGGAGACGTAATCCGACCACCGGTATATCCGGTTGGACGTCTCCGCCGAAACCTCGGCCGCGCCGGTCCGACAGAGCCCTTGTGGTCCGCGGTGGGCGCTTAAGCAGATGGACCGGGAGCTCCTCCTGGAAGCCGCGACGGTACAGGCCTGGGTGCAAGCACCGGACAGGCCTGTCGACATCGACGTCGAGGCGGAGTGGTTCCGGGAGGCCATGTCGCAAATTTGCGATGCGGCAATGCCCCGAGTCCGTCCAGGACGTGCTAAGCGCCAGGTGTACTGGTGGTCGCCGGAAATCGCTGCACTGCGCAACACGTGCAATCACGCGCGACGCCGGTACGCCAGATACTGCAGGCGCCGCATCCGCGCGGCGGATGCGGAGGCCAGAGAGGCGGAGCTGTACGAGGGTTACAGAGAGGCAAAACACACCCTCCGAGCGGAGATTAAGCGGGCCAAACTCGAGGCCCGCGACGTGTGGCTGGGGTCTCTGAACGCGGACCCGTGGGGGCGCCCGTACAAATTGGTACGGGAGAAACTGCGCCCCTGGGCTCCCCCGCTGACTCAGAGTCTCCGGCCCCAGCTCGTGGAGGGTGTGGTGAGCGCTCTGTTCCCTGCGCGAGGGGAACACTCCCCCCCGCCCATGGCTCCGCCTCCGCCAGCGGTGTCTGACGCGGACCGCAATAGCGACGACGACGATAATGCTCCAGAGGTGACCGAGGTAGAGATGAGAGTGGCGGTGCAAAGGCTGAGTGCCAAGAACGCCGCCCCAGGACCCGATGGCTTGCCTGGGAAAGCCTGGGTCCTGGCCATGGAGGCTCTCGGGCCTCGACTGAGAGGGCTCTTCAGCGCATGCTTGGAGAGGGGCCAGTTCCCACTTCGCTGGAAGACGGGGAAACTGGTCCTCATCGCGAAGCCAGGGCGCCCTGCGGACTCTCCGTCCGCGTACCGGCCCATTGTGCTGCTCGACGAGGTGGGCAAGCTCTTTGAAAGAGTGATTGCGAGCCGCCTCGTCGCGCGCCTTTCACGGGTGGGGCCGGACCTTTCGGACGGACAGTTCGGCTTTCGCAGGATGCGCTCGACGGTGGACGCCATCATGCGCGTGCGAGCCCTCACGACGGGGGATGCGGTGTCCCAGGGTAGGTGTGTCGTGGCAGTGTCCTTGGACATTGCCAACGCTTTCAATTCCCTGCCCTGGAGTACGATCCGGAGGGCACTCCGGTACCACCGGGTGCCCGAATACCTCTGTCGAGTAGTCGAGGCCTACCTGTCGGACAGGTATATTGTCTACCCCGGTCACCAGGGAGACTGGAAACGTCGGGAGATGTCGTGCGGTGTTCCGCAGGGGTCGGTACTAGGGCCACCCTTGTGGAACATCGGGTACGATTACGTGCTGCGGGGCGACCTCCCTGACGGGGTCAGCGTGGTCTGCTACGCAGACGACACGCTGGTTCTAGCGCAGGGAGAGTCGTACCGGGCGGCGGCCGCTTTAGCGACACGCGGGGTTGCGATAGTCGTTGGTAGGATCCAGGAGTTGGGACTCGAGGTGGCGCTGAGCAAATCCGAGGCCATGTGTTTTCACGGTCGCGGCCGTCGGAACGCGCCACCGTCGGGTTCCCAACTAACGGTAGGAGGAGTTCGCATCGGCGTCGGGACATCGATGAGGTACCTGGGACTCATCCTCGACAGCCGATGGAATTTCGAGGAGCATTTCCGACGTCTGGCTCCCAAACTCAACCGGACTGGGGCCGCTCTCAAGCGGCACCTGCCTAACCTTGGGGGTCCAGACGCCTCCTGCCGGAGGCTCTACGCGGGGATCGTTCGGTCCATGGCCCTCTACGGGGCGCCGGTGTGGGCGCCGTCGCTGCGAAAGCGACCGGCGGCTATTCTGAACGCCTGCCAGAGGGTCATGGCAATTCGGATGGTGCGGGGATACCGCACGATTTCCTGCGAAGCGGCGAGCCTTCTGGCTGGCCTACCACCGTGGGATCTGGAGGCAACAGTCCTTGCACACATGCACGACATGCGCGTGGAGATGCAACGCCGGGGTGAAAGTCCTCTGCCGCGACAGGTCACGGCATGGCGGACAGAGCTCCGGCGGGATCTCATGGTGGAATGGCGTCAGCGACTATCGCAACCCCGTCATGGGCACGCCACAATTATGGCGATAAGTCCCCTCTTTGAGGCGTGGCTGGAAAGACCTCACGGCGTCCTTACCTTCCGCATGACACAGGTCCTCACCGGAAATGGCAAGTTCGGGAGGTTCCTGTTCCGAATCAAAGCGGAAGTGACGCCCGGGTGTCGCCACTGTGCGGAACGCCCGGAGGACACGGTGGAGCACACAATCGCGGTGTGCCCTGCTTGGGCGGAGCATCGCCGTGCCCTCGTGGGGGTGATCGGCGGCGGAGACCTCTCGCGCCGGGCCTTGGTCGAGGCCATGGTCCGGAGCGAGGAGGAGTGGCAGGCGGTCGCCGACTTCTGCGAAGCAGTAATGCTCGCTAAGGAGGAGGCCGACCGCATCAGGCAACGGCGGTCTCGCCGCCGCCGCCGGGATTCCGATCCCGATTTCCAGCCACCGTAGGCGCGGGCTTGCGGACAGTGAGCAATGGGTAGCTCGCTGTCCGGCCGTCCGGTAACCGTCCGGACCAAGCCCAAGTCGTCGACGGCGCGGATCGAATAAAAGTATTTTTTAAATGATTAAATATTATACAAAATTCCCAAGTTGTTTGTCTTTTTAGACAGACTATACTTACAAATTAAAAATTTAACTCAAACCTAATCAGTCCGGACCAAGCCCAAGTCGTCGACGGCGCGCACTGTTCCCGCGCGCCTCAAGGAGTTGTCAGCAACAGCAGGGGCCCAGCCGGGTCGAAGCCTACTGGGGCCAGGGTAATCCGAAAGGGCGCTCGAGCCCCGGTATGAAGGCTTGAAGGAACGGGATGGGTTTTTTAGTCAGTAAGAGTCTGACACTATCTCCCGCTCCGCCCAAGGGCGGGGGTTGTCATAAGATGATTTTTCCCATCGAAAAAAAAAAAAAAAAAAAACCCGTGTTATATTATTTAATTTACTAAATTTATCAGAAAATACGTTTCATCCATTAAACAAACCGGTGAAGGTCGTTATTAACCGTATCCTCTACTACGAGTAAGTATGTAAAAGAACCACACAAAAATATATACCTACATAAGCCACTAAAATAAAAAGATATTAAAAAATACAAAAAAAAACACAAAAAATACACGCTCACACTTACAATAAAATTAAACAGGTCTAATAAAATACAACTACTTACAATACAACAAAAAACAATTTGACGGAGTATTAGATATCCAGTGTAACAAAAAAAAGACTGATTTTAAAAATGAGTCGCTATTTTCACAGTAAACTCATGAATGAAGACTATGAAGAGTCGATAATATTCCGTTCAGTTAATCCAGATCTATGTAAAGTGATTGCAGCACGCAATCCGTCCGAATTGCGGAAATATTCTACGAATACTTTCTTGATTTGAGTTATGAACATAGAAATATAAATGAATACTCCTTCCTAAGCATACATCGGAACGGTCGTCATGGCGTCACTTTGAGGAGCCTATGTCCAATTGTGGACATTTTTGGGTTGAAGTGATGATAAGGGTGATGATATCTCATCATCATCAGCCTTTTTAATGTTCCCACTACTGGGACTCAGGCCTCCTCTCTAGGAGAGGGAATGGGCCGTATTTCAACACGCGTGCCCAGTGCAGGTTGGTGAATGTCACATGTCTACGAATTTTTGGTTCTAGGACATGCCGGTTTCCTCACGATATTTTCCTTCACCGTTATGAGAGCAGTGGTGATGAAATAAATTACACAAAGTAATGCGCCTGGCTTGTTTCGATCCCGCGACCTACATCATCTACTCGTAAGTCGGGGCCATTACCACTCGCCTACCACTGCTCATTGATGATAATTATCTATAACAATAGAATCTATGGATCTATGTATCTATGTTGGCAATGATATCAGTTATCATCGCCATCATGAACGACTAGCGGCAGCCAGTGGCTCCGCCCGAGTTATAGTTGAAAATTATCCCAAAGAAACCTCCGGGAACTCCCGGGACAAAAAATATCACATGTGCTAGTGGCAAGATATCACAGATTGTTTCATTCGTACTTCAGTGTGGGTAAGAGATGGCGCTAGACAACCTGTATAGCTCTGTCTCTTACCCACTCTGGAATAAGAATAAAACAATCTTACTTTGAACGTCATGGTAACCCACCTGATCTGCTGTTCGATCACTAAGAGAAAACTGGGATAATAATAATATATTTTTATTACGGACTAGCTTTTGCCCGCAGCTTCGCACGCGTAGGTACATAAAATATAACCTATGTCACTCAGGAATAAAGTAACTTTCTATTGGTGATAAAATTTTAACAATCGGACCAGTACTTCCAGAGATTACCTCCTACAAACAAAGAAACAAACTTTACCTCTTTATTATATTAGTGTGGTGGTGTCTGTTTTTCATTCTAATTCTTATTTGAATTATCCTTGGCTTCAGGACTGATGACAACTCGAAAAAGGGCATAATATGAAAAAGATAATTTACCTCAAGAAGCAATCAATTTTAAGGGCATGTAATTCAACGTACATTTTCATACAACCACTCTTAAGCGTTTATGACGTTTAATACACATTTTTCATTAGATATTTTGGAAACACAGTTTGGTGTGGATATTATCTAGGCTATATTGAAATCAATTTAAACATATTATATGTAAAACTAGTAAATATAATCTGAGTAAGATAATCTGCTTTTTTGCATGAAATTTGACACTTCATAATTTTCTGAAAAATTAAAAAAGTAAAAAAATATAACAAAGAAGCCTTGTAAATTTAATCAAAATTCTGAATGACGATAATTTTTTTCAAAAAATTTTAAGGGTAGAAACAGTATTTCCTGGAACAACTTTTGTGAAATTTCCGAGTAAATCACGGAATTACCGAATGCTAACAGAGTTTTCAGACGTTATCTCTCTTTTTTCGCGTTGCATCTTCGTCAAACATCGCATTGGATTGCGTTAAATGAAGTAACAAGCTTTTAAGCCATGGTCGATGTTGAAGATATGCGAGTGGGAGCGAGCCTCCTAAAGTCCTACTATTTCCAGTTTCCTACCAGTACTAATAAACGGTAATTACAGAAACCTCACTAAGGCTGCCATCAGATGGACTGCATCTCAGCAACCGTGCGCAGTCGATATATTCAACTGCATGCAGTTATCTACAGTCACCTTTGCGCAGTTGACGCCACGTATCAAGCCCAGGAGCTCGATGTAAGATTTGATCATTAAGAACCTCAAAATAAAGATGACATTGATCGCATAATGCCAATGTGACTTGACTTGACTAATTACTGCACACTAACTGTATGCGGTTAGCGATGGACAGCGTCTGTCGAGACTGTATTAAGTTGAAGTCATGACTGTTTGCAGTTAATATTAACTTCACACATCTGCAGCCGACCGCGTGAAGTTGATATCATGACTGAATGAAGTCGAACGTACTAACAGCATGCAGTTGAATATATCGACTGCATGTGTTAGGAATGAACTATATATATATATATTTATATCTACCCATATATCATAACAAAATGTCAAGATGGATAACGGTTATTTACTGTGTATCAAAGTTCCTATGACTGGTGTGTAAGGAAAGGGTTTTATGAAGAAAAGCACAGAAAGACAAGACTAAGTATTTATTTCAATTGGCTTGTCAGTTAATCGAATAAACTACTGGCTCGTTCGGAATCTAGGTCTTCGAGGTGAAGAACGGCCAAGAAACACCTCGGAAGCATTTTATCATCACAATAACATAATTAGAAACATAAGTCACAGTATAACAAATACACAGAATCAAAACAACATTAGCAATAATATTAAGCTATTATATTAAATAACTTACGTGAACTTAGGTAGTCCACAAGGACTTTAATAGAAACCAATCTTATTTATAGGAAAGTCCTGACGCTCAAGTGTCAAACCTGTGGGTTGACACCTAAACACCACCATATCCTTCCACCTTCTACAAATCTCAGGTTGTCGCACAACACACAACTTCTTACATTTTAGTAGACAAAGTCTTTAGATATTTTACAACCATAATAATATCGCAACAACAATTAATTTAATAAAATAATAATTATACTTATCTTTTAACTCACAATTTCCACACTTGTACACAAACTGTGTAACTTATTTTTGTAGAGAGAGCTCCGCACCGTCCGACGTCTGAACCGAGAAATCAACTCAGGACGGTCGGCGCAGCGGCTTTTATAAGCGGTAACAAACAACCGTGAGTCACTTGCTTGTTACCGCTTGAACGTTGGTTTTTAGTTTGAATTTAAACGTTATCTTTCAAATATCTATTGTAATTATTATTTAATACATTATTACTATTATATATTTTATATATCTATATCTATACATAGGCATAAACTATCACGGCCATACTGACAGTACTTCGTCCTCGAAGTATTACTATGTTGTTTATAACATACAAGTAGGTACATTCGATTCATTAATCAACATATACATAACACAAAAACGAAATTCATATTTCATAAATTTCGAGTCAACCAATTGTATGGACACGATGGTCCTCTTAAAATAGGTAGGTAACAGAGTATTCTTGCCAACTACATAGACATGTCGATCACATCCACCCGCTGCTCGTGGGATAATCGACACCAAATAGTAGGCCGACCAGCGGTTATTGAGTAATGCCAACTACATAGTCATGTCAATCACATTCACCCGCTGCTTGTGAGATAATTGACACCAAATAGTAGGCCGACCAGCGGTACTCAAATATTTTTTACTCATTCACAATATGACATTGGTTCTAACATTGACAGTTAGAAAGTTAATCTGGGTATTTATTTTTTGTATCGTGTATATGTTTCCAATAATATTTTATGTTGGCAACTCATGTTTTTATAAAAGCCTTAATTTAAACCAAAACATTGTACAGTTGATAAATAATTTCTAATTCAAATCAATAAGATTGAACCTTGAATTGACTTTAAAATATGGCAATGGCAAGGTAGAAGTAGTTTCACATTTAAGGTTATACACCTCAATCAATTTAATTTTGAGCCAAATACCTAGTCACGCCAATTACATTCACCTGCTGCCGGTGAGACCTATTGGCGCCAAATAAAAGGCCTAGCAGCTAATACTTGAGCCAAATATCTAGTCACGCTAAGCACATTCACCTGCTGCTGGTGAGACACATTAGCGCCAAATAGAAGGCCTAGCAGCTAATAAGCAATAACTAAATCATTGTAACAGCTATGTTGATTCTATACACCTAGTTACGGTAAGATTAGATTAATCAACACTAAATTACAGAGCATAATTTTGAATTGTATTTTTCTATTTTACTTTAATAGAACAGAATGATCGTTTTAGTCGGCATTATTGGCTTTTCAAAATAACCGGGAAATAAATAATTCAATGCTATTCCACAGTTGATTCAACACACTAACCCGTTTTAGCAACATAATCAACACAATACATCGCTCGGTCAACCTGACAATATTTTTGCAAATTGCTCTTAATGTTGAATTTCTGTTTATACCTACTATATCAGTTATTTACTTCAGACCACAACATTAAATTTTATTTGATATTATCAGTTACCATCACAGCTTGTGACTAAAACTGAGGGTAAATAAAATTTACACTTAACTATCATTAGTTACTTTTGCAATTCTTAAAAGATATCTTAGTAAAATAGTTTTCACGCCCCTAAGACGACTCACTGACCTCAATTTGTTTTCCGACATATCAAAATCTATGATCACGAAACTTTGAAATAGATTGTTTACTTTATTGTTCCACATCAACTTTTAATTTTATTTAAAACGAGTAACTTTGAACTACCAGCACACTAATTTTATTCCCTTTAAAATTTTATCAAACAAGACACGCCAAGAAACCATAGCCCAAAGACTAGCTTCTTCTAAACGTGAGAATATTACAGAAAACCAGCCGATTCGGCAAACATTGTTTTGAAGTATAAATATTTCTAATGAATATTATGGTAGTCCAATAAAATATAAATATGATTTCCTACCTAACCAACCACTCTACGCTGCCTAACTAACAACTATCCTAAGCTACCTAAATAACTACCCTACTGCTGAGCAAATATAAATTCATAAGATAGATAGATGCCTTTGTAAACACCTTTGTGGAAGAGTGTCTTCGTAAACCTGTTCTTACGTTTCATTTTCGAACACGAGTGGCGCTGTTGTTTTTCCGTCACCGTCATGTCAAGAAAATATTTTTTTTCTTTGTGAACAAGAATAAAATTGCGTTTATAGAAATCTATTCGACTTTATTGAAATATTACCTAAACCCAATACCTACGCTACCTAACTAAACTATTGACGGTATTACGTTAATAAACTTGCAAAAATATGGGTACCAACTATTTCCATTTTATGTCAAGTACACTTTTTGTAAAAATACACTCTGGTGATCAAAATAATTATGAACATTTTATACCGAATAAAAATCTAACGATCTTATCTCGTGGCTTTATAGGAACAATGCTAAATGCCCATTACCTACAGTGAGACATCTTTAGCAAAGTGTTTAGTTTTGTTTCAAATAGCCATCCTAGATGTAACTAATACCGACGTAGTCCGTAGACTACCCCCATTTTTATATTAATATGCATAATCTTTTTGTACAACTTTATACTTATGATTACAAAATCATGTAGCCTTTTATGTCACTGGTAAAAGAATCGGGATTTTTCTTAATGCTTTGTATTGGGACCAATTTTACGTTTATCTATAAAAACCCTTTATAACATATAAGATACTCAACATTATCTTTAAAAACAAAAAGCAATGCTAACGAAGGTCTTACAGACTTTAGCACAGAATTCTAACACTTCCGTCACTTTACATATTAGAGATATCGGTATTTGTAAAATCTAATCCGCATTTGTTTCCCCTCTTAAATAAAAAAAAATTGCTACTCAGTAAGGCTTATTATAATGTTGCGGAGATTTTAAATGAAAAATTTTGAGCCATGACTATTTAATATTTTAATTTTACTTTTAATTTTATTATTCTATTTACTGTATTGACTGTAATTTTTATTGATGGAATTTTGACTAAATTATGTAGACTATTATTAAATTGACTGAATTTTGAATGCTTTTTTAAGGAATTGATTTTTTTTTTTTTGCTTTTTTTTAATTAATTTTGTACGCCGATTTACGGCAAAACATGTTGAACTGTATTCACTTTATCACCATCTTAACATACACATGTTTATACAAATAAATGATCTTATCTTATCTTTTAGCTACTGAAGGTACTTGCTATATTTTACCAATGCAGATGCAGTAGCTTGATTGAAGATCCACAGCTCATTTGCAGCTCCGTTTTCCGGGACGGCATGGTGACATCGTGGCGTCATCTTCTTGATGGTAGTAGACTCGACGGTTATAGTTCATGAAAATAACAAGACAAAAGGCATTAAAAATCAGTTGTGTAAGCCAGAGGCCTATCCCACTTCTGATGTTAGGAATGAACTATATATATATATATTTATATCTACCCATATATCATAACAAAATGTCAAGATGGATAACGGTTATTTACTGTGTATCAAAGTTCCTATGACTGGTGTGTAAGGAAAGGGTTTTATGAAGAAAAGCACAGAAAGACAAGACTAAGTATTTATTTCAATTGGCTTGTCAGTTAATCGAATAAACTACTGGCTCGTTCGGAATCTAGGTCTTCGAGGTGAAGAACGGCCAAGAAACACCTCGGAAGCATTTTATCATCACAATAACATAATTAGAAACATAAGTCACAGTATAACAAATACACAGAATCAAAACAACATTAGCAATAATATTAAGCTATTATATTAAATAACTTACGTGAACTTAGGTAGTCCACAAGGACTTTAATAGAAACCAATCTTATTTATAGGAAAGTCCTGACGCTCAAGTGTCAAACCTGTGGGTTGACACCTAAACACCACCATATCCTTCCACCTTCTACAAATCTCAGGTTGTCGCACAACACACAACTTCTTACATTTTAGTAGACAAAGTCTTTAGATATTTTACAACCATAATAATATCGCAACAACAATTAATTTAATAAAATAATAATTATACTTATCTTTTAACTCACAATTTCCACACTTGTACACAAACTGTGTAACTTATTTTTGTAGAGAGAGCTCCGCACCGTCCGACGTCTGAACCGAGAAATCAACTCAGGACGGTCGGCGCAGCGGCTTTTATAAGCGGTAACAAACAACCGTGAGTCACTTGCTTGTTACCGCTTGAACGTTGGTTTTTAGTTTGAATTTAAACGTTATCTTTCAAATATCTATTGTAATTATTATTTAATACATTATTACTATTATATATTTTATATATCTATATCTATACATAGGCATAAACTATCACATGCGGTCGCTGCGGTGCAGTCCGTCTGATGGCAGCCTAATCTTATCAGAAACATAATCCGGCGCCATCTTTATCTAATTACAATCACATTAAAATAAAGACTCTTATAATTACGGAGGTACTGAGGAAGCCATATCGCGTGACAAAATATAAGGGTAGGTCTAATGTCATGGATAAAATGAGGACACGCTAACACTTTATATTGGTGACAAGGTTGAGTGTTTTCAGATGTTTTTGGATGTAATAAATATACTTTTAACTTTTTCACTTATTAAGTACTAACTGTTGCCCGTAGCTTCGTCTTGTGTACATAAAATATAGCCTATGTCACTCAGGAATAAAGCAGCTTTCTAACGGTGAAAAAGTTTTAGCAATAGGACGAATACTTTCAGAGATTGATGCACTAGATTCGATTTAGAAGCGACCCTACAAGATCATCGGCAATGATGCGCTTGTCAAGTCAAAACTTCAAAGTCTTAAGCATCGAAACAGAGTCGCTAGCCTGTCAGTTTTTAACACGCTTATATTAGCTTCACCTGTATGTTTGTAACCAACGCCTTTGAGCTCGATTTTGACCAACTATGGGCGATCAGATTTTTTTCAAACTTTGCACACCTTTAAAATATAAAAATATAGTTTAAAAAAAATAAAAAAACACGCTTTGTTTTTTTTTTAGTTTTTTTAAACTATATTTTCTTATCGTTTACATTTCGGGAAGGTTGCAAATTTTCACAGATAGTGTATTTCAGTTGTCGCTGTAACAACAAAATACTAAAAATATAACAAAAATCCTTCATGTGCGAGTCCGACTCGCACTTGGCTAGTGAAAGTTGTTGGCTCTGAAAAGAAAGTATAATATAATCTTCAGTTATCTGCAACATTACAAACCTTCGAAAGGTATAATTTGTTTTAGGGTTCCGTACCTGAAAAGGAAAAAATAGGATCCTTATAGGATCACTTTGTTGTCAGTCCGTCTGTCTGTCAAGACCCTTTATCTCGAGAACGCGTGGAGGTTTCGAGTTGAAATTAAAACCATATAGGTACTCAAGTCTGTGGTCCCTTCAAGCTATAAAAAAATCAAACTTGTAAATTTACGAATAAAAAAGATACGGTCTTTTATGTCACACACTCTCTAAGATCGAAATTCATAGGGTAAATATAGGAAAAAATCTGAAAACAGTAAAATTGTTGTTACCAGCGTCAGAAAAAAAAAATTGCCATTCGGAAAAATCTTCGAGGCTCCATTTTGGAATTGTAGTTTGCACGGAACCTTCAGTGCGAGAGTCCGACTCGCACTTGCTCAGTTTTTTTTTTAGTGAATATAAAAACTAGTGCTTGACTGCCATCCAACCTGTTGGTAAGCACAGATAAAATCGTTAATAATGAAGCGCTAGTTTATAAAGAAACTATTCACTCTAGCTGTGAAAATACCTAAATTATTATCGGTCGGGAAGTCCGCAGCAGGCAAACCAATTAAACACAAGAGGCATTTTAGATTAGTAATGTAATATTTAACATGTTAATTGTAAAGCAGTGTGAATCTGGAATGGTGACTGCGTACCGGAAGACGCAGCATTGGAAGGCCTCCTACAAGGTGGACCGATGACCTGGTGAGGGTTGCGAGAATCCGACGGATGCGAGACGCACGGGATCGTGCATTGTGGCGACACTTGGGGAAGGCCTGTGTCCAACAGTGGACGTCTATCAGCTGAAATGATGATGATGTGGAGTAGTGGTGGCCGAGTGGTAATGACCCTTTTTTTTTTTTAATGTTGGTAATGACCCTGACTTACGAGTTATAGGTTGCGGGTCACAAACCCAGTCAAGTGCATTACTTTGCGCTCTGAAAACGGTAAAGGAAAACATCGTAAGGAAACCGGCATATCCTAAAACCAAAAATTCGAAGACATGTGACATCAACCAATCCGCACTGGGCCCGCGTGGTGGATTACGGATTATTCCTTCTCCTAGAGAGGAGGCCTGAGTCCCAGCAGTGGGAACATTATGAGACTGATTATGCTATGCTAAGTTGTACAGGTGATTGGTAACGATAAGGAATTCGTTATCTGTATAGATCATAGTCTTAGTAGTCAAAAAAAGATATCAAAGAAAGATAGTATTAATATGAAAACCAAGAACCAAGGTTACCGAGTACCGACATAGCTCGAAGAATCGCCAAACTTAAATGGCAATGGGCAGGGCACATTGCACGCAGAACAGATGGTTGATGGGGAAGAAAGGTTCTGGAGTGACGACCACGTACCGGAAGACGCAGCGTTGGAAGGCCTCCTACAAAGTGGACCGATGACCTGGTGAGGGTTGCGGGAATCCGATAAATGCGTGACACTCAGGACCGGTCGTTGTGGCGACGCTTGGGGGAGGCCTATGTCCAACAGCGGACGTCTTTCGGCTGATATGATGATGAAATGGTAAGTATCTAGAATCCTTGGACGAAATTTTCCATAAAATATTGAGCACAATATATAAAAATAACTACTCAAGGTCAAAAATAACTTTTCATGTTTCATTAAAATAATTGTCTTCAGATGTAAAAAACAGAGACAAAACCGCATTTGCATTATCTTTTTAATTAGAGGTTTAAGCTTCCATTATGTATATTATTCTAGTTTCTTCGAATTCATTAGTGCATGTTATATTTTAAGCTTGTCATGGCACGATATTAATTATCACAAACAAGACACACAAAAACAAAATAGAATCAACTAAACATTATCTAAGTACTGCCATCACGGATCTTAAACACTTGCGCAGAAGTCAAATATTCGGTCTCTTTAGTGGTGCGAAGAGCGACGTGGGGGCGGGGAGTGTCAGTGATTGGCTGGCCGCGCCATCGCGTCATAGACGTCACTCCTCATTCGTTCACTGCGTTGCTGCATGTATCTAACAACGAAGACGATTGGCTCGCCAATGTATGGAATGCGCAAAGTGATACCCACTCTGACGCCGAGCGTTCAAGATCCGTGATGGCAACTGTATAGTCTTGTCTAAAAAGTTATAGGTACGTCTTGGGTAATTGTTACAGTAAAATGAAATCAGATGTAGTCAACCCTACTGGGGCCAGGGTTATCCGAAAGGGCGCTCGAGCCCCGGTATGAAGGCTAGAAGGAACGGGGTGGGTCTTTTAGTCAGTAAGAGTCTGACACTATCTCCCGCTCCGCCCAAGGGCGGGGGATGTCAATGCATGATTTTTCCCACCACAACAAAAAAAAAAAAACCGGCCAAGTGCGAGTCGGACTCGCCCATGAAAGGTTCCGTAGCAGCAAGTAACATAATATAAAAGTTCTTGTAATGTGTTGTAACTTTGATCGATGTTTTAATAATAGTGTATTTTTTTCGATTTATGACGCATTAAAAAAAAACTACTTACTAGATTTCGTTCAAACCAATTTTCGTTGGCAGTTTTTATGGTAATGTACATCATATATTTTTTTTAGTTTTATCATTCTCTTATTTTAGAAGTTAGAGGGGGGGGGGGACATTTTACCACTTTGGAAGTGTCTCTCGCGCAAACTATTCAGTTTAGAAAAAAATGATTTTAGAAACCTCAGTATCATTTTTGAAGACCTATCCATAAATACCCCACACGCATGGGTTTGATAAAAAAAAAATTTTTGAGTTTCAGATCTAAGTATGGGGACCCCCAAAATTTATTGCTTTTTTTCTATTTTTGTGTGAAAATCTTAATGCGGTTCACAGAATACATCTACTTAAAAAAATTTCAACAGTATAACTCTTATAGTTTCGGAAAAAAGTGGCTGTGACATACGGACGGACAGACGGACAGACAGACAGACAGACAGACAGACAGACAGACAGACAGACAGACAGACATGACGAATCTATAAGGGTTCCGTTTTTTGCCATTTGGCTACGGAACCCTAAAAAGATGTAGTCAACACTGGTTCAATAATCTAGGCTGTTTAAGAGATCATGATCATTGTTTACATATAGAAGAACCTTATTTAATAAAAAGTATCGAATAAAAGTATTTTTTAAATGATTAAATATTAAACAAAATTCCCAAGTTGTTTGACTTTTTAGACAGACTATAAGTACCAACAAATTAAAAAATTAACTCAAACCTAAATCAGGACCTTCGATCCAATTGACAACCTAGACTGAACTGTAAAAAATTACTGGTGCTCCATCCCTTTTTTTTTCGCTGGCACGCCTGACATTTCAACACATCATGGCCCTTGGTTTCCGCACTTACTCATTTCATTTATTAATTAACAATATAAATACATTGAGTCTAAATGTTTTACAAAAGAAAAATAAATAATTAATAATCTCTAAAACACTTCCAATAAAATCAATTAATCAATAAAATTTAATAATAATCAGTCCTCGGTCACAAAATAGATAAGGTACAGAAGTCAATCTTTAAACAAAGCGCGCTCGAGCAACGCACACATAGACACCGCTCACAGACACGATATCTCGGAGCGTCTCGGCCCGCTCGTCGAACAATTCCTGCTCAAACGCTCATATGTGTGCGTCCACCGAGCGTAGGTATAAAAAGTGAAGTACACACATGAGATTGTCTTCTGTACCTTCGGTGGACCATTGTGCGAGAGCCGCGGCGGCTTTCATTCCAACCAATACGGTACAGGGTAACATCCAAAGATATAATTATATTTCTATGGTAACATCTATAGAAATATAAAAAAACAGGTAACACCGCTGTTGTCTCGAAATATGCCCAAAACAAACACATCGTCTTTTAATCGATCTATTTAAATAAATAAATGATGTGACCACGGAATAAAGAAAAGTAGAGAAAGTGCCCCTCAGATATCGCGCGCGTGTCAACATTAGGTAGAGATGCGCAACATTTAGCTTATTCACCGTCAGACACTTGTCGCGATTGGTTCTCTCAGAAATACGTGAAATATTACAAATTATGCCTGGTTTTGACCTGCTAAAACGAAAGCAGAAAAAAAATGTATCTTGTGGAGGTGTATCGTATCATCGTTAAGCACTAAACTTTGTTAATTTTTAATAAAATTGATTTTAAATGAAAATACCACATTTTATGACTTTAATGCAAACTATAAACAACCTTATGTTCATAATAACAAAGTCTAAATACACTTGGCCGTCATCTACAAAATCATAACATAAATTCTAGTAACTTCGACGCTACTCAATTAGGGATGGGACACATCCGTAAAGTAGGTCGGTATCGATAATTTTTATTTATTTCTAATTATTTATTTCCTGGCTGGCACCATCATTCAGAAAATTTGTGTCGGACTTTTCATGTGTATAATTTATAAATATTTAACTAAGATTGCACATAAATCACGAGGTTTTAACAACACGTAACCTGCATCTGTCCGAAATAGGTGCGGGTTGCTAATCACTTTCTTTACTTCTTCACGCTTGAAAGGCTGAATATTACTTATATTAACCGTAATACATTAACTTCACAAAACAAATATAGATATTTGAACGATAAAGCAATACCTACTAAGAACATTTTAATTAAAAAAAAAAAAAAAATTTCAAAGTCAGTCCACAATTGACCGAGATATCGGTGAACAAAACATACATTAAGTCGAACATAGAATCTTCTCCTTTTCGAAGTCGGTTAAAAATAAGATTACCCCCCTACATACAAATACCTCTTTAACATTGATATTTTAAAGATAATCAACCTTATCCATTATTAAGCATTTGTAAGATGTTAACAAATTATTACATTGCTTACCTGAATAAATTACGTAACATCAATATTAAAATATCGATATATGCCTACATCTCTAAAAGAGTAGCAAAAGTGATTACATGTGCAGGTGAATATGGCATCTATTTCAAAGTAACTAGAGTTCTGAATAGAATGACAAATGATGAATTGGTTACAGCGCCATCTAGCGTGGAGTAGCTGAACTCGTTGTAAATTGGTTATAAGACGAAAAACATCTTTATTGTTTGTGTCATGACAAATAATAACAACTTTCAGTTGTTGTAATAAGACTTAATTTATCAAAGCAATAAGAAGATGATTAGTAAAAGTTGCGTTTTTAATTTGTAGCCAATCATATTACTGTTTTTATGTGTGTAATGGACAATTTAATATACAAATGTGTGAGTTTGGCGACACTAGTTCCCGTGCTTTGCCAGGATAGGGGCACTTCTACCTGTATTTTCTGTTCTGTGGATGTGACCATCAATACCACTAGGTACCTACCACCATGACATTTAGAAAACTAATCTGAACATAGCAAATTACGAGTTGACGATAGCTAATTATGTTTCAACACGGAACGCGATAATTATACTTATTGTCACAATCTTCACGCTCTGTTACTTGTACGTAAGTAAAAGTATAGCTCAAAAATGAAATCTAGAAATAGTCTCTGGGTTATAGTTTTTTTTTCATTGTGTGTACTCTAACATCGACGGGTGGTCCATTTATTTTTGTCTTCATTTCAGTCAAAAAGATGTCCACTGTTGGACATAGGACGCCCAAGTGTCGCCAGAATGGACGGTTATGTGCGTTCATCTGTTTTCCACTTTGTGTGAAGCCTTTCAACGCTGCTTCCGGTACGCGTTCGCCACTCCAAAACCTATCGGTCCCAACGACCATGTGTTCTGCGAGCCATATGCCCTGTTCACTAATACTTAAGTTTGGCGATACTTTGGACTATGGTAACCGGCATAGACCATGGTCTTAGCCTTGTGTGATAGATGGTCATTGCTAACTATCACAACAGGCGAGAGAGTGGTCAAGCGAGCTTCAAAAGATGTCAGCAAAATCCAGAAGGGTCGAAGCCTATGAAGCCATGACTTTTGAAAGGAAAACCCGTGGTTCTGGATAACAAAGGGCAAAGAAGCAACATCTTAGATGATTTCCCACCTTAAAATCTATCATCATCATCATTTCAGCCGAAAGACGTCCACTGTTGGACATAGGCCTCCCCCAAGCGTCGCCACAACGACCTATACATATAATAAATCTGTACAAGTTTTTAGTTGTGCGCGCATATCGTAAAATGTACGAAATAGATGTAGATAACTTTTATACATTAAAATTGTGTGTAATTTGATGTAGAAAGAAAGAAAAGAAAGAAAAGAAAGAAAGAAAAGAAAGAAAAGAAAGAAAGAAAAGGAAGAAAAGAAAGAAAATAAAGAAAGAAAAGAAATAAAAAGAAAGAAAGAAAAATAAATTATATTACTTAGGCTTTGTTCCATCACAATCGGTTGACTATATGGAAAGATATACTACATTCATTGACTTTTAGGCGGTATGAATTTCGCTGGGTCTGTTAGTAAAAAAATTAAAAATATTTTTTTATACAATTATGAATACTATCTGCGACAAAGGACTAAAATTTAATTCAGAAACTAAGCTAATCTCGGCCATTACGGTTTAAACTAGTACAGAAAACTTTATAATCGTTCCCTAGACAAAGTTTATATTTATTCTAACATTTGACGCTAATTAGAATTTGCCGTGTTCTGCCGCGATTAACCGTAATGTGGTAGACAAAGTTTTTTAGCGCTAAATTTAGATTGGACTAAAGAATATTTGGTTTGTGAATACGTGTCGGATTCGTGGTGTTTGTGGCTTAAAAATTCGATCGGTCAAACTTATTACCCTAACTAATATTATAAATGTGAAAGTGTGGATGTTTGTTAGTTAATCACGCAAAAACAGCTGAACGGATTTAGATGAAATTTGGCATGCATATAGCCTTTGACATGGAAAAGAACTTAGGCTACGTTTTATCCCGATTGCTTAAGTACCTAATACCACGCGGGCGAAACCGCGGGCTTAGGTAGTTATTAATACAGAAAAGATAAAAGAGGTTAAAAAGGAAATACTTTCGGATTTGTGCTACGAGTATCACCGTTTGTCTCACAACCTTTAACTCCACCACTACAGGCAATAAACCAATACGAACGCGCATTAGGTACGCAACTAACATACCACGCACCCTTAGATCGTAAGTTTGCTATTGGTAGTTGAACTATGAGCATTGCCCTACTTAGTGGCACGCCTGCCCCGCCCTCAAGTCCATTGTAACCTCATTCATCTGTTCTGTGATTATTAAACAAAGCAAGGATAAACACAGAAACACAACAAAAAAACATATACACCGACGAAAGTCGGCGTTGCGTACAAACTACCTACAGGAATGACCTGTAGGTACTGCCACTTAAGTTTGGCGTTTCGATTGACCTTCTTTTAAGCTGCAAATAAAATAGAAAAAAATATAAGCCAAAAATGTTTTGTTGGCAAAGTTGGCAGTAAGAATAGAACTGTTCTATATAGATTTTTATCTAACCAGAACTCAATAAATAATACTAACATGGTCTTTTAAAGATATTTTTGTCGACTTGTGTGTGTTTTCAAATCAAGGACGAACCTCCAAAACAAAATTACGACGTATTGAGTTCCTCGAGTTTGAATCTTATACAAATAAAAATAGGGTTGTAGTAAATGCATACTGAAATTGGTATTCATAAGGAGTTGACAAGATATTATTTTGTGTGATTTATTGTATGGGTTTATATTTATAGGGGTTTCATAAGTTGGTGTAGACAAAAGCCAAAGAAGTTGGTGGTTAGACCAATTTTATTTAGAAATCTAGCAAAACTATAATAGTTTTTTTTTTTGGATAGGCTCGCGTTGGATTTCTATCTCGCATGATGGTAAGGTAAAGGATGACCGATGATGCCATGATAGCCTAGAAGTAACTTTATTGAATACTAGCTTTTGCCCGTATCTTCGCTCGGGTACATAAATATAGCCTATGTCACTCAGGAATAAAGCAGCTTTCTATCGGTGAAAAAATTTAAGCAATCGGACCAATACTTCCTGAGATTACCTCCTACAAACAAAAAAAAAACAAAAAAAGAAACTTTACCTCTTTATTATATTGGTGTGATGTAGAAAACCATTTTTTTCAGGATTCTGGGTCAACGGCAAGTATCCTATGAATTTTGATTTCCTCGATAGTATCGAAATGTAAGTTTTTTGCCACATAAACCGAAGTATCTTTTTTCTCGTTAACATAACTTCGTTTTAAGTCAAGAGTGAATAGGTTTCGGTAAGCGCGTTCCATCGTCGACCGCATCGTTGCTTTCCATCAGGGCCTCAAGTCTGCTATTGTAAGTGTCAGAATGGTCTATCATTGATGTCATAATTGTTGATTTTGACAAGTTTGGTAATCTACTAATATAATGGCGTCATCATGACTTTCCAATGGTCAACCACTGACACTCCATTAAAAGAAGTGGCATAAAATGGTAATCTCGTACATTTTGACAAATGAATATTTGACGTTTGCGGTAATCTGCTAAAACTTTGACAGTTTATTTGATCAGTGTTCTACCATTAGAACGTTATTGTGCAGTTATTGGTTTTAATATGCTCGAAATTATCATTCTACCACGGTTCTATTACAAGACCATTGACCGATCAATGATCGATCATTATGAATTAGCTGGGGGCCGAGTCTGCTATTTTTATAAACTTGTCATTCCAACACGACCCAATTGTCATTTTGCTAAAAGTTTGTAATCTGCTAATTCATAATGATCGATCATTGATCGGTCAATGGTCTTGTAATAGAATTGCGGTAGAATGATAATTTCGAGCATATTAAAACCAATAACTGCACAATAACGTTCTAATGGTAAAACACTGATCAAATAAACTGTCAAAGTTTTATCAGATTACCGCAAACTTCAAATATTCATTTGTCAATATGTACGAGATTACCATTTTAAGTCACTTCTTTCAATGGAGTGTCAGTGGTTTACCATTAGAAAGTCATAATGACGCCATTCTATTAGTAGATTACCAAACTTGTCAAAATCAACAATTATGACATCAATGATAGACCATTCTGACACTATTGTAATAGCAGACTCGAGGCCCTGATTACAAACTTTTAGCAAAATGACAATGGGATCGTGTTGGAATGACGAATTTATAAAAATAGCAGACTTGGGGCCCCGGTGAGATAGCGGTCAAGCGCGAACCTATCAACAAAAAAAAAAAAAGAAACTTACAAGTTTGATTTCTTTTAGCTTCAAGGATCTGCAGACCTAAGTTTATGGTTTTAATTTCAACACGATATCTCCACGGGTTCCCGAGATAAAGGGTCTTGACAGACAGACGGACGGACGAACAACAAAGTGATCCTATAAGGGTTCCGTTTTTTCTTTTTGAGATAAGGAACCCTAAAATTGCCCAAATCTTTGCTAAACCTAACCCCAAAGTCAAAATTTGTCACACAATATTAGCTCAAGGTCAACAAATTCGTCACTCCACACCTTGTTTTCACTAGCTCATGTAATGGCGTTACCTACCCTCATAAAACAGTGACATAATTATCTAAACGATTCGCCAGGTCATGGCACAGTTAGCTGGTGAGGTCGGGTGAAATTATAGTATAGTTTTTTATGGTTTAGTGAGGTCGTATCACACCTGTATAATAATAATAACTAATCTCCATCGCCGTTTCTCTACGTTAACGTCGTGGTGGGGCTTGTGCGCTCCAGTAAACCCTAAGTCTGTGTCGGTAGCGCTTGCTTTGCCGTAACATGCCTAGGGTGAGGGGCCAGACCAAGAGAGATACAATCCGCAGGGCAGTTTTGTGGCGAACTGTTGGGCATTAGCGACCCCACGGACCCGATCATCCAGGAGAATTCTTGTTCTTCATCTCCGGCTTGCCTTTATTGGCCGGCCGTAGTGAATACTGACGAGAAACAGAGCTCCCACCTCTCTCTTGCCTTTATCGACTGGCTTGAGTGGAGATTCACAAGAGCAAATACGCTCGAGAGAAGGATGTATAATCCAGTAAGGTGCTGGTAGGGATCTTGACCGTACTTCCGGGTTTGTCCTGATAGCCGTGGTATACCTCTCCACTCCTCAAGAACATCAGGATATGTTGCCCTCTTGTTGCTACGTCACTTCGTGCTAGCGACAGTTTTGGGAGCCCATTTGTTGAGTGTGCAAGTCACCCCATGACTTTTTATCGATGGAAATTACAAACATTATTCAGGCAGGGGCCATAGTCTTAATATAGTCCACTTAAGACTCCAAAAACCGTAGCCTTATACTAGTTTTCCACATGGTGCAATAGTTTCCCTTCAACCGGGGGTTGTCCTTGGATGCACTAGCATACAGGGATAATCACCAGTTGGTTAAACGTCCCATTAAAAGCATCTAAAAGGGCCTCTGCTAGTTGGTTTCGGCTCCTCGTATGCCTTCCAAAGGTCCTGGACATCAGGGTCCTGAGATAAAGAAATATATAAAAAATAATAATAATTATGCATAACACATCTATCAATAAACACTAGGCCCGCGTAGTGGATTAAATTAAGGCCCATTCTCTCTCTCAAAGAGGAGGCCTGAGTCCCAACAATGGAAACATTACAAAGCTGATTATGCTATGCTTATGCCTACTTCTTCAAAAGTCCACCATCTTGAATTTAGAACAAAGTCACTTAGATAACCATGCATTTTCCTCTAAACTAAACTGAACATATCTGCAAAAATTCAGTTTAATTTATTAGGGGTACTCATAACTGTTTTAAAATTCATTTGCATGATTTAACCTAAAGAAAACAAACATACAAACGTTGCAAGTTAAAAATAAAATAAATAAAAAGCTTTATAAAAACGAATCGTGTCATAACATTCCACGGTCTGAAATTATTGATCATGAGCTGTCAAGAATCAAGGAAACAATCGATTATTTCAGTAACTTTGACTGATTAAAAAAAAGAAACTATAACTATAGCAATTTTTTTGAGGTGAGAAGTCATCTCGAGACTTCCCCCGCTCGATGTTAGAGCGGGAAAGCGTGACTTTTAATTCTTAAACCGCTTGTATTGAGTTGGTTCAACGAGTGCTTTCTGTGTCATATTCACCAAGGCCGTGTGTTGTCACAGCTATAGTCCGTCTAAAAAGTCAAACGACTCGGGAATTTTGTATAATATTTAATCATTTAAAAAATACTTATATTCGATACTTTTTATAAGGTTCTTCTATTAGTAAACAATAATCAAGATCTCTTAATCAACCTGGAATTATTAAATCAGTGTTGATTACATCAGATTTCATTTTACTCTAATAATTATCCAAGTCGTTTGACTTTTTGGACAGACTATAGGTAATCCATTTCGTTTAGCTTTTCAATCCCCATAAATGACCGGAGAGCTAGCATAGTAAACGCGAAAGTGTTTGTCGGATATATTCAAAGTTGGCGGTCAAAAGGTCAATGACAAAGGTCAATGACAAAGGTCAATGTCAAGGTGTAAGGGACAGCCCTCCACAAACATTAAGGGCTTGCTCAGTAGACGAAACTGAACAACCTTCCACAAAATGTTTTTTCAGGAACCGCAAAAAAAAAAATCGGCCTCACCATACAAATTGTCTAATCAAGTTTATCATTTTGTATGGCGAGGCTGATTTGGCCCCAAATCCTTCCAAACTTTCTTCTCCTGTACCAGGATGATTTTTACTCACCGAAAAAAAAGACCTTTAAGAAAGAAAGAAAGAAAGAAAATTGCGTTTAATTAGCATTACAAAAACGGAAACACCTTAAAATTAAACACATGGTACATTGAGTAATGCCAAAAAGGCCTCAGCTCAGCATAATGCCAAATGGCAACACAAGGCCACCACCTGACGCTGATTTTCAGCTGCAGCCCTTGGGTGCCATATGCTCGAACAGAAAATATTTATTAAAAACCAAAAAAAATCTGCGCATAGACCAGCTAAAAGAAGAAGTTGCGATTTATATTTTCAAAAATAGTCCAAAAAAGACTTATGTGCCCATTTAAAACAGAAAATATAGCTGAGATATCATTTAACAATATTAGAAACAGTTAAGAGTGTAAGCAATTGATAACATAAGTAAAATTAAAAAAGACATTAAAACAACAAAAAGTATAAAAATTAAAACATGTGTAAAAATTGATAACTAAATAAATAACAAATGCTAAAATCAAAACCGGTAAATAGTTGATCAAACTATAAAATATTGCATATCAAATGGCTGGAATGTCGGCTCGAATATCTTGGAAGACAATTTTATGTCTTCAAGTCTTTCATGTCTTCTACCATTAAAAACACTTCAAAACTCTTACTCACAGATTCTTAGCAACAAAGGCAACAGACAAACACTTTTCCTTTCTAAAACAAAGGTTCTGGCACAAAAATAAACGCTTCGTTTCGAACAGCGCCGCGGTTACTAATTAGCAAGCACCTTTAGATAATGTACCCAGACCATAGACCTAACAATCATTTTAAATTAGGAATTCTGTTCAAATGATTTTTTTTTATTTTTAAATGATATTTATTTTGCAAATAGGTTTTTAGACATAAAAAAATCCGAAAGTAAATTTTCCTTCAAACGTAAAATTCGGAACTACTACTTGAAGTCCTCTCAACCTTAGTTTGGTCTTCGTCAGAATTGTTATTAAGTTCTCTTTAAGATTTAATATTTTTCATAATATTTATTAGTTTATTATTTTAGCATATAATATATATGTATTTTATTATATATTATATATAAATAACTTATTTTATTTTATTTTTTCCGTTTCAAGTATTTGTTATTTGTTTATTGTGCGGTTCCGTAGCCAAATGGCAAAAAACGGAACCCTTATAGATTCGTCATGTCTGTCTGTCTGTCTGTCTGTCTGTCTGTCTGTCCGTCTGTCCGTCCGTATGTCACAGCCACTTTTTTCCGAAACTATAAGAGCTATACTGTTAAAACTTTGTAAGTAGATGTATTCTGTGAACTGCATTAAGATTTTTGCACAAAAATAGAAAAAAAGCAATAAATTTTGGGGGTCCCCATACTTAGAACTGAAACTTAAAAATTTTTTTTTCATCAAACCGATACGTGTCGATCTATGGATAGGTCTTCAAAAATGATACTGAGGTTTCTAATATCATTTTTTTCTAAACTGAATAGTTTGCGCGAGAGACACTTCCAAAGTGGTAAAATGTGTGTGTCCCCCCCTCTAACTTCTAAAATAAGAGAATGATAAAACTAAAAAAAATATATGATGTACATTACTATAAAAACTGCCAACGAAAATTGGTTTGAACGAAATCTAGTAAGTAGTTTTTTTTAATGCGTCATAAATCGAAAAAAATACACTATTATTAAAACATCGATCAAAGTTACAACACATTACAAGAACTTTTATATTATGTTACTTGCTGCTACGGAACCCTTCATGGGCGAGTCCGACTCGCACTTGGCCGGTTTTTTAACTCAAAGGTTGACTGGGAGAGAATGCCCTTGTTGCATTAAGTCCACCTATGTACCACTACTGTACATGAAGTTGAAATAAATAAAAAACACCTTCACATTAAATTTTTTTTTCGCTGGTTTAAACTAAATGAAGCCGGTGTTTCCTAGCTGACTACCCTGAGAAGAACCGAAACAAACTCAGGGGTCAAAGTCTCTTTTAATGTTCCGTACTTATCTCAAAAGGAAAAATTGGAACCCTTATAAGATCACTTTGTAGTCCGTTTGTCTGTCTTTCCGTCAAGAACATTTATCTCGGGAACGCGTGTAACCTATCCTAACTTAACCAAATACCCTGAGTATTCTTCTGCAGTCTCTTGAATATGTGCCAAATCAAACTTCTATGTTATGGAAAAAAATAGATACGGCCGATTATGTCACAAAAACGTATATCTGGACCCTCTCAAGGGAATTAAAACTCATTATAGGATACTTTTCGTTGACCCAGAATCATAAAATTTGGCATAGAGCTAGGTCTTATAGCACAGGTATAGAAATAATTCTGAAAAATGTAAATTTTTTTGATACGTCAGTAAAAACATTTTTTTTTTTCGTATTTCGAATAAATCTTTGAGATTCTATTCGGGAATTGCACTATTTATTTTAAGTAAGTTTACACGGAACCCTCAAAGCGCGAGTCAAATTCGCACTTACCCAGTTTTTAGGGTTCCGTACCCCTCAAAAGGAAAAAACGAAACCCTTATAGGATCACTTGGTTGTCCGTCTGTCTGTCTGTCTGTCTGTTAAGACCGTTTATCTCCTGAACGCGTGTAGGTATCGAGTTGAAATTAAAACCATATACTCAGGTCTGCGGTCCCTTGAAGCTGTAAAAAAAACAAACTTCTAAGTCAATGAATAAAAAAGATACGGCCGTTTATGTCGTAACAAAACGTATATTTTGATACTGTCAAAGATCGAAATTCATAGGGTACTTCCCATTGACCCAGAATTCTGAAATTTGGCACAAAGCAAGGTTTAATAGCACAGGTATAAGAAAAAATCTGAAACAGTAAAATTGTTGTTACATACGTCACAAAAAAAAATTTGCAATTCGAAAAAATCTTCGAGACTCCAATCGGGAATTGTAGTTGGCACGGAACCCTCAAAGCGCGAGTCCAACTCGCACTTACCCAGTTTTTTTTCAGTAGATAACCTGATTACCAAATAATACAAACGGCATCAGTTATTTTTAACCACTTCTAAAAAAGGAGGAGGTTCTCAATTCGGATGTATGTATTTTTTTTTTGTTATGTATGTTCGCGCATAACTTCGTCACTTGCCAACCGATTTGAAAAATTCTTTTTTTGTTGGAAAGGATATACTTCCCAAATAATAATAATAATAATAATAATAAATTTATTTATTTGATCCAATAACATACAGATAACACACAAGAACTAAACAATCTCGGGTTATAGGTAAGTACATATTAAATAATATAGAGTGTCAAAAGAATCTTGTGTACAGAATTGTTGAGTATATTTTAGTTAACACATATTTTAAATGAGACCATTTGGACCCCAAACTAGGCAAGAGATGCCTGTATATTGGAAGTCCATTGATTCCTCCGAAATTACAATGTCTTATACTAATTTATAAGTTTATAACAGCAATATATATATATACTAATATGCTTTTTTTACATGTTCGCTCTTAAATGAACTAAAGCTATTTTTATAGTAGGTAGGTATTTTTTTTAAACAATTAAAACAACAATGAAGCTACTTTACAACAGTGAGAAGATCTTCAGTCGCTTCATATGTTAAGTTCTGTAACCACTTGCTAATTCTGGTTTTTAAATGAAATTTAGTCAGGGTATACATATTTAGTTTTGTATTTAGTTTATTATAGAGGCGTGAGCTTAGTGCTTTATATTGGCGACTTGCAAATGTTGTTCGACATCTGACAGGGTTGCAGACCGGAAATCCTCTGCGTCTATGAAGATTTTTGTTGTCAAGTGGGAGCATAGAATGGCAGCGTAGGATAGCGCGGAGAATGAAGAGTTGACGGACAGTAAGTACTTTGGATTCAGAGTAGAGCTGGGCAGTAGGGTAATCTCTGCGTTTGAAGAGCATAACTTTCAGAATAGCCCTTTGCGCTCGTTCTGCTTGGAGTAATACGGTTTTAAAGGTACCACCCCAAGCAGGTATGCAGTAAGAAATGATTGAAACACAGAGGCTTTGGTAGACGAGAGATAGTGTTGCAGGGTCAGCTGAGTATCGAAGCTCTCTGAAAATATATATTAATTTCCTCATCCTAGCAGATAATGCCTCGATATGAGGACGCCAAGTCAATCTTTCGTCAATAATCACACCGAGGTACTTTGTATTTGAAACTAGGGACAAAGTGAGACAGCTGCAGGCACCATACGTGTTCTGTTCCAAACATGTGTGGACGTTAATCAGGAGAGAATCTATTGGAGGCAAATTTGTACTTCGCAGCGAAAAGCAGACAACCTTTGTTTTCTCCACATTCAGTGTTAAAAGGTTTGAGGAAAACCAGTTCATCACCATACGAAGAGAATGTTCTGTATTTAGCCTAGCTCTCTCCCAATCATCACCATGAACGATCAGTGCCGTGTCATCTGCATAAGTAAAAATGTCACAATTTGGTATGTTCAAATGGCACAGATCGTTGATGTAGATCAGGAAGAGAGTAGGTCCCAAAATACTACCCTGAGGTACTCCAAAGGTAATATGCATATCATCACTGTACAGTTCACCGATTTTCACGCACTGAGTACGATTTGTAAGATAGTCGCTGAAGATTTTAAGTGCAATTCCTCGGACTCCTATACTCTCCAATTTTTTTATAAGAATAGAGACAGAAACTGAGTCGAAAGCTTTGGACAAGTCTAGAAAGGCTCCATAGCACTTTCGGTTTAGGTCCAGATTGCTTGTAACGGTATGGGTGAGATCTATTACAGCGTCCTCCGTGGAGACTCCCTGTCTAAAACCGTATTGATTTTTAGAAATTATGTTAAACTTTTCAAGATAATCGGTAAGGCAGTTGTTAAGAATTCTTTCTAGGATCTTTGACAGAGTGCTCAACACAGATATAGGTCTATAATTAGTTACATTCGTTTTGTCTCCACTCTTATAGATTGGGTGTACTATGGCTTTTTTAAAGGCTCTGGGAAAAGAGCCCGAGTCTATAGCACGGTTGCAGATGTGCGCGATAGGACCAGTTAGAGCAGTTATAGATTGCTTCAGAATCTTAGCCGGTATGTTGTCATGTCCGGTGGAGCAGTCACTACGAAGATTGAGTATAAGCCCATACACTGTCGCTTCATCCACTGACATGATGCTTAATGAGTTGCACTGAAGGGACTGAGATTGACGCTCCTGATGAGGTATGTCCTGGGGAGTCTTAATCGCTGACGCGAGATTTTCACCTACACTGACGAAAAATTTGTTAACATTATTTAAGGCCGATTTTGCATCCCCGCTATCTAAAAGGTGAGCGCTCAAGTTCTGCGGTGGATTGTTGGTGTTAATGATTGATTTAATGGCCTTCCAAGTGGCTTTGATATTGTTTTTGGCCTTTAGGATCTCATTTTTTTCATATGTTCTTTTTAGTTTACGGAGCAGATTGTTTAAGAAATTTCGGTAACGAATATAAGTAACAAAAAGAATACTGTTGACAGGAGAAGACTTTGACTTTTTATGGAGCTTATCCCGATTCTTGATGCACCTAAGTAGACCAGGAGTCATCCAGGCCTTAATTATTCTGCATTTTTTTGGAATGTGTATAGTGTGAGTATGCTTATTGATTGAAGATTGTATCATAGATATAAATAAGTCAGTGGCGAGGTTACAGTCGGATTCAGATGTGACTGGCCCAAAGTCTAGCCCGTCTATTTCATCCTTGATGCTAACGTAATCATACCTACTAATGTCAACATTGGTAGTAATAATGGTTTTATTGTTGGAGAGTCTAAGGCACAGGGCAACAGGTAGATGATCGGTTATGTGCGTATCCAGAACTATCACAATTGCAGGGACTTTCGTTTTTATGAAAACATGATCCAGACAATTCCCTAATCTAGTAGGTAAGGTGTGTCCAGGCAAAAGTCCCAGGGAGGCACAGGTAGTTAGGTAGGTATCCGAATGACGATCATGATTGTTGGATTTTATATCAATGTTAATATCGCCAATGACGACAACATTCTTGAAGCGTTTAAGACTTACTACTAAGCTATCCAAACTGCAATAAAAGTTTTCCAGGTCAGAATACGATGGTGAGCGATAGATACAAATAATGGCTGTATTACTCGTTGTACATACCAGGCAATTTGCATCTCGGAAAGGTGGTTCATAGTAATTACATTGAAGAGTGGTTTTCATGTATATCACCACACCGTCGTTTTGTGTGTAGTTGTTTGTGGATGCGTAAGAGGAGTATCCTTGCAGCATAGGTAGAGGGCCCGTTAATCTTAACCAGCACTCAGAAAACACGATAACATCAAAGTCAATTTTAGTAGTTGTGAGCATTGCTATAAACTGGTGAAAGTTTTTTGTGATGCTTCTTATGTTGATGTGTATTACTTTCAGGTTTAATTCTGGTTGTGTGATCTTTGCCTGGCATTGACCTGGTGGACAAAGGAATGAGCGTGCAACGTTCACGGTATCGATTTCATCTGCTATAGAATCGTTTGTATTAGCCATTTGTGTTGGGTTTAGTTAGGAAACATGCAATGTCATAATGGGTGGAAAAGCAAGCATCTGGGAAACAGAGATTAAGCAACAAACATTGCAGCGGATGAGATGAAAATGGTCCCATAGTCACCAAGTCGGGATCTGATGACGGAATCTTGGCGAAATCGAGGGAACTCCTCAAATATTATAGGCAACCATATAGTTCTTTTGGTATTTTCATCAAAGACTTAAGCATTTATAGTCAAAACATGACATTTGATGAAGTGGAACTGGTGAAGAAGACCAGAAATGACCAACGGAAGTTCATACTCACACAGATCTCTCAATGAACATAGTTACAAATAAATGAATAGTTCTGAATAGATATGTTGAAAATGGTATCATTGATGTAACCTGATGATGATGATGGAGCCGGAAGATAGGCACCGGAACTCCGTAATTAATCAATGTATCCTAGCCGTGTTTGGGCTTATTAGAATTGTCATGAGATGCACTTTGGCTATAAGGTACTATCGAACTGATCTGATGATGATGATGGAGCCGGAAGATAGGCACCGGAACTTCGTAACCTTTCAATCGTGGAAATTACAGACACAATAGAAAGACAATAGGTGCGCGAACGCCGGCGTTCGCTTGGGTTTTAATGAATCAATGTATCCTAGCCGTGTTTGGGCTTATTAGAATTGTCATGAGATGCACTTTGGCTATCAGGTACTATCGAACTGATATGTTGATGCTGATAGAGCCGGAAGGTAGACACGGGAACTTCATAATAAAAAAATGTATCCTAGCAGGGTTTGAGTTAATTGGAATTGTCATGAGAAAAAGGTACTCTGGCTGTAAGTGTATTGCAACTAAAAAGTGTGAAATAAAAAACTTTTTACAAAAAAAAATTAACCGACTTACTAAAAAAAACACTAAAACCATCAAAATAACTTTAATTTCGGAAGTCGGTGTTAAATAACGAAGAGGCAAAACTATTACCTATAGAAACACCGGCTTCCGAAATTAAAGTTATTTTGATGGTTTTAGTGTTTTTTTTAGTAAGTCGGTTAATTTTTTTTGTAAAAAGTTTTTTTTAAGTATTGAGTTGTTTATAGGGTTCCGTATCGGAAAGGTGCAACCCTGTTACTGACCGCTGTCTGTCCGTCCATCTGTCAGCGGGCTGTATCTCATAAACCGCAAGTGGAAGACAGTTGAATTTTTTAAGGAATGTGTATTTTTATTGCCACTACAACAAAAAATAAAAAAATAATTTTAAGTTAAAAATTAAAAAAAGATGTGTTTTTTTTCGTTTTATGTTCGATTTTTATATTGCACTTGACCAGTTTTCCATATCTTCCAACCATTGCTTAAAAGAACTTATCTCAACCATTTCACTGACTCACAGGCATATTACAAATATCTAGGATATCTAACCTATGACCACATTATCCAAGAATGTTGTTACATCTGTCCTACACCACTCACAAAGGCATTTAAATATATTCATTTATACCTTCTCTGTGCCTTCATAGTGACACACTCATATTATATCTTTTTACTTTTTGTTTCTTAGAAGTGTTAGCACACGCGCTTGCTATAAAGTTGGTGGCATACTAGCCTTTTACATTTTCCTTCAGAAGATTTTTATTTTATTTTTATATAACAGTTCATGGTACACATTTTTTTTTCTAATTTAATTATTTATTTACATACATAAATACATCTTAATTATTGAATATTATAAACTAAAACATTCATTGTGTGCCCAGCTAAGGAGTGGAATTCCTTGCCCGAGTCTGTGTTTCCTGATGGCTACAATCTGAGTTGATCTGGGGATCTTTATGTCAATAATGAATAGGTTACTTATAAATAAGCGCGCTTAATTGTTGACCGCATCGCCGTTTTCCATCAAATGAGATACCTAGCGATCAAGCGCGTATCTATCAACAATAAAAAAATGCAAGTGGAATGACTTGAAAGTGTTTCAACAAATTAACAATTATTATTTACATATGTACATAAAAAAAAAAACTAAAACCTAAATAAATACATAGCGTACATAAATAAAATACAAAAACACAAAGTGCACTCAGGCGTCGAAGTACTCCTCCACATTGCTGTCATCCGGGAATGTGCCCAAAAAACTGGCAGCATTACCATGTGGAATGGCAATGCTAATTCTTTGAGCGAAGAACGAGCCAGCAAGGTGTCAATCAGTCGGTGAGAAATTTCCTTAAAAAGGAGACGCGCATTCGGACCCTATGACCCAAGCGTTTCAACCCCAAACGGCTCAAAACTGTAATTACCAATAATAAGGTTATATCTGTTTCAACTCACTGCAATCCACCGCATAGACCCAGCACGGGCTGGTGGACGTTACAATATGTCTGAATTTTATATTTAGGTTAATTTTATTTTTAGGTTATAGGAAATGCACAAATTAAGAGATCTTAATAATTGTTCACTAATAGAAGAACCTTATAAAAAGTATCGTATATAAGTATTTTTTAATTCATTAAACCCCAAGCGAACGCCGGCGTTCGCGCACCTATTGTCTTTCTATTGTGTCTAATTTCCACGATTGATGATTAAATTATACAGAATTTCCAAGTCGTTTGATTTTTTAGACAGACTATATTCAGTAAATGTCTGACACGCTTGGGTCCGTGGGTGGGAGAAGTCAGTCGGTCGATAACAAAAATACGGTGTACCTAGTGTGTCTACAGCCTAACCCGAGTTAACTTTTGCCACAATGTAAAGAAGATGCAAATGTTCCTGTTCCTTTTATTTCGAATGTGCTAACCTTTCGTTTTTAGATAAATTTATTTTAACGCTAAATGAGGAAGGTGGATACTTTGCAGTTTAGAATGAAGATACTGCTCAATATGGATATGATATCGCAATGTATCGTCTCAGAATATTATGTTGAAACATGATTTTGCAGAGCAGAAATGGCCTAGCCCCAGCTTACGAGATGTAACCTGCGGGTTCAAATCCTGCTAAGGCGTATTACTTCGTGTAATTTGTTTCATCACTACTCTAAAGACGGTGAAGGAAAACATCGTGAGGAACCCAGTATGTCCTAGAACCTTGCCATCCAGCGTGGCAATACTGCCAGCGTTCTGGGCCTCAAGTCTGCTATTACAATGGTGTCAGAATGGTCTATCATTGATTTCATAATTGTTGATTTTGACAAGTTTTGGTAATCCACTAATATAATGGCGTCATTATGACTTTCCTATGGTCAACCACTGACACTCCATTGAAGGAAATGGCATAGAATGGTAATCTCGTACATAATGACAAATGAATATCTGACGTATGCGGTAATCTGCAAATATTTTGACAGTTCCTTTGATCAGTGACCTACCATTACGACGTCATTGCGCTCGATATTGTCTTTCTACCACAATTCTATTACAAGACCATTGACCGATCAATTATCGATCATTATGAATTAGCAGATTACAAACTTTTAGCAAAATGACAATGGGATCGTGTTGGAATGACGTATTTATAAAAATAGCAGACTTAGGCCCCTGGGCACTTTTCCAATTGACTTCGATGTGGACGAATTTTTAGATGCTCTATGAGTTCCCCTTTTTTACCTATTTGTACATATTATTATTTTAAGTTTCTTTATTACTTTATAAAAAAAATCTTAGAACCTAAATATCAAAGACATGTAGACAATCTGCATTGGGCCTGCGCAGTGGATTACAGCCCATTCCCTCTCCAAGAGATGAGAGACCTTAGTCCCAGCAGTAAGAAAATTAAAAGGCTGATTATGGTATGCTATTACAATGAAGATACTGCTCAATATGGTTATCGCAATGATGTAGTGTCAAATTATTATGTTCAAACCAGCTTTTGCAGGGCAGTGGTGGCCTAGCCCCGACTTACGAGTTGTATGCTGCGGGTTCAAACCCTGTCAGGTGCATTATTTTCGTGTAGTGGTGCTTCATCACCACTGCTCTCAAAATGGTGAGGGACCAAGAAGAACCAAAGAATCGTAAGGAAACCGGCATGTCCTAGAACTTAAAATTGGCATATATTGTGACATCCACCAGTCCGCATTGGATGGATTGCAGTGACAAAGTCAAAGTCAAATCTTTATTGCAGAACACAATATAATAAATTATACATTTCTGGATGTCATTAGAATGCTCTAAGTTAATTGTGTTTTGCCAAATTAAGCATGCAAAATTGTAGTAAATTCAAATACATAATATATGACCCTTGAAAGACCTTGGTTGGGCCAGGGTTAATTCGAAAGATAGCTCAAGCCCCGGTACGAAAGGCAACGAAGGAACAGCAGGAGTGGGTTTTTAGTCAGTAAAAGTCTGACACTATCTCCCGCTTCGCCTAAGAGCGGGGCATGTCATTAGATGATTTGTTCCTTCTAGCCTTCATACCGGGACTCGAGCGCCCTTTCGGATAACCCTGGCCCCAGTAGGCTTCGACCCGGCTGGGTCCCTGCTGTTGCTGACAACTCCTTGAGGCGCGCGGGAACAGTGCGCGCCGTCGACGACTTGGGCTTGGTCCGGACAGTTACCGGACGGCCGGACAGCGAGCTACCCATTGCTCACTGTCCGCAAGCCCGCGCCTACGATTCTTGACTTAAATGTACACAAGTTGTAGCCATCAGGAAACACAGACTCCTGCAGGGAATTCCACTCCTTAACTGTACGCACTAGGAATCCAATCCCGTATCAAAATCGCGATCCCGCATGGCTGCGGGATTAAAGGCAGCATTCCCATGGAGCCCGCGGTATTTGTGGGATTAGGATTTTTTATTTCTTTTTTGTTTTAAGTGCGAGTCGTTACCGAGAGCTTCTTATATAATTTACCTACCTATGTACCTATGTAAATATTTCGATTTTCGAATCGAGTTTCGAAGATTTTTCGAATCGCAAAAAAGAATATTTTTTAATGTAATTGCTTTACGATTTTCATATAAAATCAAGTGCTTTTATGGAACAATAAAATATTTAACGGATCTTCATTCACTTCACGTGCTTTGGGGAATCCCTGGTTATAGAGTTCCTAAACTGACATTGTTTACGTTTCGTTCCAATTGCGATACAGGACTCGAAAAATATTTAACTGCAAGGTAAAATCTAAAACAAAATAAACATTTTCCCAGAAAAATTCTATAAAAAATGTTCATGAGATGCACGAGTTCCATGTAAAGATGATTCATCACTTTTTAATGAGGATGAGCTGTATCTAATAAATAAATCAAAACGGCGGCAGGTCATCGGAATCCAATTTTCTTATAAAAAGCTTCAGTACAGGATCCCGCATTTCCGATCCCGCAGAAAAGGTGCGGGATCCCGCATTTGCGGGATTGGATTCCCTAGTACGTACAATTAATGTGTTCCCTGCACGTTTTGTGCGTATAGGTGAGATGTCCACTGCGTACCGGTGGCGCATCGCTGTACACCTGGTGGTCCGATGGCGGAATTAGGCTATACAATTCCGACATACTCCCCAAAATGCAAATGGTAATGGCACAAACAGTAAAGTCACTTTTGTAACAGCAGCGTCGCTATCTTTTATCCACTATACTCACGGATATAGATGTACCGTTGCCGGCAACATTGCCGTGAAGTGGGAATATTGCCAGAAATATTACCCGAAGTATGAATATTGGTAGCAATATTGCCAGCTGACAACACAGCTGGCAACAGCACATCTCTACTCGCGGATAGTCCGTGAGTATATGATATACTATGCGTTCCAATTGGGTGAAAAATACGGTTTGCAAATAAAACTTATTTATCAATATCAATAAAGGTTTTTTTTTAATCTTTGTATTACTTAGTTAAATAAATGTAAATCACCTAAATATAATGTCTTAAGGGCCAAGCGCCCGAAAAGTGCCATAAAACAGTGATTTTCTGAGGCCTACTCCTCCGTAACGGCTAGGTCAATTGGTTTGAAAAAAATATATGTTTATTATAGATTCATGAACAATAATATCAACATTTGATTTTTTCGTGCAATTAATACTTTTGTCAAAAAAATATATTTAACAATTTCGCAACATTTCGCAACTTTTCTCTACTCCTTCGAAACGGCTTGGACCTTTAGAAACATTTTTACACATAAAAATTGGAGGTTAAATATTCTTCAAAGTGAACATTGCATATGTAAATCAATCAATATTTCGCAGAGAAAATGGATTTAAAGCGCTTTCCGGGCGCTGCTGGCCGCAAATAAATGCACAGATTTGCGTACTGCCGCCTAGGCGAGTGCGAGAGTTGCGTTCACATAATTTCGGTCAGATGGTTCAAGGGACTATACGCCTTAAGTCATAATTACTTAGTTAAAAAAAAAAACATTTTCTTTCTCATTTCGTTGTTAGGTACAATTCGCCCACTTTTTCTATTTGCCACTACTCGACACTTAACACAGTGACGCAGAGATGAGCAAAATTGAAGAACTAGATTCTAAATAAACTTTTTTATTCACGATAATATTATAAACGACGACACGATAATCCTAACTAATAATATAAATGTGAAAGTGTGGATGTTTGGATGTTTGTATGTTTGTTACTTAATCACGCAAAAACGGCTGAACGGATTTGGATGAAATTTGGCATGCATATAGCCTTTGACATGGAAAAGAACATAGGCTACCTTTTATCCCGATTCCTTAAGTACCTAATGCCACGCGGGCGAAGCCGCGGGCAAGCTAGTTTTTTTTTTTTTTTATATAATGGATAGGCTCGCGTTTGACCACAATCTCACCTGATGGTAAGCGATGATGTGGCCGACGATGGAGCACGCTTGCCTAGAAGCAATCTATTCACTCTTAGTTTGTAAATAAATTAAATAAAAATTCCTTGTTTTGTCCACCCTACCCAATTTGTTCGATTTGACAATACGACGTGACGTCACAACATGCCAATCGATCCTATTGTTATTTGGAACGCATAATACTATATTATAGTCTGTCTAAAAAGTCAAAAGACTTAGGAATTTTTCAAAAGTCCCCTAACAAAATTAAATCATTTAAAAAAATACTTATCTTCAATATATTTTATGTATTAGTAACAATGATCAAGACCTCTTAATCAACCCTGATTATTCAACCAGTGTTGACTACATATGATTTCATTGTAACCTAATAATCACCCAAGACAGACTCTACCATAGCTAGCCACAGTAATGGTAACCAAGTTCGAAACCGAAGCTCAGTTTGTGATCCATCTTTTGCATAGCAACAGAAACTTCAATGATTAGGCTTAAGCCTCCTCGGCTAACCTCGGCTATTCTCGGCTGTCAGTCCACCTCAAACCGGCACTAACCATCACATTATCTTAAAATAGCGCCACAATAAACACAAAACAATTTCTTTTTTTTTTTCAAAACGAAAAAAAATATAACTTTTTTTACAAAACCGTTGCACTTGCGCATCACATCATACGACTTGGCTATTGTTAAACGGGTTTTTAGCGGGACTCGACAAAACTATACTTGTCTCTTTCTCTCCCATATAAAATTGTATGTCTGTTTCTCTCGCTCACGGTGTCGTGTTAAGGATGGAGGTACAGGACGTTTTTTTATTTAAATTTGAATAAATTTACACTTTTAAAGAAAGGTTTTGAGTTTATATAGGGTTTTTGAACTCTTGCGCAGTCCGTCACATTGTGTTGCGATTATAAAATCGTTGTTATGGTGTTTATAACAGTAAGTATGGGTTTTATTGAGATCTAAAGATTGACACCATGATATTAGTAATTAGTTTGACAGTAAATCTCGATAAAAGCTTTGGAAACCTGTTTTTTTTAGGGTTCCGAGCCTTAAACAAAAATACGGAACCCTTATAGGAACACATTGTTGTCCGCCTTTCTATCAAGCCCTCATATCTCGGGAACGCTTTTTTTTATAGTGGGAAAAAATCATCCAATGACAACCCCCGCTCTTGGGCGGAGCGGGAGATAGTGTCACACTCTTACTGACTAAAAGACCCACCCCGTTCCTTCTAGCCTTCATACCGGGGCTCGAGCTCCCTTTCGGATAACCCTGGCCCCAATCTCGGGAACGCATGGAGACATCGAGTTGAAATTAACACCATAATCTCAGGTCTGCGGTCGCTTGAAGCTGAGACAAAATGAAACTTCTATGTTAATGAAAAAAAAAGATACGGCCGTTTATGTCGCAAGAAACGTATATTTCGATACTCGCAAGGAAATCAAAATTCATAAAGGTACTTCCCGTTGACTCAGAATCCTGAAATTTAGCATAAAAAAAGGTCATACAGCAAAAAGTATAGAAATAAAACTCTATTCGGGAATTATATTTTACTTACTAACTATAGATATACATATACATATATACCTACCTATCGGTATTGAGCAGTGGTGGCCGACTTACGAATTGTAGGTCGCGGGTTCGAACCCAACCAAACGCATTACTTTGTTTAATTTATTTCATCAACAGTGCTCTCAAAACGGTGAAGGAAAACGTCGTGAGGAAACCGGCATATCCTAGAACCAAAAATTCGAAGACGTGTGACATTCACCAACACGCACTGGGCTCGCGTGGTGGATTACGGCCCATAACCTCTCCTAGAGAGGAGGCCTGAGTCCCAGCATACTTATGTTATTATTATAGGTAAGTTTGTACGGAACCGTCAGTGCGCGAGTCCGACTCGCACTTGCCTAGTTTTTTTTTTATTGAAGAGGTAAGAGCTGTCATCATAGTTAACTTATAAGATGCTGATTGATAGAATGCTCGTAAGCGGTTTTGTAACTCATGGAGGACTTTCAAACTGGACATGATATTATAGTATTAATGTCTTGAAGACCCCGAGTTGTCAAACGCACATATATATGTGCGTTATATAATAGTGTTCCATACACGTTTCAAATATTGTCAGCAAAGCCGTAAGCCGATGCAGATGTCCACTTTTTTTTGGTTGGAAAATTATCTAATGACATCTCCGCGCCTTTGGGTGGAGCGGGAGATAGTATCAGACTTTTACTGACTATAAAACCCAACTCCTGTTCCTTCGTTGCCAACCGTACCGGGGCCGAATCTTCCTTTCAGATCCTTGGCCCCAGTAGGTTTCGACCCTGCTGGGCCCCTACGGTTTGCTGACAACTCTTTGTGGCGTGTGGAAAAAAACGCGCCGTCGACGTCTTGGGCTCAGTTCGGACGGTTACCGGACGGTCAGACGGCGAACTACCCATTGCTCGCCGTTCGCAAGCCCGCACTCTTTGCGTTCTAGGACCCCGTGACCTCGTGACGTCCAACATAGCAGTCAAGGCCAATAAACTAACTGGCCAGTCATATGCTACTGGGGAATTCACATTTAATTTTCATATAAACCGTATTGACGTGAGCTTTCTTCAAGAATTGACCTTCTCAGAAATATGGCTAAATGATTCAGTTTTTCTTCCAATTAGCCCAGTATAATAATAATTGTGCAATGATGAAATCACTGCTGGAAACCGAATTAAAAAAAAATTCGGTCAATTACGAGTCGGATTCGTACACCGAGAGTTCCGTACACACCTATGCAACTAGTTCGAATCTCAACTTGTTCGTCAACTCGCATACGCAAAACGCATGGCTCCGCGCGAGCTGGCACTGGCACCTTCCGATTTCACCTACTTTTTCTGTCTTCAACTCGCTTAAACGTAAAAATCTGAGGAATTATATTTATGTACCTATCATAAATCCATTAGCAGTTTTACAAATCTATCCCATCAAAGCAATTCGCACTTACGACCTTTTATTATAACAAATATTTTGCACACATTCATTCACCGTTTTGAGAGCAGTGGTGATGAAATAAATTACACAAAGTAATGGGCCTGGCAGGGTTTGAACCCGCGACTTACTACTCGTTAGTCGGGGCCGTTACCACTTGGCCACTACTGCTCCGTGATCTTATATTTATAAATGGTCTGCAGAGAGACGCCGCACAAATACTGGAAGGTTCCGACGTTCAGTGTTTGTACGTAACCCTAAAAACAAAGAAAACAGTGCCTCGGGGAAGTACTACTACCATGAATACTTTTCCATCACTCACCAAGCAGCGTGGTTATGTTCCGGTTGGAAAGGCAAATGGCTACTAATGAGTATGCAAGCATACCACGTGACCTGTGACAAGTTTAGAACCCGATTTTGGATCGGTATCACGATTTCTAATGAAAAAGAAATAATTGATTTGCGTTCTGAGAAAAGATTGATTCAGAATATACACGAGAAATACTTTATTATTTACATATCTAATTCGCGTGGACTACAGGATTTTGAATTTATTTTTTCTAAAATAAAAGTAGCCTATGTTACTCCTTATTACATCAGTTACGCGCCAAAAAAGTCACGTCAAAATCGGTCCAGCCATTTCTGAGATTAGCCCGGACAAACAGACAGACAGACAGACAGACAAAAATTGTAAAAAATGTTATTTTGGTGTATGTACCGTATATATATTCATATGCATGTAGTAAAAAGCAGTTATTTCAATATTACAAACAGACACTCCAATTTTATTTATATGTATAGATGTATAGTTGTATAGACGTATAGATGTATAGATATAGATTAATAAAGTATAGACTTTATATACAACATTATTTTAAGTATATGCAATACCTGGATATAGTTTTTTCATAACCAGCGCACAGCTGGGTGGGGGGCAAAACAACCCTTTAGTCGCCCGGATGGCCCGGTGACCATGTATCTGTGCGGACAACCAGGTAACATAACAAGCTTATAACTTTACACAGATTCTACAGATAAAAATACTAGACACGTGTTTAGGGTTTCGCATATAATAAAACTAATGTTGTATTTATTTATTTATTATAATCTTTATTGTACGACAAAAAAACAAAAAAAAAAAAATACAGGGCAAACTTTGTTTATTGTTGTATATTACACATATAACATATTGACATAGAAGTTAGCAAACTACCTTGCATTTAACCTGTAGCCCGATTCACGTAATGAAAACCGTTACGATATCGTAGCGATTTAGTCGTTTAGACCATTTCCGTATTCACATCCATCAATCGAGTTTGAACGACACCGATTTTAAAGTACTTTGAAATTCGTCGATAAAAAAAAATCTGTGTTAAATTATCCTGTTAGAATACTTTTTAATGTAACTGGAAATAAGTCGATAGATCGTGAATACCGCTTTTGGATAGGACTTCCATCGAACGACTATAAAACTTCAACGATATTTGGCTTGTTTGATTTTACGTGAATCAGGCTACTGTTTACTATCTTTAAATATTGTTTTCTTTTTTTAAGCTAAATATTTACAGGTAAAGTAGTAACTTTTTATTTTATTGTTGCTTGTCCTGTGCGAGTCTCAAATAAATGTTTTCTTTCTTTTTCTTTAGAAATGGAAAATGAAAATGGAATGGCCTATCAGATTACGTAAATATTTTGTATGGCAAATACAGTGCCTCTAGCGGTCACTTACGGAACCAAAATTTGCCATACAAAATATTTACGTAGTCAGTATCGAGTATCGACAAATACTATTGCTTTAAACTCATGGTAGAGGTACTGGTCATCGGTCCACCTTGTAGGAGGCCTTCTAACGCTTCGTCTTTTGGTACGTGGTCACCATTCCAGAACCTTTCGACCCCAACGGCCATTTATTCTGCGAGCAATGTGCCCTGCCCATTTTTTGCGATTCTTTTTTATCATTCCTACTTTATTTCATTTTAATTTATTCATTCTATCTCCCCTCTTCACTTAAATTCTATGATGCTACTGCTTAAACATTTCGCATTTCCAATCCAAATTACTGGACACATACATACGCTTCCTCGTTTTAAAAAAACAAGAACGATACAACCAATCGCCTTCTCGGAAACATTCTCAAACGAAGTGATTCAGTTTCGGGTTCAAAAAACCTGAATGTAAGGTATTTAATTAGTCTGAGTGCACATGACCACAATATAGATGAGTACAGTAGTTCAACTGCGTACAACAAGAATCAAAATCGCAGACATACATAGGTAGTAATGGACACGCTTCACGTAAAGCGAGTTTTGCTGTTTTTTCCGTCTGCTTTCTCGGTATATTATGTTCCCAGATTTCCTTGAATGTTACGATACCTACCAAACCCAGCTGTCGAACCACCAAACCAACCCCTTATTAAAGTTTGATAACTTATCAAATTATAATAAGAACTGTACTATATTTAAATTAGTATTTAGTTACTAGTTAGTTAGTAGTTAATTGTAAGTACGTATGCGTCTAATGTTAGATAGACTACAATCGTAACGGTAAGTCCTTTGAGGAGTAACTAGATAGGTGCCACGGCGTCCTTACCTTCCGCATGACGCAGGTCCGGACATCGCAGGTTCGGCAGGTTCCTGCACCTGATTCAGGCGTAAGAAATGCTAAGGTCATCACCATTGTGCAGACCGGAGGATACGGTGGAGCATTCGATAGCGATATGTCCTACTTGGGTGGAGCAACGCTGTGTCCCTGTGGAGGCAATCGGCGGCGACGACTTCTTACCCCAAGTCTTGATTCAAGCCATGATCCGAAGCCAGAGGGAGGCTACACGCGTGAGAGAAAGTACATCGTCACGCCCCAGCCGCCTCGAAAGGCGATGCGTCGAGCATCGGGAGTCAAAGAGCGATAGAGCGGGTACCTCGCCGTCGAGCTGATCTTTTATCGCAGACAGTGTCAAGAGTTAACTCGCCACTCGTTCGTGTGCTTTCTGTGCTTAATGCTCTTCTGACTCTAACACCATAGTGTGACTTGTTTGCTGGGAGATGGATAGATGTGTGTCGTGAATGTCTGAGGTTTTGTGAGATGATGGATGCAAATAAGTAAACGTTGTCTTATTTGGTTTTGTGGGATATTTTATTTTATTTTAGTGATAATGTATATGTTTTCTTTTTGTTTTTCTTAGTTTCTGTATAGTTCAGGCTGTAATGTTGGACAAGTAAATTGTAAATAAATAAATAAATAGAATGCAGCATGCAGTCACTCAGTCAGCCTTCTGTACCTATCTGTTCTGTGGCACTCAAACTGTAAGACGATTCGCCAAAAGATTTACTGGTACATGCGGTGTTTTAATTATATTACGATCTGTTCCTGCCTTATTAATGTTTATGTGAATTACAAGTTTAAAAGATTTAGAGATACTGTAAGAGTCTGAAATCTTAATTGAAAAGGTCGAACAGTTAGAAATATCTCGTATATCATCATTATCATCCTCTAGACTTCCGTATGTTCATTTGGGGTTGGTGCAGATTTGATTATATTCACATTTTATGTTAAGCTTGAACTCGTCCTTGAAGACGGTCTCCGATTGGGGCGATGCCAATCTGGTCAAGTTCAATGCAACTAAAACCCAGGCGTGTCTTTTTTCCGCTAAACGGAGTCAATTCCACTCTTCCGGCTCCTTTCCGAGGTGTGGACGTGCCGATAATCGACTACCTTGAGCTTATTGGGGTTACGTTGTCGTCTACTCTCAATTTCGGCTAATACGTCGAGGGAAAGGCTCAACCGTTTGGCAAAAAATTGGGGATCTTAGCAAAGGTGAGACGGTACTTCACGCCGGAACAGCTGCTCAATCTTTATCAAGCCGTTCGATCGAAGCAAGTTCGATCGTGTATGGAGTACTATTCTCATCTTTGGGATAGGTGTTCCAAATAGTAGCTTGATGCACTGTAGTCTATTGAGAGCACCGTAGGCGAGGGCTTGCGGATAGTGAGCAATGGGTAGCTCGCTGTCCGGCCGTCCGGTAAATGTCCGGACCGAGCCCAAGTCGACGACGGCGCGCACTGTTCCCGCGCGCCTCAAGGAGTTGTCAGCAATAGCAGGGGCCCAGCCGGGTCGAAGCCTACTGGGGCCAATTCTCGAAAAGGAGCTCGAGCCGGTATGAAGGCTAGAAGGAACGGGGTGGGTTTTTTAGTCAGTAAGAGTCTGACACTATCTCCCGCTCCGCCCAAGAACGGGGGTTGTCTTTGGATGATTTTCCCCACCAAAAAAAAGAGTCTGTTGAGAGGCTAGCCAAGAGGATCCTTGGCAATGATGCACTCGTCGAGTAGAGGCTTCAAAGTCTTGTGCCGCTAGCCAGTCGGTTTTCTACCGGTTGCATTTCGGGAAGTGTGCGTCGGAATTGCATAACCTAATTCCGCCTAGCCCGTTCCATCATCGGACCACCAGGACTACGGCGATGCGCCACTGTTACATGGTAATCATCCCACCTACACGTACGAAACGTTTTGGGAACACATTCATTGTACAGCTAAGGAGTGGAATTCCTTAACGAAGTCTGTGTTTCCTGATGGCTACAACCCGGCAATTTTTAAGTCAAAAGTGAATAGGTTACTTATAGGCAAGCGCGCTTCATCATTGACCGCATCGTCGCTTTCCGCCGGTTCTTCTCCATAGGAAACGACCAATTTGGAACCGTGCACTAGCTTCTGAGTAGTAGGCTTATGTGAAATAAAAAACTTTTGAATTTTGTTTTTTTTTTTTTTTTGAGGTGAAATAGCAGTCAGGCGCAAATCTATCAACAATAAATAAATATAAAATATTACTACTATTGTTAGAAGCAGAGTGCTTCTAATAGGAGTGTACTTCTAGTAACATTATAATTTATAAAAATATTTAATTTGCTTAGTCTTTTACTTATTTGACATTCCCTAATCAATCATTGTTTCGAATATCCATCCTTAAGCTTTTAAAATACCTTAAAAGTACATCTTGCCAGTTTGCAAGTTAGTAGTATTAATGTGGCCTCCATGGTTGCCACAGTAGCTACGCCCCTGCACATAATACATTTTTTCTTTGCCCCCCCCCTTACAGTAGCTACGCCCCTGCACATAATGCATTTTTTCTTTGTCCTCCCTCACAGTAACTACGCCCCTGCACATAATGCATTTTTTCTTTGTCCTCCCTCACAGTAGCTACGCCTCTGCACATAATGCATTTTTTCTTTGTCCTCCCTCACAGTAGCTACGCCCCTGCACATAATGCATTTTTTCTTTGTCCTCCCTCACAGTAGCTACGCCCCTGCACATAATGCATTTTTTTCTTTGTCCTCCCTCACAGTAGCTACGCCCCTGCACATAATGCATTTTCTCTTTGTCCTCCCTCACAGTAGCTACGCCTCTGCATGCATTATGTGCAGGGACGTAGCTCTACGTCCCTGCACATAATGCATTTTTTCTTTGTTCTCCCTCTCCTGGATCTCCAACCATACACAATCGTTTTTAAAAAGTAATGTCGCAAATCCATTTCATCTTTCTAAATGCTTCCGTTATGACTAATGGCAAATTCTTATTAGACGTTGATATATTGACATTACGGTAATGTAAAATGTCAAACATTTGATTGACAACGTTCAATTACCATTAAAGGTCAAAATCCTGCAGATACTTTATCAGGCCACATATCTTTTAAAACTCATGAGAACATTCACACAGAAAAGGAAAAAGTAATTAAAAAATTTAACAAAGAAAAAACAACTTTGATTAGGGACCCCACAAATCACGCTTTCAAAACTACAGCATTTTATGTTTGAAAGAAAGAAAGAAAAAGAAATGATTTCAAACTGAAAATAAATCTTTCTTTTCGTTTGCTCTTTTTGCATATCTTTTTAGTTAGGGTGTGGGTTTTTTTTTGTTTTGAAGTGAGAAATAATCTAATGGTTTCACCCGCTCTATAGTAGAGTGAGCATGTCTGAATTTTAGTGACTGACACACCTGTGTCCTTCATTCGCCCTTGTGTTCTAGGTTCACGGGTTTCCTTATCAGAAATTTCCAAAAGCCTTAGCGGGCACAGCCCTGCTGGGCACGATACGGGCTTCCTGACACCTCTTTGAGGCGCACATGGAACACTACTCGCCGTCGACGATTCGGGCTGAGTCTGAGTGATGGGCGGACAGCGAGCTACCCATTGCTCGTCGTCAGCAAGCCATCAAGATTGCTCGCATTTAAACTGCCTCCTTCTCTTTTAATTGCGTTGACTTACGTGTTTGATTGCGGGATAAAGCTTTGCTGAGCAGTGGGAAAAACGTTAAAGTAAAAAAAAAACTGAGGGTTCCGTATAAACTTACCTATGAAGAGAGTTCAATTTTCAAATTAAATTAGTTACAAAGTCCTTCAATCAAAAGTTCCCGAATCGCAAAAAAAGGTATTTTTTATGTTACGTAACAACAAATTTACAGTTTCCAGATTTTTTCCTTTACTTGTGCTGTGAGATCTTGCTTCATACCAAATTTCAGAATTCTAGGTCAATGGGAAATACCATAATAATTTTGATTCCCTTGATCGTTTTTTTGCGACATAGATGGCCGTGTATTTTTTTTTTCGTTACTTTGAAGTTTGTAGTTTCACAGCTTCAAGGGTCTGCAGACTTGAGTATAGTTTTAATTTCAACTCGATACATCCACGCGTTTTTGAGATACAAGGTTTTGACAGACAGACAAACAGTGACGGACAGCAGAGAGATCCTATAAGATTTCTGTTTTTCTTTTTTTTTATAATGGATAGGCTCGCGTTTGACCACAATCTCACCTGATGGTAAGCGATGATGTGGCCGACGATGGAGCACGCTTGCCTGGAAGCAATCTATTCACTCTTGACTTAAAGACCCCTAGGTTATAGCTATCAGGAAGATACACTAAAGATTCCACAACTCTAGGTAATAACATCGTTTATTTTTTGCACAGTTTGATTATAAGATTTATTACTGAAGATGCCCCGCAAAATATCTATTGTATTTTTATTGAATTCACAAAAACTATTTTGATCTTTCACATTTATGGCAGACTGGTTTAGCAACAATGTTTTCCCTATTAGCTAGATTTAGAACTGCAACTTTTGATATGTTTAAGTAACTAGGATATATCTATTCATTTAAAATTTCGTATATAATATGTAGTTTTGATACTGCAAAAAAATTTCAGGAGGCAATTATGTTAGTGATTTTAACCCAAATCAACAATTCAATGAGTAGGTTTTTTATTCTTATTTATGGAAAACGGTAAGTGTTTTGTTTTTAGGTGCTTTGCATTGCGATCCAGGACCTCGGGTTTTCATTCTGAAGCAAACCCATGGCCCCAGTAGGCTTTGGCCCTACTGGGCTACGCGCCATCGATGATTCGGGTTCGGTCCGGACGGTTACCGGGCGGCTGGACAGCGAGCTAACCATTGCCCGCCATCCGCAAGCATTACTACTTCATTGAAGGGACCGACCACCTGCCATTCCTTCTAGTTCCAGACCATGGCCTGTACAGTTGCCATCACGGATCTTGAACGCTCGGCGTCAGAGTGGGGATCGCTTTGCGCATTCCATACATGGGCGAGCCAATCGTCTTCGTTGTTAGATACATGCAGCAACGCAGTGAACGAATGAGGAGTGACGTCTATGACGCGATGGCGCGGCCAGCCAATCACTGACACTCCCCGCCCCCGCGTCGCACTTTGCACTACTAAAGAGACCGAATATTTGACTTCTGCGCAAGTGTTCAAAATCCGTGATGGCAACTGTACCAGGGACCGAAGCGAGAGATAGTTGCCACCGATCGTGCCCACGAGGACATGGCGGTGCTTCGCCGAAGCGAGGCACACCTCCACAGTATGCTCTACCATGTCCTTCGGGCGATCCACATAATGGTGACACCGAGGCTTTTCTTCCACACGAATCCGATGCAGGAACCTCCCGAACTTGCCAAGTCCGGTGGGGACCTGCGTCATACGGAAGGTGAGGACGTCATGACGTCTTTCCAGCCACTCTTCAAAGAGAGGACTTACCGCCGTAATTATGGTGTGCCCAACACTAATTTGATGCGATGCTCTGACTTAAATATCGACCCTTTGTACGAAAAACATCATACGTAGGGTTGCCAATTTTTTTTACAAGGAATAAAGTTTTTTTTTTCTGAGAAGAAATATTAAACAGTATTTTAGAAAAATGAACAGTATTTTATTTGTTCAATATATAATTACATACGAATATTTCTATAAGTTCTCACACAACTTATTGATTTACAGTTTTTTTAAAAACTTCTTCCGCTTCACCACAATTTAATTATAACCAAAATCAAATAAATGAGGAGATCATTCGAACAGTTCTGAAACTCGATAAAAAAAAATTGTGTGACCGCCTAAATCGAACACTAACGAGTACCTATAATGTTAAGAATGTTGATATTGAAAACAGTATTTTCTATACTTTATTTTTGTTCAACAGTAAAAAGTATAATGTGTAAATATATAATTGTTTTTACAGTATAGTTGGGAACCCTAGTCGTGAGCGATAATAAGTGTTTCTAAAGGATTTTGTCTTTTTTAATAAACAGCAAAATACATTGTTATACACCCTTAAATTTTGATCGTTTTAATCCCGTGGAGGGTCGATCCGGTACATGAAACACTATCGATTTGTAACGATAAAATAAAAAAGTACCTTTTTTTCAAAACTCGTATAATTTACGCATGTACGAAATTAATTTCTTTAAGAAAACGTCAGCTGATCGAGTCCAATGACCTGTAGGTAGTTTGTACGCAACGCCGACTACTACCTACAGGTCATTGGACTCGCTCAGCTGACGTTTTTATCGATAGTGTTTCATGTACCGGATCGACTCTCCACGGGATTAAAACGATCAAAATTTAGCGGTGTATATTTTGACAATTTCATCTAGATGAGGCCGGTGTTTCCTAACTGGATTCTCTGAGAAGTAACACCGAAACAAATTAAGTAGCCTTAGTTCAAGTTTTTTACCTCGAGCTCTATGATCGATCGCAACTCAATTAAACATATTTTTTTACTAAAACTGGCATAGCATAGCATAGTCGGCCTTATAATGTTCCCATAATGTTCCCACAGTTCAGTTTAGATCGTCTGATGGTACGCGTTATGAACTCGTGGTCTAATTTCCAACGGCGGCGGAGACCTCTCGCGCCGGGCCTTGGTTGAGGCCATGGTCCGGAGCGAGGAGGAGTGGCAGGCGGTCGCCGACTTCTGCGAAGCAGTAATGCTCGCTAAGAAGGAGGCCGACCGCATCAGGCAACGGCGCTCTCGCCGTCGCCGGGATTCCGATCCCGATTTCCAGCCACCGTAGGCGCGGGCTAGCGGACAGTGAGCAATGGGTAGCTCGCTGTCCGGCCGTCCGGTAACTGTCCGGACCAAGTTCAAGTCGTCGATGGCACGCGCTGTTCCCGCGCGCCTCAAGGAGTTGTCAACAACAGCAGGGGCCCAGCCGGGTCGAAGCCTACTGGGGCCAGGGTTATCCGAAAGGGCGCTCGAGCCCCGGTATGAAGGCTTGAAGGACGGGATGGGTTTTTTAGTCAGTAAGAGACTGACACTATCTCCCGCTCCGCCCAAGAGCGGGGGTTGTCATTGGATGATTTTTCCCATCGAAAAAAAAAGGTCTAATTTCCAATCGTAGAAAAGAAGAAATTTACTATTACTGACAGTTTTAGTGTGACCAGTGGTGGCCGAGTGGTAATAGCTCCGACTTACGAGTTGTAGGTCGCGGGTTCAAACCCAACCAGGCGCATTACTTTGTGTAATTTATTTCCTTACCACTGCTCTCAAAACGGTGAAGGATAACATCTTGAGGAAACCGGCATGTCCCAGAACTAAAAAATTCGAAGACATGTGACATTCACCAACCCGCACTGGGCCCGCGTGGTGGATTACGGCCCATTCCCTCTCCTAGAGAGGAGGCCTGAGTCCCAACAGTGGGAACGTTATAAAGGCTGATGACGATGATGCCTCTGTCTGATGCTTTACCTAACTAATGATATTTTTTTCAAATCAATCCTTATTCTGAACTAACATACTATCAATCATAATTATCTTCGTATACATAAGAAACTTTTTACAATTATTTCTTATCAGACTTCGTGACCTAATAAAAGAAACCTCTTAGTTCGTGATAAAATCTTATTTGTTAAGAATCAATTTGTTTCGGTGTTTTCTAAATTAGCTTATTGCACATCCTGTTTGAGAATTTAATATTAACCTTTCAAATACCGTAATTAGACACAATTAGTGATCTGCATGTTGTCGGCAATTTTGCCGTGAAGTGGGAATATTACCCGAAGTATGAATATTGGTGGCAATATTAATAATAATAACAATTAATAATCGCATTGTAAGGAGGTTCCTGTCTCTGGAGCCCTAACAACCGGTAGCTTGGACCCTGCTCCCGACACCGGTGGATAACTACAGTTTTATATTTTTAAATGTTTTTTTTCTTTTGTATAATTTTGTTAAAAAATACCTATTTAAAAATGTAATTTTATATGTGTAAAATATGAATAAAGAGAATAATAATAATATTCCACAACTATCACACAACGCCGTCTAGTCCCAAGCTAAGCAGAGCTTGTGTTATGGGTACTAGACAACTGATAAACATACTTATATATTTCTAAATACATACATATTATAGATAAATTACACCCAGACACAGAACAAATGATTATTGCTCATCACACAAACATTTATCCTGGGTAGGAATCGAACCCATGACCTCCGGCATAGCAGTCAGGGTCACTAACCACTAGACCAACAGGCCAGTCAAAAAATATTGCCAGCAATATTCCCATATTGCCGGTAACGTCTCTAGACACAATAGAAATACAATGAGCACGCCGGCATTCCCTTTTGGTTTAATGAATTAAAAGATATAAGAATACCCAATCATACACTCCAGCTGTTTAGGCACTTGGTTAACTAAATGTAAACAGTCTTAACATGTTTCTTTATCGAAAAAAATGTTTAAAAATTATCTAAAAATGTTTACAATGTAAATCGTTGTTAGGTAATTTACTAAATTTAAATAATCTTTGTATGTCTTTAATACGATTTATTTTAAATAAAAACACATATCAAGATTGTTTACGTCTAGTTAAATCTAGTTTATCTAAACAGATAGAGTATAGAGAGAATCCTCCTCTTTGCGTTGTACTCCTCAATGCTGAGGTTCGTGACCTCCCGTTTCATCACTCTAATTTTTAAGGTTCCGTACGTCAAAAGGAAAAAACGGATCCCTTATAGCATCACCCTTTATCTCGGGAACACGTGACGGTATCGAGTTGACATTGAAACCATATTATACTGAGGTCTGCGATCCCTTGAAGTTGTGAAACAATCAAACTTCTTAGTTTTCTTTTTTTATTTAGCCTATACTGTCCCACTGCTGGGCGAGGCCTTTCTTTACTTCTTCCAGGTATTCTTTTCTTGAGCCACTCATCAACTTCTGAGTAAACGAAAAAAAAGATACGGCCATTAATGTCGCTAAAAACGTATATTTTGACACTTTCAAGGGAAATGAAAAGTCATATTTTACTTCCTGTTGATCTAGAATCCCGAAAATTGGCATGAAGCAAGGTCTCATAGCACAAGTTTAGAAAAAGATCTGTAATTTGTATGTTGCGTCATAAAAAAAAAACTCTTTTTGCGATTCGGAAAACTCTTCATAACTCAATAGTTGAACTGTTTTCATAGGTAAGTTTGTACGGAACCCTGAGCGCGCGAGTCCGATTCGCTCTTGCCCGGTTTTATAATGTTCCTCTACTATTCCTGTCTATGGCGGTGTGAAGGCCCTTGTATACCGTGGAGTCAAGAGCTGTGCGGATCTGGTCAGACCAACGTATAGGGCTGTGGCCGCAAGGCCATTTTTCATCCACTTTACCAGTCACAATAAGCCTTTCGAGGTTGCCACCGTCTTTCCTTGCAATGTGACCGAAGTATTACAGAATCTTACCTAGATACTCGGACGACGGAGAAATTCTTCTTCTTCCTGCCCTTATCCCATATTACTTGAGGTCGGCGCAACACGTTTTCTTCATCCATTCTGTTCTGTCACCCGTTACACTATCAGTAACTCCCTCGGACAATAGAGAGAATACCATAACAATAAGCAAAAATTTAAGCAGTTTGGATAGCATCACTGCTTACCATCAGGTGGGATCGCAGTCAAGCACTAGTTTATACTTAGAATGAAAAAAGAAACAGTTTGAAATAAAATGAGAAAATATGTAATTTTTATTAAGCTATTGCATAGCTTTTATCGCGGGCCTTGAGCGTGGAGACCGAATCCAGAAATTCCGTAACGAAAATAACCTAACACCCCCCACTCATTTGTTTTTTGAGCGTGGTGACCGATAAGAAAATAAATGAGTGAACAATCAATCAAAATTCAATTCAATGTGTGAAAGTGTAACTTCAATTAATATCAAAGAAAAAAAAACAAAGGAAAAAAAATACTGCATAAATAAAATAAATAAATAATTATAATTGCATAAGTTGATAAAAATGCTATGCAATAGCTTTACCGCAGCAGTCCCCGAGTGTCACACGTCTTAATTTTTTTAGAAAAATTACAATACCTACCTACCCCACAGTAATACAGGGTGTTTTACTGTCAATTTCAACTTAATTTGACTGAGATTAGATTTTTTTGTCAATTTTTTTATTAATCATTTTATTTCAAGCTTGCACTAATAAAGGGTTAGTAACAATATTTACTTAAAGACTATGTTAAGTAGGCCATAAAATTCCAGTTCTATACATTATTATTACATTCAGCTCGTTAGTTTATTTTATTACAATATTCCTATCTAAAGTAATAAATTCAATTAAACATGTCAAAAACAACACAAATCAAATTATATAAATTAAAATAAATAAATACATAAATTAAATTTAGTCTTATTCATTTCCGGCATATCTTCAAAATTACAATGCGAGCTCATAATTTTGCCATTGCCTTTTTTTGAGCTGGGAAATCATACAATGTTCATAAAATTTTCCTCTAGAGTTGACCGAGACGACATGTCATACTTTTAATAACAAAAACCACACACCTGTGTCCTTTAGTTACCTACCTTTGCTTTCAAAAACCGTGGGTTTAAGGCTTTGTATCTACTGCTGTTGCTCGCATAAGACAATCGTGTAAGACCTTATTCCATAAACAACATCCAAATATTGTAATAACTCTGGTAAGAACACACAAAAGCCATGGGTTTACAGAATAGATGCTTAAACAACTAACACTTCTGCTAGCTCTCGAACGCAACCCACCGCTATAATAGACACCAAACAAAAAAAAAGTTCTCCACTCTGAAGTGCGAGTGAGGGCATGAAGAAAAAAGCACCACTTTTGCCTAAAGCAAACCGGTCTACGGCCAACTTCAGTCCGTAGCGTTTGATTATCCGAAGGTCAGACATTTTGCCATTTGCCAGATGCGAACCAACACTGTGGGAGACCGCACGTCTCTCTCCGCTCCATCATAAAAAACTTTTACGTATCAAAAACTAAATCGAACAACTTATTTTGAATAAAAAACGGGTGTTTGTTAGCTAAAATACGAGTTTCAAATGTCGTTTTCGTTATAATTTGTAGTGCAATTGTGTTTTAAAAGTTGTAGAGTTGAAGTAGAAAGTTACATTGCATTGACAAGAATCCCAGTGGTTTCTCATGTGTTTTAAAGTTCTGTGTTGTGCCTGTGTTTAAACTGAGGAAGTTTTGCCGTTTTGGTAAGTCTAAAACTTGTATTTTGAGGTTTATTTTATAAAGAAATGAAACTTAAATTTGTAGCTCGCAGACCCTTTTGTAGTCTAACCAATTGTTGTAGATTCTTTTTATGTCCTGATTGATAGTGTATAACGTAATAGAATAGGTATAATGGTACATTTTAACTTGATTAGGTTTTACTTAATAGATGTTCTATGTGTTATGTCACGTGCAGGTCACCCACCAACTTTATAAATAGTTTTGAGACCTAACAATGAATTTGGAGCAATGAGAGATTTCTTTTACGTTCAAATTCCCTTGAGAGTGGCACAGGTCTCTAGGTACTTATGTATAAGTAAAAACTTGATGTAACTTCAAGCCATATAAGTACCAATCAACTTGGTGCTGCCAGTATTCAAGTTCAGGGAGAAAAAATAAAAAACAGTCTACGATTTTCTTTATTGGAAGTTTTAAACGACTTTTTCTTGGGAATGAAAAATAGCTGTATCTACTTGAAAAAAATAACTAACTCATAACATAAAAGCTCTAAAAATAATAAAGTAAAAAAAAAAAATGTTGCACATCTAATGCAGTTTACAAAAATTGAATCTTTTTAACCTTTTAACGGTCTACGTCGGAAATTTCCAACAAACATTTCCGTGTTCATTCCGTTAAGGTCGCATATCCACGACTAAATACTCTACCTCGTCAGTTCTTCTGTCACCTATGGGGATTGAAGAGCTAAACGAAATAGAGTACCCAGTCGCAAACTCACGACTCCGGCGAATAGGACACGAAAACATTCGTCCGACCTATCTAACGAAAACGGTTAAAGAATGGGTTAAACCGAAAAGAAACCGAAACCGAAACCCGAAAAAAACCGAAACCGAAACCCAAAAAAAACCGAAAGGTTGACTGGCAGAGAATCTCTGGTTAAACAAACTATACAATATGCAACTGCTGTATCTAAATAAAGTTTTAATAATATATCTAACTTTAGAGCCTAGATAGACAGCAGTAGTAGTTTTAAGCACTAGTAGGTATTTAAATTACCAACTAGTTTGACAAGTATGGCAATATACTGTTTTGGCAAAAACCAGTATCCGTAAGCATAATTAAGCGAAGACTAGAATCTTGATGATTACGCGATTTTGTATCGTCTTCAATGCTATTTTCTAGGCTCTTTTACCTTCTTTTTAGGGTTCTGTATCCTGAGGATAAAATGAGACCCTATTATGAAGATTTCGTTGTCTGCTTTTGTCACCGGGCTGTATCTTATGAACCGTGATAGACAGTTGAAATTTTCACAGATAGTAGGTATGTTATCTGTTGTCGCTATTAACAACAAATACAAAAAAACAGCATAAAATAAAATATTTAAGGGCCCATACAAAAAACATGATTTTTTTTGCTGTTTTATGCTACGGACGGTAGGTCCGCGAGAGTCCGACTCGCACTTGACCGACTTTACTTTTTTTTTCTGTTTTTAAAAAATTGAAAAGTTCACCCTGTATATTATTTTTATTGTTGAGCTTTTATTTAACATTGTTTTTTTTTATTTAAGTTTATTGTTAAATAATAATATTTGTTGTATTGTGGCATTAGTTGAGTATATCTAACAGTAAATAAATTATATCTAAAATATAGGTACCTATCCATTTTCTATACTTTTTTGCGGGTTCGTTCCACGTTTTGAGTTAATCTTTGATCGATAGACCACTATCTATTGTGTCTTATCCCATTTAATATTTATCTTTACATACCTACGCCATATCAATCAAAGATTCAATTTACTTATGCAAATAACGTTATAACAACCGATAAAAAAAATACGTATTCGCGTTATTTTTCAATTGAACTAAACTAGAAGACTGCGGGATTATGCCAAATAATAAAAAAAAAGGACTGGAACAGTTTGCCTGCTGCGGTCTTCCCGTCTGATTATAATTTGGGTGTTTTCAAGGCTAGAGTGAATAGGCTCTTAATAAACTAGTGCGCCTCACCATCAACGATTGCATCACTGCTTACCATCAGGCGGGATCGCAGTCAAGTACTAGTTTATAACAGATAAAAAAAAAATAGTCACACACATTTTGCGTTCCTGGGGGCGCAAAGGACAAATTTAAAAAATAAAATAAAACTAGTGCGTGACTGCGAACCCGCCTGATGGTAAGCAGTGATGTAATCGTTATCGGTTTTCTATCGGTTGCATTTCGGGGAGTGTACGTCGAAATTGCCCGTTCCATCAGCGGATTACCAGACGTACGGCGATGCGCCACCGGTACATGGTGGACATCCCACCCACACGCACAAAACGTTTTGAAAACACATTCATTGTGCGTGCAGCAGGAGTGGAATTCCTTGCCAGAGTCTGTGTTTCCTGATAGCTACAACCCGGGAATCTTTAAGTCGAGAGTGAATAGGTTTCTTCTAGGTAAGCGCGTTCCATCGTCGACCGCATCGTTGCTTTCCATCAGGTGAGATAGCGGTCAAGCGCGAACCTATCAACAATAAAAAAAAATGGTGAAGCATACTAGTTTATGAGAAGCCTATTCACTCTAGCCTTGAAGATACTGAAGGAACACAGATCCATTAAAAGACTGACACTCCCCTCTCGCTCGACACAAAACGCGAAAAGTAAAGTATTTGATGAATTCACATCTCCTAAAAAAATATGGTATTTAGCAAAGCTTGGTACACTAACTCTTATCTGGTCCTGTCATGTCACGTGGCTTGGTTCGAGGTTATTTTAAATTGCACTGGTTGCTTGCAGCTGAGATGTTTCAGGTTTTTTACAAACTGGTTTTGAACTGCGAAAATTCTTTGCCAAAAAATGTTGGGTGCCCGTTATGCAAGATTGATGTCAATAATAATGATACCAGTTATAATATGTCAATTTGATTTTAGTAATCAAGTTGCTTTGGATCACTATTTATGACAAAGAAAACACATAATTATATAAGCTAGATATTGAATGATTTTATACTGAAGTATTTTTAAGATAACTGTGATTCTTAATTCATTAAACCTCAAGCGAACGCCGGCGTTCGCGCACCTATTGTCTTTCTATTGCGTCTGTAATTTCCACGATTCTTTCTCTTGTGTCTGTAATTTCCACGATTGAAAGGTTAAATTATAAAATCTTTCTTTTCCAAGTCTTTTTTTATTATTATTGCACCAATTCACCTGATGGTAAGCGATGATGCGGTCGACGATGGAGCACGCTTTGCCTAGAAGTAACCTATTCATTTTTGATTTAAAGACCCCTAAGTTGTAGCTATCAGGAAACACAGACTCCAGCAGGGAATTCCAGTTCTTGGCTGCACGCATAATAAATGTTTCCAAAACGCTTTGTGCGTATGGATAGGATGTCTACCATGTACCGGTGGCGCAACGCTTTATGTCTAATGGTCCGATGATAAACGGACTTGGCGGAATTAGGTTGTGCAGTTCCAGTGCACACTCCCCGAAATATAAACGTAGAACCCGGAAAACCATAAACATTTTAAAACAAAAGACAATTATTTAATTCTAAGAAAAAAATAAACAAACCATAAATTAGTGTTACGTATCCGAACTTGACAGCAACATTCCAAATTTGAATAAACTTCGAAAAATAAATGAACGGGTAAAAGGTTGACGGTCACAAAACTAGTTTCGTTTCGCGGCTTTGCTCTCCTTGGTATAAATATGTCTGTTGTTGATTGACTTTTTAATATAGACTCTCTTTAATCTACTTTCAATAATGGAATATGGTTTTTAGTTTTTAATTTTTGCGTTTCTGTCAGGCCTTATTTTGTATTTCATTAAAAATTTACACTTCTGCACATAATAAAGAGGTAAAGTTTTTTTCTGTTTTTATGTTTGTAGGAGATAATCTCTGGAAGTACCTACTGTCTGATTGCTGAAATTTTTTCACCGATAGAAAGCTGCTTTGTTCCTGAGTGAAATAGGCTATATTATTTCATATACGTGGATGAAACCACAGGGTAAAGCTAGTTATTAATAAACTTTTTTCGAGAGTGAAGCCCTAATTTTCTAAGTCCCAAAAAAAAGTTTTTTTTGGCAAAAAAAATAATATTTTTTTTAGTTTTCTTTGCTGCTCAAAGTGCAAGCGTATACTCCAACTCCTAAAACTCCGCCCCTAAGACGACCCACGTAACAAAATCAATGGTAATTCAAATCATGATGAATATAGGAATCAAATTAGTTCTATTGTTGACTGGCTTTGCCCGCGGCTTCACCTGCGTACAATAATATAGCCTAGGATTTCCAAAGTTTTAAAAAAGTTCAAAATGAGTAGAACCTGGCCTTAACAAAAAACAAAAGCCTTATAAACGCTACAGGAACCTGCAAGAGCTGCTTGACATCCTTTTCATACATAAAAGAGCTTTGTGAAGGCAACCTCTTATGAAAACTCTTGCCAGTGAAGAAAATCTAGATAATAAAAACCCATTTTTACTCTAGGTACTCGTTCATCGATAGATAGATACTGTATCATCAAATTATATTCAAAAAAACTTTCTTTTGTTTTATTCGACACTTGAAAGGTAGAGTCTGTCTAAAATGTCAAACGACTTCAGCAATTATTAGGGCAACGTGAAATCTGATGTAATCAACACTGGTTAATAATCAAGGTTGATTAAGAGATCTTGATCATTGTTTACGAAGAAGAACCTTATAAAAAGTATCGAATATAATTAGGTATTTTTTAAATGATTAAAATTATACAAAATTCCTAAGTCGTTTGATTTTTTAGACAGACTATAAAACAATCTAAACGACATTAAGTTTTTTTTTTAAATTGTTAGTAATGACAAAATAGTCGGATTTAGATATTATTTACATCATAGTATCTAAATTGTTTTTTTTTCAGCAAACAATTTTTTCACTAAAAATTTTAACTTTAAATCACTCCTGTAAAGTTTACTTAATGTCGTTTAGATCATTTTGCCTTTCAAGTGCCGTTATTATTACTGTCTAGTTTTTTATCCGTGGCTTTGCCCTTGTACTTAACATATAGCCTATGTCACTCAGGAATAAAGCAGCTGTCCATCAGTGAAAAAATTTTTGCAATCAGTCCCGTACTTTCAGAGATTACATCCTACAAACAAAAAAACATAAAAGCAAACTTTTCCTCTTTATAATACTAGTGTAGAAGTGTGGATAAGCTTGCGTTTGACCACTATCTCACCTAATGGTAAGTGAAAAAAAAAAAAAAAATTCCAATCGCACACAAAATATCTTTAGACATTGCAATCTCAACCGGCTAGTGTTATATATAAAAGTTGTTCCTTTTTCAAACTTGAAATATCGAACTCTAGCCTTGACGGTTTGTATTAAGTGACGTCATCTGTCACATTTATTTATTAACGTTTTTAAGCTTCACCTGCATGTTATGCACACTGCTATTGGTCGGATAGGCTCTGACGTCACACAGATAGTGATGGCTGCCAGTATGCAAGCTTTACCGGTTTTTGAAAGGGTGATATTGAAGTGTAGAGACTTAATCTAATGTTATTAAATGTTTGACCAAATCATTGTGAGTTGACGAACGGCTTCGGGTTTTTTTTATATTCCCCAGTTTATTAAAAAGACATTCTCCTAGCGATCATGATAATAATGTCAAACCATGGTAATCGTTTGTCAAAAAGATTTTTAGTTATGAATTTGTGAATAATAATATGCTTAAGGCTAAAACAAATTAAAAACAAAACACATTCAAGTTTATAAATAACACAGTTATCAAATGAATATAAGTTTATAATGCTGTACTGAAATGTGACGTCACCGCCATCAGGTTACGTATCTATGTAAAAAGAGATAGCGAGACATTTCCCGCACTCTTCCTCATCAGTATTTGAAATGTTCATTATTGCTTCATTTAATAACACATGTAGCTGTTTTCAGAAAACAGATTTCTCTTATAGATAGTTATTTTGTACAGATTTTTTTTTAGTTGTTTTTAGACTCGCACTTGACCTGGTGGTCAACCAGTGCCAACTATGACAGCAACAACAATACCAACATAACACTATCAGAAGACAACTATGTCGTCAGGTGACAACAATGTCATCAGGTAACAACTATGTCATCAGGTGACAACTATGTCATCAGGTGACATATTTGTCACCTGATGGAAAACGACGATGTGGTCGGCGATGGAGCACGTTTGTTTAGCAATAACCTATTCACTTTTGACTTAAAGATCCCTGGCTTGTAGCTATTAGGAAACGCAGACTCTGGCAGGGAATTCCACTCCTTAACTTGTACGCATAATGAATGTGTTCCCAAAACGTCAAAATGCACGTGGAAAAGCACGCATTTAAGTTACCGAACAATATTAATTTACAATAACCATGACCCTCTTAAAACGTACGGAAAGCGTAAAAAAATAAACTGTTTTGGTAAATAATAACGCCCTTGGCTAAATGGGTGAAAACGCAAACCTTGTCGATAAGATAACCAATATCTTGCAGATAACTGAAAGATAGACTAATTTTTTTGTATATATTTTATACGTGCTTGACCTTGATGCATATCCTTGAAGATATTGCTAAAGGGGTTCTCCAAGGAGTTAATAATCCGTTGAGCGCCAAACGTTGACTGACGGTGTTTTATTTACGAAATACTTTTTTTTTTCCTAGCCATTACAGTTGCCATAACGGATCTTGCGCAGAAGTCAAATATTCGGTCTCTTTAGTGGTGCGAAGTGAGACGCGGGGGTGGGAGTGTGAGTGATTGGCTCGCCGCGCCATCGCGTCATAGACGTCACTCCTCATTCGTTCCCTGCGTTGCTGCATGTATCTAACAACGAAGACGATTGGCTCTCATATGTATGGAATGCGCAAAGCGATCTCCACTCTGACGCCGAGCGCTCATGATCCGTTGTGACTACTGTCCTGCCCCATTGCTGGGGAAAGGCCTCCCCCAAGTCCTTCCAGACAGACATTCTTCTCTCGCGCCGTCTCGAAACATTTCTAGTGATACACGTCCAGATCATCTCCCTACCTCTTTCTAAGGCGACCTCGATGGCGCTTTCCGTTTGCAGGAACCTACTGGATGGCGACACTTGCCCAGCTGGCATTGCTCATGCGGCTGACGTGTCCTGCCCGATCCCATTTGAGCCTGGCAGCCTTTTTGCCCACGTCCATTATGCCCGTTTTGGAGCGCAGCGTGTTATTCCGAAATACTTATTTTCCTCAAATTATCTAATATAATTTAACACAATAAAAAAAAGAGGATGTAAACCTGGGCTGAAATGACAATGGCACAATACTCGTAGAATAGATGGTCGAAGAGGCTGATTGGATCTAGAATGGCGACCGTGCATCGGAAGACGCAGCGTTCGAAGGCTTCTCATAGGAGTCCTTTCTCAAAGGAGAGTTTTGGCCGAAGGGTGTCGTGTATCGACGATTTCGTGGAAGGATACCGACCTCGCAGCGGAACACGACGCCGTCACTTCGTGTACAATAGTATAGAATAGTGCATAGACTAGTTTTGTTTTTTTAATATGTATTAGTATATTATTTTGTAAGCTTATTATTTTTGTATTCTGTCTATGGGCCTTAGTTGCCTGATAATAAAGAATTATTATTATTATAGGCTGGACCGATGACCTGGGGCCCAAGTCTGCTATTTTTATAAATTCCTCATTCCAACACGATCCCATTGTCATTTTGCTAAAAGTTTGTAATCTGCTAATTCATAATGATCGATCATTGATCGGTCACTGGTCTTGTAATAGAATTGTGGTAGAACGAGCATATTAAAACCAATAACTGCACAATAACGTTCTAATGGTAAAACAGTGATCAAATAAACTGTCAAAGTTTTAGCAGATTACCGCAAACGTCAAATATTCATTTGTCAATATGTACGAGATTACCATTCTATGTCACTTTTTTCAATGGAGTGTCAGTGGTTGACCATTGGAAAGTCATAATGACGCCATTATATTAGTAGATTACCAAACTTGTCAAAAACGACAATTATGACATCAATGATATACCATTCTGACACTATTGTAATAGCAGACTTGAGGCCCTGATGGGTTGCCATGACGTTTAAAGTAAGATTGGTTTGATAAAAATCGAGGCTAACCTATTTTGCGACTATAAGAATCTGTATTATATCATTCAGCTTAGCAATGCTGCCAGTCTTTTGGGCAATTCCCCTATTGACATACAGATGAATTGTTTAGCAGATTTGTTGATAGGTATTATTGTCCCTTAAATTCTTTATTTTGGTATGAATGCTTAAACCTATTGTCATCTTTTATTTAGATGTGCCTATTAGTCATGTTAATTCCTCTGTCATTCATGAGCAATAGACGATTTGTTTTATAAACATATTCTTTAGATACTATCAATATAAAACTATCAAATATTACTTACGTAACATCATCAGTGTATTACGTTCCCACATTTAGAACACGGTACTCATAGGGTTTTTTGATGGGAAAAATCATCCAATGACAACCCCCGCTCTTGGACGGAGCGGAAGATAGTGTCAGACTCTTACTGACTAAAAAACCATCCCGTTAATTCAAGCCTTCATAACGGGCTCGAGCGCCCTTTCAGATAACCCTGGCCCCAGTAGGCTTCGACCCGGCTGGGCTCCTGCTGTTGCTGACAACTCCTTGAGGCGCACGGGAACAGTGCGCGCCGACGACGACTTGGGGTCGGTCCGGACAGTTACTGGACGGTCGGACAGCGAGCTACCCATTGCTCGTCGTCTGCAAGCCCGCGCCTTCGGTGGCCGGAAATCAGGATCGGAATCCCGGCGGCATCATCAGCATATTGCGTTCGCACATTTGGATCTCAGTACTCATCTCTTTGCGGGAATCCGATGGATGCGAACAGCCCCCCTAGCCAAGTTACAACCATATCGTGTCGAATTCCGTTCTCCAATCAGGAACGCTTCGGTGTCAGCAATTGTAGAAAACGATAAGTGGCTAGCCATGTTGACGCACCTGCGTCGGCCGCTCGTTTTCAAACCGTTTGTTTATCAAAGGATGTAGCGTTAAACGTTGTAGAAATTCATTCTATCATTTTAAACGATGTGAACTTGGCTACGAATTTTCTATTCGTTTGTTCCGACCACGCGACTTTACGTTGAGATGACGTCATTCCCATACGTTTCATCACTTTTCGACAGCGTTAACGATTGCAGAATAACAACTTAGCCAAGCGTGCTGGATCGATCGTTATGGTTAAACTTGAGGAGTCTTATGTCCAACAGTGGACGATTTTCGGGTGAAATGATGATGATGATGATCTCTATCTCTATGATAGAGAGAGAGAACGGGTGGTAACCATCACATGGGTTATGAGATTGTTTGAAAGGGTCACGGACTCTAGAACGCAAAGGGTAACCGAAGGAACACAGGTGGGTTTTAGTCAGTAAAGGCTAATCAGACTGTCACTCACTCGCTCTACCCAGAGCGGGAGAAGTTATTTAACGACTGCCCACCCCAGACAAAAAAGGTTTTTGGAAAAATCATTTGCTTGATATAAAACTTGCTTTTTTTTCTACATCATCGTTTCTGCCTTTTACTTCTAGATATCTTTATCTATCAAAAACAATTGATGTCACGTCCTTATCATTAACAAAAAATTTACAGTAACATAAAATAATCATCAATGATTTCCATTTTGCATTTAATCTTATCTTTGTCAGTCTTAAAGTTCTCACTGCTGGGACTCAGGCCTCCTCTCTAGGAGAGGGAATAAATGAACCGAAATCCACCACGCGAGCCCAGGGGGATGTTATATATCCTAGAATTTTGAGTTCTAGATCACGCCGGTTTCCTCACGATCTTTTCCTTCATCGTTTTGAGAGCAGTGGTAGTGAAATGAATTACACAAAGGAATGCGCCTGGCTGGGTTTGAACCCTCGACATACAACTTGTAAAGCATTTCATAACATGATCAGCTTTATAATGTTCCCTCTGCTAGGTGTCAGGTCTCCAGTCTATTCGCAAAGGAGGAGGCCGAACGCATCAGGCAACGGCGTTATCGCCGCTGCCGCCGCCGGGATTCTGATCCCGATTTCCGGCCACCGTAGGCGCGGGCTTGCGGACAGTGAGCAATGGGTAGCTCGCTGTCCGGCCGTCCGTTAACTGTCCGGACCAAGCCCAAGTCGTCGACGGCGCGCACTGTTCCCGCGCGCCTCAAGGAGTTGTCAGCAACAGCAGGGACCCAGCCGGGTCGAAGCCTACTGGGGCCAGGGTTATCCGAAAGGGCGCTCGAGCTCCGGTATGAAGGCTAGAAGGAACGGGGTGGGTCTTTTAGTCAGTAAGAGTCTGAAACTATCTCTCGCTCCGCCCAGGAGCGGGGGATGTCAATGCATGATTTTTTCCCACCATAAAAAAAAAGGTCTCTCGTCTATGAGAGAGAATTGGCCGTTATCCACAACACGGGTTCAACGTAGGTTGGTGGATGTCACATGCCTCCGAAGTTAAGGTTCAAATTTCGCATTTGTTTCAATTAATGTAATCCTAAAAACAAGTCTAGTGACTTGCTCATCATCATTTCAGCGAAAAGTGGTCTCATCATCAGCCTTTTTAATGTTCCCACTGCTGGGACTCAGGCCTCCTCTCTAAGAGAGAGAATGAGCCGTAATCCATCACGCGGGCCCAGTGCGTGTTGGTGAATGTCACATGTATTCGATTTTTTGGTTCTAGGACATGCCGATTTCCTCACGATGTTTTCCTTCACCGTTTTAAGAGCAGTGGTAATGAAATAAATTACACAAAGGAATGCGCCTGGCTGGGTTTGAAACCGCAACCTACAACTCGTAAGTCGCAGCTATTACCACTCGGCCACAACTGCTCTAAAAAAAAAGGCGTCTAATTACTATAATCTAATTACGCCACCCCCAAATGTCACCACAACGACCGGTCCTGTGCGGACCACCATGCCATTGATCCACTTTGTGGGAAGTTTTCTACCGCTGCGTCTGCTGGAGCGCGGTCGCCACTCCAGAACCTTTCAGCCCCATCGACTATCTATTCTGCGAACAACGTGCCTCTGCCACTGCTACTTAAGTTCGGCGATTCTTCGTGCTATGTCGGCCGGCGATGTGACTCAATTCAACAGAAATGCTTAAAAAGATTGACCTCCTTATGTTATTGATTTGAGTAGAAAGCAAATAATTATGATAAATTATCGTAATTGAATTGACAATGACCTGCTGGTGATTAATTGTATACGAATTGATATAGCAGTTGGATTGGTCGTGAAATTAAATTTAATGGTACTCTTTTCAAAGGACGAACTAGGCTTAGTATTGGTGGACAAAAAGATCCGTTAGTACTTGGGCCATACCATGACCTGCCAAAATGTCAAGCTTGCGAGAAAGACGGATGGGGCTTATACGTCCTATACACTCCTAATTTTAAATTAGTACAAATACTTAAAGGGTTTATTTTAAAAGGTCTCGTTATTATATAGGGTGACTGGCAATTAGTGTACGATACTTAAACACGTGATTGTGCTCATGATAACAAACAATTTTTATTATGGGAGCAAAGCCGAAATCGCGAAAAAAATATCAGCTGTTCAGTATCTACATTAGGCAAACATAAATGTACTGAACAGCTGACTTTTTTTTCGCGGTTTCAGGTTTGTTCCCATAGTAAAAGTTGTTGTTTATCATGAGCACAATCACGTGTTTAAGTATCGTACACTAATTACCAGTCACCCTATATAGATAAAAGTGTGTCCGGTTTCGCATATCCTAAAACTAATATTAATGTATCGTATGCAGGGCGGAATTTTGTGTGTCAACGTGTCAACAAATCCTTTTAAAATCTTCTTGACTCCTAACAAGACCTAGAACCATGACATAGTAAAATAGCTTGGCCAATTAGCCTAATGAGGTACCGAGATCGTAACAGTTAGACATTGTTTTGCTAGTCTGAACTAAAAACTTCACACATTATGTTTGAATATGTAATAAATATCGCGAGTTGTCCTAGTAGACACCGTCACAAAATAGATAGGTACAGAAGTCAATCTCATGTTTGTACTTCACTTTTATACCTACGCTAGGCGATCGCGCTTGGGTCAGCGTGTTGCGCCGAACTGTACGAGTGTGACCGGGCGATTGAGCCGAGATATCGTGTCCGTGAGCGGTGTGTATGTGTGCGTTGCTCGAGCGCGCTTTGTATGTAGATTGACTTCTGTACCGATCTATTTTGTGACACCGTATCGAATCGCTGTGTCTATACCCTATTCACGTTAAGATTAGACTTTTAAAGAAACCTTTTTTATTGTCTGTTCAACCGATTTTAACTTCTATTTCGTAGGAATAATGATGGTATTAAAAGCAAAAAAGTGGTTACACTACCAACTATTTAATGCAGCCGCCATTTGTCATGCCATCAACGTAATACAAGTCAAAATCGTTTGAACGGACAGTAATAAAAGGTTTTCATAAATGTCTAATGTTATTTTGAATTGAGTAGAGATGAACAAATCATTGTTCATGTTTGTTCGTCACAGGCTACTTTTCTTTTGTGTAAAACTCAATCAAAAACGTTTTGAATATGGGAGTTTGATAAAGACATATCTATATGAAATACAATATATTTATATATTTAATACACTTTGAAGAAATGCGTAACGATTAAACACGTTATTGTGGCTAATTTATAAAAGATAGATATATACTATTGAGGACTTTTTTGTAGATCTATTAGAGACCATCATCTTTGTAATACATACTTTTGGTGTATGATCAACGTATGCGAGGATAAGAGCTCGAAAGCGCATTTTCATCCGACTTGCTTCAAATTTATCGTCACTTCTCAGCTCCTATGTATCTTAGCGTTATGTTATATAGCCTATAACCTGCCCTGGAATATGGACCACAATCACACCAAGTTTAGTTAAAATCCCTTCAGTAGTTTTTGACCCATGCATGCGTGCACATACAGACAGACAGACAGACAAAAAATTTACTGATTGCATTTTTTGGCATCAGTATCGATCACCAGTCATCCTCTAATATTAATTTTGAATAAATATTCAATGAACAGAATTGACCTCTCTACAGTTTTATTATGAGTAGGTAGTAATAAACAATTTACAGGCACTTTTGCATTTTCAAAATGTCGGTCAGTCAAAAAAGTGAAGCTAAATTGCACGTTCCAAAGCGTAGATCTCAATGGAGGAGAACATGCAAGATACTCCATGGACACTGTTTTATACCATGTTATGAGTTACAAAAATCTTGATTACATATTTCTTGCACTATGTAAATAAATAATGAAAAAAAAGCAACTAAAAATAGAAATTGAAATAAGTCACTGTCAGTTAAGATGTGTCGATACACTAGCTAGTACTCGTACTATGGTCCAGAGCGAGGAGGAATGGCTGGCTGTCGCCTCCTTGGAGGTGGCCGCACGTGTGAGAGATCAGACTTCCTCACGCCCCAGTCGCTGGGACTCCGACCCCGATTTCCAACCACCGTAGGCGTGAGAGACCGAGTCGTCGACGGTGCGTAGTTAGGGCCATGGGTTGGCTTCTGAAAAAAAACCCTGGGTCCTGCAACGCAACGCAAAAAAGTAACAGGTGTGGTGGTGTTTTAGCCAGTAAAAATCTGACGCGCTCACACGCCTTCCCGCTCCAATCTAGAGTCAAAGAAGTCATTGGATGAATTTCTACCTCGAAAAAAACTCTTTTTGAGCGTATTGACTTTTGACTCTAACAATCGAAGTGCATGTTACTACGCCTTCATAATTCATAATTGTTTGCCTTCACGGTACATCAGAGATAATATATCCAAGATTATTTAATACTTATCAGCTAGTGTAATAACTATGAACTTGACATATTGGCCTTAAATTTTATGAATAAGAGGAGCTAAGATCTGTGCCTTCGGAAACCAAAAGCGGTATCTCAAAATTTGCATTTTTTTTCATCAGATGATGAGCTTCAGACCTTCGCATTAGGCAGGCTTGTCAAAACCTCATAACTTTATTAAAATAAAAAAGAAACAATATCTACATACTTACTTATTTTACAAATGTGAAAGTAATTCTGTTAACTTATTTCGAAAGTCCGCTTTGAGCGTTAAACTGATGAAATGAGTGAATGATATTTACCTGACCTGACCTTGGACCTGGAACAAGACTTAAAAACTATTTAATAACATTCCACCCAGGCAAAACTACGGGCAGAAGCTATTTTGAAATATTGTCATTACTGGTTGACCCGGCAAACATTGTTCTGCCATTTACCTAAAGATCTAAGAAATATTTATGATAACAAAATAGAAAGCAGGGTTAGATGTATAAAAAATAGCCTACGACCAATTCTCAGATTTACTAAGTAAATATAGCCAAAAAAAACAAAGAAATCGATAATAAACACTGTGTCACGACAATTTTATTTAAGTATATTACGAGTACATAGATGACGATGGAAACAATTTCTCACCAAATCTCTATTTTCTCAAAATTCATTTCGATTGAGTTACTGCTATTTGACTGCCGAGTAGAGCAGTAGTGGCCGAGTGGTAATGGCTCCGACTTACGAGATGTAGGTCCCGGGTTCAAACCTAGCCAGGCGCATTACTTTGTGTAATTTGTTTCATCACCACTGTTTGCAAGACTGTGAAGGAAAACATCGTGAGGAAACCGGTATGTTCTAGAATCAAAGTTCGAAGACATGTGACATTCACCAACCCATACTGGGCCCACGTGGTGGATTACGGCCCATTCCCTCCCTTAGAGAGGAGCCCTGAGTCTCAGCAGTGCGGTTATTAAAAGGCTGATTATGCTATTACAATATGGTTGCCCAGTGCAGAACTACCACTACATGCAAAAATCGCAACGTACTTGAACTTGTTAAAACACGCAACAATTTCCTACTATAAAGAAACATAGATCCTTGAACTATACCAAAAAACATTACTAAGCGTGACCAAAAAACAATTAAACCACTTAACGAAACCACTTTAGCTCCTGATAACCCTGCAAATCTCAAATAGCATGAACATCTTAAGATAATGCTTGCACAAAACAATCGCAAGAATAAGGAAGTCGGTCAAATCGGTCAAGGCAAAGCCATGCATATTCATATACCTAATGATATACATAGCAATTTTCATTGTTTTACATAAACGGTACTTTGAAATGAACTTCACGGGTTATTTGTAATTTAAATTATTTTTGCGGAGATCCAACAGAGAATGTAACGGTTTCCATTTTGGGTTACTGTGGCGTGAATGTTATGTAAAAAATGGTTTATAATTGTTTTCTGTTTGCATCTTTGAAGTCAGATGACCGATATATTTTTTAGGATTTCGTATTTGAAGGGTAGCCAAATGAAGCTATTACTGAAACACGCCTGTTTATTTGCCCGTTTGGCTATATCTCAAATAGAACAAGTACATTATTAAATTTCCACAAAGTATATCATATTTTTATTGCCGATACAATAAAAAGTATATTAAAAATCGTACGGAATCTATCATATGAAAGTCAGCGACACACTTGAACGTTTTTTTGTAAACTGACGCTCTTTACCCTTAGCCTCAAAACTTGATTGCTACCAATTAGCACGAATTTAACCTCTTTTCTAATAAACATCTTCTTCAATCATCATTAAATTATTTTTGCTCATCAAAAGATTCTTCAGCAAATATCAAATTATTTGTTGCTTTCATTCTTTTTTTTTATAATGGATAGGCTCGCGTTTGACCACTATCTCCTACCTAATGGTAAGCGATGATGTGGCCGACGATGGAACACGCTTACCTAGAAGCATTCTATTCACTCTTGACTTAAAGACCGGGTTATAGTTATCAGGAAACACAGACTCCAGCAGGGAATTCCAATCCTTTGCTGTAGGTATAATGAATGTGTTCCCAAAACGCTTTGTATGTAAATTTTTTTTTGGTTTCTTAAATTTTTTCGTTTTCTGCAAATTTTTCATCATAGTCTCGTTTATTTATTTTTTTTTATTAGTCACACCAGCGTATTTTACCTTTGCAAACTTATTAAAATTGGAATTATTTTCTTAGAACCATTTATTGGTACTTACTTGACCCAAGTCATGTAAGACTGTCAGTACTATTTGCACGACCTCACGCTTCCCACATTATATACTCATCTATTCATATCTTAGCCATGTAAACACCTCATCATTTTATGTTAATCCAATATCCGTATTTAAAAACAATCTTCAAGAATGACTAACATTTTTCAGTCACGAATCTGCCTAGAAATTTTGAGGTCAAGATAACTTGAGGTCTACAATGGCGTCATTGGGATTTTAATATTGGAATCACTAGGATTCTTTGCAATTATACTAAGAAAATTTACATGAGTGTTGTAAAGGATTTTTCTTGGTAATCTTGGTATTGCTTCTTTTTGCGTAACTACTTATACAGTTTTATTAATGCTCTAGAAATGTGATTCACACTACAACAGTGTATTAAAATTCCAATATATATTCAAATGACTTGTGCCATATAGATTTGAATATAGAACGCTGACCCCTGGTGTGATGTCTTGTGATGTACTTTTGACAATTATAAGGAACAGCTTAGTATTTCTAGATATACTATCTGAAGCCCCTTTTATATTTTTACTATTGAATATTTAGAGTGTTTAAAATAACCAAAAATATGCACTATTAAAGGCAACTGCTGGTTTGTATAACGATTCGTACGAATATATAATAGGAAACGAAAAATAATAAGTATTGCAACATGGTCGCTTCATCTCTGTATGGGGAGAAGAAATATCTTTGTTTTGCCAATTATAATAACTCGCTCTGATCAAGGATCAAGGTTATCATAAGGAAATCCTAATTCTAAGTGATAACACTTCGCTCTTACTTTATCATAAATGCTAATCTGAAACTAAACAATACGTTGAAAGCATTCGCAGAAATTGATTAGATATTAAAAGCGATCGATCAACGATGGATGCTAGAATATTTCTACAATATTCGATGAGAGTTGCTAAAAGGAATTTTGTAATGATTGCAAAACAGATGACTCAGGGTCCTGACATTCCATTATTATCTTTATTCTTAGGCTTATCACGAGAAATATGATTGAAGATAAAATATGCATTAATTTTGTAGCAGAATTTTTTTTATTTGATCGTCATCTGGTCTGTTTCCGCCTATTGCTGAGCATTATCCTGTTTATATTGCTACTTAGTCTTTCCAAATATTGTTTTCACATTTATTTTAGTTCACCTTCATAACTTTCAGTGGCAAAGAGAGCGTTTATTTCATTGTAAATGTCAAACATGGCGTTAGTCCAAATTCTAAAAATATGGTCTCTATCACAATTCCTTGCTCAGGCAGCTGGTGATGGCTATACAGGTTAATATCTAGTAGATCAGACCCTAGTTTATATTCTTTAGGTTTTCTTTTAACCTCACTGGTACCCAGGGTATATAGTCCATGCTATCAACATCACTGTCAAATTGCTTATGTACAAACCTGTCAAAACATTTAGCCATAAATATATGTATTATGGATTTCCGTGTTCGAAAACACGCGTCGTGTATTTTTCTTAATAATTTTTCAATTATCTTATTTCTGTAAATTTCAAAGGCACGTTCGTCAAGTCAATATTTGATTATTTTTTTTTACAAAATAATGTGGTCCTTTGGCAAACTCATAGATCGTGCTCTCTATAAAATTACAGATATCACGAAACAGAATTACGTAAGTGCAACAATGTAGGGCGATGTCTGGACTGGCCTTTTGAGGAAAGAGCCTTTGAATTGACCTGACCTAACAGACAGCAGCATGCATCAAAGTGTAATATGGCTAGTGTCCTTTGCTTGCTTTAAGGAAATAATACGTTGAAGTACTTTCCTTTGGAAAATAACGTCATGCCTATATTCTCTAAAGGGATTACCTATATTGGAATAAGAATACCGGTTGTCTTACGGTCCTTTATACCTAAATAGGGAGTCACTCTATTGCCTAATATCTTATAATATATATTCTCTACACTATCCAGTATTTCCTTAATACCTTCGTGAACGCTTTGAGTACCATGTCTCGAGGAGTAAACTCTGTCGCACTGCCACCTCTCTTCTCCTTCGTAACCCGCTTCACACTTCATGTCGCTATAGTGGCTCTTCCTCTGTCTCTGCAGTGCGTCTGTGGAACTCTCTCCCCCTACACGAAAGCTCTTGTCTGATAACATTTGTGTTTAGGTATGTAGTACGTAGTGGTACATCTTACATACGATGGCAGAAATCCAAATATTTGATTGTTAATGTGAATAACTAAACTGGGAATCGTATCCAAGATCCCATTTATGCAGTTTACCAAAGAGGCAATCAAATCCGAATCCTATATGGGCTGCTTTATTTTCTTCATCGTCATCATCAAACTATTTTACAGTCTACAGCTGGACTACTTAAACTTCTCTTATAGCCTGTTTTCTTTTGAAATCAAATAATGCATATACTAGAGTGCAATTTTATACCTGAAGGATTTTCCCTTGAAGGATTGTTTTAAAATCACAAGGTTTACCGTTTAACATTAAACTTAATGCACTAAGTATCGATTTTGATACCGTGGTAGGTGCGTCTTTGTACGGAAATACTATTATATTATTAGATACTCAGTTCAAAGGCCAAATGCTTTGAATCCTTCACTTTATTCTCTAGTGTTTTAAGTTTTACTGCAGTTTCGTCTCAAGCTACTGTAACCTGTACTGCATTAAAATTAACGTTGATTTTGGCTTGCTTGTAGAACCTGTATTCGAGATTTGTGTCATTGTAAATGGCTATAGTAATATGAGATTTTTGTCAATATTGTGTGCTTGATAATCTGTTGAGTTATTACTAGTTGATTCATTTGATTAGTCTAAGTATTAGCGCCTACGTACTAAATTGTTTTTATGACTTAAACCAAGGTTTCGCCAATCGCTACTGACATAATAATTATTTGTAGATTCATTAATTCCATTGCAGTTCTTGTTCGATTTTTTTTTTGTAGTATTTTTTTTTTTGAGTTATAATTTGATTGTGGGTTATGGGCGATGTTTCGTTAGGATGCTTGTTTGAGACTATACGATATCACTACGTATAATTGATAATATCATATTTGTTCTTGGCAAAACTTCTAACCGCCTAGTCCAGAACTTACTGTTTTTAAAATCTACAATTGCTTTATCTTTGAGTGAATAGATATTAAAGCCATCTAAAAGTTGTATATTAGTACAATTTGTTTGACTTCTAATTTCTTAATTGTTTCATTATCATCTTCCTACCCTTGTACCATGTTACTAGGGGTCGGCGTAACACGTATTTATCTTCCGTTCTGTTCTATCACCCGTCACGCTATCATTAACTCTTTTTCTCCATCACTCCTCATATCCAATCCATACCTACATTGTACACTTGTACAGAGTGATTTGACAATTCATTGTCGTCATTAATTAATTTTAAATTCGTTTGTTGTTTAAGATTATTATCTGGGCTTTCTACCAATTGATGTTTTGGTCACCATAAATGTGATACTTCGTTAATATTATTGATAGTGTTATCTTTGTTTCTTGACAAAATTCTAACAATCCAAAACTTATTATCTTTAAAATTCGAAACTGTTTTATCGTTTGGCGAATACATATTGAAGTCGTCTATATAGCTCACTTCAAACTTCATATCACAACTCAATCTGATTTTATGTTATTCGTCACAATCCAAATCATTCCAATTAGGTCATTTTGTTGGTTTACGAGCATTGATAAGGTTCGTATCGGCCACAACTTGCGTCCCAATTTGAGTACTTGACATTTATGACTTGTATTGCGCGTTTGATACACTTTAAAATAGAACATGCGTGATGTTAAATTGACTACTCTGAATTTTAATAAGGAACTTATAGATGGAAAGAATACCTAGTATTCGAAATTTAAAATAAATTTTACTCTTAATAAATCAAGTGAACGAGATCTATATCTTTCCTTTTATTTGTGATGATTACAAATGTTTATAAATAAGTAAAAGGGATTATTTTATACTTATATTTATTTATAGCTTTAACTGTATGTTACTAGGTAATACATATTTAGAGAATTAAATTATATGTGTAGGTTTATTTCATACCTGATCTTCTCCTCTTTTTTTACGCACTATTTTCTACTTTATTTCAATTTTTTTTTTGGATATTTAAAATTTGCTTACATTATAATATTATTAAATACTGTCAAATTGAGAAGCAGTTTGTCGGCAGTTGTTCTCAATTTTACAAAATTTTGACATGTCAACAAACTTGAACTAAGTTTACAACATAAAATAATCAATATACTTTTTTATATTGATGTAGAATGTAGGATTGTTTGTTGTGGTATATTGTGTTGCTTGCGCCGAATAAATGCTATTCTATTCTATTATATAAAAACCAAATACATAAATTCTAAATCCATGGACAATTTAATTTAAAAATTGAATTATAAACTCTCGTATCCTAGGTTTCCTTGAAGAAATGTCTAAGCAACCTTTCTAATCATATTTATAATTTCCTCCACCACACCGACTCATCAGGTTGGTGACCTGAATCAAGAAGCAGGAATGCAGGCATGCAAATATATTCAGGACTATTGATCTATTCCTTCAGTTGCCATGGTAAACCGGGAGTATATGAAAACAGGTCGTATCAGGAACAAGCATTCCCGAAGAACTGAAGTTTTTTATATACAGATTAGTTGTTTTTGTTGGTTTGTTATTTTGTTTTGGATCGTTAAGTCGGGTAAACAACAGTTTTATAGGCAATCAATCTGGCTGTTTCCCCGAGGGGAGAGAGGGGAGGTCCTTTTTTTGATTGGTACAGAGATTGACTGGTGTTTTATTATTTGGACGTGGGTACTCGTTTGTCCTGTCGTTCGTTATTGACGTTTTATTAGTGTTGTTTTCTGATTAATTTTACTGAAGAATCCGAGACTATTTTTGGCGAACTTTTCCCATGAAAAGACATATTATTTTTATTATGAGCAACAGCAGGGGCCCAGCTGGGTCGAAGCCTACTGGGGCCAGGGTTATCCGAAAGGGCGCTCGAGCCCCGGTATGAAGGCTTGAAGGAACGGGATGGGTTTTTTAGTCAGTAAGAGTCTAACACTATCTCCCGCTCCGCCCAAGAGCGGGGGTTGTCATTGGATGATTTTTCCCATCGGAAAAAAAGGTCTCCGGGGTTCTCTTTTGCATCACCCATGGCCCCAGTAGGCTTCGGCCCTGCTGGGTCCCTAAAGTTGCTGACATTTTCTTAAGGTGCACCATCAACGACTTGGGCTCAGTCCAGACGTTTACCGGACGGCCGGACGGCGAGCTACCCATTGTTTGCCGTCCACAAAGAGCACGCTTGCCTAGAAATAACCTTTTTACTCTTGACTTAAATACCCATTGGGGGACATTTTGTCCTCTAAAACATCTGCCTGCAATATAAACTCAACTCAAAGAATTCACTCAAACCCATCTCAACATCGCCTGCTTTCCGACGTTGAATCTAAACTAAACTATCTAACCATCAGTTACTTTAACCACTCAGTCACGTACAACTTGACCTACTTCAGTTAAAAATAAACTGAGTGAGAATTTAATTATAAAGTATCGATAGTGTGCCTATTTTGAGGCTAGACACTTTTATATTTACGGTTACAGTTTTTTCAATAAGATGTTGTGATGTACCGGTTTTTTGGTAAGTACGTTTTCACTAGTATCGAATGATCGTTGGAGCGTTTTAGTGCGTCTATGATAGACTATATTTTGCCCGCGGTTTCGCCCGAGTAGGTACATAACTATAGCCTATGCCCCTTAGGAATAAAGCAGCTATCTATCAATGAAAAATTTTAGCAATCTGACCAGTACTTCCAGGGATTTTATTTTATTTTATTTTTTATTTTTATTTTTACAACTATCACACAACGCTGCCAAGTCCCAAGCTAAGCAGAGCTTGTGTTATGGGTACTAGACAACTGATAAACATAAATAAATATTTCTAAATACATACATTTTATTCATCAACATTTCAGTCGAAAATCCACCTAATTTTGGAAATAGGCCTCCCCTAAATGTTGCTACAACGACTAGCCCTGTAAATCTCGCATTCATCGGATTCCCGTGACTCTTACCAGAAGTCCACCTCGTAGGAGACCGAGTGCTCACAATGAGATCCAACTTACGAGTTGTATAACGCGTATTTAAACCCAGGCAGACGCAATCAGTGCCGTAAATAGTGCGGTGTCAGCGGTGCCTAGGCACAGGGCGCAGTTCCCGGAGGGGCTCAAAAAATATATAGCTAGTACTTTTCGTTTGTATTGTACTTTTTCTAAGGATGCAGTTATAGAAGCTCGCACCGGGTGTATAAAAGGCTGGTTACGGCACTGAGACGCATTAGGAACTACACTGCGCACACAAATGTGCCACATACGCCGATCTGGGCGCGTCGGTCTCCGTACATTTTAGGTATGGAAACTAGACTTGTAGAGCTAGAGTGCAAACAGAAAGATACAGGTTTTTGGTCCCGATATATCGGTACGGGTCGGTACAGACAGGTACCGGTAAAACCACATAAAGAAACAGGTAAATTTGTATGTGTAAAATACAAATCAAATCAAATCAGTTTATCGCAAACATATTGTACAGTGGTTGGAATAAAAATTAAAAGTTTCAAACATGCAACCTGTAAGGGCACTGCAAAACAAATACATTTCAATAAAATAAAATACATTTTAAAATTCACTTTCAATATTACATTTAAAAAGGCAAAAAATATTGATATTACAAGTATTAAAATAAATAAATAAATAGATAACGTCATATCAGTTAAATGTCAAAATAAATTTAAATGTCAAAAATAAGTATAAATGTCAAAATAATGTGAAATACATTGAAAAATAATAATAATAACATTAGTAATAACGAATTAGACCAATTCAATTATGTACTTGCGCTTATTTATTTATTTATTTTTCTTCAAAAAACTCTTTCAATGTGTAGTAGCACTTCTGGTTCAAATGAGTGAACAATTTTGTTTTAAATAAATTGATTGCTTTAATTTCTTTTAGGGAACACTACACTGGCCAATGCTTAAACCTGTATGATTTGGTACAGGCAGTCGGTACCGACAAGTCTAGACCTATTTCTTTATAAATGAGCGCATGACACGCGGGAGAATTATACCTACACCGATCGGTACCGACCCGAACAGACTTGCCTGCACCGGTAACCTGCACGCTCAGCCAAGTTGTTATTCTGCAATCGTTAACGCTATCGAAAAGTGATGAAACGTATGGGAATGACGTCATCTCAACGTAAAGTCGCGTGGTAAGAACAAACGAATAGACAATTCGTAGCCAAGTTCACATCGTTCAAAATCGTTTCTACAATATTTAACGCTACATCCTTTGTTATACAAACGCTACATCGTAGAACGAGCGGCCGACTCAGGCGCGTCAACATGGCTACCAACTGATCGTTTTCTACAATTGCTGTCACCGAGGCGTTACCGATTAGAGAACGGAATTCGATTGTAACTTGGCTAGGGGGGCTGTTCCTTTATTTTTGCATCCCTACACTAGATCCACGCCACGCGACGTCGTTCTGCGTATAAATCATGCGTGGTTCACGTGTGCGTTGGTCTAATGTAATTCTAGCTTTACACTCTTTAATTATTTTTTTTCACTGCTTACAAAACGGTGTAAGATACATCGTTTGGAAATTGCTATGTCCTAGAATCAAAAATTCGAAGGCATGTGACATCCATCAACCAGCACTGGGCCTGCATGGTAGATTACGGCCCATTTCTTCTTCTGGAGTCTTTATTTTCTCACCATTTCCGTGTCAATAGAAGAGCAATGGGTAGCTGACCGTCCAGTAAAGACCGAACTTCAGTCGCCAACGGCACGTACAATTGCCAAAACGGATCTTGAGCGCTCGGCGTCAGAGTGGGGATCGCTTTGCGCATTCCATACATTGTCTTCGTCGTTAGATACACGCAGCAACGCAGGGAACGAATCAGGAGTGACGTCTATGACGCGATGGCGCGGCGAGCCAATCACTGACACTCCCCGTCCCCGCGTCTAACTTCGCACCACTAAAGAGACCGAATATTTGACTTCTGCGCAACTTGAAGCCAGCGCTCGAGATCCGTTTCGGCAATTGTAGCACGCGCCTCAAAAAGATGTCAGCGCAACCGTAGTGTAGTGATCAGTAGGACAGATGCCCATTACGGCAACGGGGAATCTCTAAAAAGGAAGCCGTGGTCCTGGCACGCAAAAGGCAACTGAAGGACGTGCTAGTCAGTAAAAAATGTGCTCCCAGAGCGGGAGCAGTCATTGAGTGATTTCTCACCTCAAAAAAAGTATTTTTTATTTATCCCGATCTAAACCCTAAATCCTAATTTGTTTTATCATCTGCCCCTATTTGAATCCGATCGAACTTGGCAACACTACTCCTAACGCCTAGAAAGGAAGCCTAAGAGCCAAACCACACGATGCGGTGCGGCGCCGCATCGCAAATATTTCGACGAATCGGCGGGCACACGAGTGGCGCCACCCCCTCGTATGGCCCGCTGCCGATTCCTTGAAATATTTGCAGTGCGGCGCCGCACCGCATCGTGTAGTTTGGCTCTTAGTCCCAGCAATAGAACATTATAAAGCTGATTATGCATTCTACTCTTCAAGGCTATTTATATACATCCCTTTTACTACTTAATGACATTTAACAACCGTGCAAAAACCAATATAATAGAAACATTATAACACAAATTAAATCTGACGCCAATCATTGCACAAGTGTTGCAAAAAAAAAATTGCAATTAAGGCACGATCGATCAATCCAATTAACAGGTGTTTCACTAATAAACTTAATTTTTTGGTAATATTGGGGATAATTGCGACTGTTGAGCAACTATTATACGACCAGTTCTGAAACCTTTTGAACTGTACAACTATAGACCTTTTAGTATTAAAATATGTAGAAAGTTGTGAAATTGTTTTATAGTTCTGTCATTAAAGCCGTTTTACCATGACCTGTGCTGTATTTACTTTGACATCTTGTGAAATTTATTTTTCTTTACAAAAATTAATACCCTATGTTCATCTAAATATTTTGTAAATGAAAAAAAAAGAGATAAAAAGCCGTTTACTGGGGCTTGAGGCTCTTCGGTCAATTTCCACACTTATTATTATTATACATACACCGCTCAATTTTAATCGTTTTAATCCCGTGGAGGGCCGATCCGGTACATGAAACTAGGGATGTTATGGATATGAAATTTCGGATACGGATTGGATACGGATATAGAAATGATTATTATGCCGGATACGGTTACAGATACGGATATGAAATTATTTCGGATTATCCGTTAGTTTCGGATAATTTCGGTTACGAATATTAGATTTTTAAGGAATTTCAGAAGTAAAATATAAATAGCTAATAAAAAAAAAGCTAATAAAATGGTTTTATTTGGTAGGAACCACAGAAGAAAACAAACAATGCGCGCGTGTGTCGGTCGCTGCCCAGCCGATCAACAAAACAACCTGTCATAACGTGTCGCAATTAGGCTCCGCCCCTATCCGATACTATCCGAAACTTTTATTTCGGATTCGGTTACGGTTACGGATATTATTTTATATCGGTTATCCGATAGTTTCGGTTACGGTTATGGAGTTCTCTAACATCCCTGCATGAAACACTATCGATTTGTAAAGATACAATTTTTCAGATTTGTCTGTAGGCCAAACAAATATTAATTCCATGCGGGAGTCGAACCCGCGATACATAGCACAATAGCCAATCGCTCAACCACCGAGCCGTTAAAATATGCGTGGTTAGTTAATATTATTAAGGGTCAAGCGCCCGAAAAGTGCCATAAAACAGTGGTTTTCTGAGGCCTACTCCTCCGTAACGGCTAGGTCAATTGGTTTGAAAAAAATATATGTTTATTATAGATTCATGAACAATAATATCAACATTTCATTTTTTCGTGCAATTAATACTTTTGTCAAAAAAAAATATTTAGCAATTTCGCAACTTTTCCCTACTCCTTCGAAACGGCTTGGACCTTTAGAAACATTTTTACACATAAAAATTGGTGGTTAAATATTCTTCAAAGTGAACATTGCATATGTAAATCAATCAATATCTCGCAGAGAAAATGGATTTAAAGCGTTTTCCGGGCGCTGCTGGCCGCAAATAAATGCACAGATTTGCGTACTGCCGCCTAGGCGAGTGAGATAGTTGCGTTCACATAATTTCGGCCAGATGGTTCAAGGGACTATACGCCTTAAATTAGTGAATATTGCAGTGAAGTGAAGACGCATTGTAACAGGCGAGTAGACTTGAAAGTCTCTGTAAGAATAGATCATTCTTCTTTAAATTTATGTTATTAGCTTGCGCCAGTGACTAGACCCGTGTGAAAGTATGTTTCCTCTGTACGAAAATTGGAACCAAGAAACGGCTAATGTTGCTTTTTCTTTGCTCCAAGCAAAGATAATAAATAATAAATATTACATGCCAATTAGCGCAATGTGTTCAGTGATGGATGCTGTGAAGATAGATCAGCTCAGCCAGTCAGCAATAAAAAATTGAATTAAATTAAAAAGCATTTAATTCAGACAACTATAGACACCCATACAGCAAATACTTACACAGCAAAACACTAATTTGCACTATCGGTAAGGATTGTCTTTTGAAATATTATTGTTTACAAATAGTACAATTTATGTTGTAAAACAAGTTTTTGATAGATAGATATTCTATTTTTGTGTTAAGTATTTTTAAATAGCTGTTTAATCTAGATTTTATGATCGACCTGACATTTAGAAAAGGAATTAAATTTTTCAATAAACGATTTAAATTCTTTAAAGTGTATTCATAAAATTATTAGTCAAAATCTAATCTAGCATTATCATTATAAGAAATGATAATAGTAATTCATGTTTTGTTTAGTACGGGATAGTAACTTGAACAAGAATTCTTTAAACAAAGTAAATTATTATTAATAACTTTTAGAAGTAAATAAAGGTAACCAAATTATCTGAGCTATAGTTTTAGGCTTTCTGTACATCAGACTGTGTCTAAATACGAATTTATAGGGTTTTTTGTTTCGGATAAACACCACATACTTTAGATATACGTGTGATAGAGAGCGCATTGTGATCAAACTCGAGTCTTGACAGTTTCAGAATATTAATTAGTCAATCGGAGCTATTGATAAAGGATCATAAATATACAAAACAAAACAGGAAACAAAACTGAAAAAAATGAATCATAGTCATATCGTACCTATATTATAATGTGTCAAATGTCACCGATAAAACGGTTTAACTATAAGATTAGTGAAATTTAAATTTTATTATTCTATTTAATACTAAAATTGGTCATTATGATTTTCTCTACTATTAATAAGGTCATTGAGTTAACAGGTTTTGAAAAATATTTACATAGAACATATTACTCTCATTGAGCATATTTCTGTTAATTTAATAAAATTAATCGCTTCTGATTGATCGGCAGACATTCAAGTCTTGGCAAGTTTCGTGTCAGTATTTTTAGTTACGTATCTATAAAAGAAAATTTGCAATTTTTACACATTCTATCTATAGCATGTACCACGACGAAATTACACATCAAGCAATCAATTCGAAAATCGCGTGCTCCATAAACCACTTCCTATCATTCATAAAATCTAATTTCAATCCGTCACACTCCAGTAAAGTAAAAATCGACAGTGACACTATACTGTCTGACTGATTGACTTTCGTACCAAACGAGGCTCGAATTACTGACTTTCCTATCAAACGAGGCACAAACCGAATGAGAGATAGATAGCCTGATTTTATGTTGATAGCAATGTTTATATATTATTTTATCAGGACGTCATGTGAAAGTGTCGATTTTAAGCACTTGACCGCAATCTAGATTCGATTTAGGTGACCTATTATTTGCTGACTGTAGCGGTGTTTTTATGTGATTGCGTCATGGTATTTTAGTTGAACTAATTTTTTTTTTTATTGTTTTGTTTTTTATTATTGTTGTTTGCGTTACGCCAGCGTACAAACAATAAAGCGTTATGGGAATACTTTCATTATGCGTACAGCTAAGGAGTGGAATTTCCGGAGTCTGTGTTTCCTGATAGCTATTTCATAGGGATCTTTAAGTCAAGACTGAATGGACTATTTCTTGGCAAGCGTGCTCCATCGTCGGCCACATCGTCACTTACCATAAGGTGAGATAGTGGTCATACGCGAGCCTATACAATAATTTAAAAAAAAGATGTTTTTCTTTTAGCAGTGTGGTAGCCCAGTAACGCTCCGACTTAAAACGGTGAAGGAAAAAACATCGTGAGGAAACCGGCCTGTCTTAGAACAAATCGAAGACATGTGACATTCACTAACCCGCACTGAGCCCGCGTGGTGGATTACGGCCCATTTCCTCTCTCAGAGAAGTCTGAGTCAAAACAGTGGGAACTTTATAAGGCCCGCACAAGCGTATTGACTTACAACCTATTCTTCCTCTTATAGAAGAGGATTTCTGAAATCCTTTCATCAGGACCTTTTTAGATAATTTGAATCTCAAAGACGATGAACCGTCTTTGACGTCGTCCAGGAAATCAGGAAAAGTATTACCAGAATTATCCGGCTATGTAAATTCTAAACGGAAAAATATTTTAATCTTTTCCCAACCCCTCGAAACGTCAAGACGTCAAGCTCAAGAATTCCGTTATCAAATACTATTAATCAAAATCACCCCTGAGTGGGTACCTGACCTAGGTACTTGTTAGGCATTATCCATAAAGGTTCATACACACAACAGTCACCTCACCTCGACATCACGTCACCGAAAAGATACTGACGTTATTTTAGTGACTGACCACAAATTTTTGAAATAAGAATTGGAAGTTGAATATTATCTAAACTTTTGCATTCCAGGTTTTTTTCATTTTTAATGATTCGTTTTACAGTGTCGTAGTTTCTTGCACGTTCTTCTCTATATAAATCTACGCTTTAGAACATATATATCTGTTAAAAGTAGCTTCTTCCTTTTATTTTTTATTTCGTGATTGACTGAACTTGATTATATATTAAAAGTGCCTTTAATTAAAATAAATAATTTAAAATAAATTCGCAATCCAAATACATAATTCAGAAACCAGCTTCTGAAACGCACTGATCATGTGGAGACGATATCCTATGACTTCTTTGAAATAAAAATTATATAAAAATACCGCGGCATAAGTACTCATCAAATTTCATCGAAATCGGTCAAGCCGTTTAATTCATTAAACCCCAAGCAAACGTCCGCGTTCGCTCTCTCATTTTCTATCTATTGTGTCCCTAATTAAGGTACCTATTTGAAAGGTTAAGAGAAGTTAGGAGATAAATACTTACAATTTTTTTTTTTAATAGTCTATACTGTCCCACTGCTGGGCAAAGGCCTCCCCCAACTTTTTCCAGGTATCCTTTTCTTGAGCTACCTCGAACCAGTTCCCGCGGTAGGCATCTAGGTCGTCTCGCCACCTCTTCCTAGGTCGACCTCGGCGGCGTCGTCCATCTTCAGGTACCCACTTTGTGGAAACACTTGCCCAACGTTTGGCGTTTGCAAACGAGCAAAGGAACGCAGCATTCTGGGTGTCAAAAGAGCCGACAGAATGAGGAACACCACGCTACGTCAAATACAAATAAAGAAGAATTTATTATTTAATAAAGATGATGTGATTTTTTGGCGACGCGACGTGACGGTGACGTGATTGTTGTGTGTTTGCACCTTTATGGCCATGAGAAATGCAAGGATTCCTTAACGGTAGTACAACCAATCAATTCGAGACACAGGCTAATTACTAAGGTAAATGACTAAACATTAGCAATTAATCACATGTGCTAGGCATTCTGTGTATTCGCCGGCTGAAGCAGGTAATTCGTTAAATGTGTGTAATTTTACAATGAAGGGATAAATTGTTAAGATTATTGTTGAAGATATTTTTGTGATTGTGATAAGTTGTAAGCAAATGATTATTAAGTAAATTAGCTTCATTAAAGGGTTGTATCCTTGGCATGATAAATCAGAAAATGCCATGCTGAAAACTATGTAAAAAATTCTACAGTCGCGGCAATATTGTATTGATATTTTACAGTTCAAGGGCCTTTGAAAATTACAAGAAGTAAATACTACACCGCGTGTGGTGTAACTAGAATGGATAAAGTGAGAAATGTATTTTAGAGGAAGTACGAAATTGGTATGACGCGTGACAGGACAGAATGGAAAACGCGTTGCGCCTACTCTAAGTAACATGGAATAAGGGCAGGAACATTATGATACTATAGATACGATTTTGACAAATACTACACATTTTTAATTCAAGAATCGGGAACGAAGGTTTCCACCAATTGATACAGATTGCCAACCCGTCGGTTTTCTATCCATTACCAATATTTCAGTTATAATAATTACTTCATTTAATGACTCCAAGCCCGTTGCAGGTTCTGGTAGTGGACATCCCACCCAACGCACAAAAATGTTGGGAACACGTTGATTTTTCGTGTCGAGTGGAATTTCCTGGTGTTTTTCAGTCAAGAATTACTTCTAGGCAAGCGTGCTTTAACGCCTGCCGCATCATTGCTTACCGCCAGGTAAGATAGGGATCAAACGCGAGCCTATATATAATAAAAAAGAAATTGGTGAAAACGAGCCCATAAAAACAATTAGGTGGGTTCGATTTCCACCCAGGACAAATGTTTGTGTGATGAGCACGATCATTTGTTCTGTGTCTGGGTGTAATTTATCTGTAATATGTATGTATTTAGAAATATATAAGTATGTTTATCAGTTGTCTAGTACTCATAACACAATCTCTGCTTAGCTTGAGACTGGACGGCGTTGCGTGATAGTTGTGGAATATTATATTAATTAGAAACAACTAGGGCCAAAAATAGTGAGCATTCATCTTATCTATAAAAACAATCCAGGGGCCATAACATCACATATTAAAATGTCAATCGTGCGAGCGAGAAAGAGAGAGAGAGATGGAGCTATACACTCTATATGTATAACTCTATCCCTTTAAAAGTCCAATATAGGTCGTCAAATGGATCGCAAAAATAAACACTATCTATCGATCCTTACATAAAGACATAAATTAATATACCTAATTTCAAGCTCCAGGATTTTTTTTTAGGTGGGAAAATCATTCAATGACATCCCCCACGCTTGGGCGGAGCAGGAGATAGTGTCAGACTTTTATTGACTAAAAACCCACTCCTGTTCCATCGTTGTCTTTCGTACCAGGCCGAATCTTCCTTTCAGAAGCAGATTCTCGGCCCCAGTAGGGTTCAACCCTGCTGTGCCTTTACGGTTTGCTGACATCTACTTGAAGCGCGCGTGGAACAATACACGCCGTCGACGACTTGGGCTCGGTCCGGATGGTTACCGGTCGGTTGGACGGCGGGCTACCCATTGCTCGCCGTCCGCAAGCCCGCACCTAAGGTGGCCGGTAATCGGGATCGGGATCCCGGCGGCTGGGAGGAACTCGTGGTAGGACTCATATAGTTGAAAACGAGAACAAATTAAAAATAATTACTTCGTCCGTCCATCCTTACATAAGGACATCAACCAACATAATTCCAAGTTCCAGGCATAACAAAAGCTTGCGCAACGCAGTGAGCATCAGATCATTTATTGAGTGCAATCTAATACTGATATCACGTCTCGTCCGTCATGGTGTGACGTAACTGTGATGCAATGTACCTTCTTGTAGGTACTGCCAGATTTGTTGGCAGAAGGTTCAGTACTAACTGCGTAAGTACACACTTTGAGAAACACTGCTCTATTCTAATAGAGCAGTGTTTCTCAAAGTTGTGTACGTGAACCCTTACCTACCTCTAAGGCTTAGGGGTTCATCATTTTATGGTACGGAGTTCGCGAGATTTTCGTAAAGGCTATAACTAAAGGGTTAACTTTCACACCAGTAAGGCGTTTAACCAAACAATCAAACTCTGTAGCGTCAAATATTTATTTATGTCAATAAATTAGCTTCAAATTTTCTTGTACAGCTAGATATTGTTATTTCTTTTTTAGAGACTGTGGGGGTGTTAGACGTCCGCAGTAATTTGGGCACCTACTTTAAAAACCCACGTGTCGCCTTTAGTAGAAGTTTGAGAAACTCTGGTACAAGACAACGACACAAGAGTATAGAGTAATCGCAAACCATATGCGAAACAAGGTGGTGATCCTGTAAGGTTTATTGAGAAAGGAAGATGATAGATGCTGATAAAAGTAAATTAATTTTGAAGTAAGTTTCAGTCAAAAACCAGCTTCCGAGTACTACTAGTTGTCTGACATTTTCTGCAGTTCTAAAGCTAAAGTGCCGTTAATTGACATTTGGCGGTTTTTTAAATGTCACGGTAATCAGCCAAAAATTCTCTGCCGACATGTCTCAGCAGTATTTTTCAACTATTTAGATTAGAGATAAAAAAATTAAAATCACCGCTAAGTTTCCTTGACTTCTATGCAATTCGACGCTATTTTTTTTTGTGCGTAACTCAAATGTGATTTGATAAGATATCGCCATTATAGCTTGGGGACACAAAATGACTATTGTTTTATTTATAAGATTTTTTTTTTATGTTTGTACGTATACAAAATTATTTTTAGTTTAAGCGAAATCTGAATATAGTTTGTTTAGAATCAGTAACTGAATCGATTCCAATCATTTTTACACCCTGATACATTTTTTTTTCAAAAATATTTTAAAAAGATCACAAGTTGGACACCACACTGGTCATGGCAGGTCATAGCAGTCATTTGTACAAACTTCCATGTGAATATAAATACATGGACCGACAGGAACACCTCGTGTAAGACCAAGAGAAAGCTTGTCACCACCCTCATTTTCTACATTTTCCATATGTATGGTGCAGAGACCTGGACCCTTAAAAAAGCTGACGGTTGCCGGATTGACGCTTTTGAGATGTGGTGCTGGAGGAAACTGCTTGGAATCCACTGGTCAGAGCATCGGACCAACGACTCCATAATAGCCGAACTCAGGTCACGCATGAGACTTACCACGATATGCTAAAGAAGAATATTTAATTTCTTTGGCCACATTGCCAGAAAGAAAGGATACATTGTCACATTGTCAGAAAGTTGCTTCTGACAGGAAAAGTAGATGGGAAAAGACTCAGAGGCAGGAGTCCGTTACGTTGGTCAGAACAAATCCGTGTTACACTGGAGACCACAATCTGCGACGCCATCCACATCGCCGAAGATAGGACAGCATGGCGAAATATAGTCCACAAGAAAATTATTCGTCGAGATCACGAGTGTCACGACCCTCAGCATTGAGGATAAACGGCGCAAGGAGGATTTACATGAAACTCTATTTACTTTATATCGCAAGTTTAACTTAGCAGGCTTAAAGTCACCCATAGAGCAATGGAAAGGGCTATGCTCGGGGTTTCCTTGCGTGATCGAATAAAAAATGAAGATATCCGCAGGAAAACTAAGGTTGCCGACATAGCACAAAGAATTGCCAAACTTAAGTGGCAATGGGCAGGGCACATTGCTCGCAGAACAGATGGCCGTTGGGGCCGAAAGGTTTTGGAGTGGCGACCGCGTACCGGAAGACGCAGTGTTGGAAGGCCTCCTACAAGGTGGACCGATGACCTGGTGAAGGTAGCAGGAAACCGATGGATGCGAGACGCACAGGAACGTTCGATGTGGCGACGCTTGGGGGAGGCCTATGTCCAACAGTGGACGTGTATCGGCTGAAATGATGATGATGATGAAAGTTTTACTTGTTTTCAATTATGATGATCTTTTTGCGATTCTTAGGCAGGTCATTAGTATGATTTGATCATCATCATCATCATCAGCCTTTTTAATGTTCCCACGGCTGGGATTCAGGGCTCTTCTCTAGGAGAGTGAATGGGCCGCAATCCACCACAAGCGCCCAGTGCGGGTTTGTGGATGTCACATATCTTCGAATTTTTTGGCCCTAGGACATGCTGGTTTCTTCACCATGATTTCCTTCACCATTTTGAGAGCAGTGTTGATGAAATAAATTACAAGGTTTTTTTTTATGGTGGGAAAATCAACAACCCGAGCTCTTGAACCCACCACGTACAACTCGTAAGTTGGACCCATTATCACTCGACCACCATTGCAATATCTTTGATTTGATAAAACTTAATAAATTATTTCGCTGGTATATTTATATATGACATTCACTCTAATAAGATTCCTATATGGTTATATTCATGTAGCAGGGACTGGCGCTTCGGTTCCCACTGCCCATTGTCTCAGCTTTTCTCAGTGGGCGACGCTCGTTGTTTGTTTATTAAAGAATGCAGAGTAAACTCTCCAACAGTTATGCAATGAATCAAAGTATACATCACATTGTTCAACATTTACGAGACTAATTTATTTTATAAACAATCATTTGTGTTCATTGTTTTAGTGACTAATGATGTTTACGTGTACATAATAATATCCAAATATTATTTTTAGTATATGCGAAACTTGAATAAAGTTTGTTCAGGGGCCGTATTATGACCTCTTAAAACCATCATGTTTTCGGTGTGAAAAAGAGACGGAGCTATACAGGACGAATAGCACTATCCTTTTCTCACACAGAAAACATGATGGTTTTAAGATGTCATAATACGGCCGCAGAATCAGTAACTGAATCGATTCCAATAATTTTTACTTCATGTTACATTTTTTTTTCCCAAAAATATTTGAAAAACGTCACAACACAAGTTGGACACGTCCGTCTCTAAGTACAACTTAGGTCACGGCAGGTCATAGCAGATATTAACACGCCATCACACAACTGGCTTCGGGAGCAAAGCCACCCGTCAGTCGCCCGGATTGCCCGGTGACCATGTATTTGTGCGGACAACCAGGTAACATAACAACTTATAACTTTGTGATTTTTCATGATACAGTTATGAAATTTTGTACATAGATTCTTTACACAAAAATACTAAACACGTGTTTCGGGTTTTTTATTTACTAAACCTAATGTTGTATAAGTTCTTGAAGAAAGTGATTAGATAGGTGTTTAATTAGATTAATAGGTAACTTAAGAGGCTTCTTTCAATACTGTTAAATCGCTACAATGCTAAAGTTTAGAAGACCTATCGAAAAACACGCTTACGTCAGAATGTTGAAATGCTATTGAAAATAATCTTATTACCTACCCTAATAATAAATACAGAGCAATGTGTGACAAATAAATACCTATAGAAATAGACCAAAGTCAAAACCAAGAAAAATCAAGCGTTAAATCAGGTCGCCCTTCATTTTTTTTTACTGTTTAATGATTGATTTGATAATATTTGTTTTATTTATTTATTCACAAAATCCACAGCTCTTTTACAAAAATGTTCCTTAAAGATAAACTAATAAAATAATAATAATATTTAGTTTAGGAAAAGTGAAAGTAGGTTCTCTAAAGGGCCATTTCTTTTTACTAGTAAATCACTCTGCACCAATATAAATGACTAGCTCCTACAATCGGCTTCGCCTGCGTGATAATAATAAGAGGCAACATAATTCCGAAATAAAAAGTATCATAATAAATATGTGCTATTCCAGGAAATGATCTGCCCGTGTACCGAGTCTCATGAGCAGTTCGAGTGTGAAAAAATTTATAAAATTATTGTCTAATAAAAAAAAATCCATATATTGAAGCTTTGAATAAGCGTGAAGAGGAAATCAAACACTCTACCAATATGGCTTGTTAAAATGCCTAAAGCTTGTTCCATTTTAGGCCAACATCTTAAAAAGATCTTTGTTTACAAATCACCATTCCTATTTTACCGTGAAACAGCTACTATATTAGGCTTTCACCGTTACATCAACAAATAAATCTTTAAAACATAGAGTATGGAAACGACTAAGTGGCCGTTGTTAGAAATGTCTTTAGTAAAATTTCATCCTCCTTGCGTAGTAAAATTTCATCCTCCTTGCGTTTATCCTCGATGCCGAGGGCCGTGACCTCATTGAATAACTTTCATAGGACTATTACTTTGCCATGTTGTCCTATCTTCGGTGATGTGGATGACGTCGCAGACTGTGGTCTCCAGTGTAGTACGGATTTGGTCTGATCAACGTATTGGATCCCATCGGAGAACCTGAATCTTTTCCCAACTATTTTTCCTGTCAGTGCAACTTTTAAGGAGAATATGAGGGTGGTAAAACTTCAGTGATCACTGTTCAGCTGGACATAGGCCTCCCCCAAGTGTCGCAACAACGGCTAGTCCTGTGCAACTCGCATCTATCGAATTCTAGCAACATTTCTTTATGACGGTAAACTATTAAATCACCCCTCCCTTTAAAGTAAAAGGGAGTGTCAGACTTTTACAGACTGAAAACCACCCGTTTTCCTACAAATGTCCATTGCATTCCCAGACTGTGGCGACTCTTTTAAACACACCTGCGGCCCTGAGGGCGTACTATGTCACGAGAAAAAGGAATGAAGCTATATAGGATGTATAGCTCTGTCCCTCTTTCTCGTTCGAACGATTGACATTTTATTACGTTAGGTAAGGTCACAAAATAGGTACAGAAGTCAATCTACATACAAAGCACGCTCGAGCAACGCACACATAGACACCGCTCACGGACACGATATCTCGGTCGCGTCTCGGCCCATTCGTCGAGCAGTTCCAGCTCCACCGAGCGTAGGTATAAAAAGTGAAGTACATGCATGAGATTGTCTTCTGAACCTATCTATTTTGTGGTCCCTGGTCTATAGAGGTGATGACGGGATGATGTCACCTCTAGTCGATTCCATGCTCTGTGCTTCAAACGAATAAGAATGATGACATTTACGATAAGAAAGTCAATTCATGCGAAATTATCTCGTTGTTGTTAATCTATAAGATCGTAAATCATGGAAAGGTGATGTCTACTTATGACCTTTTGCTACTGATGTTCGTAGTTTTGAGTAAGGATTTGTTGCTTCATATGGCAAGGTGTTGAACCTTAAAAGGTTGGATTTTGTTCCTGTAGTTTTTTTTTTAAGAATTTGGCTGATATCTGAACTTTTTTACAAATTATTTGACACGAAGAACAGTTCTATCATGCATAATTATGACAATAAGATATTTTAAAGTATAATCAAGCATCATCAGCCTTATAATGTTCCCATTACTGGGACTCAGGTCTTCTCTGTAGGAGAGACATCTGTAAGACATGTCGGTTTCCTCACGATTGTGGCATCTCGTTCCTTCACTTGGATTACTGCTTCGCTAAAAGAGGTGACCGCTTCCCATTCCTTTTTACTCCGGACCATAGCCTGAACTAGGGCAAGAATTATATTGCCCATGGATTACGACAATTTTATGAAAAAATGGTGATTGATTTGGTATGATAGGAAACACGTTAAAAAATTAGATGCAATTTAAAACCGTGCAACACTCTGTGATTGACTGCCAGATAAAGCACAGACTGAAACATGGAAAACAGACACTTAAGTCATGGAGAATATTTAATCTGAACTAAGAACAGAATATGTAAGCTTTTTTAACAGAAATTCTGCCCTTAACCGGGACTGAAGTTACATTAGTTATAGAGAGGTGTGTGGCAGAAATGGTCAATGGAGTCGAAAGATTCTGCAGTACCGTCTGTGTACTGAAAGACGCATAATTGATAGGTAGGCCTCTCACACGGTGGACCGATGACCTGGTGTCTCAGAAATCTAATGGATATGAGACGCACAGGACCGGTCGTTGTAATGACACTTGGGAGAGGCCTATGTCCAACAGTGGACGTCTTTCATCTGAAAGGATGATGACTATGATGAACAACAAAATACTGGAAGCATTTTTGAAAAGTTTTTTTTCATAATTTCACAATTTGTGCTGTAAAGAAATAGCCTGCCACCAGCCATCCGAATTCCTTAGCGTTTGGCATGGGCAAAACGTGACGCGAACCCGTGATAAGCAACGCAGCAGTCAATCGTTCAACCATTGCGCTAATCGTACCGTCAATGCTTGTTACAGAAACAAAATAAAACCAAACACACACTCGAATAAGTACAAGCTTTAATAAAAAGAAACCAAACAATCGTTTTGCAACCATTTGGCATAACACGACGACTGGACACGCTTAAGATTTCAATCATCGATATGGAACCATCTTTTGTTCCCTCTTATCAACATACATGAGTTACATATCTTTTATTATGAAGGTTATAACTTAGAATAGACTAGCTTTTGCCCGCGGATGTACGTACGTAAAATATAGCCTATGTCATTCAGGAATAAAATGGCTTTCTATCGTTGAAAAAAAATTTGCAATCGGACTAGTACTTTCAGAGATTTCCTCCTATAAACAAAAAAACCTTTTTGTAATATTAGTGAAAATATAAACTAGTGCTTGACTGCGATCTCACCTGATGGTAAGCAGTGATGCAATCGTTGATGGTGAGGCGCACTAATTTATTAAGAGTCTATTCACTCTAGCCTTGAAGACACCTAAATTTTAATAGTGCGGGAAGACCGCAGCTATCGTCTAACGTCAATTTCGGCTCCTACATCGAGACAAAAGCCCAACTGGCTGCCAAAAAATTGGGGATCTTAGCAAAGATGAGACGGTATTTCACGCCGGAACAGCTGCTCAACCTTTATCAAGCGCAAGTTTGATCGTGTATGGAGTACTGCTCTCATCTTTGGGATGGATCAACCAAATACCAGTTGGATGCACTAGAGTCGATTGAAAAGCGTGCCAAGAAGATCATAGGCAATGATGCTCTTGTGAAGTCAAAACTCCAAAGTCTTGAGCATCGACGCCGAGTTGCTAGCCTGTCTGTTTTCTATCGTTTACACTTATTATTCCGCCAAGTCCGTTCCATCATCGGACCACAAGACGTACGGCGTTGCGCCACCGGTACATGGTGGACATCCCACCCATACGTACAAAGCGTTTTGGGAACACATGCATTATACGTACAGCTAAGGAGTGGAATTCCCTGCCGGAGTCTGTGTTTCCTGGTAACTATAACCTAGGGGTCTTATTATATTTAAGTCAAGAGTGAATACATTGCTTCTAGGCAACCGTGCTCGCTTACCATCAGGTGAGATAGTGGTCAAACGCGAGCCTATCCATTATAAAAAGAAAAACTGGCTAGTTGTTGCAGTACTTCGATGTATGCGGTATAAACAACCCGGATCGAAGATGTTTCAACAACGTAAGGGATACTCGCCGTAAGGTGGAAAGGAGATGGCGGAATCAAGTCATACAATTCCCGCACACACTCTCCAAAATGCATCCTTTCAAATATACGCCTGTGCTCCAGACTTTGTAGATTGGACTTAAACCAAATCTTGATTACCAATTAACCTCTTTACACGACTTTCCACTGAGTTCAAAGCTACTAGATACCATTTTGCAGCACCAGCCCATAAGTGGCTATCGTTTTGTGCAATAATCAATATATTTCATATGCTGAGGGTACGTCGGGCAATCCAATTATGTCTTTCATAGAATTTGAATCGATTATTATGGAAATCGAATGGAATTAGAATGAAGAAAATGGCGGATATAATTTGTTTAAAGTCGATTCAATTGTAGAAATCGCTGTCTACACCAGATTAGTACCAGTACAGAGTCTAGTACCAGAAAAATAGGAAAAAAGACGGTTAAAAATATTGATGAAACACAGACTCAGCAAGTCTGTTTCCTGAAATCCTGACAGGTGCAGACTCTGTTTCCTGATATCTACAACCTAAGGGTCTTTAAGTTAATAGTGAATAGGTTACTTCTACTACTTACTTCTGCTCTCAAAACGGTGAAGGAAAACATCTTGAAGATACCGGCATGTCCTAGAACCAAAAATTTGAAGACACATTCACCAACCCGCACTGGGCCTGCGTGGTGGATTACGGCCCATTCTCTCTCCTAGAAGGGAGGCCTGAGTTCCAGCAGTGGGAACATTAAAAAGGCTGATGATGATAATGATGAGGTTACTTCCCACCACATATAGATCCCCAAAATTATAACCTATGACTGTTTAATTTTTTACCACATTGGAAATAATATTTCTCATTAATAGACAATGGCTAAGGCCAAATGAGATCATTCGCGTATTCATCTATCATCGATCATCATACATTTCGATACATCAATCAATTTGTCTGTTCCATGCGTTTATCCTTGAACGAATCAAATGCCCACAAGTATGGACTATTGTTTATTTTTGTTATTAAAAATGTTATTAATATTATGTTCGTTTGTTTGTGATTTATTGTTAGTTGTTTGGCCTACAAGCCTAGTGGTTCGGATTCTTGGGATTGGTCTTGACGAAGATTGATTTCTGAGATCCGACGTGCAAAGGGTGCATTTTTCTTTTTTATCTTTTTGCCTTATTTTGAAGGTACAAAATCATCAAATAACTTCTCTAGCCCTTGGTGGAGCTAGTGGAAGTGTCAGATTTTAACTAACTAAAACCCACCCGTATTCCTTCCCTTGTCCTTTGCGTTTCAAACCTGTGGTAACTCTTTCAAATAACTCTCAGTCAGCAGGCAGACATCGGCCATTTCTTTCAAGCATTTGGGGAACACAATGCGACAGTCCTCAGAGTAGTTCCAATCGGACGGTGAGAGCAGCCTATTACTCGTGGTATGGTAGTTGGGAATCGCTCTGCAACTCCTGAAGCTCAGAGTGCCTCCTATGGTAATCCCGGAAAGATCACGCTTTCCGTCGCATCTTGCTCGAAGTCTGAAGCGACCTCAATACAGACAAGAGATGTGTTAAAGAAACCTTCAAAAGATATATTTTTGCCAATTTGTTATGAATGTTGCCACTGTTGCCAGTATTCTCAGAACCATTTCAAACGGATTGTCTGTATGTCCTTTTGTTCAATATTTATGGCCCTTCGAAGTTCCAATAAATTAAAATTGATTGACAACTTTAAAATGGTGCAATGATGGAGGTAAGTTCCTTTGTTGATGTTGAAAGGAAGTTGCTAGAAGCTGGTTAAATAAGCATAATTCGTAGTAGAGGAGTTTATTATGTATAGGCTCGCGTTTAACCAATAACTCACCTGATGGTAAGCGATGATGTGACCGACAATGGAGCACGGTTGCCTAGAACCAAACTATTCACTCTTGACTTAAAGACCTCTAGGTTGTAGCTATCAGGAAATACAGACTCCGGTAAGGAATAACACTCACACTGTACGCATAATGAATGTGTTCCCAAAACGCTTTGTACGTACGTATGGGTGGGATATCTACCATCCGATGCCGCAACGCCGTACGTCTAGTGGTCCGATGATGGAACGGACTTGGTGGAATTAAATTGTGCAATTCCAACGCACACCCTCACAACACTTTTTTTTCTTTCATAACGTGGTTTGCTTCTGATTTGTTTTTTGTGCCTTTGGGTATAACATTGACTGGTCTACACTGTTCTTACATAATATCTATTATTACTGTATTAAGGAAATGTTGTATCAACAACTTTTTTAAAAGAGTAACCATGGAGTTTCTTGCCGGTTCTTCTCCTTAGGAAACGACCAATTTGGAACCGTGCACTAGCTTCTGACGTTTTATAAGTGCCCATGTAGGCATGTGTGAAATAAAAATATTTTGAATTTGAATTGAGTTAAATTGATTTTCAATGGTTGGAACCGCGACAAATATAGCGTTTCTTTAAATGAAAGTATTTTGAAGTGAAAGTTACAGTTTTCCATTTCTATAGAGTAATGGTGGAACGTTGTTCCCATTGTGTAGTGGGTAGGCAGCGGCCGTGGTTCCGGTTCTAACTAAGTAGTTTGTTTACGCTTTTCTTTATAAGTGAAAAGTTCGCGCCGGGCGATTTGTATTTGACTGGCCTGTTGGTCCAGTGGTTAGTGACCCTGACTGCTATGCCGGAGGTCGTGGGTTCGATTCCCATCCAGGACAAATGTTTGTGTGATGAGCATAATCATTTGTTCTGTGTCTGGGTGTAATTTATCTATAATATGTATGTATTTAGAAATATATAAGTGTGTTGTCTAGTACCCATAACACAAGCTCTGCTTAGCTTGGGACTAGACGGTGTTGTGTGATAGTTGTGGAATACTATTATTATATTAAGGTGTCTCAAATATTTGAGTAGCGGTGTCCGAATTGTATAGTTATCGGCACGTATATTGAACGCTCGGCGTCAGAGTGCGGATCGCTTTGCGCATTCCATACATTGACGAGTCAATCGTCGTCGTTGTTAGATACATGCAGCAAGCGCAGGAAACGCATCACGAGTGATGTCTATGACACGATGGCGCGGCGAGCCAATCACTGACATTCCCCGCTCCCGCGTCTCACGTCGCACCACTAAAGAGACCAAATATTTGACTTCTGCGCAACTTGAAGCCACCGCTCAATATTCGTGCCGATAACTATAACCATGTTTTATGATTTGTGGGTTGTGAATTTGAACACAGGTGAGCTTTTCTTTTGTGGAAATTATTAACATCGTAAAGAAACCGGCATATCCTAGAACCATTTTGAAGAAATGTGATATCCACCCGCACCGCTCCCTAGTGGTGAAATACAGCCCCCCCCCCACAGAGAGGAACTCAGTATACCAGCTGTGGTGTTAATAATAGTCTAATTATGCTTTTCTCTTGGTAGCAAGTGGTTCGATAGTTGACTTTATTTTTTTATAATTAGTATCACAAGTTTTTTCGAATAGAAACAAGTGGAAAGGGAAATGGTCAATTGATAAAATAAGGTTGCCGACACTTAAATGTGACGTTACCGCCACTAAATTAAGTGTATACAAAATAAATAGAAAGATGATTAAAATTTTCTATTATTTATTTATATTAAGGTACTCCAACGACTTATTCACTAATAACATTTTACAAAAAAATAACTTGCATATATATACCAATTATTGTGGTGAACTTGTCACTTAAAGAAGCACACAGCTTACACATAAATAAAAAAATAATTACAATTAATGAGATCTATCATTTATAAGAGTGTTTATTGTTTTATATTACAAATGAAATAAAAAATTAAATTGACATTTAAAATTAAAAACAAAAATAAAAATTTTAATGTTAATAAATTATGGGAATATGGAATTAAAATAAATAATTATACTCGGTTTAAATTAAGGCGAGATTACAAATTTGAGAAACGATTGCAATAAACGTGATCAAAATGCTATTTACTATTAAATGAAAAATTATCTAAGTAGGTATTACGGTTCATGAAATACAGCCTGGTGAAAAATAAGTCAACCGACTTGGGAATTTTGTATAATATTTCATCATTTAAAAAATACTTATATTCGATACTTTTTTTAAGGTTCTTCTGTTAGTTAACAATGATCTCTATCTCTTAATCAACCTTGATTATTGAACTCGTGTTGACTACATCAGATTTCATTAAATCCTAATAATTACCCAAGTCGTTTAACTTATTAGATAGACTCTAGATGGAAAGTGAAGTCTTAACAATAGGGTCTCGTTTTTACCTTTTGTATACGAAACCCTAAAAAGATGGCGGCTCTCAATTTCCTGATGACGTCACGCAAACGCCGCCCAACCAACCAATAACAATTTAACTGTCAAAAATTCTAGCCCATCAATTTCAAATTACGAAATTCTTTATATTCAGTATGCGTGAAAAAACAAAAACTTACTACCGTATAGCATAATGGTGGAAAAAAACATCTTTTTATTTATGTTTGTAATTATATTAATAGTATTTCCTACTCCTTGATTGTCCAATCGTGATTTGGAGGAATGATGTTTTTAGTATCGACTACTTAAATTGTAACCTTCGCATATAATTGCATCGCTTTGCTTTGTTTATCAATAAAAAATTGAAAATTATTATTTTCCTTGGAGAATTTTATTTTATGGCAGCTTTTGCATATTTTGAATCAATTAGCAATGATGAGGATCCATTAGACTTATAGACTTCTTCATCATCATCATCCGCCTTTTTAATGTTCCCACTGTTGGGACTCAGGCCTCCTCTCTAGAAGAGGGAATGGGCCGTAATCCACCACGCGGGTCCAGTGCGGATTGGTGAATGTCACATGTCTTCGAATTTTGGTTCTAGGACATACCTGTTTCCTCACGATGTTTTCCTTCACCGTTTTGAGAGCAGTGGTAATAAAATAAATTACACAAAGTAATGCGCCTGGCAGGGTTTGAACCCGCGACCTACAACTCTTAAGTCTCTCAATATATTTCTTACTGAATTCCAATCAACATTTCACGCATACGCATTTATAAAACGTTTTGGGAACACATTCATTGTGAGTACAGCTAAGGAGTGGAGTTCCAAAATCAAAAATCAAAATCAATCAAAATCAAAGCATTTATTTCAAATAGACCATTTACAGGCACTTTTGAATAGTCAAATGTCGGTCAGTCCAAGAAAAGTGAAGCTAAATTGCACGTTCCAAAGAGTAGGTCTCTATGGAGAAGAACGTGCAAGAAACTCCATGGACACTCTTTTAAATCATATTATCTGTTACATAAAATGCTTAGTTACATATTACTTGTTGCTTCTATCATGTGAGCACAATGTCAATAATGAAATAAAAATGTAAAATAATTATAAGATAGAAACTGAATTAAGCCACTGGCAGCTAAGAGATGACCAGTCTCATCTGACGGCACCCGTTCACGAGCATGACGCGTGCATCAGCCCCACTCAGCTCAACCATTTTGAAGGGAACTGAATGACCCAATAACGCGTGCCACCAACAGCGAGACATTTGAGTGAGCATGACAAACTCTCAACTGCCATGCTCGTAATTTCAAAATGTTCCGTTGTGTGTTTCCGAATAGCTAATCTAGTGGGTCTTTAATACTTTGCTATCTACACCAGATTAGTACCAGTACACAGTTTAGTACGAGAAGAATAGGAAAAAGAGACTGTTGAAAATATTGATAAAACACATGAGTCTCAGCAAGTCTGTGTTTCTTGACAGTTGAAGAGTCTGTTTCCTGATAGCTACAACCTAGGGGTCTTTAAGTTAAGAGTGAATAGGTTACTTCTAAGCAAGCGTGCTCCATCGTCGGCTACATCATTGCTTACATCAGGTGAGTTAGTAGTCAAACGCGAGCCTATCAATAATAAAAAAAAAATCGCATGTTAATTCCTAGTTTTACATCAAGTGTTTATAACCTGTAAGTGACGTAAGCCTAACTTTTGTTGTGCGTGTTCAGTGTACAGGGGAGATGTTCAAAGTAAACGTGACTTCAATGAAATAAATGTCTTTAATACTGTTTCCACAATAGTTCGTTATTACTAACTACGTACTATGTAAGTGTCGAGGCAGGGCGGTGTAACGTAAGCGACTGGCGAGCCTTGCGCTCGCGCTCACGTATTTCATCAAAATTGCAACTCAGCGAATCGCAGTTACTAAGCCGCCACACTTTTAAGCTTTAAGCATATACATTTAAAAATACTATTTAAATATAACAGTAACAATATTAGATACGCTTAAAAACTCTATGGAATTCAGATTTTACATCATAAAACTTAATAATTATTGTTATTACAGAAATCACAATGCATTCCATGCCATCTAATCTGGTATTTATGGCTAATTTACTATAATACTAGTATCATAGACAATCGATCTAGATTCTAGACTATAGATTACACAGCCTAGGTATTAGTAATGTATGAAAATATGTGGTAAATATAAAGCAAATATTTATTTAGGGCGCTAGGTAAAGAGATCTGACCAGTGCAGTGCCGAATTAGACACGTAGCAAGAATAGCAAGTATTACGGACCCCGCGCATTGGAGTGGACCCCACGTTTTGGGTAGGGCCCACACAGCACAGCTAAGGAGTGTAATTCCCTGCCGGAGTCTGTGTTTCATTATAGCTACAAGCTACAACCTAGAGGTCTTTAAGTCAAGGGTGAATAGATTACTTCTAGGCAAGCGTGCTCCATCGTCGTCCACATCATTGCTTACTATAAGGTGAGATAGTGGTCAAACTCGAGCCTATCGATAATAAAAAAAAAAACAAAGAATAAGTCAAGATACATACCTACCAGTGTCAAAAGAAATGATACAGGTAGGTATGTAAACGAATTCTAAATACTTCCGGATTTTCCACTGGGACAATGTATGCGCCACCTACGTCCCCATCACCACCTAAGGGCCTAGAAGCTATTTCACTATAAGCTTCTTTTTATTTATTTCACTTGTGTTTCTTCAGTTGCCCTTTACGTTCTAGGGCTGTGGCTTTCAAACAATCCCTCAGCCCTAATTCAACTATTCTCTCTGATCTTACAAATCTTGTTGTTCCAATTTGTCGTTTACACTCTGTGATAAAAAAGAAAAAAAAAACACTTCATTAATAACAATTACGTATCAATTACTTAGTAAAAACGTCGAACAAAACGGGTCATCTTTAACCTTCAAACTTATGACTACCTACCTACCTATCATCTTTTTTAACAACCATTTTTTATTCGAACTTCTTAGTTCCGTGCAAGCGTGATGTTCAAAAAATATTGCTAAAATCTGACGCGTGACTACCTAATTTTTTTTATCTTATAAATATTTGTTTTTCGTTTATTATAGACTAGCTTTTGCCCGCGGCTTCGCTCGCGTACATTAAATATAGCCTATGTCAATCAGGAGTAACGGAGCTTTCTATCGGTGAAAAAATTTTAGCAATCGGACCAGTACTTCCAGAGATTACCTCCTACAAACAAAAAAAACAAACTACCTCTTTGTTATATTAGTGTAGATAGGCTTGCGTTTAACCACTATCTCACCTCCTGGCAAGCGATGACGTGACCGACGATGGAGCACGCTTGCCTAGAAGTAACCTATTCATTTTTAATTTAAGGCACCTTTTTTTTTCGATGGGAAAAATCATCCTATGACAACCCCCGCTCTTGGGCGGAGCGGGAGATAGTGTCAGACTCTTACTGACAAAAAACCCATCCCGTTCCTTCAAGCCTTCATACCGGGGCTCGAGTACCCTTTCGGATAACCCTGGCCCCAGTCTAGGTTATAGCTATCAGGAAACACAGACTCCGGCAAGATAGAATCAAACGCGTGACATTTGTTTTTTCTAATTTTTCTTGGCAACACTGTATCGTCAGATGACGTCAGAGGGTTTTGGTGAGATTTCTTCAAGTGAAGTTTAGTGGCTGTTTTAATTATTCGCAAATTGATTCCTAGTGCACATTGTGATTTAAAGTCAGTGTAGTTTTTTTTAAGCTATTGCATAGCTTCTATCGCGGGCCTTGAGCGTGGAGACTGAATCCAGAAATTCCGTAACGAAAATAACTTAACACCCCCCACTCATTTGTTTTTTGAGCATGGTGACCGATAAGAAAACAAATGAGTAAACAATGAATCAAAATTCAATTCAATGTGTGAAAGTGTAACTTCAATTAATATCAAAGAAAAAAAAACAAAGGAAAAAAAATACTGCATAAATAAAATAAATAAATAATTATAATTGCATAAGTTGATAAAAATGCTATGCAATAGCTTTACCGCGGCAGTCCCCGAGTGTCACACGTCTTTTTTTTTTGTATTATTTCAATAGAAGCCTAGAAAAAGACGGATGAAAAAAGATTGCATGTAGCGGAGATGAGAATGTTAAGATGGATAAAGTGAGAAATGAGTATATTAGAGGAAGTTTGAAAGTGGCGCCAGTGACTGAAAAGTTGAAAGGGAATCGTTTGTCTTGGTATGGTCATGTGAAAAGGAGGGATGAAACGCATGTTGCTAAAAAAGTTATGTGTTTACATGTGGATGGATGGATGGGAAGAGGGAGGCCAAAGAAAAGATGGATGGATTGTGTGAGAAGCGATATGAAAGAAAAGGGAGTTAGTGATAGCGTGACGAGTGACAGGACAGAATGGAAGAAAAAAACGTGTTGCGCCGTCCCCAAATAAAACGGGACTAGGGCAGGAAGATGATGCCTAGATAATATCCACAAGATACTGTGTTTCCAAAATATATAATGAAAAATGTGTAATAACGTTATAATCGCGTAAGAATGGTTTTATGAAAAACAGTGAAAATGTATGTCGAGTTGCATCCCCTTCTGTGTCTGCGCTACTGGACACTAAGTGGAAAAATTGAAATAGGTGCGTGCGATCTTGGTAAAACGGAGAATGAGAATTTTATTGTAGTGTCGATTACCACAGCGAAGTTTTCCAAGAAGGTTGATTTGATGTATTTGATCTCTAATACTACAAAAACATTAGAATGTGTCCATATTCTAATGGTAAGCAAATTAACTATCTAGAAACTTGTAATCTCTATTTTTATTATTCTGATATTCTTGTAATTTTTTATCAGAACTTCTTAGTTCCGTACATGATGTTCAAAAATATCGCTAGAATTTAACGCGTGACTAAATATTTTTTTCTAATTTTTCTTGGCAACACTGGAACGTCATATGACGTCACTATGTTATTAGTTATACGGAAGCGTTTATAGTAATTAGGTTATTTAAGGAGCTCTTCTGTTTAAGTCACGCCTATACCATTAGTTCGTGGTTTCTGTTAAAAAGATTGATAATGAGAGGACTTATATGGAGGTGATTTATTTTTGTTGGAAAACAAAGAGTGATTTTTATGGTCAAGAGGCTCGAATAATATTTTAAAGGCTCTGAATCTATTAGTCTATGAGTCAGTGGAGGACCAAGGGAAAATTAAGGCTTGCCTTGCGTTGTGACGAATAACCTTCTGCCAAATTCATTTTCCCTTTGTTAACGGAATCGTTGTTTATCAACGGGGAGGTTTTTACGGAACCTTAAAAAGTTTCCTCATTTTTTATAGTTCCGTTTCCAAAGGGTGCAAATGGGACTCTGATACTAAAACTCCGCTTTCCGTCTGCTTGTTTGTCTGTCTGTCATTGGGCTTTATCTCATGAACTGTCAGAAGTAGAGAATTAAAATTTTCACACAATGTGTTTCTATGGGTCGTAGGGCTCTTTGGGTCAGGACTGCGGTCTCAACTTCCAACTATACTTAATAATAATATTTTTTTTGAGTACCTAATATTTTGGGACCACAAGGAATTAGGCATTAAAGTACAGTTACCAAAAAACTGTTTTTATTCTATTTGTGGTCCTAAAAAACTATCAAATGACAAAAAAAAAAATTGGTGGTATTTGGGACCATGTTCCCGGTCCAAAGAGCCCCATATACCATACACATTGTGTGAAAATTTTAATTCGTTACCTCTGACTGTTCATGAAATACAACAAAACGGACGCAGCCGAACGGATACCCAAATGGCTCACGCTGATGAGATTTTATGTTTGACAGTTGGTATCGCGATTGGGGACCAAAAAACCCCATGACCCATTTCTAATGCCACTAAAACAACAAATAATAAAATTAGAGATTTGCCAGTAGTGCCTACAATGCCATTGTAGGCACTACTGGCAAATATTCAAAATTCACAAACATTCATCTCTGAGTAAAACGGCTTCTGTTGCCAGCATCAAAATTACCACCAGCTTCAATGCTGGTCACGACTATAGGAAAACTGACCACTTACACAGGTCATGATGATATTGTAACCTATATGACGTCATGTGTTACTTATAAGGAAGCAGTTTGAAGATTCTTACGAGATATCACGATTATCGTTAATAGTTAACTATGAGGTGCCTTATCGGGACTGAGGTTTTTATAACAGGATATAAATTCATCATCATCATTTCAGTCGATATACGTCCACTGTTGGACATAGGCCTCCCCCAAGCGTCGCCACAACGAACGTTCCCTGAACGTTCTCGTATCCATCGGTTTCCCGCATCCTTCCCCAGGTCATCGGTGCACCTTGTAGGAGGCCTTACAACGCTGCGTCTTCCGGTACGTGGTCGCCACTCCAGAACCTTTCGGCCTCAACGGCCATCTGTTAAATGCACACAAACCAAATTAAATATTAAGTTACCTACTTTTTTTTTATTTTTATGGTGGGAAAAAATCATGCATTGACATCCCCCGCCCTTGGGCGGAGCGGGAGATAGTATCAGACTCTTACTGACTAAAAGACCCACCCCGTTCCTTCTAGCCTTCATACCGGGGCTCGAGCGCCCTTTCGGATAACCCTGGCCCCAGTAGGCTTCGACCCGGCTGGGTCCCTGCTGTTGCTGACAACTCCTTGAGGCGCGCGGGAACAGTGCGCGCCGTCGACGACTTGGGCTTGGTCCGGACAGTTACCGGACGGCAAGTTACCTACTGATTTTGAGCATTGGATAATTATTTGTTAATCATTACCTACCTAGTTCCTTACATTGTTGACACTTCTACTGTCCGGACCAATCATTTCGCCTCGTCTGGAACAATTTGCCTGCTGCGGTCTTCCCGTCTAATTATAATTTGGGTGTCTTCAAGGCTAGAGTGAATAGGCTCTTAATAAACTATTGCTTTTCACTATCAACGATTGCATTACAGCTTACAGTTGCCATCACGGATCTTAAGCGGTTGCGCAGAAGTCAAATATTCGGTCTCTTTAGTGGTGCGAAGTGAGACGCTGGGGCGGGGAGTGTCAGTGATTGGCTCGCCGCGCCATCGCGTCATAGACATCACTCCTAATTCGTTCCCTGCGTCGCTGCATGTATCTAACAACGAAGACGATTGGCTCGCCAATGTATGGTATGCGCAAAGCGATCCCCACTCTGACACCGAGCGCTCAAGATCCGTTTTGGCAATTGTACCATCAGGTGGGATCGCAGTCAAGCTCTAGTTTATTTAAAAAAAAAGCCAAGGTCTTTTTTCCATGGAAACATCCAAGTAACATCAGTTCTGCATTTTCTCATGACATCACATACTCGTACGAGTTACGGAAGCATTTAACATAATTGGGTTAGATATTAAAGGAAGCTTACAAACGAAGGCGTGAGATTCTTGCATGTTTTAATGGCAATATTGATTTGCGAGTAAATTATATGTTACTACTAGTATTACTTTAATAGTGGAGATCATTCGTATATTGATTTCGGAGATGATTTTATAGGGCCGGTTTTTAGTAGCGCGGACATTGTGTTTAATTTTGATGAACTTTTTTTAGGTGGTAAATTCATCCAATGACATCCCCTGCTCTTGGGCGGAGCGAGAGGGTGTGTCAGACTTTTACTGACTAAAAACCCACTCCTGTTCTTTTCGTTGCCTGTCATACCAGAGCCGAGTCTTCCTTTCAGAAGCAGACCCTTGGCCCCAATAGGTTTCGACCGTGCTGGGCTCCTACGGAATATCGATGAACTAATATTAGGTTTATTTGTGAACTAGCTTCTACAAACGCCTTCGCCCTATTGTATGGTCTATTTTGGGATATGGTTTACCTGTTTGCCAAATTTCGTCTAAATCCGTTCAGCCATTTAAGCGTATAAAAGCTTCAAATATACACACACACCAAATGTTTACAATTTCAAGATTGTTCGAAAGACTCATCACGAACCTGTGTGTTTTAGTCAGTACAAGTCAGATTCCCCTCTCACTCCGCTCAGAGAAGATTATTTATTTATTAGTAGATTATCTGACTACTAGATAAAGCAGCTGTTGAATTGCGATCAAAACGAAGGTTGTTAAGTTTTAATCCCGAACGTTAGTGAGGGATTTTATAATTAATTTCTAAGCATTGCGAGGGAGTTAATGTAGAAACCTGAGTGAAGTGAGGAATTGAAACCTCCCAAGACAAAAGACACTGCTTTATTCTCGTGTTGGAAACTCTACTTTTTACGCCATCTATGAGATAATTAAGAGACAATTTACTAAAAACAATTATATATTACAGAAATATAAGGATTACTTATGTACTTATAGGTACAAAGGCGAACTTAAAGCCTTAGGGATTTTCTACCACTCAACCAACGACGGCATTACTTGACGATTCCCCACTTCAAATAGAAAACAAGAGACAAATCTTACTTACCAGTAACTTGTTGACAGAATCCCAATTGATCATCATAATCTTCAATCATTTGTGCAACCATTATAAACTAGTTAAGCCCATCAGTTTCATCACCTAAAAGCATTAATAATCATCTCGAAAGAAATGTCGTCGTCGATTGTTCTAGGATCCATTGTTCGAACCGGTTCATTTATTGGGTTAATCAGTTTGACAGCTCTTAAGGCTCTAGCGCCCGAGCACTGTCATATAACAGTGACTTTCTGAAGCTTACCGCTCGGTAACGGCTATGTAGAAAGGTTTCAAAAAAGATATTGTTTATTATAGATTCATGTACAACATTGTCAAAACAGATTTTTTCGTGTGATTAATACTTTTGGTCTAAAAAAAAAATGTTCAAGAAAATTTTATTTTCTTGCTTGTTTTTCCTACTCCTTTCAAACAGATTTTAAGAAAAGAAAATGGCTTTAAAGGTGTGAGTGGTAACGGCCCCGACTTACGAGTTGTAGGTCATGGGTTCAAACCCAGCCAGGCGCATTATACTTAGTGTAATTTATTTCATCACCACTGCTCTTAAAACGGTGAAAGAAAACATCGTGAGGAAACAGACTTGTTCTAGAACCAAAAATTCGAAGACATGTGACATTCACCAACCCGCACTGAGCCCGCGTGGTGAATTATGGCCCATTCCATTTCCTAGAGAGGTGGTCTGAGTCCTTGCAGTGGGAACATTAAAAGGCTGATTATGAGACTCTATGATCGTGCACGCGGCATTATGAGTATGTGTGCATTTAACTCCAGCTAGATGTTCAGGGACTATACGCCTTAAAGAGGAGATAGCAGGAGGACTAGTATTGTGTGTGCGTGATGATTCAGACCTTGAAATGGTGGTGAGAACTGTGTAGTGGAAGAACTGGTTCTCTGAAGTGTTGTCGTTTGGAAACCTGGCTTTGAGTGTTGATGTTGAGAATGATAATGCCACTTGCATCTTAGTTTTTTGGGTTCTTGCCAAATAAATTATCAACAGCGTTTTTTTTTTATGGTTCCGTACTTCATTCGGCAAAAACGATACTCATAGGATCACTGTGTTTTCCATCTATTGGATTGACAAGATTCTTTATCTCAGGAACACGTGGATGCATCAAGCTATATAGCATAATAATAAATGATCTTTATTTTGCAAGTAGGTTTTATAAAAACACTTTTACACGTCAATTTTTTTTTTTCGTCAATTAAAACTAGATGAGGCCTGTGTTTCCCAGCTGACTACCCTGAGAAGAAACACCGAAACAAACTCAGGGGTCAAAGTCTCTTTTAAAGTCCATACAGCAAAACATGTAATAGTCAAATAAATTAATATTCTATTCAAACACTCAGGTTTGCTAGTCCTAATATCAAACTTCTAAGTCACCGCAAAGGAAGAGCGAGGAGGAATGGCAGGCGGTCACCTCCTTCTGTGAAGTAGTAATAGTAATGCTAGCAAAGGTGTCGGCCGCACGCGCGAGGGAACGGTCCTCACGCCCCAGCTACCAGGATTCCGATCCCGATTTCTAGCCACCGTAGGCGTAGGCTTGCGGACGGCAAGCAATGGATAGTACGCCGTCCTGTCGCCCAATAACCGTCCGGACCAAGCCCAAATAGTCGTCGGTGCGTAGTGTTCCACGCGCGCCTCAAGGAGATGGTAGTAGATCATAGGGGCCGAGCAGAGTCGCGAGTGGGTTTTGGGTTTTAGTCAGTAAAAGTCTGACACACCCTCGCGCTCCACCCAAGAGCGGGATAATATGATATTAGTTTTAGATAATTACATCTACCCGTTCTTGAGAAAAAGACAATAAAGTGATTCTATATGGGTTTCGTTTTAACCGACTGAGGTACGGTACTTTAAAAATATAACAAGCTTATACAAACTGAATATAAACACCATAACACTATACCAGTTTGGCCATTAACTACCGTCTACCGGGTATAACCAGAAACCCTTATAAAGACCTATCGTGGGCGAACCGGTCGCAACTTAATTATTCTTATTGTAAACTCAGATGTATGGCCATTGTATGTATAAAGCGACATAGTTTGACTATTGTGTTCGAATACTTTCTAATTATCATCAGCCTTTTTATTGTACCCACTGCTGGGACTCAGGCCTCTTCTCTATGAAAGGGAATGGGCCGGTAATCCACCACGCGGGCCCATTGCGGGTTGGTGAATGTCACATTTCTTCGATCGTAACATACTTGGGGCCAAGGGTTTGTCTAAGATGATGTGGGGTTGTGTTGCATAACTTTCCCACCTAAAAAATAAAAAGACGTGTGGCACTCGGAGACTGCCGCGGTAAAGCTATTGCATAGCATTTTTATCAACTTATGCAATTATAATTATTTATTTATTTTATTTATGCAGTATTTTTTTTCCTTTGTTTTTTTTTCTTTGATATTAATTGAAGTACACTTTCACACATTGAATTGAATTTTGATTGATTGTTCACTCATTTGTTTTCTTATCGGTCACCACGCTCAAAAAACAAATGAGTGGTGTTAGGTTATTTTCGTTACGGAATTTCTGGATTCGGTCTCCACGCTCAAGGCCCGCGATAGAAGCTATGCAATAGCTTAAAAACATCAAAACAATAACGTTTGCTGTATGGGCGACCCCACTTAAATATTTATTTTATTCTGTTTTTAATACTTCTTGTTATAGCAGCAACAGAAATGCTTCATCACACTCTCCCTCTCACACACACTCTCACACATATCTACTACTCACGCATGTGTGCTCACACGTACATATATTATTGTTCTCTTTATTCATATTTTTCATATTTTTAAATATTTTTTAACAAAATTATACAAAAGTTAAAAAATATTATTGTTATTGTTACACGTTTGGTTTATCAAATTCTAGTAAACTTGTAATAATGGGCGAATGGATGTATCCTATAACACAGGACTTTCCTGGCATAGGGGACATTATTCACAAATTATGTAAAAAATAACTCAACTGATATGTAACATGTCATATATTTTCATTTTCTTTGGGCAATAAATAATTTATTATTATTATTATCATCTGTGAAAATTTCAACTCTCTAGCTATCATGGTTTATGAGATACAGCCTGGTGAAAGACCAAAGGTCAGCAGAGTCTTAGCGGACCCTATTGGGCCCGTTTTTAACCTTTGGAAACGTAACCCTAAAAAGGAAAGAGTAAAAATGGACACACTGATAAAAACCACTTTCAAGCAAATCTGTCCGTCCTTTAGTGCTATACAAATAGCTTAGACAAACATATTTAAACTTATAAGGACTTCAAAAGTCGGCGAAAAAAAATATTAGAAAAAAATATTCCTAATCACTATCGTAACTTTCTAACCTAAAAAACTTTTCTTAAATAAACCACTAAAATTCCAATACCTAATGAATAGATAGATACTTATATTTGACTAACCCGTCCCCCCATATAAGGCTTCAAACACACTCACAATTGTAAACCCCAGTTCTAAACTAGTGATGTATCTAACGAATGTTAGATTTCTCACATTCGAATATTTAAATTCAATATTCCCGAATGCGAATACGAAAGTTTGGGTATGCTGACTTTCAAACAAAGTGCGCGCAAAATGTCTTAGAAGTTTAACATTTCGTTTCAGCCAAGTTTAAACCGACCATAACAAAGCCGTTACAGACTGATTGAACCGAGTTTATCACATTAAGTTCATGCGTAAAGATTTGTTATGATTTGAGGTCAACATTACATGTTGTTTTACAACTTGTGACACAACAGATGTGAAATGAACTTGCATTGTGTGATAAAAGAATAATAAAATAAATATAAAATTGTAAACTCATAACTCATTAATATCATGAGATAAATCATATCATGAGAGCAGTGGTAACCGAGTGGTAACGGCCCCGACTTACAAGTTGTAGGTCTCGGGTTCAAACCCAGCCAGGCGCATTACTTTGTGTCATTTATTTCATCAAAACGGTGAGGGAAAACGTCGTGAGGAAACCGGCTGGTCCTAGTGCCAAAAATTCGAAGGCATGTGACATTCACCAACCCGCACTGAGCCCGCGTGGTGGATTACGGCCCATTCTCTCTCCTAGAGCGAAGGCCTGAGTCCCAACAGTGGGAGCATTATATGGCCGACTATGCAATGCTATACTAAAATCATATCAGTTGTATTGTCATTCCATATCCATTCAATCAATGTATTATTTTCTTTTTGTTTGTCAGAAATATTCGCCAAACATTCGCCCGTTTCTTGCTAATACAAATGCGAATTTCAAAAACAGTGCGAATATTCGCGAATGCGAATGCGAATATTCGTTACATCACTATTCTACACTGTCGAATTTGGTTGGATGTCACTGGGTTACTGTTTCCAACGCCCACAGCCCGCAAGTGTGTAACTAGGTCGGTCGTACGTTAGTCTTGTGCAGAACTGACCTAATGATGGGTTCTTAAGGTGAATACTGATGAACTGGAGACGACATGTAAGGCTTTATACAGACAGACTGCTTTTGATGTGCAAAATTGAAGTCTATAGATGCAAATTTTTGCTTTATTTGTGCGCATTGTTGTGTCGTTTTTTTTATTATTAATAGGCTCGCATTTGACCACCAACTCACCTGATGGTAAGCAATGATTTAGCTGACGATGGAACACGCTTGCCTAGAAGTAACCTATTCAAAGCCACTGCAGCCATCTCGGCTCCATAACAATTGATATAATTAATTAACAATAATTCCGCCTCGTTCGCAATGATAAACTTTCTTCGCTTGTATCAAAATGTAAGTTCAATTTTTTGTTTTCGGGATGAAATTATCAAAAAGCGCCTAAAGGTGGGAATACCAAACAGTGTGGTATTGACTGCCTTTTTTTTTTAGTTAGCTTGCAGTTTAATTGCATTATTTTCGTTTGTGTAGAGCCTGGAAGATCAATGCAGTCTTTATCAGTCATTATCCTTATTATATCATAATTAGGATGCAGATAGCTACTGGTTGCTGGTTCACTGATAAGAACGACTGCTGAACCTATAAATCTAAACGAAGGCCGTTGAAATTTTAAGAAACTAACCTCAAAATTCCGTTCTGAGCTAGCCGTGATTCAATCTTAAAATCATATAAACATGGTTATATCCTCTACAATTTCTCAGTAAATAAAAGAGATAGTTATTGTAGTAATTGCGTGTCTTTGGCTTCAGTGCGGCACACGATTCTACCCGATTAGTAAATTAATGGTCACTTCGGTTTGAGTATGAATGAGCCATAGCGCGTTCTTTTACTCAATGGATAAAGATAAAGACTTCAACTTTTTTTTTCTCGCTTTCGTACATAACTAGATAGATTGACGTAGACCAGCGTCAGGCAACTAACACTGACTACCATGTAGTTGCCCGGCATTTTTGCTGAACTGGACCCATTTGGCGCAGCCGTGAGACACACATTATGTCAGTTTTTTTTTTCTTTTTTTTTGTGTAAAATTTTATTTTTACAGTGTGTGTATCCATGCGCGCAAATAAATTATTTTTCTTTCTTTCTAGATGAAAAAAATATATAGTAGGTGGGCGCTTTAAATTAATACGGTGTCACAATGGGTTAAGCTCATATTGCTCAACCGTGAGGCACACTACATTTTGTTAATGAACCTTTATGTTTTGTTATTTATAATAACTGTTTTGTTTCTGTTCGTTATCACCTATAAACTGGTTGTGATGATGCCAAATAAACTTATTAGCTTTCTTTTATATTTTTTTTTATGTTTTGCAGAGAAATATGAACATTACTACAAACTTAACTGTTCGATAAATGCACTTGAAGCAAAAAGTCCTAACTATTATATCTCAAACTCTAAAACGCTACAAAATTAAAATGATTAATTTTATTTTTCAAAGCAATTTTTCCAAAAGTTTTGAAAAAGGACTAAACTTTGTAGGCACTTTATGAGAACCTTTTTTATATAAGGGGATAGGACCCCAAAGAAACATTTTAGTACATTATTATTACAGTCACAAGTTAGACAACGTTTTCATACAATGTGATGCAGATCATCGTCCATCCCCACTGCAAGTAATTGAAGTACCACAACTACACTTGCGCTCTATAGCTCACCTTCATACTCAAAGATCCCGTCTAACGTTAATCCTAATAAGAGACCTTATTGACCTTAGGGTCTGTAGCCATAATGGCCTTAATAGGGGCTTATGGTTGTTATAATTTGAGGTCAAAACTATGAACTGGACCCCTTTCTATGTGAATGTGTTTTGGAAAATAATTAGTAGGAAATTGTTGTTGAAATTGTATATTTTATTTTCTAATACCTACGCCATATTTTAGTTGTTATGTTTTTTTTTAATTTACTGTAATTATGGTTAAATATTTTTTGAAACGTAATATGACTGGTTCGAGATGGCGCAGAAGAAGTTTGTCTGGAAGCCCTTTGCCCAGCAGTGGGACAGTAGTGGTAGAGCTTTCTGTCGGTGAAAGAATTTTAGTAATTAGATTAGTACTTACAAAGATTACTCCTACATACAAAAAAAAAACTTTACCTCTTTATTATATTAGTGTTGATTTAGGTACTGATTTCTGCCAACGGCTTCACTTACATTTCATGCGAATAGTAGTAGCAGAAAAAAAATATACTTCTGTGATAAAAAGTATCCTATGTACCTACCGTCTTGAACATTTTTTTGGAGGATATGCCGGTTTCCTCACGATGTTTTCCTACACCGTTTCGAGAGCAGTGGTGATGAAATAAATTACACAAAGTGCCTGTCAGAGTTTGATTTGAACCCAATTACATTTCTTATCAATTATTGTCTGTGCGATAAAAGAACCGTCGTGGCGTAAAGTGAAAACAACATTAAAGATTTTAAGTAGCAACCCAACCCAGCCATCCGTCAAATGCCAAACGTCATAAAATATTGACACCGGTTTATTTATTATGTTATTTTATTGTGATTTTTAATTGAAATCTTCAGAAATGTGATAAAAAATTTCACTAAGCTGCAAGGGAAATAATATTTAATATATTACAGTCTTGCCAAAGATAACAAATGGCAAATCACACCATAATTGATCAAAACAAAGTCACGAACTTGGGAAACATTGGTATGCTGTGTTTTTGGTATGTAACACTTTTATTTTAATGTTTTTAGACTTCCTAGGTAAACTCCTGTCCCGGTTATCTCCAAATATATATAAATTAAACGGAAATTCATTTAAACATGACGATATTTGTTTATTTTGTTTTGGTCAATATTTTCGATGGCTAGTATAAAGAGTATTGATACTTTAAATTTATAATGCATTTCGACTAACTTAGAATATTTCTTTCCAGGCTTGAGTAAGGATACAGTAACTAAAATAAAAAGGGCAAGTGCGAGTCGGACTCGCGCACTGAAGATTCTGTACAAATTTACCAATGAAATCAATTCCCGAATTGAGTTATGAAGATTTTTCCGAATTGCAAACATTTTTTTTTTGTGGCGGATCTACAAATTTACAGTTTTCAGTTTTTTCTCTGTACTTGTTCTATGAGACCTTGATTTATGCCAAATTTCAGGATTCTAGGTCTACGAGATTCACCCTATGAACTTTGATTCCCTTGAGTATCGAAATATATGTTTTTTTGCAACATAAACGGCCGTATCTTTTTTTTTCGTTAACTCAGAAGTCTGATTTCTTCACAACTTCAAAAGACCGCAGACTTGAGTGTATGGTTTTAATTTTAACTCGATACCTTCAAGCGTTCTCGAGTTAAAGGGTCTTAACAGATAAACAGACGGACAACCAAGTGATCCCAAGGATCTTATATGCGAGATGGTCCCTTGCAGGCTAAATAGATTTTTTACGAAGCAACATTACAAATTCTGAAGTGTACTTTATTTTCATAGTCATTAAGTTCATATTTTTCATTGATTAGCAAAAGAGAAAAATGTATTGAGGAAGACAACGAGAAAGTGGTAGTGTGTCCCATTTTTACCTTTATATTTAACTAGGGTAAACATAAACTTGCTGCTAGCTACAATAATCCAGTTAGTGATAATAGACCGATCCCAGTCAAAGTTATAGAACTATTTTCGTTGGAACTGGGTAAGTGGTCGTTGATGGAACCTACCTCGATAGGCAGTACAGCAGTTTCTTCACGCTATTTGCCTTTACCGGTTTGTGTTTGCATTTAAATGTTCATCATCAATACAATCGAAAGACGTCCACTGTTCGACATAGGCCTCCCCCAGGTGTCGCCACAATTAACGGCATTACGCAAAAACTTGTAAACGGATGAATTTAATGATAAACGTTGCAATAATATAGCTTATAACCTATATTTTTGCTAAGTTTCATCACGTGAGCAAGTTCAATAAATAGAATACTAATATTATAAATGCGAAAGTTTGTGAAGATGGATGGAGGTACTCGTATGTATGGATGTGTCGCGCAAAAACTACTAGACAGATGAACTTAATCATAAACATTGCAATAAAACAGCACATAAACTATAACTTTGCAGTTTCATTAGGTGAGCAAATTCAGCCAATAAGATAATTTTTATTAAAGGGTGAAGCCGCTGGAAGAAGCTAGTCTAACATAGTTTCAAAATATCAAGATTTAACAGTCGCACTATAATGACATACAGCAGCGCCCTCAAATCCCACGATGGTTTACTTTCCGCACAGACTCTACATGATTGAATTACGCATTTTTTACGCTTGCAAGTTGCACATACACGTCAAATAAATCAAATATTGCCCAAGGGCTGAATTTAGATATTAAACGCACACATTATGTTTTTCTAAGCACCTCATACTTTAACCTTACCGATAACTGGTCTAATTTAGAGCACATATGCTTAATAATGTTGCAGCTGTATGTAATATAACCCGGTTCTTAATATTTGAAGCTTGAATGATTGCTACGTGGATGTATGGCTACTGGATGTGTGTATGTAGTGGGTGAGCGTGGTTTGTTAGAGATAGTGAGCGCAGTTTCGATGTAAGGGCTTGATATGTTGTAACGTTGGTGTCATTGTTAAAATTTCAACTTGACGTATATTAGTCTATTACTATAATTATAATAGGTCTTTACGTAAAGTTTATTTGAACTTGCTTAAAATTTTAAATCAATCCAAACACATCAGAGTTCAGAGAAAACCGTTTAAAAAAAACTGCAATTTCATAGGTATCAATCACTGTTATTTTTTAGTGAAGATTTTAATTTTTTTTTTGGTTATGGATAGGTTCGCGTTTGACCACTCTCATCCATTGGAAAGCGACGATGTGGTCGATTATGGTGATACACTTTTCTAGAATAATTAAGTTATTGAGTTGACTGCCTTCTATGATACAGTACTAAAATACTTTCTTAAGCTTTATTATTAAGATTAAATTTATCTAAAAGTAGGTCACTTAATGATATGTTTTCTCTTGAATTAATTTCTACAAAAAAAGCGATTTGTTTTCGGACCATTCGTCACCATTTATCATAAACAAATCTTTCTGGCACATAAAAACTTACCTTAATACCAGTTTTTTTTTATTGACTTTCACTGACTATTTATTTAAAAATGTCAACAACGTCTACTGGATGTCACTTTCACTGTTTAGATAAACATTGAATAGTAAGGTTTATCTGAGGTGAGGTGATTAGCATATTGATAAAATACCGATAATAGTGTTTTATTGATGTGAGAAAAACTTAAAAATGTTTTTTTTTTTACAATCTCTCACCACACCTTTTTAACGTCAAAAATCTTACACGTTTTAAATTATCTTCATGAATAAGTAATGACTCACTTGATGATGCTTCATAAGTTTATTGAAAACAAAACTTAAAAAATAAAAGCACGGTCATTTACTTCTTTGTATGTGTATTTGTACATCACACAAACAAAAAAAAATTACCTGTCTTCAAAATTGTATGATGCTAAATAACTTAATTTGAGGATTTTACCAATGACTTCTCTTATATTTCTTGTCTTAACCGTTGGTAAAAAATAGTTATCATTTAATTTTGCTTGACTCATTAGCAATAATTAGAATATTATTATCTTCTTTAATTTAACCGATACTGGCGCTATCCTTGTCCAATATTCCTTTTGTTTTCCTATTTAATTATTATTATTATCTATTTATTTCAAGTACCATAAAGACTCATTTCAGATACACAATCATACACATACAGACAATAGGTATAATAAAATTACACAAAATTGATGGTTAACAAGAAAATTAAATTAATTTCATTTTCACTAATTTATTATTATATCATTAAATTGGATTATCATTATTTTGCATTGATCATTAGATTAACATTAAATTAAATTGAATTTTATAACTACCTCGATTATGTCCTGTACCTTCATGTCGAATGAAAATTTAATAAATAAACGGTGCTCATATTTGTAAACACCTGTTAAGAAGCAGCAACAAACCTCCAATTAGTTGACATTCATCTAAGCAAGAAATAGTACATCACCATCATACTATGATAATTTTGCGATCGCCGTCAAGACCTACTTACAATTTTGAAAACCAATATGTACTGTTCTCTGTTCTCTTTTGCATTCGACATTATATCGCTTTACCGGACACAAATCATTTAAATACTATTGATTTTTCTGTAAAAAAACACAAAATTCATTAGCACATCTAGTAAAACTATAGATCTAAAACAAATAATGATCAATGCGGTTGTCATATCCAGGTCACGTTCACTTTCGATAGTTTAACACTTAGATGTGTGACCCTGTACGATCTGTTGAGAGAAAGTCATTAATAATGGATTAAGGGGTCGCGGAGTGCATAATCTTCTTGAATCAAAACCTTCATCATCATCATTATAATCATTTCAGCTGATAGACTTCCACCGTTTGACATAGGTCTTCGTCAAGAGTCGGTCTTGTTCGTCTCACAGCTATCAAATTCCCGCGTCCCTTACTTCGGGTTTTAGTCAGTAAAAGACGCAGACACTCCTTTAACGGGAGTAGCAATTTGATTATTGAAAACAAGTTATTAGTAATTAACTACTATTCGGTTTTGTTCCTCCCCCCACTAAGAATTACTTCTGTGTCTTCTTCTTTTTCTCGTGTCGATTTGACTCAAATTTTGTCCGACCAATATTTAGCCACCTGCGCAGCTCTGTGTCAAACATACAGATAAACTCTCATACACAAGACACCCAGCCGCCTTGGATCAACTATCTATAGGCTATACAAAAATATTTGTTCCGTGCGTGAATCGAAACCGCGACACACAGCTGCAACTCAACATCACACTAATATTATAAAGCAAAAACTTTAGATTTATTCTGTTTCCACAAATCATATACAACTGGTATTTGTTTCGGCTTTTTATTTTCTATTACAAACCAATACCAACAACTTGAATTTGATGCAGTCTATTCAGGCAATCCTGATTAAAATAAACCAGTAGATATTATACCACCAGTACTATCACCAGTACCAGTATATCAGTACCAGTAGATATGTGCTATACGTTTTTAGTATCAAAATGTAATAAATCAAACTTACACGAAGATTGATTTATTCCATTCTAATAGTGTAAGTGTATGTTGGTTCATCAAATCGGTGACACACTGCAGCGTTAATGAAAACTCCCAAGCCGCCAAACACAGAGTTGCAAGGCGTAGGACTCGACCGAGACATGACCACGACCACTCTGTTAAGGGTGTACGACTTAGAAGAGAGAGTTGGTGGTTAATCCTTAACGCTTAAACGATGTACGTATTTGAATGTAATTTGGCACACAGGTAGAGCATGTCCTAGTGTTGCATTTACGATAACTTATATGCGGGCAAAGTCGCTAGCAAAAGCTGCTCCTAACATAAAGTAGATATGCATTACAAAACTATGTCGCAGGTGTCTTAACATAAACCCAAGATTATAACCTCATAAAGTCACTCTGATCAAATAATAAGCAGCTTGGTAGTCATAATGTAGGTTGCATTCACTTTCAATAATTTTAGTGGCCCTATCTAGAAATTGCACTTACGATACTTTTCATGCCGGGAGTAAGATCCCTTAGGATAATTTTCTATTTTCACGCAGTTGAACCCGCTGCCAGAAACAAGGCGTAACATAAAGTAGATATGCATTACCACACTATGTCGCAGGTGTCTTAACATAAACCCAAGATTATACCTCATAAAGTGTACTCTGATCAAATAATAAGCGGCTTGGTAGCCGTAATGTAGGTTGCATTCACTTTCGATAGTTCTGGTGACCCTGTACAACTTTAGAGAAAGACATCGTCGTGGGATGGGTGAAAGATTAGGCTTGTATGATTGAGGTAATGCGTTTGAGGAAAGATGGCAGGTTTTATGTGTGGAGGCGAGTTTAGGTCATGCCAAATGATATTTATTTTACGAGTACATGCTTTTATTTAGTTTTACCTGTCCCGATGTTTGTCTGTAATCAAATCTTGCAAATTAAATTTGATCCGCTTCCTTGCAAAATTATTATGACGTGAAGCTGATTTGATGATGGAACCGGAAGGTGGCTATAGGAGCTTGGTAGTTAAACGACACGACCCCGTCGAGTTTGGGCTCGTATGATTCTTCTTGACGAGTATTAATTATATAAGTATTATATCGTGTTATAAAAGCTTGCTATGAAAAAAATATTTTCATTAAAAACTTGTTTATAAGTTGGAAGCAAATAACAGTTTTATTCGTCAATACAAACTATATGAGTTATACTTTTATTCGTCAATGTAAACTGGATAATGCTAATATTTTCTAGCTGACTACCCTGAGTAGAAACACCGAAACAAACTCGGAGGTCAAAGATAGATAGTGTCAGCTTGTATCTAGTATTCCTGGCTATTTAATCGACTAAAGCTAATGTCATTCGACTGGCAGCTCGATTAATTCGTTCAGTGATGACGTTTTATAACGTCACCTTATAACGTCTCCGTTTCCAATTAACCTTTGCGTTATAAGGCCGCGGTAACTTTTTTAAACGATCCTGCAGCAAGTCCTTCTTCTTCCTAACCTTGTCCCATCTTATTTGGGGTCGGCGCAACACGTATTTTTCTTCCATTCTACCCTGTCACTCGTCATGCTATCACTAACAATCCTGCAGCAAGTCTAGCGTTAAAAATGCATTTAGGCGTCGTGTTGAAATAAGCAGGCATTAGTCCTAAATTCGTTCACTGGCTTGCGGACGGCGAGCGATGGGGAGCTTGCCGTCCGACCGTCCGGTAACCGTCCGGACCGAGCCCAAATCGTCGACGCCTCGTATTGATGAAAACAGGATCGAAGACTACTAGGGCCAAGGGTTTGTTTCTAAAAGGAAAACTTCGCCCTAGTATGAAAGGCAACAAAGGAACAGGAGTGGGTTTTTAGTCAGTAAAAGTCTAACACATCCTCCCGTTCCGCTTAAGAGCAGAAAATGTCATTGGAAGATTAACCCACCTAAAAAAAATCCTGTTCCCTGAAGTGAGACTAGAGATGTGCCATTACCAGCAATATTGCCGAGAAGTGGGAATATTGGTGGCAATATTGCCCGAAGTATGAATGTTGGTGGCAATATTGCCAGCAAAATTCCCACTTCGGACAATATTGCCAGAAAAATTTCCACTTCGGGCAATATTGCAAGCAATATTTCCACTTCGGGCAATATTGCCAGCAAAATTCCCACTTCGGGCAATATTGCCAGCAAAATTCCCACTTCGGCCAATATTGCCGGCAACAGCACATCTCTAAGTAAGACTCACTGCGTTCTGAACTGTGTCTAAGTAATCGCCAAGTAGGTACTAAGATTACCCAACATCAATCAAACATCTTACAAAGCAATAAATCCCTTCTACCTTTTAACAGTTTGTTAACACCGAAAATAACATAATTTCAAGATACGATTACCTAACAAACAGATCGTAATCTTAACAATAACAGAATACAAGGTGCCAATGAAAAGAATAAAATTAAGTTATTAAAATAATTTGATATTGTAACCTGTTATTGGAATATTTTACTGATGTAATAGTTTTGTGTACACGGTACAAGATGTGTCGAGCTGACTTTCCCTTAGATTGGAATCTCAAAATGTATCTTGATATTATTCATTTATTTATGTAGGGACATCATATACGTGTTACAAAACATTGTCTACGATATATTTATTTAATTCTGTAAATTTATTTTTTTAATATTTGCATTGGTACAATTTGCCTGCTGCGGTCTTCCCAGGCTCTTAATAAACTAGTGCGCCTCACCATCAACGATTGCATCACTGCTTACCATCAGGTGGGATCGCAGTCAAGCACTAGTTTATAACAAGTAAAAAAAATAATTAAATGCATATATTGTGTCTACTTTTTTATTAAATGTATTCTTTTTTACTCTTGTTTTTTAAATAGAATTTTCAACATATCGTCTCTGTACCACCCTAAGTTGACTGGCAGAGAATGCCTAAGGTATTAAGTCTGCCTATGTACTTTGTGTTGCATGAATATTAAATAAATAAATATAGATCTATAACTGTCACTACAACAACTTCTGTACCATGTAAATAGGTGAATATCATTTTTTTCAATTTCGGTGACGAAACCGTTTCTTTAACTTTCTTGAAAATTAGGGATCTGGGTCCACAATTTTCACAAAAACTGTTGAAAAAGTTTCTTCTCCTCGGTTTTCGCGAGAATTAGGGTCCTGGGTCCCTAATTTTTACGAAAACAGAAAGAAATTTACGAGGGCATCATGTGTAAAAATGTCACAAGCATTTACAGTAGGTAGATATTCGATATAGGTGTTATAGTCTGTATAATAAGTCAACCGACTTGGGAATTTTTAATGATATTTAATCATTTAAAAAATACAAATATTCGGTACTTTTTATAAGGTTCTTCTGTTAGTAAACAATGATCTCTATCTCTTAATCAACCTTGATTATTGAACCTGTGTTGACTACATCAGATTTCATTAAATCCTAATAATTACCCAAGTCGTTTAACTTATTAGACAGACTCTATAAATGATGTTTATTTTGTAAAAAGGTTATAAGGTAATGAACATCACTCGTCATTTTTTTCGTTAAACTTAAGACTATGCTGTACCAATTATCCTTGCATTTTTATTACCCAAAAACACGGAAAACTGCATCAACCACAGAGCTAATAAGTCAATTAACTATTTTATCTAACCTATAAACCTTTTTTTGTTACAGAACTCACCAACATCGTCCCTCGTTCGATAAGGTATAATTTTGTTATTATTTTCTGTAACACATCCTTTGTTCTTTTACCCGACTGCACAGGAAAGGAGGTGTTCGTTTCGCACGGATGGGAACACAAAAACGATTTTAATCTGCGGCTAAATAGTTCTTAAGAAAACCCTGGTGTGCTAATAAGTAGGTTACTGGAGTTTGGTGTTAAAAAGGCTCAGGATTAAAAGGTTATTTCAATATACATATTCGAAAACCCGCTCTTATCCCACCGCTTTTAGGCACGCAATGGACTGTTTTCCGCACTAGTGCAGAAAAGTGCGCGTGCTCTGCCTCGCCACAATGTCATTATCGAAGCCGAACATTTATTGTTCCCCACGAGTCGCCGGTCAAACCGTTTATTCATTTCTGCATGAGTGTATTGAAAAAAGTCGTTTGGCACACGTGCTTTGTCACTGCAGCCTTCGGCTCCATAACACACTCACTTACGGCTCGTGCGAATTCCGCCTCGAACGCAATTACAAATTTTCTACACTTGTATCAAAATGTACTATTCTAATTATGTTTAGGCTCGCATTTGACCATGTATCTCACCTGATGGTAAGCGATGATGTGGCCGACGACGGAGCTAGCTTGTCTAGAAGCAACCTATTCACTCTTGACTTAAAGACCCTGTTAGGTTAGCTATCAGGAAACACAAACTCCGGCAGGGAATTCCACTCCATAGCTGTACGCATAATGAATGTGTTCCCAAAACACTTTGTACGTATGGTACAATTACCGTCACGGATCCTGAGCGCTCGGCGTCAGAGTGGGGATCGCTTTGCGCATTCCATACATTGACGAGCCAATCGTCGTCGTTGTTAGATACATACAACAAGAGCAGGGAACTAATCATGATTGACGTCTATGACGCGATGGCGCGGCGAGCCAATTACTGACACTCCCCACCGCCGCGTCTCACTTCGCACCACTTAAGAGACCGAATATTTGACTTCTGCGCAACTTGAAGCCAGCGCTCAAGATCCGTGCCAGCAATTGTACTTATATTTCCGCTACAAAATATAATAAAAACAGAATAAAATAAATATTAAAATGTGGCTCTCATAGAACAAACGTGATTTTTTTTGCCATTTTTAGCTACGGACGGTAAAGAACCCTTCATGCGCGAGTCCGACTCGCACTTAGCTGTTTTTTAGGGTTCCGTACCTCAAAATGCCCGTTCCTTGGTTGTCCGTCCGTCCGTCTGTCTGTCTGTCTGTCTGTCAAGAGCCTTTAAATTAAAACCATATACCTACTCAGATCTGCGGTTCCCTTATATTCCCGGGTTCCCGGAATAAAAAAGGTACGGCCGTTTATGTCGCAAAAAAACGTATATTTTGATACTCTCAAAGATCGAAATTCATAGGGTACTTCCCGTTGACCCAGAATCCTGAAATCTGGCACAAAGCAAGGTCTTATAGCACAGGTATAGGAAAAAATCGGAAAACAGTAAATTTGTTGTTCCATACGTCACAAAAAAAAAAAAAAAATTTTTGCAATTCGGAAAAATCTTCGAGGCTCCATTCGGGAATTGCAGTTTGCACAGAACCCTCAGTGCGCGAGTCCGACTCGCACTTACCCAGTTTTTTTTATTTATGTGTAAGTACATAATGAAAGGTCAAAGTTCACGCAAAATTGTAAATTTTCAGAGGCTTTGCTAATCTGTACGAAATCTCAAAGGTATTATTATAAGATTATTATCAAGATTTGCCAATCAACTAAATGCAAGCTTAGACTCGCAAGAATCAGACGATGATCGAGACAATACACACAATACATATAAACACAATACATCTCTGCACATGTCATAATATAAAGCAGGCGTGAATATATGAGTTACAACACAATGGTGTCTAAATGTCGTGGTGTGATGTGGTCTGATGTGCCGCGCAATTATTATAGCGCATGTCGCGGTGAAAGTGAGGATGTAGGACGTTCTAAAAATGTCTAAAAAAAAATTACCAGAAAGAAAATGACTGGAGAAGTTGTAATGCCGGGAAGAGGGTAAGGCTTTGTAAAAACCTTTGCCCTTTTTTCTGGCAGTGGGACAATGTAGGAAAAAGAAAAAAATACAGTAAATTGTTGTAACCAGAACCGCAAAATATAAAAAACTAACGATAGAAAACTTTGTGAGTTTGATAGTTTTTATCATTAAATTATTCTAGAACCAAATATTCATTATGCGTACAGCTAAAGAGTGGAATTCCTTGCCGGAGTCTGTTTCCTGATAGCTATAACCTGGGAGTCTTTAAGTGAAGAGTGAATATAGGTTACTTCTAGGTAAGCGTGCTCCACCGTCGGCCAGATCATCGCTTACCGTCAAGTGAGATAGTGGTCAAATGTGAGAGTGTACATAATTTAAAAAACTGTACAAAAATAAAACATCTGGCCGAGTATCCACTCTTACGTTGTTGAAACCACTACGGTCCGGCCCAAGCGCTTCGCGCCTTCGTTTAAACCACGTACATCGAGGGACCAGAACAATTTTCCTGCTGCGGTCTTCCCGTTCGATTGTAATTTAGGTGTCTTCAAGGCAATAGTGAATAGGCTCTTAATAAACTAGTGCGCCTCACTGTCAACGATTGCATCATTGCTTACCATAAGGTGGGATCGCAGCCAAGTACTAGTTTATATAAATTAAAGAAAAAAAAAACATACAAAAACCAGTTTCAAACGAAATTCAAATAACAGAACAAAAATCAGACACTTATTTCCCTTACTTATAATTTCGACTGCTTCGAAGTCCAATACACCATAATTACCTTAAAGGTCGATGTTCTTTCCAATATAATCTTTAATTTCCCTCTTACAAAACTGCCGGGATGTTGGAACACTTTATTGGTATCCCACACAGCATGTAATGAGGCTACGCCTTCCAATAACTTTACTATTTCCTACTAATAGCTATTTAATATAGCTCCGTTAGTACAGTTAGCAAAAGGTTTAGGTATACAGGCAGGCCCCTCTTTCCCACTGGGCACACTGGGCACGTGCCCAGGGCCCCGCGATGGATTGGGGCCCCCAGTCTAGTCCCTACCACAGATCACTATAAGATGTAAGTACTTACTACGTACAAATGCGACAGCTATCATTTTCAATCCAAGTTCCTTAAATGGCCGCAAGTCGCTGCCATCGCATTTCTTTTTTTTATTCTTTTTAACCGACTTCTAATTATGGAGAAAAAAATTGAAGACACCTTTCCTTATGTAGAAATCGCACTGAGAATCTTTTTAAGAGTGATGGTAACTAACTGAAGTGGGGAACGCTCTTTCTCCAAATTAAAACGAATAAAAAATGAATTAAGAAGTACATTGCTTCAAGAGAGATTAAACAGTTTGTCGCTAATGTCGATAGAATGTGAATTGCTCAAAAACATAGATTTTGAAGATGTGATTAACGATTTTGCTCAACTCAAATCTAGAAAGGTACCGCTTCAATCAGCATAGATACTTATATAAGAACTCATTGTGGATGCTGGTTATTTAGTGTGAATTACATTATATTTAATAACTATTCATTATAATAATATCTAATGTACGAGTAACTGTAAAGAAATAAAAATAAAGCTAAAACTTTGCACACCTACGTTCTTTGTTTATTTTAACAAAAGACTTCAAAAGCACATAAAGCACTTTATTACTATGGTCATAGGGGCCCCATTATAGTGAGGAGGAGTGGCAGGCGGTCGCCGACTTCTGCGAAGCAGTAATGCTCGCAAAGGAGGAGGCCGAACGCATCAGGCAACGGCGTTATCGCCGCCGCCGCCGCCGCCGGGATTCTGATCCCGATTTCCGGCCACCGTAGGCGCGGGCTTGCGGACAGTGAGCAATGGGTAGCTCGCTGTCCGGCCGTCCGGTAACTGTCCGGACCAAGCCCAAGTCGTCGACGGCGCGCACTGTTCCCGCGCGCCTCAAGGAGTTGTCAGCAACAGCAGGGACCCAGCCGGGTCGAAGCCTACTGGGGCCAGGGTTATCCGAAAGGGCGCTCGAGCCCCGGTATGAAGGCCAGAAGGAACGGGGTGGGTCTTTTAGTCAGTAAGAGTCTGACACTATTTTCTGCTCCGCCCAAGAGCGGGGGATATCAATGCATGATTTTTTCCCACCACAAAAAAAAAAAAAAAGGGGCCCCATTATCCTAATGTGCCCAGGGCCTCTAATAGGTAAAAGACGGCCCTGTATACAGGCGAAATTACACCTTATTAAAGTGACCTGTTGGTCTAGTGGTTAGTGGCCCTTACTGCTATGCGCTACTGCAAAGTTCGTGTATTTGAATCACACCTAAAACAAATATTTGCGTGATGAGCACGATCATTTGTTCAGTGTCTGTGTGTAATTCAACAGTATGTTTATCAGTTGTCTAGTACTTATAACACAAGCTCTGCTTAGTTTGGGACTAGATGAAGTTATATGAAAGTCGTGGAAAAATTATTATGATTATAATATTTCGTTCCGATCATGCAAAACTCAAAGTCACCCAAAGGACGATGGAAAGGGCTATGCTTGGAGTTTCCTTGTGTGATCACATGAGAAATGAAGATATCCGCAGGAGAACCAAGGTTGCCGACATGGCTCGAAGAATCGCCAAACTTAAGTGGCAATGGGCAGGGCACATTGCACGCAGAATAGATGGTCGATGGGGATGAAAGGTTCTGGAGTGGCGACCACGCACCGGAAGACGCAGCGTTGGACGGCCTCCAACAAGGTGGACCGATGTCCTGGTCAGGGTCGCGGGAATCCGATGGACGCGTGATGCACAGGACCGGTCGTTGTGGCGACCCTTGGGGGAGGCCTATGTCCAACAGTGGACGTCTTTCGGCTGATATGATGATCATGCACAACACCCATCTTTTAGATTTGAAACGACAGGTCTATATATACCAGATTTTTAATTAGATGGACCACATTGACAGCTATATCAATGATTTAATGACAGTGGGGCATTGTTCTTCAACTATTAGGCATTATCCACTGTCAGTTTGATTCCTCTAATTATAAATAACGGTTTAGGTCGCTATACATCGATCGCAGTCGGCACTAGATCAGCACTAGTTTATATCAATTACAAAAAAAGGGATAGGATAATAAAACTTAAATACGAAAACAGTACTCAAATGACACTATCACACAGCCAAATACCTAAGTATTAGTAACTTTTTAAACTTAATACACGTACGGTAGATGTCAAAAAATAGCTTCTAGTTAAAAACCAGAAATTGCAAGTCAGCTACCTGCTACCTATCTCTCTTGTTGACTGTACAATATAATCCATAATTTTATGTTACTCCTTACTGTGCAACCTTAATTAAGTATTCCAAATTATTACGTAATGTGCATCTTAAATTAAATATTGCATACTAAGATATACTTTACTTACTCTAAGGCTTGGTTAGTTCTTCAATGGGAAAATCATTGAAGAACTGAACTTTCTTAGTTAATTAGCACAAATGAATTTATGGAAATAGTGCATAAAGTGGCATTCATTTTTGACAGCATGCTTGGTGGTTGCTAAGATATATTTTGTGCTGTGTATATACTTTCATTTGTATATATATTTATACATCTACATTATGGACTTACATGAATGGATAGGTACAAAGTTTTATGTATGCATCCATTTATGTTTGCATAGTAAGGATAATTAGGTAATACAAAACAATGTTCCGTACCGCGTCTGTCTGTTTAGCATAAGCATAACATAATCAGCCGTTTAATGTTCCCACTGCTGGGACTCAGGCCTCCTCTCTAGGAGAGAGAATGGCCCGTAATCCACCACGCGGACCCAGTGCGGGTTGGTGAATGTCACATGTCTTCGGATTTTTGTTTCTAGGAAATGCCGGTTTCCTCACGATGTTTTCCTTCCCCGTTTTGAGAGCAGTGGTGATAAAATAAATTACATAAAGTAATGCGTTTGGCAGGGTTTGAACTCGCGACCTACAACTCGTAAGTCGGGCCATCTGTCTGTCTGTTCGCGATGAACTTGAACACTATATTGACGAAATTTTCATATTGTTTTCACCAATAGACAGAGAGATTCACGAGAAAGCTTAAGATCTTAAAGTGTATATGTGCAAATTACAGTAAAGATTAGGTTACTTCTAGGTAAGCGTGCTCCATCGTCGACCACATCATCGCTTACCATCAGGTGAGATGGTGGTCAAACGCGAGCTTCTTAGTCGTACACTCTTGACAGAGTGGTCGTGGTCATGTCTCGGTCGAGTCCCGCACCACCGCCTGTCTCGCCATACGACGCCATGCAGCTCTGTGTTTGGCGGCTTGGGAGCCTTCATTTACGCTGTAGTGTGTCACGGTTTTGATAAGATCCGTCCATCGTGTTGGAGAGCGTCCACGAGAACGCGAGCTTATCAATAACAAATATAAAAATAAAAGAATAAAGCCAAAAACCAATATTGTGACTATACAATACCTTGCGAACCTAACACATTCGCTAGTAATAAGTAATTGTAATATGCAATTTCCCTGCTGCGGTCTTCCCGTTCGATTATAATAAGGTGTCTTCAAGGCTTATCTTAACTAGTGCGCCTCAAAATCAACGATTGCATCACTGCTTACCAACAGGTGTGATCGCAATCAAGCGCTAGTTTATGTCATTTAATATTTTCTAATTTGAATATTATTTCTTTCCTGTACCAATATGTACACTCCGCAACTGATGCTGTTATAATTTTTCCTCATGACTGCGACTATAGGCAAAAAATTAATTATATCTATTAAATAATAGCAAACAAAACTGGTGACATTATGCTACTACTATATTAATATCGACAAAATAACGTATTTTTGTATGGTTATTCCCTATACTTTTTAACTTTTAATTTATTGTTGTAGCGTCAATAGAAATACAAAAATTTCCGCATATTTAATCTACACTATAAAGACGTTGTTTGTTTTTTTGTTTGTAGGAGGTAATCTCTGAAAGTGCTGGTTAATTGGACCTACTTTCGGCTACTTGCTAATTATTTTTCACAGATAGAAAGCTGTTTTGTTTCTGAGTGACATTGGGGCATATTTATTTTATATGTGCGCGGGCTAGCTAGTCATCATCATAATCTTCCTGCTCTTGTTCCCTTTTATTTGGGGCGCAACACGTTGTTTCTTTCCATTCTGTCCTGTCACTCATCGCCCAATCAAAAAAAGCCAAAACAAAAAAAAAAACACTAGTAAATTATATCGAAGGTGTAAGGGACAGCCCTCCACAAACTTTAAGGGCTTGCTCAGTAGACAAAACTGATCAACCTACCACAAGATTTTTTTTCAGGAAACGAAAAAAAAGTCAGCCTCTCCATACAAACTGTCCAATCAAGTTTTTAATTTTGTATGGTGAGGCTGATTTTTTTGTGGAAGGTTGATCAGTTTTGTCTACTGAGCAAGCCCTTAAAGTTTGTAGAGGGCTGTCCCTTACACCTTGTATAATTATATATACATACCTAATTTAAACGAAAATTAGCATGAAAGTCGTTAGTATGGAATATAAATCCCATAGAAAATCAAATTATAAACGAGACCGCGTAGCGTAAGTAGAACACATTTTATATAATTGAAAGAAGAACAAAAAAACTTCACACTTCCAAAATAATCAATCGATTTATCAATCATAACTCATTTATAGCTCTTTGTTATAATTTAATAACATCATTCAATTGCTCTGATTGAATTAGATAACGTTTTTCATAGACTATGAATTACAAAATTACTGTTATGTAAACTCGGTGTTACTAATACAGTTCCTAGCTAGATTATTTCGTAGAGATTAATCGAACCTTCAAATTTAAAAAAACACCACGTCTGTCAAAATGAGGTCAATGTTTGCTATATTCAAGTCCCATGGAATAAAGAGCCAGAAGTCTTTTGCTCTCATCTTTGGGACGGATCTGCCCGATACCAGCTTGATGCACTTGAGGCAATTGAGAGGCGAGCCAGAAGGATAATTGGCGATGATACACTCGTCGAGTCGAGGCTTCAAAGTCTTGAGCATCGACGCAGAGTTGCTAGCCTGTCGGTTTTCTACCGGTTGCATTTCGGGGAGTGTGCGTCGGAATTGCATAACCTAATTCCGCCTAGCCCGTTTCATCATCGGACTACCAGACTTACGGCTATGCGCCACCGGTATATGGTGGATATACCACCAACACGCACAAAACGTTTTGGGAACACATTCATTGTGCGCGCGGCTAGGGAGTGGAATTCCTTGCCGGAGTCTGTGTTTCCTGATAGCTACAACCCGGGAATCTTTAAGTCGAGAGTGAATAGGTTTCTTTTAGGTAAGCGCGTTCCATCGTCGACCGCATCGTCGCTTTCCATCAGGTGAGATAGCGGTCAAGCGCGAACCTATCAACAATAAAAAAAAAAAAAAAAAAAACTAAACTAGAATATTAGACTGCCGATGAGAAAACCCTGCTATAAAAATACTGACAAATGCTTACACTGATTGGACAGGTCTACTCAAATCGGTATGGTTATTTCTTCAAAAGACCGACTCAGACAAATCTGCATGGTTCTCATGTGATTTGACCATTATATATTTACTGTATGGACTTTAAAAGAGACTTTGACCCCTGAGTTTGTTTCGGTGTTTCTTCTCAGGGTAGTCAGATAGGAAACACCGGCCTCATCTAGCATAAACTGACGAAAAAAAAATTGACGTGTAAAAGTGTTTTTTTTTTTAAACCTATTTACAAAATAAATATCATTTATAAAAATCCAATGACACTAACAAAATATAAAATTTCTTCAAATTTAATTAATTAAATATATACTCTATATAATAACAAAAAATTTTTTTGTGAGTTCAAAAGACGCCTATCTTAATATAATTATGCTGGAATATTTAAAAACAATCAATAACGCAGCGCTGATATTCTGCTAGGGCCCACTGTGATGCTACCACGGACATATGTGCAGAACGTTAACTTGAATACTTCAATTAATACGTACCTACCTACTTTTCTAAGTTTAGCTTAGATATTACCGTGGATATCACTGATATTCGTTGCCTCGGAAAGCATGTTAAACGGTTGGTTCGGTTGTGCCTGGTTGTACCCGTAAATTTTTGACAGTCGTCACCCGCAGTCAGATGCCTGAAAGTCTCAACATCAGTCTATCCAAGGAGTGATGTGTTGCCCAGTAATTGGGTTGTGGAAGCCTGATAGGCAGTCGCTCCATGTACCTAAAACACGGGTATTGACTGGAAGTCGACCTCATACTAGTTGGAAATAGGCTAGGCAAATGGAACACAAAAAAGCATTGACCTAGGTTTTCTTATTAAAAAGTTAAGCATTCTCACTTATGACCAGTAGACCATAGTACCAGAAAAAAAAAAACGAAAAGGTTATGCAACCTCTACCTCTTTTTGAAGTCGCTTAATTAAAAAAATGTTTACTCATTAATTCGTAGCTCTTTACTTTCCCTTTCTATTACTTAATTTAATTAGCTTCTCAGATCAGGTCATCGTGAGGTCATCGGATAGTATATTATCTCGTTGTGCAATCTTCCTTCCGTTTGAACAATATAGAGCTAAAAGCTTTGCTGATTACTGAGATTAATGTTGAGAGGTTTGATTTAGTGTTAAGGAGAAGGGAAAGTAGATGCTCTTAAGGTCTTTTTTACATAGCGTGGGTAGGATAATAATAATAATAAATTTATTAACAGAAATGCAGGTACATCTTATCTAGCATAGCATAGCATAGTCGGCCTTTTAATGTTCTCACTGCTGGGACTCAAGCCTCGTCTCTAGGAGAGGGAATGGGTCGTAATCCACCACGCGGGCCCAGTGTGGGTTGGTGGATGTCACATGTCTTTGTTTTTTTGGTCTATGATATGCCGGTTTCCTCACGATGTTTTCCTTCGCCGTTTTGAGAGCAGTGGCGATGAAATAAATTCAATCCCTGGCTGGGTTTAAACCCGTGACCTACAACTTATAAATCGGAACCTTTACCACTCGGCCACCACTGCTCATCTTATCTATTCTAATCAAAATATAATGTATTAAATAAATTATGTTCAATTTGAAAAGATAGAGAAAACGACGATGTCTGTGCTATTATTAACTGTGTGTGTGATAGACATTGACGCGTTCCTCCTACATCTTACAGTATGACAGCAGGACGATTTTTTTTTTATTATTGATTGGCTCGAAATCATCGCTCGTAAGCGATGATGAGTATGACAGCAGAACGAATTTTTTTTTATTATTGATAAGCTTGCGATCATCGCTCGTAAGCGATGATATGGTCGATGAAGGAGCACGCTTGCCTAGAAGTAATCTATTCACTATAAACTTAAAGACCCGTAAGTTGTAGCTATCAGGAAACATAGACTCCGGCAGGGAATTTCACAAAGATATCAAACATCTTTAGCTCATCAAAGCCCAAGAGACCATCGGCGTTCGCTATATCACTGTCTTTTTATTGTTTCTATCTCGGAAGTCATGAGCTACACGTGTACCAAGTTTCTTTAAATTCTGTTCAGTATTTCGAACGTGAAAAAGTAACAAACGATACACAACAAGCACACATATTAAAACATTCGCTTGTATAATATTAGTATTATAAGACATTTTTCTTTTAGTTTTGTTTTTGATCTAGTTTTAGAACTCAAATAAAAACTTTTTCACTACTGTTCCACTTTGTCCGATAAGTTTTTTTATGAGAAATCAATGTAAACCTATCTAGTTATGTTCATGAAACTTATTTGAGACAATGTGTAATTTTTTTTGTTAAAAATAATCGTAACACGCACCAAATATTGACGTCTAGACATTACCCGCAACGCCGTATTCCCCAACCGACCTACAACATAATATTAAGTTGGCATACAATTATCACTAATACCATTGTCTTTATTCACACTAAGGGGGCGTGGTGCGAATCTTATGGAGAAAGTATGACATTTGAAACTATATTGTTTAAGAGTAAAAGTGAGGGAACACCTTGGTGGGATGGTTGCGCAGTGGACTTAATACAGTCAGTGTTATGTGCCTTTTTCAAATCAAATCTATCAGTCTGTCAAAACCCTTTATCACGGGAACTTTTATTTTTATGTATATTATTATGCTGGTGACCAATATGTAAAAATCCAGTATTTTTTTATTTATTTTATTGTTTGTTATTGAAGAAGCCTTGTTCCCGTAACCTGTGCGGTACCGCACCGATTGTACCAAATATGCTGCTGCGTCCTTCGGCGGAGCGGGAGATAGTGTCAGGACTCTTACTGACTAAAAGACCCACCCTGTTCCTTCTAGCCTTCATACCGGGGCTCGAGCTGTCTTTCGAAACTAACCCTGGCCCCAGTAGGCTTCGACCCATCTGGGCCCCTGCTGTTGCTGACAACTCCTTGAGACTCGCGGGAACAGTGCGCGCCGTCGACGACTTGGGCTTGGTCCGGACAGCGAGCTACCCATTGCTCACTGTCCGCAAGCCCGCGCCTACGGTGGCCGGAAATCGGGATCAGAATCCCGGCGGTGGCGGCGGCGAGAACGCCGTCGCCTGAAGCGGTCGGCCTCCTCCTTGGCGAGCATTACTGCTTCGCAGAAGTCGGCGACCGCCTACCACTCCTCGTCGTTCCAGACCATGGCCTCAACCAAGGCCCGGCGCGAGGGGTCTCCGCCGCCGATCGCCCCCACGAGGCGCCAGCGCCCACGAGGGCACGGCGAAGCACCGCCCAAGCAGGGCACACCTCGACTGTGTGCTCCACCGTGTCCTCCGGGCGTTCCGCACAGTGGCGACACCCGGGCGTCTCTCCCGAACGTGCTATGTCCGGTGAGGACCTGCGTCATGCGAAAGGTGAGGACGCCGTGAGGTCTTTCCAGCCACGTCTCAAACTTACCGATGCTGCTGCGTCCTGCTGTGCCTACAACGCAGCTGTATATTTCGCGTCTGCATTGCTCTACGAAAGTTGAGGAGGTCGTAGAGTATATGTAGATAAAGATCAACTGGACTCTGAGGGTCGAAAGGCTGGAATCGCGCCATGACACCAATTTCAAGTCGTTCGAGATACGAGTTCCAACCCACCATTTACAGACCATTATGAGAGAGGACTTTTGGCCGAAAGGTGTCGTGTATCGACGTTTCCGAGGACGGCTACGCGACACCACGCAGCGGCATACGACGATATTACATGTATAATTATAAAATAAGTTTTATTGTCATAATAAGAAGTATGTATTATTAGTTTATTATTGTTTAAGATTATTTTATGTATTTTTTCTATGGGCCTCCGATGCCTGAAAATAAACGGTTATTATTTTTATTATTATTTTTTATATATTTCTTTATCTCAGGACCCTGAGGTCCTGGACCTTTGGAAGGCATACGAGGAGCCGTATTATTATTATTTCGGTGTTAGCGCTTGGGTCTGTATAATTTAGTTGTGCTTTTGTTTGCTTATCTTTATCTTGTATCCATCTATCAGTTGCTTTGTATTCCAGGGGCACAGAATACAAAGGACAACTGACTACTTACAATCCTGAAGAAGTCATCAAAACAGTTGCCTTGGAAATATTTCGTACTTTCAATAAATCCTGTATGCATTTCAAAAGAAATACCGATTAAGATTTCAATTCAAACTTAATAATTGCACACCATTTTAGGAACTCGATAAAAACCCCTGTTCTCAAAACTGACAGAACACATTTCAAAACCGCGAATTGAAATGTCAAGGCGTTCGAACTTCAAATTTTTCTATGACAGATCATTTGACAGATTGATTTTTTTTTTTGTAAATAAAATTGTGCTGTCATACGCGTGGCAATGACCGCCTGGAGGTGTGGTCAGAATAAATGATTATAGTCAGGAATGAACGTTAGAGTCGTGTTGTGTTCATTATAAGTTTTATTAGTACGACATTGCATTTTAATGAGTTCTTTGAGTGGTTATAGGCACTTAAAATGACGTCCGGTGTATCCTAGACAGTTAGTCCCGTCACTGTAGCTCATAGCTAGCTGATGTTTTTATTACAAGCTTTTATTTAGTTTCACCTGTCCCGATGTTTGTCTGTCATCAAATCTTGCAAATTAAATTTGACCCACTTCCCGGTTACCGATTGAGCTGAAATTTTGCATGCATGTGTAAATCAGATGACAATGCAAAATTATTATGACATGGAGCGGATCTGATGATGCAACTGGAAGGTGGCTATAGGAACTTGCTAGTTAAATGACACAACCCATCGAGTTTGGGCTCGTATGATTCGTCTTGACGAGCATTAATTATATAGGTAAACCGAACTATAAAAGCTTGCTATGAAAAAATGATTTTCATTAAAATCTTGTTTATTTACTAGCTTCTGCTAGCGACTTCGCCCGCAAGAAAGTCGATATTTCGGAAAATCCGTGCTTAGCGGATGTCTACGCCCTATTAGGAACCTACCTGCCAAAAGAAAAGTTTTTAGGTGTAATACTTTCTGAGATTTCATGATTAATTTTGTGTGGTATTTGGCTTTTATATACACCGCTAAATTTTAATCGTTTTAATCCCGTGGACGGTCGATCCGGTAAATGAAACACTATCGATTTGTAAAGATAAAATTAAAAAATAAAGTACCTTTTTTCAAAACTCGTAGGTATTAATTTCGTACATTCGTACATGTACGAAATTAATTTCTTTAAGAAAACGTCAGCTGAGCGAGTCTAATGACCCATAGGTAGTTGTCGGCGTTGCTTACAAACTATCTACAGGTCATTGGACGATTGAGGTTTTAAACATAACGAGCTACTAAAAAGTTAACTTTAACAAATGTTTTCACCATTTAACCAAACCAAATTATCAAATTGCCTTGTTTACATAGTACATAAATATTGATATTAAGGACGTATTCACCTATTTCGACAAATATCACGGTTTTTCGGGAACCATTATGATGCTCTAGGAATCATAATTATGAGTATATCTTGGTATCAAATAAAAGACAATATATCTATCTCCAGGATGGCATAAAAAAAATATTACGGTCTCATATAAAATTTTCATATAAATACGATTTTACCAACGCACTAATACAAGAAAATTACGAAACACAGAGTCTGAGTAGGAACCCGTAACTTAAATCCAGTAAACATTTTTACTTTAAAAAACATAAAATAATACAGCTTATATAGTCTTCAACACCTATAGCTAATTATTTTGAACCTACATAAATAACTTTATGATTTATGACTAAAATAAAACCACTCTCAATATTTCTTCATACATTTTTCATTGAACGCGCGATGTCTAGCGTCAGTCCGCGCTCAGAAGCGCTTGTGAACGGATGTCCGTATCGCTCTCTTACAAAAAATAAATACGTCTAAAATGTGTGCCGACTTGTATACTGCGACTGCCAAGACGTGCTACTTTTTCGCACCGAAATAAAAGTACAAATATCGTACTTATTGGAACGAAGTTCCATAACGCGCGTTGTGAAAGGGGGCTAGACGGAAAAAATTCTCACGAAAACTTTTACTGTCAAAATGTAAATCCAAGATGGCGGCTGCAAGAAATTATCAACTTTTTCGTCGTGGGTGTCGTTTTCATGGTTTTCGAGGGTGTTAAAGCTGATGGTACAGTCAAAATATAAATCCAAGATGGCGGCTGCAAGAAATTATCAAATTTTCCGTCATGGGTGTCGTTTTCATGGTTTTCGAGGGTGTTGAAACCGATGGTACTGTCAAAATATAAATCCAAGATGGCGGCTGCAAGAAATTATCAAATTTTTTGTCATGGGTGTTGTTTTCATGGTTTTCGAGGGAGTTGAAACCGATAGTACTGTCAAAATGTAAATCCGAGATGGCGGCTGCAAGAAATTATCAACTTTTTCATCATGGGTGTCGTTTTCATGGTTTTCGAGGGTGTTGAAACCGATGGTACTGTCAAAATATAAATCCAAGATGGCGGCTGAGAGAAATTATCAAATTTTTCGTCATGCGTGTCGTTTTCATGGTTTTCGAGGGTGTTGAAACCGATAGTACTGTCAAAATATAAATCCAAGATGGCGGCTGCAAGAAATTATCAAATTTTTCGTCATGGGTGTCGTTTTCATGGTTTTCGAGGGTGCTGAAACCGATAGTACTGTCAAAATATAAATCAAAGATGGCGGCTGCAAGAAATTGTCAAATTTTCCGTCATGGGTGTCGTTTTCATGGTTTTCGAGGGTGTTGAAACCGATGGTACTGTCAAAATATAAATCCAAGATGGCGGCTGAGAGAAATTATCAACTTTTTCGATATGGGTGTAGTTTTCGTGGTTTTCGAGGGTGTTGAAACCGATAGTACTGTCAAAATATAAATCCAAGATGGCGGCTGCAAGAAATTATCAAATTTTTCGTCATGGGTGTCGTTTTCATGGTTTTCGAGGGTGCTGAAACCGATAGTACTGTCAAAATATAAATCAAAGATGGCGGCTGCAAGAAATTGTCAAATTTTCCGTCATGGGTGTCGTTTTCATGGTTTTCGAGGGTGTTGAAACCGATAGTACTGTCAAAATATAAATCCAAGATGGCGGCTGCAAGAAATTATCAAATTTTTCGTCATGGGTGTCGTTTTCATGGTTTTCGAGGGTGTTGAAACCGATTGTACTGTCAAAATATAAATCCAAGATGGCGGCTGCAAGAAATTATCAAATTTTTCGTCATGGGTGTCGTTTTCATGGTTTTCGAGGGTGTTGAAACCGATTGTACTGTCAAAATGTAAATCTAAGATGGCGGCTGCAATAAATTATCAACTTTTTCGATATGGGTGTCTTTTTCATGGTTTTCGAGGTTGTTGAAGCCGATAGTGCTGTTAAAATGTAAATCTAAGATGGCGGCTGTTAGAAATTATCTACTTTTTCGTCATGAGTGTCGTTTTCATGGTTTCGAAGATATTGATTTAGTGCTGTCAAAATGTACATACATCACTCTCTCTCTTATAGAAAGCAAGCCAGAACGGAACTTCGTTCCATCCGGGTGACCTTGATACCTCAGTACCTAGTTTTTTTTTAAATTGTTATTATGGAATAATAATGGACTTACTGATAAAGAATGAGTGTTATTCTAAAACAAAGACCAGAAATGGCCAACGGAACTTCGTATCTTACATAGATATAACAATGTAGATAGTTAAGCGACTATGACAATAAAAATAAATAAATGGTTCTGAATTATGTTAAAAATGGTACCGTCGAAGTGACCTGATGATGATGATGGAACCGGAAGATAGGCACCGGAACTCCGTAGTTAATCAATGTGTCCTAGCCATGTTTGGGCTTATTAGAATTGTCATGAGATGCACTTTGGCTGTAAGGTACTATCGAACTGATTTGATGATGATTATGGAACCGGAAGTTAGGCACCGGAACTCCGTAATTAATCAATGTATCCTAGCCGTGTTTGGGCTTATTGAAATTGTCATGAAATGCACTTTGGCTATAAAATACTATCGAAGTGACCTGATGATGATGGAGCCGGAAGATAGGCACCGGAACTCCGTAGTTAATCAATGTATCTTAGCCGTGTTTGGGCTTATTAGAATTGTCATGAGATGGACTTTGGCTATAAGGTACTATCAAACTGATCTGATGATGATAGATAACCCTATAGTAATCCAATCGGGCGTTGAATTTGTTCATGAACTTTGAAACTCAATAAAAATAATTTGTTCGAGCTTAGAATATAGGTTATAATGACACGTATGACATCGTAGTGCAATTCAAGTATAGTACAAAATAAAACAACGGTAGTAATAAAAGCTCCGACAAAAAAAGAAGAATTGTCCTTACTCAAAATATTAAATCTACTGCCTAAAATACTAACTTTCCGACTACTTTTGTCCGAATAAAAATGATGAAACGACCGAATGAGATACTGAAATCTTCGAAAAATAAACATGACTGTCTATTGCTATAATACTTTTCTACCAGCATAAATTACGTTCTACTGAAAACTGCTTTGTAATTTTTATCTTTACTTGCCTACTATTAATTCATAAATTACCTTTCATATTTCATAGATTGTGGTGGTATTTTAACTGTCACATTATACTGAAAATATTATTCTGAGTGGCTATACAGAAACATATAAAAAATATAAAAATGTACTTGTAACAATAACATTTAATTGCATCATATTTATGATGAATTTTACTTACCACGGGTATGCTTCGATATCGGTACCTGTTTCAGGCGTCAAAAAGTTAAAACAGTCGTATTCATGGGTACGTATAAAAATCCCGAATTTTAAATTACCGATGGACGAAATCCCGAAAATTGAAACGCCAAATGGACGAAAGTTTAAAATCCCGAAAGTTCATTTGTTCGAATGTTTAAAATCCCGAAGTTCAAAATCCCGACTCGTCCGTGTCGGGGTGCCCTAAGGTCCCGATTTGTTTTATTTTGAGAAGTCGCTTTTGTCACAATTCTAACCTAACCTATTTCAGCCACAATCTCTCGTAAAAATGTGTTTACCATTGTCTGTCTATTCACAGGTAGATTGTATCTTGATTGCTCTTTGAACTGGGTGAAATAGGTTAGGTAACGTTAGAACTGTGACCAACCGCTACGTTCAAGTTGTTTCGTCTATTCGGGATTTCGTCCTTTCGGGCATTTGAACATCGGTATTTTGTGTTTCGATATAACGACTATCGGCATTTAAACCTTTCGGTATTTTGAATTTCGGTGTTTTGCACGTCGGTGTTTCAGCCATAGGTATAATGAACTTTCGGGATTTTGATACGTACCCCTATTCATGCCTTAATCGAAAACCAAGTAGACTTTGGTTTCCTAGAATATTATACTGTATTATTATTCGACAAATTTCCTAACTTTTATAATGTCAGCGAGAACAAAGATAAAAATAAAACAAAACTCAGTTTATTATGAAAATGTAGTTACATAGTAGATCCGAACCCCATCGCGCGGGCCGAACAGTTGAGGTATTTTCATCATTATTGAGAGCTAAAAAATAAATTTGATAACCAACAATAGAAATTAAAACAGTTCATGCAAGTTGTAAAAATATGATTATTTTGACCAAACCTCTGTTGTCGGTAACTTAGTTTTGTCGGAGGTTCAGTATTCTATTCGGAAGTTTAGTTTTGTTATTCGAAGATCCATTTTTTTTTTAGGAGAAAATGTAATTTGAACATGCTCTTATTTGTTGTTAAATTGGATATTTTTTTTCGTTTATGTTTTGGATTTTTTGTCGGTAATTCATTATAACGCTAGTTAATTAGAATAATAGTCGGCCACAGATAGCTGGAGATTAAATTGTTTTTTGGAACCATTATTATTTCCCATAAAACAATATCTTTTTTTTTATATTATGTATAGGCTCGCGTTTGACCACAATCTCACCTGATGGTAAGCGATGATGTGGCTGACGATGGAGCACGCTTGCCTATATCTTCGAGTACCAAGATAAATTAGGACACTTTTCACTACATATTATAAAACAAAGTCCCCCGCAGCGTCTGTCTGTCTGTCTGTTCGCGATAAACTCAAAATTTACTGCACTGATTTTGAAGCAGTTTTCACCACTCGATAGCGTGATTCTTGAGGAAGCTTTTAGTATATAATTTGTTAAGTTTTTGTATGTATTTTTGTGTACATTAACGATATTTGTAGAAGATGTCGGGAAAAAATAAGCCGTCTGGGAGCTTTTAACGAAAACGCTGCCTAAACCCTTTAAGATATAACAACATAATGTATCGTGGAATTGTGTATCTTATATAGGTCTACAGAGAAGTCCTCGGTGGCATATGTCTATCTCTTAAGGTTAACATAATATATCCATTTTACTACTTTTAAAAATTGGCATTCATGAAGCGTTTATTGGAAAGCTATTTACATAATTACGGTATTAATTCTTATCAAAATAAGTTACTTCGCGTTCAAGACTATATCAGTATCTGTAAATTACTTTTTGAATCATTTAAATCGGACGTACCATTAGAAAGCTTTCATAAATTTAATAATTCCCAAAATTAAATTCACGAGTTCACGAGTTCCGCTCTTCAGTAGCTACGCATGACGCGCTCATTGATCCTTCCCCGCACCGTTTTGCCTACTGTTTCTTTAGCTAATAAGCCAAACGACAATAACGCACGACTGATGACTGTGTTTTCTTTTGGATGTTGTTGAAAAGTTATAATTGCATTTTTGTTTTGTGTTTATTTTCTTAACTAACACAACACCAACAATGGTAGTATATGTGAATTAAGGTAGTAATAATTACGCTGCTCACGCGTGTAAAATAGAGGTCCAAAATTTATGGGAAATAACATTAGGTTACGCCACGCGGGCGAAGCCGCGGGCAAAAGCTATTGTATTTATAAATCAATTTTTGACGCCATATTTTAGATAGTGTATTTTAGCGTAGGGTTTTATTATTTATTTATTTTGTAATTTACTGTAATTATAGTTATTAAGTTGTTTATAAGTGTAGATAATTAATTAATTTATAATAGTGAAAATGTAAATAGAGTAATATAAAAGAAAAAATAAATATTTTTCCTGTTACTATTTTGATATACAAGGAATTAAAGTTGCCACAATATCATGATATCAAATCAAAGATGATTTATTCATCTCCCAGTTACATGCTTTCAAATTATTCAGTCCCATACAATCTTTTCACACAAATACAATACAGAAATTGGCTATGCTACAAATAGGGTCTGGATAGTACACATAACGGCTAAATCCGTTGTATATTTTACCTTATAATTATAAAAAAAAAATTCAAACCCTGCTAGGATAAATTCATTGTTTTATTATGAAGCTTCCGTGTCTACCTTGCGGCTCCATCATCATCATCAGATCAGTTTGATAGTACCTTATAGGTACGTGTGGCGGAAAGTGTGGCGCATCTCATGATAATTCTAATAAACCCAAACCCGGCTAGGATACATTGATTAATTACGGAGTTCCGGTGCCTATCTTCCGGCTCTATCATCATCATCAAGTCACTTCGATAATACCATTTTCAACATACCTATCCAGAACTATTCATTTATTTGTATTATCGTAGTCGCATAACTATGTTCATTGTGATATCTGTGTGAGTATGAACTTCCACTGGCCATTTCTGGTCTTCTTCACCAGTTCCACTTCATCAAATGTAATTTTTTAAGTGTAAATGTTTAAGTCTTTAATGAAAATACCAAAAGAACTATACAGTCGCTTATGATATTTGAGGAGTTCCCTCGATTTGGTCGAGGCCATGGTCCGGAGCGAGGAGGAGTGGCAGGCGGTCGCCGACTTCTGCGAAGCAGTAATGCTCGCTAAGGAGGAGGCCGACCGCATCAGGCAACGGCGCTCTCGCCGCCGCCGCCGGGATTCCGATCCCGATTTCCAGCCACCGTAGGCGCGGGCTTGCGGACAGTGAGCAATGGGTAGCTCGCTGTCCGGCCGTCCGGTAACCGTCCGGACCAAGCCCAAGTCGTCGACGGCGCGCGCTGTTCCCGCGCGCCTCATGGAGTTGTCAGCAACAGCAGGGGCCCAGCCGGGTCGAAGCCTACTGGGGCCAGGGTAATCCGAAAGGGCGCTCGAGCCCCGGTATGAAGGCTTGAAGGAACGGGATGGGTTTTTTAGTCAGTAAGAGTCTGACACTATCTCCCGCTCCGCCCAAGAGCGGGGGTTGTCATAAGATGATTTTTCCCATCGAAAAAAAAAAAAAAAAAAAAAAAAAAAAAGGAGTTCCCTCGATTTCACCAAGATTCCATCATCAGATCCCGACTTGGTGACTATGGAACCATTTGGGAAGTATACCCTTTCCAACAAAAAAAGAATTTTTCAAATCGGTCGGCAAGCAACGAAGTTATGCGCGAACATACATAAAAAAAAATTCAATCATCCAAATTGAGAACCTCCTCCTTTTTTAGAAGTCGGTTAAAAATACATAAGTATTCATAGTTTTAACTGTATTTTACGATTAGATCGAATATTAATTTGGAAATAACTACTTGCTTCAGACATCGTACGAGTATTTATTGAGTTTGAAGATTTAATTCATGTCGGAGAGGGGTTGTGCGTTGTACCTAATTGTCTGATAAAATTAATCTCAAATACCCATTTGATTTTGTTAAATATAATATTTTTAAAGAAATAAGCCTGGGAAATAATCTTAGGTTTACAAAGAAATTGGTCGTTATTATCCGTAACGATATGGCAACTACTTATTTTTGCTATACGAGTAGTACTCGAAACTGGATAAGCAGGCAATTACATATTGCCATATAGTAATACTGATACTAAAAATCAAACAAGCTTGACTCAATTAATACTTACTAAGAAAAATAAAATAAAACCTCAAATATCAAGACATGTTCGGTTAAAGTATAAATTTGAACGAACAATGGGCTCTATGTGTGCGTGCGCGTAAGGTCGATGTATTGCGACCAAGATACCTAAATTCGAGCGAGTGAATCTTGCTCACGCGTCCTTAAGGATATTCGATACTGTGTACTTCGATATTTAGGACATTCGGAACACAAAGATAAAATAGATAGATAGATAGATAGATAGATAGATAGATAGATTAATTCTTCATTGTACACCAAAAATAAAAATTACATGAGAAACTTAAAATACCGCTCAGAATAAATAAATCATTGGCCAAATATTGAAAAAAATGCAAGACGTAACGTTGACACTCAAACAAATATTAGGTCGCTCAAATATTAGGAAGCTTCTCATTTTGTATTTCTAGTAACTCAAATTAAAGTTAGTAAGTCGCTGTTTTGTTGATTTCTCGTCACTCACAATCAGTCGCTCACTAATTATTTCCATAACCCAAAATAATTATTTTTCTCAATTAAAATTTTAATTTACGTTTAAATACTACCCCTAAAAAAAGTACCCAAATAAAATGCCAACATCTACATTTACACTTTTACATCTACACACTAATATAATAAAGGGGTAAATTTTTTTTTTTTTTTTTGTCTATAGGAAGTAGGTACTACGTGTTCCAAATGAGAATAGGACCGATTCCTATGTTTTGACGTCTCATCGTACTGTCAAATTGAAGAAATTTTGGCAAAAGTGAAGAACTTAGAAATGAGTAAAATTGAAGAACTGGATTCTGATTAAACTTTTTTCGTTCACAGTTCATAAATAAATTAAAGGTTTCGTAAATTGATTAATGTTTCAAAATTTCTATCCTCGATTTGACAGTAAATCGTAACGTCACAACATGGCGGGCGATCCTATTCTCATTTGGAACGCATTGTAATCTCTGAAAGCCACCCACCGATTGCTAAAATTTTGTCACCGATAGAAAGCTGCTTTATTCCTGAGTGACATAGGCTCCTTAAGTCTCCATCCTTTTAACTGTTCAATTTAGGTTGTGGTAGTACTGCAGTCACTGTTAGATAATCGAATGATATTGCCAGTTTGCGTGCGCTTACAATAGTTTTACTTTTATTAAAAGTAAGATGAAACGATTGTGATTGACTTTCAAATAATTGTGCTGCAGTCAGTTGTTTGAGAATTTAGAAAGCAGTCACTCAAAGTTACATGATACCTAAACTGTACGTACATAAAGTGTATGTAACTTATAACAGACTATTTAAGCTGGAACTACATTTTTCAGTTTCAATTCCTTAGAAGCTAGACGGTCACGTGACCTGATGATTGTGGCATTCAAAATACTCAGGGGAATTATAGATGCTCCTGATCTACAAAACCTTATCTGTAAATTGCATGTGCCAAACCACTACAACCGTGGCAGGAAACATCGGCTCCTGGCAGTTCCGACGTGTCAAACAGTTGCACATTCCAAATCGCCCATACCGCGGACACTCTGCGCTTAATGCTCTCCTTACCAAAAACACAGATTTTGTTATGTTTGGAGAAGAATGGAAGACGATACTGTCAGAATGTATGAAATTCTGTGAGATGAATGCATGACTGTGTCTACTATTTATTAAATAAGTAGTGTCTACCACTAATGTCCTGTGCGACATATGACTTGTCTGTGTTCTTTTTAATGTTTTATTGTTTTCTCTTTTTGTGTTATGTGTTTAAATAGTGTAATTGGTTTCGGCCGTTCTATTTGAATTAAATAAAAAATAAAAATTAGACCGACGCACGCACACGTGTATCACGCCTGATTTGTACGTGGATCGACATCGCGTGGCGTGGATCAAGTGTCATTGATAACCTCATGCTTGACCACTGTCTTGCCTGATGGTAAGCGATGATGTGGCCAACGATGGAACACGCTTGCCTAGAAATAACCTATTCACTCTTGACATTAAAACCACTAGGTTGTAGCTATCAGCAAAACACAGACCGCGGCAGGGAATTCTGACAGTTGTATGTTTTCCCACTCCTCAGATGTACTTCTTCAGTGTTCTATATCAGCAGTAATCTCAGTAGTCACTTACTTTCCAGTCATATCATCTTCTACATATCCCATCCATAGTTCCTTAACCCGTATAGAATCTATAATAACATCAGCCAATCTTGTCTGTCAGAACATACCAGCAACATTATTCTCGTAATGCAAATACGACTGCAATTAAGCAGGAGCTGGATCGAGTCATTATATCGATATAGCTTATTACTCGATTATCTTAAGTGCGGTTCTGCATACGTAATCGCAGACTATCGGTAATATCGATTTAAGAGTCGTGTAGTATAGACCCGAGAAATAACAATAGGGTGTGTGTGCTGGATCGGTGTACCGTTCATCGAGTTTATTTCCTGTTAGTTTATGTACTGAATTATTGAGTCTATTGATAGTCTGTGCATGATTGACTAATAAAATTTTGAATCGAGAATTGATATGTCAATTGGGTTTTGTGCTCTGGCAACACCGTTTGAGCTGTCAAAAATGTTATGCAGCTGACAACTATAATTTGACGTACAAAAACGGTTGCTGGTACAAAAGAAAATATGAATTCAATTTTCGAATTAAGTTTTTTTTTCTATCTAGATGGTTAACCCTTGATCAAGTTGAAAATCTTTGCAGAATGGTAACAGCTAGATAAAAGAAATTGAATACCATTTGACTTGCGAATAAAAAAGCCTGTGTTCAAAAATGTACTGCTTTAACGTGGTGATTAATTAATTGTAGCTACTATTAAGTATATGAATTTAGCCCGACGAGTTGAGGTGATCCAGTATACCAGGATAAGAAAAATGCAATATTTTGCATGGACTGAATGCTTTTCTGACCTCCACATCCCAGTTACTCTAGGTACGATATCACTTGGTACGGCTGGTTTTTACTCATTCGAATTTTTTTACGTAATCATTAGCAAAAATTAAAACTCCTGCGCGTTGATGCAATCCCTGAGTATCTTTTTACAAGCTAAGACTGATATTAAACTACTTTTGAATACTCCTTACTCCTAGCTCATAAGAAAGATAAATTACCTCCATGATAATCATAATTATACACTTCAAGTAATAAATTAAAATTCACTCAACCCCTTCCGTTGAACATGACTAGTATAAGTACATAATGTAGGGTTGCCATTCTTAAAAATCATTAGTGGCTACAATATAGTAATTTACCATAGAAGAGAAGAATGTATGATTCCTGTATTCTGTGTAATTTATAGATAAAACTTATTTTAAAAGTTCTTATAAACGAGTTTTTTTAAGTGAACATGAAGGTTTTGAAATTTACTAGAATTAAAGGAACCAAATTTTTAAGTAATTTTTGTAGCATTGCCATTATGATGATTTTTTTTTAATATTTTAACTGTAAAGAAGAATAAAATAATTAACTACAAAAAATCATATTTTTTTAAAAAGAAATTGGTCTGAATTTCCTGATGCTCCATCACGAACTCTTAACGCGATCCATATTATTGCCTAAACTGAACAGTTAGCCAGTTAGCTACTTCCCTCTTTCTCACTCGAACGCTTGATATACGTTATGGTAAAACCTATGAGCTGATATTTTCTTTCAGTTCCTTTTTACCAAATCCGTCAAAAGATTTCATCAGTAAAAAAATCTACCAATTCTATAAATCCATGAAAATGCACACACATGACAACCCTGTCCACGTAATCATATGTAGAAAAAAAAAGAAGATAAAACTCGACCGAAGACGCAGCACAAACGAGTATAGTAGCATCAGCAAAAAAATAACGACGGCATATAATTATTATCATCCTGTTTAAGAGGCTGATCTTACTTGGTATTAAATATTATTTTTATGGTGTTCCCAGAACTTTGTTCTAGTTTCTGTATTGATGACCGGTTTACAACTATTTATTACGATGAGCATGTGTTCTAAGTCTATAGTTGCTAATACAGTGTCTCATCATTCATCGTCATCATCATTTCAGCCGATATACGTCCTCTGTTGGACATAGGCCTCCCCCAAGTGTCTCCACCTTGTAGGAGGCCCTCCAGCACTGCGTCTTCCAGTACGCGGTCGCCACTCCAGAACCTTTCAGTCCCAACGACCATCTGTTCTGCGAGCAATGTGCCCTACCCATTGCCACTTAAGTATGGCGATGTCAATGTCTCAAAAATAGTTCAGTACTTACTTTATTGTAATCCATACTTTGTACATAGATGGTATAATAGTAGTTTATGTGACTAGGGGATAAAGCAGTGTCTTTAAGTCGCGGGCGGCATGTTGAATTCCGAACGAAACGAAGGTTGCTGATTTTAATCCCGAACGATAGTGAGGGATTTATAAAATTAACTCCCGAGCATTGCGAGGGAGTTAATAAAGAAACCTGAGTGAAGTGAGGAATTTAAGCCGCCCAAGACAAAGACAGCTTTATCCCCGTGTTGCATACTCTACTTTTTACACCATCTGTGAGATAATTAAAAGACAATTTGGTCGACCAAATCATATATTAGAGAAATGTAAGCATTATATTTACAAGTTCATCAAACAAACAAAATTCACTACTCGCAAGATTCTATAGTTTCAATTTTCTATAATGCTCCCGTGTCGTCAGTACGCACATTTTATTCTATTTTCTTTTTTTTGTTAGTGGCCAGTTTGAATCACAGTGATTACATACTCTTTGGTTTGAATTTCTAGTCAACTTGTTCGACGCACGTACATTTTAATTCACAATGATGACGATTCTTGATGCTCCAAATTCAAATCTCATTATTCCCTAGGGATCGGCCATACTGCATTATCTCCCTAGGCATATAATGACTTGCTTTAAGTGAGGTTTGTATGACGTGTAAAACGACATTATCGAGCAGGTGGTGTAAAAAATATTATCAAGATCAATATGGACCCTGTCGTGCACAGCAAAGTCAGGAGAGAGGATCAAGGCTAAGTAACAATTCATGGAATTAATTATTGTAGGTAGATCTAATAGATGTATATGTAATGTGTATAATTGGTAAATTGTATCAGATATTTTAATATGTTTTTGTCATCATTTTTATTAAATTATTTAATTCACTTTTTTAGGTGAATAAAAATTTGCATATGTATACAAATATCTAATAACAAAATAAATAAACACACAATTTCAGTGTTTTTTTTTAGTCTGTGACTAATAAAATGATTTTTTTCTTTCTTTTATAATATTAACCAATTTTATAAGTTGCTATTTTATTTGCGAATTTGTTATAACGCCCAAAAATAGTTCAAAAAATGGGCCACTAAAATGGCGTGTTAAAATACCTTCCCAGATTTTTTGCAAAGGTTAAAAAAGGTGCGCACTTCTAATTTTACAGAGATATTTTTTTTATCTGTTTTAAATTGTATTATCTGATTTTTTTATTTGTCTTAGTAAATACACTAAGAGTAATGAGTATACGATATGTTGATAGATAGAGAGAGGAAAAAAGAAAAAAAATCTTTCACTGAAATAATCTACTCCCCATTTTTTTTTTTTTTGTTTATCTCTGAAGACAATACACGGTTTTTATGGAAAGGACCATAGGACCAAAGTCACATCGAAAGGCTAGTTTTTTAATAATAATTTGAATTAGTACTGCACCTTAACAAGTCAACATGTGCAAGTTTTAATCAGATGTGTATACAGTTCATATTACTGGCTTTCTGTTCAGTATGAGATACTGTCAGTTTTTATATCATTCATTTATTAGATACATCAGCCCTTATACGTGCTAATCAAGATTATCTAAGGGCATGAAATTATAAAAAGACTAGTGCTGCACCCGGCTTTATCCGCGTGAATATAAAATATTATACAAAGAAACATAATATTTCCGAAATCAAAAGTAACCTATGTGCTATTTTAGGATATGATCCACCCGTATAGAACGTTTCATCTAAATCCATTAAACTGTTCGTGCGTGAAGAAGTAACAAACATACACACACTCAAAAACTTTATAATATGAATGTGATATAATAGTGTAATTCTTGGCCAGAACTTATAGTATTTTTCCTGAGAGATATTTTACAAGCTTTTATTTAGTTTCACCTGCCCGATGTTTGTCTGTAATCAAATCTTGCAAATTAAATTTGATCCACTTCCCGGTAACCGATTGAGCTGAAATTTTGCTTGCATGTGTAAAAATTAGAAGACATGTGACATTCACCAACCCGCACTGGGCCCGCGTGGCGGATTACGGCTCATTCCCTTTCCTAGAGATGAGGCTTGAGTCTCAACAGTGGGAACATTAAAAAGGCTGGTGATGATGATGATGATGTGTAAATCAGATGACAATGCAAAATTATTATGATATGGAGCTGATCTGATAATGGAACTGGAAGGTGGCTATAGGAAGTCGGTAGTTAAACGACACAACCCCTTCGAGTTTGGGCTCGCTCGTATGATTCGTCTTATATAAGTATTATACTGTGCTATAAGAGCTTGCTATGAAAAAAAAAATATTTTCATTAAAAACTTGTGTCTAATTTTAATAGTAGGTTTAATAATATTGTATGAGTTTGTATGGAGGCCAATTTTTTTTTTGTTTTTTTTTTTAATATTCTTTATTAATATTTGTGAAATTCCCTGCCGGAGTTTGTGTTTTCTGTTAGCTACAACTTAGGGGTCTTTAAGTCAAGAGTGAATAGGTTACTTCTAGGCAAGCGTGCTTCATCGTCGACCACATCATCGCTTACCATCTGGTAAGATGGTGGTCAAACGCAAGCCATCAATAATAAAAAATAAAAAGAATCTTGTGTAAAGTTGTTCAGTTTCGTCTACTGAGCAAGCCCTTATTTGCGGAGACCTGTCCCACACCCTGTATAGTTTGCAAACTTAACAAATTGTCGGTCTATTTCTGGCACAAACTAAAACCGTCTATCTTGCCGATCTAAAATTAAGCCAAACTGAAAGTAAACAAGCCTTTAAAGTTAGATAGCTGGTTATGATCGTGTATCAAGTTGCGTGTGGTGCGACACGCGATTGAGTCGTATGGGTATCGGGGCGCTAAAATGTTGCAGGGAAACGCACGTTTTGTATACAGCGTAGACATATTATGTATACGATGTCATAACATAATACGTTTTTCCCATGCGAGTAGGCAGAACCCTTAACGCCACATAATGCGATATTTTTTTCTTTGAGGGCGGGAAATCAAATAAATTGTCCCGTTCTGCCCTACGTTCAAATTTGAGTTTAGATTTGACTGTAATGACGTCATCAGGTAAATTATTCTACCCTGGCATTTTTGAACGCGAACGATTTGAACTGTCAATGTCAAGCATATCGCCGCTTACTCCAACCTACCCTGCTCAGAGTTAGAGTTAGTTCGATTAACTCTAGAGTAAGCTACTCGATTTACAAAAGAACGACCTTGGATTGTGACTCTAGATTACTCTGGTTATTTTTGAACGCAGAGCAGGACAGTTTGAGTGAGAGGGTTCGTCAGACTTTTACTGACTAAAGGGTTTTTTTAGTCAGTAAAAGTCTGACAAACCCTCTGACAGCGCGGTGGATTCCGACCCATTTCTTTTCTTAAAACTGCTTCTGAGACTCAGACCTTCTTGGTCTGAGTCTCAGCAGCGGGAACATTACTAGTAATGGGAAGGCTGATTATGCTAGTCCACTAAATCAACGAGTTAAGTGTTTTTCAAAGCAACATTTTAGCGGCCCTAGAACTTACATACAGCAAATGCTGTTCTTAAATACGTATTGTAAATGGCTCCGTTTTTATGAGATCACACAATTTATGGTGTAATCCTGTTAATGCGGTTGCTATGGCAACAGGATACGTTCGGTGGCGGGCAGGTTTTTATGGAATAGCTGGAAGGTGCGAATGAGGTCAACGAACTTTATTGGTTATTCTTTGAATGTATCTTTTTATTGTCTTTTAGTCTTGTGATATTTGAAAAGCAAAGGGTAATATAAAAAAAAAACTGAACCCTTAGTTTATCACTTTGTTGTCCGTCTGTCTATCTATCAAGATCCTTTATCTCGGGAACGCGATCGAGTTGAAATTAACACCACATACTTAGGTCTGCGGTCCCTTGAAGCTGTGGAAAAATCAAACTTCTAAATTAACTAAAAAACAAGTTAGGTACGGCTGTTTATGTCGCAAAAAATCTAAATTTCGACATTTTCAAGAGAATCGAAATTCATAGGCCATTTCATATTAAAACAAATTACGGCTGTTTATGTCGCAAAAAATCTATATTTCGACATTTTCACGGGAATCGAAATTCATAGGCCATTTTTTTTTATTATATATTATTATTACGCGTGTTTTAACAGACAACAAAGTTGTCTATGGTTCCAATCTGTTAGGCCTGGTCTACACTTGACGTTATGGCAACTAATTTTTATTTTGTTTTTCTTTTATTAATTTTTATTTTGTAATTATTTGTGTGTCTATACGGGCAGAATAAACATGTTTTCTTTCTTTCTTTCTATTTCATATTACAAGTATAGGAAAAAAATCTGGAAACTGTAAAGTAGTTAAAAAAAACTTTTTGTGACTTTCATTCGGTAATTGAATTGTTTTCATAGGTAAGTTTGCACTCGGTACGCGAGTCCAACTCGCACTTGTCCGTTTTTTTCTATTGGGTATAAGTATAGATTAGTATTTGACTGTGATCCCGCCTGATGGTAAGCAGTGATGCAATCTCTGATGGTGAGGCGCACTAGTTTATTAAGAGCCTATTCACTCTAGCCTTGAAGACACCTAAATTATAATCGGACGGGAAGACCTCAGCAGACTAATTGTTCCAGTCCTTCGATGTACGAAGTATAAACGACAAGGCTTATAATCTTTGGTATCCAAAATCCGGTTTTTTTTAGGAGGAAAATAATCTTATACAATATTTACTCAGATCAATAAACTACATACCTAACTACAACAGTCTAACAATTGGTCCAAATCGACAATTGAAAAACATTAACGTCGTGATGATACTACTGCCAACTTTATGCCTTTGGTCTAGGGCCCCGGGCTTCTCTTCCGCATCACCCATGGCTCCACTAGGCTTCGATAGCCCCAGTAGCCTCGATCCAATACCTTGTTAAAATACTTTTACTTGTATCTTGTTTTCATGATATCGTGGATCATAAAACATGTTTCATTCCGAAAAAAGGGCAATTTAACGACGTCTGAATAATCCCTTTTTATGAATCTTTTATGACTTTATTTGATTAAAAGGGGACGGCAATATAGCATACAGACAGAAAAATAAACATGAATTTACAACTGCCAATGATAACTGCTGTATGTTTAAGGCCCAAGCGCCCGAAAAGTGCCATAAAACATTGACTTTCTGAAGCCTACTCCTTGGTAACCGCTAGGTTGGTTTGGAAAAAAGAAAAATATACGTTTATTATAGATTCATGAACAATATCATCAACATTTGATTTTTTCGTGCTATTAAAACTTTTGTCTAAAAAAATATTTAGCAATTTCGCAATTTTTCACAACTTTTTTCCTACTCCTTCGAAACGGGTTGGATCTTTAGAAACATTTTTACGCATAAAATTGGTGGTTAAACATTCTTCAAAGTGAACATTGCATATGTAAATCAATCAATATTTCGCAAAGAAAATGGATTTTATGGTCGGCCGCGCACTTTCCGGGCGCTGCTGGCCACAAATAAATACACAGATATGCGTACTGCCGCCTATGGGGGTGCGAGAGTTGCGTCCATTTAATTTCGGCCAGATGGTTCAAGGGACTATAAGCCTTAATCTGCGGACTCTTCGTAAATAGCAATTGTCATAGTAAATTATATTTTTAAATGATTTAAAATAGTACTTGACTGCGATCCCAACTTGATGGTAAGCAGTGATGCAATCGTTTATTAAGAACTTATTCTTTCTAGCTTTGAAGACACCAAATTTATAATCGAACGTGATAATCGCAGTAGACCAATTGTAATTCTAGTCCTTCGATCATCATCATCATCGTCATATCAAAGACGTCCACTGTTGGACATAGGCCTCCCCCAAGCGTCGCCACAACGACCGGTCCTGTGCGTCACGCATCCATCGGATTCCCGCGACCCTGACCAGGTCATCGGTCCACCTTGTTGGAGTCCTTCAATGTCTGCGGTTAATTATACGGCTACGATTAGGAAAGACTTCTAACATAACAAGTCATAAATACATTATACAGAAGTTAAAAAAAAATCTAATTTAAAAAAATACTTTACGAACAAGAAAGAGTCTTCGTGTCCTTGGAACGCAATGGACAACTAAAGGAATACGGGTGGGTTATAGTCGGTGAATCTCTCTTTCACTCCAACTAGAGCAGGAGTTATTTTTAGATTTCCCACCTCAAAGAAGGTACCTACGTTTTCACAAATAAAATGTTGTATAAATTAACCATTTTGTAAACAAGATTTTAATAAAAATTATTTTTTCATAGGAAGCTTTTATAGCTCGGTATACCTATATAATTAATGCTCGTCAAGACGAATCATCAAGCCCAAACTCGATGAGGTTGTGTCGTTTAACTACCAAGTTCCTATAGCCACCTTCCAGTTGCATCATCAGATCAGCTCCACGTCATAATGATTTTGCATTGTCATCTGATTACACATGCATGCAAAATTTTAGCCCAATCGGTAACCGGGAAGTGGATCAAGATTTGATGACAGACAAACATCGGGACAGGTAAAACTAAACAAAAGCTTGTAAAAAGACTTTCATTACACTTCCTGAAACAATTTTTTAAGTGGTTTAACAATCGCGCGAGGCAATGGCCCTCGCGCCCGAGCCGCCGGGATTCCGATCCCGATTTCCGGCCACCATAGGCGCGGGATTGCGGATGGCGAGCAATGGGTAGCCCGCCGGCCAACCGTCCGATAATCGACAGGACCGAGCTCAAGTCGTCGGCGGCGCGTGGGGTTCCACGCGCGCCTCAAGGAGTTGTCTGCAACCGTAGCCCAGCAGGCTCGTAGCCTACTAGGGCCATGGGTGATGTGAAAGAGATTCCCGGGACCCTGGAACAATGGCAAAGAAGGAACAGGAGTGGGTTTTTAGTCAGTACAAGTCTGACACTATCTCCCGCTCCACCCAGAGCAGGGGATGTCATAGGATGGTTTTCCCACCTAAAAAAAAAAACAAATTGATATAACAATGATTGCTTGGGTTACTTTTGTATATGTCATGGCTAGATCATAGAATTGATCACTTCATGCTATGGCCAACCAAAACTAGCCAGCCCCCCTAGCCAAGTTACAACCGTTTCGCTTGCGTCGAACGCTTCGAGTTGGCCATGCTGCCAATTCTTTTGTTCTGACCACGTGACTAGCGTTAAGACGTCGTCATTCCCGTACATTTGAAGCTTTCTACAAGCGTTAACTATTGCAGATTAGCAACTTGGCTAGGGGTACAGATCGTATAAACGTACACATTTGATCATAAATCAATCTTCGTTTGGCCATATCATTGATGTAGGATTTGTATGATAATAAAAGGTTTAAAGAAAGTAGGCTGGGCTTGTGGACGCCGAGCAATGGATAGCTCGCTGTCCGATCGTCCGGTAACTGTCCGGACCGAGTCCAAGTTGTCGACCAAGTTTCAAGTGTGTGTCCAAGTTCCCGCGCGCCTCAAGGACCTGTCAGCAGCAGCAGGGGCCCAGCCGGGTCGAAGCCTACTGGGGCCAGGGTTATCCGAAAGGGAAGCTCGGTCCCGGTATGAAAGGCAAGAAGGAACAGGAGTGGGTTTTTAGTCAGTAAAAGTCTGACACTATCTCCCGCTTCGCCCGAGAGCAGGGGATGTCATTAGATGATTTTCCCACCGGAAAAAAAAGTAGGCCAAACGAAAATTGCAATATCATCAAACTTTAACAGTTACAATAATCTGGCCGGGAGGATTTGGCCACGACATATATAAAGAACAAGAAAGGATATTTTTTTTTAATTGTTATAAACTAGTGCTTGACTGCGATCCCTACTGATGGTAAGCAGCATAGGTAAACAGTGATGCAATCGTTGATGGTGAGGCGCACTAGTTTATTAAGAGCCTATTCACTCTTGCCTTAAAGACACCTAAATTATAATCAGACGGGAAGACCGCAGCAGGCAAATTGTTCCAGTCCCTCAATGTACGCGATATAAACGACGAGGCGAAACGCTTGGTGCGGACCGTAGAGGTTTCAACAACATAAGGGTGGATACTCGCCGTTCGTCGGCTTGTCCAAAAATTCACCCTCTGAGGGGATGATACGGGGGTCTAGAACTTATATAGAGAAACCAACTGTCACGCAGGCAAAGCCACTGGCACAAGTTAGTCTCATATAACCGCTAATCAAGAATTCAGGAATTCTTTAATGCCAATGGCCCACATAGCACAAAATACCGAAGTGGGGATTCACCAATCGCCGTTCGATGTTCGTCTGGCGTGATCTTTGACGTCACGTTTTTTGTGCACCGCATCGAAGGTTAGTGTACCTAAATGTGAAGTGGTTTCGTTTTTGGAGTATACAAGGAAGATGGGATTGGGAAAATTAAGAAAGAAAAAGAAAAACGTTTATTCTTACCTTACATAATCGTATAAACAAAAATACATTTTTTATTTTATTGTTGACTAGCTTTTGCCAGCAGCTTCGTCCGTTTATATAAAATATAGCCTATGTCATTCAGGAATATAGCAGCTTTCTATTGATGAAAAAATTTTTACAATCGGACCAGTACTTCCTGAGGTTACCTTCTACAACCAAAATAACAAACTTTACTTCTTTATTATATTAGAGTAGATCGGTTCATGCTTGACCGCTATCTCACCTAATGAAAAGCGGTCGACGATGCAGCGCGCTTAGATGCAACCTATTCACTTTCGACTTAAAGATTCCCGGGTTGTAGCTATCAGGAAACACAGATTCCGGCAAGGAATTCCACTCCTTAGTGGATAATCCTTTAAGCCATGTCTTCGTAAGGTTAATTTATACGGATGAAACATATTCTAATTCTCTCAGAAAAATAGTTCTCACAGCGAAAAAAAATTTTTTTTTCTAAAAATTAAAGAGTTAAGAATGTCAAAATTCCAAAGCCACCTCAATCTTGACCATCGACACAAAGTCAAGATCATCATCATCATCATCATTGCAGCCGTAAGACATCCACTGGTGGACCTCCCCCAAGCGTCGCCACAATTTATTTATTTTTATTTATTTATTTATTTCATTAATTACGAACGATCCTACAGAAACTCGCACAGTTGTGTAACATTTACGCTCCGATTTAGCTGTATAACTCACCTGTACAGGCGAACCTGTCAGATATACCCTAGCGTGTATGGCTGGCTTAAAGTTACTTTATACGGATGAAACATATTCTAATTCTCTCAGACAAATAGTTCTCACAACGAGAAATAGTTTTTTTCTCAAAAAATTCCAGACGTAACTCAAAATTCCAAGGCCACAATCTTGACCATCGACACAAAGTCAAGATTTAGTGCCAAATTAAGCACTAAATACCAAATCGACAACAGTTTATCGTCTATCAATTAGACCAAAACTTCACAGCTAACGAATTTGACTAACCATTACACTTTACGACTTAATCGCATCGGCCATAGCACTCGAATAGGGTTGCCATCTCTAAGATCTGGCAACCAGGACAAAAAACGTGAAAATTCCAGATTTTTGAGGTTAGAACCTGGAAATATTATTTCTATAATTTTGTTTTAAACTTGCTCAGTCTCATAAATATAGTTCACATAACATGATCACTCACGGGCTCAGGCCTCCTCTCTAGGAGAGGGAACGAGCCGTAAACCACCACGTGGGCCCAATTCGGGTTGGTATCACGTCTTCGAATTTTTAGTTCTTGAACGTGCCGGTTTCCTTACGATGTTTTCCTTCGACGCTTTGAGAGCTGTGGTGATGAAATAAATTACACAAAGTAATGCACCCGGCTCGTTTGAATTACAACTAGTAATTTGGGGCGTTACCACTGGGTCACCACTACTCTCAAAAAATAGTTCTGATAGTCAAAAATCACATTTTTTTTTCCATCTCTTAGATCTATCAAGAAGGTATGTCAGGCTTTTTTAACCGGACTACAAATTAGACCCGGACGCTCCCCGGACGCCCGGACACGGCCAAATCCGAGGAAATCCAGATTGATAGCAACCCTATTCTCGTATTACGATTGAAAATAGCCACTTATTACATCATACGATATCTCTGTATTTGTTACGGCGAGTTTTTTTGTCATCACTGATAGATATCGACGCAAAAAAATATATAAAACGATCTTAGTTATTGTTATTACAGATTTGAACTTGATTTTCTTATGTTCTATGACGTGATGCATCTATTTTAATATTTGAGTGTATGGAGGGGGCTTCGGGAATGTTCGCAAGAGATACTGTGGTTATGGGACTCAAAGCGCTACTGAAGGAACATTGGTGGGTTTACGGAAAGGTCTGACACAAGTATTCGCTTCACCCAGAGCGGAAGAAAGATGATTTCTTATCTCAATAGAAAAAAAACTGGGCAAGTGCGAGTTGGACGCGCGCACTGAGGGTTCTGTGCGAATGGAGTCTCGAAGATTTTTTAATTATTTTTTTTGCGACCTATGTAACAACAATTTTACTGTTTTCAGATTTTTTCCTATACCTCTGCTATAAAACCTTGCTTTGTGCCAAATTTCAGGTCTGGGTTAACGGGAAGTACCCTATGAATTTCGATCTTTTAGAGTATCAAAATATACGTTTTTACCTATCTTTTTTATTTGTTAACTTAGAAGTTTGATTTTTTCACAGCCTAGAGGGACCGCACACCTGAGTAGGTTTTAATATAAACTTGATACGTCTACGCATTCTCGAGATAAACGTTCTTGACAGACAGACCGACAGACGGACGGACAACAAAGTGATCCTATAAGGGTTCATATTTTTCCTTTTGAGGTACGGAACCCTAAAAATCTTTAAGGGTGAGTGGCTCACCAGGTCTTCAGTCTACCTTGTGGGAAGCCTTCCAACGCTGCGTGCTCCAGTACATAATCGCCACTCCAGAACCTTCCGGTCCCATCGACCATCTGTTCTGCGAGCAATGTGCTTAGCCTAACTGCCACTTAAGTTTGGCGATTCTGCTGAACATAGGCCTCCAAAGTGTTCCCAAAACGAGCGGTCCTATGCGTCTCGCATCCATCGCATTCCCGCGGCTCTCATTGGTCTACCTTGTGAGAGGCCTTGCGCGATCACTACTTCAGAACTTTTCGGCCTCATCGACCATCTGTTGACTGGCCTGTTGGTCTATTGGTTAGTAGCCCTGACTGCTATGCCGGAGGTCGTGGGTGCGATTCCCACCCAGGACAAATGTTTGTGCGATGAGCACGATCATTTGTTCTGTGTCTGGGTGTAATTTATCTATAATATGTATGTATTTAGATAAATATAAGTATGTTTATCAGTTGTCTAGTGCTCATAACACAAGCTCTGCTTAGCTTAAGACTAGACGGCGTTGTGTGATAGTTGTAGAATATTATTATTATATTACTAGCTTTTGCCCGCGCGGCTTCGCTCCCGCTCTTCCCTACTTCAGCCTACTATACCCTACTCTACCCTACTCTACCCTACCCTACTCTACTCTACTCTACCCTACTCTACCCTACTCTACCCTACTCTACCCTACCCTACTCTACTCTACTCTACCCTACTCTACCCTACTCTACCCTACTCTACTCTACCCTACTCTACCTTACTCTACCCTACTCTACCCTACTCTACCCTACCCTACTCTACTCTACCCTACTCTACCCTACTCTACTCTACCCTACTCTACCTTACTCTACCCTACTCTACCCTACTCTACCCTACTCTACCCTACCCTACTCTACTCTACCCTACTCTACCCTCCTTTACCTTACTCTACCCTACACTACCCTACTCTACCCTACACTACCCTAATTTTAATTTTTTTTTCCCATAAGAACCTTCTCCTCATAATAACGAACACAACAAAAAAAAAATTAGCGAAATCGGTCCAGGCGTTGTTGAGTTATGCGCTTACCAACACATTTTGCGATTCATTTTTATATTATAGATTAGTATTATTTATTCTGCGAGCAATATGTTGTGCCCACTACCACTATAAGTTTAGCGATTCTTCACCGAAGACAGAGACAAAGACTGTCCCCAAACAGTGTTGCAAGGTTTTTTTTATTATTAGAGAAGTAGGTGGTAACTAGTGTTGCCAGGTCTGTTTGGATAAAAATCGGGACAGATGGTAAAACAAATCGGGATTTAGGGTTTTAGATCGGGACAAATATTTTGTTTTAATAATGATTTTTTTTAGATGGGAAATCATCCAATGACTTTTTCCCCCTCTGGGGCTGAACGAGAGGGCGCGTGAAATTTTTACTGAGTAAAACCCAGACTTCTTCAGTTGTTCTTTGAGTTTCAGGGTTTTTGATTTATCGGGACATTTAGCGTCCCGATCAGGTGCAAATCGGGACGTGTCCCCAGACCCCTAAAAATCGGGACATCCCGCGCAAATCGGGACACCTGGCAACACTAGTGGTAACCTATTCAGTCTTAACTTAAAGACCCCTAAGTTGTAGCTATCTGGAAACACTGACTCCGGCAGGAAATTCTATTACTTGCCTGTACGCACAATGAAAGTGTTCCCAAAACCCTTACGCAAGGTCCAGTAAGTTAAAATTCTTGATGAAAGCCGGAAATAATCGGTATTTCGGTACTCAATTCAGTGCAGCTGCTATAGTGGCCTCAAAAAAAGAACAATAAACAGACTAACCCGGTTCCCCAAAATTAAAAAAAATCACCATTCATACAGAAGTACGAGACTTAAAAGCATACAAGTTTGATAATTAAAAGCGCCTGTGATGACGATGACTTTTTTACCCGTTTAAATTAGCAATGTAACGAACTAAAGGGGCTTGAAAGGGGATTTATAATTCTGACTCAATTTTGACATTTATAATTCTGACTCCATTTTGACATTTATAAATCTGACTAAATTTTGAATCAATTATTTTTAAGTATAATCTGTAATTTATTATTGTATGCCTAATTGGCAGGACATAATGTAACTATAATTTATTATTAAGGGGCCGGCGACGGATGAATTTCCATACAAACAGTAATACCACGCTCATTTGCAGTTGGAGCATATTTCCAACATATTATGATGATATTTGGTTATAGACAATATTTATCAAGGTTCCTACGTCGAGAATATTAGAAATATTGTTATTTTTAATACAGAAAAAGGCAAACGGCATGTTTTGCCATTTACGCTGTAAAAAAGTGCGATATACAATTCGCTTAAATTTCTTTTTGTTTTTTTTTAAAAAGAAAGACGTAGGAACCTAGATAAATATTGTCTATTACCGAATATCATCATAATATGCTGGAAATATGTTCCAACTGCAAATGAGCGTGGTATTACGTTTGTATGGAAATTCATCTGTCGCCGGCCTCTTAAGTTTTAACATCTGTATATAGGTAACCTAAACCCACAATGAAGACATTCTGATTCTGATTCTGATTGTGAAAAAATGAGACCTATGGCTTCCCGAGCAATGGCCAATCGGGACCTTAGGCGTATCGAACAAGGATTAATCGGGCCGTCCAAGCAAACCCGTGAAAATTGGGACTTCCCACGCAAATCGGGACACTTGGCAACACTACCAATGCTGATTATTATCTTACATATTAAACCAATAACAATTTCAATTAGTCCGCCACTTGCAACATAGTGTAAACATCTCATAAACAAGCCAAGGAAACATTACAACAATTTAACAGTTATCTAAATTAAACGGCACAGCCATTGTGTTGCAAACAATAAAATATTTTGGAACTAACTCCGCGGCTTGCTATGAATCATTGGGAATGCGGACTAAGTAAATAAGGAGTTGATGACAGATAGATATTTTGAACTAGAGGCAGAGTGTGACTTAATAAACTAGCGCGTCTCACCATCAACGATTGCATCACTGCTTACCATCAGGCGGGATCGTAGTCAAACACTAATTTAGACCAATTAAAGAAAAAAAAGATGTAAGTTTTTTGACGATTTTACAACTTAACAACTAGTTAAAAAAATAAAAGGCCTTGTTAGACATTTGAGAAAAATCCTAGAATGTAACTTAGAATGAAACCGAAAGAAACAATAAAAACATAGTTTTGAAAAACTAAAAAAACACGCTTTCATAGCATATCAAACTAAAAAGTGTAAAATAATTTTCAATAAAGGTACCCACGCTTTTTTCGCAATGATATTAATATTTTTCGTTCATTATTATTATTTTCTACCTTTATTGAAAATTATTTTACACTTTTTAGTTTGATATGCTATGAAAGCGTGTTTTTTTAGTTTTTCAAAACTATAGTTTTATTTTTCACTAAAAAATAAAACGGATTATTGTATTGTTATCAGTCTTTGATGAGTGTGCAAAGTTTGAAGAAAATCTGATCGCCCAAAGTTAATCAAAATCGAGCTCAAAGGCGTTGGTTACAAACATACAGGTGAAGCTAATATAAGCGTGTTAAAATAATAATTAATTACATAAAGTGTTTTAATATCATTACATAATGGTTACATAATGTAATATAGATGGTTAAATAACGAAAATAAAAAAAAAACACAAGGCCCAAAACGAGCCTTTAATATTTTGACATCTTAAGGGTTCTTTAACCGAAGTACATGACTTGAATCCTTTTTTTTTTTTTTTTCGTTTGGAAAAATCATCTCATGACAACCCCCGCTCTTGGGCGGAGCGGGAGATAGTGTCAGACTCTTACTGACTAAAAAACCCATCCCGTTCCTTCAAGCCTTCATACCGTGGCTCGAGCGCCCTTTCAGATAACCCTGGCCCCGGTAGGCTTCGACCCGGCTGGGCCCCTGCTGTTGCTGACAACTCCTTGAGGCGCGCGGGAACAGCGCGCGCCGTCGACGACTTGGGCTTGGTCCGGACAGTTACCGGACGGCCGGACAGCGAGCTACCCATTGCTCACTGTCCGCAAGCCCGCGCCTACGGTGGCTGGAAATCGAGATCGGAATCCCGGCGACGGCGGCGGCGATAACGCCGTTGCCTGATGCGGTCGGCCTCCTCCTTAGCGAGCATTACTGCTTCGCAGAAGTCGGCGGCCGCCTGCCACTCCTCCTCGCTCCGGACCATGGCCTCGACCAAGGCCCGGCGCGAGAGGTCTCCGCCGCCGATCACCCCCACGAGGGCACGGCGATGCTCCGCCCAAGCAGGGCACACCGCGATTGTGTGCTCCACCGTGTCCTCCGGGCGTTCCGCACAGTGGCGACACCCGGGCGTCACTTCCGCTTTGATTCGGAAACATGACTTGAATCCGCCATCACCCTTTTTACGATCAGACAACACGACGTACGGCGAGTGTCCACCCTTACGTTTTTGACACCTCGGTGTCAGCAATCGTAGAAAACGTTAAGTTGGTAGCCATGTTATCGGGCCTGAGTCTGCCGCTCGTTCTACAATGCAGCGTTTGTATAACAAAGGATGTAGCGTTGAACATTGTATAAATACATTTTGAACGATGTGAACTTGGCTACGAATTTTCTATTCGTTTGTTTTGACCACGTGACTTAACGTTAAGCTGTTGTCATTCCCATACATTTGATTAGTTTTCGAATAGCGTTAACGATTGCAGATTATCAACTTGGCTAGGTTGCAGAACTCATTATGTGCGTGTCTGACTCGCACTTGACAGTTTTTGTCAGAAGCACTCCTAAGCTTCTGACAAAAACTGTCAAGTTTAACCGCGGCTTAATCACACTAATATTATAAAAGTTAAAGTTTGGATTTCAATGAATCTAATTTGTTACTTCGTAAGCACATAATATGGTACTTCTTTATCTCGGGATTACGTTCCCTTGGGTCAATTTTATACTGTCACACGGGCGAAGCTATCAATAAGATTTTTATCGTTTTATGGTTGACCTCATTAAAATGTTTTTTTTTTTTGTTATAGGTAAGCTGGTTGCCATAAGTAATTAAAATTGATACTTCGAACATTTCGGCAAAACTACGATTGGTAAGTATTATGAATTGATTAGACACTAGGTGTGTGTAATGTGTTTCATGACAGAACCTTTACATCATCATTTCAGCCGAAAGACATCCACTGCGTTGGGCGTAGGCCTTCCCCAGGTGTTGCCATAATGACCGGTCCTGTGCGTCTTGCGTCCATCGGACCACGATCCTCACCAGGTCATCAGAAATCAGAAACGTTTATTTCAAATAGACCATCAGTCCACCTTGTGAGAGGCCTTCCAACGTTGCGTCTTGCAGTACTTACATGGTCACCGCTCCAGAACCTTTAACCACCTGTTCTGCAAGCAATGGGCCCTACCTACTACTAGGTACTTAAGCTTAGCGATTTTTTCTTTAATAACTACATAGTTGAAATATTTGTCCTTCATTACTTTCCCTCGCGACAAACACGACACAATCATACATTCTTTCCGCTTTAATAACAAAAGACAATCAATGAGGTCAAACTGCATTGTTAGCCAATAATCCGAACTTAATGTAGGCAAAGTCACAGTTGAAGGCTAGCTAGATAGTTATTAGGCGTCGTTACTAGCTGTAAGCAGTAATTACTGGTTTGAGGTGGTTATTACTGGTTTGTGGCGGTAATTATAGAGAATTTTATGACTGTATCGGAGTGTCATCTCTCATGTCTTGTGAAAGGTTACTCGTTCCTTAGTACTAAGTGCCCAAAGGCCCTACCAGTACCACAAGGTCTTAATGCGATCCAGTTGACGACCTAAACTGAACTGTTAAAGGGATGGAGCTATATAGAGTGTTTTCCACTTCTCCCACAACGGTGAAGGACAATCGAAACCAACAATTGGGCAGTAAGACCAGACACACAGTTACAAAAAGGCTGGGCAGGCTGTCTTCTTTTTCATACACACATACCATCAGCAGAAAAAAATTTGAAACCTCAATATCATTTTTGAAGACCTATCCATAAATACCCCACACGTATGGGTTTGATTAAAAAAAAATTCAGATTCAGTTCTAAGTTTTTTTTTTCTTCACTTTTTGTTTGAAAATCGTAATGCGGTTCGCAGAATACATCTTCTTACTAAGTTTCAACAGTATAGCTCTTATAGTTTCGGAAAAAAGTGGCTGTGACATACGGACGGACAGACAGACAGACAGACATGACGAATCCATAAGGGTTCCGTTTTTTGCCATTTGGCTACGGAACCCTAAAATGACAAAGTTAAGCTTGATAAGTCAGTAAAACTATATAGTCAACAGGCCATCCAGGCGACTGAGGGGTTGCTTAGCATTACACACTGCTGTTTCCTAGCGCCAAATAGCTAGCTGGAAGAATCAAGAAGATGAATCTAGAGTCCCACTGAATCTATGTTCTTAGATAAATGAATGTTTTGGAAAAAGATAATAAAACAGTAGAAGGTAAATATGGTACGAGTAGATTACGTTATCGCCGCCGCCGCCGCCGCCGGGATTCTGATCCCGATTTCCGGCCACCGTAGGCGCGGACTTGCGGACAGTGAGCAATGGGTAGCTCGCTGTCCGGCCGTCCGGTAACTGTCCGGACCAAGCCCAAGTCGTCGACGGCGCGCACTGTTCCCGCGCACCTCAAGGAGTTGTCAGCAACAGCAGGGACCCAGCCGGGTCGAAGCCTATTGGGGCCAGGGTTATCCAAAAGGGCGCTCGAGCCCCGGCATGAAGGCTAGAAGGAACGAGGTGGGTCTTTTAGTCAGTAAGAGTCTGACACTATCTCCCGCTCCGCCCAAGAGCGGGGGATGTCAATGCATGATTTTTTCTCACCATAAAAAAAAAACGAGTAGATTAGCTGACTTCTAAATTCTCCGCCATTCGACCCCAAAACAATACTGTCCTACATAGAAAATAACAAAACTCTTGGCACAGATCCCAAATTACTATAGAAGAAAAAAAAGTCACATAATAAAGTCTGATTACATGTAAATTGCACAGTTCATGTCACAACATTTTTATTTCTGACTAGCTAAGTAACCCCGTGTCGAAACCATTGGGCAACGCGCCAATGGTGACAAACAAAAAATCGATAGAGACAGCGTGGATTAGCTTAATGACGTAGAAGGAAAGCTTTGAGCTATAGCTATGTACTACTTGCTATGTATCAGACAGTAGAATCTAGTTTTTTTTTGGGTTTCATACCTCAAAAGAAACAAACGGAACGGGGCGTTTTATTCAGTAAAATCTTGACAGCCCCTCTCACTCTGATCACCCGGGAGAACTCATTTTAATGATAGATCTAGATATCTTCCATGATAGCCATACCAAATTTGTAAATTTATTTAGTCATTTTTAAGTTTTTTTTAATTTATATGTTTGTTAGTTTTGTTTATTAGTCTTTAAGATTTTAGAATATAAGTGTTTTGGTCCCGTACTGTAAACTTATATTTTTTAAATAAATAAATAAAGGATTATCACAAAAAAAAACAACTTTTTAACAGTGCAAACAGAGCTTATTCTGTGGTTTCCTGGATGTGTCGCTACCAGTTTTCTGAATAAAGGTAGAACTACATTGGGCACACGTGCGCCATGTATGCCGATCTGAGCGAGTTGGTTTCCATACATTTTATGTATATGGAAACTAGACTTGTAGAGCTACACTAGATCCACGCCACGCGACGACGATACAAATCAGGCGTGGTTCACGTGTACGTCGGTCTAATTTAGTTCTAACTCTAATAGTCTGATAGAAAAGAGATCAGGCGCAGGACCAACGGGTCTACATGCTTTCCAAGGTACGGGGTATCACACCACCAACTTCCAAACTCCAGGCAGCTACAGAGTATATCCTAATGGAAAACACCAATAGCATTTTTTGCCCGATTTGGGAATCGAACCGAGGACTCCGTGCTCAGCAGTTGCACTTGCGACCATGAGACTAACGAGGTAGTCTACGAGGCGGATGTGTCGCTTTCAGTTTTACCGAATAAGTCTTTCCGAAAAAGAAGACCCAGTTTCGCACCGCGGTCAATATCAAAGGCAAACTTAAATATTTAAAATATTATGTGTATCTTCTTAATGAAGTTGAAACGTTAACAATCTACTAATGTAGACAAAACAAATCATTTATATGCTAATCAGTATTTTTATGAGACAACCAAAATTAATCAACTCGTCTTGCCAAAAATAACTGAACTAGCGTTCCGGCCCTGGTTCGCACGGTTTTAACTAGTTCCTTCATCATCATTATTTCAGCCGATAGGCGTCCACTGTTGAACATAGGCCTACCCCAAGAATCATCATAACGATAGGAAAGGTCCGGTGCATCTCGCATCCATCAGATTCCCGCGACCCTCACCAGGACATCGGTCCACCTTGCGAGAGGCGAGATAGTTATCCAACTACCTACTTAAGATTTTTTTTCACGTATTAAATCATCAGATAACTTCTTCCGCCCTTCTTGGGGGAAGCAAGATAGAGATTCGAACTTTCACTGAATAAAACCTCGAGTGTTCATTCATTGATCTTTTTTTGCGAGGCTGCCCTGGCAGGCGTCAGCCCAAACTAGCCCCATCAATTGTGCTGACATCTCTTTGTGGCAGCGTGGAGTCGGGCTTGGCTCTTAACTGGTCCGACGGCTGGACGGCGGTCTACCCATCGCTCGCTGTCCGCAAGCCTACTGCAATTTTTTTGGCTTAAATTAAATGATGATAAATGTAGAAGTACGCTCACACAAATAGACACGTTAATCGTCTTTATTTGTAGTAACAAAAACATTAGTAAGAGATTCTGTTATGATTAGTCATTCCTATTATTACTAGAAACAAGTTGCTTGGAGCCTCATAAATAAAGTACAGTGGCATTTTGATTTTAGATTCACGAGCAGAATTCGAGTTGGTTTTTCTGATGGAATCGGTGCAGAGTCCTATCCTAAAAATCTTTATACTAGTTTTTACTACGTAATACCTATTTTCGGCATTAGATGGAATCAATAAATAGGTGATGATTCTTTTTCAAAACAATTTTGTGCCCACACTAGATTTTTTCTATTTATCGCAAAAAAATCGTTTTTTGTATTTTTTTTGCAAAAAAGTAATCGATATTTTTGTAACAGTATTTATTTATTTATTTAACCTTTTGAATGTCTTATGTTACACAGTTCGACATAAGCAATTGTCTTTCTATTGTGTCTCTAATTACGGCATTCGACGAGTTAAACTTCATGTACAGTAGTGGTACATAAGCGGACTTAATGCAACAAATCATTCTCTACCAGTCAACCTTTGGGTTAAAAAAGACAACACTGTGGTAGGTTTAGAGAAAAAAAAAAATATCCTATGTATTATTTTATAGGACATAGTCAGTAGTCTAGATTTTCTTATCCCATGTCCTGTCTCCAATTACGTTCAGCTGTTTAAGCGTAAAAAAGAAACGAAAGTACATGAAACAGAAATAAATTACTTTAAAAAAAAAACACATATTTAAAGAGGCATAAAACCGTTTCACTTTACAATATCAGTTTTCAATTTTATTTTATACAAGAAAAAAACGCAAATCAAAAATCTAAAAACTATTCTGAAATGGAACTTTAATTTTGTGAACGGTAAATCAACAATAACTTGAAAACAACATCACTAGCCAAAGATTAAATCAAAGAATCACATCAAGACATTCTTCAAGGATCCAATCTCACACTAATATTACGATTAGTCACCGCTAATTCAAAAGTTATGATTTATTAGCCACAATAAAAGGAAGCGTAGAAATGAATCGACACAAAATGACAATCTGAGCGGGTCAAGGTATCCGCAGCATGTCACTGTGTCGACATCAATGGAGAACAACAATTTGTAGGGAGTGGTGCAAGTTGGAAGCGAAAGTGATTATTCGGTTACTAATTCACTGGAAAGGCTTTTTGGACCGAGAGGGCGGTCCCAACTTCTACCCAATTTTTTTATTAGTATTGGTAACTATATTTTAATGCCTTTTTCTTTGTAGTCCCTAAATAAAACAAAAAAATGAATATAGGGTAAAGTCAGGACCGCTGTCCTGGTCCAAAGAGCTCCACGACCCAATTTACTAAATCAATCATGATATTTTGATGAATCCAACGTTTTTCATTAAGATAGATGCTCAAGTAGCCAAATAATGTTCCTGTAATATTGATACTAAATAAGTTTTTAAAAATCTGATGTTTTCCTTCCGTATAAAATAAACATATTACTGGATAATGCACACTCTTAAAAACCTGAATAAAAAAAATAACTTACTTAAATGCGTTTTTCAAAGGAATCAGTTAGCCTAATTGTAGGCAAATAATATGGGCATACGGGGCTCTATATTGGTAATGCGTCGGTATTGGTATCTATGCCCACACACACAAACATGCTAGTAAACGTAATCAAGATTTTTCAAAAAATCTGAAAGAGCGTTTCGTTTCACTTTTGCTAATTCGACTGATACGCGTTCTCGCACTACTCAGGGCGTCAGAAGTTATTTGTACGAGTAACTTCTCGACTAAAAAAAAATATTGTGTATGCAACTTGAGGCACTACCACGGGCTCTTAACGTGATCCATTTTTAACCGACTTCTAAAAAAGGAGGAGGTTCTCAATTCGGATGTTTGTATTTTTTTTATTTTATTTTTTTATGTATTTTCGGGCATAACTTCGTCGCTTGCCAACCGATTTGAAAAATTCTTTTTTTGTTGGAAAGGGTATACTTCCCAAATGGTCCCATAATCACCAAGTCGGGATCTGATGATGGAATCTTGGCTAAATCGAGGGAACTCCTCAAATATTATAGGCAACTATATAGTCATTTTGATATTTTCATCAAGGAATTAAGCATTTACAGTCAAAAAGTGACATTTGATGAGGTGGAACTGGTTAAGAAGACCAGAAATTGCCAACGGAACTTCATACTCAAACAAATATCACAATGAACATAGTTAAGCGACTATGACAATACAAATAAATGAATAGTTCTGAATAGTTATGTTGAAAATGGTATCATCGATCGAAGTAACCTGATGATAGTGATGGAGCTGGAAGATAGGCACCGGAACTCCGTAATTAATCAATGTATCCTACCCGTGTTTGGGCTTATTAGAAATGTCATGAGATGCACTTTGGCTATAAGGTACTATCGAAGTGATCTGATGATGGAGCCGGAAGGTGGAAGGTAGACACGGGAACTTCATATGAAAATGATGTATTCTAGCAGGGTTTGAGTTAATTGGAATTGACATGAGAAAAAAGTACTCTGGCTGTAAGTGTGTTGCAACTAAAAAGTATGAAATAAAAAACTTTTTATAAAAAAAATATAACCGACTTCACTAAAAAAACACTAAAACGATCAAAATAATTTTAATTTCGGAAGTCGGTGTTAAATAAGGAACAAACAATAACGAAAAACACCGACTTCCGAAATTAAAATTATTTTGATCGTTTTAATGTTTTTTTAGTGAAGTCGGTTATATTTTTTTTATAAAAAGTTTTTTATTTCATACTTTTTATTCAATCTAAAGGGAACTGTCAAAACGCTATCCCTCTTTCTCGCTCGCGTAACTGACATTTTAACACGTCATTTTTTTTAGGTGGGTGATTATCTAATGACATCTCCCGCCCTTGGGCAGAGCGCGAGGGCGTGTCAGACTTTTACTGACTAAAACCCCGTGCTAAAACCCACTCGTGTGCTCCTTCTTTGCCTTGCGTTCCAGAGTGAAAATGAACCCCTCACTCATACAAATATTTTATAAGCTACTCATTGCTCACCGTCCGCAAGCCCGGTTATAGTAAGGCCTCCGGTCCGCAATTCTGTTAACCTCGATATCGCCTATCGCTCGTACTTTGTACCACACGCAACTAATCAGTTTGCGTAACAATATCAAATTCTTAGCTCAGGTCAGTGCTCAACATTAAAATTATCTAAACCATATCTCATTGTTTCAAACACTACTATTGTGAGCAACTAATTCATTCCTACTATTGTTATAGTGTGATATAATTAGATCGTAATTTCGAGTGTTAGAGTTTAAAATTGTGCTTTGGTATGCTCGTAATTGTAATTTATGATTATCTTTGGTTATGATCTGTTGATTTGATTGATATTGATTATTTGGATTTAAGAGAAGGCAAGGACATATGGGGTAAAATTGTTGCTGAATTGAGCCTGTAGTGAGAACATACGTACCTAGCCGTCGCCTCCTTCTGTGAAGCAGTTATGCTAGCGATAATGGCGGCTGCACGCCTAAGAAAACGGATGTTGACGCGCCCCAGCTACTGGGATTCCGACCCCAATATCCAGCCACCACAGGCGTCGACTGGCGACGACAAGCAATGGGTAGTTTGCCGTCCGGTAATCGTCCGAACCGAGCACAAGTCATCGACGTCGCGTAGTGTTTCACGTATCAGCAAAACAAGGGTCAAAGAGGTATTAGAAAAACCGTAGAGTCCCAGGAAGGCCGAAATCTACTGGGACCATGGGTATACATTGGTCTGGCCTGTTGGTCTAGTGGTTAGTGACCCTGACTGCTATGCCGGAGGTCGTGGGTTCGATTCCCACCCAGGACAAATGTTTGTGTGATGAGCATAATCATTTGTTCTGTGTCTGGGTGTAATTTATCTATAATATGTATGTATTTAGAAATATATAAGTATGTTTATCAGTTATCTAGTACCCATAACACAAGCTCTGCTTAGCTTGGGACTAGACGGCGTTGTGTGATAGTTGTGGAATATTATTATTATATTATTATTATATTATTATATACATTCCGAAAGAGAAATCCGTCGTGTGATCGTGTCTAGATCATATAAGTATGTTCCCTTAGGACCATTTTCTACAAATACGTGGACGAAGCCCATAGATGTCACTTTCCTTAAGAATTGGAAAGAAGAAGCGAACACTTGTATCGAAAGGATTGGGTGGAGGATCACTTAAAAAAATCAATCAAATAATCAATTTCTAAAATCAGGCCACGACATGTACAACTAGACGTTCGAGGGTACATAAGTATAACTACTAAATAGCTAAGCTACCTCACTCAGTTCCTTTATCCACCATACCTCAAGACCTTACCAACAGCACACAATTTATACCTAAGCGTATACTCGTTATCTCCCCGTGCACATCTCAAGGCATAGGGGGGGTGTTTGAAAGTGTTTAATCACAATAATCGCCGCACTTTCAGCTTCTATTTCTACGAGTAAGTAGGTCATTACTTTCTAGCTTATTGTCTCAGGCAGAGAAAACTGCGGTGTATAAGCGTAACTACTGTCTGTAGTATTAGCTATAAGTATTCTGTAATGCCTGTGCATTTGTTTGGTTATAAATCTGTGTATGCCAAAGAAGAATTTTTGATTTTCTTTGCCACATTGTCAGTTATAGCTTTATTTCAACGAGACACCATGGTGGCGCGACCAGTCGCCGCTACCAACAAAATATATACAGCTCTAAAGAAAGTTATTCATCTGGTCTCTATTGGTTGCGTAACCAATTTGGTGGCGCGACCACCTCGGACCTCCCCTGGGTCTTTTCCCATCTACTTACTTTTCCTATCGGTAGCAAATTTTCCAGGTTATCTATCTACCTCTCTTAGGGCCATATTTTACCGGGACATGACCAGTTGCGCTACCATGGTGTTCCGGTGAAATATAGCCGGAAGTTACCAAACTAGACACCGTACAGACACCAGAGTCGCCACACGTCCGAGCTGGTCGCGCTACCAAATTGGTTACGCAACCAAACGGATACCAAGTGAGTAACCCTCTATAGAGCTGTATACATTTTATTGGTAGCGGCGACTGATCGCGCCGCCATGTTGTCTCGGTGAAATATAACCCTAAGGAGAGCCAAGGTCCTGGGCATTAAAGCCTACTTGATGAGACGACAGCTCAGGTGGTGTGGGCATGTCTCTAGGATGCCCGAACAGAGGCTTGCGAAGCGTATCTTCACTTCTGAACTCCAGCAAGGAAAACGAAATAGTGGTGGATGGTTTCTACACAGTTTCGCTACGTGAAGAGATTTTTTTTGATTGATAAAAATCATCTAGATGACATCCCGGGCCCCTGGACGGACTAAAAAACCCACCCCGTTCCTTCGTTGCCTTTCATACCGGGGCCGAGCCTTCCTTTCAGATATAGACTCTTGGCCCCAGTAGACTTCGACCCTGCTGGGACCCTACGGTTGCTGACAACTCCTTGAAGGGCGCGGGAACAGTGCGCGCCGTCGACGACTTGGGCTCAGTCCGGACGGTTACCGGACGGTCGGACAGCGAGCTACCCATTGCTCGCCATCCGCAAGCCCGCGCTTACGGTGGCCGGAAATCGGGATCGGAATCCCGGCGGTGGCTGAGACGTGAGCACCGTTGCCTGATGCAGTCGGCTTCCTCCTTTGCTAGCGTTACTGCCTCGCAGATGGAGGCCACCGCCTGCCACTCCTCACATGAAGTGATGAGATATTGAACCCCGCCTCTTGAGGAGAAACAGATACTAGATCAAAGTTTTTCATGAAACGTCCAAATGAATTCCGACACTATTTCAAATATTATGTGATAAGTTTACAAATGGACACACCAAATGGAAAGTGGTTTCTTTTGCCTAAAACACCAAGGATTTTTATTAGTATTCTATAGGAATCAATTTTAGCGCAATGCGTGAAGTTTGCTGTTTAGCACCGTTGCGCAAGAGTGCACGACATTGCGCTGTTCATATTGTTGCACACCAAATATTTGGCAAGTTGAGACATTGCTTTGGACAAGTTTTAGAATTTTGATTGAACACTAGCTTCCTAATAACGCTGGCCTAGTGCAGTGGAAGTCACATGTCTTCGAATTTTCAGTTCTAAAACATGCCGGTTTCCTCACAATGTTTTCCTTCACCGTTTTGAGAGCAGTGGTGATAAAATAAATTACAAAGTAATGCGCCTGGCTGGGTTTAAACCCGGGACCTACAACTCGTAAGTCGGGGCCGATACCACTCGGCCGCCACTGCTCTAAAAAAAATTTCCTACTTGCTTAACCAGGATGCCAGCTGAAGTCGTGCAGACTACAATACAAACTCTATTTCATTGAGATCGCGCTTGTTTTCACAATTTCACGTATTCACCGGTATTGTAGACACTTGAGATACATAAAGTACTACAAGAATGTTTATTACTGATGGAATATCACTTTGTGTTGATCATAAATAACTTTCATTTTTTTGAGAAAATCTTTCGACAGGATCAGACGACTTCATTCTCAAAGATTAGGTGCAATTACAGACGCGTCATGTAGATAATTATAATCGAAAATCACAACAATGTAATCAATTTCATCACCTAATCAAAACTAAGACTTACTTACTTAAGATCCTATGTCCCTTCGCTGGGTCAGAGGTCAACAGTAGTCTCCCATCGCGATCGGTCTTGAGCTTTACGCTTCACCTCGCTCCATGTCAATACGATGGCCGTCGCTTCTGCTAACACGGTACGTCGTCAGGTTTGCTGAGGACGGCCACGCTTTCTTTTCCCTTGGGGATTCCAGTCCAACGCCTGTTTAGGTGTGTTCGGAATCCCTCTTAAGCGTGTGACCATTCCATCTCCACTTACGACGCTTGATCTGGAGGTCGATCAGGCTTTCGTGGCATTTCTCCAACAGCTCTACGTTTGAGATGGTTTCGGGCAGCTCGCTGTCCGGCCGTCCGGTAACTGTCCGGACCTAGCCCAAGTCGTCGACGGCGCGCACTGTTCCCGCGCGCCTCAAGGAGTTGTCAGCAACAGCAGGGACCCAGCCGGGTCGAAGCCTACTAGGGCCAGGGTTATCCGAAAGGGAGCTCGAGCCCCGGTATGAAGGCTAGAAGGAACGAGGTGGGTCTTTTAGTCAGTAAGAGTCTGACACTATCTCCCGCTCCGCCCAAGAGTGGGGGTTGTCATTGGATGATTCTTTCCCACCATAAAAAAAAATAACAGATGGTTTCGGGTCAGTAAATTCCGAGAATGCGACGAAGACCATGGTTTACGTAAACCTGGATTGGGCGTGACTCAAAACTAAGGTAGTATACCAAATACTACTAAAACATAATTCTGACGAAACTTTTCACAACACGTTGAAACAGATAATTCGTCTTAAAATCAATGTCTGAGTCATGTCATTAATTTTCCACATACACACGTACTAAGAATTAAAATTTCCTGCCAAGGCTTTAACGGGTCGCCTTATCAATGACCAGGCCGTTATTATTTGACCGTTGAGTTTAAACTTTAGGAACCCGCAGTTAAAATTAACTGTTAACTTTTATGTTCGTTTAAATAATTTTCTTTTAAAATTGAGGAAGTTGAAGAATATGGTTAAGAACCGTTTACAAATTGCATATGGTTGTCCCTCTACAGGGCAATGACCTATTGTCTTGCTGAGGAAAAACGGATATTTGGCTTTTGATTGACTTTAAAACAAAAAAAAATCCTTTCCGCCTAATTTTGATCATTATCATCATCATTTCAGCCGAAAGACGTCCACTGTTGACGCCTTCCCCAAGCGTCGCCACAACGGCGGTCCATCTTGTTAGGAGGCCATCCAACGCTGCATTTTCCGGTGCAATTTTCCGTTGTGACTGACTTAGTCATTTGGAAGGCAATGTAGATTACAGGCGAATATTAGTATACAGCTAGATTCGGTAACACAGATGAAGATGATTTTACCAAGGAGATGGCATAAAAATGCACAAATAGTAATTCTAAGCTCAGTACACACGGTAGAAATAATAAGCTTCATTGAATTAATCCTGTTACCGAATACAACCATACGGAACCCAGCCACAAAAACTCAAAACATCCAAACACTTTATTATGACGTTTTCACAGTGCATTATCAAGGATGCTGTGAGAAGGTATGTGGACGGCTGATGAGTTCTTAATGATGATAAATATCCTTCGTAGTCTGAGTGGGTGGGCATGGAGGTAGGTATGACGTTCGTGGACGTGATTGAGAGAAAAAAAACTAGGTAAGTACGAGTCGGACTCGCGCACTGAGGGTTCTGTACAAACTACAATTCCCGAGTTGAGTCTCGAAGATTTTTCCGAATTACAAAAAAGTCTTTTTTTATTGTGACGTAAGTAACAACACAGTTTTCAGAATTATTCCTATACTTGTGCTATCCTCCTCCTTGCGTCGTATTCCTCAATGCTGAGGGTCGTGACCATGCTTCATCACTTTAACCTTTATGATGTTCCTCTATCTGTTTCTGTCTCTGGCGGTGTGAAGGGCATTATACATCGTAGAGTCAAGAGCGATGCGGATCTGGTCGGACCAACGTATTGGGCTGCGCCCGCGAGGCCTTTTTCCATCCACTTTACCGGTCACAATGAGCCTTTCGAGGTTGCCACCGTCCTTTCTTGCAATGTGACCGAAGTATTGCAGAACCTTGCGAAGACACTCGGACGATACTTGTGCTATAAGACTTGTGCTATAAGACTTTGCTTTATGCCAAATTTCAGGATTCTGGCTCAATGGGATACTCCATGAATTTCGATTCCCTCGAGAGTGTCGAATATGCTTTTTAGTAGAAGTATCTATTTTTCTCGTTAACTTACAAGTTTGTTTGTTTTACAGCTTCAAGAGTTCGCAGATCTGAGTATATGGTTTTAATTACTTCTCGATACCTCTATGCGTTCTCGAGATAAAGGGTCGTGACAGACAGACAGATGAATGGACGGGCAACAAAGCGATCTTATAAGGATTCCGTTTTTTCTTTTGAGGTACGGAACCATAAAAAGGGTGTGTTTGAAATGTTCTATGATGGTTGTGCTAGATTGAGTAAGGTCGTGGAGGATTGCTTTCTGCGACTTGTTCAGAATATGGTCGGGGGGGAAAAGGGTATTAATTAAAAGTAATGGGCCACCAGGCAGTTGTTTTCATCATCATCATTTCAGCCGTCTATGCACTATTGGACTTAGGCCTTCCCCAAGTATCGCCACAATGAACGATCCTGTGCGTCTCGCATCCATCGGATTCCCGTAATCTTTACCAGGTCATCGGTCCACCTGCGTTTTGCGGTATGCGGTCGCCACTACAGAACATTTCGTCGACTACGGCATCTATTCTGCGAGCAATGTGCCCTGTCCACTTCACCTTTTTCTTATCTTTGGGTAGGAAGCCCTAAAAAAGTGGACAAAGATATAGCGGTGGGCGTTTCAACAACGAACAGTTTTCAATGACCGTTTTTTGTTCTGCAACGGAACAACTGTTTTCCATCCTACGACCAAACGGTCTTCGTTACACAAACCAGTCTTCGAATTACTGTATGCGAATTGTTATCTTATTTTTAAGTAAATAAGTTCGAGAATTCATTAATCCAACTATCATACTTCGTCGCGTCGTCGTCAAAACAAATTGTTACAATGAAAAATTAACTTTAGGGCTATGAAATACAGCACAAATTTTATTGTCACTCTTAAATTCATTAAACCCCAAGCGAACGTCGGCGTTCGCGCATCTATTGTCTTAGTATTGTGTCTCAAATTGACGGTGTCTGAAAGGTTTAACCGTCCTTAAACTAGTTGCGACAACGAACATTTTCTGCAATTATTACACTCAACGACAGTTTCGTCTTCAAATCAGTCGCGACGAGGACCGTTTTTAGCAACCGTTTCTGTCGTCGCAGGACCGGTTGCGTTCATCACTACAAAGATAGTGGCATTTTTAGCAGGCTTATTGCGTACCACAGTTACTCACAGTTTCTTTGCGTGATCGAATCAGGAATGAGGACATCCGCATAAGAACCAAAGTTACCGACATAGCGCGAAGAATCGCCAAACTTAAGTGGCTATGGGCAGGGCATATTGCTCCCAGAACAGACGACCGTTAGGGCCGAAAGGTCCTGGAATGGCGACTACGTACCGGAAGACGCAGCGTTGGAAGGCCTCCTACAAGGTAGACCGATGACCTGGTAAGGGTTTAATCCGATGGATGCGAGACGCACAGGACCGTTCATTGTGGCGACACTTAGGGGAGGCCTATGTCCAACAGTAGACGTCTTTCAGCCGAAATGATGATGATTGCGTAAAAGTCCGCTAACAATTATCATCGTCATCTTCGAACTAAGATTAGTATTAGCAATCTTTTAACTAAAACCCGAATCATGCGTGGCTTGACCTCCACAATCATTTGATGACAAGTCGTGTTAGAGAATGATGTAATCTTCTAATAGGTCAATGTTGCTGATGTATCTAGTTGATTCTATAGTAAATTAAAAAAAAAAACAAGTATAGCTATCGTTATGATTTTTTTTTGTTGTTGATAGGCCCGCGCTTGACCAATGTCTCACCTGATAGAAAGCGACGATGGAGCACGCTTCATCATCAGCCTTTTTAATGTTCCCACTGCTGGGACTCTAGCCTCCTCACTAGCAGAGGGAATGGGCCGTAATCCACCACGCGGGCCCAGTGCGTGTCGGTGAATGTCACATGTCTTCGAATTTTTGGTTCTAGGACATGCCTGTTTCCTCTCGATGTTTTCCTTCACCGTTTTGGGAGCAGTGGTGATAAAATAAATTACACAAAGTAATGCGCCTGGCTGGGTTCGAACCCGCGACCTACAAGTCGTAAGTCGGAGCCGTTAACACTCGGAGCACGCTTCTCTAGATGTAATTTATTCACTCTTGACTTAAAGATCCTCAGTTTGTAGCTATCAGGAAAAAGACTTTAGCCGAAAATTTTTCTTTATTTTTGTGTAAAATTAAATCAAAGCAGGAACATTTATCTACATTATCTATACTAATATAATAAAGAGGTAAAGTTTGTTTTTTTTTGTTTGTGAGAGGAAGGAAGTACTGCTGATCCGATTGCTAAAATTTTTCACCGACAGAAAGCTGCTTTATTCCTGAGTGACATAGGCTTTGTTTTAATTCGCGGGTGAAGCTGCGGGCTAAAGCTAGTTTCAAATAAACCATTTACAGGCACTTTTAAACTGTTAAGAGGTCAGCCACAAAAATGATTCTAATTGTACATTCCACAGCGTAGATTTCTATGGAGGAGAATGTGCAAGAAACTCCATGGTCACTCTTTTCAATAATCTTAAATTTTACAAACATTTCGGTTACATATATGTTGTTGTTTTTATTATATGAGATCAATGTATAAACTTATAATCTACACTAATATAATAAAGAGGTAAAGTTTGTTTTTTTAAGCTATTGCCTATGCAATAGCTTAAAAAAACAAACTTTATCGGTTAAACCTTTCAGACACCGTCAATTTGAGACACAATACTAAGACAATAGATGCGCGAACGCCGACGTTCGCTTGGGGTTTAATGAATTTAAGAGTGACAATAAAATTTGTGCTGTATTTCATAGCCCTAAAGTTAATTTTTCATTGTAACAATTTGTTTTGACGACGACGCGACGAAGTATGATAGTTGGATTAATGAATTCTCGAACTTATTTACTTAAAAATAAGATAACAATTCGCATACAGTAATTCGAAGACTGGTTTGTGTAACGAAGACCGTTTGGTCGTAGGATGGAAAACAGTTGTTCCGTTGCAGAACAAAAAACGGTCATTGAAAACTGTTCGTTGTTGAAACGCCCACCGCTATATCTTTGTCCACTTTTTTAGGGCTTCCTACCCAAAGATAAGAAAAAGGTGAAGTGGACAGGGCACATTGCTCGCAGAATAGATGCCGTAGTCGACGAAATGTTCTGTAGTGGCGACCGCATACCGCAAAACGCAGGTGGACCGATGACCTGGTAAAGATTACGGGAATCCGATGGATGCGAGACGCACAGGATCGTTCATTGTGGCGATACTTGGGGAAGGCCTAAGTCCAATAGTGCATAGACGGCTGAAATGATGATGATGAAAACAACTGCCTGGTGGCCCATTACTTTTAATTAATACCCTTTTCCCCCCCGACCATATTCTGAACAAGTCGCAGAAAGCAATCCTCCACGACCTTACTCAATCTAGCACAACCATCATAGAACATTTCAAACACACCCTTTTTATGGTTCCGTTCCTAAAAAGAAAAAACGGAATTCTTATAAGATCGCTTTGTTGTCCGTCCATCCATCTGTCTGTCACGCACGACCCTTTATCTCGAGAACGCGTAGGGGTATCAAGTAGAAATTAAAACCATATACTCAGATCTGCGAACTCTTGAAGCTGTAAAACAAGGAAACTTGTAAGTTAACGAGAAAAATAGATACTTCGGTTTATGTGGCAAAAAGCATACATTTCGACACTCTCGAGGGAATCAAATTTCATAGAGTATCCCATTGAGCCAGAATCCTGAAATTTGGCATAAAGCAAGATCTTATAGCACAAGTCTTATAGCACAAGTATCGTCCGAGTGTCTTCGCAAGGTTCTGCAATACTTCGGTTACATTGCAAGAAAGGACGGTGGCAACCTCGAAAGGCTCATTATGACCGGTATAGTGGATGGAAAAAGGCCTCGCGGGCGCAGCCCAATACGTTGGTCCGACCAGATCCGCACAGCTCTTGACTCTACGATGTATAATGCCCTTCACACTGCCAGAGACAGAAACAGATGGAGGAACATCATAAAGGTTAAAGTGATGAAGCAGGGAGGTCACGACCCTCAGCATTGAGGAATACGACGCAAGGAGGAGGATAGCACAAGTATAGGAATAATTCTGAAAACTGTGTTGTTACTTACGTCACAATAAAAAAAGACTTTTTTGTAATTCGGAAAAATCTTCGAGACTCAACTCGGGAATTGTAGTTTGTACAGAACCCTCAGTGCGCGAGTCCGACTCGTACTTACCTAGTTTTTTTTCTCTCAGTCACGTCCACGAACGTCATACCTACCTCCATGCCCACCCACTCAGACTACGAAGGATATTTATCATCATTAAGAACTCATCAGCCGTCCACATACCTTCTCACAGCATCCTTGATAATGCACTGTGAAAACGTCATAATAAAGTGTTTGGATGTTTTGAGTTTTTGTGGCTGGGTTCCGTATGTTTGATTACACCACATTAGAAGTCACGGCATGCTTTGTTTTTTAGGGTTTCGTACCCAAAGGGTAAAAACGGGACCCTATTACTATAGAAGGCCTCAGATAACCATGCAATAAAGTACATTGACCTTTTCCTAATATCTCTGCGTAGGTACGAAAAACAAACAATGTACTGCTTTTCATTACTATGTCATGCAAAGGATCACGATACATGTCGATTCAAGACAGCTTTATGTCTTTATTTCCGTTTTTGAAATTAAGAATTTCAACAAATGCAGGAGGGTCAATGACCGTTATTGCACGTTTACCTAGAATATAATATAAGACTTCGCTGTCTTTTCGTCTGTCCGTCTGTCTGTCACCAGGCTGTATCTCAAGAACCGCGATAGCTAGACAGTTGAAATTTTCACAAATTATGTATTTCTGTTGCCGCCATAACAACAAATACTGAAAACAAAATGAAATAAATATTTAAGACGGGCTCCCATACAACAAACGCGATGATTTGCCATTTTTTTTTACGGACGGTACAGCCCAGTTTTTTTTCTTTGCCCTACCCACTCCCACTTAAGTTTGGGCGACACTTCAGATTGACGAAAATACCTACTTTAAGTGGGTTGTGGTAAGATCGGCATTGGGGTAAGAACGTATAAATCAATATATCACTTATTTAACTTTATTTTTAATGCCAGCCACATTGCTGGGCAAGGCGGAACATAATGACGCGGCACGCAATATGACTAGCTTTAAAAATAAAGCTCAATAAGTGGTATAATTTATATTTATACGTTCTTACCCCAATGCCGATCTTACTCCAACGCACTATACTTAAAAGTTTTTAAGTTTTTTTTTTTATAATCATAATATTTAATCATTTTTATAACTGCACTTAATATTCTAAAAGCAACAAAAAAAAAAATTATTATCAGTATTACTAACACCACTTTTAAACTTCCTCTAATTTACTCATTTCTCACGCTAACAAAAGATAGGATTTTCACGATGGAACCCCAAAAACCCATCCTTTCTGTAAATTCCACTAGGTACTTATATGCCATAGTTGAAGGATAAGTACTAGCATGTATTATTTGATGATACTTCATTACAATTAACCTATAGTTAAATTCACGTTTAATTCGAACCTGTCAACGGTACAAGGTGGTAGCTTGCAATCTCTTAACTGCTTCTAAAGGATGTTTATTTTTTAATTGTTTGTGTAAAAGAATAACTTTATCTAAAAGCGCCAACAAACAGAACTTTTCAAATGTTAAGTGAGTTTTTTTTTTTAACTACCTTTTAAATCTGGTGGAACCGGACCTACTCAACTACAAGTAAATGTGACGTCATTAAGTTACTTGTGTAGAAAAGAGGATGGGTTATGTTCCCAACATGGTCCCACTCTTCATTTAATAACCAATTTTGATACTGTTTTGAGAAAAAGCCAGATTGTAATTTAAGTGTCTTCAAGGCTAGGGAGACTGCGCCTCCCATCAACGATTGCATCACTGCTTACCATCAGGTGAGATGACAGTCGAGCAACCCCGTTTGCAGCTCTTTGTATAGTGATAACAGCATCAAAATCCGTATCGGAATTTAGGCCCAGCTGAGTCGAAGCCTACATGGCTCATGAGGTTCTACGTGGGAATATTTTCCTTACATGAGATTTAAAAAAAACGTAATTTAGGACAAATTAGCGAATAAACAGACAGACGTGGAAACCGACTAAGAAGATCTAAAAAATATAGGTACGTTAGAAGACATGGATATTAGTTACCACAGCAGAATCTCGCCAGACAAGGTAAAAACCTACGTGGTAAAAACAGTCATGTATGCACATAATAAATATCCGAGTCTCGTATCTGAGGTAACCGTCAATTCTTGACATCCCCTTGTAATCCGTGATATGTAAATTGTGAACATTATACCTACTTAGTACCGCCTTAGAAAATGTGTGTAGTGATGCGACATGAGTGGCAGATCCGAAAATATCCGATTCAAAAAAAACCTCTTTTGATCCGTGACATGTGAATAGTGAGCATTATACCTACTTAGTACCGCCTTACAGAATGTGTGTAGTGATGCACTTTATATGAATGGCGGATCCGAAAATATTCGACTCAAATAATCTAGACAGATTATTTGAGTCGAATATTTTCGGATCCGTCTTTTAGATTTAAAGAATCTTTATTTCTCATAAGAACATATTACATCGTTCACTTACATGAGATTTAAAATTTATAGTTTAACTGGTCGTCTAATGACGAAGCATGCAATACTGCCTATAGTACAGTTACAATAAGATACACAATGGGTTTACAGCATTACGTAATAATACTATGATAGAATATAACAGGGCACGACAAAATCATTTAAAACAAGCAAGTAGGAAGTTTAGTTTTCTTAAATATGTCAACAAAACTGTTCTTGAGTAATACATCTTTTATTTACGTATCCACTTTTACACATTGGATAACTATGGATTAACCGAAACACATGACATACCTTTATTTGAGGTGAGAAATCACTAAATAACTTTTGGAGCCACCTTTGTTCCTTCAGTTGCTCGTTGCTTTTCAGAGTCACGGTATCTCTCTCAAATATTCTCGCAACCCACACAAGGCTTACGAGTATCTTTGCAACTGAATCGTAAGTGCACCTCACTGTCATCGATTACATCACTGCTGACCATCAGGTGGGATCGCAGTAAAGCACCAGATAGTTTGTATGAAAAAGTCCGCTCAAAAGATCCGCTATGGTTTATATCAATGGAAAAAAGTCCGCTAAAAAGATCCGCAACTTTCTTCCTCGGATCCGTACAACCCTAACCTAACACACAGTCTTCTCGCATAAACTGCGGTATTTAAAATGAAAAATGACTTCACGAGAATTTAAATTATAACGTTAAACTTCGGCTAACGATGTTTTGATGAGCTTGAAAGCACGCGTACTATGTGTCATAGATGTAGAACTAAAAATACACTACGCACACATGCGCCACACACACTGATCTGGGCGCGTCGGTCTCCATAATTTTTTTGGAGATATACAAAACAGAGAGTAACGTTCCACATACCTCCGTTGAAAAGGATCCTCCGACCAGGCCGGTGTTATGTCTGGTGGGCAACTGCCCGATAGATTATTTCAGGCTGTCGTATTTATTCAAATCACGCGGAGAACTTTGATTGCGCAATGCAGGATTAGTTCTTATGTGACGCCATAGAATGTCGCTACAATTTTATATGGAAACTACTCGTAGAGCTACATTTAATTCACGCCATGCGACGTTGTTCTACATAGAAATCAGTACCCCTAGCCAGCGGTAAGTCCCCTCTTTGAGGCGTGGCTGGAAAGACCTCACGGCGTCAACGGCAACGGCGTTATCGCCGCCGCCGTCGCCGGGATTCTGATCCCGATTTCCGGCCAATGTAGACGCGGGCTTGCGGACAGTGAGCAATGGGTAGCTCACTGTCCGGCCGTCCGGTAACTATCCGGACCAAGCCCAAGTCGTCGACGGCGCGCACTGTTCCCGCGCGCCTCAAGGAGTTGTCAGCAACAGCAGGGACCCAGCCGGGTCGAAGCCTACTGGGGCCAGGGTTATCCGAAAGGGCGCTCGAGCCCCGGTATGAAGGCTAGAAGGAACGGGGTGGGTCTTTTAGTCAGTAAGAGTCTGACACTATCTCCCGCTCCGCCCAAGGGCGGGGGATGTCAATGCATGATTTTTTCCCACCATAAAAAAAAAAAAAAAGTACCCCTAGCCAAGTTGCTAATCTACAATAGTTAACGCTTGTAGAAAGCTTCAAATGTACAGGAATGACGTCGTCTTAACGCTCAGTCACGTGGTCAGAGCAAAAGAATTGGCGGCAAGGTCAACTCGAAGCGTCCGGCGCAAGCGAAACGGTTGTAACTTGGCTAGGGGGGTAGGCGTGTTACACATGTGCGTCGGCCTAATGTAGATCTAGTTTAATTCTTGAGTGACGATATAGTTGCCAAAACGGGTCTTGAGCGCTCGGCGTCAGAGTGGGGTTCGCTTTGCGCATTCCATACATTGGCGAACCAATCGTCTTCGTTGTTAGATATATGCAGCAACGCAGGGAACGAATCAGGAGTGATGTCTATGACGCGATGGCGCGGCGAGCCAATCACTGACACTCCCCGTCCCCGCGTCTCACTTCGCACCACTATAGAGACCGAATATTTGACTTCTGCGCAACCGCTCAAGATCCGTGATGGCAACTGTACGTACGTAAGCACTGCTCTTTAGGGAACTAGAAACCTTGCGGTAATATTTAAAAGGGTTACTGAGACCCTAGAACTCAGAAGGCAAATAACAGAACATAGGGTTTTTCGAGGTGGAATATCATCCAATGTCGTCTGCTCTTAGGTGGAGTGAGAGAGTGTATCAGACTTTTACTGACTAAAACCACACCTGTTTCCTTCAGTTTCTCTGTGCGTTCTAAATTCAAAAGATGATCAGACGTGAGAGGTCGCTAACGCGATCCGCACAATGATGACAGCCGGGCGTTTCTTTCACCTGATACCAGTGCAGAAACCTCCCGAAATAACCAAGGTGTCTTCAAGGCTAGAGTGAACAGGTTCACATTATCAACGATTGCATCACTGCTTACCATCAGGTGGGATCGCAGTTGAGCACTGGTTTATATCAATAAAAAAATGGCTGGTAAGGACCTGCGTCATGCGGAAGTTGAGGACGCCGTAACGACTCTCCAGCCACTTTTTAAAGAGGAGTCTTATTGCCGTGATTATGGCGTGCCCAGAAAGACTACGTGGAGTTTAGTCAGTAAATGTCTGACATGGCCTCTCTCCGTCTAAATCTCATCTCAAAAAAATAGGGACGAGAAACCGTTTTGAAATGAGTGGATTTTAATATAGGTTTTACCCGGATAAGTGACGAATTTTGTCACTGAGAGATGACACAATTAAGTATAATAAAGAGTTTAACTTTTTTGTTGATAGCGAGGGTACTTATAAGCTTACGTTGAGTCAAAATATGTTTGATATAATTTGTGATTAATGATAAGTATGATTTATAAGTCGCTCGAGGGCTTAACGGTAGTGAGATTTTGTGAGAACTTTGTGAGAAGGCGACTTTTTTTGTTTTGTGTAAAAAATGTAATTTCGATTGAAATCTGTCAAAAGATTTGCTTCAACTTTCGGAGATTAGTAAACAAAGAGACAGACAGACAAAAATATAAAAAAATGCATTTTTGTAAAGGTAGCGAACATACTTTTACAAGCATTAAAATAAAAAGAAACCGGTCAAGTGCAAGTCGGATACGCGCACGAAGGGTTCCGTACCGTCTGTGGCAAAATAGCAACATTTGTTGTATGGGAGCCACACGTAAATATTCATTTTCTTGTGTTTTTAGTATTTTTTGTTATAACGGTAACAGAAATACATCATCTGTGAAAATTTCAACTGTCTAGTAGTCTAGCTATCACAGTTCATGAGATGCTTGCAATGAAAACCAACGGACACCTAAATTTATTTACATGTAAGAGACTAGGAAAGAAGTACCTACTCATCATTACTTCTACTGTAAGAAGTACTACACCTCCATAAATTACGACTCTATCAGCTGATATCCTTATTATTCCCAACAAACACCGCCATAATGAAATCAAGATTTCGCCCACGTCGTCCAGATGGCGCTTTAGCGGCGTGCTCGTGCATATAGAGTGCTAGCCCATTGTTGGAGGTATCAGGCGCGCATATTAATAAGGAGATAGTAATTCTTGCAAAGAAAGGGCTATGTTCCCATAATATCGTAGGAAGTGGTAACAAAAGGTAGGTAGGAGTACCTATTCGGCTTCCTTTTTCCTTGGTCATTGCTATTGAAATATCTGCAGGTCATATCAAGCAATGACTCATTGTAACTGGGAATTATGTATTTTTTTTATATAATGTAAACCAGTGCTTGACTGCTATCCCACCTGATGGTAAGCAGTGATGCAATCGTTGATGGTGAGGCGCACTAATATGGTTTCCTCATTTACGTATCTTTGAAAAGTATACTCCACTAATTTTTAATTAGTACAAATACTTAAAGAACTTATTAGAAAAGGTCTTATTATTATTTAAGTAAAGTCTCAATAAATAATATTCATAAACAGCAAAGTTATGAGCGTTTGTTTATATCCCAAAATGTCACTCAATTTATGGAAATATTGTACATGCTATTGTTTATGAATGAAAAATAATGGAAAAACACTGCGCGCAGTATTTTCTTATAGCAATTGTTATGAATAATTGATTCAATTATGAATTTACCAATTCTGACTTTTCGTGGTCAATTTTGGGATTTCGTTTTTTTTTTTTTTTTAACTTTTGACAACACAAATGTGATCAGTGTGCGCTGGATAGCAAGTTATGTGTGCGTCTCCATAGAGATCTATGTTTTGGAATGTAGTACAATTAGCTTAATTTTTCTGACTATCTTGACAGTTCAAAAGTATAGTAGTAGTAAGTAGTTATTTAAAACTAGCTTTTGCCCGCGCGGCTTCGCTCCCGCTCTTCCCTACTCCACCCTACTATACCCTACTCTACCCTACTCTACCCTACTCTACTCTACCCTACTCTACCCTACCCTATCCTACCCTACTCTACCCTGCTCTACCCTACTCTACCCTACTCTACCCTACTTTACCCTACTCTACACTACTCTACCCTACTATACCCTACTCTACCCTACCAAACTTCACTTAAACCATCTACTAAATAGTCCAAACAAAGCCTAAACATTTGGTTTGGATAGGTGAGCCCGTTCTTGAGTTATAAAATGACAACGAAAAGTGGCATTGATTTTTATATATAAATTTATATATATATTTTAGATAAATGCTTTGATTTGATTTGTCATAAAAAATACGCATTCTATTCTCCAAAACTTATTATTTTTACAAAAGAAAGAATATGTAAACAATTGTCTTTCGTCAAGAATTTCATAATTATGAAAGTAAACGCAAACACACTGAGACAAAAAAGGGAAACACATTAAATTAAGAAATTGAACGGTGTAAGAAGTACCAGGGTTAAATAACCCGTGAAGAGGTTAAAACAAACGCCCTCTAATTCACACTTAACTCTAAAGAATGCTCAAACAGGCCTTTTATACTTAAGTGACGGGAAAGCAAACATTCGTTACGGTTTAAAATGGATTCCTCACCTTATGGGCAAACATACCTTTTGAGTGTAGTCACCTTTTTGTGCAAAGAATGCGATAATATCGAAATTGAGGGAATAGAAGCGTGGATCCGGCGAAAGCTACCGGTCTTTTTTTTTTGTGCTTGACTGCGATCCCACCTGATGGTAAGTAGCGATGCAATCTTTGATGGTGGCTATTCACTCTAGCCTTGAAGACGCCCAAATTATAATCGGACGGGAAGACCACAGCAGGCAAACTGTTCCAGTCCTTCGATGTACGCGGTATAAACGACGAGGCGAAACGCTTAGTCCGGACCATAGAGGTTTCAACAAAGTAAGGGTGAATATTCGCCGTACATCGGGTTTTCCGATGGTAGAATTGCGATGGCGATGCGATGAATCAAGTCATGCAATTCCTGCGCACACTCTCGAAAATGCATCCGGTCTACCCAATTTCAATTTTTTTTTTAATTGTTTGTTGGTTTGTCAAGCGCTATCTCACCTGATGGCAAGAAAGACAGTCGAACATGAAGCGCGTTTACCTAGAAGTAATCTATTCATTCTTCACTTAAAGATTCCCAGGTTGTAGCTATCAGGAAACACAGACTCCGGCGAAAAATTCCACTCCTTAGCTGTACAATGAATGTGTTCCCAAAACGTTTTGTGCGCGATATAGGTGGTATGTCTAATTGTCCACCATGTACCGGTGGCGCAACACCACGTCGTACGTCTGGTGGTCTGATGATGGAACCTTATTGCTTATTACAAAGTTTTAGTAAAAATGGCCAATGTTGTTCCTACAAAACTGTAGATAATGTAGCAAAGTTTTGAAAAAAAAATGGCCACAGATGTTTCGAAGCTTCAAACTTGGTGTGACACTATTGGTTGGTAATCCTTTTTTATGGGAAATCATTAAATATATCGTCTCGCTTTAAGTAGAGCGACAGGGAATGTCAGACATTTACTGACTATAAACCATAGCCTGGCAGAGTAATGTGATAATATCCCACTAAAAATAAAGGTGTAAGTATAATAGATGTGTAATAACTGACAATATTATGATAGACAGATGGTCGGTGGAGCCGAAAGTTTCAGACCCCTAGCCAAGTTCGACCGTTTCGATACTCTTTTGTCAATCGCGCCTCGAGTCGGCCGCGCCTCCGACTTCTTTGTTCTGACGTCATTTCAACGCTTTGTCTTGTAGTTAGAACAAATGAATAAGAGCCGTGGCTGACTCGAGGTGATCGATGACAGAGAAACGAAACGGTCGTAACTTGGCTAGGTCTGCTGGAGTGGCAACCAACCACGCACCGAAAAACGCGTCCACGTGCCATGCTCGGGCGGGTATCTTGTATATCTATACATACATATAAATAAAATTGGAGTGTCTGTTTGTAATATTGAAATAACTGCTTTATGAATATATATACGGTACATACACCAAAATAACATTTTTTACAATTTTTTCCTGTCTGTCTGTTTGTCTGGGCTAATCTCTGAAATGGCTGGACCGATTTTGATGGGACTTTTTTGGCAGGTAGCTGATGTAATAAATTCAAAATCCTGTAGTCCACGCGAGTCCCGCGACTTAGAAACAGCTAGTTTTATTACAAACTCCCATATTCCTTTCTCCCTACGCAATGTTCGAACTTATAAAAACAATTTCAATAAACAGCCGCCAGGTAAACAAAAATACAATTTAAAATAACATGCAGCTGTTTTATTTAATTCCAAGTTCATGTTTAATGTTATAAAAAAAAGTGAAATATAGAACCATGCATAATCATTAAAACCGCCGAAGTGTGATTTGAATATATGCTATAAGGGTTCCGTTCCAATTTATTTCCGTCAAGTTTTACATTAAAGTAGATACAGTGTACATTTAAAGTGTAGAGTAGAGTTAGAGTATTGTGTAAGGAGCTGATTCCTTTTATAACTTTTTAACTGATTTCAATGCATTCATACTGTTTAATCAAGTAATAAGTTAGTACTTAGATGTTTATTTATTACCATTTTCAAGAAAAGGCTAAAAACTGTTCAGCTTGCGCTTGGATTTTGATTCAAAATTTTACTTTTATTAATAGTTAGCGTTACTTTAAAACATTGTTTATTTTTGTAAATAATAGAAAGCTTCGACCCTGCTGGGCCCCTGCGGGCTCCACCCAGAGCGGGAGAATTGATGATTTTCATCTCAAACTTAACTGTCAACCATACACGACTTTCTTCAGATAACTTTAGCACTGGAGTTTTTGTGGATTTTGTCATGCTCTTCTGCCCACCTAGCCAAGTTACAACCGTTTCGCTTGCGTCGAACGCTTTGATTTAGCCACGCCGCCAATTCTTTTGTTCTGACCACGTGACTGAGCTTTGAGATGACGTAATTCATTTGATGTTTTCTACTAGCGTTAACGATTGCAGATTAGCAACTTGGCTAAGTGTACAGACCTGTTATTGACCATACAGCCCTATGGCAGACAAATGCTGTAAGATTAGTAAGAAGGTTTCTGCTCTCTGAGCGCGGAACCCTAAAAAGGCGAACTAAGTAACAACGCACACACAATCATTATAAACGCATCGTCTATAATATTAACGAGTTAAGGGTGACTCACACTCGGATTTATAAGCGCGTAGATGACGCTGTGCTTCCTTCGCGTTACATAGATCAATTTTAAGGATGGCACTGTAGTATTTATGATGTAATAGTAATAACTATGATGGTAAATGAAAAGATATTGGTATTATACTATAAAAATAATGAGCAAAAATTGTTTATAGTTTTTTTTTTTTGTTAAGTGTCATATAAAACTGTACCTTGTTTGACTGTCAGATACAATGCTCGATCGGTTTGCGGCAGAAATGTCTATAGGGTGACTGGTAATTAGTGACCGATACTTCAACACATGATTGTACTCATGATTACAAACCACTTTCCCAAACAAACTTTTTTTTATACTTATTAGTTTTATCACAATAATAAAACAGCTGCGACAGCTCACCTGTTAGCCGCGTAACGCCGTTGTCGAATGTAGATTCAGATTCAGATTTATTTATTTATTTGTAAACATAGGTTACAGATAGACATGAGTGTGAGATGTTACATTTTTGTTGGTTCTCTATGCTTAGCCATTAGGCGTACAAATATTAATATTTAATCATTTCATTATTTATTTTGCAATATTTAATAGAAAGAGCTACAGTTGGATAGATTAAAACAGCAAATAAAAATTACAGTGTCAAAATAAACACCAAACTAATAAGAAATAAAAAAAAATATAAAATGTCAATTACACCCATTTAAAACCTATAAAAATTACAGAATCTAAACAAATACCAAACTAGTAGAATTTATGAAAGATGTCAATTACATGCAATAAATAAAAGTAATGAAAATTACAATGTAAAATCCATTACAATAGAATAATTCAAACATTTTACTAACAAAAATCCTAGTTAAAATAGATTTGTCAAAAGATAAAATAGAAAATGTCAATTAATCGAATTGATACAACAGTGTCAAAATAAAAATAACATCTAAATTAATAAAAAACCAAAAAAAAAAGTGGCTTACCTACAGTAGTGATACCCGCGCCGCTTGCAAACCCGTCGGTGTATGTAATCAGTGTGTACCTACATGTTCGGGTTAAATAATATCCAAAGACAGTTAGTTAATTTAACTAGGAAACGTAATAAGTTTCTTTAGGAAAGTTGTTTGTAATCATGAGTACAATCACGTGTAGAAGTATCGGTCACTAATTACCAGTCACTCTATAAACAATTCTGCCGCAAACCGATCGAGCATTTTATCTGACAGTCAAACACGGTACATTTTTATATGAAATACTACTAACTTCTGCCAGCGGCTTCGCCCGCGCGTAAATCAGTTAATTTCATCCCCCGAGAAGGTGAATTTTGGAAAACCCGCTCGCCTATGTCATAAAAGGAAGCTTTAGTCCTACTAGTTCTGGCTGTGTGTTGACATGTCAGTCAGTGGTCATGGTCTGGAGAGTGAAGGAGTGGCAGGCGGTCGCCTCCTTCTACGAAGCAGTAATGCTAGCAAAGGAGGAGGCCGATCGCATCAGGCAACGGCGCTCACAACGCCCCAGCCAGCGCCGGGATTCCGATCCCGATTCCCGGCCACCGTACACGCGGGCTCGCGGGCGGCGAGCAATGGGTAGCTATCTGTCCGACCGTCCGGTAACTGTCCGGACCGAGCCCATGTCGTCGACGGCGGGCACTATTCCCGCGCGCCTCAAGGAGTTGTCACCAACAGCAGGGGCCCAGCTGGGTCGAAGCCCCAGTAGGCCAGGGTTAGCTCCGAAAGGTAGCTCAGCCCCGGTATGAAAGGCAAGAAGGAACGGGGTGAGTTTTTTAGCCCAAAAAGTCTGACACTATGTCCCGCTTCGCCCAAGAGCGGGGATGACATTTGGATGATTTTTACCCACCAAATAAAAAAAAAAAACATGTCAGTAAGTTAGTATATTTTTTGGTATATGAAATATAATCAACAGATCGGCGTTTTTATACAAAAGAAATTGATTAAAGGATCTTAATCTACTAGTTCGTGGTGGCCGAGTAGAGAGCAGTGGTGGCCGAGTGGTAACGGCCCCGACTTACGAGTTGTAGGTCGCGGGTTCGAACCCAGCCAGGCGCATTACTTTGTGTAATTTATTTCATCACCACTGCTCTCAAAACGGTGAAGGAAAACATCGTGAGGAAACCGGCATGTCCTAGAACCAAAAATTCGAAGACATGTGACATTCACCAACACGCACTGGGCCCGCGTGGTGGATTACGGCCCATTCCCTCTCCTAGAGAGGAGGCCTGAGTCCCAACAGTGGGAACATTAAAAAGGCTGGTGATGAATCTACTAGTTAGCGTAGTTCTTGCCCACACTACTTTATAGTCAAAAAAAACGTGTAATTTGCCAAAAACGTCCTACTATTAGGAACAGTAAATAATATGATTAAAACACTAATTATTCTTTAATTTACGGGTTACTGTGTCATTGATACTTCAAATATTAAGGCCACTGTGGCATGTAAATACAGGAAGTAATTACTATTTAAAAAATTGTGATCTAGTTTTCCTTTTTTAAAATAGCAAGCTGTTTTTTTTTTTTGTGGGTAAATAATAATCATCTAATGTCATCCCCCGCTCTTGGGCGGAACGGGAGATAGTGTCAGACTTTTACTGACTAAAAACCCACTCCAGTTCCTTCGTTGCTTTTCGTACCGGGGGCTGAGCTACCTTTTGGAGCTAACCCTGGCCCCAGTAGGCTTCGACCAAGCTGGGCGCCTGCCTTTCTTTACATGGGAGCGGCCTGTCTCTAACAATGGGCGTAAGTTCGAATGTGATATTTATTAAGCCGCACTAGGCCCGCGTGGTGGATTACGACTCATTCTCTCAGCAAAAGAGGAGGCCTGAGTCCCAGCAGTGGCCCATTAAAAGGCTGATTATGCAATGCTAATAAGATTACTACTACCACATAAACCGAAGTATCTTATTTGTTCTCGTTAACTTACAAGTTTATTTTTTTTTTGTCAACTTCAAGCGTCTGCAGACCTGAGTATATGGTTTTAATTTCAACTCGATACAACAAAATATATAGGTACAGAAGTCAATCTACATACAAAGCGCTCGAGCAACGCACACATAGACACCGCTCACAGACACGATGTCTCGGTCGCGTCTCGGATCACTCGTCGAACAATTCCGGCTCAAACGCTCATTAGTGTGCGTCCACCGAGCATCGGTATAAAAAGTGAGGTACATACATGAGATTGTCTTCTGTACTTATCTAAATTGTGTCGATACCCCCACGCGTTCAGGAGACAAATGGTCTTTACAGACAGACAGACGGAGGACAGAAGGACAACAAAGTGATCCTATAAGGGTTCCGTGTTTTTCCTTTTGAGGTAAGGAACTCTAAAAAAATTAATTCTTCTTCTTTCGATGCCTTTCCTATAAAAGAAAGTTGACTTAATGGTCCAAATAATTCTCCTAGTTCTATACAAGTTTCACTAAACCCCAAGCGAACGCTGGCGTTCGCGTTGTCATTGTCTTTCTGTTGTATCACTAATTGACGATATTCGAAAGGTTAAACCACAAAATAGATAGGAACAGAAGACAATCTCATGTATGTACTTCACTTTTTATACCTACGCTCGGTGGACGCACACTATTGAGCGTTTGAGCCGGAATTGTTCGACGAGTGATCCGAGACACGACCGAAACATCGTGTCTGTGAGCGGTGTCTATGTGTGCGTTGCTCTAGCGCGCTTTGTATGTAGATTGACTTCTGTACCTATATATTTTGTGGTTAAACAGCTAGCACACAGAATAAAAATATCTTTTTATAAATACCCTTCTCTCACCTCCATCCCTATTGGTCTGCTACCATTACTAGTTTTCCAATAAGGCCATTAATATGTGCGATGTGTAGACAGTGACAGGACATCCGCGCAGTGTGCGCCACCCTTAAAAGGATACACGTATGCGCTTGCGCATATTAAAGTAGACAATAATTTTTTTTTAATGGATAAATTAAGAATTTTAGATGCGGCTAGTTGTTGTTTTATAATAATAATATATGTATTTTGTTGTTATTTTTAAAGTTTTATTTATTTACTATGCACATAATCAATTATAATTTTATAATCTTCTTTATAAATAAAAATGAATTGCAATTCTGTTAGTCTCGCTAAAACTCAAGAACGGCTGAACCGATTTGACTAATTTTAGTCTTGAAATATTCGTGGAAGTCCAGGGAAGGTTTAAACGGTGAGAAAATCTGGAAAATACTTAGCTAAAAGGACTATTCGGCAGTAAGAAGTTTGCTGCGTCAGCTAGTTAAATAAATAAAATGTCAAGGTGCAAAAATGCCCAAATTTAAGTGGCAATGGGCAGGGCACTATACGCAAAACAGATGGTCGATGGGGACGAAAGGTTCTGTAGTGGCGACCGCGTACCGGAAGACGCAGCGTTGGAAGGCCTCCCGCAAAGTGGACCGATGACCTGGACTGGGTCGTGGGAACCCGATGGACGCGTAACGCACAGGACCGGTCGTTGTGGCTGCGCTTGGGGGAGGCCTATGTTCAACATTACGGACGTCTTTCGGCTGATATAATGAATGATGCCCATAACACTTCGCTTCGCTGAATGGCGATGACCAACCTTTCCACCAAAATCACCCTAGACCGGGACTCGGGAGTCATTCGTTGCCTCCCCGAGCCTACGTTTCAAATATCCCCACATATCCCCCACAAGTGCATCGGCAATGATGCGCCTGTCGCGTTAAAACTACGAAGTCTTGAGCACCAACACCGAGTTGCTAGCCCATCGGTTTTATATCGTTTACATTTCGGGGAGTGTGCACTGGTGTTGCACAATTTAATCCTTACAAATCCGCTCACAAGACGTATGGCATCCACAAGACGTATGGCGTACGTAGCCATACCATCCCATACGTGCAAAGCGTTTTAGGAACATATTCATTATGCGTACAGCAAGGAGTGGATTTCCCTGCCAGAGTCTGTGTTTGCTGATAGCTATAACCTAAGGGTCTTTAAGTTAAGAATGAATAGGTTAGTTTTTCTTAGCGTGTCAATGGCAAAACTGATTGAATTCCTTGCATGGCTCAGTATTCGGCCGAGTCTGTTTAGAGATTTTCAGATTGGCCATAGCAGATAGTTTACTAGATTATTTCTAGGCAAGCTTGCTCTAAAGTAGCTCTATAGTAGCTCCATAGTAGCTCTATAAAAGCTCTATAGTAGCGCTATAGTATAGTCGGCCCTTCATAGCGCACTAGTTTATTAACATCCTATTCACTTCAGCCTTGAAGACAGCTTAATTATAATCGGACAGGAAGACCGAGGTTAGGAAAACTAAGCTGAGAAATATCAGGCCAACTATTAGTTCAGTTTGTGTCAGTGCCAATTATTATGATGGAAGGCACATAATCACGTCCTGGTCTTTAGCTATGGTTCCCGCTTCCCAACGGATACTTAGACTTTTCCTCATTAGTATCTGTCACCCGTTAAACTGAACTGCAACTTATAAATTACATTTCCTTCACATGTCTATCATTTTCTTTGCGAAAACATCTCATTTTATAAAACCCGCATTTCGTTACGGTTAAGTACCCTTCAAACTGATCTCTACATTTAATTTTCAACTTTATTTCTCAACATAATAAAACTCCAATTCCTCTGACGATACCTCAGTAGTCATATCCTTATTTTTCTCCAAAGGAATTTCGACTTTATTAATTGTAATATAAAGTTATGTTCCACTTGTTGTAGTAATGTTTTCGCATAGGGTGCTCACCGAAGCGTATCGTCATTTTATTCCGTACAGCTAAACATATGAACGATTGATATAATTTGTGGGTCAATAAACTAAGGAAATGCTAATGACATTTGTGGCAAAATTATTGGGTTGTTCCGGAGATGGACCTTGCTGAACACGCACTGAGTCTAATACTGGTAAAACGGAAGCCCCTAAAAAATAAGGTAATGTTATATTTATTCCCAAAAATATATGAAAAAGTTCACAAATTGGACACCATCGACACTAAGTACAACACAGGTCATGGCAGGTCACAGCGGGCGTTAGACGCTAGCAAACAGCTGGGTGTAAGTGGTAAACCCCTCAGTAACCTGGATGCCCCGGTGACTATGTATTTTTGATGACATAACAATCTTAATAACATTTTTCATGATACAGTTATGAAATTTTGTACATAGGTATATTCTTTACATTAAAATTCTAGACACGTGTTTCGAGATTCGCATTAAAATTAATGTTGTATAAAAATCTCGTGTCACAGTGTTTGTTAACGAACTCCACCGAAACAGCTTGCTACAGCTATTGTGTATATTTGGTAGGTATGAGAATAAGACTAGACTTTTCTTCTACTTTTTGACCAAGTCCCCGTCATCGACAGCGCGTAGTGATCCGCGCGCTCCTCAAAGAGATGTCAGCAAACCGTAGGGGTCCAGCAGGGCCGATGCCCGCCAGGACCGTGGGGAAGTTCTGAAAAGTAAACCCCGTAGTCCTAGAACGCATAGGGCAAAGGACACAGGTGTGGTTATCATCACCAGCCTTTTTTAATGTTCCCACTGTTGGGATTCAAGCCTCCTCTCTAGGAAAGGGAATGGGCCGTAATCCACCACGCGGGCCCAGTGCGGGTTGGTGAATGTCCTTCTGATTGAAATGAATTTCCTTCACCGTTCTGAGAGCAGTGGTGATGAAATAAATTACACAAAGTAATGTGCCTGGCTGTGTTCGAACCCGCGACCTACAACTCGTAAGTCAGGGCCGTCACCACTCGGCCACCACCACTCGGCCACCACTGCTCTATTATTTTTGGTCATTGGTTATAGACGATATATATATTTTTTTACAACTATCACTTAACGCAGACCCAAACTAAGCAGAGCTCGTCTAATGAGTACTAGACAACTGATAAACATACTTATATATTTTTAAATACATACCTACAAGTTATAGATAAGTTACACCCAGACACAGAACAAATGATCATGCACATCACACAAACATTTTTCCTGGGTGGGAATCGAACCCACGACCTCCGGCATAGCAGTCAGGACCACTAACTACTAGACCATCAGGCCAGTCGATTATCTTGAAATCTCCTAAGGTGACAGCAAATACCAGTTTAAAGTAGGCACAACGGATCTTGAGCGCTCGGCGTCAGAGTGAGGATCGCTTTGCGCATTCCATACATTGGCGAGCCAATCGTCTTCGTTGTTAGATACATGCAGCAACGCAGGGAGCGAATGAGAAGTGACGTCTATGATGCGATGGCGCGGCGAGCCAATCACTGACACTCCCCGCCCCCGCGTCTCACTTCGCACCACTAAAGGGACCGAATATTTGATTTCTGCGCAACCGCTCAAGATCCATTGTGCCTACTGTACTTGTGTCTTCAAAACTTTCAAGTTTTATAATTGATTTTTTCTTTTTTTACAGATTTGGTTAAGCTGTCGGATTAAATAACGGTAAGCAAAACATCTATACTCTGTTCAAAATAACATTAGACATTTATGAAAACCTTTTATTACTGTCCGTTCAACCGATTTTGACTTTTATTACGTTGGTGGCATGACGAATGGCGGCTGCAGTAAATAGTTGGTATTGTAACCACTTTTTTGCTTTTAATGCCATCCTTATGCCAACGAAATAGAAGTTAAATTCGGTTGAACAGACAGTAAAAAAAAAGGTTTCTTTAAATGTCTAATCTTAACGCGAATAGGGTATTATATAGTTTTTATTAAATAAGCACATTTAAACTCTTGTGTGAGTGAAAGCGAAGTCGCCAGCAGCACCTAGTGTTACACATAAAATGTATATTACCTATACCAAGATTGTCACGCCAATATGAAGTCAAAGAAAACAGATTTTATGACCTTATTTTATTGTAACACATAAAACGTATGAAAGTACAATTACCGGCACGGATCTTGAGCGCTCGGCGTCAGAGTGGGGATCGCTATGCGCATTCCATACATTGGCGAGCCAATCGTCGTCGTTGTTAGATACATGCTGCAAGCGCAGGGAACGAATCACGAGGGACGTCTATGACGCGTTGGCGCGGCGAGCCAAACACTGACACTCCCTGCCCCCACGTCTCACTTCGCACCACTAAAAAGAGCGAATATTTGATTTCTGCGCAACTTGAAGCCAGCGCTCAAGATCCGTGCCGGCAATTGTAGCATATTTTTTCTGTTATAGCTACTTACTTCTATCAGCTTTGCCCAAGTAATTGTATAAAAATAACCTATGGGAACATATTCCCGGTATTAAACAGCATCTTATATGCTAATTCCAGGCAGACGCTTTTTATGGTAGGAAAATCATCTAATGACATCCCCTGCTCTTGGGCGGAGCGGGAGATGTGGCCTTCATACCGGGGCTGAGCTACTCTTTCGAAACTAACCCTGGCCCTAGTAGGCTTCGACCCAGCTGAGCCCCTGCTGTTGCTGACAACTCCTTGAGGCTCGCGGGAAAACAGTGCGGGTTGGTGAATGCCACATGTCTTCGAATTTTTGGTTCTAGGACATAACCCGTGAACTACAATTCGTAAGTCGGGGCCGTTACCACTCGACCACCACAACATTGTCATTTTTTTTTTTTAATAGCCTATACTGTCCCACTGCTGGGCAAAGGCCTCCCCCAACTTCTTCCAGGTATCCTTTTCTTGAGCTACCTTGAACCAGTCCCCGCGGTAGGCATCTAGGTCGTCTCGCCACCTCTTCCTAGGTCGACCTCGGCGGCGTCGTCCATCTTCAGGTACCCACTTTGTGGAAACTCTTGCCCAACGGTCAGAGTGCATGCGACTGATGTGACCCGCCCAATCCCATTTTATTGTCATATATTTATTGTAATATACATTGTCATTAAGTCATAATAATTAAACAATTATTTAATAATTCTAATAAGCCATACTCTCATTTTGGCCAGCGGCATTGTTCTAAAAAGTTACGGTGTCCCTAGAATGCAATTATAAACAAAAAGAACACAAGCTAATTTTAAACAGTAAAAAAATGACACTCTCTCGCTCTATCCAGAACGGAAGGAGTCATAAAGAGGCGTACTCATTACTTTTAATTATAACTATTACAAATATTTTGCCCTGCAGTGCGACATCTTAATTTAAGTTGAAAATAAAATAAAATATAAGTCATAACAAGTATTTGCTACGACACCTCTTTTACAGCTTACAAGAAAAAAGAAACCGGCCAAGTGCGAGTCGGACTCACGCACGAAGAGTTCCGTACTATTATCTATTGAACTTTTTTTAACACAATTTATTTCACTCCGTTTTTATCCGACTACGGCAAAGCCAAAGGAGGGTTATGATTTTGTCAGGCTATGTATGTATGTATGTGAGTATGTTCATCTGTCCCCTCATAGCGCCTAATCTACTTATCGGAAATCGACATATGAGGTATCGTTAGAACCGCCTTAATCGTCCGCTGATCATAGGCTACGTGACGTGTCACAAAACTCGATAAGGCGCCCTCTAGCGGCCAAAAAGTAATGTATTTAAAATAAAAAAAGTAAAAACCGTAGTCACACGTTATTGGTGTTTCGGTTGGTGCCTGTAACGTGTGACTACGGATTTTCTTTATGTTCTGTTCTTGTTTTTCCAGTTACCTTGTTTATTTTAGCATCCTGAAAAACTGGTTTTATACTTTTTCAGTGTCGTTTTTTTTTGTAGTAGTCGGGTTTTTAGTATTTATTGTCATAGCGCCAACAGAAACATATCATCAGTGAAAATTTTAACTGTCTAGCTATCACAGTTCATGATGTACCACCGCGGTAATTTCTGCCTGATCACTTAAAAATATTTTCGCTTGTATCCTGCGGCGCGGCGGCAAACGTTTGCTTTGATGTTTTCGTTTTGAGTGCAAGCAATAATGATCTTAGCGGTGGTCAAGCGGATGTATCTTTGATGGTATAGCCCGGTTTTTTTTAGGTATGAAATCCAATGATTTCTCCCTCTCTAGGGCGGAGCGAGAGAGTGCGAGATGTGCCCATTTCTATGTTCCTTCTTTCTCTTTCGTCTCAAGACCCCAAGGTTTCCTTTCGGACAACCTATGACAAACAGACGAACAGCGGAGTTTTAGTACCTAATAGGCTCCCGCTTTTACCCTTTTGATACGGAACCCTAAAAACAACACCTCCCATTTATAATAATAATGGGGTTTATATAATTTATGGTAATACGCTGTTAAAGTAAAATTATCGGTTGGTTAAAATTATTTCATAACTGGTCCATTTACTCAGTAGATACCCAGGGTACAGAAAATTACTACTTAATGTTTTGTATTATTTTGGAACTAGTTTTATATTAAACAGGTCATTTATGGCAGCTTTATTTAATTCCGTTTTAAGTACCACTTTACTAGTCTTTAAGTAATGTCAAATATGACAGCTGGTAATAGTGATGTTCAACGCAGCAGTCGATATTTTTAAATTATCGATAAAAAAATATTCTGACAATTGTAGGTCGCTTTAAAAAAAGTAGTCACATATTTCTATATTTTATTTAAGTTATGTATGTTGGTTTATTTAATTACTTTAGTTTAAGATTTCCATGCTCTTTTCTTTTGTTTTTTTTTTGTTCTACATTTCTATTAAACTCTGTTGTTACAAGTCTGTTAAAAGAAATAAATTATTATTTATAACATACTAGCTGCCCTCCGCGGTTTCACCGGCCTCTTTAATTTCTGCTCCGCTTCCTTGGGTCTTAGCGTGATGTTATATTATAGCCTTCCCCAATAAATGGTCTATCCAACACTAAAATTTGTTTTTCAATTTGAACCTGTAAGTAGTTACAGAGTTTATATTAATACAACTATATTATTTCCAAATGTGTACATAAATAACAAAATAAATACATAGGGTGTACCTCATAATCTAAAAACCAAGAGTAAATAGATTACTTTTAGGCAAGCGCGCTTCGTTTTCGACCACACTATCACTTTCCATGGAGGGCTTAGCCGAGTTGGTAATCTACAATCGTTAATGCTAGTAGAAAACTTCACGTAACGGTCGTAACTTGGCTAGGCATGCTGGTGAGAGTCAAGCGCGAGCCTATCTAAAATTAAAAAAAAAACATAATTGTTTTAATATATCTATGCAATAACCATATTTTGAAACACGAGTGAAATTACGAAACACAATTAATATGTACATTTAATATCACATCTTTCAAGAAAACATACTCTGTAATACCGTTCATTTATGACTTTCACTTTTTCCTGTTAGCTAGTTACGTTTCCAATAATTACCGAGTATTTTACCATACTTAGCGACATAATTTACCAGGATAACCAGTATTACTTCTAGAAAACACGTTATATTCCTGCTGATAGAGAAATTGTACGACATAACTTATGTAAACGACTTCGCAAGGAGTTTTGTATCATTGAAATAAGGTCGATGTATGTAGATCATTGTCTACTGGTTACTATAGAGTAATTAATAGCTTTGCATAACAGTACAACTGTGTACCAAGAAATCACAATGGAGCAAGAAAAAACCAAACCATTCAACAAAAAACAAAATAACAAAAAATCGATACCAGTAGTATCTAGCCGTACCTTGCCGAAAAGAAAGATTTTATAATTTTACTAGATTTATTGTAATGTAACGGAAAATACGTGACGAATGGTTAATGTAGCAAGGGGGAACTTTACATTGCTCACCGTGCAGCGTGCATGTGTATATAGGTATAGGGGGACAGTATTTGTCATATATATTAACTTAAGGACAAAATAGAAATGCATACATCCAAACTAAAATACTAATGTGACTCTATCTGTTGCCATTTCGTATCTAAATCATTGAAGTAATCGTTATATAATTTGACAGTTAGGTTTTCAGACAGCTAACAAATGATTTTATCTTAGATATTTGTTTCACAAAGTGACGAAATTTGAAATAAACGCAAAGTGATGGGCAACATTAACTACAAAATAATATCATTCTGCTATTCCATAAAACATTGATACTAACACAACCGATAGTATAAAGCGGTGAATTTTGTCTTCTTATTTTAAATAATTTATACAGTTTTAATTTGTATCTTAAAATGAGGCTTACATTTTAAGAACACAGTCTACAAAAAGTCAGTACATAAATAGACAGTCACAAATTGCATTCATCCAGTAAAAAATTGATACAAAATATAGTATTTTTATTACTTTTAAAAGCCTATTTGGTACTATTAGAGCATCATAAAATATCTGATATTACTAAAAGAATATGGCTATCGTGAATTTAGCACTAAAATTGTCAATATTGAAGATTTTACAAAGTATCTTTTCGATTTTATGGCTTTAAATAGAATCTCTTCGTAGGTGGTCTTATTTTTCAATATGGTGACAAAGTCAGCACTATGGTATCTTTATAGAATGCCAACTATATAATACTAACTTATTCCAGAGGCGTCGCTTGCGGGAACATCGAAATTATCCTACAAGAACATGTTTGTGGTCTCCGCAAGTCAATGTCCAAGGCGCGTATTTTGCGTAAGAGTGAAAAAAATGTGTAACCCAATCCACCCCAACTCCTTGAGGAAGATCCTTGATTATTTCAAGAAGAATTCCGAGGTTTTTTTGAAATATTTTGCCCCGTATCTAGCGACCCCTGGGCAGTTTATAAACAGATGAGCTGCTATCTCCTCCTCCTCCAAGCTGACTCTGCTGAGTGGGCTGTCTGTGACTCCTATGACAGAGAGATAGAAGAAATACTACTGGTGACTTATATGGCGAAGAAGTGGAAGAAGTACTGTCAGGATAAAAAGTACTGTATATCCTCATTCAAACCATGGCATACTTGTCTGCCCAATTTCATCACACTGCAAATGGCCTTCAAGACATTATTCAATGTCAAACATACAAAACAAAGATATTAAAATTATAATATTTTTGCATTCTAATGAACGTACGACCAAATTCCTTAAATCATCGTTTATTCATTCAATCAAGAAGGAAAACGCCAAAATCGACAAAAGACTAGTAGTAAATCAGATTAACGTCAATATTAATATATAATTAATAAGCATAAATTATTATAATGAGCGTGGACTCGTGAAATCGTGAGCGAACTCATGCATGACTTCCATGAATATTATATTTAGTGTTTGTATACCGCATTTTGAAAGTCTGTGACATTCATTATGTATTGAATACTAACACGTCATCATCTTCATCATCATGTCAGCCGACCCTCACCATGTCATCGGTCCTCCGATTTCCGACCACCGTAGGCGCGGGCTTGCGGACAGTGAGCAATGGGTAGCTCGCTGTCCGACTGTCCGGACCGAGCCCAAGTCGTCGACGGCGCGCACTGTTCCCGCGCGCCTCAAGGAGTTGTCAGCAACAGCAGGGGCCCAGCTGGGTCGAAGCCTACTGGAGCCAGGGTTATCTGAAAGGGAACTCGAGCCCCGGTATGAAGGCCAGAAGGAACGGGGTGGGCTTTTAGTCAGTAACAGTCTGACATTATACTCCGCCCAAGAGCAAGGGTTGTCACTGGATGATTTTTCCCACCATAAAAAAAGGTCATCGGTCCACCTTGTGAGACTCCTTTCAACACTGCATCTTCCTGTACGCGGTTGCTACTCCAAAACTTCTCGGCTCTCGGCTCGGCGACCATCAGTCCTGCGAGCAATTTGCCCTGCCCTCTGCCACTTAAGTTTGGTGATTCTTCGGGCCATGTCCGTAAACTTAGTTCTCCTGCGTAAACCTCCAATTCTGATGCGATCGATAGAAAACTGATGGCTCCTGCACAAGGACGACATACAAAATCGAAAGAGTTACCGTGACCCTGGAAACGCAAACGATAACTGAAGGAATACAGGTGGGTTTTAGTCAATGAAAATCTGACACGCTTTCTCTCTCCACCCAGAGATTAGGAATTGATTCGATGACTCCTCATCTCGAAAAAAAACTTTAGGCTCTGATTAACTGCCAGGCCTTGGTTGAGGCCATGGTCCGGAGCGAGGAGGAGTGGCAGGCGGTCGCCGACTTCTGCGAAGCAGTAATGCTCGCAAAGGAGGAGGCCGAACGCATCAGGTAACGGCGTTGTCGCCGCCACCGCCGCCGCCGGGATTCTGATCCCGATTTCCGGCCACCGTAGGCGCGGGCTTGCGGACAGTGAGCAATGGGTAGCTCGCTGTCCGGCCGTCCGGTAACTGTCCGGACCAAGCCCAAGTCGCCGACGGCGCGCACTGTTCCCGCGCGCCTCAAGGAGTTGTCAGCAACAGCAGGGACCCAGCCGGGTCGAAGCCTACTAAGGCCAGGGTTATCCGAAAGGGCGCTCGAGCCCCGGTACGAAGGCTAGAAGGAACGGGGTGGGTCTTTTAGTCAGTAAGAGTCTGACACTATCTCCCGCTCCGCCCAAGAGCGGGGGATGTCATTGCATGATTTTTTCCCAACATAAAAAAAGGCTCTGATTAACTGATCTTCTTGAAGTTACCTTGATTTAACTTAAATTAAGTCATATTTACTCCATCATCATCATCATTTCAGCCGAAAGACGTCTACTGATGGGCATAGGTCACCCACAAGACCAAAGACTTGGTGAGGGTTACAGGAATCTGATGGATGCGAGACGCAAATGACTGCTCATACTTATTTAATCAAAACAATTTGAAAAAAGATGCCACAAACGAATCCTTTCGAACCTCAATGCACTTAAAGAAGGCTAAACCAACCATAAATAATTCATTACAAAGATTCCTCTAATCCCAATCAAGTAAACAAACGAATGCCTTGTAATACTAAGTACTGATTACAAAACAGTTGAAGTCTAAATGTCTAGCCTATCCAGGTCAAAGACTCAAGGCTATTAGGCTATGACGGAGCTCGAGGAATCTGTGTAGGCGAGATCACGTTGTCTTTGACATGTTCGCCTTAATGTGTAGTGATGGGAGATAAAATCGATAGAAGATATTGCGGGCTTAGGCTTCTGACACTCACATTTGCTGTACTGTGATTTAAATTGAATATTATACGAATATGAAAGATGCATGTGATTTTTGTAGATATCGGAATGATGTCGTTATTAATAACTATGTTGTTTCTGCCATCGGCTCTACCCGCGGGTTTGTAGAAAATGTGTAGCCTATTTCAATCAGTGATAAAGTAGCCTTCTACTGACGTTCTGTCGGTTTCAATGAATCACGCTATAGTGGTATGAATTGGTATTTTGTTCCGAATACCGGTAAACTACTTTTTTTTGGTAATTATTTTTACTGATTTTTTTTACCATTTCTTTTTTAATAATACACAAAAACCTTAAATTAGCGAGAACAGTAATAAAGAAAGAGAAAATAATAAAGTTCTAAAGTATTTAGTACTTACTTGACAAAATAATATACTCAATAACTTAAATAAACAAACAAAATGTATTATTATTTTGCTTTATGTTTAGCAAAAGCTGATATACAGCATCTCGTTAAAAAGGAACGAAACATAAAAATAATTATTATGTGTCGTAAGCAATATCTTTCGTTTTGAGCCACATTTTATATCGTAATGAAACTTGAAATTTACAATGACAATCAAATCGTTAGAAAAAAGGCACTTAACTTAACCAACGCCTATTAAGCCATAATTTAACTTAGATAATAACAAAGACAGCTGACATTATAAATTTAATATCTATTAAAATTTTATAGCCACATAAAGTCGTAACACTCGTAACGTACGTTTTATAGCCTCTCTAACGTCGGCAGTGAAATATCGATAGAATTTTATCGAGTGTTCCCATCACTAGTATATTGCGATGTCATAAAATGTACTAGCTTTTAGCCGTGATTTTGGTCGTATTGAATAATGTTTTTACATAAATAAAGGGGAATTCATGGCGATTACATAAGTCTTCAGCTTCCACGCAAACAAGCTAAGAATATTATCAGTATGAGTATTTTGTATGGAATAACTGCGAGACCAGATTTCTTCCAGATAGATTAATTAGCTATAACCTAGTGGCCTTTAAGTCAAGAGTTGATTTGATTGCTTCTAGACAAGCGTGTTCCATCGTCGGCCACAACATCGCTTACCATCAGGTGAGATAGTGGTCATACGCGAGCCTATCCATAAAAAAAGGATGCGTCCGATTTCTTCCCAGTTTCCGGGTTCTATAAGCAAAATACTATTAATCCCAACTAACTGAATTTCCGAAGAATCGCCAAAATCAAGTGGCAGTCAGCAAGACACATTGCTCACAGAATAGCCGAAAAGTTCTGGAGTGGCGAAAACGTACCGGAAGACGCAGCGTTGAAAGACCTCTCTCAAGATGGACCGATGACACCTTCGTTAACGAATTTTTTTTTTTAATCTCATTAAATGAAGAAAAAAAAGTTATTCCTTAATTTATTTCATTTCAACTTCCGAATTCGAAGTAGCGCATACCTGAGAGTTCGTCAAATTTTCAAACCCTCATAACTCATAAATCATACAAAACACGATAAAAATGTTATGTACGTATATAGAGAATATCTAGACATGTATAACATACTCAAATATTACCAAAGTCGGAAACATCAAAACATTTTAATTGTCCGCTTCACGTGAAATGCCCCAATATTATACGTTGTCAAAAGATGCACCACCAAGTGCCGTAGTAACTTACCCAATCTTCTTTATTGATTTATCGGGACATTTAGCGTCCCGATTAGGCGCAAATCCCTGAAAATCGGGACGTCCCGCGCAAATAAGGATACCTAGCAACACTATACATTATTGGTAATCAAATCTATCATCCACATATACAGACACACACAGTCATTCGATTTTATATGCCTACATAAACATTACCGAGCAATGTGCTTTAAAAGGGCAATGCATTTTAAATTAGACATGACAGCATAGATTTTTATGCATATCATTATTATCCATAAAGGGTTACTTATAAAGGTATATTACGTAAATATTATTTTATGTAAAACTTGTCAAGCCGGTTTTCAACGGTAGGTATAGTACACCCACATGTCTGCTAGTTCTGTTTTGTTTCAATTCCCAATGGAGAAGTTTCTGGTTTTTTAATTAATTAGTTTAAAACAAAATAAGTAAAATTTTCTATACACCGTTAAATTTTAATCCCGTGGAGGGTCGATCCGGTACATGAAACACTATCGATTTGTAAAGATAAAATTTCGTATTAATTTACGCATGTACGAAATTAATTTCTTTAAGAAAACGTCAGCTGAGCGAGTCCAATGACCTGTAGGTAGTTTGTACGCAACGCCGACATTTTTCATGTACCGGATCGACCCTCCACGGGATTAAAACAATTAAAATTTAGCGATGTATATGTTTCCCCCTTAACTCCTCCTAAACGGCTCGCCTGGTGTGGTGGCCGAGTGGTACCGGCCCCGACTTACGAGTTGTAGGTCGCGGGTTCAAACCCAGCCAGGCGCATTACTTTGTGTTATTTATTTTAATCATCACTGCTCTTACAACGGTGAAGGAAGACATCGCGAGGAAACCGGCATGTCCTAGAACCAAAAATTTAAAGGCATGTGACATCCTAGATTTTTATTGCATTTTCAAATCATCTAGAGATCTACTCAAAAAACATTCAAAATTACATCAGTCGAGCTGTTTATCATAATCAGCCTTTTAATGTTCCCAATGCTGGGACTCAGGTCTCCTCTCTAGGTGAGAGAATAGGCCGTAATCCATCACGCGGGCCCAGTGCGGGTTGGTGGATGTCACATGTCTTCGAATTTCCGGTTCAAGGACATGCCGGTTTCTTCACGATGTTTTCTTTCACCGTTTTGAGAGTAGAGCTACATAATTAAACTTATTATAATTACTAACATAATAAAATAGGAAATAAGTAACTGTATGTATACGGACTTGTGGACACCTGCAAAGCTGATGGGTTTTCCGATGCGTAAACAAAGAGGAACACTACTTACTAAACAAATAGGTCAAATTATATCTTTTCACACTGGCTGACTCGGCAAACATACTTCTGCCATATAAATTTTACCATCAGGGATTGAAATTAGGTAGAGTTATTCATGAACTTGTATCGGAATGTTGATATTAATGTGGATCTTACCAGGATTTCTAATGAATAATCCCGTGTGGCCAACAATATTACATGTAAATAATAATAAAAACCTTAGTGATAGATAAAACAATTTTCAAGATTACCGACGAGGCGGTATTTAGACCCGAGCTGTGGCGAGGGTCTTAAGAGAAAATAATAAAAAACTAGTAAACTTTTATGGCGGTAAAAAATCTGTTTTCATATGCGCTCCCATTTTTTTTTTATTTACCTTTCAATACACTTACTGAATTAAATAAACGGAGGTTGACCGGCGACTCGTGGGGGACGACCTGCGCCCTTCCTAATACGATACATGTAATATAATTATGGCGAGGGAGAGGTTGAACAATAAGGTTTTAACTACATTATAGCACTAGTGCGTAATGGTATTCAAAATCTCACAGTTTGGTACCTAAGTGCAGTGCAATAAGAGTCACTTTCTGAGGAAGTGTATTGAAAAGATAATTAACATACAATATTTATTAGTATTTTTCATTGAAAAAGATCTCTCTACGTTACCTGAGGTGAGGTTCTTCCTCCTCGTCATTAATGCAGGAAGAATTTTTTTGCTGCTGTATTTCTGATAGTGTCATTAAAAAAAATCTGCTCTTGGATCTGAAGCATATCTACTTTATTCTTTCGCTGTATGAAATAGGTACCTTTACCTAATTCCAACCTCTGATTATAATCAAAGGAAAAAATGAGGGACGAGGGTAAGACAAAACCTATGTCTATGACCTATTCTTAAACCAACCAAATATACACAAAAACGCGCGCCTCAAAAAGATCTCCGCAGGGTCCGATGTCCGTTAAGGTTCACCGCCGCCGCCGGGACTCCGATCCCGATTTCCGGCCACCGTAGGCGCGGGCTTGCGGACAGAGAGCAATGGGTAGCTCGCTGTCTGGCCGTCCGGTAACTGTCCGGACCGAGCCCAAGTCGTCGACGGCGCGCACTGTTCCCGCGCGCCTCAAGGAGTTGTCAGCAATAGCAGGGGCCTAGCCGAGTTGAAGCTACTGGGGCCAGGGTTACCCGAAAGGGAACTCGAGCCCCGGTATGAAGGCTAGAAGGAACGGGGTGGGCTTTTAGTCAGTAAGAGTCTGACACTATCTCCCGCTCCCCCCATAATAAAAAAAAATGTCCGTTAGGGTCACGGTTAATTTTTTTATTATAATTGAAAGGGATACCGTGGTCCTGGCATACAAAGCGCACCCGAAGACACATGTGGGTCAGTAAAAGTCTGACTAGCCGTGCCTCTGCCCTACAGTGGGCAAAATGACTTCTCATTGCAAGATTTACCACCTAAAAAAAATACCACGATGCAGGAATAATTCCCAGTGTGGGGAACTGTTAAAAAAATCCTTACTTTAGAACTAGCGGAATGTTAGTAACACTAAAAACAATTTTCGCTGCACAAAATATCTTCATGTCAATCAGATGCTCAGGTGAGCGAGCAGCAGTATGCCAAGAATGTGGTGCTCGAGAGAGAGAACCCAATTGAATGTGTTGTATATTATTCAGCCGACAAATTGCTAGGTCTTCGTATTTTTATTATTATTTTCGGCATCGCACAAGCGAGGGTTCTTTAAGGTTTTTTTTTAATTGGTAGGCTAGTGTTTGACCAGTATTCCACCTGATGGAAAACGACGATGTGGTCGAACACTAGTTTGTAAAAGTCGCTGTCTCGTTTTCGAATTTATGAAAGACTAGCTTTTGCCCGCGCGGCTTCGCTCTCGCTCTTCCCTACTCCACCCTACTATACTCTACTCTACCCTACTCTACCCTACCCTACCCTACTCTACCCTACCCTACTCTACCCTACTCTACACTACTCTACAATACTCTACCCTACCAAACTTCACATAAACCATCTACTAAATAGTCCGAACAAAGCCTAAACATTTGGTTTGGATAGGTGAGCCTGTTCTTGAATTATAAAATTACAACTTAAAGTGGCATTGATTTTTCGCTAAATTTTAATCGTTTTAATCCCGTGGAGGGTCGATCCGGTACATGAAACACTGTCGATTTGTAAAGATAAAATTTAAAAAAAAAGTACCTTTTTTTCAAAACTCGTATTAATTTACGCATTTACGAAATTAATTTCTTTAAGCAAACGCTTTCAGCTGAGCGAGTCCAACGACCCGTAGGTAGTTGTCGGCGTTGCGTACAAACTCACCTGATGGTAAGCAGTAATGCAATCGTTGATGGTGAAGCGCACTAGTTCGCTCTAGCTTTGAAGACACCCAAATAGTACCTAGTCGGAGGGAAAGCGGTCAGATTAGAATTTTAATTTCGCAGGAAAAGCATTTTCTGCAAAAAAACGCGAACTGTTGCTTAAAATGGTCTTCCTGAAAAAGCTCAATATTTGTTGTAATAGCAAATCTATAAAACCATTCTCAACTTAAACAAACTTTAAGAAAACTCATCATTACTTTTTTCCATACGCAGTAAAAAGTCGTTTCCAATTTACTATCGTCATAAGAAGATCAATCAGAATCTAGGCATAGCATAAAGGTCGCCGCATACGGACGAAACGCGACTGCCAAATACCCGCTACGAAAAACTAGGAGCGGCCACAAACGTCGCTAAAGAGCGCGACAGCAACTTGTGGAGTTGTGGCCAGTGGTCTATACTTTTTAGGGTTCCGTAGCCAAATGGCAAAAAACGGAACCCTTATAGATTCGTCATGTCTGTCTGTCTGTCTGTCTGACCGTCCGTATGTCATAGCCACTTTTTTCCGAAACTATAAGAGCTATACTGTTGAAACTTAGTAAGTAGATGTATTTTGTGAACCGCATTAAGATTTTCATACAAAAATAGAAAAAAGCTATAAATTTTGGGGGTCCCCATACTTAGAACTGAAACCCAAAAATTTTTTTTTCATCAAATCCATACGTGTGTGGTATCTATGGACAGGTCTTCAAAAATGATATTGAGGTTTCTAATATAATTTTTTTCTAAATTGAATATTTTGCGCGAGAGACACTTCCAAAGTGGTAAAATGTGTGTCCCCCCCTCTAACTTCTAAAATAAGAGAATGATAAAACTAAAAAAAAAATATGATGTACATTACCATGCAAACTACCAACGAAAATTGGTTTGAACGAGATCTAGTACGTAGTTTTTTTTTAATACGTCTTAAATCTAAAAAAATACACTTTTATTAAAACATCGATCAAACTTACAACGAACTACAAGAACTTTTATATTAAGTTACTTGCTGTTACGGAACCCTTCATGGGCGAGTCCGACTCGCACTTGGCCGGTTTTTTTTTAACACATTCGTGCAATATCATAATGGGCTCTGACTAAAAAGGTTTGATGCGCTGCTTCTGATAAAATGCACTCCGGGAGTGCCGGCAGAAGTGAAAACTTGATTATTAACGTTGAGCATGTTTGATATTTTGGAATGGTTAGGGAATAATTTTGCACCAATTGCTTTATCAGTATAAAAGTACTATCATTTATGTGGTAGAATACAATATTCATTTATTGCGCTATCGTACACAAACATGACAATTTATATTACATTAAAAATTTAACACTTTAAAACTATTACAATTATTTTACATTAAAAAGTTTATCTCTCCGAAAAACTACTGAGGTGTCAAGGGACACCCGGATGGAACGAAGTTCCGTTCTGGCTTGCTTTCTATAAGAGAGAGAAAGAGAGAAAGACAGAGAAACATGCGCACGCCGCACGGCTTACAATAGCTTACTATAGAAAAAGTGTCGTTACAACTTTTTGTGAGAATTTTTTCCGTCTAGCCAATACAATATAACTAAAAAATACTATCCTATTTTATGTACATTTTGACAGCACTATTTCAACATCTTCGAAACCATGAAAACGACACTCATGACGAAAAAGTTGATAATTTCTGACATCCGCCATCTTAGATTTACATTTTGACAGCACTATCGGCTTCAACAACCTCGAAAACCATGAAAAAGACACCCATATGGAAAAAGTTGATAATTTATTGCAGCCACCATCTTAGATTTAAATTTTGACAGTACTATCGGTTTCAACACCCTCGAAAACCACGAAAACGACACCCATGAGGAAAAAGTTGATAATTTCTTGCAGCCGCCATCTTGGATTTACATTTTGACAATACTATCGGTTTCAACAGCCTTGAAAACCATGAAAACGACACCCATGACGAAAAATTTAATAATTTTTTGCAGCCGCCATCTTGGATTTATATTTTGACAGTACTATCGGTTTCAACACCCTCGAAAACCATGAATACGACACCCATGACGGAAAAGTTAACAATTTCTTGCAGCCGCCATCTTGGATTTACATTTTGACAGTACCATCGGTTTCCACGCCCTCGAAAACCATGAAAACGACACCCATGACGGAAAATTTGATAATTTCTTGCAGCCACCATCTTGGATTTATATTTTGACAGTACCATCGGTTTCAACACCCTCGAAAACCACGAAAACGACACCCATGGCGAAAAAGTTGATAATTTCTTGCAGCCGCCATCTTGGATTTACATTTTGACAGTATTATCGGTTTCAACACCCTCGAAAACCACGAAAACGACACCCATGACGAAAAAGTTGATAATTTCTTGCAGCCGCCATCTTGGATTTATATTTTGACAGTACCATCGGTTTCAACGCCCTCGAAAACCATGAAAACGACACCCATGACGAAAAAGTTGATAATTTCTAGCAGCCGCCATCTTGGATTTATATTTTGACAGTACCATTGGTTTCAACACCCTCGAAAACCATGAAAACGACACCCATGACGAAAAAGTTGATAATTTCTTGCAGCCGCCATCTTGGATTTACATTTTGACAGTACCATCGGTTTCAACACCCTCGAAAACCATGAAAAAGACACCCATGACGAAAAAGTTGATAATTTCTTGCAGCCGCCATCTTGGATTTATATTTTGACAGTACCATCGGTTTCAACACCCTCGAAAACCATGAAAACGACACCCATGATGAAAAAGTTGATAATTTCTTGCAGCCGCCATCTTGGATTTACATTTTGACAGTACCATCGGTTTCCACGCCCTCGAAAACCATGAAAACGACACCCATGACGGAAAATTTGATAATTTCTTGCAGCCGCCATCTTGGATTTACATTTTGACAGTACTATCGGTTTCAACACCCTCGAAAACCATGAAAACGACACCCATGACGAAAAATTTGATAATTTCTTGCAGCCGCCATCTTGGATTTATATTTTGACAGTACCATCGGTTTCAACACCCTCGAAAACCATGAAAACGACACCCATGACGAAAAAGTTGATAATTTCTTGCAGCCGCCATCTTGGATTTATATTTTGACAGTAAAAGTGTCGGTACAATTTTTCGTGAGAATTTTTTCCGTCTAGCCCCCTTTCACAACGCGCGATAAGGGATAGCTGTCTACTCTCCATCCGTCTTACGCTTTTTCGATCAGGGTCACGTGTCCTGACGCGAGTTTAAGATTTTATACCCATTACAGAAAAAGTGCTCAACGCCGCTAAAGAAGTTTTCACTTCAAAAAAAAACGTCGTCATAGAAGACGAAACGGTAAACTTATTCTATAATCTGGTAAGGTCTACACTAATATAATAAACAGGTAAAGTTTGATTTTTTTTTGTATGTTGGAGATCTTTAAAAGTACTGGTCCGATTGCTAAAATTTTTTCACCGATAGAAAACTGCTTTATTATTTAGGCTATATATTATGTATGCGGGTGAACCCGCGGGCAAAAGCTATAATGTAATAGAATCGCGTGAGTGGTTTGTGGCGGCGTGTGTGTCGGCGTTTAGTGACCGGTACGGGCCACAAGAAGCGAGCAGCTACGATTAGTAGCGTGTGGCGGCCACCATCATCACCAGCATCAACTGTGTGCGACAAGCCCATATAAATTATATGAAAACAGGGTAGTGTCTAAGGTCAAAATAATTACATTTTATTAATTTATTTAGTCCGTATTTTAGATTATAAAAAAATATTGTACACGTATTTTTTTCTTTTTTTGATTAAACAAAAAATAATAAACATATACCCCATTAAAATACCCTAATAATTCTATGGACATTATTTTTTAGTCCGAAATAAATGTATTTTATTTTTATTTTATTTTATTAAAGTTACGTGTGACGCCACCTCGCGAAAAAATGCAGCACGGCGTGACATTACACGTAACTTTAATGTGCTATATCTTTGTCATTTTTGGTTTAATTTACAAATAAAAAATACGTGTCCCTTATTTTTGAATAATCTAAAAGACGGACTAATTACATTTTTTACGGCAACTAGCCTACTACAGGAAAAATGTCATTATCAGCGTTTTGTGGTTGTATTATTGTTGTATGCGGTGACCCTAAAATATTGGCAAACACTCGAACAATGATTCCGCAAAAATATTAAATATTCTGGTTTTCTAATACCCTAACGGTGATAAGTAGTCCGTTTTGGTCACGTAGGCATTTTTTTAATCACGCCATTCGGAAACCCCAGATCGATGATGGCTTGAAGAGTCATCAATACCTACCTACCAAATATATTGGGTAATATATTTTTTTCGGTTAAAGTCCGATTATTGACGTCGGAAGGCCTCCTACAAGATGGAGCGATGACCTGGTGAGGACTGTATGAGTCCTCTGAATGCAAGAGGTGTATCTAGCTTTGGACGCTTGCGCTTGACCACTAAGTATATCATCCAATGACAACCCCCGCTCTTGGGCGGAGCGGGAGATAGTGTCAGACTCTTACTGACTAAACGACCCACCCTGTTCCTTCTAGCCTTCATACCGGGGCTCGAGTTCCCTTTCGGATAACCCCCCTGGCTGGGTCCCTGCTGTTGCTGACAACCCCTTGAGGTGCGCGGGAACAGTGCGCGCGGTCGACTTGGGCTTGGGCTCGGCCGGACAGTTACCGGACGGCCAAACAGCGAGCTATACCCATTGCTCACTGTCCGCAAGCCCTCGCCTACGGTGACCACTATATGACCTGAAGGACCACTCTTGCCTAGAAGTAACCTATTCAATCTTGACTTTTTTTTTTAATGGGGGGAAAAAATCATGCAATGACATCCCCCGCTCTTGGGCGGAGCAGGAGATAGTGTCAGACTCTTACTGACTAAAAGACCCACCGGTTCCTTCTAGCCTTCATACCGGGGCTCGAGCGCCCTTTCGGATAACCCTGGCCCCAGATTCACTCTTGACTTGAAACCCATCAAGTAGTAGCTACCGGGAAACACGGACTCGGACTCCACTAGAGATGAAATGGATAGTAGTTTGGCCGGATACCGGATATCCGGCTACTGGATATTCAGACCTTAAAAAACATCTCGATTTGGTCGCAATTACGACAAATACATACATTTGGTGGTCAGTTAATTTTATTAGTACCACAGCTGTCAAAGTTTGCTAGAATTATCTTTCAATACGTGGGGGTGGTGTATACAGCGAAAAACTATTTTCAGAAGCTGGTCGCCTCTTACCAACAAATGCGGAAAATTTGGTACTATTCATTCACCGCAATTTGCAACTCGTTAATTTTGAGTACTGAACGAACTAATAAAACAAACATTTATGATGTGCGATTACCTATAATGAACTAATTAAAAAAAAAATACATTCAGCCGAACATAGAACCTCCTCCTTTTTGAAATTGGTTAAAAATACGCGGTTTTCATAACCTATTGTGGTATGATTTGCCTTGTGTGAAATAATGAGATTTGTTAGGGTACTGAATTACTATGCGGCATCCGGCCGCACAATCAAAACGAGGCCGGATACCGGATAGTTAACGGATATCCATTTCATATCTAAATTCCACTCCTTAGCTATACGCACAATGAATGTATTCTCAAAGCGTTTTGTGCGTAAAGATGAGAACTACATCGACGCGAATTTCACTGCTACTCAAAATTAGTTCTGAACTAAACCGCATTAAGCCTTATTTAGCTAGAAAATAAAACAAAAACCCGCTTTTATTGCCTCAGTTCGCTCCTAACCTCTACTCCGTGGTTTTTTCCACACCCCACTTGGCAAGCACCCACTTGTACGCGTCAGTACGCAATCATGTACTCATATTACAAGTTCGGCGTCATGCTGGAGACGGGGGATAAAAATAAAAGTAATTGTATTATGTTACTGAGTGTACTTTCAACCTTAACCATACTTCAGAAGTTCCTGTTAAGTTGAATGACTACTCTCAACTTAAGAACAAGGTAAAATGTTAAGTTTTTATTAGAATGGCACATTTTAGTTCTAAACTGTTTATACTAAAACCTAACTATGTACCTACATACATAAATATAATACAAAATGACAAAGTACGCTCAGGCGTCAAAGTACTGCTCCACATCGCTGTCATCCAGAAATAAATTGTGGTAGTTTAGTAAATATTTAAGTTTTTTTTATATACATAATATGTCGATATTACTAATAAAAAATCACATTTTTTAGTTCTTTTAAGTTAGAGAGCTCTGTTAATAACCTATACAATCTATACATATAAATAAAATTGGAGTGTCTGTTTGTAATATTGAAATAACTGCTTTTTAACTACATGCATGAATATATATTTTTTTTTTTGCATGCATGAATATATACAAGGTGTAAGGGACAGCCCTCCACAAACTTTAAGGGCTTGCTCAGTAGACGAAATTGAACAACCTTCCACAAATTTTTTTTTCAGGAAACGAAAAAAAAAATCCGCCTCACCATAGAAAATTATAAACTTGATTGGACAGTTTGTATGGAGAGGCCGAATTATTTTTTCGTTTCCTGAAAAAAATTTTTTGTGGAAGGTTGTTCAGTTTCGTCTACTGAGCAAGTCCTTAAAGTTTGAAGAGGGCTGTCCCTTACACCTTGTATACGGTACCTACACCAAAATAACATGTTTTACAATTTTTGTCTGTCTGTCTGTTTATCGGGCTAATCTCAGAAATGGCTAGACCGATTTTGACGGGACTTTTTTTGGCAGGTAGCTGATGTAATAAAGAGTAACATAGGCTACTTTTATTTTAGAAAAAATAAATTCAAAATCCTGTAGTCCACGCGAACGAAGTCGCGGGCACAGCTAGTTACTAATAAAAAAGCACATTTTTAGTTCTTTTAAGTTAGAGAGTTCTGTTAACGATTTATAATTGTGTAACTACATACATATCCTATCCGGTCACCTTAGGCGCGGGCTTGCGGGCGGCGAGCAATTTGTAGCTCGCTGTCCGACCGTCCGGTAACCGTCCGGACCGAGCCCAAATCGTCGCCAGCGCGTATTTTTTTTTTTGTATTTCGCCTACACTTAATCAATAATAACTTTTATACGTCCAAAAAACAAAATACATTAATATTGAAAACAAAAACCATACGTTCTACATATTTTCCGTATTCGTCAGTCGTACAAATCTATTATGTACTAAAAATATTTCAAGATCAATATCAAAAATCCACTTTAGGTGATACTTCCTAAATATTTACTAACTTTATGCAAATTATTCAAGATACCAGTTCGCTCTATCACACCATATATAATAATTTGAATGCATAATCATTATTTACATTAATTTACCTATTAGCGTATTTACTTAAGCACTTATGTAAGTAATTAAATTCAAGCTAATTTGTAAAAGAAGAGTAAATATACTACTGTGAACTGAGGAATGTGAACTGATCACATTTTTTTTTTGTCGTAGTAGAATAATTCAGAAGTGGGTGATTCTTCGAAAGCCGAGAGAACGTTTAATTCACCTGGCCTTTTTTTCCGATGGGAAAAATCATCCTATGACAACCCCCGCTCTTGGGCGAAGCGGGAGATAGTGTCAGACTCTTACTGATTAAAAAACCCATCCCGCTCCTTCAAGCCTTCATATCGGGGCTCGAGCGCCCTTTCGGATAACCCTGGCCCCAGTAGTCTTCGACCCGGCTGGGCCCCTGCTGTTGGGCAACTCCATGAGGCGCGCGGGACAGGTCTCGGTCATGACGGTAACCGGACGGCCGGACAGCGAGCTACCCATTGCATACTGTCCGCAAGCTCGCGCCTACGGTGGCCGGAAATCGGGATCAGTATCCCGACGCCGGCGGCGGCGGCGATAACGCCGTTGCCTGATGCGTTCGGCCTCCTCCTTTGCGAGCATTACTGCTTCGCAGAAGTCGGCGACCGCCTGCCACTCCTCCTCGCTCTGGACCATGGAATTCACCTGGCCTAGCTTTCGTCATCATCATCATCAGCCTTTTTAATGTTCCCACTGCTGGGACTCAGGCCTCCTCGCGATTTCGCGAACATCAAGAGTCTAAGGTGGTTATCATACTGCCACGCACCACGCAGCCTAGCACGTGAATGCGTGTCTTAACGTTGCTTGTAAGTATCTCCATTTGTATAGAAAACACGCGCAGTCCAGCACACCGAAAATGCATCCACGCGCGTTCATACAGATCACGCACCTACATGCGGAGAAACATAGTCACGCGCGTGGGTACGGGGCGACACGCAAGGTATGGCACACTGAGTCTCGTAGTGCCGTGCGTGATTTTGTATGAAATGAGTGCGTGCTTGCGTGAATTTACAGAACGCACCAACGCGCCACCAACACCAGTGAGTGTGTAAAAAACCCGCGCGATGTTGCAGATCTGCACTCCCGCAAGTACGCGCGTAGGTGCGTTGACACGCAACATGCAGCGCGATGCGTGGCTATGTGACAATTGCCTAAGAGAACATAGTCAGAAAGAACGCTAAACAAAATGCTGGGTCCAGTCCTTTTTATAAAATATTGACACAGGTTTATTTACATTTATAAAGTTATGACATAACGGTCCGACAAGTACCGTAAACGAATCGGTTCAGGCTCGATAAGGTGCGCGATTATATGTACGTGAGAGGACTTTTATTGATGAGATCATTGATGAATAACTGAACTGTAATGTTTGAAGGCGACTTTATCTAATTTTTTTTTGTTTTTTAAATTTATTTGCACTTGACCACTATCTGAGAGCAGTGGTGGCTGAGTGGTAACAGAACCGACTTGCGAGTTGTAAGTCGCGGGTTCATACCTAACTGTTCTGTCCCACTCCTGGGCAAAAGCCTCCCTCCACTCCTTCTATTTTTCGCGCGCCCGGGCTTCTTCTTGCCAGTTCTGTTGGAATCTATCAAGTTCGTCGCGCCATCTCCTTACCAGACGCATTACTTTGTGTAATTTATTTTTCGATGTGACATCCATCAACCCGCACTGGGCCCGCGTGGTAGATTACGACCCATCCCTTCTCCTAGAGAGGAGGCCTGAGTCCCAACAGTGGAAACATTATAAGGCCGACTATGCTATGCTATGACTACTATCTCACCCGATCGACGATGAAGCACACTTACCTAGAAGTAACCTATTGACTCTTGGTATAAATGTTTAAAAATTTAAAAAAAAACTGGGCAAGTACGAGTCGGACTCGCTTTCGGATTCCGTACAAACTTACCTATGTAAATAGTTTAATTCCGGAATGCAGACTCGGAAGCTTTACGGAACCGAAAAAAAAAATTATGACGTAACAACAAAACCATTTTTTAGATTTATTCCTATACTTGTGCAATAAGACTGCTTTATGCCAAATTTCAGGATTCTGTGTCAATGGGACCCTATCAATTTTGATTTCCTCAAAAGTGTCGAAATGTATGTTTTTTGCCACATAAACCGAAGTGTCTTTTTTTCTTAACTTACTAGTCCGATTTTTTACAGTTTCAAGAGTCCGGAGACCTGAATTTATGTTTTTAATTTCAACGCGATACCTTCACGCGTTCCCTAAATACAGACTCTTGACAGACAGACGGACGGACGAACGGACAACAAAGTGATCCTATAGGGGATCCTATCCTTTTGAGTTACGGAACCCTAAAAAAATTGAATGCTAAATTAATTTACCATACATGTGTATAATCTCATAACAAAATTATTATTACTAATCACACAGCAGGAATTCAACAAATTACCTCATAAAAGGCGTCACATCATAAGCGAATCTATCGTAAACTTAATCTTGGCGAGCAACGGGTAGCTCGCCGTCCGACCGTCCGGTTACCGTCAGAACCGACGGCGCGTAGTGTTCCACGCGCGCTTCAGTGAAAAAAAAGGAGATGTCAGCAAAACAAGATGGCGCCCAGGAGGATCAAAGCCTACTGGGGCCAAAGGTTCGCTTCTAAAAAGAAAACCCCGGGGTTTAGAAGATACAGGAGTGGGTTTTAGTTAATAAAAGTCTGTCACGCTCTCCCACTCCACCCAAGGGCGAGAGAAGTCATTGAAAATCATCCGCACAAAAAAAAACTATGCGTATTATCTCATAACAAAATTTAAATAACTACAGCACAGCAGGAATTCAACAAATTACCTCATAAAAGGCATCACATGATAAGCGAATCTTATCGTTAACTTTATCTCCCGTTAGCACTTTAATCTCCATTTCACTTAGGTACTTACTGTCGTTAACAGTTACTAATATTTAAACGGAATATTAACTAAATTAAGTAAATGAGTCGGTCGTTTAGAACACCGTAACGTTAGTATGCCTTATGTTATTGCGAGGATTCTTAAATGCCATTTCACATAAGCACCGCAGAATATTGTATTTCAAGTTTATTTCTCGTTTAGTTTTTATATTTCCGATTGATTCTCATCGAAGATCATTAAAAGTATTAATTTTAATTATAATGATTTGATATTTATCATAGTATTTATTAGTTTGTTCATATTATTATACATATACTTCATTATATTTAAAATATCTGTTATTTATTTATTTTGCACACCTATAACAGTGTTACCTTTTTTAATTCATTAAACCCCAAGCGAACGCCCGGCGTTCGCGCACCTATTGTCTTTCTATTGTGTCTGTAATTTCCACGATTGAAAGGTTCCCAAAGGTTGATTGGTAGAGAATGCCATGTTGCATTAAGTCCGCCTATGTACCACAATAGTCTGTCTAAAAAGTCAAACGATTTGGAAATTTTAAAACGAATTACTAATCTGTTATATTTATTACATCCAATACTTTTTATAAGATTCTATTAATAAACAACGATCATCTCTTTGCAACCTTGATTGTTCAACCAGTGTTGACTACATCAGATTTCAAGAATTTACTTAATATAATAATAATAGTCCACAACTAGCACACAACGCCGTCTAGTCTCAAGCTAAGCAGAGCTTGTGTTATGAGTACTAGACAACTGATAAATATACTTATATATTTCTAAACATACATATTATAGATACATTGCTAAATTAAACCCAGACACAGAACAAACGATCATGCTCATCACTCAAACTTTTGTCCTGGGTGGGAATCGAACCCACGTCCTTTCGGCATAGCAGTCAGGGCCACTAACCACTAGACCAACAGGCCAGTCAAAATTGGATTACCCAAGTCGTTTTACTTTTGAAACAGACCTGTACATGAAGTTTAAATAAATAAATGTATGTGTGAATGACAATAATAATCTAGCAAAGAAAGTCCGGAATTACTCATTTATTCTAATCGATGTTACCAAACATGGACGCCATTTTGTGATACGTGAGAAGTGGCACAAACTGTGCTATTACTGTGTCATCGAGAGGTGATTGACATAGCTTTTATATGGTTATATAACTAACTCATTATGAAGGCAATGGACTGATGTTAATGATTTTAGTACGTTCTAACTTTGGGTGAAGGTACAAATAGGCGATCACTGAAAGTGATTTGATTTGAAACATAATTATGCAACTGTTTCTAAATATCACAGTTCATGAGATACAGCCTGGTGACAGACGGATAGACGGACGGACAGCGGAGTTTTAGAAATAGGGTCCCGATTTTCCTTTTGGGTACGGAACCCTAAAAATGCCTATGACAGCCCTTTTACCTCTCAATTCTAGCCAGATAGATACAGTTCTTCATCAGTCTACACTACACTAATATAATAAAGAGGTAAAGTTTGTTTATTTATTTTTTTGTTTGTAGGAGGTAATCTCTGGAAGTACTGGTCCGATTGCTAAAATTTTATTTTATGTTCGCGGGTGAAACCGCGAGTAAAAGCTAGTAAAATAAATATTTTAGTCATCATCATCATTTCAGCCGATATACGTTCACTGTTGGACATAGGCCTCCCCCAATTGTCGCCACAATGAACGATCCTGTGCGTCCCGCATCCATCGGATTCCGCAACTTTCACCAGGTCATCGGTCCACCTTGTAGGAGGCCTTCCAACGCTACGTCTTCCGGTACGCGGTCGCCACTCCAGAACCTATCGACCGAGCAATGTGCCCTGCCCATTTCCACTTTTTTAATTCTTCGTGCTATGTCGATATTTTTGTATTTTGTACCTATTTATGTACCGTTCCTCATCAGTACTTAATACATCTGCCATCTGACCTCGACTACATCTATTTCCTGTCTCCGCCTGCAGCTCTGTCGACGTCCAAACAAATGACACATACATTTCACTGAGAAGACTCATCCGTGTAATTTAGTGTTTGACCGGGGCATCGAACTCGTACCTTCGCGGAACCCATTAGCCCTAAGGCCCCAAACGGTTAACGGAACTCTAAAATACCTTTGGTGCTGTCATATTTTTGAAGTAGAAGTACTGGAAAATTGTTTGAGGTAGACTAGGGAATATTTCTGTAGTTTTTTTTTTTTTAATAATAATCAATTTATTTCAGGCAACATCTACCCATATCATAAATACCTTAAAGACTAACATACATATTACTTATAATAAATCATTTTGTTAGTAAACAAGATTTAAAACTACGTTAGTAACACTTCACTTCGCACTATTCTGTCTTTGTGTGCTGTCCTGTGGTATTTGTCCGCGGAAGCGACGGAACACCACGCCCTGGGGCTAAAAGTCTTCTTCTATAACAAGGTGCAGAAAACAGTTCGGTACTCGCACCACAAATGCCTTAAAATTGACATTCCGGTGCGACTCCAGCAACTGCACCCTCAGCGTGTACTTCAACTTTTGGCGCACGTACTCGACGTTGTCCTCCAACTTTGTGGTGTAATGCAGGCGGGAGATGTACACCGGCGTGTTCGGCTAAGCGGCATGCACACACGCACTAGGAGTAACTGGTGCTTTGTCGCAGAGATTCCGATTGGCTTGCTTTCGGCGCTTCCTCCTTTGCACCGTAACGAAGCCATCTTCATTTTCAGCCTTTTTCATTCGCAAAGGCTTTGATATAGGAGCAGCAGGGGCGCTCGTAGTGACACTAACGAAATCCCGATACATGTACAGGCAACGGGGCGGGGCGAAGGGCGGTAATGATTTAAACTAGTGCTTGACTTGATACCACCTGATGATAAGTAGTGATGCGATCGTTGATGGTGAAGCGGAGCTCTGCTCTAGCTTTGAAGACACCTACATTGTTATCGGACGGGAAGACCGCAACAGACAAATTGTTCCAGTCCTTCGATTTGCGCGGAATGAACGCTTAGTCTTCTTTGAGAAGCAAGAGGGCCATCTTATATTTCACCAGTTCAGATAGATAGATATAGCCTTTATTGTTCACTATAGAAAATAAACCTTATCGCGAAATGCGATTTTTTATAGACCACCCTTTGATGGATTTGACAAAAACACGCACTAATGGTTGTTCTCACTAATGGGACTCAAACCTCCTCTCTAGGAGAGAGAATGGGCCGTGATTTCACGCTAGTCCAGTGCGGTTTGGTTGGTGTATGTCTAAGATTAAAAAAATAGAAGACACTAGCTTTTCCCCGCGACTTCGTCCTCGTAAATAAAATATGACCTATGTCACTCAGGAATAAAGCAGCTTCCTATCAGTGAAAAAATTTTAGCAATTGGATCAGTACTTCCAGAGATTACCTCCTACAAAAAAAAAAACAAATTTTACCTCTTTATTATATTAGTGTAGAAGTAGTTTTGTTTTTTTTAAATTCTTAGACATACCGGTTTCCTTACTATTTTTTGTATTAATTTTGAGGGCAGTGGTGATGAAATAAATTACACAAAGTAATGTGCCTTCCTTGATTTGAACTCAAGATGTATCTGACTTATAACTCAATCAGAGCCTTTATCAATACTTCTGGAATGGCCTTACTAATAATAACTAAAACAGACCGACATATTCTTATTATTATTTAGAAGATAAGGGGCTATGCATCACCCGTAGTGTAGGGGATGTAGTCACTGCGACCTAAATGATCTATTGTGACTCGCCACCTTGTTAGAGTAACTCTTTTAGCCCGGAGGCTTCCAAGAAATTTAGAATACTCCTAGCTTCTAGAGTTTTAATCTCCTACGGGTGAATTATGTGTCGGCCCAGATGGACACTGCGTTTGTGGATAAGGGGCCCGCATTCACACAAAAGGTGCTTAGGCGTCTCCCTCTCCTGATTACAATACCGGTAAACATCAGTGTCACTTCTATGTAAACATATTCTTTGTCTACTAGAAAATTACAACCCAATTCTAATTACAGCCAATCAGTCAAAAGATACCTCACCAGATATCATTCCATTACATCACAAAGCAAGGTACAGACCAATCATAGAGCCGTATGATTCCGTCGTTCTGCACTAAGCATAACTTTCACGTGGGTGACGGGCTGGCTTTGAAATCGCTACCCACCGCTGATTTAGCTTTGGCGAGAGAGAATAGAGAAATGTTTGTCAGAAGGTCAACTTGTCGCGAGTACATTTAGGATAACATAATCATACCTAGGGAGCCTACTGGGGCCAGGGTTATCCGAAAGGGAAGCTCTTAGTCAGTAAGAGTCTGACACTATCTCCCGCTCCGCCTAAGAGCGGAGGTTGTCATTGGATGATTTTTCCCACCATAAAAAAAATCATACCTAGGGATTCCAATACCGCATCAAAATCTCCTCTTTCATTTTTTAACCGAAAAGGAGGAGGTTCTATATTCGGCTGAATGTATGTTTTTTTATGTATGTTCACCGATATTTCGGTCAATTGTAGATCGATTTTAAAAATTCTTTTTTTATTGAAAAGTTATGCTTCCAAGTTGGTCCCATAGAAATATTGTTCTGATCTGATCATGAACTTCGAAGATATGGAACAGAACTCCTCATAGGATCACAGCAGAACTGTTGTAACAAGTAAAATTGCTTTGTTTATACGTGTAGTCGATGACTGGCTGAAAAAAAAGGGGGAGGGGATGTATCGGACTGATCTGGTGATGAGGCCAGAAGGTAAATTAATGTAATCTAACCGTGTTTGGGATTATTAGAATCGTTATGAGATGCTCTCTGGCTAAAAGGTATTTAAGTTCGGCTGAGAGGTACTTTTTACTGGTGGTACCATAACTAAAAAGTGTAAAATAAAAAACTTTTTACAAAAAAAATGCAACCGACTTCAATGTTAAAAAAACACTGATAAGTACAAAATAACTTTAATTTCGGAAGTCGGTGTTAAAATAACGAAGAGACAAAACTATTATAGAAACTCTAAAAGCTAGAAACGCTGGAAGAAAACTCAACTTTGAGTTAAGCTCGCCTTTGTACATGAACTCTGATATCCACTTATTTGTTATTTATCATGGTGTACAATAAAGTATTATTATTGAAGTCGGTTGTATTTTTTTTTGTAATTTTTTTTTATTTTTCTATTGTTCTAACCTTTTGCTGGCTGTTTCTTACTCTATGGCACGAGACATAAATCTCCTGTTTTATCAATCCACCGATGTGTTTATATTGTCTTCCGCATCTCGGAAACAATAATAGAAATATTTGTTTTGCCACAAGCAGTATATTTGGTGTTGAGTAAGATACTGATTGCCTTGTCGATTTTAAAATTATTGACAAGACGATTGTCATTTATTTTATTAAATTATTAGTCATAAATGTACTGTTAATTGTTATTTATAAGCATCGACTTATATTCTAGTGATAGACCGGCCCTTTCATGGAAACAATTTGTCGAAATACTGAAAAGTTAAAAAAAAAGTTCGCCGCAGCGCTACATTGGCATTGGAATAAATATTTACACCAATTACATTTAATTATATTATTATTTTATTGTACACCAATAATAAAATTACAATAGGAAAATAAAATTAATAGGGTGTCACACTGGGCGGTCTTATCGCTAATATAGTACTGTACTGTATAGTACTGACTACTTCAGTGAAGCTTACGGAGAAGACTGACTCGTTTGCTGCCAAATACTGCAAAAACATTAGCATAGCATAGTCGGCCTTATAATGTTCCCACTGTTGGGACTCAGGCCTCCTCTCTAGGAGAAGGAATGGGCCGTAATCCACCACGCGAGCCCAGTGCGGTTTCGTGGATTTTAAATGTCTGCAAATTTTTGGTTCTAAGACATGCTGGTTCCTCACATGTTTTCCTTCACCTTTTTAAGAGCAGTGATGATGAAGTAAATTACTCAAAGTAATGCATCTGGCTGGGTTTGAACCCGCGGCCTACAGCTCGTAAGTCGGGGCCGTTACTACTTGGCCACCACTGCTCATCAAACATTAGAATGTGTTACATAGAGATGTGCCGTTACTGGCAATATTGCTACCCATATTCCCACTTCACGGCAATATTGCCGACAATGGCACATCTCTAGTGTTACATACACATTCTAATTGAAAACAAAGTGACTGTATTCTTCCTAAATACTTTCTACACTTGTCGCTGACTAAATGCACAAACCGTGTGAAATCTATAGACAAAAAAAAACAAAACCAGAATGTCACTTAGTGTTGTTATAATGGAACAATTGTTTGCACTCAAATCAAGCAATTTACGCAAATACAAAGGGGTGAAACTTATGAATCCTAATTTATTTTTCTTTTAAAAGCCAGTATTTGTCTATATTTTAGTTAAGTACAGGTTCAGCGGGCTTATTCAAAAGAGTTACCGTTTCCCTGGACTGCAAAGAGCAACTAAAGGAACAGAAGTGATTTCATCATCATCCCACTGTTGGGACTCAAGCCTTCTCTCTAGGAGAGGGAATGGGCCGTAATCTACCTCGCGGGCCCAGTGCGTGTTGTTGAATGTCCAATGTCTTCGAATTTTTGGTTCTAGAACATGCCGGTTTCCTCGCGATGTTTTCCTTCACCGTTTTGAGAGCAGTGTTGATGAAATAAATTACAAGGAAAGGAAGTGGTTTAGAATCAGTAAAAGTCCGAATCTCCCTCTCTCTTCACCCAGAGCGGGAGAGATAATGTCATGATTTACCAACAAAAAAGGTTAGGTATAGTTTAACAATGAACGTGTGTGTACATGCTACAGTTATTTTAAACTGTGAACTCTTAACAATTGCGCATACATCCGAAATTCATATTGTTTGATGTGACCTTAACTAGGTGAGAATTACTTAAAAAAATATATCTGTCATTGTAACTAGACAAGTTTGGATCGAGCGCTCGAGCTTCGTAGGCGGTGTCCAAACGAAGTCGTATCAAATTATTTGTCAGTGATTTGTAATATTTGAACGCTTAATTATCGTGTTAAATGTTACTTAACAAGTGCAAATGTGTGAAAATTAATCATTATAGTCACAAAAAAAAACATACGCCAAATGTTTTTAAGTTAAAGTTTAATTTCCACTGAAATGCAATAAAAAATAAATTATGACTAACCTCCCAACTCCTAATAGGTCCGCTTTTTAGTCTATACTATAATTTGTATTTATGAACGCGCTAATCTCAAGAACTACTGACTCGAATTGATATTTTTTAGTGCATTATCATTATATTATTAGTCCATTTATCTAGAAAGGCTAAATAACATCATACTTTGACAAATAGGAGTGACTAAAAACGCAAGTGCAACCACGGGGGACAGCTAGTAAATTAACAAAAATAAAAACGAATTATCCGAATATCAATATCATAAATCTGCGATAATTGGATAAGAATTTCATGACCAAAAAAAATCTCAGGACTAACAATCTAGCATTCAATTAAAATTCTAATGTAAATAGACATGTTGACATTAGCTTAGAATATTCTACAATAATATCATTGTCAATAACCAACTGACATTTACACTCCGCGCGGCGCAATGCAACTCGTCAACTTATAACAATGACGAAGTGACTAAACATCGAGCTGTCAGATGTCAGTTTCGTCATTTTCGTCATTTTAACAATTGAAGCCTTGCGTAAGATGACCGCTTGGTACACGCGTTTTTGTTTGATATTCACAGATAAGTTTGGCCTTCTTTTGATAGCTTGTAAATTTGCAAAGGTCATTTTTTAAGATATCTTTTAAAATGTATCATTAATTCATTATATAGTAAATAAGTAAGTTTTCTAGCAGCCATTTACAAGTTAGGGGTGGGTGAATGTGGGAATGAGCATGGTTTAGTTTTTATTAAAAAAGGTATGTTTTTTTTTTTAATTTACGCATATTTTTTTGTAGTAAACTATTTACTACATAAAAAAATTTTTTTTTTCTTTTCAAGATGTATGGTTTTTGTGAATTCTTTTTTTTCCTAAAATATATGATTTTTGCGAATTTTTTTTCTGAATTAATTAATGATAGTTGTGATTTTTTTTTTTTTAAGAAGACAATTTAAAAAAACACTCGTGATTTTTGACAATCTTTTTTTTTTCTAAAATAAACGATATAATGTGAATTCTTTTTGTTTCTACAATAAAGATTTTTTATTACTTTTTGTTAGGCCTACAAACAAGGGCTGCGAAAACGTTAAAAGAAAATGTGACCACCGTGGTCCTATTAATTTAGTCATTTACTGGCCTGTTAGTCTAGTGGTTAGTGGCCCTGACTGCTATGCCGGGGGTCGTGGGTTCGATTCCCACCCAGGACAAATGTTTGTGTGATGAGCACGATCATTCATTCTATGTCTGGGTGTAATTTATCAATAATTTTTATAAATGTATGTATTTAGAAATACATATATAAGTATGTTTATCAGTTGTCTAGTACTCATAACACAAGCTCTACTTAGCTTGGGACTAGACGACGTTGTATACTTGTGGAATATTATTATTATTATTTCTCGTATCTCGTTCCAACCTAAAACTGAATTCGATGATTTACCACCTCAAAAAACCTATAAACAAAACTGTTGCGAAATTCAAGTGTGTTCTGTGTATCGTGTTTCTCTGCAAATGGCAGCAAAGGTCATATGGCGTAGATTCCATCTTAGGGAATGATGGACTCACAATGACTAGGTACTAGGTACCTACTAACTAAAACCTTAGTTTAGTAGTATACAGGATTAATTGTAAAACAGTAACAACCTTAAGCAGGAGTGTATTTCTAACATCAACAATAACTTTTGTTGTGTGACTTTTTATGATACATATTTCATTTAACCTTCAAGATTTCGTTGTTCTCTCTAACACATTTCAACTCTATTTTTTGCTATACCTAACTACTTCTTTATGACGCGACGCAAGCAGCATAAAGCACCCCCACTGCCCGAAACCACTCCCCTCCGCTATTGTACTATCGCTTGCTTCGCATAGACTTCGTAATATTTAAAATGATCAATTTAAATATTTTATATTTTTTTTTTTTTATCTGTTATAAACTAGTACTTGACTGCGATCCCGCCTGATAGTAAGCAGTGATGCAATCATTGATGGTGAGGCGCACTAGTTTATTAAGAGCCTATTCACTCTAGTCTTGAAGACACCTAAATTATAATCAGACGGGAAGACCGCAGCAGGCAAACTGTTCCAGTCCTTCGATGTACGCGGTATAAATGACGAGGCGAAACGCTTAGTCCGGACCGTAGATGTTTCAACAACGTAAGGGTGGATACTCGCCGTGCGTCGGTTTGTCCGATGGTAGAAATGAGATGACGGAATCAATATGATACATTTTTAAAAGTCACAGAATAAAAGTTGTTGTTAATGATGTTAGTAACATAATCCTGTTAGGTAATCAGTGTTATACAAATAACCCTGTATACTAGTCAATAGATTTTGGACTATCAATAAACGATACATCATTAGAAAGGCCCATATGCAGTTGTTTACCATGCCAATGCTTGATGTTCCTCAATATGAGAAGAGGCTATAACCTCGCACTTTACAGCCTAGTCCAAAGAGATGCAGTTAGTCAAGTAATTCTCACAGCACTTGAGACAGACTCTGCAAACACTTACTCGACTGTAGACCACAATAACCCATGACCATATACATTCATATTGTATACATTACGCGTAAATACTTGACATGTATAGCTAAGCATACATAGTTTCGTAACAGTCAGGGTTATATAAATAAATGAGCACTGACCAGGCCTTTGAACTGACCATCCGTTTGTGGTACAAGTGTAGGATGTAGCGGGTTTCGATTTACTGCGAAATATGTTATGTAGCTTTGTGTTTTTTCAATTATTGTTCTTAATAAAATCTATTAATATGAATACAGTATTAACAATAGAGCTGTACGTACAGGTTGCCAAATATTGGTCAGAAGAAGTATAGTTTGAGAGCATGGACACGAAAAGAAGAAAAAGAATACTGTATATATTGTTTAATTTTTTTTTTAAGATTTTGGCTGGTTTTAAGCAGTCGATATACATATATCTGGTTCTAAAATTTATACTGTGTCTTGGTGTTGTTAAGTACTTTTAGTATGCTTAATTTTTTTTTCAGATGAGACATTTACATTTGGACAGCTACTTTTTACACTGTGACCGTGGTTTTATATACCTAATGTGTGAGATATTTTTTCATAATTATATTATTGGTCTAAAAATAAACTACTCGTGCTTTAACATACTCGTATTACGCTTGCATTTAAAAGTATCAAAAAATATTAATTTATAGTTTCATGAGTTGAAAAATAATGAAATCAAGGAGTGATTTTGCAATAATCAAATAAAGATACAAAAAATAATTGTATCATTTTGACAATTTTATGTAGGTAATCTATCAAATTACCCTATTATTTCTGTACAAATGTATTTATTTGTGTAAACACATGTACATGTGTAAAAGCAAAATACAGATAGTGGAGAAGAAACGTGCTGTAATGTAGTAAAAAAAACCATAAGAAAATTTCTTCCAGCAGACCTGCGATCTGTTTGTTGAAAACAGCGGTCCTAAATAAATTTATTTTATTTTACTGTAATTATATTTATTTAGTTGTAAATAAATTAATCCTAAATACATAAATAGATATTGTAACTCGCCCGCTTATCCTTTGGGCCACACATAACGTCCCGTTAATGAGACAGTGACCGATATGTAGGTGAAAGGTCGTATGTTTGCGTTACCTACTCACTACTGCTGCAGGAGAGGCGATCGTGATAGTATCCTGATGCGAAGACTAGGTAGGCAGAGGTCTAGGCGATATCTGCACTAATATTATAAAGAGGTAAAGTTTTTTTTTTTTTTGTAGGGCGTAATCTTTGAAAACTGGTTCAATTGTTAAAATTTTTTCACTGATAGAAAGCTGCTTTATTCTTGAGTGACATAGGCTATATTTTATGTACGCGGGTGAATCTGTGAAAAGAAAAACAATCGGCCTCTCCATACAGTTTTTTTTTTAATTCTAGCTTGACTCGATTGATATTTAAACTTGATTGGACAGTTTTTATGGAAGACCGATTTTTTTTTTTCGTTTTCCTGTATAAAGCAGTGCATCTGCTCAAAACTTACAGGCAAATATTTTTTGATTGTATGACTTAGAATAGGTCATACCACAAAATAGATAGGTACAGAAGTCAATCTACATACAAAGCGCGCTCGAGCAACGCACACCGCTCATAGACGCGATATCTCGGAGCGCCTCGGCCCACTCGTCGAACAGTTCCGGCTCAAACGCTCATTAGTGTGCGTCCACCGAGCGTATGTATAAATAAAAAGTGAAGTACATACATGGGATTGTCTTCTGTATCTAGAACTGGTGCCGAACCGGTTTAAATAATAAAAACTTTTTTATTATTATTCCATTTTATGCTTTATTGTACACACAAAAAGCTTAACCTTAATACATTGATTAGATAATGTATGTACAAAGGCGAGCTTAACTCAACAATGAGTTATCTCCCAGTAAACCTTTGAGTGACAAAGATAGATCACATTCAAGGGTAGAATCCAGATTTATTTATTTTTTAAAACATATTTTATTATTATATTTTTATACATTTATTCATCTCAGTCCTAGACCTTTGGAAGGCGTACGAGGAGCCGAACCCAACTCGCAGAGACCTTTCTAGACGATTTCATTGGAACGTGGCACCAACCGGTGATTATCCCTGTACGCACTATGTTAGTGCATCCAAGGACAACCCCCGGTTGATAGGAAACTATTGCGACACATGGAAAAATAAAATATAATGCTATGGTTTGTGGAGTCTTAAGTGGACTAGTTACCAGGAACTATGTTAAGACTATGGCCCCTGCCTGAACAATGTTATTAATATCCATCGATAAAAAAACAGGGGGTGACTTGCACACTCAACAAATGGGCCCCCGAAAACGGTCGCTGCAAAAGTGACGTAGCAACAAGAGGACAATATTATTATTATACTAGTTGAGCTCACGACTTCGTTCGCGTGGACTACAGGATTTTGATTTTATTTTTTCTAAAATAAAAGTAGCCTATGTTACTCCTTATTACATCAGCTACCTCTCAAAAAAAGTCCCGTCAAAATCGGTCCAGCCATTTTAGAGATTAGCCCGGACAAACAGACAGACAGACTGACAGACAGACAAAAATTGTAATTGTATTTTGGTGTATGTACCGTATATACATTCATATGCATGTAGTAAAAACCGGCCAAGTGCGAGTCGGACTCGCCCATGAAGGGTTCCGTAGCAGCAAGTAACATAATATAAAAGTTCTTGTAATGTGTTGTAACTTTGATCGATGTTTTAAGGCGTATAGTTCCTTGAACCATCTGGCCGAAATTATGTGAACGCAACTCTCGCACTCGCCAAGGCGGTAGTACGCAAATCTGTGCATTTATTTGCGGCCAGCAGCGCCCGGAAAGCGCTTTATTATTATTATTTATTTATTTCAAGTACCAATGACTCATTTCAGTTACAAAATCATACGTATACACAGATATTATAAAATTACATAAAATTGAAAGGTCAATAACAAAATTAAATTAATTTATATTGTATTAGATTATTTTATCATTATTTGCATTGATCCGATGATTAATCATTAAATTAAATTCATTTTACAATTATATAGTCAAGCAGTCAAATATTAAAAGAATTGCATTAAAAATCAAAATAAAATGAAATAATTGTATAAAATTAAATTACGATTACATGTCACTATTCTACTAAAATAAAATAAAATACCCTTAATCCAAAAACCACTACAATTTCCTAACAGGCATTGGAATAGTAACATGTCTGGCACAGCCATCTCGGATATAGGGACAGTCTAGCCGGTCAGCGATCATTGCCAGGATGGCATTGGGGCTGGCCCACACCCGGCGCACCAGGGATGCGCACCGCTTGCGTATAGTAGTGTGAAAACAATCGGTACGCGCCTCCGTGAACATTCATTCCTGATGCGCTACAGAAGCGGGGCAGCCCCACTACCGCCCGGAACGCGTTATTGTACTGGACACGGAGGGCACTGTATGCCCTTTCAGTATAGTCAACCCACAGGCTGCACGAGTACAGGGATGTGCAGTACGCTCTGAAGAGCGTGATCTTCACCGCCCTAGAACATCGCGCAAACCGGCGGGCTATCATATTGGCTCGCACTGACAGTGCCCTCCGCTCCCTCTCCATGTCAGCCTGATCCTTAAGGTCCTCGGCGAGTAGATGCCCTAAATATTTAAACTGATCTACTCGCTGTATTGGAACACCATCAATATGAACTGTTGGTAAGTTCATAGGACTCGACCCACCGACGGCCCGAAAGACCATGTATTGGCTCTTTTTCACATTATATATTAACCCATGACCACGCGCGTAATCCGTACATGTACTGAGTAGCCTCCTCAATCCACAGATTGACGCGCTCAACAGCACCATGTCGTCCGCATAACTCACATTGTTAACGCACACTCCGTCCACAAAGCACCCGACATGCTGACTGCTGAGCGAGACGATCAGCTCGTTCATGTATAGATTAAACAATGTGGGCGAGGTCAGGCCGCCTTGCCTAACGCCGCACTCGGTGTTATAAGTATCCGACATCGCCCCCGCCCATCTGACGCTATTGACCTGGTGCCCATACCAATATCGAAGTATGCTAATGAGTCCCCGAGGTAACCCCGTGCTCCCCAACTTTTCCCACAGGATATCATATGAGACAAGGTCAAATGCCCTGGATAAATCAAGGAAACACGCGTATACCGGAGTCTTTCTCGTCGTGTAGTACTTGACGCTTTAAATCCATTTTCTCTACGAGATATTGATTGATTTAAATATGCAATGTTCACTTTGAATAATATTTAACCACCAATTTTTATGTGTAAAAATGTTTCTATAGGTCCAAGCCGTTTCGAAGGAGTAGGGAAAAGTTGCGAAAAGTTGCGAAAAGTTGCGAAATTGCTAAATATTTTTTTTTGACAAATGTATTAATTGCACGAAAAAATCAAATGTTGATATTATTGTTCATGAATCTATAATAAACATATTTTTTTTTTCAAACCAATTGACCTAGCCGTTACGGAGGAGTAGGCCTCAGAAAATCACTGTTTTATGGCACTTTTCGGGCGCTTGGCCCTTAATAATAGTGTATTTTTTTCGATTTATGACGCATTAAAAAAAAAACTACTTACTAGATTTCGTTCAAACCAATTTTCGTTGGCAGTTTTTATAGTAATGTACATCATATATTTTTTTTAGTTTTATCATTCCCTTATTTTAGAAGTTAGAGGGGGGGGACACACATTTTACCACTTTGGAAGTGTCTCTCGCGCAAACTATTCAGTTTAAAAAAAAATGATATTAGAAACCTCAGTATCATTTTTGAAGACCTATCTATAGACACCCCACACGCATGGGTTTGATGAAAAAAATTTTTTTTAGTTTCAGTTCTAAGTATGGGGACCCCCAAAATTTATTGCTTTTTTTCTATTTTTGTGTGAAAATCTTAATTCGGTTCACAGAATACATCTACTTACAAAGTTTCAACAGTATAGCTCTTATAGTTTCGGAAAAAAGTGGCTGTGACATACGGACGGACAGACAGACAGACAGACAGACATGACGAATCTATAAGGGTTCCGTTTTTTGCCATTTGGCTACGGAACCCTAAAAAGCAGTTATTTCAATATTACAAACAGACACTCCAATTTGATTTATATGTATGTATAGATTTAGCCCACACTGTCCCACTGCTGGGCAAAGAACTCCCTTCACTCCTTCCAACGATCACTGTTTCTCGCTTTCTCATTCCAATTCTTAATTATTTTATCACATTTTTAAATATAAAAAGATAGTAGCCCATCGCCATCGGGTCCAAGCTGCTGGTGGTCAGGGCTCCTGAGAGAAGAATCTCCTAACAATGCGCACCGTGTCCATGTTATTATTATTATTACGGAAAGGCTCTCGTTTGACCACCATCTCACCTAATGGTAAGCGATGATGTAGCCGATGTTGGAGCACGTTTGCCTAGAAGTAATTTATTCACTCTTGACTTAAAGATACCTTGGTTATAGCTATCTGATTAACATCCGTAGACTCATAGCAAGGTTCAGTTGAAAACCAGCGTCAGGCAACTGCTACGTAGTGGCCTGGCATCATGCTGAACTGGACCTATTTGGCGCAGCCGTGAGACATACAATGTAGATTTATTTTAAGTTTAAGATCCCATGCTATAATAAATTTTTATATCATTGTGTGTACCTGTGTGTCAAATAAACGTATTTTCTAGGAACAGGGGTGGGTTTTTAGTTATTAAAGTCTGACACTATCTCTCTATCTCCACTTTCTCCCGCTCCATCCAAGAGCTAGGGATGTCTATGGATGATTTCCCCAACTAAAAAAAAAGGACTCTATGTTCTGGGGTCTAATCTCTTCTTAAGCTAGACAAATATACATTTACGGAACAACTAATCGAAAAAAAAAAATAATAAAAATGTTAATTAATGTAATTGGACTTGTACCATTTTAATTAACTTCTTAAATAAAAAGTTAAACATACCGTCACGCATTCTTGACAGATTTACACACAGTAAACAAACAATATACATTCGTACGAAATAATAAAATAAATTCAAAATCTTAAATCTAAATTCTTTATTTATTTCTGTGTGCGCGTTGATGTCTTTTCACTTGTCAACTTCGATACTTAAAAATGGTAGATAGAAAATTTTATATACCGCCAAAGAGATTGTACAGTGCGTTTCACTTATGAAGTTCCTTCGCTGTAATGTTGGCTCTCCTGTCTGTCAATAGAAAAAAGAGAATAATATCTTAAAAAGAAAAGAGTTGCCTACTCTAGAAATTTTTTTGCCTGAAATGCGAAACGAAATCATGGGACGGGCATGGGATTTTATTTAAAAAAAAGCAGGTCTAAAAGGAAGTTGTCAATGGAGAGGTACGATATTGTGGCGTGGCGTTTTCGGTATTTGAAAGAATTGCAGGAAAACCGGAATGGAGCCCAGCGTCCTATACTTTATCTAAAAATAGTTTTTACAGTTTACAAAAGAAAAAAAAAAGAAAACCATAAGACGATTGTTAAAAGTTATGAAATATCAGTTAATCTCCCTAATATTAAGTAATTTCATTGCTAAAAATATAGCAACACTGTTTTTCCGTATTGCCAACATTACGGCGAAGGAACCTCTTAACCTTTCGTATGCCGTAATTAGAGACACAATTAAAAAGTTATTGTGTCCCGCGTGGATCCACGTTCCGGCCATACAACGGGTTAAGTGAAACGCACTGTACATTTGCACTATAGGACGCTTTCAATTTATGAGTTTTTTAAGGCTCAAGTGCCCGAAAAGTGCCATAAAACTGACTTTGTGAAGCCTACTCCTCGGTAACGGCCAGGTTAATAGGTTTGAAAAAAAATATATGTTTATTATAGATTCATGATGAACAACATTATCAACATTTGATTTTTTCGAGCTATTAATAATTTGGCCAAAAAAACAAATTTACCAATTTCGCAACTTTTCCCTACTCCTTCGAAACGGCTTGGATCTTTAGAAACATTTTTTACACATAAAAATTGGTGGTTAAATATTCTTCAAAGTGAACATTGCATATGTAAATCAATCAATATTTCGCAAAGAAAATGGATTTAAATGTCAGCCGCGCGCTTTCCGGGCGCTGTTGGCCGCAAATAAATGCACAGTTTTGCGTACTGCCGCCTAGGTGGGTGCGAGAGGTGCGTCCACATAATTTTGGCCAGATGGTTCAAGGGACTATAAGCCTTAACGGTCTGCTGCGGTGCGGATGCGGTGCGTTAGCGTTAGTCGTACTACAACTAAAACTCATGTGCGTCGGTGTAATGTAGTTCTAGCTATATTCTGTGTCACAGATACCTATTTCGTCATAATTATTATGGCCACCCTTTGCCATTTTATAGACACAGTTACAAAATGTAGACGGCTTGTACAAAGGTGTCTAAAAGACCATTCAATTTGGTTTATTGTCAAGTTAAACGTTTGACGAGTCATGATTGGCTATTATTTAGTAGTTTAGCTAACCAATCACAAAAGATATGTAATAACATCGTAATCGCGTAAGAGTGGTTGTATGGAAATGTACCTCGAGTTGGCCGCTCTTCACAAAATCATCATCATCATCATCATCATATCAGCCGACAGACGTCCACTGTTGGACATGGGCCTCCCCCAAGCGTCGCCACAACGACCGGTCCTGTGCGTCACGCATCCATCGGATTCCCCCGACCCTGACCAGGTAATCGGTCCACCTTCTTGGAGGCCTTCCATCGCTGCATCTTTCGAAAATAATGAGCAGCAAATGAAAAAACAAAACACAGTATCCACCTACTCCTTGACATTTTCACTGCGAAGTAAATCGGTATTTTAATAAAACTCAGTCGTTTTATAAGAAGATGGAACGACAGAAATATTATAATAAATAGTATTTTCTTTAAGTTATAGTTTATTGTGACATAAGTATAGAATATGAGTGTTTAAACAAGATATGAACAGTCCTGGGTGGTCTTGTAAATGTAAGCTGCTTTATCTGTTTTGTATTGTAATATTCTGTACCTCAGAGGTAAACAACAGTATGTGCCAAAAACTAAATTTTACAGGAGAGGCAAAAACGCGCGGGTAGTAACTTTAAATGTATTTTTGACATAATTGCTTTAAAGATATTGAAACAAACTCAATTGTATTTTTATAATTATTAGATGAAATTATTATGTATTACACATAATTACAATAAAGTTTAGAACAATATTAAGTGCGCGTAAAGCTGGGGAGTTAACAATCTTATCATCATTTTAAGTCCTATAACCGATATGTTTTTGTCATATACGATTGAATATTTCTCTTCCTAGATGTCGTATGACTTGATGCCCCATACCATTACGTAGAACTGGTTCTTACGATTTTAACAGTGCAAAAAAACCTATATTGAAAATTATTTACACCTAAATTCCAAATTCAAAACCTACCTTTGGTCTTAAACCTAGTAACAATCCAGGAACTACACGACATTTATATCGGGTTTTGGAAAAAGTGGAGTATAAACAAATAAGTTAGAAAAGTTAAAATGGACTGAATACATCCTACGAACTAGGCCATTTATACGCACGAATGCTCAATCAATAATCCGTTACAAGGCGATTTAACGTAGTTAAGCGATTGATTAGCGCTTGAAAGCGATTTACATAACGTTATGTAGTTAAATTATTTATAATTTAATATGTATATGGTGTTAGTTATTTGAAGAATTGTCGTTCCATCTGTCTTTAACAGTTTTAAGGTGCGTGAAGTATTTTTATTGAAGTGCAATCCATGTGCACAATGTTTTTTTTTTTTATTGATATAAAGTAGTGCTTGACTGCGATTCCATCTGATGGTAAGCAGCGATGCAATCTTTGATGGTAAGGCGCACTTCACCATCAACGATTGTATCACTGCTTACCATGGATGAAAAACAAACCTCTGCAGGTCATCGGTCCACATTCACAGACGCTTCTGATCTTCAGTGTTTGTGCGGCGTCTCTATGCAGACCATGACCCTTCCATCTTGCGTCACATGCCCTGTTTACCTGTTCACATAAAGGTCGGTTATCGTCGTCTGTGCAAATACGAATCCTCAAGTTCTTTGGGCATATCACCCGTAATGAGGACTCGATGGAACGTTTGGTGGTGCAAGGGAAAGTCGAAGGCAAAAGATCTCGTGGACGCTCTCCAACACGATGGACGGACCTCATCAAAACCGTGACACACTACAGCGTAAATGAAGGCTCCCAAGCCGCCATACACAGAGCTGCATGGCGTCGTATCGCGAGAGAGGCGGTGGTGCGGGACTCGACCGAGACATGACCACGACCACTCTGACAACAGTGTACGACTAAGAAGAAGAAGATAAAGGTCTGATGACAGCGTCACAGCCGTGGATAAATACTGGGCCAGACATGGAATATTATTTGAAAAAAAAAAAAAAACTACTAGTTGACACTACAACGACTAAGTGATTGCAGTTTTTTTTTTAGATGGGAAATTATCTAATGACATCTCAGACTTTTACTGACTAAAACCCACTCTTGCTTCTTCTTTGCCTTCGTTCTGGGGCCCTGGGGAAAATCATCCAATGACAACCCTCGCTCTTGGGTGGAGCGGGAGATAGTGTCAGACTCTTACTGACTAAAAACCCACCCCGTTCAAATACATACTAGCTGTTGCTGGCAAGTTCCTTCATACCGGGGCTTGAGTTCCCTTTCGGATAACCCTGGCCCCAGTAGGCTTCGACCCAGCTGGGCTCCTGCTGTTGCTGACAACTCCTTGAGGCGCGCGAGAACAGTGCGCGCCGTCGACGACTTGGGCTTGGTCCGGACAGTTGCCGGACGGTCGGACAGCGAGCTACCCATTGCTCACTGTCCGCAAGCCCGCGCCTATGGTGGAGGGCCCTGGGGTTCACTTTCACAACCCATGACCTTTTTTTTTATGGTGGGAAAAAATCATCCAATGACAACCCCCGCTCTTGGGCGGAGCGGGAGATAGTGTCAGACTCTTACTGACTAAAAACTCACCCCGTTCCTTCTAGTTTTCATACCGGGGCTCGAGTTTCCTTTCGGATAACCCTGGCTCCAGTAGGCTTCGACCCGGCTGGGTCCCGGCTGTTGCTGACAACTCCTTGAGGCGCGCGAGAACAGTGCGCGCCGTCGACGACTTGGGCTCCGTCCGGACAGTTACCGGACAGTCGGACAGCGACCTACCCATTGCTCACTGTCCGCAAGCCCGCGCCTATGGTGGAGGGCCCTGGGGTTCACTTTCACAACCCATGACCTTTTTTTTTATGGTGGGAAAAAATCATCCAATGACAACCCCCGCTCTTGGGCGGAGCGGGAGATAGTGTCAGACTCTTACTGACTAAAAGACCCACCCCTTTCCTTCAAGCCTTCATACCGGGGCTCGAGTTCCCTTTCGGATAACCCTGGCCCCAGTAGGCTTCGACCCGGCTGGGCTCCGGCTGTTGCTGTCAACTCCTTGAGGCGCGCGAGAACAGTGCGCGCCGTCGACGACTTGGGCTCGGTCCGGACAGTTACCGGACGGTCGGACAGCGAGCTACCCATTGCTTTCTGTCCGCAAGCCCGCGCCTACCGTGGCCGGAAATCGGGATCAGAATCCCGGCGGCGGCGGCGGCGAGAACGCCGTTGCCTGATGCGGTCGGTCGCCTCCTTTGCGAGCATTACTCTAGTCGGCGACCGCCTGCCACTCCTCTCTCGCTTCGGACCATGGCCTCAACCATGACCTACTTGTTGTAGTTGGTAGGTGTGTTACTTTTTTGGTGTACTGTAAAGTTTATTGTATTCTGTTCTATTGTAATGTTTGCTATCGGCACGATAAGAAGAAGAAGAATAAATTATTATTTTTATTTTGTTACAGATTTATTACTCTTCAGTGGAAGCATCATTTTCTTCGTGTCTGTTAATAAGGTAACTATAGCTATATAGCTGTTATATTAATTAAAATAGTCTTCTACTATTATTATTAATATAGTATTCCACAACTATCACACAACGCCGTCTAGTCCCAAGCTAAGCAGAGCTTGTATTATGGGTACTAGACAACTGATAAACATACTTATATATTTCTAAATACATACATATTATAGATAAAATTACACCCAGATACAGAACAAATGATCATGCTCATCACATAAACATTTGTCCTGGGTGGGAATCGAACCCACGACCTCCAGCATAGCAGTCAGGGCTACTAACCACTAGACCAACAGGCCAGTCATATTATTATGAGAAATACAAGAACATCGTATGCTACAGTTTGCGTTTTTTTTTTTAAGTATTTATAAGTAGCTTTTGCCTGCGGCTTCGCCCGCGCACATCAACCTTTCGTGTGCCATAATTAGAGACACAATTAAAAAGTTATTGTGTCCCGCGTGGATCCGCGTTCCGGCCATACAGCGGGTTAAATATAGCCCTATGTCACTCACGAATAAAGCAGAATCCTATCGGTGAAAAAATTTAAGCAATCGGACCAGTACTTTCAGGGATTACCTCCTACAAACAAAAAAATATAAAAACAAACTTTACCTCTTTATTATATAGGGTGACTGGTAATTAGTGTACGATACTTAAACACGTGATTGTGCTCATGATAACAAACAATTTTTATTATGGGAGAAAAGCCAAAATCGCGAAAAAAGTATCAGCCGTTCAGTACATTAGGCAAACAAATGTACTGAACAGCTGATTTTTTTTGGCGATTTCAGGTTTGTTCCCATAGTAAAAGTTGTTGGTTATCATCAGTACAATCACGTGTTTAAGTATCGTACACTAATTACCAGTCACCCTATATATTAGTGTAGATATATTTCTAAGTAAATATGTACTTATCAAAGATAATTTATGCCCAGACACATAACAAATTATCGTACCAATAGCACAAACATTTGCCTTGGGTGGCAATCGAACCCACGACCTCCGGCATAGTCCGAATCACTAGCCACTAGATCAACAGGCCAGTCAAACCTATACATATAATAAATCTGTAGAAGTATTTAATTGTGCGCGCATCACGTGAAATGTACGTAAGCAATGTAGATACTCGTAACTTTTATACGATAAAATTGTGTATAACTTGATATATTATTTAGGCTTTGTTTCATCGCAATCGGTTGACTATACTGAAAGACATACTACTCCGATCCCGATTTCCAGCCACCGTAGGCGCGGGCTTGCGGACAGTGAGCAATGGGTAGCTCGCTGTCCGGCCGTCCGGTAACTGTCCGGACCGAGCCCAAGTCGTCGACGGCGCGCACTGTTCCCGCGCGCCTCAAGGAGTTGTCAGCAACAGCAGGGGCCCAGCCGGGTCGAAGTCTACTCGGGCCAGGGTTATCCGAAAGGGCGCTCGAGCCCCGGTATGAAGGCTTGAAGGAACGGGATGGATTTTTTAGTCAGTAAGAGTCTGACACTATCTCCCGCTCCGCCCAAGGGCAGGGGATGTCAATGCATGATTTTTTCCCACCATAAAAAAAAAAAAAAAAAAAAAAGCCGGGTCGAAGTCTACTGGGGCCAGGGTTATCCGAAAGGGCGCTCGAGCCCCGGTATGAAGGCTTGAAGGAACGGGATTGGTTTTTTAATCAGTAAGAGTCTGACACTATCTCCCGCTCCGCCCAAGAGCGGGGGTTGTCATTGGATGATTTTGCCCATCGAAAAAAAAAAAGACATACTACATTCATTGTCTGTTAGGCGGTACGAAGTGCGCAGGATCAGCTAGTTAGTCTACATTAATACAAGGTGTCGTTTTGAAGCTGCAAAATATTTCAGGAGGTAATTATGTTAGTGATTCTCGACCCGAATCAATAATAAAATAAGTAGGTAATTTTTTTTTATTTTTATAACCGCGCTTTTTTTCACACACACAAACACGGAACAATAAAGGGCGTTTTCACACACACTAACTCGCAACGATAGTTTCATAAATAATGTATCATCCAATCATCATCCCGCACGCCACACCCTAGCCACGCCCCCGCGGCCATCGATCAATCGATTTAGTTTAGTGTAATTAAACAATTAAATAACAAGTATTACTGATTATTGACCAGGTATCGTTTTTTTATATGATTATTTATGAGTTTTATTACAACCTCCTGAACTATTGTGCAGTTTTAAAACTGCACCTTGTATAATAAAGAGGTAAAGTTTGTTTTTTTATCATTTTTTGTTTGCAGTTCAGGTAATCTCTGGAAATACTGGTCCGGTTGCTAAATTTTTTTTTACTGATAGAGTCAAAGTCAAAAGTCAAAGTCTAAAAGTTTTTAAGCTATTGCATAGCTTCTATCGCGGGCCTTGAGCGTGGAGACCGAATCCAGAAATTCCGTAACGAAAATAACCTAACACCCGGGGACTCATTTGTTTTTTGAGCGTGGTGACCGATAAGAAAACAAATGAGTGAACAATCAATCAAAATTCAATTCAATGTGTGAAAGTGTAACTTCAATTAATATCAAAGAAAAAAAAAAACAAAGGGAAAAAAAATACTGCATAAAAATAAATAAATAATCATAATTGCATAAGTTGATAAAAATTATGTTTATGCAATAGCTTTAACGCGGCAGTCCCCGAGTGCCACGTCTTTTTTATTTCACATAGGCCTACATGGGCACTTATAAAACGTCAGAAGCTAGTGCACGGTTCGAAATTGATCGTTTCCTATGGAGAAGAACCGGCAAGAAACTCCATGGTTACTCTTTTAAAAAAATGGTTGTACTTACAATATTTCCATATTGCAGTATTTAATAGGCATTATTTAAGAACAGTGTAAACCGGTCTATATTGTACTCAAAAGCACAATAAAAATAATCATTTAAAAAAAAGTCAGTCAAAATATGAAGTAATATTGACTGGCCTGTTGGTGTAGTCGTTAGTAACCCTGACTGCTATGCCGGAGGTCGTGGGTTCGATTCCCACCCAGGACAAATGTTTGTATGATGAGCATAATCATTTGTTCTGTGTCTGGGTGTAATTTATCTATAATATAATATAATATAAGTTTAAGTGTATTTAGAAATATATAAGTATGTTTATCAGTTGTCTAGTACCCATAACACAAGCTCTGCTTAGCTTGGGACTAGACGGCGTTGTGTGATAGTTGTGGAATATTACTAATATTATTATGAGAAATACAAGAACATCGTATGCTACAGTTTGCGTTTTTTTTTTTTCAAGTATTTATTAGTAGCTTTTGCATGCGGCTTCGCCCGCGCACATTAAATATAGCCCTATGTCACTCAGAATAAAGCAGCTTCCTATCGGTGAAAAAAAATTAAGCAACCGGACCAGTATTTCCAGAGGTTAACTTCTACAAAAAAAAAAAAAAACACTTTACCTCTTTATTATATTAGTGCAGACTAACTAGCTGACCCACCGAACTTCGTACCGCCTAACAGACAATGAATGTAGGATGTCTTTTTTTTTTCGATGGGAAAAATCATCCCATCACTAATATATTAAAGAGGTAAAGTTTGTTTTTTTTTGGTTTATTTTTTGTTTGTAGGAGGTAATCTCTGAAAGTACTAGTCCGATTGTTAAAATTTTTACCGATAGAAAGCTGCTTTATTCCTGAGTGACATAGGCTATATTTTATGTACACGGGCGAAGCTGCGGGCACAAGCTAGTATATAATATAATTCTACTCAAGCTACTAAAGCCCTCGCATTTCGTTCCACCAGTTCAAAGTAGCAACATAACTCAGTACGAACGTAAGAAACTATCCTGCGCCGAGTATGTAGCAATTAAAGATTAAACCTGGTCGAGAGGTCTGGCTCTCGGGAGTCTGGTCCGAGGTCCCGTTAAATGAGGGTCAAATTGACTCTGTATTAGACTCGTCTCAATCAATTCTAAGTAGTGCTTTGGTGTGTGGTGCAAGGTAGGAGCGAAAAGCGGGGTGGAATTTTCTGGAAGATTAGTAAAACTAATGTTGGGATGTTCTTCTGTTTTGTCTACAACTAGCTTTTGCCCGCAGCTTCGCTCGCGTACATACATAAAATATAGCCTATGTCACTCAGGAATAAAGCAGCTTTCTATCGGTGAAAAAATTTTAGCAATCGGACCAGTACTTCCAGAGATTACCTCCCACAAACAAAAAAATAAAAAAAAAAACAAACTTTACCTCTTTAGTATATTAGTGTAGATTGATCAGTACAAAAAAGTGTGACGGAGGTGTATTTATTCCACTCTGTCACACAAATGAAAAAAAGGAAAATATATCCAATAGACAATTAAAAGCCTTTGAATAATAGTACGTATTACGAGTATACTAATAAACAAAAAATAAAAGAGAATTGGGAAACTTAAAAATATCAATCATAAATACGATATCTACATTATTTTACTAGAGGGCAAGCGATTGTCGGTAAAAAAGACGAGAGAACGACCCTTATATGAAACCTGAAACACCTGTCTAGTATTTTTATGTAAATAATCTATGTAACATAACATAAATGTATCATGAAAAATCACAAAGTTATAAGGTTGTTATGTCAACAAAAATACATAGTCACCGGGCCTCCAGGCGACTGCGGGGTTGTTTTGCACGTTTTACCCAGCTGTTTGCTGCCGCTTAAGGGCCTGTGCAGACCACGTTTTTTAAACGCGCCGTTGACGCGCGTTTTAGAAACGTGCGTCGACGGCGCGCTTTTATCCTATTAAAAGCCTACAGGCTGCGTCTGACTCGCGTGCGTATCGCGTCTGTATCGCTACAAAAGCGCGTCAGCGGCGCGTTTAAAAAACGTGGTGTGCAAAGGCCCTAACGCCCGCTATGACCCGCAGTGTTTTATGTTATACTTAGTATCGATGGAGTCCAATTTTTTACCTTTTTAAATATTTTTGGGAAAAAATATAACATGGTGTAAAAACTATTGGAATCGATTAAGTTGCTGATTCTGAATAAACTATATTCAGATTTCGCATGAACTAAAAAAATGTTGTATATGAGATAGTACTTCTAAAAACAATTTTCTTTTTCTCTGTTGAGATCTACGTATTTCCGCGAGCATATTTTCTTAATGTACAAATCATCCTAGGTGCAAAACCCGGATCTTTGCGAGATCGCTAAAAAGTCATTAACATTTATCTGAATGCAAGATGAATTAATTTAATTGATTTATTCATTTCATTGATCTCTGATACAACTATGAATGAGAGAAAATATGAGATCAAATGCCTCGGTTTAACAATTTGTTTCGGTATTTTAAATCAATTAGTACTAATAAATTTGGTACAATTTATAAGAAAAAGTAGTTATAAACGCATTTTTTTAAAGTAAATAGATTTTAGTATAAAAAAAGTGTAATAAATTACTATAAATGAATTTTAAACAAGCGTTGAAAATGGTTGTAATTGCGATATTAATCCTAATTTGAACTCAAAAATATAAAATTTATGTGACCGCAAAATGGTGTGATTTATTAAATTGATTTAGATTTCTAAAAATAATGTCGTATAGGTAAAACCAACTTTTGATTATTTTTATTACATGGAATCTGAGTCTAGATCAACTTTTATTAAAGATATTTTACTCTTTCCAAAGGGTTGGCTCGTTCTTTTAAAAAATTAGCATTGCCATTCAACGTAGCAATGATGTCATTTTTCTGGGCATGTTTCAGGAGTGCTCTCCAATAGATCGGCATTTTGCGTGACTTGAGAGCTGGCTCGTTCTTTCAAAGAATTAGTATACCATTCAACGTGGCAATGCTGCCATTATTCTGGCCATGTTTTTGGCGTGCCCAGATGACAGCAATGTGGAGGAATAAAAAAAAAAGGAAAAACTCGTATTAGTCTTTCTCTTGTATATATCTACAAATGTACGTAACAATAGTTAGGTTATAAATATTCTCAGTCAATTAATATTTAAGTCATTTATCTACTATTTTTTTTAACTAACTATTCTTTTTATTTCTTGCGCACACGAAAGGAAAATAAGTAGAGCAAGACTTAAAAATATCTGCTCTAAAAAGTTATTCATTCTAATTAATTGTATAATTTATAATTTACTGTTGCCATTTCTTTGCCTACATTCTCGGTTATAAATGGCCGATGGTTTTTTGGCTCTGTGCCTAATAATAATACTAATCTTATTTTTTTCATGGAAAATAATCTAATAATTTCTGCCATTTTGGGTAAAGTGAAAGAGAGTGACAAACTTTTACTGGTTAATGTACACCGTCCACGTGGGGCAGGCCTCCACCGTGTCTTCCGGGCAATCCGCACAATGTAACACTCGGATGTATCTTCCTGCCCAAACTGAAACAGGGACCTCCCGTAACAACCGAGTCCAGTGAGGACCTGCATCATGCGGAAAGTATTGTCAAAACACTGGGTCATTTGGTCGTCACCTATTTTCCATAACAAGTCTACTAATCATACCAGTTCACAGTTATTGGACATGTGGCGATATCTGTACGATGTTGCAGCAGTTTTAATAACTATCCGACGATTATGCTGTGTAACCAGCAGTACCAGTAACGAACTATACTCGGTTCAAAATTACATTAGAAATTTATAAAAGCCTTTTATTGCTGTCCGTTCAACCGATTTTGGCTTTTATTACGTTGCTAGCATAACAAATGTCAGTTGCAGTAAATAGTTGGTACTGTAACCACTTTTTTGCTCTTAATGCCATCCTTATGCCAACGAAATAGAAGTTAAAATCGTTTGAATAGACAGTAAAAATAGTTTCTTTAAATTTCTAATCTTAACGCGAACAGGGTATAGACGATTGATTGGTACTTTACTTGACCAGAGAGCTAATTCGTACTTTGCCCAAAGAGGCAATGCTAACATTGCCATTTAACTATAGCGTGCATCAGTCTCCTGGGCACGTTCTGTTGTACTGGGATGATAGCGAAGTGGAGCAGTATTGCGACGCCTAAGTGTATTTGTTATAGCATGTTTACATGTACTTGCACGAAATTGGATTTTAAATATGTGTAGTTAGTTAATATTGGATCCTATAATATAGAATTCAATTCATCATTCGATCAGTTCGATTTGCGTGTCTTCTTTAGGAATTGACAAGAAGTGACTCAGAGCAGGGAATAATTAAGGGCAAAAAAATAAAAAAATAAAATAAGGGCAGATTTACATTCAAAATCAAAGTTCGCGAGTGGATTCGTAAAAAGTTGGCAGTAGTTTCATCACAGCGTTAATGTTTTTCTATTGCCGCTTTGGACCAATTATTTGACTATTTTAGTGCAAGTATGTAGTGTATTAATTTGAGTATTTATTGTATACTTAGTTCTTGTATTTGCCTTTTTCTCACTCTTTTTTTGCACCTACCACTACTTTTTTTCCGCATCACCCAAAGGTTGACTGGAAGAGTATGCCTAAGGCATTGAGTCCGCCTCTGTACCCATGTGCATAAAGTGTTAAATAAATAAATAAATAATGGTAGGAATTGAGTGAGGTCTTTATCCAGTCGTGGGACAGTATAAGCTAGATATAATAATATAATATATACATGATAACATTGTTCAGGCAGAAGCCATAGTTTTAACATAGTCCTGGTAACCAGTCCACTGAAGACTCCAAAAACTATAGCCTGACTATCTTTTTTTTCTCTACATGTTGCAATAATATTTCACCAACCGGGGTTTTTTTTATGGTGGGAAAAAATCATGCATTGACATCCCCCGCCCTTGGGCGGAGCGGGAGATAGTGTCAGACTCTTACTGACTAAAAGACCCACCCCGTTCCTTCTAGCCTCCATACCGGGGCTCGAGCGCCCTTTCGGATAACCCGGCGACGACCCGGCTGGGTCCCTGCTGTTGCTGACAACTCCTTGAGGCGCGCGGGAACAGTGCGCGCCGTCGACGACTTGGGCTTGGTTCGTACAGTTACCGGACGGCCGGACAGTGAGCTACCCATTGCTCACTGTCCGCAAGCCAACCGGGGGTGACACCAAGGACAACTCCTTGGGTGCACTAACACAGCACGTACAGGTATAATCATCGGCTGGTACCACATTCTTTAAAGGGCTTCTGCGAGTTAGTTTCGGCACCTTGTACGCCTTTCAATGTTTCAGGTTCCCGGGATTCTGCGATATATCATGACATATAGGTAATATACATTTTTAATATTCAAGAAGAAATATATTTTACAAAAACGCCTCGCTCTTCTACCTTGGACCAATCTTTATCGTTTACCCAGGAAGAAATTAAACCTAGGCAAGCACTTTAGACCATCTAGATCTGTACGGCATACCGGTTAGGTGTTAGTGTGTTCCTGCAAATAAAATAACTGTAATACTGGTGAATTTGATGCCTACAATGTTGTGAGATCGTGAGCAATAGGATCGGTAATAAGACCGCAAATTGGAGGAAGATAGATACAATATCACGCCTAGTATTCGTAAAAGAGTGGGCAGAAACGAATTGCAAAGTTCAGTTAGCTCATCAGTCAATCAAAGCGTTTATTTCAAACTTGCTTCTGCTAGCGGCTTCTTCCGCACATATAAAATGTAGCCATGTCACTCAGGAATAAAGCAGCTTTGTATCGGTGAAAAGATTTTAACAATCGGACCAATACTTTCAGAGATTATCTTTTACAAAAAAAAAATGAAAAAAAAAAAACTTTGAAACGTGTATATCTACGAGATTACGTTACGGAAATATTTGACAGTTACATAAAATTATAAAGCATGTTTTTGAAATGGATCTGAAAAAAAAAAACAAAAATCTTGAATAGTTACTGTTTTTTTTTTTTTATAAAAATAAAGTCACTGTTTCGCCGCGAAATCGACATAGACCCGAGCAAAACCCCTATTAAATACTCTGTGACTACAACCGGCTCTTAAACTTCGTTGTTGTACAGAAAATATTATTTTCTTACTTGGACATAAGAAAATACTATTTTCTGTACGTTAACATATTGTTGCAGTTCTTGTAATAATATTGATTCTAGCCAAGAGCGTCGATTAACAGCTGAAGAGGCTCTCGAGAAAGCAGTGTCATCTCGTATTATTAGTGGAATGAGCAAGACAGTCCTCACAATCACTGGTGTAGCTACCCCCAAACTTGGGGGCCCAAGATTGAAGGACACCCAAGATAGCGGGGCCCCAAACTCGTGGGGCCCGAAAACATGATTAACAAACCTCTTATTGAACTAGAGAAAAAATCTTCCACCTTTCAAATCTAAATAAAAGAGATTGCATCGCTACTTTAATCATAAAAACTAGATTTAAGCAGTAAAAGTCTGACACTATCTCCCATTCCATCCACAGCAGGAGAAGTTATTTGAAGATTTCTCACGTAAAAATAAGGGGCCCCAGTTTTTATTGGCCCACGGCATTTAGTCGCCTAGCTACGTCACTGTTCACAATGTATTTATATTGACATGAGTTTTTAATGTTTCTCTCCCGTGTTTCTTTCTGTGTTTTCTTGTTGTGCGTCTGTCAAGACACTTTATCTCGGGAACGCGTGGAGGTCAAAATTAAAATTAAAACCTAAGTACTTAAATCTGCGGTCCCTTGAAGCTATGAAAAAATCAAACTTCTGAGTTAAAGAAAAAAAACAAATACGACTAATTATGTCGCAAAAAACATATATTTCGACTTTCTCATGGTAATCAAAATTCATAGCGTACCTCCCGTTGACCCAGAATCTTATTTGGCATGAAGCAAGGTCTCATAGCACTAGTATAGGAAAAAATCTGATAACTATGAAGTAGTTACGTTACAATTTTTTTGCGATTCAGAAAAGTATGATTTATTTTGAATTCGGCCTGAAATCTTTTCTTTGGCCTCCCACTCCCTCTCCGTCCATATATGTGTATACTCATAACTCTTTTAGTAACATGCATTTTATTCCTCCTCTTCACATGATTAAACTACCTATATTAACTATACTTCACACTTAAGCCAGTAGACTCTACGACCATTAGGACCATTATTATCACATCATCATCATTTCAGCCGATACACGTCCACTGTTGGACATAGGCCTCCCCCAAGCGTCGCCACATCGAACGTTCCTGTGCGTCCCGCATCCATCGGTTTCCCGCTACCTTCACCAGGTCGTCGGTCATTATTAACGTTTTTTGTGTAACAAAATGAACCAAAACACTAAAAATTAATCGTACTGTGAAATTCATAATTGCTCGATTTGATTTTTATTATGTTTTTGATTCAATGCCTTAGAATTTCTGAAAAAAAAAACCCGTGAAAATCGCCAAATTAACCAGGTTTTTGCTATAATTTTGTACTATAAAAAATCCTCCTTGAAAACTTATTTGTTTTATATACGACTAGTTTTTGCTGGAGCTTCTCCCGCGTAAATAAAATATAGCCTATGTCACTCAGGAATAAAGCAGGTTTCTATCGGTGAAAAAATTTTAGCAATCGGACCAGTACTTCCAGAGATTACCTCCTACAAACAAAAAAATTCAAACTTTGCCTCTTTATAATATTAGTGTAGATGGAAGACAGTCGATGGGGGTGAAAGGTTCTTGCGTTGGAAGGCGGGAGGCATTCTACTACTGCTCTCAAAACGGTGAAGGAAAACGTGAGGAAAACGCCATGTCGTAGAACCAAAAATTCGAGGACAGGTGACATTCACCAACAAGCATTTTGCCAGCGTGGTGGATTACGGCCCATTCCCTCTCCTAGAGAGAGGAGGCCGGAGCCCCAGCAGTGGGAGCATTAAAAGGCTGATTATACTTATTATTTATCTTTAAATCTGGCAGATTACCCATAAAATCGTTAGTATTACTAAACCTATGTTAGTATTATGCCTTATTTGTAGACATATAACTACTGCTCATAAATAACGAAACTAAAATATATATCTTTTTTTTTAATTGATATAAACTAGTGCTTGACTGCGATCCCACCTGATGGAAAGTTTATTAAGAGCCTATTCACTCTAGCCTTGAAGACACCCAAATTTTAATCGGCCAAATTATATATTGAAAAATGTATGTACCAATCTTTATATAAGCATGTTTTTTTTGTTTTGTTTTTTTATTATGGATAGACTCGCGTTTGACCACTATCTCACCTGATGATACGCGATGATGTGGCCGACGATGCAGCACGCTTGCCTAGAAGTAACCTATTCACCCTTGACGTAAAGACCCCTATGTTATATCTATCAGGAAACACAGACTCCGGCAGGGACTTCCACTCCTTAGCTGTACACATAGTAAATGTGTTCCCAAAACGCTTAGTACATTTGGGTGGAATGTCTACTATGTACCGGAGCTTTGACTCGTAGAAGGAGGGTTTTTTTGTTTTGGTGGGTAAAAATGACATCCCCCGCCCTTGGGCGAAGCGTGAGGTAGTGTCATACTCTTACTGACTAAAAAGCCCACTCCGTTCCTTCTAGCCTTTCGTACCTAATATTTGCAAATAAACTGCTTACGTAATAATCGAACCGCCCGTTACGGTTTTATTTTATTTTTTTTAGATTGATTCTGATAAACTCAGTTCAATACAAATACGTATCATTGATGTAATCTCTAGTATTCATAATCCCAGTATTATTGAATACTCGTGACGAACACCGACACACTATTTTGTTACATTCGTCCGTGAGTGCAGGACATTCACCCCATCAGTGCGGTGCAAAAAGCTATAATACAGCCGTACACTTCGGGACATGAGAACGGGTACACTGATGTTTAATGGCGGATGGAATTTTTTTTTTCCCTAAAAGGATGTTGTCAATTTTTTTTTATTGGTTTTTTTTTGTAAAAAAAAAAGTCAAAATTTATAGAATTTAAAAAGCCATTTGTTTTGGAACTGCAAAAAAGAAATAATTTTGACCTAGTACACCTTTCAATCGTGGAAATTACAGACACAATAGAAAGATAATAGGTGCGCGAACGCCGGCGTTCGCTTGGGGTTTAATGAAATCGCGGCTAGTATATTAAACATTTTAGATGTCAGAGTTGCCGAGGCCATGAAACTTAAAATGCAACTGGAGGAACATGAGTCGGTTTTAGTCTGTAAAAGTCTGACACTCTTTTAGTAAAAGTCGAAGGAACCGACCAAAAGAAAAAAAAAATTATCCAATTATTTCACGCGTTTCAACAATTAAAGTGCTGGTGATTATGACATTACAATATTATTATAAATTATTAGTCCAGACCTTTTTCAGTAATAGTTTGAGCCGCTTTTACAAATTATAAGATATCATATTATAGGTCCCTTTTGAACACTATCATAAAAAAACACAGTAACTAGCCTCTGTCACCGCCTTCGCCCGCGTGACATCAGAAAATAATCCTAAGAGAACATACCCCTAATTTAAAAAATCTAAATGTATAGGACATGGCCACAAAATAGATAAATACAGAAGTCAATCTACATACAAAGCGCACTCGAGCAACGCACACATAGACATCGCTCACGGGCACGATATCTTGGAACGTCTCGGCCCACTCGTCAAACAGTTCCTGCTCAAACGCTCATTAGTGTGCGTCCACCGAGCGTAGGTATAAAAAGTGAAGTACATACATGAGATTGTCTTCAGTACCTATCTATATTGTGACTTGACCGACCTGTCTACCAAATTTCATTCAAATCCATTCAGCCGTTTGAACGTAAAAGAGTAATAAACTTACACACACACTTACAAGAAAAATAATGTCAACGATGAAAAACATTAACTTCGATTTTCTAAAGTCTGAAGTAATAATTGTTTATTTTACGCGAATGAATATTACCGTTATTTCTCTTAGGAAACAGTTACTGTTTTTATCTGTATTAAAAAACTATCGCTTAGCTTGACAGAAACCATGTGAATTCATAGTCATTTTCTTGCTAAGCAATAAAACTGTGCATTCAGTGCGACAGACCGCAATTTATATTTTCATAATGCAGTTACAATATAATTTAATTTCCTATTGTTTTGTCAAGTATTGTACTTTGCAATTCTTTGACGTATAAAACTGTTTCTATTAGGTATCATAAAATATGTGGTCTCTTGTAATGGCGTAGCTAGTGACTAAAAACCCTGGGGCCAAAAAAGTATTGGGGCGTCCTTTTTCACACCATCAAATAACTTCTCCTATTCTGGGTGGAACTTTTTTTTAGGTGGAAAATAATCAAATAACATCTCCCGTCCTTGGACGGACCAAGAGGTCGTGTCAGACTTTTTATAACTAAAACCCACTCCTGTTCTTTCTTTGCCTTCGTTCTTGAGCCCCCGGGGTTCTCTTTCGCTCAACCCATGGCCCCAGTAAGCTTCGATCCTGCTGGGCCCGTACAGTTTTGTTGATATTTCCTTGAGGCACGTGTGGCACCGTCGACGACTTGAGCCGGTCCGAACGGTTACCGGACGGTCGGACGGTGAGCTACTCGGGTGGTACTGGAAGGAATGAGAGTTTACTATCTAAAACAAGTGGTCATAATTAGTGTTGCAATCTCTTTTTTATTTAGATTTTGAATGCAGAATTTTTTTTTCTTTAGTTCAATAAGAGGTTTGTTAATCGGGTTTTATTGGGCCCCAAGCTTGGGGGCCCTGGCGCCTCTCCTAGCACTTTGCTAGCTACGCCAGTATGGTCTTGTCTCTTTAAAAACAAGTACATTGAACTGTAAGTACACCTTTTTGAAAAAAAAAATGACGCTTACCAAATAAATGTATCGCCATTATCTCAATATTTTGATTTATTTACATTGTTATTATTCAGATTAATGGCAGTAGATTGTATCGGCTATACAAACAGTTTAAAAGTTTGACTAATGACCGATATAATTACGCAGGTGTATTGTACAAACAAAAAACTAAGTCAATATTTGTAATTAATCAAGATTGTACCATAGCTTGTTTTGAAGAGTTACCATAAATGTTTTTAGCGGTTATTTTCTATGGTAATGGCTCTCAGTCACGTTTTAATGGTCATTTTCAGTTAGAATATGTGTTTTTTTTTTAGTTTTTTTTTTTATTAAAAAAAAAATCGGAAATTCATATTTATTTATTTCAATTACCTACCCTCGGCAGGTACAGTGTAAACAAACATATTATGAACAAAAAATAGGTACAAATTTTTTTTTTAAATAAATTAGTAACGAACAATTTGCCTGCTGCGGTCTTCCCATCCGATTATAAATTAGCTGTCTTCAAGGCTAGGCTCTTAATAAACCAGTGCGCTCCACCATCAACAATTGCATCATAGCATAGCATAGTCGGCCTTATAATGTTCCCACTGTTGGGACTCAGGCCTCCTCTCTAGGAGAGGGAATGGGCCTTAATCCACTATGCGAGCCCAGTGCGGGTTGGTGGATGTCACATCATGTCTTCGAATTTTTGGTTCTAGGACATGCCGGTTTTCTCACAATGTTCTCCACAGTGATGTAATTGTTGAACGGTGACGTTCAACAATTGCATCACTGCACGCTTACCATCAGGTGGGATCACAGTCAAGCACTAGATTATATCAAGAAAGTTTATCATTGCGACTGAAGCGCTGTTATGAAGCCGAGTGCTGTAGTGACAAACCACGTGTATCAATCGACGTAATATGAACTTACTACTAGCTTTTGCCCGCGCGGCTTCGCTCCCGCTCTTCTCTACTCAACCCTACTATACCCTACTCTACCCTACCAAACTTCACATAAACAATCTACAAAATAGTAAGAACAAAGCCTAAATATTTGTTTTGGACAGGTGAGCCCGTTCTTGAGTTATAAAATTACAACGAAAAGTGGCATTAATTTTTATATATATAGATAAGTATGTTTATCAGTTGTCTAGTACTCATAACACAAGCTCTGCTTAGCTTGGGACTAGACGGCATTGTGTGATAGTTGTGGAATATATTATAATGTATATTATAATAGCATTTTTCAATTAATAACTGCTTAAATTTTTTTGAATTGTCCTTTTCTTAATGAAATGTGGTAATTTATTGAAAAAGCTTTAGCGTTTCTGTGGGTCAGTTTCTCGCGCCGGCAGTGTAGGCACCTTGTTATAAATCCTTGAGCATCAAGTCCGACTCAAGCATAACGGTGAGGACCGCGTTATTAGCACGTGATACTGCCGATATGTAAGGGTGAGCACGAATACAGCTTGTAGATAATGAGATGAGAATTAAAAAACTTGTATACGGGATTTTTTTTTTTTTGTTAACAATCTCTTGTGTCTTCGAAAAATTGTGTTTTGGAAGTAGTCGAAACAGCCCACATACCTCCGTTGAAAAGGGAGGATTCTGCGACCAGACGGGTGTTATGTCTGGTGGGCAACTGCTTAATAGATGATTTCGGGCTGTTCTTTATGTTTAAATCGCGTGGAGAACTTTAATGGCGCGATCCAGGATTAGTTCTTATGTGCCGTCTTAAAGATGTCGAAAATATTGTAATTATATAGATAAAAAATATTGTAATTATACAGATATTTTTTTTTGTAATTATACAGTTAAAAATTTTGTAATTATACAGATAAAAATATTGTAATTATACAGATACTTAAAAGATAAACATAATCAATTTTAAAAAATACATTTTAGGTAGAACTACACTGCATACACGTGTGACACACACGCCGATCTGGGCGCGTCGGTCTATAGAAACTAGACTTGTAGAGCTACACTTGATCCACGCCACGCGACGTCGTTCTTGTGTTACCATTTGGCATTATGCTGAGCGGAGGCCTTTTTGGTATTACTTAAGATACTATTTGTTTAATTTTAAGGTTTTTCCGTTTTCGTAATGCAAATAAACGCAATTTTCTTTCTTTCTTTCTTTACAAATCAGGCGTGGTCCATGTGTGCGTCAGTGTAATGTAGTTCTAGCTTCACAATTCACAATATCTTTTAATCCATTGCTACAATTAATTAATTGCGCAGAATCGCTATTCAGCGAGGTAATGCGGCGAGTGTCATGGGAACTTTTGCACCGGGAACGATCAGGGGTGGGTTATTTAATGACGTTTGACATTTCGTTTGATTTTATAACGTTATTTCTTTTGTATTTATGGTTTTTGACGTATTGTATCTTTTGACATGTAATAAATATTAATTAATTAAATAATTACAATAATTAATTAAACTGAACTAGTTGCTGGCAGTGACTTCGTTCGCGTGAAAGTAGAAAATCCCAAGAGAACATATTCCTGGGATAAATAGTACAATTGCCGAAACGGATCTTGAGCGCTCGGCGCTAAAAAGTGTTTTTTTTAAAACCTATTATCATTTATCATTTACTATGGAGTTTCTTGCCGGTTCTTCTCCTAGGAAACGACTACACCTATGTGAGTTCTGATTTTTTTGCAAATACTACAACAATGCACCTAAAACAAAATAAACTGAAAATTTTGAGTTCAACGCCATCTAGCGGGCACAGCTACGTAGCTTTCACTTTAATTGACTGGACCAGCCGCGAAACTTACACAGCAGCAGATACTATCTCCGCTGACGGATTCAGGATGTCCACATCAGCATGCTTAGCAGTATTTTTCCCATAAAAAAACTGTTTCTCACGACCTACCTACTTGCCTAGCCCATACCACAAAATAGATAGGTACAGTACAATTCACGAATGATGGCGGCCGTGAAGTTTGCGCAGAAGGCTGCGCAGTAATGTGTTTTAGGAACCAAATGGCGGCGCGCGTGTGCGAAAAGAGTGTAGTATGCGCGAACGTTCGCAAAGGCTAACTTCACGCCCGCCATCATTCGTGAATTGTACTGTACAGAAGTCAATATACATACAAAACTCGCTCGAGCAACGCACACATAGACACCGCTCACGGACACGATATCTCAGCTCAATCGCCCGGTCGCACTCGTACTGTTCGGCGCAACGCGCTGACCCTAGCGCGACTGCCCAGCGCAGGTATAAAAAGTGAAGTACATACATGAGGTTGACTTCTGTACCTATCTATTTTATGCCTATAACCTGTTCGCGTTAAGATTAGAAATTTAAAGAAACATTTTTTATTGTCTGTTCAACCGATTTCAACTTCTATTACGGAGGCACAAGGATAGCATTAAAAGCAAAAAAGTGGTACAATACCAACTATTTACTGCAGCCGCCATTTGTCGTGCTACTAACGTAATAAAAGTCAAAATTGGTTGAACGGACAGTATTAAAAGGTTTTCATAAATTTCTAATGTAATTTCGAACAGAGTATAGTTCGTTACTAGAGTCTGTCTAATAAGTTAAACGACTTTAGTAATGATTAGGATTTAATGAAATCTGATGTAGTCAACACGGGTTCAATAATCAAGGTTGATTAAGAGATAGAGATCATTGTTTAATATCAGAAGAACCTTATAAAAAGTACCGAATATAAGTATTTTTTTAATGATTAAATATTATACAAAATTTCCAAGTCGGTTGACTTATTAGACAGACTATAGTATGTAACCAGCGTAATCGTCGGATAGTTATTAAAACTGCTTCAACATCCTACAGATGTCACCACATGTCCAATAACTGTAAACTGGTATGATTAGTAGCCTTCTTATGGAAAATAGGTTAGTCTAAGGGAATCCAGGATCTTGGGATAGGGTTTTAATTTATAATTATATGCATTTATATTATTAATTAGGTTGTGCCACGTGAAAGTAGAACAATATCCCAGGAACAGCATAGCCTAGTCGGTCTTATAATGTTCCGACTGTTGGGTGGGACTCAGGCCTCCTCGCTAGAAGTGGCAATGGGCCGTACAATAGGGTAGTTTCCAGGGTCAAAATAATGACATTTTATTTAGTCTGTATTTTAGATTATAAAAGAATATTGGACACGTATTTTTTCTTTTTTCGATTAAACAAAAAATAACAAAGATATAGCCCATTAAAGTTACGTGTGACGTCACCCCGTGCGAAAAAATGCAGCACGGCGTGTCGTTACACGTAACTTTAATGGGCTATATCTTTGTCATTTTTGGTTTAATTTATAAATAAAAAAATACGTGTCCCTTATGTTTGAATAACCTAAAAGACAAACTAATTACATTTTTTACGGTAACTAGCCTATTGCCGAAACGGATCTTGAGCGCTCGGCATCAGAGTGGGGATCGCATTGAGCAAACCATACATTGGCGAGCCAATCGTCTTCGTTGTTAAATACATGCAGCAACGCAGGGAACGAATTAGGAGTGTCGTCTATGACGCGGCGAGCCAATCACTGACACTCCCCGCCCCCGCGTCTCACTTCGCACCACTAAAGAGACCGAATATTTGATTTCTGCGCAACTTGAAGCCAGCGCTCAAGATCCGTGACGGCAATTGTAAACCACCACGCGGGCCCAGTGCTGTGGATGTCACATGTCTTCGAATTTTTGTTTCTAGGACATGCCGGTTTCCTCACGATGTTTTTTGTCACCGTTTTTAGAGCAGTGGTGATGAAATATATCGCACAAAGTAATGCGCTTGGCTGGGTTTGAACCCGCGTCCAACTCCTAAGTCGGGGCCGTTATCACTCGGCCATCACTGCTATATTCAAGGCTGCTAATGCTTAATTATCTTGTCCATTGCCTGGAGTGAACTACTAAATATATTCACTGATTGATTGTTATCTACTAACTTTCATAAAATGACACATACTTACACCAATAAAGAAATCTCAAAACGATCACATTCACTCTTTAATTCATTCGTTCACGGTTCATTACCTCTCACACTTGACCGTGATTCTTTTCATTAGCGAAGCAGAGCACATCGAAAACGTTCATTCACACAAACTAATTTAGATTTTCCTCTCATTTCTTAAAAGCCACTCGACTTTCAACCTTAAATGTGAAGAAATACGATTGTAGTCTTAATTCGGTAAAGATCATCTGAACTTTGCGATAAAATTCATTGAAGTTTGAAATGTATTTTTGAAAACATAAAGTCGTTTTTCATTTGTTTGTTGAAAAAACAATGGGATTGAACCTAAATATGAAATAGTTTAAAGAACAATCAACAAAGACAGTATAGTTAAAGTTCTAATATCTTATTAATTGGTGATTGTAGTGATTCAATTACTAGATAATTTGACTGATTAGATCCGCTAGCTTCAACTGAGTATCATATTGGCAACATTTTCTGGAAACTATTTTTCTGTACTGTTGCTAGCAGTGGCTTCGTGATTGAAAATTATCTAAAGGAAACATAGTCTTGATAAAAAAATCCCCTATATGCAATGGTAGGACATGGTGTACATCACCCATGTACCAAATTTCAAAAGAAGCAACAAGCATACACACACACATGCCTTTCGCCTTATACCAGCTTTAGCCCGCGGCTTCCCCCGCGTACATGAAATATAGCCTATGTCATTCAGGAATAAAGCAGCTTTCTATCGATATCGGTGAAAAAATATTAGCAATCGGACCAATACTTTCAGGGATTACCTCCTACAAACAAAAAACAAACTACCCTTTTTTTTCGGTGGGGAAAATCATCCTATGACAACTCCCGCTCTTGGGCGGAGCGGGAGATAGTGTCAGACTCTTACTGACTAAAAACCCCACCCCGTTTCTTCAAGCCTTCATACCGAGGCTCGAGCGCCCTTTCGGATAACCCTGGCCCCAGTAGACTTCGACCCGGCTGGGTCCCTGCTGTTGCTGACAACTCTATTGAGGCGCGCGGGAACAGTGCGCGCCGTCGACGACTTGGGCTTGGTCCGGACAGTTACCGGACGGCCGGACAGCGAGCTACCCATTTCTCATTGTCCGCAAGCCCGCGCCTACGGTGGCCGAAAATCGCGATCGGAATCCCAGCGGCGGCGACGAGAGCGCCGTTGCTTGATAAAACAAACTATGTACCTCTTTATTAAATTAGTGTAGAAGTGTAGATTTACACATAAACCTTCAGAATACTACCGCGGCGTTATTATTATTATTTGAATGCAGCATAATACTAAGATACGAGTCTTTTTGTCTTTTTTATGTTTTTATTTTTATTTATATTTAGATACGTTAGGTTTAGTAAATCTTATGTATAAAAATCTCAGTGAGAGTTTATCATCGAACTCCTCCGAAACGGCTTGACCGATTTTAATGTACAAATTTTTTGTACAAATTTAGTAAGTCTGAGAATAGATTATAGGCTATTTTCCACCTTCCTATTCCCTATTTTCATTTCAGAATTACAAAAAAACTTTGTCGAGTCAGCTAGCTATTCATTTTCTTTTGTTGTTTGTTCTATGCGGTTCACAACTATTTTCTTTTCTTTCACTATAATACGCCCTTGAACCTGACCTAACACAAAGCCCATACAAAAAATTACCCGTTGCAATCACTCGAGAACCTTACCCGATAAAACCTGATACTGGACGAATTACCATCAGACCGTCATCATAATAAAACTTATAATTATCACTCTGGACATAAATATGATACCAAATTAGGTACAGACGACAGAGCCAGTTTTAAAACGGCATGGGAACAAGTTGTAGCGGCCCGTCAGACTGTGCTTGAGGGTTGGGGCCGCAGGATAAGCGGGGGATGGTTGGAGAACGAACTGCTTTGATGGTCATAATTCAAAGTTCATGACATCCTATATAGGCACTAACAAAACGTCAAAAGTTAGTGCCCGGCTTTAATTGCCCGTTTCATATTATAAAGACCTTTTTTTGCCTATTTTGTTGCTGACAACTCCTTGAGGCGCGCGGGAACAGTGCGAGCCGTCAACGACTTGGATTCTGTCTGGATGGTTACCCGAGCCGACAGCGAGCTACCCATTGCTCGCCGTCCGCAAGCCCGCGCCTACGGTAGCCGGAAATCAGGATCGGAATCCCAGCAGCGGCTGGGGCGTGAGGGCCGTTGCCTGATGCGGTCGGCCTCCTCCTTTGCTAGCATTATTGCTTCGCAGAAGGAGGCGGCCGCCTGCTTCTCATTCCGGACCTTAGCCTATACCAAGACCCGGCGCGAGAGATCGCCGCCGCCGATCGCCCCTACAAGGACACGGCGATGCTCTGCCCTCGCGGAGCACACCTCTACCGTGTGCTTCACCATGTCCTCCGGGCGTCTCGCACAGTGGCGACACCCGGGCAGGTAGCTCCTGAACTTACCATGTCCGGTGAGAACCTGCGTCATGCGGAAGGTGAGGACACTGTGAGCTCTCTCCAGCCACGGCTTAAAGAGGGGACTTACCGCCATAATTGCAGCGTGTCCAATACCCTGTGAGCTGGCTCCTACGGGCAGATAACTCTACCCGCCGTTTTAGTGGCCCCACAGCCCGCTCCTTATTTGTCTACAGCGATCGAGTACAGTTACTCGCAATATTATCCAGTCGCTCACAATAGGTTTAATCGTGCTATACAGTCGTGAGGTACAGACGACGACAGAACCGTTCGCAACTATTATTTTTGGCTGAAATCGTGATTGTGCAGTAATATTACTTTTTTTTTTTTTGAAGATTTCTTTTATTGAGATGATTTTGTTAGATGTTTGATTTGAGGAAAAGATTGTTGCATTCAGAAATGTCGATGGTTTGAAAAAATTTTGACGGGTAACTATTGTTTGAAAAGCTAGACTCACCAAGCGATATCTGGGCTGCGGGGGTGTCAAAATAGTCATCGCAGCCTTGGAACACAGGAGCAACTGAAGAAACACAGGTGGTATAGACAGTAAAAGCACAAAATAGATAGATACAGAAGACAATTTTATGTATGTACTTCACTTTTTATACCTACGCTCGGTGGACGCACACTAATGAGCGTTTGAGCCGGAACTATTCGACGAGTGATCCGAGACGCGACCGAGACATCGCGTCCGTGAGCGGTGTCTATGTGTGCGTTGCTCGAGCGCGCTTTGTATTTAGATTGACTTCTGTAGGTACCTATCTATTTTGTGGTAAAAGTCTGCTGCTCCCAGCCAGTGCGGGAGGAATCATATGATGATTTTTCAAAAGGGTCTGTGTAATGAAACCGACCGGTGACATATGACAATCTCACAATTCAGTAAGTTTTATTCTTCGGTCCACCTTGTGGGCCTTCCAACGCTGCGTTTTCCGGTACGCGGTTATCACTCCAGAGCCTTACGGCCCCAATGCAACGGCCATCTGTTCTGCAAGCAATGTGCCTTGCCTACTGCCACTTAAGCGATTCTTCGGGCTAAGTATGTCGGTAACTTTGGTTCACCTGCGGTAACTTCATTCCTGATGCGATCACGCAAAGAAACTTCGAACATAGCCCTTTTCATTGTCCTTTAGGTGACTTTGAGCCTTCTGATGAGGCCTATCAGAACAGACACTTAATAAAAATGTATTATGTAATATTAGCTTTTGCCCGCGACTTCGTCCGCGTGGAATAATGACTTCCGCCAGAATTTGGGTTTTGCGCTTAGTTATCGCCCTTTCCAAGGTCTATCGATTACGTCAAAATTTCAATTTAGGGGTCAAATTGATTTTTCTCCCCCTAGGGGGGAAATTTCCAAAAATCCTCTCTTATTGCGCACTTGCTTCACTGGTGGAACCTACATACAAAGTTTCAAGTGAATCCATTAAGAAATAAAAAATTTCAATTTTCCCCCTTTTCACCCCCTTGGGGGGGAATTTCCAAGAATCCTCTCTTTTAGGTGTAGCTTCCAACAAATACACTCTCTTTCAGCTCTCTACTGCCAGTAGTTCCGGCTATGCGTTGTCTGTCAGTCACTCAGTAACGGAAAAGTTTTATAAATGTATATAATATAGATTTGTTGTCAAAAATGACACATTTATAATAAGAACCCCTTACCATGGTCGTTATTTCTTTTCTTTTTTTTTAAAATATTGCTTCACACTAGGAACTAGGTACTCCTATATCGCGGATACGTTCATAAACATGTAAACTCACATGCACAAGACACCCAGACTTGGAAAAACTATGTGTATAAGAAAAATATAAACACTTAACTGATTAAACTATACACCACAAAATTTTAATCGTTTTAATCCCGTGGAGGGTCGATCCGGTACATGAAACACTATCGATTTGTAAAGATAAAATTAAAAAATTAAGTACCTTTTTTTCAAAACTCTTATTAATTTACGCATGTACGAAATTAATTTCTTTAAGAAAACATCAGCTGAGCGAGTTCAATGACCTGTAATTAATAGTCGGCGTTGCGTACAAACTACCTACAGGTCATTGACCTCGCTCAGCTGACGTTTTCTTAAATTAATACGAGTTTTGAAAAAAAAAGGTACTTTATTTTTTAATTTTATCTTAACAAATCGATAGTGTTTCATGTACCGGATCGACCCTCCACGGGATTATAACGATTAAAATTTAACGGTGTGTAGAGGGTGTCTTTGACATGGACGCACAAACGAATACCATGGATCCAGTTCATGATTCTGGACCCCAGTGTTGGAATTATACGCTGTATTTTTCCTAATTTTTTTTTAAATATATATTTTGTTCCGTGCGGGAATCGACCCCATCACTGTCAATGCAGCAACCAATCACTAAACCACTGCGTCAACCATGCCGATACACCCCTGAACTTCAGCACAATGACGCTGCAATTTCTAAAAAGGATTCTTAATCAGTTTCATGATTACTTGAATCAGATAACTACTAACTACGTCGGAACTTCCTTTTGATTTCCACTTTTTATTATCAGTGATCTTTTCGAATACTTTTACAAAGTCATCGTTTAGTTCTGATAGTTGGAGAATAGTTTGTGTTCGCGTTTTTGAGTCATGACTAATCTGAAGTAGGTATTTTTGGTAATTACTCTTTGGATGTAGCTCACAACGGGCCTCATCAGCTTAAAGTCACCCGAAGAGCAATGGAGAGTTTCCTTGTGTGATCGAATCATATTTGAAGATGACCGCAGAAGAATCAAGGTTTGCAATGGGTAGGGCAGATTGCTCGCTGAACAGATGGTTGATAGAGCCGAAAGATTCTGGATTGAAGACGTCCACTGTTAGACACAGGCCTTCTCCAAATATCGCTACCACGACCGGTCCTGTCCGTCTCGCATCCATTGGATTCCAAACCACCTTTTTTTTTGGTGGGTAGAAATCATCCAAATGACATCCCCCGCCCCGGGCGGATCGGAACATAGTGTCAGACTCTTACTGACTAAAATACCCACCCCGTTCCTTCTTGTCTTTCATACTAATCAGCTAAGCTACCTTTCGGAGCTAACCTTGGCCCCAGTAGGCATCGACCCAGCTGGGCCCCTGCTGTTGCTGGCAACTCCTTGAGGAGCGTAGGAACAGTGCGCACCGTCGACGACTTGGCTCGTTCCGGACAGCTACCGGACGATCGGACAGCTAGCTACCCATTGCTCGCCGTCCGCAAGCCCGTGCCTACGGTAACCGGAAATCAGGATCGGAATCCCGGCAGTGGCTGGGGCGCTGTGAGCGCCGTTGCATTCCAAACCCCCTGACCTCACCAGGTCAACGGTCCACCTTTTGGGATCTAGGTACACTAAACCTTTATAACGTATATTCATCACCTCCCTAGCCTTTTTCCAACTGTGTTAGGGTCGGCTTCCTGTCTAACTGGCAGCTGAGTACCAGTATTTTGCGTGGAGAAACTGCCTATCAGACCTCCACCACCCAGTTACTGGGCAACATAATACTTCTTGAATAGACTGACGGTCAAACTTTGTAGAACAGCGGTGGCCGAGTGGTAACGATCCCGACTTACGAGTAGCAGCTCGCGGGTTCAAACCCAGGTAGGCGCATTACTTTGTGTAATTTCATCAACACTGCTCTCAACGGTGCGGTGAAGGAAAACATCGTGAGGAAACCGGCATGTCCTAGAACCAAAAATACGAAGACATGTGACATTCACCAACACGTACTGGACCCGCGTAGTGAACCCAGCTGTGGAAATATTAAGAAAGTCTGATTATGCTACGCTAATTACATTAGTACTTGCCCGGTTTTGAAGTCCCAATCATGAGAGGCGGGTGCCTTAACCACTTCACGACACCGTTATAGCGTCCATTATTCCCAATCGCAGCTTATAAAACCTCAGATATTTATCCTTACAAAAAGTACCACTATACATCTCAAAATTCTAACGGTAGAAATTGAATATACATAATTAATCATATGTCAGTCATATTCAATAGCCATCGCTCTATATATAACTATTATGGCCGTCATTATGTCTTGACAGGTGCAAATAAATATAGACGTTACATATCATCACAACCACCAAGTGGGGAAAACCCAGCTGGTTATGACGCATCAGGCGAGGAATTCAATTCAATCTTTTTCTTTTTAACCAACTTCAAAAAGGAGGAGGTTCTGTGTTCGGCTGTTTTTTTTTTTTATGTATGATCACCGATATCTCGGTCAATTGTGGATCGATTTTGAAAATCATGTTTTTGATTGAAAGGTTATGCTTCCAAGTTGGTCCCATGTAAATATTTTTATGATCTGATGAGGAACTTCGAAGTTATGGAATGGAACTTTTTTTTTTATTGATATAAATTAGTGCTTGACTGCGATCCCACCTGATGGTAAGCAGCGATGCAATCTTTGATGGTGAGGCGCACTAGTTTATTAAGAGCCTATTCACTCTAGCCTTGTAGACACCCAAATTATAATCGGACGGGAAGACCGCAGCAGACAAACTGTTCCAGTCCTTCGACGTACGCGGTATATAAACGACGAGGCGAAACGCTTAGTCCGGACCGTAGAGGGGTGAATATTCGCCGTACGTCGGGTTGTCCGATGGTAGAATTGCGATGGCGGAATCGTAGGAAACTCCAATTAGGATCAGAGCAAAACTGTCGTAACAAGTAAAATGGTTTTGTTTATACGTATAGTCGATGACTTCAGTCAGTCATTGACTACACGTATACGACAGAAGGGGGGGGGGATATTTGGAACTGATGAAACTGAAAGGTAGGCACCGGAACTCAGTAATAAATCAATGTAACCTAGCCGTGTTTGGGATTATTACAATTGTCATGAGATGCACTCTGGCTATAAAGTACCATCGACCTAATCTGATGATGGTTAGCTGATCGGCACTTTTTAATTGTGCTACCACAACAAAAAAATGTAAAAAAAAGACTCGGGGACTGCCGCGGTAAAGCTATTGCATAGCATTTTTATCAACTTATGCAAATTTAATTATTATTTATTTTATTTATGCAGTATTTTTTTTCCTTTGTTTTTTTTTCTTTGATATTAATTGAAGTTACACTTTCACACATTGAATTGAATTTTGATTGATTGTTCACTCATTTGTTTTCTTATCGGTCACCACGCTCAAAAAATAAATGAGTTCTGGATTCGGTCTCCACGCTCAAGGCCCGCGATAGAAGCTATGCAATAGCTTAAAAAATCCTTTTACAAAAAAAAAACACTATGCAATAAGATTTTTATCCATAAATAAAAAGTCAGGAAGTGTGCATGCTCAATTAATTTAGCCCCAAGATAGGAACTCTATCTATCTTTATTTTCACGTTTACCAAAAACATTCATTTCGCAACACACACAAGTATAATGCAAAAACCGTTACAATCCGAAGACACAGTAAGTATCAAGCAAGCCGAAAACTAATTAAAGAATAACGTATAAAACTTAAAACAAACAGAATAGCCACTTAACAGAAAATATTCAGAATTCTAACTCCATACAACATGCACGCACACATGGACCCGCTTCACGTAGACTCGCGACCGACATTTGTTTGAATTGCCGTACCGCGATTTAGTGACAGCAGTGATAGGCTTCCATGTTTGCAGCGCAAAAATATACAAAACGGTGATGAAAAAACATCGTGGAAAACCCTAGAACCGAAATTCAAAGTCATGTGATATGGCCACCAATCCGCTTAGGGTCCGCGAGGTGAATTACGGCTAATTCCTCTCATAGAGAAGAGGCTTGAGTCCCAGCATTGGGAACATTAAAAAGGCTGATTATGCTTAAGAGCGTCCTTTCCGAGCTACATTTTCATACTCGATAGAGTCGCTCTTACTTGATTACGACGTTATTAAACATATATAAGATATATTATTGAGGATTTTCGAAATAAACCACAAATTGTTTCTCTGAAAACAAAGATTTGTTTTATTCAACATGCTTTTACAGTATAACAATTATCGTTTAACTAAAATTACACTTTTATCTCACCTGAAAACAAAGAAACGACATTTAAAGTTCACTAATATCGCCTCCTCAATTATATCCCTTTATTTATCTCTCTACAAGTTTTTATAACAATAAAATGCACAAAATAATCTAAACATCATCTGCCATTGAATCATACGTCACCCACACCGTATTCACAACTTAAAAATTAAATTAATGAAATGTCATTTCCAAGGAGGTCATTTCATTACACATATTTCTCTAGACACATAAACATTGATATCTTGTAGATATTATCTAGGCTTCTATTGAAATCAGATCATAATTTGTGTAAGATTAATCCAGTGAACTGCTCTGAAAATCTGCTATTTTGCGTGAACTTTGAATCTTTATAATGTACTGATAAATGAAAAAGTAAACAAAATATAACTATAAAAGCACATTACATCAAGATATAATGAATTGTTTTCCAAAAACTTAAGGTTTTTTTTTTAAAAACATTTTCTGGAACATGTTTTGTAAAATAATTGAGTAAATGACTGAATTACCGAATGCCAGCAGAACGTTCAGGTGTTATCTTTTTCGCATTGACGCTTTTTCAAACGACCCATTGGATAAATCAACAGGCTTTTAAACCATGCTGAATGTTAACGATAGGCGAGTGGAAAAGGAGCGTCTTAATGTTAAAAAATATAAAATATTCTTTCTTTTCTGCGTGTATCTATACAGTGGCATTGTCAAGTTTAAGGTCAACGTACACAAACAATGGTTATTTTGTTACGCATGCGTTACGGCCGGCCGGCTGCAGCTCGCAAGGGCGAATGGTATAATGTGTTAGGTAATTTTTAACCAATTGCTGCGGAACAAAGTGCTCATCTTCTGAGGTTGAGGTTAAGGTGTTCAATGTGAGGAAGCAGGGATAAGTTCCATTACAGCAGGGTTTTTTGAAAAAGTTACCAAAGGCAACTGAAAGAACCCGGGTGGGTTTTAGTCAGTAAAAGTTTGACACTTCACACTTGATTGACCTGTTGATCTAATGAGAGTCGGAATCGCGAAGGAGGTGCTTGATGCGCTTGCATCGAATCGTACTGATGTAGGTAGGTATAAAAAAATACAGAGTTGAAACGTGTTAGATAGAACAACGAAATCTTGAAGGTTTGTTTTTGGTAAATTAATATGTTTTGTAAAAAGTCATAGAACAAAACTTGTTGTTTATGATGTAAGTAATACAGTCCTGCATGGTTGTTAGCGTTTAACATATAGCTGTGTAGATATATCATATTGATGAATGATAAATGATAAATGATGATATTCTTCTCTATTTTCCCATTATTTAGGTACTTTGTTTACGCAAATATTTTATAATTTCTTTCTTTGTCCTTCTTTCTTTCTAAATATTGCGTCGCGCATCGTCGCCCTATACTTACTTTTGACATAACTGTGAATAGAGTGTATACTTTAACATTTATAATTATTTGCTTTTCAATTATTATTTTTACTTTTAAAATTGATTCGTTAAATTCACGTCAAAGTAACTGTAGTGAATTGAAATTATATTGTAGATGTTTTTTAATTTTTAGTATCCAAAATATTTGTAGTAAACGGTAAACAAGTCTGAAACATTTTTTTTCTTTCATCCTACATGCACGTTTTTTTAATGGTATTCATAAATATTGTGTTTGAGCAAATAATTATTTTATAAGATTATTTTATGTATTTTTTCTATGGGCCTCCGATGCCTGAAAATAAATGGTTATTATTAAATAAACATAACTTATCTTAAGACCTCAGTGACTCTTTTGACACGTTTTGATCAATCCTACAGTTATAGAGCAGTAATTCCAATCACTACACCAAATAAAGTTGTCTGTAAACCTAGATAGATAAGGGATTATATCTAAACACGGGAAACTGCTGATACCCGCGACTTCGCCTGCTTGAGACTCAATATTAAATGATATTTATTTTACAAATAGGTTTAAAAAAAAAACACTTTACAATGTATTTGCGTGATGAGTTTAAATTTAAAAAGTACAGATTTTTTTTTTTAATTTGGAAAAAGCCGACGAAAAATTCCACCACGGGGAGGTCTAGATTAATGTGTTGGATTCGTGTGGTGTATTCGTTTGTGCGTCGATTTCAATTCAATTCAAAATATTTTTATTTGACATAGGCCTACATGGGCACTTATAAAACGTCAGAAGCTAGTGCAAATGCCGATGTGAAAGACACCGTGTAGGTACATACAGTATTATGGAATACAGGTAGTTGACCGAATTTCCGTATCTTCTACTGGGTGTTGTGATAACAGAGGAATGCTTCAACTGCCTAATATCAGCCATTGAGATTAATGTTTTATCGGTAACCTGAATCTTATATTATATTCGGTTTTGGATCGTACGGTACTTGTACCATAATCAGCCTTTTAATGCTAAGATGTGGAATTCCCTGCCAGTCTTTGTTTCATGATAGCTACAACCTAGGTGTCTTCAAGTCAAGAGTGAATAGTTTACTTCTAGGCAAGCGAGCTCCATCGTCCATTCGCCAAGCGCAGCTTTGACGTTTTTCGGCTGAAATTGTAATGATGAATATACTCTCGGAATAAGAATTATAAATACCTAAACTAAAACCTACCTTAAAATGCGTGTAGTAAAAAAGTATAACCGTTTGAGCGTAAAGATGTAACAAAGGGCTTGCGGACAGCGAGCAATGGGTAGCTCGCTGTCCAACAGTGGACGTCTTTCGGCTGTAGTGATGATGATGATGACTACATTCAAAAACAGTCCCCGACTCAGCGTTCCCTACTGATGGTCAGTGTATAACAGTTCACAATAACCTCTCCCCAACGTTATCTACAACGGAATGACAGACGTCGAGCAATGGGTAGCACGCCGTCCGATAATCGACCGTACCGAGCCCTAGGCGTTGATAGCGCATAGTGATCCATGTTCTCCTCAAAGAGATGTCAGCAAAGCGTAAGAACCAGCAGGGTCGAAGCCTACTGGGGCTATATGTTCCGAAAGAGAACTCCGAAGTCCTGCGACGCAAAGCAAAGTGGGGACATAGCAGTGGCTTTTAGTCAGTAAGAGTCTGTCACGCCCTCCCGCTCCTCTCTAGAACGGGAGAAGTCATTGGATGATTTCCAACCTAAAAAAAAGTACATAAAAGTTCATGATAACCTCTTTCAAGACACAGTGTCTCTCTCTCGTGAGAGCAGTGGTGGGTTTCTAACCTTACTTGGTGTAATTTATTTCATCACCACTGCTCTCAGAACGGTGAAGGAACACATGGTGAGGAGACATGTCCTAGAACCAAAAAATTTGAAGACATGTGATATCCACCAATCCGCACTGGGCCCGCATGGAGGATAACAGCCCATTCCCTCTCCTAGAGAGGAGGCCAGAGTCCCAACAGTGGGAACGTTATAAGGCCGACTAAGCTATGCTATGCTAACCTCTCTCCAACGTTATCTGCAAAGAAATCAGTTACCGAGTCTAACTAAAATATTTATAGATAAATAACTACACGTATTGCATAACGGTTTATTTATAACCGATGTTATTGACCGGCTGTTTCTTTGTTACACTGTTTGTTAGCTAATCGATCGTTTAGAGGTTAGGTTAGGCTGCTATTGCATTGGATAGTAGCGGGATTGCGCGGTTATTTTTTTGGAAAATAGGGATTTTTTATAACAATACATTGACAATATAATATATACTTATAAACAACTAAAAATATTGAATAACTATACTACATAAACATTTTAACCAATTTTAATATCTTATAATATGGCGTGAAATAATTCCTTCACATCACTGTTGACTAGAAATGGCCCAAAAGACTGCCGGCTGTATGCTAATACAACGTAGCTTGAAATAGAGGAACAAAACAAACTTCATTAAAAATTTTGGCATATTAATTCATATTTGGCTTTTCAATCCATGACTCTACATAAGTTTTTAATGACATTGGATGTTTGCTGCTCAGTGATGTATGTCGGGTCACTTTCGTATAATTTTGGAACATCGACATCGTTCTTTCAAATAAAAAAATATACATACTACTTACGTAATCACCATCCAGACCAAATGAGAGATGTGACATTGCGCGCATTGACTAATATAAAACAAACAATAACAGCATAAAAAATCCTTCACGCGATTTTTTGCCGGCTCACCTCGCGTGTCTCCAATCCATACGCAGCCTAACCCCAACAGTACACACTACAAACAATTTATTTCATCGGTTTACGCACCTCGAGTGGCACGTGATTCCGTAAATGTTTATTGTGGAACTAGGTTTTCCTGTTGGTTAACCAAAGTTTAGTTTAACGGTTTTGACCGCATACGGTAGCCAGCGTGAGATTCTTATGTGTATCACTTTATCTTAGTAAGGAAAAGCAGTCACAAATAATAGTTATACTACAGTTGAGTTGGTTTGAATAATAATAAATATAGTTTTGAAGATTTATCTTGAAATGCTCCAAGATGAACAATTGTACTTAACCGTGTATATTTTAACTTATTTAAAAATATAAGTTTACAGTACAGAACCAAAACACTTATATTCTAAAATCTTAAAGACTAATAAACAAAACTAACAAACTAAACAAACGTATAAACTACAAAAAACTTAAAAAAAATTAAATGAATTTACGAAATTGACATGGCTTATCATATCATGGAAGATATCCAGAAAAGTATTGGGTGCGGTGGTATTTTATTTTGAAGTTTTAAAAAAAAAATTCTTCTGTGGTATGGCTTCGATTTTATAAAAAAAAAAGTAATATAAAAAGCAACAGTGTTTTATAAAAAACATAATAACCATCTTCAGCTACATCATCGCTTACCATCAGCGGTGAAAACATGGACTCTTAGTTTGAAACTTTGAAGCATAAAATATTAGTACCTAATCATCCCTCAGTCTACTTTTAAACCACTAACGGGCATTCCATACCTGACTCCTAAGCCACCGGACACCTTACACCTAGCTTAGGAGTCACAGCATTTAAAAATTACATTTAAATATGTAATTTTTAAACGCTGAGCTTAATTTTATTAGTGTTTTTAAACATACGAATTTATAACAAAAAACTTTTGGTGAATTAAAATAGAATAATACTACCGTAAATATTAATGTCATTTTTCTCTCTCTTCTCCAGATGTGACTACCCCTGCCATGGCAGCCACAGACGGCCAAGTAGTGGCCGCAGCATCGCGCTGGTGTGACGAAGGCAGCTATCTCCGAGAGTTCGCAGTCAAGAACCGTCTACCAAGTGTCGCCAAAATCATCAAAGGACAGTATGGAGGACTTGGCGTACCTACGCTCCCAAGCCCTGGGCTACAAAGCACAGCCCTTCTCGTTTCAGCAGGAAAGAGAAAGAAGATCATCGCTCAAGCCATCAAACTTAAAGAAGGGAGACGGATGGTCAGTGTCGGACCGAGAATAGCTATCCCAGAAACGTATAAAGGATACTTTGAGTTACTAAGTGAAGAAGGCCGAGCTGTACGGTGCATTGAATCAGTGTCAGAACTGGCTAGACGAAAGCTAGATGATGGCTGTCTTGTCAGAGAACCAGTTAGAGTTATTTGTGCTAAAACAGACTTAGATGGTAATGTCACAGCTGATGGAGCAAGAAATCTACCAGCTGGAGAGATTATCATGCCTAAAGGAGAAACTTTCTTAGGTAAGAATAAGTATTTGAAATGTACAGATTCTAAAGGTGATATGGTTCTATTGAGTCTGGATCAAAGAGGGAAATTTTCAGCAGTTGCTAAGGAAGAGAATATAAGTGGAGTGCATACAGCTAAGACGTTGTTGACAAAACGTTTGCCTATAACAGTGAGACTGGTTCATGGTACTCCACCAAGAGGGCTCAAAAGTGCCAGCCATTTTGTACCAGAATTAAGACTGCTGTCAATGTTTGAAGAAGACCATGTCTTTGCTCTTCCTCTTCCTAAAGAAGGTAATGCATTAGTAGCACTGCCTTTGGCAGCGCCACTCAAAATGCAAAAATGCAAAAACGAGGATCAAATAAAGAATTTCATGGAATTCTCTAGACTAGTGGAAAAGTGCAATCGATTGTTGGTAGATGTTGTAGACAGAATACATGTGTTAGACGGAAAGCTCGGTGACCCAAAGAGGCTTCTGAATGGGCCTTTACACGCGCCTCCGTTAGTCAAAACTGGTTATTTCCTTCGACGCAGTGCGTCTTCAGATACAGCTAATCAACACAAACATATGTCACGCCATAACCATATTTATAGCAGTCATAGAGACGAGAATAGTATCCCAGACGAATATGATGAAATAGACCAAATTTATGACTATGTTCGAGGTTTTGCTCCTCTTCCTAAGAACATCAAAGCTTCTTATTCAAACGAGCCGACTCCAAGACACGAATCGGCTCCTGCGTCTCCTGCAGCTACTCCAATCCACATGCCTCTTATCACAGAAATAAAGCCGGAACCACCGCCAATAGAAACTATACCAACAAAGAAGCCATTGAACATCCAAAAAGCAGAAAAGAGAACTAGAAAAGCACCAGCACAAATAAAAGAAACTCCAGTCACAGTTTACAAAGAGAAATGTTCTATAGCACCAGCAGCAAACCTGCCGAAGCTATACATCAAAAACAGTGTCAATAACAATAAGAATAGAATGGTCTTCCGTCAGAAAAGCACTTCGCCGACAAAAGAGGCTCCTAGTCCAGTAGCTAGTCCGATTCGACCAATTAAAGGAGACTCCCCGATTTTCAATATTCGATATAAGAGCCTATCAAATATCCACAACGCTATGGAGTTGGATGGGACCTTAGACTCAAGTCATTCTGGTGGGAGGACGTCAGGAGACTCAGGGAATGGACCGAAACTGCCAGAGAAGAGATCTAGGAAGCTAAGCAGGCCGAAGTCACTGACGAATCTGGTTTGGGAGCTGAAGGGTTGTCCAGATCCGGAGAAACCTAAAACTAGGGTTAAGAATGAAGGCTACAAGAAGATTGGTAACAAATTGTCTTTGGGAGCTCAGAAGAGGGTGCCAACGTTGTACCTTTAAATGGTAAGTTGAACTTAATTTTTCTTATTGTAGAAATCATTCTTATTTCTATTCTTTTTTTCTTTCTTTCTTCATTCTTTTAGGCTCTCTGACCTCACTACCTCAAATATTCTGTTTTTAAAGCAACCTCACCACAAGCAACTTCTCGCCTTTTTAGGGTTCCGTAGCCAAATGGCAAAAATTGGACTCTTATGGATTTGTCATGTCTGTCTGTCTATATGTCTGTCCGTCCGTATGTCACAGCCACTTTTTTCAAAAACTATACTGTTGAAACTTGGTAAGTAAATGTATTCTGTGAACCGCATTAAGATTTTCACACAAAAAAAGAAAAAAAAAACAATAAATTTTGGGGTTACTTAGAACTGAAACTCAAAAATATTTTTTTTCATCAAACCCATACACGCGTGTGGGAATATCTATGGATAGGTCTTCAAAAATGATATTGAGGTTTCTAATATATATTTTTTTTTCTAAACTGAATGGTTGCACGAGAAACACTTCCAAAGTAGTAAAACTGTGTCGTCGTCGTCCCCCTCCCCCCCCGCCCCCGTAACTTCTAAAATAAGAGAATAATAAAACTAAAAAAAGTATGTGATTACTATGCAAACCTCCACCGAAAATTGGTTTGAACGAAGTCGTAAACCGCAATTTACCTTTTATTCAATCAAATGAAATATAAAAAAAAAAAATCATAAACATTATAAGTAAGTTTGTTTTGTGAGTGACTCGTATTTGCCCGGTTTTAGAGGATGTATTGTAAACATATCCTTGACGTTAATTCAACACATTTGAAAAAGAGCTGTAGTGCTGCTACCTGGTTTAGGTCTTCACAGAAAACCTTTAAGGCGTATAGTCCCTTGAACCATCTGATCGAAATTATGTGAACGCGACTCTCGCACTCGCTTAGGCGGCAGTACGCAAATCTGTGCATTTATTTGCGGCCAGCAGCGCCCGGAAAGCGCTTTTAATCCATTTTCTCTGCGAGATATTGATTGATTTACATATGCAATGTTCACTTTAAAGAATATTTAACCACCAATTTTTATGTGTAAAAATGTTTCTAAAGGTCCAAGCCGTTTCGAAGGAGTAGGGAAAAGTTGCGAAAAGTTGCGAAACTGCTAATTTTTTTTTTTTTTTTACAAAAGTATTAATTGCACGAAAAAATCAAATGTTGATATTATTGTTCATGAATCTATAAAAAACATATATTTCTTTCAAACCAATTGACCTAGCCGTTACGGAGGAGTAGGCCTCAGAAAATCACTGTTTTATGGCACTTTTCGGACGCTTGGCCCTTAACTAATTGCAAAGGTTTAAGCATCTCATTAACCAAATACACAAATATCCATAACTCCTGTTTTTTTATTAGATTCTAAAATCCACAAACTGCTTACGAGTTTTGAAATCCTTCTTAGTTACTGCAAAGTAATTTAAGTTTACACAGTAACGTGATTTTTATTATCTTGTAAGCATGCGAGTTAAAGGGCATGACCTTAAATCGCAATAGTCTTTGCTAAAGAGTTGTTTAGACTGTGGATTTGTGCGAAAGAATCACCGAGACCCAAGAACGCAAAGGGCATCTAAAGGAATACGGGTGGCAAATATTTCAGCCAAAAGATGTCCACTGTTGGAGACCGGCCTCCCCAAATGTCGCCATAATGATCGGTTCTGTGTGATGACCACCATGTGGGAGGCCTTCCAACGCTTCGTCTTCCGGTACGTAATCGCCATCCCAGAACCTTTCGGCCCCATCGATCCTATTCTGCGAGCAATGTGCCCTGCCAATTAATATACTATCAATTAAATAATGTCCATAATGGAAGTCTATAGGTATATAGAGTGACTGGTAATTAGTGTACGATACTTAAACACGTGATTGTGCTCATGATAACCAACAACTTTTACTGTGGGAACAAACATTTATGTTTGCCTAATGTACTGAACAGCTGATATTTTTTTCGCGATTTCGGCTTTGCTCCCATAATAAAAATTGTTTGTTATCATGAGCACAATCACGTGTGTAAGTATCGTACACTAATTGCTAATCACCCCATATTATAACATATACTTTTTCTTCCCGAAAAACGAAAAACAAGCGTGATGATAAGATAAGATAAGATTTATTTCGCAAATATGGGTACATGTGATGGTGGTACAATGTTTTAACAAAAAGAGAACAAGCCATATTTTGCCAATAACAAGGCATGCAAAAGTACAAAAGTTTACCCCACATAATTATGTAGGCCCATGATACATGTTTTTTATAATTAACTACAAAGAAACTAAAAATTTAATTACTATTCCATACAATAAATAAAAATAAATTTAGTTCATTAGTCAAATAATTAAATGTCATGGCTATTCTATACATTCAATAAATAACATAATTCCAATATCAATAAAATTATCAATATTACATATTCTCATTGTTGATTTTAAATACAAAATAAAAATTGTCAATTAATGTCTTTGTCCAATAAAAAAATCTGCAACACTGTAATACTGTAATACACTTGTTGATGTTATGTTATGACTTTTATATATGTCATTTCTTTTCTATCAGTAAATATTGATAGTTTCATTCCTATCATCATGCCTAATATTGGATCATAAATTACAATTATTACCAACACAATTGAACCTATCGAATGTTTTCAAACACTTACCAAAAGTATTCAAAACAACAGACAATCCATGGATTATTGTAAAAACATGTTTTAGAAACATGATAACCTGCTTAGCATCTCGTTACTATGTTTCTAAAACATAACCAAGTTAATGACACTGTCGTGGCCAGTTCTTACAAATTGATCACTTCTTGATATGACTAACACTGGCCAGATCGTTTTAGACGTTATAGTTTGATGATATGTCAATCTTCGTTTGACCTACTTTCTTTAGACCTTTTATTATCATAGGAATCCTACATAAATGTTATGGCCAAACGAGGATTGACATATCATCAAACGTTAAGATTGGGCCTTAACGTTTGAACAGTTTTGCGCCCGAGCAGTGCCATAAAACATTATTAACTATTGATTTCTTCGTGCGATTAATAGTTTGGCTAAAAAAAATATTTATCAATATCAATCTACTCCTTCAAAACGGCTTGGATTTTTAGAAACATTTTTACACTGAAAAAAATGGTCGTTAAATATTCTTCAAAATATACAATAGTGTACATAGCATGTATGTATATTGTATGTAGTATGTTAATCAATCAATATTTCGCAAAGAAAATGATTTAGAGTAATTAAATGCACAGATACTTGAACTTGTGTTGTCCTAAGACTGTCTGGAAGATATCGCTGTCAGCGATAAGACTGCCATTGTACCCATAAATTTAAGTTTCTGTATAAGCTGTGTTACTTTTTTGGTGTACAATAAAGTTTATTCTATTCTATTCTACTGCCGCCTAGGCGGGTACGAGTGTGTGTCCATTATAATTCCGGCCAGCTGTTTAAGGGACTATAAGCCTTAACAATCTGGCCAGATTTAGTAGCCCATATCATGAAGTGATCAATCTTAGATCTGGTCACGACACCACAAATCACCACGCAAATAAGTAATCATCTGACTTTACATGTAAAACAAGCATATTCAATTCAATTACTGGATAGAAACACATGTGATTTCTATCATAAATCTGTTGAATTGGCAAATGCTTTTGGTAGCATTAAAATGTCGTAAGAACTTCGTGATATGCCAGCGACGAAGTTTCCTATAAGTTGTGAAAATGAAAACGTATGAATGCATCGGTATTAAGACGAAGACACGATGCAAACAGATAGTTAACTTTTATTTTATTCAACCTTATTTTAGTATTGGGTTTCTTCTTTTTCACCGACAAACTAACTTTTCCTCTCGAAGCAGTAAATATGTGTAATTCTCTTTTTTTAGGGTTTCGTACCTCAAAAGGAAAAAACGGAACCCTGATCACTTTGTTGTCTGTCTGTCTGTCTGTCGATTAACACCCTTTATCTCGAGAACGCGTGGAGGTATCGAGTTAAAATTAAAACCATATACTCTGGGCCTCAAGTCTGCTATTACAATAGTGTCAGAATGGTCTATCATTGATGTCATAATTGTCGAATTTGACAAGTTTGGTAATCTACTAATATAATGGCGTCATTTTGACTTTCCAATAGTCAACCACTGACACTCCATTGAAAGAAGTGGCATAGAATGGTAATCTCGTACATATTGACAAATGAATATTTGGTGTTTGCGGTAATCTGCTAAAACTTTGACAGTTTATTTGATCAGTGTTTTACCATTAGAACGTTATTGTGCAGTTATTGGTTTTAATATGCTCGAAATTATCATTCTACCACAATTCTATTACAAGACCATTGGCCGATCAATGATCGATCATTATGAATTAGCAGATTACAAATTTTTAGCAAAATGACAATGGGATTGTGTTGGAATGACGAATTTATAAAAATAGCAGACTTGGAGCCCAGGTCTGCGGTCCTTTCAAGCTGTGAAAAAATCAAAACTTCTAAGTTAACGAATAAAAAAGATACGGCCGTTTATGTCGCAAAAAAACGTATATTTTGATATTCACAAAGATTGAAATTCATAGGGTACTTCCCGTTGACCCAGAATCCTGAAATTTGGCAAAAAGCAAGGTCTCATAGCACAGTGTAGATAAAATCTGAAATCTGTAGTTACGTCACAAAAAAAAAAACCTTTTTGCGGTCCGGAAAAGTCATTGAGTGTTTATTCGGGAATTTAACTATTCACATAGGTGAGTTTGTACGGAACCCTCAGTGCATGAGTCCAACTTGCACTATTCCGGTTTCTTTTTTCAATAAATTATTTTTAATAAATTATTATAATTTTGAGCCGTTTGGGGTTGAAACTCTCGGGCCGTGGGGTCCGAGTGCTCATATGCTCTTTAAAGAATTGTCAAAACGCTTAATTAACGCTTCGCGTGACCCAAGGGCTGGCTTCTACCTCGGTCAGAGAATAAGCATTGCCATACAACGTGGCAATGCCGCCAGCCTTTTGGGCACACTTCCAGTCGACAGCGATGCGGAGGAGTTTTATGACGTCATATTTAGCTAGGCATTTAGTGTATATATTATTTTTAATTATTTAAGTTTTTGTTTAATTTGTTTATAAATTATCTCATCTACCCTAATATTATGTATAAAAAGATAATCCCTGTAAGTTGTGGTCCGATTGCTAAAATTTTTCACCGATAAAAAGTTGCTTTCTTCCTGAGCATCATGTGCTATATTATATGTACGCAGGCAAAGCCGAGGGCAAAAGCTAGTTTTTTTTTTAAATCGGTAAAATGCTCTATTGAAAAAATTACAAGCGTTCTATCATCGTTTCTTTTTTTTCTAAATTGTCTGTAAAAGTCAGTACAGTGCTTTAAGTCTGGTCTCAGCCTTAATTCAAGTATTTTGTAATTCTAAATTCTTGTGTAGGTTAGTTCGATTGGTAATTAAGTAAATTGGTATTCTGTAGTAATATGTTGTTTTCTATTACTGTTATCACGATTGTGATTTAAATCGTCTTCATGCTAAATGTTTCCTATGAATTACAACGTTAGTTACAACAAGTTAGGACATTTTGAATTGTAGATTGGACTTAGCGGAAAGATTTGGTTTGTACAAGACTAGTGACCTAAGGGCTTACCTACAGTAGGCACAACGGATCTTGAGCGCTCGGCGTCAAAGTGGGGATCGCTTTGCGCATTCCATACATTGGCGAGCCAATCGTCTTAGTTGTTAGATACATGCAGCAACGTAGGGAACGAATGAGGAGTGACGTCTATGACGCGATGGCGCGGCGCGCCAATCACTGACACTCCCTGCCCCCGCGTCTCACTTCGCACCACTGAAGAGACCGAATATTTGACTTCTGCGCAACCGCTCAAGATACGTTGTGCCTACTGTAAGTTGATAATCTTCAATCGTTAACGCTAGTAGAACATTTCAAATATATGGGAAGGCATCACCTCAACGTTAGGTTACGTGGTCAGAACAAAAGATTCGGAGGCGTTACCGACTGTAGAAAGAGATTCGAAACGAAACTGTTGTAACTTGGCTACCTTACTGCCCTGACTTTGGTCGGTTGCAAACTATGAACAGGCGGTAAGTCCCCTCTTTGAGGCGTGGCTGGAAAGACCTCACGGTGTCCTTACCTTCCGCATGGCGCAGGTTCTCACCGGACATGGTTCGTTCGGGAGTTTCCTGCACCGGATTCATGCGGAAGTGACGCCCGGGTGTCGCCACTGTGCGGAATGCCCGGAGGACACGGTGGAGCACACAGTCGAGGTGTGCCCTGCTTGGGCGGAGCATCGCCGTGCCCTCGTGAGGGCGATCGGCGGCGGAGCCCTCTCGCGCCGGGCCTTGGTTGAGGCCATGGTCCGGAGCGAGGAGGAGTGGCAGGCGGTCGTCGACTTCTGCGAAGCAGTAATGCTCGCAAAGGAGGAGGCCGAACGCATCAGGCAACGGCGTTATCGCCGCCGCCGCTGCCGCCGGGATTCTGATCCCGATTTCCGGCCACCGTAGGCGCGGGCTTGCGGACAGTTAGCAATGGGTAGCTCGCTGTCCGGCCGTCCGGTAACTGTCCGGACCAAGCCCAAGTCGTCGACGGCGCGCACTGTTCCCGCGCGCCTCAAGGAGTTGTCAACAACAGCAGTGGCCCAGCCGGGTCGAAACCTACTGGGGATAGGGTTACCCGAAAGGGCGCTCGAGCCCCGGTATGAGGGCTTGAAGGAACGGGGTGGGTCTTTTAGTCAGTAAGAGTCTGACACTATCTCCCGCTCCGCCCAAGACCGGGGGTTGTCATTGGATGATTTCCTTCCTCGTTTATTGCTCTTTCTATTACTGAAAGAAAGCCCTACAAAATCTGTTGAGCGGTTTAAGAGGAATCAGTGGATAAATAGACAGACGTGGAAAGCGGTTTGAGGCGTTCTTAACTCAAAATTGAATTTCAGAAACACAACCAAATATATTATATTTTTAACCTAGTTCAGTTTAATTCAAAATATTTTATTTCACACAAGCCTTCTTGAGCACGTATAAAAAGTTAGAAGCTAGTGCACGGTTCAGATTGGTTGTATACTATGGAGAAGAACGGGCAAGAAACTACACAGTTAGGTGATCTTTTTTTTAATGATTTTTACAAAATTTTTCTATAATAATATTGAGAGCAGTGGTGACCGAGTGGTAACGGCCCCGACTTACGAGTTGCAGGTCGCGGGTTCAAACCCAGCCAGGCGCATTACTTTGTGTAATTTATTTCATCAACACTGCTCTCAAAACGGTGAAGGAAAACATCGTAAGGAAACCGGCATGTCTTGGACCCAAAAATTCGTAGACGTGTGACATTCACCAACCCGCACTGGGCCCGCGTGGTGGATTACAGCCCATTCCCTCTCCTAGAAAGAGGAGGCCTGAGTCCCAGCTGTGGGAGGAGTGGCAGGCGGTCGCCGACTTCCGCGAAGCAATAATGCTCGCAAAGGAGGAGGCCGACCGCATTAGGCAACGGCGCTCCCGCCGCCGCCGGGATTCCGATCCCGATTTCCAGCCACCGTAGGCGCGGGCTTGCGGACAGTGAGCAATGGGTAGCTCGCTGTCCGGCCGTCTGGTAACTTTCCGGACCAAGCCCAAGTCGTCGACGGCGCGCAGTGTTCCCGCGCGCCTCAAGGAGTTGTCAGCAACAGCAGGGGCCCAGCCGGGTCGAAGCCTACTGGGGCCAGGGTTATCCGAAAGGGCGCTCGAGCCCCGGTATGAGGGCTTGAAGGAACGGGATGGGTTTTTAGTCAGTAATAGTCTGACACTATCTCCCGCTCCGCCCAAGAGCGTGGGTTGTCATTGGATGATTTTACCCATCTAAAAAAAAAGCCCCGGTATGAAGGCTAGAAGGAACGGGGTGGGTTTTTTAGTCAGTAAGAGTCTGACACTATCTCCCACTCCGCCCAAGAGCGGGGGTTGTCATTGGATGATTAACCTCACCAAAGAAAAAGTCCCAACTGTGGGAACATTTATAGGCTGATTATGTTTATGCCTAGGCTACCGGTAGGAATGTCAAGGACAGTGTAGACCAATCAAAAATTAGAATTAAAGAGAACAAAAAATAGCTTCAAAAAAGTTGGACACTCCGACATGAATGTTTTTGAATCCTCAATAACATTTAAGTAAAACATTTATTATATTGAACGATTAATACAATTACTTATTTGAAACAGTAAATCTTGATTGATTGCAATTAAAACTGTTATAAAATAGAATATCAAAGATGTAATAAAAATGTTAGATAACAATCTACCAAAATGTCATGTTTATAATTATTGAGACATAGTTTAATCACAGTTATTGCTTATTTGTTACAATTGCCGAAACGGATCTTGAGCGCTCGGCGTCAGAGTGGGGATCGCTTTGCGCATTCCATACATTGGCAATGCCGAGCCAATCGTCTTCTTTGTTAGATACATGCAGCAACGCAGGGAACGAATGAGGAGTGACGTCTATGACACGATGGCGCGGCGAGCCAATCACTGACACTCCCCGCCCCCGCGTCTCACTTCGCACCACTAAAGAGACCGAATATTTGACTTCTGCGCAACTTGAAGCCAGCGCTCAAGATCTGTGACGGCAATTATACATCATCTCTAAGATAATATTATGATCAGTTGTTTCTACTCAAAAAGGCCTACATAACTGGACATTCTGTTGCTGAGATAGTTCCCTTTTTTGGCCTCAAACAGAAGAATGACTACTGGGGCCAGGGTTAGCTCCGAAAGGCAGCTCAGCCCCGATATGAAAGGCAAGAAGGAACGGGGTGGGTTTTTTAGTCAGTAAGAGTCTCTCTCCGCCCAAGGGCGGGGGATGCCATTTGGATGATTTTTACCTACCACAAAAAAAATAAAATATTTTTTTTTTGTAGAAATCAGAAATCAGAAACGTTTATTTCAAATAGTTAGCAGGCACTTTTGAATTGTCAAAATGTCGGTAAGTCAAACAAGTGAAGCTAAATTGCACGTTCTAAAGAGTAGACCTCTAAGGAGAAGAAGAAAAAAAGTAGTATCGTTCATTACTAATTGTCAGCAGTGCATTTTCTTTTAATAAGTGGTGTCAGTGTACAAATAAAACTTTTTCTTTCTTTGTGTTAGCGATAAGGATTATTTTATCAAACAGTCCAAATATACAGGGTGACTGGCAATTAGTGTACGATACTTAAACACGTGATGAACAAACAATTTTTATTATGGGAGCAAAGCTGAAATCGCGAAAAAAATATCAGCTGTTCAGTACATTAGGCAAACATAAATGTACTGAACAGCTGATTTTTTTTCGCGATTTCAGGTTTGTTCCCGTAGTAAAAGTTGTTGGTTATCATAAGCACAATCACGTGTTTAAGTATCGTACACTAATTACCAGTCACCCTATATATCAAAAGCATAAGTCAGCCTTATAATGTTGCCACTGCTAGGACTTTGGCTCTCTCTGTAGAAGAGAGAAGGGGCCGTAATCCACCACGCGGGCTGAGTGCGTATTGGTGGATAACTGGATGTCACATATCTTATCATTTTGATTCTAAGACGTATCAGTTTCCTCACGATGTTATCCTTCACCGGTTTAAGAGGCCGGCGACGGATGAATTTCCATACAAACCTAATACCACACTCATTTGCAGTTGGAGCATATTTCCAACATATTATGATGATATTCGGTTATAGACAATACTTATCTAGGTTCCTACGTCGAGAATATTAGAAATATTGTTATTTTAATACAGGAAAAGCCAAATGGCATGTTTTGTCATTTACGCTGTAAAAAAGTGCGAAATACAATTCGCTTAAATTTCTTTTTGTTTTTTTTTTAAAAAAGAAAGACGTAGGAACCTAGATAAATATTGTCTATAACCGAATATCATCATATGTTGGAAATATGCTCCAACTGCAAATGAACGTTTGTATGGAAATTTATCCGTCGCCGGCCCCTTAAGAGCAATGGTGATGAAATAAATTTCACAAGTTATATGTCTAGATTTGAATTTGAACCCCACGACCTACAACTCGTAAGTCGGGGCCACCACCACTGGGTCACCATTGCTCATTGGTTGACAAATTTTAATACTTGCTGCTTTTTATCAATCAAATGCCTAAGCTAATCGTTCCCAACAAGACAATAGACAAACGCCATAGTGCGATTGTTTTGTTAAACCATTGTTATTTAAGAATTATTGTAATTGTTAACTTAGAAATCTTGTTAAAAAAAGGAATACACACTATGCTTGCAATAACATCATAATGTCGCTGTACTTGGCGTAAATCGGTAGACTTGTAGGTACCTTTTTTGGCTTTGTGCAGTTTGTGCATATACATTACTAGCTTTTGCCGGCAGCTTCGCCCGTGTACTTAAAATATAGCCTATGTCACTCAGGAATAAAGCAGCTTTCTGTCGGTGAAAAAATTTTAGCAATCGGACCAGTACTTTCAGAGATTACTTCCTACAAACAAAAAAAACAAACTTTACCTCTTTATTATATTAGTGATGGTGATTGCGTTCCATAATGTTTCATAGTTGGTATGTTATTTAAAAGATTCAATTATGGACCCTGTCGGGCACAGCAGTCTGTTTTAAAGGAGAGAAGATGAATATAATTCATTACCATTGTGATCAACGTGTGCCAATTTCATCCACATCCGTTCAACCGTTTGTGCGTCAAGAAGTAACAAACTTACACACATAGACACAAGATACATTATAAAGGGTGACTGGCAATTAGTGTACGGTACTTAAACACGTGATTGTGCTCATGATAACAACCAATTTTTATTATGGGAGCAAAGCCGAAATCGCGAAAAAAATATTAGCTGTTCAGTACATTAGGCAAACATAAATGTACTGAACAGCTGATTTTTTTTCGCGATTTCAGGTTTGTTCCCATAGTAAAAGTTGTTGGTTATCATGAGCACAATCAAGTGTTTAAGTTTCGTACACTAATTACCAGTCACCCTATATAATCTTTCGCTTCTATAACACTAGTCTGTTACTTACCTAACTTAGCACTATTTTTAAGCACTATACTTAGACACATGGAAAATTACAAATAAACAGCCTGGTGCTTAGCTTTGTATAATTTATTATACCACCACTGCTCTCGAAACGGTGAAGGAAAAACATCGTAAGAAAACTAGCATATCCTATAACAAAAAACACACTGCACTGGTGAATTACGGCCCATTCCCTCTCCTAGGAATGAGGTCTGAGTCCCAGCCATGAGAACATTACAAGACTGATCATGTTATATTAAATTCTCTGATACATCGGGACAAAATGTCCCCAACATGACGTGCAACGCTCACTCTACGAGACACTGCAAAGGTGTCCCGCAACTTGGAGGTAAACTAGACTTATTCGAAATGGACCCACGGGATCACTCAACCCAATTACATTTTGAATGGCTCGATTGGCTCCACTGTACAATTTTCTTCAATTTCTCCTCAATTTTTAGACTTAAGTTTCCACTTTATAGTACACTGTATATCGAAGACAATAAAATCCGCCTTAAGTCTAAAAATAGCACACCACACGTCATTCATTTAATCACATAGAAATCTGCATGCAATCTGATGAACTAATTAGGTATATCCTGCGGCGTAGCCCGGTCAATAACTTCATAACAAAAACCTAATCAAGATACTAATAGCTTTCATCACACAGTTAGGCAATTAATACTATTACGCTCGTTTTTATACGAAGATTGAAAAATACCGCTTGTTCTGCTTAGACTTTTGTGATATATGCTTGTGTATTTGGTAGGTAGAAGTTGTGAGGAAAATGTTCAAGTGACTTGGAACATGTAAAAAATACAAACACTCAAACCTTTGAAAAAAAAAATAAGTGAAGGTAAAACTTACTTTTTTTTAAGGCGAAATGCGCTATAGGACCCTACCCCACTCGTCTATCGCCAACGCAATGTTAGATGAAGAGGCGCGAAAAAAGAGTGATAACGCTTGAAAACTCTCCTGGCATTTGATAATACCTTCATTTACTCGAATATTTCACAAAACTTGTCCCAACGTTTGTTTTAAAAACCTTACATATTTTTGGAAAATGATTTCATCCTTCAGAATTTTGATTAAATGAGCAAGGTTTCTATAGTTATACTTTCACATTTTTTTTTAATTTACGAATAACTTATTTTATATTTTTCCTTTTGAAGTTTCTGGTATTTGTTTATTGTGCAAACCTACCACAGTGTTTATCTTTTTTAACCCAAAGGTTGACTGGTAGAGAATGCCTTGTTGCATTAAGTGTGCCTATGTGCCACTACTGTACATGAAGTTTAAAGAAATAAATAAAAAATTGGTTGCCTGTAAAGTCGGTATACGGGCGAAAGTTTTACGTGACAACGACTTTGAGTGGTAAAATAATTTTAATGTGAATATTCATTCGTATAGTAGGAAGAAGGATGAAAATGTCTGTCTCTCTCGCTCTTAGGCGGGCTAACCATGCACGCGTGCCTCTCACTCGCTCTCATTGTGAGCGCATAACGTGAGCGGAGCGTAACGCAGTTTCTTGAAGTGTCACCCGGCAAACCAATTTATAAGACGTTGTCACGTCAATAAATAAATACATTATGAACATATGCAGATTTTCCGAGGTGGGATTGTGAGGATTGGGTTTACGCAAATTTACGATTTCTTTCGATAGAAATCTAGATAATGTCCACATGATGTCTGTTTCCAAAATATTTAGAGAAAAATGTTTAATAACGTCATAATCACGTAAGAGCGGTTGTATGAAGATGTACCTCGGGAAGGACGCTGCGAAATTTATTTTTGTTTTCTATACCTATATCGCAAATGCTTCTCGCCAACCGGGGATTGTCCTTTGATGCACTTGCTTAGCGTGTGCATGGATAATATTATCTGTTAGTACCATATACCATGAAAAACTTTTTAAGAGGCCTCTGCTAGTCGGATTTGTCGCCTCGTACGTCTTTTAAAGCTCCTAAGATAGTTTTTTAACTTGTTCTGTCCTACTCCAGGGCAAAGGCCTCCCTCCACACCATCCATTTTCGCGCGCCCGGGCTTCCTCTTGCCAGTTCTGGTGAACTAGACAGATTACACTTCGTGGTCTGCCGTGACATAGCATTTCAATATCACAATATCATAAAACTACTATATCTATTAACATCTTAACTGTACGGCTCATAACGCCTATAAAAAGCATTTCCTACAACACAAACGCACATCAACACGATATTTCGCTACCACGAAGGCCAAGGCTACCCCTAATATCGTCATTAACATGCCAACTTTTACGCGACTAATTTGCACGTAATTGGGCCCCGCCTAATTTCAGCCACCGCCCAGTTTAGCCACGAACACCGCACCTCGGGACTATCACATTTTTCATTAAGCTAACTGCCTTAATGGAAAATAGGTAATGGTTGGCGATATTATTTTTAGACTGCACGATATCTTTTTTTTCTTTTTGTTGTTTTCGCATACCTCGCCCGTTCTTCGGAAAGCATGTTAACCCTTTGCAGGGACTCAAACTGTAACCGTAATAATGTGTTTTAACACTGTTATTTAAAACAGTTTTAACAGAAAAACACTTTTAAATGTAACAGATACAATAATGTTACCGAATCAAACTGTAACCTTTTATATGTGTTAGGGAGTGCAACCGAATCAAACTGTAACCTGTTATACATATGTGTTAATAAGTGTTAATATGTGTAACTGAAATAATTGCACAGTACCATAAATAAGTAAATTGTAACTTTGGCAACACTGCGTTTACCTGTTACACTTATTAACACTGTTAACACTTTTATATCTGTTACAGATATGTTAGGGTTACACTTTTTTAAGTGTTTTGGGTTAACACATTGAAAACACATTTAAAAGTGTTATATTTTTGATTCTGTTACACATTCAACATGTAACACTTATAATTATGTAACCTTTATGAAGGTGTTTTTAAGTCCCTGACCCTTTGCGCGTAGGGGAGTATTATTATTTTTACGTAAGTAGCTGTGCCCGCGACTTCGTTCGCGTGACCTACAGGATTTTGATTTTTTTTTCTAAAATAAACGTAGCCTATGTTACTCCTTATTACATCAGCTACTTGCCAAAAAAGGCCCCGTCAAAATCGGTCCAGCCATTTCAGAGATTAGCCTGGACAAACAGACAGACAAAAGTTGTAAAAAATGTTATTTTGGTGTATGTACTGTATATAGGGTGACTGGCAATAAGTGTACGATACTTAAACACGTGATTGTGCTCATGATATGATTTTTTTTTATTATGGGAGCAAAGCCGAAATCGCGAAAAAAATATCAGCTGTTCAGTACATTAGGCAAACATAAATGTACTAAACAGCTGATTTTTTTTTTCGCGATTTCAGGTTTGTTCCCATAGTAAAAGTTGTTGGTTATGTGTTTAAGTATCGTACACTAATTATTACCAGTCACCCTATATATTCATATGCATGTAGTAAAAAGCAGTTAAATAAATTATTTTTCTTTCTTTCTTTCTTTCTTTCTTTCAGTTATTTCAATATTACAAACAGAGGCTCCAAATTTATTTATATGTATAGATTGCGCGTTTTTACGTAAATCGCCAAAAAAGAAGTAAATGTTTCTCCTTTCGCGGGTATGCTGGAAGAGATTTCTTTAGAAATAAGCATCACTATGTACTTATATATATTTTTCTGTTTCCTTCTACTTTTCTTTTATAAGTGTGTACATGAAGTGTGAAATAAATAAATTAAAAAAAAAAACTTTCTCTAATGTCAGACTTTTACCAACTAAAACCCACTTCTGTTTCTTCTTTGACTTTGTTCCAGGAAAGAGAACCCCATGGCTGCCGTTTTTGCTTGATGTTAATACAATAGGCTAGTGGCCGTAAAAAATGTAATTAGTGCATCTTTTAGATTATTCAAAAATAAGGGACACGTATTTTTTTATTTGTAACGCCGTGCTGCATTTTTTTCGCACGGGGTGACGTCACACGTAACTTTAATGGGCTATATCTTTGTTATTTTTTGTTTAATCGAAAAAAGAAAAAATACGTGTCCAATATTTTTTTATAATCTATAATACGGACTAAATAAAATGTAATTATTTTGAACCTGGACACTACCCTATTATACTGAATTATTCACTTGCGAGTCCGACTCACACTTGGTCAGTTTTTCTTCTAAGTTACCAACCTAACCAGCCTGTCTACCTTTACCAGTGAGTTCTTCCTTAAAGATAAGATATGTAGTAAAAACTGGAAGATGGCTAGTTTTTGTCCCGATGTGCCTAGCGTATTCAATGTAACTATAAATAAGAACTGAATAATGTATAGATGGGTCTTAGAGACGGTTAATACCTTGATGCAAAGAATTATTTATCGGTAAAAACGATTGAGAACTTCTGATAATCTGAGAGTTTATCCAGGAATGTTATGGAGTCCCATAAATGTAGCCGAAACTATCGGATATCCGAATTAAAAAATATCCGCAACTGAAAACCGGATAGTTTCAGATAATGGTGCTGTCTAAATGATAGGTTGCGACAAATTGTTTGCTGAGAGTGGTAATCTTTTTTTTTATTTTTGGTGGGTAAAAATCATTCAAATGACATTCCTCGCCCTTGGAGGGAGGGGGAGATAGTGTCGGAATCTTACTGATTAACAAACCCTCTCCGTTCCTTCTTGCCTTTCATACCGGGGCTGAGCTTCCCGTTCGGATAACCCTGGCCCCAGTAGGCTTCGACCCAGCTGGGCCCCTGCTGCTGCTGACAATTCCTTAAGGCGCGCGGGAACAGTATGCGACGAGACTGATAATTAATCTAACAAGTGATAACGATGATTTGATGTCAAAACTTGCTATTTGTAGTTTACTGTTATAATTTTAAAATTCCAATATCGGTGCCAATATCGGTATCCAGTGGTGGATTAGCCATGTAGCAAGAGTAGCAAATGCTACAGGCCCCGTGCTTTCGGGGGCCGTGAGCGTTTGGGGATATCTTACCCAATCTTAAAATCCACTGAGTCATTGAGAATAAGAATGAGAATAATATTAGTAAGTACTAAATAGGTTTACGCAGCAAATTCGACCAAGGTCTGTAGGGTCCTAGCAGGGTCGTAGCTTACTGGGGCCTAAGGGTCTGCTTCTGAAAGGAAGACTCGGCCCCGGTACGAAAAGCAACGAAGCAACAGGAGTGTGTTTTTAGTCAGTAAAAGTCTGACACTATCTCCTGCTCCGGCCAAGAGCGGGGGACGTCATTGGTTGACTTTCCCACCTAAAAAAGGCAATAATTTCATGACTGTAAATAGTGCTTAGTTTTGATTATAATTATCAAAGAGTGCTTAAGTATTATCAAAGAGTGCTTAAGTATATTAATCTTTGATCTTTTTTTATGAATCTTATCTAGACACTGATCCTTTTACATGCCTAAATACGTACCTACTTAGTTGATACATCTCTAATTGATTTCTAATCACGTTTTTTCTATCTCTCTCTACTTTTTGTGGGCCTACTAAGTGATCGCCTGTCAATACTTATAAATAGTTCCTGGCTTTCAGAGCTTTGAACTCATCAGTGTAATTAATTAAAACAAATCAATTACTAAGTATGACGTGGTCGGATATTTTTTGCGTAAATTGTAGTTATAATAATGAGTACATGATCTGGAGATGTAGTTATTAATTTTAATACGTTCAGGGGCAAAAACGTCCTATCGGTTGTTCGATAGAGTTAGCGTGGCTTTGGAACGCATAAGGCAAGAAAGAGTTAGCGTGGCTTTGGAACGCATAAGGCAATGAAAGAGTTAGCGTGGCTTTGGAACGTATAAGGTAATGAAAGAGTTAGCGTGGCTTTGGAACGCATAAGGCAACGAAAAAGTGTGGCTTTGGAACGCATAAGGTAAAAAAGAGTTAGCGTGGCTTTGGAACGCATAAGGCAATGAAAGAGTTATCATGACTTTGGAAGGCCAATGAAAGAGTTAGCGTGCCTTTGGAACGCATAAGGCAACGAAAAAGTGTGGCTTTGGAACGCATAAGGTAAAGAAAGAGTCAGCGTGGCTTTGGAACGCATAAGGCAATGAAAGAGTTATCATGACTTTGGAAGGCCAATGAAAGAGTTACCGTGACTTTGGAACGCAACTGTAAGATCACGAGTGGCTTTTAGTCTGATATTCCTTCTCGATCAACATCTTAGGAAGCTCTCTTTAGGCGGCTGGCTTGATTCAGAGGGCAATATTTCTGGACACGGCTCATAGGGGTTCCTTTCTCTAGTGCCGTAACTAACGATAGCATGAACACTATTTCCATTACCGGTGGGATTAAATTCTTTTTTTTATGCGAAACATCTTTTGCACCCCTTGGTAGTAAAACCCACACGAATACCGTGACGGCAAACGGCATGATGACTTTACTACGGCACCGCTCTCGACTGCTTTGTGTTGATTCACGTCTGCCGGACGGATTATTACATTTTTTAAAACTCATTGCAACGCCGACTACTACCCACAGGTCATTGGAGCTCAGAATGATGGAATCGCTCAGCTGCCGTTTTCTTAAAGAAATTAATTTCGTACATGCGTAAATTAGTACGAGTTTTTACTTAATTTTTTTATTTTACAAATCGATAGTGTTTCATGTACCGGATCTACCCTCCACGGGATTAAAACGATCAAAATTTAGCGGTATATATATATGTATATAATTCATTTATCTATTTTTATTAGGTGCTAGTGACTGAAAAGATGAAGGGGGATCGTTTGTCTTGTCTTGGTATGGTCATGTAAAGAGGAGGGATGATACGCATGTTACTAAAAGAGATGTGGATGGGTGGAGAGGAAGAAGGAAGCCAAAGAAAAGATGAATAGATTGTGTGAGGAGTGATAAGAAAGAAAAGGAATTTAGTGATAGCACGACGGGTGACAGGATAGAATGGAAGAAAAAAACGTGTTGCGCCGACCCCACATAACGCGCCATGGTCCGGAGCGAGGAGGAGAGGCGGTCGCCTCCTTCTGAGAAGCAGTACCTAATGCTAGCAAAGGAGGAGACCGACACCGAAAAAAAACTATAAAAATCAAAAAATAATAATAAATACCCTAAACGAATTACACATAGGTGTATTATAAATTTCTACCTTTTCAACATCGTAACTACCTAAGCAATTCTTAAGTGTATACTGTAGACCGCCCTTTATAGGGCAAAGCTCTTGACTACCCAGTTCTTAGGGTTCAGCGAACACGCACAAAAAACGTCGCAAAAACGCTCTTAAAGTTCAATATAGATAGAATCTTTTTAATATGTATTAGTGTTGAATATCAGGCAGGTGTGCGGGTAGTTGCTGAATTATTTATCGCAGGAATAAATATTTTATTTAAACTTTAACGTAAAGAAAGTTTTCTGGAATTAAAATTTTATATAGTTATGTTGCATGGTGATGGACTCAATACGTTCCTTGGTACCTTTAATTATATCAGGCGGGATCGCAGTCAAGTACTAGTTTATAACAGACAAAAAAAAATTTTTTTAACGAATTTTCGTTTTATCTATACTAATATAATAAAAAAGGTAAATCTACACTAATATAAAAAAGAGGTAAAGTTTGTTTTTTTTGTTTGTAGGAGGTAATCTTAAAGTACTGGTCCGATTGCTAAAATTTTTTCACTGATAGAAAGCTGCTATGTTCCTGAGTGATATAGGCTATATTTTATGTACGCGGGTGAAGCCGCGAGCAAAATCTAGTGTTCAAATATTTTCGATCTAAAGTTAGACTAATATTCATTCTATAGACTTGTCTTTTTTAACCCAAAGATTGACTGGTAGAGAATGCCTTGTTGCATTCAGATCGCCTATTTAATTACAACTGTGCAATAAAATTTAAATATTTTTTTCTTTACACTAGTGGTACTCAAACTTTTTTTCTAACGGAACTCTATTGGAAGGTAAAATATTTGACGGAGCCTATATAAAAAAAATGGTTTACGGGCAATGTTTACTTTGAATGAGTTATCATAACAGTAAAATCTAATGCGAGGTATGACACTGCTTTTTATTTTTTAACATTTAAATAAAATTGAAATACGGAAAAAACTCTTAAGACACCTGAGGCCTTACCACGACCTCATACCGAAACTATTAAAGAGATGGAGGTATAAAGGGTGTAAGGGACAGCCCTCCACAAACTTCAAGGGCTTGCTCAGTAGACGAAACTGAACAACCTTCCACAAAAATTTTTTTCAGGAAACAAAAAAAAATCGGCCTCTCCATACAAACTGTCCAATTAAGTTTATAATTTTGTATGGTGAAGCGGATTTTTTTTTTCGTTTCCTGAAAAAAAGTGTTGTGGAAGGTTGTTCAATTTCGTCTACTGAGCAAGCCCTTAAAATTTGTAGAGGGCTGTCCCTTACACCTTGTATAGGATATACAGCTCCATCCAAGCACACTTTGAGTATGGCTGATTACACTAAACCACTCGATTTTTTTTGCACAATTTTTTTAATTTTTTTTTTGCGAGATATATGCGAGAATGTCTCGAATTACGGTATTCGAAAGGTTAAATTACAAATGTAAAATTTATACGTGATCTTGGTAGATATAGACGAGACGAGTATATTGTACTTTGAATTTAAATATTTGTCTCTTAACTTAAATATTTGTAACTTAACTCATGCACGTTAAAGGAGTAATTCCTAGTGTGGGACAATGTTTTTTTTTTCTTTTAATAAAAATACTATTTTATCGCTAGGATTAAGCATTCAGTCTAGTTAATTTTACATGGAGAACGTAAAAGTAAAATAAAAATAAACTTTTCATGTTTTGTATATTTTTTTTTTTTTAAGTTTGCCGGAGACTCTGTTTTCTGATAGCTACAACCTAGGGGTCTTTAAGTCAAGAGTGAATAGGTTACTTCTAGGCAAGCGTGCACCGTCGACGACCACAATATCATCGCTTACCATCAGGTGAGATAGTGGTCAAACGCGAGATTATCAATAATAATAATAAAAAAGTTCAATTTTACAAACTTACTCTAAAACCACTACTTTTGTGTCAATATTTCACCAAGAAAAATACATTGTACAATCGTATCTAGGCACTACTGCATCTATGTGACATCCATCTTAAACCAGCCTCCATAAACCCACTTCACACAGACATCTTTCACGATTACACCAAAAGATTATTTACCTCTACATACCAGGACAGCATAAAACTACAGACATTTAAACTAAAAGCTACCATTCATCACCCCTACCCACCTAACTTATCAAAAATAGCGTTAAGGCCAAGCGCCCGAAAAGTGCCATAAAACAGTGACTTTCTGAAGCCTACTTCCTCGGTAAAGGCCAAGTTAATAGATTTGAAAAAAATAAATGTTTATTATAGATTCATGAACAACATTATCAACATTTGATTTTTTCGTGCGATTAATCCTTTTGTCTAAAAAAAAATATTTAGCAATTTCGCAACTTTTCCCTACTCCTTCGAAACGGCTTGGATCTTTAGAAACATTTTTACACGTAAAAATTGGTGGTTAAATATTGTTCAAAGTACCATATGTAAATCAATCAATATTTCGCAAAGAAAATGGATTTAAAGGTCAGCCGCGCACTATCCGGGTGCGGCTGGCCGGAATTAAATGCACAAATACGCGTACTGCCGTCTAAGCGGTTACGAGAGTCGTGTCCATTTAATTTCGGCCAGATGGTTCAAGGGACTATAAGCCTTAACCGTTTATGCCCAGCCGAGGTACTAGGCGATCATAAAATTCAAGATGTACTAAGAATCCGATGGTATCGCTGCCCGCCAACAAAAATGTTCTAATCTTAGCTACAAATCGCATTATGCAAGCCGATACGGAGATCTGTCTCGAGATATTTGCCACGTTAAAGGAGAGTTCAGAAAATCTGTACTATTCAAAATGCTGTCGTGTTTAGATTTTTTTTTTTATTACTGATAGACACGCGTTTGACCACTATCTCACCTGATGGTAAGCGATGACGTGGTCGACGATGGAGTCGCATCTATTTTCTGTTAAATATATATATTTATTTATTTTTTGTATTTTTACACCACAGTGGGCCCTAGCCTAGCAGAATCTCGAGCGCTGCGTTGCATTCTAAATATCGCACCATAATGCTGAGTTCGACGCCTTTTTTGCCCTCCCATAGATTATATATTTTTTTTTTATTTAGATTTTCATTTTGTATGTAGATATTTATTGTTTTAACTAGTTGATGCCTGCGACTTCGACCGGGACAGATTCATAAAACAGCACAGTACCATTTGGACACAATTTCAAGAGATTTTTTTTTAGTGGAACCCTTAAATATTTCTTTTTATAAAATATAAGTCACTTTAGTTACTTCTTATAATATCAGCTATCAACCAGAGAAAGTCCTATCAAAATTGGTCCAGCTGTTTCGGAGATTAGCTAAACAACAAATCAACAAATTAAAAAAAAATGCTTTTAGATAAATTTTTATAGATACCGAATATATACCTGTATATATAAAAATTTAGTAGTTCTTATGGGTTATTTGCAGAAAGCAAAAAAAAACAAGACACACAGTATCAAGTAACACAGTATTTATGACAATAACATTCTAAAAAAAACATATAATCACTGATATAAAAGAATAGTTGCTATTTTTATAAGAACTTTTTGATTATGAAAGAGAATTTCCATTTGTGCAAAAAACGCAAATTGTTGCTTCTACTATGTTCTTCCTGAAAAGACAGGATATATTATTACTATTCTATTAAGTTGTACTTCTGTTCTGTTCATTTCTTGTGCCATAAAAGCGATTCGCTTTAGATTTTTGGTCGTATTTTTTCATCTCCGCGCTGATAAGTGCATAATGGGTGAAATGGTTGCGCATTCTAATATGTACCGTAGCTTTTTGACAGAAAGCCGTATATCAGGACGTGATTTAGTGATGTAGAGCATTAGAATGATGTCACGGGCGTGTGAGTAAAATATATTGCTATGATATATCGGTTTTTAGCTGTCCGAAGACAGTTTACTCAGCCATTCCTCATACAGTAAAGCAAAGAGCATTTGTGCTGTTAATTTTGAGACAAGAACATGCTTTTTTTGGTGAGAAATCATCCAATGACTTCTCCCTAGAAGTGGAGTGGGAAGGTGTGTCAGACTTTTACAGACTAAAATTTGCCTTGCGTCCCAGAACCCCGGGGTTCCTTTTCGGACAACCTATGGCCCCAGTAGGCCCCTACGGTTTTACTACGCGCCGTCGACGACTCAGGCTCGGTCCGGACGGTTACTGGACTACTGGACGGCGAGCTAGCCACTGCTCGCCATCCGCTAGGTAATGCCTACGGTGGCTGGAAATTGGGATCGGGATCCCGGCGGCTAGGGCGTGAATAAATCGGTTCCCAGATGCGCGCAGCCGCCTCTTTCGATAGCATTACTGCTTAGTCTTCTTCCTGCCCTTGTCCCATCTTATTTGGGGTCGGCGCAATACTTTGTTTTCTTCCATTCTACCCTGTCACTCGTCATGCTATTACTAACTTCCTTTTCTTTCATATCATTCTTCACGCAATCCATCCATCTTTTCTTTGGCCTCCCTCTCCCTCTCCACCCATCCACATGTATACTCATAACTCTTTTGGTAACATGCATTTCATCCCGCCTCTTTACATGACCATACCAAGACAAACGATTCCCCTTCAGCTTGTCAGTCACTGGCGCCACTTTCAAACTTCCTCTAATATACTCATTTCTCACTTTATCCAATCTCGTCACACCGCATTACTGCATTACTGCTTAGTAGAACCATAGAATAAGTAATAGTACTTACAAGTAGTAGAGCCTATGCTTGGACTTCGAAAATTTTGTTAACCTTCGTTCTTTTATAAAGTTTCTACCAGAAGACACAGCGTGACATTATCTCCCACAAGGTGGACCGATAACCTGGTCAGGGTCGCGGGAATCCGATGCATGCAAGACGCACAGAACCAGTTGTTATGACGAGCTTTGGAGAGGACATCTCCAACAGTGGACGTCTGACTAACCTTTCGGTTCCATGTGGAGCTCTACAAGCCTAGTTCCCATATAAAATGTATGGAGCCCGAGGCGCCCAGATCGGAGTGTGTGACACATGTGGGCAGTGAAGGTCTTACTTACTTTAAGCCATGAGATCCATGGTGAGGGATCACGTTTTAGAGCCCTAGTTGTTGTGGTGACACTTGGGGAGGCCTATATCCAGCAGTGGACCTCCTTAAAATATTGATCTAATATTTTCATGGCTTGAAGAACTAGAAAATATTGGAGCTCTTCCTTGACGAGTAACAATTACAACGAGTTCTTTAAACCAAGAAAATAATGGAACCCTATCTTGACGAGTTAGATGCTCCAGCTAACTATCAACCTTACTAAATGAGTAATCAATAACCAGAACATGAACCATGTTCACGTACATATGTATGTATAACTTGTGCCAATACGGAAAACGAATATTGAGAGCATGGATTTGCACCTGCAAACAGATGCTCGTCCATAAACTTTAGTATTCATGACCCATGCTATGTATACCTAAGACTTTTAGAGCTTTAAAAACGCCTAGGAGTTTTTGATCAGCTGGACCCGCTCGGTACTGGCCCCGCGGACTCACTTGACCACATTTAATTTCTGTATTTTTATGGAAATGTACTGAAATAAAATTGGATAGTGGGTCCGGTTAACCTTAAAAAAATCGTGCGGGTCCAATTCAAGTGGGTCCAGTTAACCAAAGACTCTTAGACAAAGTTACATCTGGAATCCAAAATGTATGGAATTAACATGTGCCACCAAAATATCACGTAGATTACCCTTAGGTACTTACATTTTAAACTTTTGACAATCGAAACCGTGGCACTTTGCCTGGGATCCAAGACTATAAGGGTTGTCGTACCCGGGCTACACGCCACAACCTCAAAACGCCGCCACCGGAATATTCCCTACTAGCTCTTGCCCGTAGTTTCGCCTGCGTAAGTACATGAAGATGCCTATGTGAAAAAAATGTTAGCATTCGGACTTCGGACCACTACTTCCAGAGATTACCTCCAAACAAAAAAACAAACTTTACCTCTTTATAATATTAGTGCAATAGATACTATGTATAGTGCCACACGCTACAAATCGCCGCTGCACGACTCTTGTGGCCCGAACCGGCAAATAAACACCAATAAAAAACGCCGTCACACGCAGGGACTCAAACTGTAACCGTAATAATGTATTTTAACACTGTTTTTTAAAACAGTTATACTTATAACAGAAAAACACTTTTAAATGTAACAGATACAATAATGTTACCGAATGAAAGTGTAACCTTTTATATGTGTTAAGAAGTGCTACCGAATCAAACTGTAACCTTTTATAAGTGTTAATAAGTGTTAATATGTGTAATTGAAATAATTGCACAGTACCATAATTAAGTAAATTGTAACTTTGGCAACGCTGCGTTTACCTGTTACACTTATTAACACTGTTAACACTTTTATATCTGTTACAGATATGTTACGGTTACACTTTTTTAAGTGTTTTGGGTTAACACATTGAAAACACATATATAAGTGTTACATTTTTGATTCTGTTACACATTCAACATGTAACACTTATAATTCTGTAACCTTTATGAAGGTGTTTTTAAGTCCCTGGTCACACGCACTCGCTCATTTAAATGTTTGTCAGAGTTCATTTATGATACTGCGCGTGTGGGTAAAAGTAGCAGCCACCAACCACAAGTGGCTGTCGCACGTTTCAGTGTCGCCGCACATGGGCCACATGCCACGCGGCGGAGACCTCTCGCGCCGGGCCTTGGTTGAGGCCATGGTCCGGAGCGAGGAGGAGTGGCAGGCGCGAGCCGACGCGTGCGAAGCAGTAATGCTCGCAAAGGAGAAGGCCGAACGCATCAGGCAACGGCGTTCTCGCCGCCGCCGCCGCCGCCGGGATTCTGATCCCGATTTCCGGCCACCGTAGGCGCGGGCTTGCGGACAGTGAGCAATGGGTAGCTCGCTGTCCGGCCGTCCGGTAACTGTCCGGACCAAGCCCAAGTCGTCGACGGCGCGCACTGTTCCCGCGCGCCTCAAGGAGTTGTCAGCAACAGCAGGGACCCAGCCGGGTCGAAGCCTACTGGGGCCAGGGTTATCCGAAAGGGCGCTCGAGCCCCGATATGAAGGCTAGAAGGAACGGGGTGGGTCTTTTAGTCAGTAAGAGTCTGACACTATCTCCCGCTCCGCCCAAGAGCGGGGGATGTCACTGCATGATTTTTTCCCACCATAAAAAAAAAATGGGCCACATGCCACAAACGTAGCCACGAGAAGCTAGAAGCGCCCACAAGCCACTTGTGGCCTGTGGCTGCTACTTTTTTTAACCCATGTTCACAGTAGTGTAATGAACTCTGTCGCAGAAGGTTTAAATGCGAGAGTGGCGTGTACCCATTGCTCGCCGTTCGTAAGCCCGCGACTCGAAGTCTAGATCGAATTTCAGAAACTGCTATACCTACGTTGTGCCATTCTGCTATGTTGCGTTTTATTAATACGACTGTTTTCTCACATTCCAGGTCCACGTTGTCTAGACGACAGGCGTGTGCGACCAAAATATTGCGACAAAACGACAGCACGACTACGACATAACCGTTACATTTGAATTCACGTCACACTTCGGCTAACTTCGTAAACCTTCGGGAAGCGGCAGGATGGAACTACAAAGAGGGAAATGAAACGATCGATGCTTTATTAGCTCTTTATAATTTTTTTTTTTTTAAAGATAAAAACTAGTACATTTAGATACAAATGGAGAAAACTTGTCAATGCTACCGAGGCGGCAGGCGGTGTTATGGAGTCGCGGGCTGCAGTGACAAAATTCCACGTGTATCAAACGTCGTTTTTCAATACACTTACAAAGATATAAATAAAAGGGGGTTGACGCGCGACCCGTGAGGATCGCTTAACGTCCAGCCTGATACGATAAATGTAATAAAATTGTGATGGGCAAACGCAGATTTCCGCACTAGTGCGAAAAACAGTAAATTGCGTATAAAAAGTTTTCGAATAAGTGTATTGAAAAAGAATTGAATGTATCTACTGAAATTTTGAATATTGTTGCCAGAAAAAAATCAAGAAACAATTTTGATCACAGGTCAATTTAGGGTTAATGTACCCAAATTAAAAACAATATCCAGGACTTATTTAAACATATTAAATATTACAGTATTATAACTACTCTTATTTATTTAGAACTTTTAAATTCATCGAAAACAATCAATTTAAACATTTTAGAGCAACAAAAAATATTGCTTCAATTCATGTTAGATCGATTTTAGTCAAATGAAAATCAGAGTAGTTCTAATTACTGACTGAAGTTATGAAAAAGGAGATGCGACAACGAAGTTAGCGAATAAACACTGGGATGTAAAAACTTTTTCGAAACATAAAACTAATATTGACAGGTTTTAAAAACTAATATGTGTCTTGCTTATTTTGTAAAATTGTAAAACGAAGTGTAAAGTATAGGCATTAAAATTGTAATTTTGTAAAAAATGTAACATTTCTTTTTATAGTAAGAGCTATTTTACCAGATTAATTTTTAAATAATATTTGTGCAGTCGCAGTCGTTCAAATTTAATTTTGGAATTCCATATATTTAAAAAAAAATGTGTAAATTACTTTTTTTAACATAAAAGCCATATGAAAAGAAATGTTACGATTTGTACAAAAATGTAAGAGAAATTAATAATTTTTATAACGAAAAAGAACTTAATTTTGATCTCTTAATGAATAATTATTTATGAATGTAATGCCATATTAAAGTTTAATACTTCATTGGTGTTCGTTATTAGATATAAGTTGGGTCTTTCATGATAAAATACTTAAAGAAAACAGCTATATTCCATTACAAAGGAACTTCGCACTAAGTAATCGCCATGACAGTCAGCGCCATCTAGATGTTTAGTTTGGAACTAAGTTACAAAGATGGCGGACTATTGAAATCATTCTGATTTTGTGTGAAATATGATTTCTCCTGAGAATGTATTAGAAATATAAAATGTTGTCAGGAATTAAATAATGTAAAATGAAAGACCCTTATTATAGCTCATGATTATGACAACATAGTTATTTTCAATTTAAAAATCTAATCTTAAAGTATAAACAGAAATTGATTCATAAAATTGAAATTTTAATAACCATTTATGTCAAAAACTGACTGCAATAAATTCTCGCGATAATTATATTCCACTTTTCAATTTCTATTCGTGCCGGATGAGTCGAATTTAAAACCGGACCAACAAATTATACTATCAATCAAAATCATGAGCCAATTATTATAATTAGATAAAGATTTCTCTACATGTAACGTTTTTAAAATTCCTTCAGTTGAATTGTTGATGCAAACCAAAAATGCGAGGTGCCTTATAAAATGCTTTTTTCAAAAAAAATCTTTGTAGCATTAATATTTTAGTGTTAAGGGAAATAGTCACAAATATCTTCGATTTTTTAGGTTTTTTTAGTCTGTAAGTACCTACCGGTTATGCAGTTCTTGGTATGCATTTATTCATTTTTTTTTTTAATTTTTACAGTCATAATTGTCTTAGTGCACTACGATTTTGCGCTTATAAATAATGCTATTCCAATCTTTTTTCTACATGGTAGGATCAACTTATTAACCCAAGACAGTTTAATAGATACCAGTAGGTATATTGACAAATAATTAAAAACTGTCATATTTTATTATGAATGAAAGAAAATCTTTGTTCTCAGTTTTTTTTGTCTTATTAAAATAGAATACAGTGATAAAAAACAATGCAAAAAAAATATACCTATAAAATTGTTGATTTTTTTTGCGATTCTAAACGATTGCGGGATTGTTCTAAAAAAATACCATGGCCCTAGAACGCAAAAAGCAGCTGAAGGAACACAGGTTTTTGTCAGTAAAAGTCTGACACACCGTCTGCACCAAGAGCGGGAGGAGTTATTTGATGAATTCCTGACCCCCAAATATAAAAATTTGTCTAATGAAAATAAAATATGGTGAAAGTTGTATCCTCATGATAAGTATTGCCATTGTTTTCATTTATGGTCGTCTTCCACATTTTACTGATGATGCACCAATTTCGAACCGTGCACTAGCTTCTGACGTTTTATAAGTGCCCATGTAGGCCTATGTGAAATAAAAAACTTTTGACTTTGACTTTGATGTCTCCACATTTTACTTAGGTATACATATATATTTTAAGGCCTCCCGCAAAGTGGCCCGATGAGAGACGCGCAGGACCGTTCGATGTGGCGACACTAGGGGGACGGGGCATATGTCCAGCAGCCAAGGACATCTTTCGGGTGAAATGATTTTAATTTCAATTCTCAAACAAAAAATTTTTTTTTTTGGAAACTAAAAAAAAATAACATTATTTAAAGCGCAAATGAGGTTCTTTTAATTAACAATCTGTAGTTTTGTTTTTATTTTCGTAGTTAGTAACTTTGGCTATTGTATTTTGAAAAATCTAGTGTTACCATAAACATATTAAAGTGGTCTACAAAAATTGTCTTTTAAAGTGAATTATGATAGTTTTGGGCTTGTAGCAACTATACAGGTGGTCTGAAAAGTTTCATACCTAATAAAAAACAAGGCATTTTTACTTACAATTTATTTTTCTTTTTTTATCGACTCACTCAAGTGACCGTCAAATAACAAAAACCCGTCCAAAATGGCTGAAACTTTGGTGAGTAACAGTCAAAAGATGCACAACTACTTTCACTAGTTTTTATTGATGAGTGCTGCCATCTTCACATTGAGGTTAGAAACTTTTCAGACCGCCCACGTAACTTACAAAGTTAGTATATCTAAACACAAACCGTCGAATTATTTTGTTCATGCAAATATTATCTGAATCGCCCTACCAGGAGAAAACGACGTCCAATGCGCCGAGTGCTCGGCCGAGCGCTTATCTCTACAACTCGCTTACATCACTGTCTCGGTCGAGCAACATTTTACTGTCTCGCCCTTTTGGGCGAGACAGTAAAATGATGAGATGATGATGATAATGAAAATGATGAGTACCAAGTAAAAACTTGGTACTTGTGATCAAGCATAACCGCTGGCGTCGAATTGGTTCGACGAATGTTTTCGTGTCTCATTCCCCAGAGTTCTCTCATTTCGCTCTTCTCTCGTTTAGCTCTTCAATCCCCATAGGTGACAGAAGAGCTGACGAGATGGAGTATTTTGTCATTAATGTAACCCCCTGCCTTGCATTAAAAAAAAATAAGAGTAGAGTAGAGTTGCAACCCAGGGTCGCTACCCTAGAGTTAACCCAACTAACTCTGAGTAGAGTAGGTTGGTTAGCGGCCATATGTTTGACGTTGAACTCTACGTTCGCGTTCAAAATGCCAGGGTAGAGTATTTACCCTATGACTTCATTAGAGTTAACTCTAAACTCAAATTTGAATCGGTTCTGGTGGAATAAACGCGAGACTGTTGGTCGGATATATCCGACGGTTAAAAGGTTTAGAGTACAGTAATGTAAGTTGTTTAGGTAAATGCTTTCACAATTTGAAATGTTGCCAATGATGCAAAAATCATTTTATAAAATATCCGGTAATTCAGTCAAGAAATACTATGAAAATAAAAACAAACGTACAACTCTTAGAATCTTAGATAAGTCTACATAATCAAGGGCCCTACTATGACGTTTTAAAAAGAGACAGAGCTATATGAGACATATAGCACCATCCTTTTCTCACATCGAAATTATGACAGTTTCAAAACGTCAAAATAGGGCTGTATGGATAAATCTCTTGGAATTTCGAATAGTCGATTTCGATATTTCGATATGATTTATCGATAATGAATTTTGTATTCCAAATAATTGTTCTTATAGTAAGCTAGGCCACGTTTCATGATTCCTAGGATATTTTTTATTATCTTTAGACTAAGTTTTCATGCAATGTTATGAGATATCAATCGATATTGTAATACTTTACGGTAAATAAATGAAATGATATTGAAAATATTGTTGTTTTTCTTTTTCCTATTTGGTATACTTGTAACTGTCCGGACCAAGCCCAAGTCGTCGACGGCGCGCACTGTTTCCGCGCGCCTCAAGGAGTTGTTAGCAACAGCAGGGGCCCAGCCGGGTCGAAGCCTACTGGGGCCAGGGTTATCCGAAAGGGCGCTCGAGCCCCGGTATGAAGGCTTGAAGGAACGGGATAGGTTTTTTAGTCAGCAAGAGTCTGACACTATCTCCCGCTCCGCCCAAGAGCGGGGGTTGTCATTGCATAATTTTGACCACCGAAAAAAAAAATTTGGTATACTTATACAATTATAGAACTCATTAAATGTATAATGGACTTATACAACTGGAAAACGCACAGTCTTATATCCCAATTAGAAAATCAAATCACGATCATACTTACTACAAGCACTGCAATTTTACTTAAATGCAGCGCCAAATAAACTTAAAATAAAGTAGATACATCGACCTTTCAAACAAACAACTAACGGTTTTTAATTACTAGATAAAAAGCTTTTTACAAAAAAAATACAACCGACTTCAATGTTGTTTCAAGCACTAAACATTGCAAAATAACTTCAATTTCGGAAGTCGGTGTTTCTATAGTAGTTTTGTCTATTCGTTATTTAACAGCAACTTCCGAAATTGAAGTCATTCTTTAAACAGGAATAGCGAAAAATTATCATAGAAGTCCAGGACCTGATTTAAATAAATTAAAACTAAAACTTCTTCAATCGATTTTTCAGAAATCTTTAATCGAACGTCTTGATTTTTGAAAATCAGACCCAAGACTATTAGCATTTTCTGTTATCTTCATAATTTCGGATTTGCATTCACGCTCATTGGAAAAAAATACTTCTACTGTACAAGTACATGTATGTGTCACCAGGTAATTGCAAAATCTGATAGTCTACCAATACCAATATCTATTCACAAAGAGCAATTATCCAATGACCTATCTTCAACCTAATGAAATGTGCACACTCTGCACAGCAGTTTTGACTAGCAACGACTTTTAGTGAGGCTCTTTTTTCAATAGTCTGACTGGGCAAATGTCTACCCCAACTTCTTCCAGGTATTCTTTCAATGACGCTTAATACTAAAGTATTAGGTAAGTAACTAAAGGAGTGGTGGCCCGGGGCAAAAAGGAAAGCCGTTGTAGTTTTTTAACCATAGTTATACTTTCGTGACAACAGATGTCGCTGATGTAATATCAATACAGTCCCTAATTTTGAATTTAACCGCTAGATGGCGCTGTTTTTTCTATTACGAATTCTTTTGCGCATCTTCATTCATCCATTGTCTAAAGTGTGCACGCTTAGTTCTAGAAAACGACACTAGATGGCGCTATTTGAAACTGTTATATGAAATTTCGGTAAGAAGCGACTGAGCAGTTGGTTCTGAGAGTCACGAATTCAACTCCCGCATGAAATATAAACATATTAGTTGAGACGACACGTCGTCTGCGGTCGAGCGATGTGAAGTCAGACGATGAGTCACTATCCTTGGAAGCTATTTCATAGGGTAAGTAGGTACCATTCTAAGATAGGTTGCAGACCGCAAAGTGCAAGTGACACCACTGGTTACTATTGAATCTCTATAAATTGATTCCGAACGCAGCTACACTGCAGCCTAAATTCGCGACGGACAGCCTGCGGCCGCAGAACGAAGATACCGCAAACTGTAGCACCAGTGGTGTCGCGAATCGCAAAGTTCACATAAAAATGTCAAATTTTTCGATCATGAAGACAAATTATAATTTTGTTGCTAATCATCCACACCAGATGTCCGTCTTCTAACATAAGACACATTAGTAAAGTATCGGTCGCGTTGTCCGATATTCTGTCTCGCATGAAGGTACTGAAGTATGTAGGTATATAATAACATGCATACACAATATAATTTTTACACCACCTGCTCGATAATGTCGTTTTATAAGTCATACAACCCTCACTTAACCTTTCGAATGTCTTAAGTTACACAGTCCGACATAAGGTAATTGTCTTTCTATTGTGTCTCTAATTACGACATTCAAAGAGTTAAAGCAAGTCATTTTATCCCTAGGGAGATAATGCAGTATAGCCGATCCCTAGGGAATAATAAGATTTGAATTTGGAACATCAACAATCGTCAACACTATCAATTATAATGTACGTGCATCGAACAAGTTGACTCGAAATTCAAACTGGCCAAAACAAAAACAAAAGAAAATAGAACAAAACGTGCTTACTGACGGGAGCGTTATAGAAAATTGAACTTAAAGAATCTTGGAGAAGTGAATTTTGTTTGACCAAATTGTCTTTCAATTATCTCATAGATGGTGTAAAAAGTAGAGTATGCAACACGGGGATAAAGCTGTCTTTGTCTTGGGTGGCTTGAATTCCTCACTCACTCAGGTTTCTTTATTAACCCTAAAAAAATATATAAATCCCTCATTAACGTTCGGGATTAAAATCAGCAACCTTCGTTTCGTTCGGAATTCAACATGTTGACTTAAGTACTCCTATCTTTCAACCTAGCCATCCACACCCAAGTTGGCAGGTTGAGAATTTTATGTGCCACCTTCCAACATACTTCAGGGCCTTAAGTCTGCTATTACAATAGTGTCAGAATGGTCTATCATTGTTTTCCTATTGGTTGATTTTGACAAGTTTTGGTAATCCGCTAATATAATGGCGTCATTATGACTTTCCAATGGTCAACCACTGACAATCCATTGAAAGAAATGGCATAGAATGGTAATCTCGTACAAAATAACAAATCAATATCTGACGTATGCGGCAATCTACTAAAATTTTGACAGTTCTTTTGATCATTGAACTACAATTAGAACGTCAGCGTGTGCAGTTATTGCTTTTAATAACCTCGATATTGTCATTTTACCACAACTCTATTGCGTGACCATTGACCGATCAATGATCGATCATTATGAATTAGCAGATTACGAACTTTTAGCAAAATGATAATGGGATCGTGTTGGAATGACGAATTTATAAAAATAGCAGACTTAGGCCCCTGGTTGGATAGTGGAAATATTTAAGACTTAGACTCATGACTTAAGTATATGGTTTTGTGTATGTATGTGAAGATATCCGCAGAAGAAATAAGGTTGCCGACATAGCACGAAGAATTGCCAAACTTAAGTAGCGATGGGCAGGGCACATTGCTCGCAGAACAGATGGCCGTTGAGGCCGAAAGATTCTGGAGTGGCGACCGCGTACCGGAAGACACAGCGTTGGAAGGCCTCCTACAAGGTGGACCGATGACCTGGTATAGGGTATAAGGTTGCGGGAAACCGATGGATGCGGGACGCACAGGAACGTTCGTTGTGGCGACGCTTAGGGGAGGCATATGTCCAACAGTGGACGTGTATCGGCTGAAATGATGATGATGATGAAAAGGCGGCGAAAATTATCTTTGCTCGGAGCTGCTAAATTAGTTAAATCGGGCCCTGACCGGACACCGTCGCCTCTTACACTAAATCAATCCACGTTTGCGGTCAAGGCCCCGATCAGTAGCCTGATTCACGTAAAATCAAACAAGCCAAATATCGTTGAAGTTTTATAGTCGTTCGATCGAAGTCCTATCCAAAAGCGGTATTCACGATCTATCGACTTATTTCCAGTTACATTAATAAGTATTCTACCAGGATAATGCAATACAGTTTTTTTTTTTTAATCTACGAATTTCAAACGACTTTAAAATCGATGTCGTTCAAACTCGATTGATGGATGTGAATACGGAAATGGTCTAAACGACTAAATCGCTACGATATCGTTACGGTTTTCATTACGTGAATCAGGCTACAGTACTAATGACATGAAGTCGCAACATTGATGCAATTCGCATTCAAATTGGACATTACTAACGTTACTTTTCGACCTTCAGACGAAGAGTTTCGATATAATCATATTTAATAAAAGAAATGTTGAAATGACTCACGTTTTTAGGATTCCGTACGAATAAAAACGGAACCCTATTACTAAGGGTGAGTTGCACCATTTAACTATAACGATAACGAAACCTTAACCAGCCGTGAAACGGGCGCCTATTGTTCAATTCGACGATTTGACAACTGTTAACAGCTTTGTTATCGTTAAACTTAAATGGTGCAACTCACCCTAAGACTCCACACTGTACGTCTGTTTGTTTGTTAAAAACCGCGATAGCTAGACAGTTGAAATTTTTCACAGATGTTCTATTTCCGTTGTCGCTAGAACGACAAATAAGTACAAAAATCATCATCTTCCTGCCTTAGTCCCGTTTTATTTGGGGTCGGCGCAACACGTTTTTTTCTTCCATTCTGTCCTGTCACTCGTCACGCTATCATTAACTCCCTTTTCTTTCATATCACTTCTCACACAATCCATCCATCTTTTCTTTGGCCTCCCTTTCCCCCTCCATCCATCCACATGTAAACTCATAAGTTTTTTAGCAACATGCGTTTCGTCCCTCCTTTTCAAGACTAACGATTCCTTTCAATTTTTCAGTCACTGGCGCCACTATCAAACTTCCCCTAATATAGGTACTCATTTCTCACTTTATCCATTCTCGTCACACCACACATCCATCTTAACATTCTCATCTCCGCTACGTGCAATCTTTTTTCATCCGTCTTTTTCACAGCCCAACATTCTGATCCATACAGTATGACAGGCCTTATCACGGACTTGTAGATTTTATTTTTAATAAGTACTAAAAACAGAATAAAATAAATACTGAAGTCTACTTAAATATTTATATTATTCTGTTTTTAGTACCTAACTGAGCTCTAGCTTAGTGGGGAAAAGTCGGGTTTGTTGTATAAAATACAACAAACTCGACTTCTTCATTTTAATAACCCGGGGATAGGTGTAACTAAAAAAAAAGGTTATAATATCTAAAAGGTGTAAGGGACAGCCCTCCCCAAACTTTAAGGGCTTGTTCAGTAGACGAAACTGAACAACCTTCCACAAAATATTTTTTCAGGAAACGAAAAAAAAAATCAGCCTCCCCATACAAAATGATAAACTTGATTGGACAATTAGCATAAAAATCTTGTGGAACGTTGTTCAGTTTCGTCTACCGAGCAAGCCCTTAAAGTTTATGGAGGGCTGTCCCTTACACCTTGTATAGTATCTAATATTGTACAGAAGGAACCTTTTGTGTGCGAGTTCTTCTCACACTTGACCGGTTTTTTTTCTAAAGAATGACTAATCAATTTTATTTGGCTATAAAAAGCTAGCGGGGTTTTTCACAGTTATTTGGTAATGATAGAATATTCGTAGAATATTATGCCATCAAAATTACAAATAATAGGCTTCAAGGATAACTGACATCAAGAGAGAAATACTGAATTATCACTTATCAAGTAACAATAAAAGTAGCACAAACTCTGTCAAGAGATTCACGATCAACCAAAGAATATAAACAACTAAATAATGCAATCGACTCGTTTAAATTCCGCTAGATTTTTTTTATCACTTTTCACTATGCTCAAGTTAAAAAAGTATTGAAACATAACGAAGTTACCTATGGTCGATTTTATTGAAGAAGGGAAGTGTGTACTGGAATTGCACAATCTCATTCCGCCAAGTCTGAACCATCATCGGACCACAAGACGTATGGCGTTGCACCACCGGTACATGGTAGACATCCCACCATAGATATCCGTGCATCCCACCCATTCGCACAAAGCGTTTTGGGAACACATTTATTGTGCATACAGCCAAGGAGTAGAATTCTCTGCCGGAGTCTGTGTTTCCTGATAGCTACAACTTAGGGGTCTTTAACTCAAAAGTGAATAGGTTCCTTCTAGGCAAGCGTGCTCCATCGTCGACCACATCATCGCTTACCATCAATTGAGATAGTGGTCAAACGCAAGCCTATCAATAATTTATAAAAAATACAGCCAAAGGACACAGTTATATCAGAAGTTCTGGATTTGGTTAACATATAATTAACTACCATTAGAGTTTGATCTCCGATCTACTGAAAAATAAAAGGGAAATTAAAACAACCATTTGCGTCTTTAGATATAATTTTCCAAAAAATATTAACCGAAATTAAATAATAAGATCTATTTACAACTATCAATTGACTATCTACGGTAGATAAGCGTTTAGCCCTCCTAAATGACCCTCATCTCTTTTTCTTTGCTGCTGCAATCTCTCTTCATCTTTACCATCAATTCCTAATCCCAGTCTTTCAATCAACTTCTCCCCTTTATCTCCATGTAACTCAATAAACTGTTTTCGCCTCTTCAAAGCCACATTAGGGTCAAAAATATATGATTTCTTTTCATGGATTACGGGATGGCCAATTAAGTTTGTCCGAATGAATCCAGCAATAGGTCCCGTGGGATTTTGTGCCTTTGCCGGTCGGTAAAGCAGTAGGAGACTGAGTGACAGCTGAAAAAAAAACAACTGTCAAATGAGAAATAGCGCGAACATTTGGCGGGTTTTTTTTTTGTGTCTGTGGTAAGTTCTGTTGTGAATAAATTTTAATGTATTTTTCTAAAAATAATAATATTTACAAACGATGAACATCTACATCGATGTCAACGCGGAAAATTGCCCAGAACGCTGGCAGCATTGCCACGTTGGATAGCAATGCTGATTGGTTGACCGAAGTGCCTAAAGCACAGCCCTCTGGTCACGCGAAGAATCGACCAACTGTTTGCTGGTATCACGCACAACTCAATGAGCGCTCGGACCCCATGACCCTAGTGTTTCAACCCCAAACTACTCAAATATACAACTTCCGATATAGCATAGCATAGTCGGCCTTAGAATGTTCCCATGTGTTGTTGGGGCTCAGGCCTAGGAGAGGAAATGGGCCGTAATCCACCACGCGGGCCCAGTGCGAGTTAGTAGATGTCACTTCTTCGAATTTTTGGTTAATTAGAGGACATGCCGGTTTCCTCACGATGTTTTCCTCCACCGTTTTGAGCAACTTCCGATAAGGTCATTATTATTTTTAGTTTGTATATACTATATGACCTTTTATGTTATCATGTTTTAATTATAATCCAGCGGTTGCTCATGTATTTTACATTTTGGCGTAACATTTGCATTTCTTGCCTAATATGTTTTGTATATTCATACATTTCACTGCATCTAATTTACCAGCAAAACAATGCTGAATTTAAACTAGTTATTGCAACATGGGTCTCGCGTAAAAGACCATCAAATGAGAACTTCAATGTCACATAAAACCATTAGTTAACTATTCTGCGATTGCTCAATATAAAACATTCTTTTTAGTAATTCGAAACCTGAATATAGTAGAATCAGTAACTGAATCGATTCTAATAATTTTTACACCATGTTATATTTTTTCCCAAAAATATTTAAAAAGGTCACAAGTTGGACACCACCGACACTAAGTACGACACAAGTCACGGCGGGTCAGAGCGGGTGTTAGGCGCCAGAAAACAACTAGGTGCAAGTGCAAAAAAAACCCTCAGTCGCCTGCATGGACCGGTGACTATGTATTTTTGCTGACACTACAAGCTTATAACTTTGTGATTTTTCATGATAAAGTTATGTACATAAATTCCTTATATAAAAATACTAGTAGTAGTTTTGCATATACTAAAACTTTTTTTAGTATTTTATTATTAGGGCACATATTACACACACATAGCGATACATGTTACGCACGACTAAATTATTGAATCAGTTGTCGAATGTAAACTTAACATTATAATGAAAAAGTAGGTAAACTCTGTAGGCCTATCATTAGTTAATTGTTCTCTTGCTTAATTCATTCATTTACTTAATTACAATTCTTTATTATATTTAGGGCACATTTTACACACACATAGCTATCCATGTCACGACTAAATTTAATTACTTGTAGAATCTATAGGTCCTTAATATGACATAAGTATAATGAAGACATTGGTAAACCCTGTAGGCTTATGTAAAATAAAACATTTTGAATTAAATTGCGAAGATTTTTTTGCTGTCTATGGTACCTACAGATTGTCAAAAATACTTAATACACATCATTAGCCTTTTTAATGTTCCCACTGCTGGGACTCAGGCCTCCTCTCTAGGAGAGGGAATGGGCCGTAATCCACTACGCGGGCCCAGTGCAGGTTGGTGAATGTCACATGTCTTCGAATTTTTGGTTCTAGGACATGCCGGTTTTCTCACGATGTTTTCCTTCACCGTTTGAGAGCAGTGGTAATGAAATAAATTACACAAAGTAATGTGCCTGGCAGGGTTTAAACCCGCGACCTACATCTCGTAAGTCGGAGCGATTACCACTCGGCCACCACTGCTCTCACTTAATACACACTACCACAAAATGCAAAAAACTACGTTTGTTGCACTACCTACGTCACGTGTAAATTGTAGTAAATTAAAAAACAAGGTTTCATTCATCTAATTATCAAGATTTCAAGGTAACAAAACATAATAACTTCCCACCGTAACATAATCCAACAAAAACGAAACACGCCACACCATTATTTATTCACAACAAAACTTAAAAAAAAACAACACAATTAGCAATTGTGTTGTTTTGATTCCCGCCAAAAGACCTGTCAAAAATCACATCGAAGCGTTCGGATATTCTCACAATACGACAGATACTCACTAAAATTACTTTATTCATTTTGTTTTTTTTTGTTTGCTTTTTTTTATGACCAACCCGCGAGGCGCGCGAATGTGTACTGGTGGTCGGCGGAACCAGTTTAATGCAACTTTTACATATAAAGCAGTGCAGATTACCCAACTGTTCATAATGGCGGTGTTGGTATCATTACGTCATAGGGTTGGGTAACGTACCTTTTTTATTCGAGTAGGGTGTGACGAACTGTTGATAGAACACTTATCTTCTTTATCTCTGTATTACCAGTTTAAGTAAAGCAAACTAGCTTTTCACGTCTGTCTGTTTGTCCGCAAATTCTTCCGAAACCACGCAACGGATTTTGATGTAGTTTTCACTAACAAAAGAGGAAAGTTTTTTTAAAGTGAGAATTCGACAAATAGACTTTTCTCGCTCTAGAGCGGAGCGAGCGGGCGTGTCGGATTTTTTTATTGTTGATAGGTTTTTTTAATTTTTTTTTACTGACTAATGCCACACCTACAGTAGTGGCTTTACCGGTAATATTGCCCGTAGTGGGAATTTTGCTGGCAATATTGCCGGCACATCTCTAACCACACCTATGTTCCTACAGTTGCCTTTTTGCATCCTAGGACCTCGGGTAACCCTTTCAGAAGTCGACCTATGGTCCTAGAAGGCTTTAGCCCTGCTGGAACCCAACGGTTTCGCAGATATCTCTTTGAGGCGCCGTCGACGACTCGGGCTCCGTCCGGATGGTTACCGAACAGCGAGCTACCCATTGCTCGTCGTCCACAAGCCTACGAAACGAGTATGGTTTATGTATACTTATACTTAACTGATACTCGAGCAGAACCGGAGCCAATCACTAGTTTATTTAAATACTTAAACATAATACGGCCAAAGGTCAAATAATATTTGTCAAAGACATGTTCTATAATATGAAGAACAAACACGATCACTTTGGTAATGTTTTTGTGTATTTTACATTGTCTACTAAATATCCACGTTGCTTTTTACTATATTTGCCTGGGCAAAAATCTCTCGAGATTACCTGACGAGATACGCTAGAGGCAAAAAAAAAATAAAGAAAAAATATCCAGTGCGAGTTGGACTCGCGCACGAAGGGTTCCGTGCAGTCTTTAGGAAAATTCGGCAAAAAAAAAAATCGCGTTTGTTTTATGGAAGCCCCCCTTAAATTTTTATTTTGTTTTTAGTATTTGTTGTTATAGCGGAAACAGAAATACATAATTTGTGAAAATTTCAACTGTCTAACTATCACGGTTCTTTGAAATACAGCCTGGTGACAGACAGACGGACAGACAGACAGCGAAGTCTTAGTAATAGTGTCCCGTTTTTACCCTTTTAGGTTTGATAGGTATAAAAAAAGGAAACAAAGAAAAAAAAGAGAGACATAGAAAAAGAGAGAGAGAAAAGAGAAGAGTCTATCTAACAAAAATCTATCTATGCCTGCAAGAACTGTGAGATTTTCCAAAAGAGTCACAACGACCCTTCCTGATGAAAGATTGTCTATAAAAAATCGCTTTTAGCAATAAGACCGCCCATTGTTACACCCTATTAATTTTAAGCTCCTACTGTAATTTTTATGGTGTACAATAAAGAGTATATCTATCTAAATAAATTACGCAACAGGCAGCTGTAAGAATATGGGTGGGTTTTAGTCAGTAAATAATAGTCTCACCCTCTCGCTCCACATAGAAAGGGATTTTTTCGACACCCACGCTTAAGGTCGTAAAATAAAAAATAAAAATTTTCAAGATTGCCATTTTTTTCATCGTTAGTGATAAGTAGAGTTTTTGCGTTATGTAATCAATTACATGCTTGGTGTGCGTCTGCTCAGAGCTTTCTAAAACTTTGATTTCCAAAAGCCTCTTAACTACTACTTACTTTTTTAAGTGAGCACTCACTTAAAAAAGTCTTTGAAAAAAACGTCTTTGAAAAAAGTCTCACGTTCCTACTAGTTCCTAGTCCCAATAGTTTCCGTTGTACGTTGATACGTCAGTCAGTTATCCTTTTATAAGTTTTATAAACCCCCATGTTTTATAAAGTAGTACAAAAAAAAATAGGGCTATATCCTTAGTAAGGATATAGCCCTATTTTTTTTTTGTACTGGGTAAGGATTCCTTACCCGATACTGATCATATTTGTGTAGTAAAACGAAATCACAATAGCCTGTACAATATGTCCATAAATAGAGTGACATTTTGGGATATAAACCAACGCTCATAACTTTGCTGTTTATAAATAGATATCATTTATTGAGACTACTTAAATAAGACCGTTTCTATTAAGCCTTTTAATTATTTGCACTAATTAAAAATTAGTGGTATATAATGTGTACATTAGGGTGTCCCAAGCTATAAGGGCGAAATTTTTTTTTCCGATTTTGAGTACGCATTGTACATGTATGTGTATACTTAGATAATTTTACCCAAAAAATGTGTTACGACTTTTTGCGTAGGAGGAATCAATTTGAAGGTACAGGAGTGGTTTTATAGTCAGTAAAAGTCTGCCACTATCTCCCGCTCGGCCCAAGAGGGGGGGATGTCATTAAATGATTTTCCCACCTAAATAGAAAACCCTCAAAAAATGGCCTCTCACTTCTCGTGAAGATATTTATTATATAATTTATATAAGTATTTTTATAATTTATGTATTGTGATACATATACAAGGTGTCGTTTTGAAGCTGCAAAATATTTCAGGAGGTAATTATGTTAGTGATTCTCGACCCGAATCAATAATAAAATAAGTAGGTAATTTTTTTTTTTTTTTATAACTGCGCTTTTTTTCACACACACAAACACGGAACAATAAAGGTCGTTTTCACACACACTAACTCGCAACGATAGTTTCATAAATAATGTATCATCCAATCATCATCCCGCACGCCACACCCTAGCCACGCCCCCGCGGCCATCGATCAATCGATTTAGTTTAGAGTAATTAAAAAATTAAATAACAAGTATTACTGATTATTGACCAGGTATCGTTTTTTTATATGACTATTTATGAGTTTTACTACAACCTCCTGAAATATTGTGCAGTTTTAAAACTGCACCTTGTATACATACTATATTTATGTGTACATTTATTTACTATTATTGATATATATGTATGCTACAGGAGATCTAATTAGTTAATTTAATTTATTAATTAGATAATTTATAGTCCATTTAATTTTTTTTTCTAATTTATACACACTGTCTACATATCTCATCCAACTCTCCTTACAAAGAAATTTCGTTACAAATAAGCAGGTCCTTTGCACTCTTATACGACTCTTTTAGTCATACACTTAAAATCGAAAAGAACAAATAAGGATAACCTTATTTGTTCTTTTCGATTTTAAGTGTATATGTGTACATAAATAAATAAATGAGTAAAGAAAAAATAAATGTATTTTAAGCTCGCTTGTACATCAGCTGTCCTATTTAGAGAGAGACTGCATGAAACTTACCACAAAAACAATTATTTCTAAGAATAATTATAGGGAAAAGGAAGTGTTTTGAGTTCTGTGTGTGTGTATGCTCATAAATCTTCAACAGTCGTTATCTTAGTAATTAGCCGCCTGGCGTTGCATTTAATAGTAATTTAGTGTTAATTACTTCTGTTACAATGCAACGCACTAATGGGATGCAAAAGGTATTTTGAACCCTGAACTATTACAGTTAATGAAAAGTAGAAGAATCCTTATGCTTAATTTTATCCTTTAGGCGCTTAATGTGTATTCTGTTACAGTAGACATTTTGATTATTTTTGATACAGTGGGCATTCTGATATTTGATATAGTGGACATTATGCGACTAAAGGAATTTTATTAAAACAAAATATTGTCCTATTGTAAGACAAGACAATGCAGGAGAAATGTATAATTTGGTTAAAATGCGTTCCAATTGCCATGTTATGACGTCACGTCTGGTTAACCTCAGATGATCATTATCAATTATGTAGTTTAGCTACGCGGAACTATGACAAGCTTTCATTATATTAATTCCCAGGGGGACAGCGCGTACGCAGTCCCCACTACCAAAAATTACGCATCCGAGTTATCCACATTAGGGATAATCGCAGGGGTCAACCTAACCGCAGTGCAATGGAAAGGCCTCGCCCTGGGGGAACCGCCTTCTTGATCACGGTATCCCCTATGCCAGGTAAGTATGATTTCACTACAGTACCGCGCGAGGGTCATTCGACGGCGGAGAATCTTAACACCGCGATTCAGAAACGTGACGTAAATGATCAACGCCATCTATCGAGGCTAATAGAACCAAACTGTCATGGCCGCCGCGAGCACTATAATAATTTTAGGTAAATAGAAAAAAAAGTCGCATTCGTACGTTCGGTTGAAATAACATTGCTTGCTATTTAAAATGACATAATGTAATTTGTACAAATACAAATACAAAACGTTTATTTGTGCACACAGGTACAATTGAGTTGTTACAAAAATTTTTATAAAGGTATCTCTGTGTTCTGCCACAGTAAGCGGCATACAAATATTAATAAAATAATATTGTTGCTCCTACTGAATAATATTGACTAAGTAGGTACACATGTTACTATTGAATAGTCACTATAATAAGTACTAATAACAATCTTTTAAATAATCCAGATGGTATTGCTTCATAAATTAATGTTTAAAATTTACAAAATTTAGAAAATAACATTGCACGTTTGTTTAAAAGCTATATTAACTATAGGTACTAATATAACCTAATTACCTATAAACGGGTCATCTATGTTTATATATTTATTATCTAGTTACAATCTAATAATATTATTATATTATATTATTATGTATTATATTTTTTACAAAATGTATATTTACTTTGCTTATTAGTTATTTTATTAAAGTAATCAGGGTCATAGTTCGGTCTGCATGGTTTTCCTGTTTCTGAGTGGTCATTAAACTAACTTAACCTAACCTGTCCGGGTCGGGTTGCCCTAAAATTACGTTAGGTACCTCCTTCCTTGCTCCCATCTTTTACACACATATCAGCTGCGCATTCGGTTTTGTTTAAAATGCCTAGTCAAAGTATAAAATAAATGATATTTAATACATTATCTTTACGTTTTTGGTATTTTACACATACATTGCCTAGGGCACATTGCTCGGAGAACAGATGGCCGTTGCCGGACCAAGCCCAAGTCGTCGACGGCGCGCACTGCTCCCACGCGCTTATAGTCAGTAAGAGTCTGACACTATCTCCCGCTTCGCCCAAGAGCGGGGGTTGTCATAGGATGATTTTACCCATCGGAAAAAAAGGGCTCAGGTAGTGTTGCCAGGTGTCCCGATTTGCGCGGGATGTCCCGATTTTGAGGGGTCTGGGGACACGTCCCGATTTGCGCCTGATCGGGACGCTAAATGTCCTGATTTACCAATAAATTAATTAAAAGCCATTATAATTACATATTACAAAGTAGATAACATTTATCAGTAGCATTCGCCACATTGTCACCCATGTTAAGTGCGTTAAAATTACACACTGCATAAGAACATAGTTCCACCCTAGAGCGAGAGAAGTCATTGAATGATTTTTTACCCCAAAAATACTTTTTTTTTAATTTGTCCCGATTTAAAACCCTGAATCCTGATTTGTTTTACGATCAGTCCAGATTCCAATCGGACCTGGCAACACTACTCAGGGGTTCTGGAGTGGCGACTGCGTGCCGGAAGATGCAGCGTTGGAAGGCCTCCTACAAGGTAGACCGATGGGCGATGACCTGATGAAGGTTGAGGAAATCCGATGGACGCGGGACACGCAGTTTTGTTAATTGTGGCGACGGACGCTTGGAGAGGCCTATGTCCAACAGTGGACGTGTGTCGGCTGATATGATGATGATGATGATGATTGCCTAGGTATTGTACAGAATACCGGTTTATACAGAATTACCGGTAGCATAGATAAATTACACCCAGACACAGAACAAATGATCGTACTCACGCAAACTTTTGTCTTGAATGGGAACTGAACTCACGACCTCCGGGGCACAGTAGTTACGACCAGTAGACCAACTGGCCCTTTACAATGTTTAATTTGCGAATTAGTAACTAATATATTCTGTTCACTGCATTAATCAGGCTAGCCCTTGTATTCAAGCCACTTTTCTTATGATTAAGCTTAAAGAAATACGACTGGCCTGTTGGTGTAATGGTTACTGACCCTGACTGCAATGCCGGAGGTCGTGAATTCGATTCCCACCCAGGGCTGCGTTCAATTTTGAGTTTAGAGTTAACTCTAATGACGTCATTGAGTAATTACTCTACAGCATATTGCCGCTTACTCCAACCTACCCTGCTAGTCTAAGATCCGATTAAGAACGACCTTCACCGGTCTGTTTAATGGATGAAACGTATTTTATAATAAATTTAGTGTATAAATAATATAACGCGGGTGGGTTGCCTAAGAAATTCCTGGCCAGACTATTATTAATTTAAAATTGAAAATTTACTTTTTATTTAGAAAAATACACAACCGTTATTCATACCAGATTTTTTTTTGCAGACAACACTATAACACCGTATTCGTAATGAAACAGCGTTTTTTTGATTGAAACACACCTGTTTATACATACCTGTTTATACCTGACAACCCATAGTTATGCCACGAAACAAATAGGCAACCCAACATTTTTATGTTCTAAAGGCTTCACTCTTTCGGTTAGTATTAAATTTATTCGTTAAACACACCGGTGCATTTTACAAAAAAAAAAAAAAAAATTGTTTGGCCTGGAATTTCTCAGGCAACCCACCTGCGTTATATTATTTAATATACTAAATTTATCATAAAATACGTTTCATCCATTAGACAAACCGGTGAAGGTCGTTCTTAACCGTATCCTCTACTATGCTCAAAGTTAGAGTTAGGTGGGTTAACTCTAGGGTAGATACTCGAGTTATTTAAGAACGACCCTGGGTTGCAACTCTACTCGACTCTGGTTATTTTTGAACGCACTACAGGACAAATGTTTGTGTGATGAGCATGATCATTTGTTCTGTGTCTGGGTGTAATTTATCTATAATATGTATGTATTGAGAAATGTGTAAGTATGTTTATCAGTTCTCTAGTGCTCGTAATACCATCTGCTTAGCTTAGGACAAAGTTATGTGATAGTTGTGGAATATTATATTTTAATATTGCGTCACAATTTTCTATCTACCTATGGTTGTTGCTTAGTTAACTGAGCCATAATATCCTTATAGCTGAACTTTGACACCCGACGTTACGTGACATGCAATAGCTAAATATGATAATGTAATGGTTATTTCATATACGGGGACGTGTATGATTTCTGGTCAAGTGCGAGTGGGACTGTCTCACGATGGATTCCGTACCGTCAAGGACTGTTGCCTCCAGGGGCCTAAGTCTATTTTTATAAATTCGTCATTCCAACACGATCCCATTGTCATTTTGCTAAAAGTTTGTAATCTGCTAATTCATAATGATCGGTCATTGATCGGTCAATGGTCTTGTAATAGAATTGTGTTAGAATGACAATAAAGAGCTTAAGTATTAAAAGCACAAATTGCGCAATGACGCCTTAATGGCAGGTCACTGATCAAAGGAACTGTCAAAATTTTTGCAGACTACCGCATACGTCAGATATTCATTTGTCAAAATGTACGAGATTACCATTCTATGCCATTTCAGACAGACAGACAATTGTAAAAAAAAGTTATTTTGGTGTATGTACCGTATATACGAGTATATATTCATATGCATGTAGTAAAAAGCAGTTATTTCACAATTACAAACAGACACACCAATTTTATTTATTTGTATAGATGTATAGATAAACTTCCGCCCTTATAAAAAAACCGTCCGTAGCAAAAAAAATCACGTTTGTTGTAAGTATGGGAGGCAACTTAAATATTTATTTTATTCTGTTTTTTAGTATTTGCTGTTATAGCGACAGCAAAAATACATCATCTGTGAAAATTTCAACTGACTAACTATCAAGGTTCATGAGGTACAGCCTTTTTTTTTTTTTGTTTTCGAGGGGAAACCTTCAAAAGGCGCCCTTTGGGGATAAGTCCGGGGAGTGTGGGATTTTTACCTCACTAAAACCACCCCGGTGATCACCATCAGCACATAGAAGGGGCCCTGTTACCTCTCAAAAGACCATTCCGGAACCCCCTCAGTGCAACGCCTGTTACGACACATCCCTGAGGAGACTTTATAACGGTCTCCCCTGACCCTCTTTATGCACGGCAGCACGTGATCACTGTGGTACCGTCTTCCCTGGAATGAGATACAGCCTAGTGACAGACGGACAGCGGATTCTTAGGGCTACATTTCACCGGGACACCATGGCGGTGCTACCAGTTGCACCCCCATGGTATCCTGTGAAATATAGACCTAAGCTATCAAACTAGACTTCATACAGACACCAGTCGCTATATGTCCGAGCTGGTCGCGCCTCTAAATTGGTTGCGCAACCAAAACGGATACCTACCAGGTGAGTAACTCTCTGAGCTGTATACAATTTGTTGGTAGCGGTGACTGATCGCGCCAACATGGTGTCTCGGTGAAATATAGCCCTAAGCGTCCAAACTAGACACCATACAGACACCAAAGTCGCCATATTTCCGAGCTGGTCGCGCTACCAAATTAGTTGTGCAACCAAACGGACACCAGGTGAGTAACTCTCTGAGCTGTATACAATTTGTTGGTAGCGGTGACTGGTCGCGTCGCCATGGGGTCCCGGTAAAATATAGACCAAACCTACTATAAGACATCACACAGACACCAGAATCGCCACACGTCCGAACTGGTCGCGCCACCAAATTGGTTGCGCAACCAAACGGACACCAGGTGATGAGCTATACAATTTGTTGGTAGCGGTGACTGGTCGCGTCGCCATGGTGTCTCTAAAATATAGCCCTTAGTAATAGGGTTCTTGTTTAACCCTTGTACCAAAATGTACCAAATTGTAGCATCTTTCAGACCAAACAGTTTTATCATCAAAAATATTCCCGCTCCACTTTCCCCCCAATCCCCCATCTGTGCCCCCATCCTGTTTTACCGACACGGGTTTGACGTTTCGTCTCGCCGCCCGCCGGGAAAAATCAATAATTTCAACAACACAGTGACGTTTTTCTTTGCTTAGTTTGAAGTGAAATAATAATTTATTAATAAGAAAATGATGCAAGAATATGACGACGATTTCTTCTTTGAAGAGGATAAAATGTATGTATTGTAGTTTTTTGTGTAATTGCATGTTTTTAGACGTGTTTTTGAGGACACCTAAAATGTTCCTTCAAAAGAATGAAAAGTGATTTTTTGATTTCTTGTTGGATATTTTAATTGAATTAAAGGTTTAAATGTAGGTTTTTCTTTTCCAATTGTTTACTCTTATGACCCTCATATCATCTCCCAAATATCAAATTTTCTTATAGATATTCACCGAGCCAATTTTTTTCTGTACTTAGCTTAAAAAAAATTACATATTTTTCGCACCTAAAGTTGTGCAAAAGATTTTCTTCAGTACAGACAATATTTATAGTCATATTTTCTTCATAAATCATACTCAAATTCTTCAAAAGAGTCTCCTAGAGTTGTGGGCAAAAGACACAGATACTCATGCAAGTTTCTAAAGAGTTACATGTGGAAATTACTGCCATTTTCCATACATACTTTTGCGTGATAAGCTAGAATGAAATGGAAGAAGTCAAGGGGCAGCATTAGTGTTACTTTCACCATTTTTAACCGACTTCATAATTTGATATTTACTTGTGTGTAACATAAAACTTGTCAACCATTTATTGCGCGTTGGAAAAAAGGCAAGACTAGCTCATTACGATTTGCTAATACCATAATTTATATAAATTTCACAAGATATGGAAACCTTTTCATTTCAATAAGACTGTAAATTAAACTATCTTTGTATGGGATTTTATTTGAAGTGATTTGTTATAACAACACATAGTTAACAGAGTTTATAACATGGCAAGTTATCAAACTTACATAGTATACAAAAGTCTGGTGATATAAAAGCACTTTAATTTTTTGAGCACCTATCTATTGTAAATTGATTTTGGATATAAATAATATTCTTCTAGTCTCTTACCCGGGCTTTTTCCCAATTCACAAAACACAAAGAGATTTATGGTAGTATATATTTAATGTCTTTGGCAATACACTAGGTACATACCACAGACTAAGCTCTTTTTTTATATATCATAGATAGGATGACAGCAGGACAAAAAATATGCATCTTTAAAATGAGAGAAAAGGATAGGTAGCTATGTATGTCTCTGACAGCTGTCACCCGCACCGTGCTATAGCAATTGTAGTATAACAAAACAATGTACAATATCCTCGCATAAGGTCGTAGCACACGGACCACACACGACAGCCACAAATGCCGCCACGAGAAGGTAGAACTGTGGCTTGTTGCCGGTGGCTGCTGCTGTTTAACCCATACGCGCAGTATCATAATAGACTGGCGTGTGACGGCGTTTTGTGTCGACGTTTACCGGCCAGTTCGGGCCATAAAAAGCGAGCAGCGGCGATTTGTTGTGTGTAGCGGCCACAGGCGTCAACCGTGTGCGGCGAATCCATATAAAGTAGTCCAAAAAATAAAAGGCCCTTTTTGACATTTGTATTTTACTACACTAGTAACTACTACTAAAATAGCCATAGCTACTACTACATCGAACCCATTATTATTATTTTATTGTTTCTTTCAGTTTTTTTCCAAGTTACATTCTACGGTTTTTAGGGCTCCGGGTAAAAACGGGACCCTATTACTAAGACTTCGCTATCTGTCCATCTGTCTGTCCGTCTGTCTGTCACCAGGCTGTATCTCAAGAACCGCGATAGCTAGACAGTTGAAATTTTCACAAATTATGTATTTCTGTTGCCGTTTTAACAAAAAATACTAAAAACTAAACAAAACAAATATTTAAGGGGGCTCCCATACAATACAACAAACGCGATTTTTTTTGCCAAATTTTCCTAAGGACGTTACGGAAACCTTCGTGTGCGAGCCCAACTTGCACTTGGCCAGTTTTTACTCAAATGTCAAAACGGACTTTTTGTAGAAAATATGCCATCTGAATGACGCCGTAAATGTGGCGGCGTTTTGTGGTTGTTGCCAGTGGCCTGTGTGCGGCGACCCTAACCCGTATCGCAATATCCTCGCTTATCTATGACTTCCTCTTTTGCAGTGCACTATCAGTTGTTTGAACGACAACAACGTTTGTGTTTTAAGTGTTTTATTGATTTTTGCGGCAATGTGGCAACAGAACAGCCAGTTCTATATTTTTAATGATACCAGGATATATCCACAGCTTCAAGCCAGCATTCTGACTAGCTTGTTTGAAGATAAAATGTTTGTATTGCTTTTTTTTCTTTTTGTTTGGTGTTTATTGACTCGTATTGAATTTGCTGACTTGTTCATTAGTTTGTTTATTTGTTTATTGTTGTTAACTTTGTATCAAAATGTGTTTAAAAGGAGAAATGGATGTGAAAATGTCTTCCATATGGTTGAATGTAGATAGAGTGTAGTTTAATTTACAAAATGTAGTTGATGACGAGTTATGACATTCATTGGTGGGATACCTATGTCGTCGTCAATATCAGGATTCGCAAACCTTTATTGGAGATTGTGCACTATGAAAAAAAAATAATGTGGTCATGACGTGCCACGAAAGAATATTGAATTTGAGATTTAATGGATAATTTTCAGATTCAACATTTGTAATGAATAGGTACAACAAGTTGTATTCTTTAGTTATTTTTAACCGTTTTTCTCAATAGTTTTTAGAATGGGTGTAAAGTTTAAGTTTCTATCCACAAAAAATTAAAAAAAAAAAGTTATTTCTATTTTAGATTATAACCAAGGACTTTCTTCGCGATTTAAAAATGTTTATAAGAAGTTTTTTTATTGTTTTACTTTTTTTTTAATTTGTTTAGCAAACCAAATGGAAATGTTTCCAATTTATTACTGCCGATCGAGGAAAAGTGAGTGTTTTTAATTTTTCTTTTTGTGTTTTTTACTCAGTGCCTCAGTGACTGTTCAAGAAATATTGAAAGATATTTCTGAAATCAAGATATTTGAAGAGTAAGTATGTCTTCACTTTGTTCGTACATCATCTTCTCTTTACCTTTTTCCCAGCTAGCCGACCCCAAGTCAGCTTCCTGTCTAACTGGACGCGGCTGATTACTTGTTTTTACATGAAGCGACTGCCTATCAGACCTCCACAACCCAGTTCCTGGCAATACGATACTCCATGGACAGACAGATGATCCATAGATACTCCTTGGATTTTTGTCTGACCATCAGTCTGAAGATTTTCCTGTTATCTATATGTGTTAACTTTAGAGAAAGATTGGCTAAGAAACTTATTTAGTGTACTTAAGGCTTATCAGGCTACTTAAATAAAACGACCAAAACGGGTACCACGTACACCCTTTTTACTTTTGCCTTGACAGAACACAAATATTACTAAACTTGTACCACTAAACTTGTAGAGCTACACTGGATCCACGCCACGCGACATCGTTCTGCGTAGAAATCTGGCGTGTTGCACGTGTGTGTCGGTCTAATGTAGTTGCTGAATTTTTCACCTTTATGTACTAACGAAAACTTGTTTTATTATTATTTTATTCAGACAGCCAAAAGAAGCTAAAACATTAGATACTGAAACAGAATGCATTGTCAACGATTTGCGGTACGAAAGATACACGATACAACATCAAGATCTCTTGTAAGTTATCTCCTAATATAAAAAATCTTATATCACAGTTTTTGTTATAGAATTTCTCCTAATTAGCTTGACCGATTTTCGTTGTGCGTATTTTGTAGAACTGAGAATAGGTCGTAGGATATTTTTTGCTCTTCTATGTCCACCCTCACATTTTTTTCTTTGATAATAATTAATACAATGTTTGCCGGCTCAGCTATTGCCTATAGATGCATATAATATAGTATTTATTAGTGTAGTACATTATTTTTGTGTTAAGCCATTTATTAAGTCACGGCAGCTTGAAACATAAGGGGCAGCTTAGTCTGATACTCCTTTTCGCTCCACCCAGAGCGTGAGAATTTGTTCCATGATTTCTAACAAAATAAATGAACGAACTTTATCGATGTACTAGCTGTGCCCGCGACTTCGTTCGCGTGGACTACAGGATTTTGAATTTATTTTTTCTAAAATAAAAGTAGCCTAAGTTACTCCTTATTACATCAGCTACCTGCCAAAAAAAGTTCCGCCAAAATATGTCCAGCCATTTCAGAGATTAGCCGGAACAAACAGACAGACAGACAGACAAAAATTGTAAAAAAAATATTTTGGTGTATGTACCGTATATTCTTAAGCATGTAGTAAAAAGCGGTTATTTCAATATTACAAACAGACACTCCAATTTTATTTATGTGTATAGATAGACGATAACTATGCCATAATAATTTTCTCGCCTGTTTCTACAAACCACAAATGCACAGCAAAAAGTCATTACATGATACTGCACCTTATAACTCACGCTCAATGTATTATTTTATAGTCTTTCTCACGCTTCGCTATAATTAATATGACACACATTCTGAGACATTATCCTTCTTTCTCTTAGTCAGCCGTAGGTGTATATAGGGGGGAGTGGGGATGGGAAGAGGCCCATGCCCACCTTAGTATAGTCTAGTGTACACCCCAGGGTGTTAATTGGGCTACCGTTTCGAAATTCTCATGATGGAAGCCAAAATACTGATAACCTCATACAAAAATAAGACTTATTATCAGGACAGCCTACCCTTTTCGCCTTTATTACCGCTGGTGATGCCGCGTCAATCTCCCCGAACGGCAAGCTACCCATTGCTCGTTTTTCGCAAGTCCACGCGTACTGTGTCGCCCTACGACTCCCGACGCTTGTTTGAGCGTGAAGATGTATTTCGCCTCACTGTTTCAGCCACCTCTTTCGCTCGCATTACTGCTTCGTAGAAAGAGTGCTCCGTAACGTAGCCTCAACTAAGGCCGGACGCGAGAGCCTAGGTCGCCGTTGCCATCAGCTGTCAACCAATTTGCAGACAACCTATGCAAAATACCCCTATCAACGACGCAACGGTGCTTTGTGTTCCACGCACGCCTAAAAGAGATGTTAGCATGAGTAACTGTACCTGTTAGGGTCGATGCCCGCCATGGCTGCGAGATTTGGTCGAAAGGTTTTCTATCGTTTACATTTCGAAGAGGGTGCATTAGAATTGCACAATTTAATTCCGCCAAATTCGTTCCATCATCGGACCACTAGACGAACGGCGTAACGCCACCGGTACGTGGTGGACATCCCGCCCATGCGTACAAAGCGTTTTATTCCCAAAACGCTTTGTACGTAAAAACATTCATTATAAGCACGTTAGTGTTTCGTGTACGCACGTTAGTGTTTCGTGAAATCTTTAGGGTCTTTAAGTTAAGAGTGAATAGGTTTTTTTTATAATGGATAGGCTCGCGTTTGACCACTATCTCACCTGATGGTAAGCGATGATGTGGCCGACAATGGAACATGCTTGCCTAGAAGCAATCTATTCACTGTTGACTTAAAGATCCCTAGGTTATAGCTATCAGGAAACACAGACTCCGGCAGGGAATTCCGCTCCTTAGTTGTACGTATAATGAATGTGTTCCCAAAACGCTTTGTACGTATGGGTGAGATGTCCACCATATACCGGTTAGGTTAGGTTACTACTAGACAAGCGTGCTCCATCATCGCTTACCATCAGTTGAGATAGTGGTCAACAGCGAGCTGGCACAGCAACTGAAAAAACATGATTGTATTTAGTCACTAAAATTTTGACACTACCTCTCGCGCCACCCAGAGCAGGGGAAATTAATTTATGGCTTTCCCACACAAAAAAAAGAACTAGAGCCATTCTTGCTAAAACTGTTATATACACATTTTTTTTCAGGTATTGGAAAACTCGTAGATTGCTAGAAGACTGTGTGTTTATGTTCCTGAAGATGACAATTTATAGACATAATGTGCTCGTATTTACTATCCAAAGCTATGTTGCAGCTATTACAGTAGTTTTAATTTACGCTAACAATAAAATCTTTGTTAACGCACCTGTTATTTTATTTCTTCCAAACCTTTTTATAAATCTAAACACGTAAGTTTCAGGCAAGTATGCTACGTCCACGTTACACGTACACACTGTTTTTTTTTATCAACATCCAAAATCATTTCAGGCATTAAGCACCTAGGTACTGAGCTTAGCCATGATTTTAAAAATAAACCAAAGAATTCTGCCCAGTCCTTAAAGCTCCTCATCTATAGGGTCAGCTTCAAGTCTAACCAAATGCTGCTGAATATCAGTATATTACATGGAGTAACTGCCTATCAGACCTCCACAATTACAATCAACTGTGTAAGACAATGGAACGATACCCCTTAGCAAGACTAGCGTCCCATTTTATAGCTTCTGAGTATCCATAACGACTGTCAAAGATCTATTAGACAGTCGGGACCAACGGTTTAATACGCTTTCCGAGGCATGGAGGAATCTTGGTATGTTAAGTGCCGCCGTACATGGACCACATGCAACAACGCCGCCACGAGAAGCTAGAAGCGGCCACAAAGGAAGCTGAAGCGCGCGACAGCCACTTGTGACTGACTGCTACTTTTTTTAACCTATACGCGTAGTATCATAATAGACTCTGTCGAGAAAGGTTTGAATACACGAATAGCTTGCGGCGTTTTGTATCAGCGCTTAGTGGCGAATGCGGGCCACAAGAAGCAAGCAGCGGCGGTTTGTAGCACGTGGCGGCCACCGGCGTCAACCGTGTGCGGCGAATCCATATAACATTTATAAAAACTACGAGAAATATGCCGGTGGTGGCGTTTTGTGGTTGTGTTCGGTGGCCAGTTTGCGGAACTCAAGTTGTTTTATTTGATCCGTACATTTTTATTTGCATAATTTCTGTGATTAGTGCATACATAATGCCTGGAAAAAAATTGGATGATGATAAAAAACCAGGCTAGATATACCTAAATCTACTTAGTTGAGTACTAAACTGATCTAACTAACAAACTTTTCAGGGGTATGACAGTAACATCGGGGAGTGTGGTGTTAAGCAAAGATGAGAAGAATCTCATTGGGATCAGCATAGGCGGTGGAGCACCGCTATGTCCTTGCTTGTATATTGTACAGGTAATGTTGATCAAAATGAGTAGGTAGTTGACAGTGTCCATAACTAGCGTTTTATACGCCCTGTACCAGTTTTTAAAACTGTGCCCTTTAAAAAATGTCCGAGCTAGCTAAGTTTAATACCTGGCGCAGGTCCACCACCACATAGAACATGAGTTTTTCGGGAGGTAACTATTTCGGATCTGGCGGGAAGTAACGCCCGGGTGTCACCGTTGTGCGGATCGTCCTGAGTGCACGGTGAAGTTTATGATGTAGGAATTTTACCCCGCTTGCGCGGAGCTCCGCCGTGTCCTCGTTTGACGATGGCAACCTGAGCACCTGACCCTAGTTAAGGTCATGGTACGGGACGAGAAGGAATGGGAAACAGTACCTCCTTCTGATTAAATGACTCGGGAATGAAGGGGGGCCCCCTTAAATCTCCCACACAATTCTGATTTCGTATTTAAAAAAAAAACTTTATTTTCTAGATCTTCGACAACACACCGGCTTCCAAGGATGGTACATTACAAAGTGGAGATGAGCTGGTCGGAGTTAACGGACAGTCAGTCAAGGGCAAGACTAAAGTGGAAGTGGCTAAGATGATACAGTCTGCTAAGGTAAGTTATAGAAATACTGCAAAACTGACAATGATGGGCCTGGCTTTAGAGTAGTAGCTGGAAGTGGAATACGAAAAGAACATGAGGACCAGGTGATATAGCTATACTTTGTGTAGAGGAAGGTTTTGTCCATCAATGGACAGAAATATTTTTTTATGAAATTACAGAGAGAAAAACTATATAGGGTGACTGGTAATTAGTGTACGATACGTTAACACGTGATTGTGCTTATGATAACCAACAACTTTTACTATGGGAACAAACCTGAAATCGCGAAAAAAAATATCAGCTGTTTTTTTATCATTTATGTTTGCCTAATGTACTGAACAGCTGATATTTTTTTCGCGATTTCGGCTTTGCTCCCATAATAAAAATTGTTTGTTATCATGAGCACAATCACGTGTTTAAGTATCGTACACTAATTAACAGTCACCCTATACACGTATACTTTGGCCACGATAAAATTTTGACAAAATTCGAAAACATCAACGTCATTTCAGCTTGAAGACGTCCACTGTTCGACATAGGCCTCCCTCAAGTGTGCAATGTTCAATAAACGCTCCAGTCTTGCATCAAAACTTTTTTCTAGTTTCCAGGGTCAAAATAATTACATTTTATTTAGTCCGTATTTTAGATTATAAAAAAATATTGGGCACGTATTTTTTCTTGTTTCGATTAAACAAAAAATAACAAAGATATAACCCATTAAAGTTACGTGTGACGTCACCCCGTGCGAGAAAATGCAGCACGGTGTGACGTTACTTTAATGGGCTATATCTTTGTCATTTATGGTTTAATTTACAAATAAAAAAATACGTGTCCCTTATTTTTGAATAATCTAAAAGACGGACTAATTACATTTTTTGCGGCAACTAGCCTATTCAAGGAGATAAATCCTTGATCATATTTTAAAAAGATGGTAAAATTTGTGCATGATTTACAAAGTATTCCATAGCCTCACTACTTGAACTGCAATTGAATAGAATACCCATCTTCCATCCACTATAAGTTTAGCGAGGTACTAACTACTCGCAAAGGAGGAGGCCGAACGCATAAGGCAACGGCGTTATCGCCGCCGCCGTCGCCGGGATTCTGATCCCGATTTCCGGCCAACGTAGACGCGGGCTTGCGGACAGTGAGCCATGGGTAGCTCGCTGTCCGGCCGTCCGGTAACTGTCCGGACCAAGCCCAAGTCGTCGACGGCGCGCACTGTTCCCGCGCGCCTCAAGGAGTTGTCAGCAACAGCAGGGACACAGCCGGGTCGAAGCCTACTGGGGCCAGGGTTATCCGAAAGGGCGCTCGAGCCCCGGTATGAAGGCTAGAAGGAACGGGGTGGGTCTTTTAGTCAGTAAGAGTCTGACACTATCTCCCGCTCCGCCCAAGGGCGGGGGATGTCAATGCAGGTTACTCCAAAGCTCGCAATCTATTTTACGACCTAAATTGAACTGTTACAGGGATAGAACTATCTGAATTATATACAGGATTATTTGTTAAACACTAACAACCTTATATTACTATTACGAGTATCATAAACAACAACTTTTGTTCTATGACTTTTTACAAAACGTCATTCATTTACCTAAACAAACCTTCAAAATTTCGTTGTTCTATCTAACACATTTCAACTGTCTATTTTTCTATACTACCTACGTCTGTATGAAATGACGCAAGTGCATCAAGCATTCCCGCCATTCAATCCGCTCTCCCCTCCGCTATTGTACTATCGCTTGCTTTAGACTTCGTAATATTTATAAAAAAACTTTTTACAAAAAAAAAACCGACTTACTAAAAAAAAAACTAAAACTATCAAAATAACTTTAATTTCGGAAGTCGGTGTTTCTATAATAGTTTTGCCGCTTCGTTATTTAACACCGACTTCCGAAATTAAAGTTATTTTGATAGTTTTAGTTTTTTTTTTTTAGTAAGTCGGTTTTTTTTTTTTGTAAAAAGTTTTTTTATTTCACACTTTTTAGTTGCAATACACTAACAGACATCCAGAGTACCTTTTTCTCATGACAATTCCAATTAACTTAAACTCTGCTAGGATACATTGTTTTATAATGAAGTTCCCGTGTCTACCTTCCGGCTCCATCATCATCATCAGATCAGTTCGATCGTACCTTATAGCCAAAGTGCATCTCATGACAATTCCAACAAGCCCAAACACGGCTAGGATACATTGATTAATTACGGAGTTCCTGTACCTATTTTCCGGCTCCATCATCATCATCAGGTCACATCAATGATATCATTTTCAACATACCTATTCAGAACTATTCATTTATTTGTAACTATGTTCATTGGGAGATCTGTGTGAGTATGAACTTCCGTTGGCTATTTCTGATCTTCTTCACCAGTTCCACTTCATCAAATTTCATGTTTTGACTATAAATGCTTAAGTCTTTGATGAAAATATCAAAAGAACTATATGGTTGGTATATGGTGGTGGTTGGTTGGTTGGTATATTTGAGGAGTTCCCTCGATTTCGCCAAGATTCCACCATCAGATCCCGACTTGGTGACTATGGGACCATTTGGGAAGTATACCCTTTCCAACAAAAAAATAATTTTTCAAATCGGTTGGCAAGTAACGAAGTTATGCGCGAACATACATAAAAAAAAAAAAAAAATACAAACATCCGAATTGAGAACCTCCTCCTTTTTTAGAAGTCGGTTAAAAACATAAATTTAAATATTTTTATTTTTGTATGAAAATCTAATGAACTAAAATAATGATAAATTTTTAAGCCACAGAACAAAAGTAGTTGTTGTGTTGAAAAGGAATAAACCCTTTTCCTCGCACGCACGGCTGACATTTTAACACGTCCCTTGACAAGAAACCTGAACGTGTAACTCGTTTCTCCTCCCCAGGACGAAGTAACAATAAACTACAACAAACTGCACGCCGATCCCAAACAAGGCAAGTCCTTAGACATCATAATGAAGAAGATGAAGCATAGACTGGTGGAGAACATGTCTTCCGGAGCAGCTGATGCACTAGGACTGTCCAGGGCTATACTCTGCAATGATACCCTGGTTGCGAAGCTGAACGAGTTGAGGGAAACGGAGACCACGTACAAGAGGCTGGTGGAGAATGCTAAAAGGTATATCCGTGTGTTAGTAAGCTTTCTGTGTATGTTTTTACAGTATAGCATAGTTGGCCTTATAATGTTCCCACTGTTGGGACTCAGGCGTCCTCTCTAGGAGAGGGAATGGGCCGTAATCCACCACGCAGGTCCAGCGCGGGTTGATGGGTGTCACATAATGTCTTCGAATTTTTGGTTCTAGGACATGCTGTTTTCATCACGATGTTTACCTTCACCGTTTTTAGAGCAGTGGTGATGAAATGAATTACACAAAGTAATGCATCAGGTTGGGTTTGAACCCGCGACCTACAAAACGTAAGTCGGGGCAGATACCATTCGCTCACCACTGCTCTCATTCTGTTTTTACAGACATTAAAATTTCTCTACCATGCTAACTGGCTAGGGTTGCGGTAATATTCGAAAAAGATACCATGGCCCTGGCAGGTGGACTGATGACCTGGTAAGGGTCGCAGGAATCCGATGGATGCGAGACGCACTGTACCGATCATTATAGCGACATTTGGGGAGGCCATACCAACAGCCTACCCAACAGGCCTGTCTCCTACGGTGGACGTCTTTCGGCTGAAATGATGATGCTGATGACCGTCGTCCTGGAACGCAAAGCGCAAGTGAAGGAACACGGGTGGGTTTAAACCAGTAAAAGTCTGACACACCCTCTCGTTCTACCAAATGCAAGAGAATTTTATTTAATGATTCTCCTTGAATAGAATAGCATTTATTCAGCGCAAGCTACACAATATACCACAACATAAAATAGTAATAAAAAAAAGAGTACAAACATACAATACAGTTGCAGTGACTGTGCCTGAACCGAAAGGGTCACCAACTTAGCAATTGCTGGGCGTCAGACACCCAGCGCTGATTTTCAGCTGGCACCCCGCAGTGACACACGGATGATGGTAAATAAAATATTACGATCTAGGGCCAAGGTAACTCTGCCGTGGTCCGAGCAGGCGTCATGGCATCTGTCCTTTTTTTTTAATCAATTCCCCTAGGCAATATTTTTATTTCAAAGAAACTCGCGTCTTACCTCACACACATCACATCCCACACCACACACCTTTCTTTCATACACCACACACACACACACACACCACACACACACACACCACATCTTTCTTTTTCATTAATTGATAGGCTCGCGTTTGACCACTATCTCACCTGATGGTAAGTGATGATGTGGCCGACGATGGAGCACGCCTGCCTAGAAGTAACTACTATCTCATCTGGCGGTCGCCTCTTTCTGCGAAGCAGTAATGGTAGCAAAGAAGGAGGCCGCACGAGCACGCGCGAGTGAGTGGCCCTCAAGTCACAGCCGCCGGGATCTCGATCCCGATTTCGGCATGCGGAGGGCGCGTCTTAAGGAGATGTCAACAAACCGTAGGGGCCCAGCAGGGTTGAAGCCTACAGGGACCAAGGGTTTGTTTCTAAAAGGAAAACTGCCCTGGTATGAAATGCAACGAAGGAACAGGAGTGACTTTTAGTCAGTAATAGTCTGACACGCCCTCCCGCTTCGCCCAAGAGCAGGGGATGTCATTGGATAATATTCCCGCCTAAAAAAACACTACCTCGTCTGACGGTAAACGATAATTTGGTCGACGATGGAGCACGCTCATCTAGAAGTAACAAATTTTTCCAAATTGCCTTCTCTTCAGGTGTACGCGTAATGAGAGTATTCCGAAAACGTACATCTCCTTTCATCTATTCTTTCCAGGATGCTCAAAGCCTATTTCGATCTCCTGCAAACCTACAAGTCAGTGGGTGATATCTTCGCCGCTATAGGAGTGAGGGAGCCTCAAGCCAGGGCTTCGGAGGCCTTCACCAAGTTCGGACAGTACCACAGGCTGTTGGAGAGAGATGGTATAAAGATGTTGAAGGCTTTGAAACCTGTAAGTTTACCATTTTTATACATTTCTATGATTTTCACTGGCTCTTCTGAGCTGATATTTTTGTGAGTTTCTTGTAGAAAAAAACTAGTCAAGTGCGAGTCGGACCCGCGCCCTGAGGGTTCCGTACAAACTTATACCTATGTAAATAGTTCAATTCCGGAACAGAGACTCGGAAGATAGTTTCGAATCGCAAAAAAATTGTAACGTAACTATAATAAATTTACAGTTTTCAGATTTATTCCTTTAATTGTGCCCTATGAACTTGCTTTATGCCAAATTTCAGGATTCTGGTTCAACGTGAAGTACCCTATGAATTTTGATTTGCTCGAGAGTCTAAATGTACATTTTTTGCCACATAAACCGAAGTATCTTTTTTTTCGTTAACTTAAAAGATTCATTTTTTATAGCTTCAAGAGTTCGCAGACCTGAATATATGGTTTTAATTTCAACTCGATACCTCCACGCGTTCCCGAGATAAAGGTTCTTGAAAGACAGACAGACAGACGAACGGACGGACGGTCAACAAAGTGATCCTATAAGGGATCCGTTTTTGCTTTTGAGATACGGAACCCTAAAAATCAGAGCTTTTAGAAGTTCCGAATTTAGAAGTTCTGAATTACTTGGACATTGTCTTATGCGGAAGGTGAGGACGTCGTGGTCGCTCCAGCTACTCTTCAAAGAGGACTGTAAGAATAGAAATCGACCCCAACACAAAACGTTAGGCTGATGACGATGATGATGATGATGATTACATTCCAGATCCTATCAGACATGGGCACATACCTCAACAAAGCCATTCCCGACACGAAGCTGACCATCCGCAAGTACGCCGACACGAAGTTCGAATACCTGTCGTATTGCCTGAAGGTGAAGGAGATGGACGATGAAGAGTACGGGTACAACGCGCTGCAGGAGCCACTCTACAGAGTCGAGACCGGCAATTATGAGTACAGGTGAGGATTTGTTACTCAGAACACTAAGACAGAAGTTCGAATAGCTGTCGTATCAATGATGAAGGAGATGAAAGTTGAGGAGTACGAGTACAGGAGCCGCTTTACAGAGTTGAGACCGGCAATTATGTGTATAGATGAGGATTTGTTACTCATAAGAAGAAGACAGAAGTGCGATTAACGGTCGTTAAAAAAAAAATTTCAAAGCAAAGGCAAATGTTTCTCCTTTTCTAAGATATTTTAACAGTAGAGGGGAACCCAATGGGGCTGGCAAGTGAAAGCTGATTGTAGATGACGCCTTCATAGGTCTGTCCCACAGTTCAGTCCGTTGTATATAGTTGTTGAGTTTATGTTGTGATTTGATGCTGTGATTATTAAGTTTCTGGGTGCTATATTGAATTTATTTCTTTCGAGTTTGATAAATAACATTGTCTAATAATACATTCGACGTGGTCAGTTAAAAATCTAAAGGAAGAATTAAATTTACGCGACGAGTTGCTTTAAGCCACAGTTTATAATTTTATAGTCCTTCGGAAACTGGTGAATAGCATTTTCCGAGCATTTAGGTACACAAAAACCCGTCATTTTCATAAAAACCAGTTTTTACTTCCAGCTTCAATACAAAATGTCTTTGTTTTGAGACAGATCGACGAGAGCGCCACTTTGACAGTTGCCAGCCCCATTCACAAACTGTCTGTACCACAAATTAACTAAGACAATACGTTATTCCAGACTGATTCTCCGTTGTCGTCAAGACGCTCGAACTCGGTTCGCTCGTCTTCGCTCCGATGTGCTCGTGAAGCTGGAACTGCTGGAGAACAAGAAGACGCAGGATGTGGCCTACCAGCTCAGGAGGTTCATACAGGGACTTGCTGTTTATCACAAGTAAGTAGGTTTTTAGTAGACTGATAGCCAATCTTGAAAATAGGATTGATCTTGGGGTCTCTGAAGGGTTGAGTTACATTTGACCGCACAAAATCGCACTTAACTACATTTCTATACTTAGGTAAAAATCCAAGAATTGCTTTCATGTGTACCTCTAAGACAGCTTAAATCGATACGCGATGTTTTGGATAATACCTTCTAAAAAGAACATATTTATTTGTATTCTCCAATAAACCCCGAAGTGGCCCGAAGAATCACCACATTTCACGTGGTAGCGGACAGGGCACGTTACTCTCAGAACAGATGGTCGATCGGGCCGAAACGTTCTGGAGTGGCGACCACTACGTACCTAATAGAAGACGCAGCGATGCTAGGCCTCCCACAAGACGGACTGTGCTCCTGGTAGGGGTCGCGATGGATGTGAGACGCACAGGATCAGTCATTATGGCGATACTGGGGGAGGCCTATGTCCAACAGTGGATGTCTTTTGACTGAAATGAAGATGATGATGAAGTATAATGACTTTAAGCGTTCCTTCCTAATGCCCAGTTTCTGCCTGTTTCAGTGAATCAGTCGAACATCTGAATGAAAACTCAACGTTATTCCCGGTCGAAGTCGACCTCTCACAGAACGCGTTCCAATACAAGTCTACTGCACAAATAATTCAAGACAACCAGGAAGACGAGGAAGAACTGGAATTTGGCAAAGAAATCCACGAATACCACGACATTTCTGACAATGACGAAAAAGAAGCCAAACTGGTCAACAGACGACAGGCCAAAGACAATGACGACACAGAATCGTCAGAACAACTGCTTCCTGACTTTGACAACGTCGCCCTAACTTTTGACAAGATGAACAAATCTGACGACTTGGACAAAACTGACAATATGGACAATCTGACTTTGCTGACGGAACTTGGTTTGGCTGACACGAATGTCCAAGATGATTTTGGTGATTTTCAGAATGGATTGCTGGATGAGTTTATGCCTAAAGCTAGTGGGGAGGATAAGAATGATATTTTTGATAAACTGTTGAGTGATTTTAGTCTTTTAAATAAATAGATGTCTATATGATTGCGGTTTTTGATTTATAATAAGCGTTTTTCAGATACAATAATATAAAATAATAATGTACAATTAAATAAAACACAAAAATAGAGAATAATAAAATACGCATGAAAAATCTACGAAATCTATTAATAAAATATAGGTACAAAAATAGAATACTGACATAATTGGGAAAACAAACGAGGTAAACCTATGTATAACAATTTTAGAGAGAAAATAAATGTAAGATAATTGTAGTTAATTACATTACAGTTGCCATCACGGATCTTGAACGCTCGGCGTCAGAGTGGGGATCGCTTTGCGCATTCCATACATTGGTGAGCCAATCGTCTTCGTTGTTAGATACATGCAGCAACGCAGTGAACGAATGAGAAGTGATGTCGATAACGCGATGGCGCGGCCAGCCAATCACTGACACTCCCCGCCTCCGCGTCGCACTTCGCACCACTAAAGATACCGAATATTTGACTTCTGCGCAAGTGTTCAAGATCTGTGATGGCAACTGTACTTTATTTTTTCTCTCGCCAAGTCACCGTTTTCTATGGCGGCCGTAGCTACGGCGTACGAGTGTAATGAGTAATGCGCTGGGTATCCGTTAGTATAATTATGAATAAAACAGAATAACAAAAAGTAAAAATTTATTAGTGAATAAATATTTCGCAAGACGAGCGGTATTATTCTCTAAACAATTTATAAATTATATTTAGCTAGGCATTTAGTGTATATATTATTTTTAATTATTTAAGTTATTGTTTAATTTGTTTATTATTTCTTTATAAGTGATCCAAATACTTACAAATTGAGTTGTATCGTTAATATATAAATACACTAATTAAAACAAAACCTTGTTCTAGAGGAATTCATAAATTAGTACTTATGACTAAATAATGATGGCTGAAATTACACATGCAATTCTTCAATAAGGCACACACTCTCATTACTCATTTAATGCTTCTTTATTAATTAGTTTCCTAGCAAACGAAATCTCAGGGAAGTATACTCTGTTCAAAACAACATGAGACATTTATGAAAACCTTTTATTACTGTCCGTTCAACCGATTTTGACTTTTATTACGTTGGTGGCGTGACAAATGGCGGCTGCAGTACAAAGTTGGTATTGTAACCACTTTTTGCTTTTAAAGTTATCCTTATGACTACGAAATAGAAGTTAAAATCGGTTGAACAAACGGTAAAAAGGTTTCTTTATATGTCTAATCCTAACGCGAATAGGGTATAGGTGGAGGAAGGCGGCAAGTCAAGTCTGCCAAATTGGGTAGATGACTATTTTTTTTTAAAGAACATATGTGTTGTTTGGTCAGTAAAATATTGACACAGTCGCTCCGCCCTAGAGCGGGAGAAGGCATTAGATGATTTTCAACCTTTGAAAGAAGCGGGAAGGTGCACACCAACCCTCCGAGCCGTTGCATCTCGTTGTGGTTCAGTTTATCTTTACCTTTACTCTAAAGATAGCCAGATATGCTAGGGTAGAGCTGACAGGTTTGCCTGTACAGTTACACCTGTCAGGTAAGCTTGTATGGAAACCTGCACAGTTGTGCAACATACACGCTCAGGTTTACCTGTACAACTCATCTGTACAGGCAAACCTCTCAGGTATACCCTAGTTGTGTTATGGTGGGCATAATGAGAACAATATTCATAGCAGTAACGCCACAAAATAGGTACAGAAGTCAATCTCATGTATGTACTTCACTTTTTAACACGCTTATATTAGCTTCACCTGTATGTTTGTAACCAACGCCTTTGAGCTCGATTTTGACCAACTTTGGGCGATCAGATTTTCTTCAAACTTTGCACACCCATCAAAGACTGATGACAATACAATAATCTGTTTTTTTTTTAGTGCAAAATAAAAAAATAGTTTAAAAAAACTAAAAAAACACGCTTTCATAGCATATCAAAGTAAAAAGTGTAAAATAATTTCAATATATGTAGAAAATAATAATAATGAACGAAAAATATTAATATCATCGTGAAAAAAGCGTGGGGTGCTCGATTTACAAAAATTATGGCACAAAGCGGCCCACGCTTTTTTCACAATGATATTAATATTTATCGTTCATTATTATTATTTTCTACCTATATTGAAATTATTTTACACTTTTTAGTTTGATATGCTATGAAAGCGTGTTTTTTTAGTTTTTTTTAAATTATTTTTTTATACCTACGCTAGGCGATCGCGCTATGATCAGCTCGTTGCGCCGAACTGTACGAGTGCAACCGGGCGATTGAGCCGAGATATCGTGTCTGTGAGCGGTGTCTATGTGTACGTTGCCCGAGTGCGCTTTGTACGGGTACCTATGTAGATTGTCTTCGGTACCGATCTATTTTGTGCTAACACTTCTGAGCACCTACATCATCACTGCATTCAGCCATTTAATAATAATAATGATGAATAACTCTCACTTTCACGGGCCACGGAGCTATCAACTTTTGTGCTTTCTGTTTCTTCGCAGTCTTGATATTCTGCAAATAGTCCTTGACTTTCTGGCTGTACTCCGGAATATTTTCATACGTCTCAACGATGAACTTTCCTTTATTCTGGATCTTCGGTATGAGGTTTAGGATGTCCAGTTTCTGTACTTTTTCGAAGTCTATGGTGTCAGCGAATTGTTGTAACGATGAAGAGGCTGTATCGGTGATAGTTTGTAGGGTGGATGCAGCTGTGTCTTTGATCTTCCCAAGGTCTAGATTTGTTAGGTCCAGGCCTGCCAGCTTGTCTAGCGTGGCAGATGTCGAGTGGATGATGAGAAGGGCGAGCTAGACAAAAAAAAATAGATAAAGAAAAATGTAATGGGGAGAGTTCGATTTTTATTTTCAAGATATTGTGGCAATTTTTGTCATTATTTTTTTGTTGAGATATGGAAATAGAATCCTGATCAAAAATTATAAATCTATTACTTTCCGAAAGGGAAGCTCGGCCCCGTTACGAAAGACAAGAAGCAACAGGGTGGGTTTTTTAGTCAGTAAGAGTCTGACACTATCTCCCGCTCCGCCCAAGGGTAGGGATGTCATTTGGATGATTTTTACCCACCATCACTTTCCAAAGGGTGTATTGAGTACTGAAACACTATGCTTGTGGCACCTGGGGCTCCGAAGGAACACCTAGTCTTGCTGCAGTTTTATGAAGGGTATATGAGTTAGGGATAATGTTCTTACTGCTGGGACTTAGGCCTCCTCCCTAGGAGAGGGAACGCCACCACGGAATTTCAGGTTGGTGATTCTAAGACATGCCGGTTTCCTTACAATGATTTCCTTCACTGTTTATTAAAGCAGTACCTACTAATTAAATAAATTACACGAAGTAAATCGTACGCGCTTTGCGTGCCTGGGTTTGAGCCCACTTACAATATGTACCACTGCTCTAAAATATTTCAACAATATTTGCACAGTCTAAAACTGACCACTTTCCCACTAACAAATAACACTAACTAACACTCACCAGGATATGAGTCTTCATGTTGATTACCAGGTTAGCACTGCAACACTGCCCGTCGCGGATAACCGCGTCCTGATATAAACTAATGGTTGCACACCATTCATATTCGCGACAGACTTATTCTGGTTAGTGTCGTTCGAGGGTCACTTGATTCGGCATCCTTCGTTAGCAATGAGATTGATTGAGGTTGCGAAGCGATTAGACGCGATTCAACTCGACGCGGCGCCGTCAGCTCAGCCCAATATGCGCGTGATTTGCGCCATTTATATCACCAATGCACGTCGCGTTTGTCAGCGATAAGTTTTGTCGCCTAGTTCAGAAAACATTCATGTCGTATCTAGTCAAAACACTTTTACATTGCCGAAACGGATTTTAGTGCTCGGCGTCAGAATGGGGATCGCTTTGCGCATTCCATACTTTGGCGAGCCAATCGTCTTCGTTGTTAGATACATGCAGCAACGCAGGGACCGAATCAAGAGTGACGTCTATGACACGATGGCGCGGCGAGCCAATCACTGACACTCCCCGCCCCCGCGTCTCACTTCGCACCACTTAAGAGACTGAATATTTGACTTCTGCGCAACTTGAAGCCAGCGCTCAAGATCTGGGACAGTAATTGTACTCGTCAATTTTTCCGTTAAATTAAACTAGACGAGGCCGATGTTTCCTAGCTGACTACCCGGAGAAGAAACATCGAAACCAGCTCAGAAGTCAGTCTCTTATAAAGTCCATACAGTAAACGTGTCAAATCTTATGAGGACCATGCAGATTCACTAATCTGAAACACTTCTCAGATGATCTTTTGAGGAAAGAACCACACAGGTTTGAGTGGACCTGGTCAGTCAGTGCAAGCATTTGTCAGTATTAGTATAACTCAACTTAGAAGTACTAAGGAGCACAATGACTTGACGAACAATACCAAAGAAAAGACATTTGGGTAGGCCGCATAAAGTACCTACTCAAAACTGCTGGAGATGATGTTAAAATTAGAGAAAAGAAAAAAGTAATCTACATAGTCCCCAATAATAAACAAAATAAGTCACCACACCACAAGAGTTTGCGCGAAAGTAACCAACCAACTTATCATGATCACTTCGCTTCGCTCATCGCCGTTCCGCACCCACATGCATATTGTTTGTTCCATTCACGCCGCTTCGCTTCGTGATCGCTATCTTTGACAATACCGACGATCAAGAATCAGAATACTCCTCCCAAGGGAAAGTGTACGCTTGTCCCATGCATGTATTTATCAAAATTCAACTCACAATAACAACGAGCGCTTTCTGAATAAACAAGTAACTGGACAAAGATTTATAGCACTTTGATGACTGTGATGTAATGTTATAGCATTTTGATTACGTTTTGAGTACTAAGTAGTGGTAAGTAGGGTGGAATTTCAAGGTTTGATTTATTTATACTACTATAGTGGACATGTTACGTCACATTACGGCCCCAAACCGCATTGGGCCCTACATTTTTAAGGTGGGAAATCATCAAATGACTTTTCTCACTCTGGGGTAGTGAGTATTATCAGACTGTTACTGTCTGAGCAATGGGTAGCTCGCTGGCCGGCCGTCCGGTAACTGTCCGGACCAAGCCCAAGTCGTCGACGGCGCGCCTCAAGGAGTTGTCAGCATCAGCAGGGGCCCAGCCGGGTCGAAGCCTACTGGACCCAGGGTTATCCGAAAGGGAACTCGAGCCCCGGTATGAAGGCTTGAAGGAATGGAGTGGGTTTTTTAGTCAGTAAGAGTCTGACACTATCTCCCGCTCCACCCAAGAGCGGGGGTTGTCATTGGATGATTTTCCCCACCGAAAAAAAAAATACTGTTACTGTCTAAAACTCACCTCTGTTCCTTTAGTTGCCCTTTGCGTTCTAGTGTAACTCTGTAGCGACATATTCTATGACGAATAAAAACAACGAAATCCTGCATGGTGAAATTAGAGTTCTCAGCGCGATTTGAATTTTTTTTTGTTTATAAATTTGACTGAGAGAGAATGCCTTGTTACTTTAAGTCCGCTTATGTACCACTACTGTACTCATGTACCTACAGCGGACTTTTAAACTTCATAGTTTAAATAAATAAATTTATACAACAGCCCGAAATCACCTATCGGGCTGTTGCCCAAATCATACATAACACTTGTCTGGTCGGTGGATCCCCTCTTTGCAATGGAGGTTTGCGGAACTTTACACTCCGTTTCATTCCTCTATAACACATTCAAACAATCCCACAACCCTCACGTTGTGGATTCCGGGCTACGAATACTGATCCCTTTCCTAGAGCGGAAGCCTGAGTCCTACTTGTGGGAACATTATAAGGCTAATTATGTTTACGCTTACATGACATTAGTAGTTTCTTAATGAATAGACACGCGTGTACCTCACATATAGATACAGTAATAATAAAATAGGTATGGAAAAATAACATTAAAATCTGTCAGTCTTTTTTTCTTTTGGAAAACGGAAATTATCCAATGACATGTAAAAACAATCTGGCTAAATGGGACTTCCTTGACCCATCTCTAACGCAGTGCCAGTGGAGGGAGCCTCTCCACAGGACATGCATGACCTGCTATGCTGCGTATCCTGCACAACCACATGCACTTTTCAGAATATATGAGTATACGAGGCCAATAACAGCGCTGTACAGGTTGCCCAATATTTATTTATTTATTTATTAAATTCTTTATGCATAAAAAAGTACAGAGGCGGACTTAATGCCTTAGGAATTTTCAATAATTATATTAGTATTTTTTTTTTCTTGCATTGGCAATAGTGGTCAGAAACAATATAGTTTAAACATGTAGGACGCTTGGGAAGAGATCCAAGCTGTGAACAACAAAAGGAACAGTCTGCGGGAGAAACTAGAAAACCGTAAAAAAGAACGGCAGAATTTCTTGAGTTCCAGTTTAGTTGGCGAGAAGTCAGAGGGTTCTCCTGTGAGTACATCGACACGAAAAAAAGAAGACTGACTAAAACCCACTTTATTTCAGCTGCCAGAAAATAATCCCATACCCTTACATAACCAGAACTCCGCATCGATGCTTGACATGATAAATATGTATGAATGATGGAAGTAGATACATGCCTACTTTCCCGAAAGAGAGCCTCGCCTGCTGGACGCCGTAAACAGCTGTTTGTGAAATTATTTGACCGAGGAAGGACGGCTAGGCACCTTTTGCATTACAATAGACCCGGTTGTAAAAATAAATGCTAATAATACGCATTTTGAAAGCAGTCGAAGCAGGAATATCTAGGTGCGTTAGTGAAGACTCTACGGGAAAACAACGCATGTCATTTTGTTTTAATGAAATTAATTTTGTTCACGCGTTATTTTTTTTTAATGATATAAATCAGTGCTTGACTGCGCTCCCACCTGATGGTAAGCCGTGATACAATCGTTGATGGTGAGGCGCACTAGTTTATTAAAAGCCTGTTCACTTTCGCCTTGAAGTCAACTAAATTATAAAGACGGGACGACCGCTACAGGCAAATCGTTCCAGTCCTTCGATGTTCGCGGTATAAACCACGAGGCGAAACGCACTAAGCGTAGCTGGCCGTCTACAAGGTGGACCGATGACCTGATGAGAGTAGGAATCCGATGGATGCAAGATGCACAGGATAGTTCGTTGCAGCGACTCTTAGAGGAGACCTATGTCCAACAGTGGATATCTTTCGGCTGATATGATGATGATAACGTGCATATGATGGTAGAGAAATTACTATGCACATTATGGCTTCCTTACCTCTACATCATCATCATTTCAGCCGCCTTGTGGAAGGTCGTGCCAACGTTGCATCTTCCGGTACGCGGTCACCACTAAAACTTTTCTGCAATGTGCGGCAGCTGGTGGACCGATGACCTGGTCAGGGTCGCGGGAATCCGATGGATGCGTGACGCACAGGAACGGTCGTTGTGGCGACGCTTGGTGGAGGCCTATGTCTAACTGCGGACGTCGTTCAGCTGATATGATGATGATGAATATGCGGGCTGCCACTTAGGTTTGGTGATTCTTCGGAATATGTCGGCGACCTTGGTTCTCCTGAGGATATCTTCATTCCTGATGGGGTCACACAAAGAAACTCCGAGCATCGCCCTTTCCATTGCCATATGGGAGACTTTAAAGCTAGGACTACATTCGACCGACGCACACGTGGACCACGCCTGATTTGTATGTAGAACGACGTGGCGTGGCGTGGATCTAGTGTAGCTCTACAAGTCTAGTTTCCATATACAAAGTATGGAGACCGACGCGCCCAGATCGGCGTGTGGCACACGCGTGTGTAGTGTAGTTCTACGTTAAGCCTTCTGACAAGGCTTATTGCATATGCTTGTAATGTACACCTAAACCTTTCTCTGAAATCACTCTGTGTATTGGAGAAAACGGCATGAAAATCCGTCCAGTAGTATTTGAATTTATCACGAACTAGAGCTACCATCCGTCCGGGATTCCCTGGAATTGTCCTAGTTTTAAAGGCGTCCGGGGGCGTCTGGTGGGAGTTTATAAAACACACACACATTTGTTGTCAGAGGAAACCCATTTGGAAACCTATCCAGAGACGACGTGTCCGGGGAAAATACCATATTTTGCCCAAATGTCCGGGATTTTTGCCGTGTTTATCCCGTGTCGGCAATTTAAGTGATGGCAGCCCTATCACGAACAAACAGGCAGACGACGCGGTGGGGGAATTTATTTTATAAAAATATGCATGTAAGGAAATGAGGATAAGGAAGAGGTTCAGCACCTTCCACGAACCCTATATAGGCACAGTTGTATGGGCAAAATAAAACATCAATATTCTTAAAATAAAATATATTATCGAACCAATGTTACAGCTTAAAAAAATGTACGCTTCAGATAGTTAGCTCTAATCCTAGTTTTATTATTATTAACAATAAAAATTACTGCATAACAAAAGTGTTTACCTTTGCTATATCCAGTACTTACACGACAAAACAGATTGGTACAGAAGGTCGACTACATACAACGAGCGAAAACGCGCGCACGCATACAGCTCATCCAAGGGTGATGAATGCCATGGGTTGACTTACATAAGGGAACCTGAACCTTAAAAAAGCCTGCCAGGCTCATATGGGTTTGGGCGGGTCACGTCGGCCGCATGAACAATGACTGGGCAAGGAAGGAAAAGAATTCTTAAATGAAACACACTATAAGCTATAGTGCGTTTCACTTAAGAATTCCCTTCGCCGTAATGTTGGTCCCCTGTCTGTCTACATCTTTCCCTTCTTTTTTCTGTAGACAGACAGGGGACCAACATTACGGCGAAGGGAATTCTTAGGTGAAACTACTATAGCTTGTAGTGTGTTTCATTTAAGAATTCCCTGCGCCGTAATGTTGGTCCCCTGTCTGTCTACATTTTTCCCTTCTTTTTTCTGTAGACAGACAGGGGACCAACATTACGGCGAAGGGAATTCTTAGGTGAAACTACTATAGCTTGTAGTGTGTTTCATTTAAGAATTCCCTGCGCCGTAATGTTGGTCCCCTGTCTGTCTACATTTTTCCCTTCTTTTTTCTGTAGACAGACAGGGGACCAACATTACGGCGAAGGGAATTCTTAGGTGAAACTACTATAGCTTGTAGTGTGTTTCATTTAAGAATTCCCTGCGCCGTAATGTTGGTCCCCTGTCTGTCTACATTTTTCCCTTCTTTTTTCTGTAGACAGACAGGGGACCAACATTACGGCGAAGGGAATTCTTAGGTGAAACTACTATAGCTTGTAGTGTGTTTCATTTAAGAATTCCCTTCGCCGTAATGTTGGCTCCCCTATCTGCAGAAAAAAGAAGGGAAAAAGAAAGTTGCCTGCTCTACCAAAATTTTTTGCACGAAATGTGAAACGAAATCGATTTTAACGGCACTCGCACCACTTTATGGAGAATTATGAGGGGAATGAGATTTTATTTAAAAAAAGCTGGTTTAAAAGCAAGTTGTTCATGGAGAAGTACGATATTGCAGCGTAGCGTTTTCAGTATTTGAAAGAATTGCAGGACAGTCGAAATGGTGCCCAGCGTCGTATATTTTATTCAAACATAGTTTTTATAGTCGCCACACGTCCGAGCTGGTCGCGCCACCAAATTGGTAGCGCAACCAGAAGGACACCAGGTGATTAACTCTCTATAGAGCTGTATACATTTTGTTGGTAACGGCGACTGGTCGCACCGTCCTGGTGTCTTGGTGAAATAAGCTTGCATCATAATAAATCAGTTTTGTATGATCTGGAATCGTTTGTTCAGCTCGTTACCCAGTCCCCCACAAAACAGAGTCCCTGGACAGAACTTCGATGGTGATCGGCATCCTGAGCCGACATATTTATGTACACAAAAACAAAGACGCACGCACACTCGCGTACTTACGTCGATCCCAAACTAATGACAGTCGCTAATGCGCTTGCACTTGTTATACATGAAGCGTGTCTATGTGTGCGTGCAGTTTTTACTTGTTATATGAAATTAACCTTCTGTACTTATCCATTATATGCTAATAGTGCAACCTTGCCTTTAGAAATATATTATGAACTTTTATTGCGATTCCTATCATCATTCGAAAAACTTTAAGAAATCATTTTTGTAGGTGAAAAAAACTGTATCAATGTTTAATACATAATAACAGAAATATAAATAATAACTTATATATGTTAGTTTAGACATTTAAACCAATCTTTTTTTACTGTCCGTTGAACCGATTTTGAACTCTATTGCTTTAGACGTAAGATAAATGGCGACTGCAGTAAATAGTTGGTATTGTAACCACTTTTTTGCTTTTAATACCATTCTTATGCCTACGAGATAGAAGTCAAAATTGGTTAAACGGACAGTAAAAATGGTTTGATTAATATGAAAATATAAACGATAATTCGGTAACGAAATGGTACGTGGAAGATTATGTTGTGCTCATTTATTAGTATTTAAACATCGAAAGAAATTTGAAAATGGAATAGAAGACTCCATTGTATGGTCACGTACGTCAGCGGGACACTTGATCTACAAAAACCACTCTTATTGCAACGACTTAAAGACGGTATCATAAAACTGATCCTAAGGTCGTTCTGGGTGACTGAACACGTTTTGCAAAAATGAACTTAATTTCAATTGCGACAAGGTTTATATATTTTTAAATAAGTGAAGCTTACGATACGATTTTATCGAACACATTAAATAAATATAATAAAATGTTAGAATTTATTTAAGTTTTTTTTTTTTTGTGTTTTGTGACCTGGATACTAAGTCCTTTAAGCCATATCTTAGTATGGAGTTGTCGTTATGAGTTTCGTTAGAATGGTTGGCATGACACATACAGATTTAAAACTATAAAAGTGTTAATGCGTTTTTGTAGATCAAATCTCGGCAAATTAATGTTAGGTTAGTTATGAAAATACTTACAAATTAACGACAAAAAGTTACATCATATTTAAAAAAAATAACAAAAATAAACAAAACTGCCACTTTCCGATTGAACCATCAATATTTGGACTATATATGAATAATTGTATATAAGGCAGCGTGAATATTATTTTTATTTATTTTCTATTGAAATACCAAAAGCGAGTTCTAGTTGACATGCTAACATAATAATATTTTTACAATATTTTGTATGACATTTTTGTGGGGATAATTTATTTTTTTTCTATTTTACCGCATAGCATAGCCGGCCTTATAATGTTCCCACTGTTGGGACTCAGGCCTTCTCTCTAAGAGAGGGAATGGGCCGTAATCCACCACGCGGGCCCAGTGCGGGTTGGTGGATGTCACATGTCTTCGAATTTTTGGTTCTAGGACATGCCAGTTTCCCCACGATGTTTTCCTTCACCGTTTTGAGAGCCGTGGTGATGAAATAAATCACACAAAGTAATGCGCCTGGCTGGGTTTGAACCTGCAATATACAACTTGTAAGTCGCGGCAGTTGCCACTCGACCACCACTGCTCTCAAAAAAAAAAATATTTTCAAAGTAGTGGTGGGCTCAAAGCATGAAGACCATATACTAGGTGGGCCCCAAAACATAAAAGTTTTGTTCTCATGTTTCGTTTGTATGTTTATGTGTATGTTTGTTACTCTTTCACACCCAAACGGATTTAGATAAAATGTGGCGCACGGATAGATCGTATCTTAGAATAATACATAGGATAATTTTTATTCCGGGAATATGTTCTCTTGTTGTCTACGTTATATAAGTTTGCTTGTTTTTTTGTTTGCAGGAGGTAATCTCTGAAAGTACTGCCCGCCCCTCTAGCCAAGTTTCAACCTCGAGTTGGCTACGCCCCCGATTCTTTTGTTCTAACCACGTGACTGAGCGCTGAGATGACGTCATTCCCGTACATTTGAAGTTTTCTACTAGCGTTAACGACTGCAGATTATCAACTTGACTAGGGGTACTGGTCCCCCAAGTCGTCGACGGCGCGCACTGTGCCCGCGCGCCTCAAGGAGTTGTCAGCAACAGCAGGGGCCCAGCCGGGTCGAAGCCTACTGGGGCCAGGGTTATCCGAAAGGGCGCTCGAGCCCCGGTATGAAGGCTAGAAGGAACGGGGTGGGTCTTTTAGTCAGTAAGAGTCTGACACTATCTCCCGCTCCGCCCAAGGGCGGGGGATGTCAATGCATGATTTTTTCCCACCATAAAAAAAAGGGGGGGGGGGTACTGGTCCGATTGCGAATTTGTTGTTATGTATGCGGGCGAAACCGCGGGCAAAAACCAATTTTGTATAAAGAGTTAGACGTTCGTAAAATTCCGTAGATTTTTCCACCCGAACATGTCCCTAGCCTTATTAGCTTTATGTACATTATCCCCACAAAAACACCGAACAAAGCGGGTAGCTATACAATACCTATAAAATATCACAAACGTACAACTCGTGTGAAAGGTTTCATCTTATGTGGCCCAGGACTTGAGCTGCGCCAGATCGTCGTCGTCCTCTGAAATGTAAGAAATTTAATATTAGTGCAATAACCGCCGTCGCGTCGCGTCGTGTGTGATGTATAAATTAATTTGATTGTATGTTGGTGTAACGTTTTGTGTAATGTTTGCGTGTTATGTAATTATGAGTCTTAGTTACTTGCTCAAATAAATGATGATGATAGGGTAGTTTCCAGAGTCAAAATAATTACATTTTATTTAGTCCGTATTTTAGATTATAAAAAAATATTGGACACGTATTTTTTCTTTTTTCGATTAAACAAAAAATAACAAAGATACGTGTGACGTCACCCCGTGCGAAAAAATGCAGCACGGCGTAACGTCACACGTAACTTTAATAGGCTATATCTTTGTCATTTTTGGTTTAATTTACAAATAAAAAATACGTGTCCTTTATTTTTGAATAATCTAAAAGACGGACTAATTACATTTTTTACGGCAACCAGCCTATTGCCGAAACGGATCTTGAGCGCTGGCTTCAAATTGCGCAGAATTCAAATATTCGGTCTCTTTAGTGGTGCGAAGTGAGACGCGGGGGCGGGCAGTGTCAATGATTGGCTCGCCGCGCCATCGTTTCATAGACGTCACTCGTGATTCGTTGCCTGCGTTGCCGCATGTATTTAACAACGAAGGCGATAGGCTCGCTAATGTATGGAATGCGCAAACCGATCCCTACTCTGACGCCGATCGCTCAAGATCCGTTTCGGCAATTGTACAAAACTAAACGTAAACTGTGTTTTTATTAGTGTTCCACGTATACTCTGTTCAAAATAACATTAGACATTTATGAAAACCTTTTACTACTGTCCGTTCAACCGATTTTGACTTTTATTACGTTAGTAGCATGACAAATGGCGGCTGCAGTAAATAGTTGGTATTGTAATTACATTTTTGCTTTTAATGCCATCCTTATGCCAACGAAATAGAAGTTAAAATCGATTGATCGGTTTTAAAAATCATCACCTATGTCCACAAAATGAATATCTGAATTTGAATTTGTGTAAGCAACAAAAAAATGTGCTGCATTATAATCAGATAATGTAGAAATAGGTAAAAATATGACAAAAAATATATAATGTCGTCTTCTCTGTACCTCAATTGACTGAACCAAAATTAAGCTTGATCTCTGTAGTATTCATTCACTAACAATTCTACAATTTAATCTTCACTAGTATTAAAAAAAAAAAACATACATTCAACCGAACATAGAACATCCTCCTTTTTGAAGTCGGTTAAAAAGAGGTAAAGTTCGTTTTTTGTTGGTAGGAGGTATCTCTGAATAGTCTAAGATCCGATTAAGAACGACCTTCACCGGTCTGTTTAATGGATGAAACGTATTTTATGATAAATTTAGTGTATTAAATAATATAACGCGAGTGGGTTGCCTAAGAAATTCCTAGCCAGACTATTATTAATTAAAAAATTAAAATTTATTTATTTTGTGAAAAATGCACAACCGTTATTCATACCAGATTTTTTTGCAGACAACACTATAACATCGTATTCGTAATGAAACAGCGTTTATTTTGATGTAGAATTTGTTGTTTATCAAAATAGACACACCTGTTTATACATACCTGTTTATACCTGGCAACCCCTAGTTATGCCAGGAAACAAATAGGCAACCCAACATTTTTATGTTCTAAAGGCTTCACTCTTTCGGTTAGTATTAAATTTATTCGTTAACACACCGGCGCATTATTAAAAAAAAAAAATGTTTAGCCAGGAATATCTCAGGCAAACCGCCGCGTTATATTATTTAATATACTAAATTTATCATAAAATACGTTTCATCCAGTAAACAAACCGGTGAAGGTCGTTCTTAACCGTATCCTCTACTAGAAAGCACTCGTCCGATTGCGAAATTTTTTTCACCGATAGAAAGCTGCTTTATTCCTGAGTGACATAGGCTATATTTTAGGTACGCGGGCAAAACCGCGGGTAAAAGCTAGCAAATATAAAGCTTGTCGTAGTGATCTTACTTCCAATGCGCTTCATTTTCGTCCAAAGGATCAAGTTTGGAGATTTTTTGGGTTATGTTGGTAACCTTGGTTCTCCCTCGAATATCTTCATTTCTGATGCAACCACAAAATGGACCTTAACATGTAACAAATAAGGTTGATTTTGTTTACTCACCCGTCTGCTTGGACCTGCTGGGTTTGGGCTTGTCATGCACGAGCTCGGACGTGGGCACATCCGGGAGTGTGTCGGTGGGCACGTTGATACCGAGCATCTCCTTGTCCAGGTCCTCCTGAGAAACAGAAATTATGTGTTAATATTATTATTTATTTTTTTGGAAACTAATGTTATTAACAGGTGGGACTGGTCATCTCTTAGCTGCCAGTGGCTTAATTCAGTTTCTATCTTTTAATTATTTTACATTTTTATTTCATTATCGACATTGTGCTCACATGATAGAAGTAACAAGTAATATGTAACCAAGCATTATATGTAACACATAATATGATTTAAAAGAGTGTCCATAGAGTTTCTTGCACGTTCTTCTCTATAGAGACCTACTCTTTGGAACGTGCAATTTAGCTTCACTTTCCTTGGACTGACCGACATTTGACTATTCAAAAGTGCCTGCAAATGGTCTATTTGAAATAAATGCTTTGACTTTGATTAAATCCCCCGCAGGAGACGCCCGGGCATCGGGAGTCGTAGGGCGATACTCACCACAAAGGGTTCTAAGAGGCCTCGTGCAAACGATGACTCTTTAAGAACAGAGGTTTTTTTATAACTGAAAGGCTTCGCTTTTGACCACTATTTCTGGGGTAAGCGACGCAGTGGTCGAACATTGGGTTGCGACAGCCGCTGTTTCGTTTTCGAATTTATGAAAGATAAAAGCCTCGGTGATGCGCCTTTCTCAGATGGCTAAATTAGTCCGACCGTTAGACCTCTGGCTCTTCAACTTTCCGCCCACATAAAATATTTTATTGCAGGCCAATAATTTTTTTTATAACTTATCTCCACCGCGTCCGGAGTTTTAAATGCGTGCATTTACTATTCCTTATCTAGCAAGCTAATGACTAAAGACTGGGCAAGTTCGAGTCGGACGCGCGCACTGAGTGTTCCGTGCAAACTACAATTCCTCAATGGAGTTTTTCCGAATTACAAATTTTTTGAAATTCGGGGCCAATACCATTGGGCACCACTGCTCTTAACCTTCGAGTACGGAAAATTAAAAACAATCAATCTCCATACCTGTTCCAACTCTTCAAGTTCCTTCTCAAGCTCGTCCTCGTCGATATCGTTGGGGAAGGCGACATTGTTGCTGATGGCGTCCGTGATCTCACGGGAGATGTCGTGCTGTTCCGCGATGTCGTCCATGATATCGTGCACCTTGTCGACATCGCTGTGGGAGAGAGAGAGATGGCGAGATATAGAATAAATCACAGAAAGAGAGGCAACACGGCAATGTCACTACAGGCAATAAACCAATACAAACGCGCATTACGCAACTAACAGACCACGCACACTTAGATCGCAAGTTAGCTATTGGTAGTTGAACTATGAGCATTGCCCTACTTTGTGGCGCGCCTGCCACGCCCACAAGGACATTCTAACCTCTTTCATCTGTTCTGTGGAATAAATCATAAAGACTAACTCAAAATATGACAAGCTCTTTTGGATTTGGTAATAGGGAATGTGCATAAAAAAAAATAATCTAACCAATTTATCCAAAAATATACAAAAATAGAATACTAACAGAGAAAATAATTTCGAAATCAGAGGAAAATCAAACAAGTTACAACAATTTTGAACAAATATATCTGCCCCTCTCCATTTTTATGGCAGCCGTACGTACGGGCGTGAACCTACCACGCCCCTCTCTGGCCACTCATCTTCATATTGATTATTGAAATTCTAATTAATTAATAACCAAATTTGTTGCTGTTTTTAAAAATAGACTTAGTGTTATATGATGTTGTATATAAAATAAAAAAAGGAAAATACTCAATTCCTACGTCAGTCATCACTTTAAAAATATTGCAATAAAGGGACGGTGTTTGGAATGAGCAACTGAAATTTAAAATCCTTTCAGATTCTATATCCTTCCTTCTTTGCCTTGGGTTTACCTTTCAGAAGCGAGCCCATGGCCCTAGTAGGCTTCGACCCTGCTGGGCCCCTACGGTTTTGCTGACATCTCCTTGAGGCTCTGGCTTCATCTCTTACATGAACGTTAACTACATTTCATTGAAAGCTCAGAAGCTCGCCAAATTTAGAGAATTTTATGTATTGTTGTCACTAGCAACTCCTAGACCAAAAAAAAAACTTTTATTGTGATGTGACCACAAATTTATTGTTTTCAGATTTATTCTTATATCTGTGCTATAAACACCTTGCTTTATGCCAAATTTCAGGATTCTATGTCAAAGGGAAGTAGACTATGAACTTTGATTCCCTTGAGTATCGAAATATACATTTTTTGCTACATAAACGGCCGTATTTACTTTTTTGTAAACCTAGAAGTGTTATGTTTTCACAGTTTCAAGTGACCACAGATCTGAGTATATGGTTTCAATTTCAACTCGATACCTCCACGCATTCTCAAGATAAAGGGTCTTGACAGACAGACAGTCAAACAGACGGACAGACAACAAAGATATCCTATAAGGGTTTCGTTTTTTCCTTTTGAGGTACGGAATCCTAAAAACGGTTACAAGACCTTTCCCTGTAAACAATGTTTTTTTTTTTTGACTGCGATCCCACCTGATGGGAAGCAGTAATGCAATCGTTGATGGTGAGGCGCACTAGTTATTATTATTAGTTATTTATACTATTTATTTCTGGCAAATAAACTTTTCGATTTGATTTAATAAACAAAAATATACGAACATATCCTTATGCGCAAATTTCATAGCGTTGGCGGCGTCGCGCATAGTGTTCAGTACTTGAGCGTTGGTGGTGGCACCTTCCAGTGCTTCGCGCTGCGCTTCGATCTGTGTGAGCGTACCATCGATCTGTGTCAGCTGCTTCTCGTAGCGCTTCTTGCGCTTGAGAGCCGCGATCGCCGCTGAAAATGGAAGAATAAAAAGATGGCTTAGTGTGATTGGCTGAAAATTGGTCTGGTATAGATACCGACACGAATATTGAGCGCTCGGCGAAAGAGTGGGGATCGCTTTACGCATCGTACACGTCGGCGAGCCAATCACTATACAATGATTGCACTCCCCGCCCCCGCATCTCACTTCATACCACTAAAAAGACCCGATATTTCACTTCTGCGCAAGTGGAAGTCAGCGCTCAAGATCCATGACGGTATCTGTACCAAGTGCAGGAAACGGTACATCGATTTATATAAATAGATGAGTGTTTGTTCCAGTTCAATTGAGTCGGCAGTAAAAGGTGGATAATCGGTAATATTCACAACATGTCTAATAATGTTCCCACTGCTGGGCTACTACGCGCCAACATCACCACTATCATCCATCACGTGGACCTAGTGCAGTTAGCTGGATAAGTAAGACCGTCGTTTCGTTATTTAATTTTGTTTCATAGTTTCGTAAGTAAGCTGAGGCGTAAAACAAGCGTATAATGACGAATACGCGTCTTTGAAGCTGCGCGTCCGTGGATAGTAGAAAAGTGGTAAAATAAACCGGCCAAATGCGAGTCGGACTCGCCCATGAAGGGTTCCGTAGCAGCAAGTAACATAATATAAAAGTTCTTGTAGTTCGCTGTAACTTTGATCGATGTTTTAATAATTGTGTATTTTTTTTAGTTTTATGACGTATTAAAAAAAAAACTACTCACTAGATCTTGTTCAAACCAATTTTCGTTGGCGGTTTGCATGGTAATGTACATCATATATATTTTTTAGATTTATCATTCTCCTATTTTAGAAGTTACGGGGGGGGGGACACATTTTACCACTTTGGAAGTGACTCTCGCGCAGACTATTCAGTTTAGAAAAAAATGATATTAGAAACCTCAATATCATTTTTGAAGACCTATCCATAGATACTCCACACGTATGGGATTGATGAAAAAAAAAATTTATAGTTTTTTTTTCTATTTTTGTGTGAAAATCTTGATGCGGTTTACAGAATACATCTATTTACTAAGTTTCATCAGTATAGCTCTTATAGTTTCGGAAAGAGAGGCTGTGACATACGGACGGACAGACAGACAGACATAACGAATCTATAAGGGTTCCGTTTTTTGCCATTTGGCTACGGAACCCCAATAAAAAGAGGTAATTAGCTCCACCCGGTGGAATAATAGAAAATAGCTTCGGAAAAATTGACTGGCCTGTTGGTCTAGTGGTTAGTGGCCCTGACTGCTATGCCGGAGGTCGTGGATCAATTCCCACCCAGAACAAATGTTTGTACGATGAACACGATCATACCTGGGTGTAATTTATCTATAATATGTATGTTTATCAGTTGTCTAGAACTTGTCTAGAACTCATAACACAAGCTCTGCTTAGCTTGGGATTATACGGCGTTGTGTGATAGTTGTTAAAAAAATGCCTGTTTCATAAAAATCAAATGCAACATGCTAATTCAGCGAAGGTATATTCCAAACGTATTTAGACGATCCTATCCAATGTAATAATGCTCTGAGTCGGCTTTGTTGCTCAATAGACCCTGACGAGTCGATGTACCGACCCAAATGGAAAAGAAAGAAACAGGTATTGCCAACACTGTAAAATCATAACATAACTACAAAACAAAGACTCCTTACAAAATATATCAGATTTCAGTCCAACAAAAGGAGCAGGCTCACCTATTTTTTTTTAACTAGCTTTTACTAATAATATAATATATACACCACTAATTTTTAATTAGTACAAATACTTAAAGGGCTTATTAGAAAAGCCCTTGTTATTATTTAAATAAAGTCTCAATAAATAATATTCATAAACAGCAAAGTTATTAGTGTTTGTGTTTATCCCAAAATGTCTCTCAATTTATAGAAATATTGTGCAGGCTATTGATTATGAATGAATAAATGACGATTAAAATGGAAAAACACTGCCCGCAGTATTTTCTACTAGCAATTGTTATGTATGATTGAATCTATGATGAATTTACCTTTTCGTGGTCAATTTTAGGATTTCGGTTTTTTCTACTTTTGAATACAAAAATATGATCTGTAACGGGTACAGATACAGCCCCATTTTTTTGTGTACTAATTAAAAAGTAGGGGTGTATATGTCCCCCTGCTGGGCAAAGGCTACCCCCAAGTCCTTCCAAACTTTCTTTTCCTGCGCCGTCTCTAACCAGTACTCGCGGTACGCGTTCGAATCATCCCGCCACCTTTTTCCAGGCCGGCCTCGACGGCGCACTATGGGACCAAACAGTATTTTCCATCTCGAAAATGGTTTTGATGAAAGTCCTAAATCTATAGATTTATTTATGGTTTTATACTCTCAAAGGATGGAACTTACAAATGATTTACAAAAATAATTAAATAACTTAGGTTTAAGTTTATAAAATGAACCTCAAACATTGAGCATAAATATTTTCATGCCAATTAAATTACCGTTAAGGAAGTTCAACACAAAATTATTCGGAAGTTTTCCAAGGACGTATGTTAGTGTTATATATCATTAGATAGCTTAGAGTGTACACTTTGCAACTATGTACGGTTTTTGTGAAAAAATATTTTTATTTTATTTTTTATTTATTTTTTTAGTAATGTTAAGAAAATTTCGTTTTTATTTACTTCAATTGGAGTTTTCATTGTTGCCGAAAGCTGCCGGTGCCAAGTTATTCACTCTATTAGATACCTTATCTATTCAGTAATATGAGGAATAAAAAAAAACTTGCGCGTTTTTTGCGCCAAAGGTGATTTCGAGGCAATATGTCAATCGGGGGAAAATAAAAAAATACCCGAAAATTACCGTTTTTCTTTTTAATTAAGAAATATTATATTTAATCATTACATTTTGATGTCTGTATTGTTTTTTTTTTTCATTTATATGATAGAAGCATACATGACTACTACTAAATTTGAAAGAATCTTCCCATGACACTTTTATTTGCGGTGATCACCTTAACCACAAATATGATAAACTATATTGCTACGGAAGTTCTATTTATCTATTGTACGTGTTTTGTGGTTTACGATTTATGGGTGAAAATGGCGAAGCGTCGATTGTGACTATTATCAGAAATAAGAAAAAAGAAGAGAAAAAGCTAATTCTACAAAACATACTCAATCCAGATAGTGCACTTACCTTTACAAAAGAAGAGGCATTGAGTATGTATATTGAAACGGATCTAACCAAAGCCCCATATGCGTACCTACGAAAAAGGCTTCTTTCTTTCTTATCAAATACTAAGTGAAGCAAAAAAGGCTTGCTATCCGCCTGCATCCAGCATAACGGTGACAAATATAAGCGCAAAAATCAATCTGCAAGATCTCTTAGACCATACAGATTGCCATATTATAAAGATAAAGTCAGGATCGATAAATAACAATCGTGTCAAGCTATTTACTAAATGGGGATGTGAAGGATCTTCCGGGCAGAGTGAGTATAAACAAACTCTACCGGAAGAAAACGAACAAATATCAGATGCTAATTTGTTAATTGTGTCCCTTGTACCACTGCGACTAGTAGACGAAGAAACTTCTGCAGTTATATGGCAGAACCCGACTTGCTCGTCTGTTAGATATTGCAGACCAATTTCATTAGAATTCGCAAAAGAAACACCCGAAAAAACTACAGCGGTTGTCAGTGAAATTGAAGCCAAAATTAATCAGTTGATTCCAACTCTTATGTCAATAGACGACAAAGTCATCGAAGTTAAACATGAATTGTTTATGACGATGATTGATGGGAAAGTTGCTCAAGTGTTAACGAACACATCATCCAGTGCTACCTGCACTGTTTGTGGAGCAACTCCCAGACAAATGAATGATCTTTTAAAAGTTACAGCGAGAGTTGAAAATGAAAATGCATTTAAATATGGATGGTCGACACTACACGCATGGATAAGATTTATGGAAACGATCCTCCATATTTCTTACAATTTAGGTTTTGAGAGTCTGCAACAACTCTAGAAAACAAGCAACTTAAAGAAGACAAGAAAAAATATGTCCAAAAACGTTTCCGAGAAGTGCTTGGTTTGCACATTGATAAACCACGTCAAGGTTCCGGTAATAGTAATGACGGAAATACGGCAAGGAGATTTTTCCAAAATTATCAATGTTCTGCAGAGATTACTGGAATTGATGAAGAATTAATCAAGAGATTATATATAATTCTTCAAACTATGTCATCGGGATTCCCTATAAACGCAGAAAAATTTGGCCAGTATACATTGGTAACCGCGCAATTATATGTAAGCAAATATTACTGGTACTACATGCCATCTTCGGTCCATAAAGTACTTATACATGGTGCTAAAATAATAGAGCATTATGCAGTTTTGGCAATAGGACAATTATCCGAAGATGTCCAGGAAGCCCGAAATAAAGATTACAAGAAATATAGGTTACATCACGCTAGGAAGGTTCTTCTCCATAGAGACCTACTCTTTGGAACGTGCAATTTAGCTTCACTTTTCTTGGACTGACCGACATTTGACTATTCAAAAGTGCCTGTAAATGGTCTATTTGAAATAAATGATTTGACTTTGACTTTGACTTTGAAGTGTTCCAGATCAGCAACAAACGAAGACGTTCTGCATATTTTGTTATATACATCTGATCCTTATATATCTAGCTTAAATAAACCAAGTTTTCTAATATCTAAAGAATTGTTTGACGAAGCTAAAGAATTGTTGGAAATAGAAAGTGATGAATAGGATAAGCACTAATTTTTTTTATCTCGTAAATGTTTGTTTAATAATAATAATTTAGATTTATACTTATTTTAACTAAAAGTGTAACTTTTATTGCTATTTTAATATAACAATATAATTTTTTGTATGAAATTTTATGAAACTTTATCTTTGTAATTTTTTTACGAAAAATATATAATTTTTAAAATTATGATGTTTGATTTCTTTTATTGCCTAGGTATTCATAAATACATGAAAAAAAATTCAAGGAGAAAAATCACAAAACAACAGAGTTATCGATTTTTGAGATGGAAAGTACCGGTTGGTCCCATAGTGCGGCGCTTTCCTTCAGTAGGAAGTAGGAACCCACTGTGTGGCAACGCTTGCCTAGTCCCTGTGCATGCGGCTGCACTGTGCACCTAATATACCTAAGTAATATTTAGCTGTATGCAGTACGCTAGTTTACAGCCTGAAAGCTTTTTTTAAGCTTTTCCGCACACTAAGTCCTGTATCGTGGGTGCGTTCATAAACATGTAAACTCGCATAAACAAGACACTCAGACCCGGAACAACTATATAGTACTCGTAATTTGTTTTGTATAATGTATATAACAGGAACGTTCGATGTGGCGACGTTTGGGGGAGCCCTATGTCCAACAGTGGACGTGTATCGGCTGAAATGATGATGATGAATGTATATAATAGCATAGACAAGTTAATAATTTAGATTCTGTGTTTTTACTAACAACATGTGTTTGTCCTTCCAGCATAGACTAATATCTGCCACGAAGTTAAAAGTTCGACGGTGGTCCTCACCGTGCCGCCGTGTCCACGTGACACTGGCAGAATAGTCGCAATCGGCTCAATTGCCATAAAAAAAAAAAACTATCTGTAGGTCATGAAAATATTTGTTCTGTGCGGGAATCGAGCCTGCAACACGCAGAGCAGCAGTCTATCGCTCAACCACTGCGTCAACCGTGCCGTCCTTTTAATTTATGTAAGTCAACACATAATAAGTGTGTAGTACACCTCAAGCCGAGTGAAAGTCTGTTCCTAAATGGTTCCTAATAATTTATGCGTCATATAAAATTGACGACTGTGTACGGGAAAACCCAAGAAGTGGCATCGCATTTTAAAACTTACGCATTTTTTTTTAGATGGGAAAATCATTCAAAGACATCCCCCGCTCTTGGACGGAGCGAGAGGGCGTGTCAGACTTTTACTGACTAAAAACTTAGTCCCAGGGCCCCGGGCCTCACTTTCACACTGCCCGTGGAAATTCATGTAATAATTTCAAAAATTGCGTCAAATTAAAAGTTGGCCTTTTTTTTTAAAGTGGGAGATAATCTAATGAATTCTCCCGCTTTAGGGTGGAGGGCGTGTTCGACTTTTACTGTCTAAAATCACACCTATGTTCCTTTACTTGCCGTTTGGGTTCCAGGACCATGAGTGAGTACATCCTTTTCAGAACCAATCCCATGGCCTTATAAATGTTCAAAATAACATTAGACATTTATGAACACCCTTTTACTACTGTCCGTTCAACCGATTTTGACTTTTATTACGTTGATGGCATGACAAATGGCGGCTGCAGTAAATAGTTGGTAATGTAACCACTTTTTTGCTTTTAATGCCATCCTTATGCCTTTGAAATAGAAGTTAAAATCGGTTGAACAGACAGTAAAAAAAGGTTTCTCTAAATGTCTAATCTTAACGCGAATAGGGTATAGTAGGCATCGGCCCGCACTTGTCCAGTGTGGTAGATTACAGCCCTCTCCCAGAGAGGTGGCCCGAATCCCAGCAGTGGGAACATTATAAGGCTGATTATGCTGAACATCTTTTTTTATGGTGGGAAAAATCATTCATGACATCCCCCGCTCTTGGGCGGAGCGGGAGATAGTGTCAGACTCTAACTGACTAAAAGCCCACCCCGTTCCTCCTAGCCTTCATACCGGGGCTCGAGTTCCCTTTCGGATAACCCTGGCCCCAGTAGGCTTCGAGTCGCTGAGAACTCCTTGAGGTGCGCGGGAACAGTGCGCGCCGTCGGCGACTTGGGCTTGGTCCGGACAGTTACCGGACGGCCGGACAGCAAGCTACCCATTGCTCACTGTCCGCATGAGTCCTAGCAGTGGGAACATTATAAGGCTGATTTCGCTGAACATCTGGTAAGTACAGGTAACATACTAAACTCATACAAATAACCTATATTATAGACTAGCTAGCTTCTGCCAGGGACATCGCCCGCGTGAATTTCGATTTCTCCATACAATCTTTCGACCTTGGTTTCATCCCCTTAAGGGGTTAATTTCGGAAAATCCGTTCGTAGCGGATGTCTACACTCTATAAGGAACCTACCTGCCAAATTTTAAGTTTGTAGGTGTCATAGTTTCTGAGATTTCGTGACCTTTCGAATACCATACAGTAAAATTCACGAATGATGACGGCCGTGAAGTTAGCCTTTGCGAACGTTCGTGCATACTAAACTCTTCTCGCACACGCACGTCGCCATTTGGTTCCTAAAACACGTTACTGCGCAGCCTCCTGCGGAAACTTCACGGCCGCCATCATTCGTGAATTGTACTGTAATTAGAGATACAATAGAAAGACAATGAGAGAATGAACACCGGCGTTCGCTTTGAGTTTAATGAATTGATCAATGAGTGGTTTTTCGCTTATATATTATAGATAGATCTAGTTTGACACGCCTACATTAAAAATGCATTACTAACAGAACAATGGCTGGTCTAACGACTTATCATTTAGTTTATTATCTTTGTATGAGTGAGTATGACGACATTGGTGGGATTGACATTATAAAACGTTATTACTGTCACAAAACATTCTGAAAGCACGGTCATAGGACCTTTGCAGGTATACGATCCCACAAACTTCCATGATCATCATCATTTCAGCCAAAAGAAGTCCACTGTTGGACATAAGCCTCCACCAAGCGTCGCCACAACGACCGATCCTGTGCGTCTTGCATTCACCGCATACCCGCGACCATAAACCTCCACTCTGATGTAAAGGGAGGATGCTCTGGCCAAACGGGTGTTGTGTTTGATCCCGGCAACTATCCGATACATCAGCGGTTCTCAAACCATTTTTCCAACAGAACCCTATTGGTAGGCCAAATATTTGCGGAGCCCTTAAAAAAACGGTTTACGGGCAATGTTTGCTTTGAATGAGCTACAGTAAAATCTAATGTGAGGTATGACACTCCTTTTTATTTTTTAACAAATAAACAATAATTGAAATACTGAGACCCTACCACGACCTAATAGGGCGAACCATTTGCCGACTTTAGGTCGTCAAATGGTTCGCCTATTGGCCGAACTATTAAAGAGATGGAGGTATATAGGGTGTATATAATAGTGTATAGCTCCATTTCTCTTTCTCGCTCGCAAGCTTGACATTTTATCACGGCATGGCAAGGCCCCTGGTCTTTATACTTTCTTTCACATTATAATTTGTATTCACACTACCCTAGGGCTCCATAGCTTCTTTTAGGGCTCCCCTAAAAGAAGCTTTACGGAGCCCTAGGGTTCCGCGGAGCACACTTTGAGAATGGGAGCGATAGATGATTTCGAGTCGTTGAATATGTTCAAATCACGCGGAAAAACAAATTGCGCGATGCAGAATTTCGATTTTTTTAGATCCTATGTGGCGCCATAGATGTCGCTACGGATCTTTACAGTGAAATAGGTTAAGTACTTCCAAGCATAGACAAATTAATAAATATTGGTTTATGCTCTAGGCATGCACGCTTAATCACCAACCACATCCTTGAACTGTTAGGTGATACTTGAACATATGATACTGTTGTGTTGAAAACTGACACTTGTAACAATATATTGAACTTTTATTTAATCTTCAATCAAGAAAATAACAATACTAAAGTTTCTAATAAAATTATTATATAATATTATTTAAATATTATATTTATTATAATAATAATAAATAACCATTTAATTAAATCATAATTGTAATAACACATGGCGCCATCTAGTAGCAGGTTGAAGAAAATATGAAGAATTTCTTTGTGAAAATGTACCATGGTAATGTTAGAAAAAGAAGTGCAACAAAAAGACACAAGTGGGTTTAGTTAGTAAAAGTCAGACACCCTATCACCATATCCACCCTTGTGTGGAAAAATTCATTTGATTAATTCCCACCAAAAAAAATAAACAGGTATAAAATGGTAACAAGCAAATTTACTTATTTTTGCATTTATAATATTATAGTTAGGACAAGTTCTATTTAAGGAAAGCTGCTTTACTTTTATGGCTACAGCTCTGCAACTCTGTTTCCTTCAATGACTCACTTCAAAAGAACTTACGAAGTTATTAAATTAAAAGAAAAATAGATGCACTCATTTGCAGTGTTTATAATAATAATAATAAATCATTTATTTTCAGGCATCTTGGCCCATAGACACATACCTTACAGACTAATATAAATATAAAGTAAATACAGTTTATTGTTAGTAAATAAGACTTATGATGAAGTTAGCAGTTTATGTAGCATTAGATTGTTTTCTTTTTCAACATAAATCCCCATGCAAAAATACAGGCAAGTTGTTTATTTGTAAGAAAGACCTCTAGAAGTAAGAATTTTATTATGAAAATTTCTTCAATTTTTTTTTTTTATCTTTTATAAACTAGTACTTGACTGCGATCCCGCCTGATGGTAAGCAGTGATGCAATCGTTGATGGTGAGGCGCACTAGTTTATTAAGAGTCTATTCACTCTAGCCTTGAAGACACCTAAATTATAATCAGACGGGAAATGACTTTAGAAAATTACTTCTTCAAATTACTTTAGAAAGCTACACTATTGCTGAGTGCCATACAATATTTTTTATGTTAAAACTTGCAGACTAAGTCGAGGGCAGAAGTTAGTGTAATCATGACAGTGATACAATCATACCACAGTACAGTAATAATGTGGCCATGGGGATCAAAAATAAAAAATGAATAATGTTTTTATTTTGTTGTGTTTTGTATCGTTTTACAGCTTAGAATTTGCATAGTTTAAACTTATAAAGGAGTGTAAGGAAAATTGTCTAATTATACTATTTCTATTTGTGTAGAGCAGCAGTGGTGCAATACGAATTACTTAACTTATGACTTGTAAGTCATGGGTTAAGACTTCCCCTCTTTGCGTCGTATTCCTCAATGCTGAGGGTCATGACCCCTGTCTCATCACTCTAACCCTTATGATATTCCTCCATCTGTTCCTGTCTCTGGCGGTGTGAAGGGCATTGTACATCGTGGAGTCAAGAGCGGGGTTAAGACATAAGCACAGACTTTACTATATGTAGACTATTACATCTCCACTGCGGTCAAAACAGTGAAGGAAAACATTGTGAGAAAAACAGCATATCCGACAGCCAAAAGTTTGAAAACATGTGACATACAGCAACCCGCACTGGGCCCATATGCTGAGTTATGCAGGATTAACTCGCCTACAAAGGCCTGAGTCCCAGCAGTGTGAACATTATTAGGCCGATTATGCTATGTATGCTATGATATTTGTGTCTATCATGCTGTTCTTACAAACTAATAACTTTTTTCCTTCGATTCTCTAAATTATACTTTCAAGTGATAGTAATGATTCACTTGCAAATATTACTTGCTAAAACTCTCAAATCAGATAGACGTTAGAAGGATGTACCAACGAAATATCTAACAATTAATTGAAAAACAAGGTCATATGCCTACATGTCAACAAAGAATATATGTAATTAGGTACGAAAAATACGAGTGAAGAATGCAAAAATAGTTTAGTAGGAAGAACTTACCTCGCTTATTCTTCGTGCCATTTTTCCTAGCCGTCTGTATTTCTAAATCGATTTTCTTTTCAAGAAAGTCTTGTTTTTTGAGTAACAACTCCTCTGTCTCACGTAATTTCTGTATTGCTTCATGCGTCGACGGACCCTTTTCTTCTTTCTTACCACCAAAAAGCTTCCCCAGGAAACTCATTTTGACTTTTCAATAACCCTAATAAATGCTAAATAAACAATGTGATGCAAAGATTATTCACTAATTACGCGTAAAAAGATGAAATTAGTATTTCGATTCCGATTCTTTTACTGGAGTATGCGTCACCCAGATGCCATTCAAAACATAACGTTTAGCGAAACAATGTGGAGTTTCAATATCGAAAAAACTGGAAAAATAAAGCAATTATGATTGCTAGTGTAGGTTTTTTTTAATTAATAACACTTTCCTTATAATACATATAATTATAATTGGAATAAAGTACCAGTAAATTAGTTTTAGGCATCAGCATAAAATCGAATTGGATGGTTTACAATTCGTGTTTTAAAACGCACCATGACACAAGCTGTTTTCTGTCAAAATAATAATACATGCATTTGAACGTTTTTAGTTTTATAATTTTCTCCGTATTTTGGCCCCAGTATCCTAAAAAAGTACTGAAAATCATGCATATTCAGAATAAATAAGTTACGAATAATATTTATTAATGTTAATAAGGTATTTTTTTTTCAAAAAAAAAAATCACAAACAAAATTGTTTTCGCTAGTTTCAGAACGTTATCGGTCACTTTTGACATTGACAGTTCATTTGTTTTGAACCTTGACACTTGACAGCAGTTGTCTGCCTTGTCTCATCGTCAATTCATTCGGCTTAGAATTCGCCTCATGTGAATATAACTTACAATTTATTTTAAAGTACTATATTATTAGCTTATTTTCTGAATTAAAAACCTCAAGTAATCTGTAAACATGGTTCGTGTAATAACTCAAGAAACCTACGATGAGGTCGTCAAGGAAAACATCGAAGAGTTTGAAATGACTCCGGAAGAAGCTATAAAAGAAGCTGTTGCCCAATTTGAGGCACAGGTATGTGTCCGAAAATCCTTTATTTTTACGATTTATACTTTTTTCTCAAGTGTATTCTAAGTCACCTTGAGACAGCCATATTAATATTATGTATTGAATCATTACATTAAATCTTGTTAGTCATGACTATAATTCACAAACAATAACAAATTAGTCCAGTCAACAATAATCCGAATCGCAATAAACACTAGAGTACCGTTACACTATCGCTTAGGTCGTTAGGTAAAGTCACTTCACACACTTAGGTAGTTCGCTCTTGATCGCAGTTGAAATCACAACTGACTCGCTTCCGGTCGAGGGCTCGTATTTATATGCGGAGCGAAGAAAATTCTAGATACCGACATCTCAAGATCGATCCAGAACAATAAGGTCGCTTCGCGGAGCTATAAATCATTTTTATTGCACGATGTACTAAGAGTCACTTTCATGCGAATTTCAACTCTATTATTAATGAAGGAGAGTACCATTTCCCTTAACGGTAGATATATACCTAACTACTAGTGGTACCTACTTTGTGGATGTTTCGAGATTTTTCTAAGCCTGGCTACTTACAACCATTCTAGATACTTACTCATTATTTTCTTGGAGATATGGCGTGTTCACGTTTAATGGCGTAACAATAGCTTTTAGTATCCTTCTCTTCATATATTTTAAAAAATAAATGAAAAGAAGGATATACTGATAAATGCTACACTATACATTTCCATTTTTTTTTTAACAGTTTTATCAAAATCATACCAACTTGGTTGTTAAAGACTGTTTACACCATAACAAAAAAGAAACAAAACAAATGAACACTATTAATTTCTACTGTTTTGAAACATTTTTTTTTTACTGTTGCCCGCTACTTCGTCTGCGTTAGGTTTGTAAAATAAAACAGTAAATAAAATTTCTGTGCTTGTGATTGATATCTCCCCTAAGTCCTTCCAAACTTTCTTCTCCTGCGTCATCCTTATGAAACATTTAGATAAGTAGGTAAGTTAGTGTGAAAGTGAAACCCAGAGCCCTAGGACGAAGTTAAAGAAGGAATAGTATTGGGTTTTTAGTCAGTAAAAGTCGGACACCCTTCCGCCCAAGAACGGAAGATGTAATAGTCCAGGATCCATGGTCTATTTTTGCACTTGATTATTATCAAGCTAATTTTTCGCGAGTTGCTTAAATTTGATAAGGCGCCCAACAATTTCCTGTATGAAACTCTCAATTGTGGTAGCTGACAGAGGTAGCAAGGAAAGTAGAGGTAAGAGTAGAGAATAATTTTGATAATTATCTTGAGATTTAAGAAAACAAAACCAGTTAGTAAGAAGATTATGAATGATTTTCCAACCTAAAAAAAAAACTCCCATATGAGTCACTGTCACAATGAGTCCAGCACCAGCCTGTGTTACCCATGTCCATATAGATTCAAATTCAAAAACATGAATTTGAAGCTGACATGGGTAACACAGGCTGGTGCCTGTAAATAGCGCACAGAAAGACAGCGTTGCCTCCGACAAGGTGGACCTGGTTGAAAGTTACGGGAATGTGATTGATGCAAAATGCACATTCCGTTTTGCCGACACTTGGCGTTTTTTAGCTAAAATTATAATGATGACGATTTTTTTTTAATCCTTCTCTTATTTCCTGCGATCTGTCTATTCCTGACATTTAGCTGGATGTTATGAATTTAATAATGTGGCTTGCGTGGTATGTACCTATCCAGTACATCCAACTTTTTACTTTACAGCAGATCTTGGGGTGCTTTTCTATTTAATCTTTGGAAGATGGGACCGGCTTCCATAAGTCCTTGAGTCAAGATATTGGGATGTTCAGATAGTCTGTTTTTGTATTTTTTAAGTGATTCCTTTATCTCTTGTTTTACAGTCAATATTTTTGAGTTGATTTATGATGATGATGATAACATAAATACCATTCCTTTTCAGGGAGTAGATCTATCAAACATTATAAAAGACTTGTCGCTTAGTTCCGGAGACAGCCACTTGGTTGTGGACACTGTGGCGAAGCTAAAGGGTCTTTGTGGCGCAGAGAAATATGATGAGAAGGCTGTGCTACAGGAGTTGGAGGTTTTAAAGGTAATTTATTTTATGAAAAATCATATTTTAATAGAGATTTGCCATATCATTTTTATTTAATTAATACAATAATAGGTCTTATGAACAAATATAAAAGGATTTTTTTTAAATTCCGATAAAGCTGAGATGTCTGAACATTTATAAAGTTTATAATAAAAGGTAAAGTCTGACATAGAACCACTCAGCTGCCATAGAATGTAGTTTTTGAGACAAATACATTTCCTTAAAAATGTAATTCCAATTCTGATTTCACTGTTGTACTCTATCTTTGTATTACTGTTAAACTGGATAAATATCAAGTAAAAGTAATAGTACGAAGGTATGTAGGTACGTAGTAGTAAGTGGTAGTAAGTAGTGTCAGTCAAGTATATTCGAGTCAGTTAAAAGTTATGATAAAATAGCTTCTGCCAGTGCCTTCAGCTGCTTGAAAGTATAAAGAACTTTATACTTTCAAGTAGCTGAAGCCACATCCAATTTCACCTCGTCCTCCGCCTCCGTTAACCTCCGCATCCGCGTAGGCGGAACTCGTCGCCTCAGCATCCGCCTCCGTACAACCCTATAAAGAAGACATACTCCTGGGATAAAAAGTTAAACTATGTATTGCTATGACATGGTTCCATGAATCAATCTATTTATTTAGCCGTTTGAGTGTGAAAGAGTAACAAACACACATACAAACTTTCCCCTTTATAATATCAAGTGTGTTGTTTAACACATTTTTTTTTTTAAATAAATACTTCATTTTCCAGTCAGAATGCCAGAAAGACATCGCGCACAGAGTACGAGCAGGCAAAGAGGGTGCCTATAAAATCCTCCTAGACCTTCTATATTCCAAGTACAGTAAACTCTGCCAAGAGCTCAGTGAAAGAGACACGAAGTTCATCATAAATGTGCTGGATACTATGACGGCGTTGATGGAGATGCAACCTGACCTCTTGGAGAATAAGGGCGTGGATTTGATTAAAAAGTAAGTTTGAGCAGTGGTAGCCGAGTGGTAACGGCCCCGACTTATGACTTTTTTTTTCCATAACTATCACACAACGCCGTCTAGTCCTAAGCTAAGCAGAGCTGGTGTTATGGGTACTAGATAACTGATAAACATACTTATATATTTCTAAATACATACATATTATAGATAAATTACACCCAGACACAGAACAAATGATTATGCTCATCACACAAACATTTGTCCTGGGTGGGAATCGAACCCACGACCTCCGGCATAGCAGTCAGGGTCATTAACCACTAGACCAACAGGCCCGAGGTGCAAGCTCAATCGCAGTCAGGCACATTACTTTGTGTAATTTATTTCATCACCACTGCTCTCAAAACGGTGAAGGAAAACATCGTGAGGAAACCGACATGTCCTAGAACCAAAAATTCGAAGATATGTGACAATCACCAATACGCACTGGGTCCGCGCAGAGGATTACGGCCCATTCCCTCTCCTAGAGAGGAGGCTTAAGTCTCAGCAATGGGAACATTAAAAGGCTGATTAACTGATTATGCTATTATGCTGTTTTTATTGGGCCATATCTGCTGCATATTAAATCTGTTTGGTTTTATTTTCAAAAGACCATCTCAGACACTAATCTTTATTTTTTTTCATATGATTTGACGTTTACTTTATGGACTTAATAAAGACTTAGACCCCTTAGTTTGTTTCGGAGTTTCTTCTCAGGGATGTCAGTTACGAAACACTGGCAGTTTCAAGTTTAAAGTGATTGAAAAAATTGACGTCTGAAAGTGTTTTTAAAAACCTATTTGCATAATAAATATATAATATAATATTCCACAACTATTACACAACGCCGTCTAGTCTCAAGCTAAGCAGAGCTTGTGTTATGAGTACTAGACAACTGATAAACATACTTATACACCGTTAAATTTTAATCGTTTGAATCCCGTGGAGGGTCGATCCGGTACATGAAACACTATCGATACTAATTTTATCTGTACAAATGTACAGATAAAATTAAAAAATAAAGTACCTTTTTTTCAAAACTCGTATTAATTTACGCATGTACGAAATTAATTTCTTTAAGAAAACGTCAGCTGAGCGAGTTCAATGACCTGTAGGTAGTTTGTACGAAACGCCGACTACTATCTATAGGTCATTATTTTTTAAATTAATCTTTACAAATCGATAGTGTTTCATGTACCGGATCGACCCTCCACGGGATTAAAACGATCTAAAAAGGGTGTTTTGCGAGACTAGAGAAGTTTATGCTGCTTGTTTCTTTTCAGTATCCTAGATAACGTAGAAAACGAAGACGTACTAATAGCAACACTAAGATGGACCACGACATGCTGTGTCAAACACGAGATGAATAGACAGAAAATCTTCGCGAAGAATATTGCTGAAAACCTCAAACTTTTGCTCAAAGTTACTGGCAATGTCAAAGTAAGTACAAAATACAATAGGGTACAAATACCGGCACGAATCTTGAGCGCTCGGCGTAAGAGTGGGGATCGCTTTGCGCATTCCATACATTGGTGAGCCAATCGTCGTCGTTGTTAGATACATGCAGCAAGCGCAGGGAACGAACCACGAGTGACGTCTATGGCACGATGGCGCGGCGAGCCAATCACTGAAACTCCCCGCTCCCGCGTCTTAATCCGCACCACTAAAGAGACCGAATATATGACTTCTGCGCAACTTGAAGCCGGCGCTCAAGATCCGTGCCGGTATTTGTACGCCAATTTTTGAAGTGTCTCAATGCCATAATAAATGTGGGATTTGGGGATTGGGAAGTAAAACAGAGCCCTGTTATCAACGTCTTATATTTTGTTTTAACACACGTTCATCGTACTAATGCCGTCGTCGTAATGTCTTTTGCTCGTTATCCTTCCTCTCTTTCTTACATTTGCCATCTCATCCATATAGCTGCGTAAGGCTTCAGGGTTAGAAACCTGATTTTTTGGTTTGTGATACGGAATCATTTGTACGGAGGTCCATCGCCATCATCAATAGGCTGGATGTTTTTTAATACAGTCAAAAATATAGTTTCCTCACATTTCAGCTGCTAAGTGAAACTCTACAAGTGATCCGTAAGCTCACATTTGACGATGATGTCAGAGTCGAGTTCGGTCGAGCACACGACCACGCCAAGGAGCTGGGTGCTCAGATGTTGGAGCCTCTCACTAATTTGTTAAAAGGTTAGTGGCTAAAATGAACGTCTGTCATACTGCAGAAGATGCAGGATAAAACCAAGCGAGCTTGCAGGCCAGAGCTGAGCGCGCGAAGCGAGCACATACGTGGGCGATTGCATTACTGCTTACCATAATGTGGGATCGTAGTAAAGTACTAGTTAATAACAGATAAAAAAAATATGTTAGTTGAGCTACTGAAACAGGCAAACAATTAAAATTGCAATTTAGCTTCACTTTTCTTGGACTGACCGACATTTGACTATTCAAAAGTGCCTGCAAATGGTCTATTTGAAATAAATGCTATGATTTTGATTTTTGAAACTTTTGGTTGCTAGATAAGATAAATAGATACACAGACAGACTGACAGACAAACAGACAGAGAAAGACAGTGTGCTGATGATGATAGCTGACAGGCTCGACTGTCCTTATACAGGACGGGCGAATGGTGGCGCTCGTCCTCTCCCCCTAAAGGGGGGAGCCGACCTTCATACCTTCATGTAGGGAAATTCAGGAAAAATGAAAATTTTATCAGCCTAGGGTCTTATTGGAATCAGTCACATGTGGTGCGGGTGGCGATTAGGTTATCACATTAAATTATGCAGCAGGCATTTCAAGTTGTTATTATTCCGGTAAAATAATAAAATAAACAATTTTACTAAAATTAAGAAAATGCATCTTTCAAACAAAATAAATAGCATTATAATTGGTAAAAAATAAATCATCCTTTATAACAATAGTTTAATGACCTGTAAAAGCGGCAACGCCGCGGCGCCGGCGACTACACGCCATACCTACGCGAGTTACGAATACCTACTTGTGGATGTAGGCACGCGCGCGTGATGCGACGGTACTTACATTATCATTTTGACAACATAGGTACTTTATGATGTTGTTTTGTGAAATAATCACTAATTTTCTTTAAAAATCTACACTTAAATGTTTAATTAGGCATTTTAAATTTTCACATTTTCAAAATGTCCACCATGCTACTGTACACACAAATGACATCGTCTTACGATATTGTTTCGGACTTTTCTTAGTTGGTCACCATTTGCGGCAAATTTTTTTAAATTGTCGTAGACACGAATTATTCGAGTTTTTAAATCGTTCAAATCAAAGTCGTCACTTCAGTCTATCTTATTCATACAAAGCTAACATAAAACAATGTCCACAAAATAAAAACAACAATAATATCCACGAAGGGCGCGCGCGCAGATAGTTAGCTCGTCAACTATCCCTCAAGTATTTTGGCGGCGGACTAGACTCATTCATCAGACGCACCAAAGAAATTAGAATTATGCCTATAAACACCTCCGTACCCCGTAACATTTCGCGCAAAGAGATTTAAACCTTAAGTCGTCAACTGTAAGAATATTGTTGCATATTTTTTCATACCTCACATGCGGTCCCTTTTCATCTTTCAATTGGGAGCACAAAAAACGTCTTCAACTATTAGTCGTAAGGACATTTTTCGCTTGAATTGTTTGCGTTTGTAGTAATGATTAGAAGAAACATAAACAATTCTAACGTAAACAGTTTGTAAAATGATAGTTTAGAGCTTGTAGGTAATACGGAATGGCAACGTTTGAAGTTGTGAACTAGGTATCTTCACCAACCTCGGGTCTTTGACCTACTTTTAATTATCAGCTGATTAAGATTATGCAATACATGATGTTGTGAAATATTAAAATGGAAAAAAATCTCCCACGGGTATAATATTGTTTATTATTAAATTATTTTAACCGTAAATGATAAACTACCTAATATAGAGTACGTGGCTTCAATTAATGTGATAACCTAATCGCCACCCTGTATAAGGCGCTGCAGTGACTTGCGTGTTACCTGTAGTCGTGAGTGATGTAACTGTGTATGAATTAATTTGATTGTACGTTGGTGTCACGTTTTGTGTTATGTTTGTGTGTTATGTGTAATTATGAGTCTTAGTTACTTGTTCAAATAAATTATGATGATGATGAATAGAATAAGCTCGCTCGCTTTGGATGTGGTTGGTTATGAATATCACATCACTCGGTGTATGAATATCACAAGTTACAAGTTTATATCAGAATCAGAATCAGAATTTTTATTTGTAGAACATAGGTACAAGGAACATAGGAAGATCTTACATTAATTAAATGAGCGCTATGTTTTGCCGTGAAGGCGTACAAATGTTGAGATCGTATAAGATCGTTAAAAACTAAAAATAAACTAACACAAATAAAAAACAAAATTAAACTCTCACAAGAAAAAAGAAATAAAAAATAACTATTTTACATTTACCTACATATATATTTTTTTTTTTATAAATTTATAATTAAAGGAAACTTACTTAAAATTTGGAAATCAGTTATCGATTGTTTTTTTTACAAAAACATCGTAAGTGACAATTTGCGTTTTTTTTTTTGCAAAAATGAGTTTTCTCTTCTTTAATAAAAAGTATTTATGATACTTATAACTTTACTCGTAGTTGAGCATGAGCATAATTAGCTTGCCTTCTTTCTGTTTGTCGGTCACAACCGTCACAAAGTTGAATAACATAGTAGAGGCAGCTGGTTTTTATTTCACAACATGTTTTCAGAAAACATTGCTACGCTGGCTTGTACTACGCCTAATCTGACCTGTTGGACTAGTGGTTAGTGACCCTGACTGCTAAGCCGGAGGTCGTGGGTTCGATTCCCACCCAGGACAAATGTTTGTGTGATGAGCAGGATCATTTGTTCTGTGTCTGGGTGTAATTTATCTATAATATGTATGTATTTAGAAATATATATATGTATGTTTATCAGTTGTCTAGTACCCATAACACAAGCTCTGCTTAGCTTGGGACTAGATGGCGTTGTGAAAAAAAATCATTTTTTTCATTTGTTCACAGAAAACACACAACCTCCCTTAGTGTCGGAGCTGATGCTCACGATAGCGAGTCTTCTAGTACGTAACGAGCTCTGTAAGATGGTGGCCGACTGTGGCGTGGACTGCCTTTTCACCGTGCTCGCTGATAACTACGACAACGTCGCCGTGGTGCTTCAGGCTGATAAGTTGTGAGTCTATTGTTATAGATATGATTCATCATCATCATCATCATCATCATCATCATCATCATCATCATCATCATCATCATCATTTCAGCCGATATACGTCCGCTGTTGGACATAGGCCTCCCTCAAGCGTCGCCACAACGAACATTCCTGTGCGTCTCGCATCCATCGGTTTCCCGCAACCTTCACCAGATATTGTATCATATTTATTCTATGGTTTATTAGTATATCTATTTTATGGTCTATTAGTATATCTATTCTTATAATCGCCTTTTCTCGCTATTTTATTGTACCTACCACTACTTTTTCTCTGCGTTATCCAAAGGTTGACTGGAAGAAAATGTATAAGGCATTAAATTCGCCTCTGTACATTTGTGTATAAAGTATTAAATAAATAAATAAATGAAAATGAGCGAGCGAAGCGAGCCTCTTTAAAAAAGCGATCGGGACGAGCGCATTTTTCTACCCCCCGCCTTATCGGCGCATTAGTAATCGCACTTTTGTCACTCCTGGCTTAATTTCTCGCGGTTGTCTTTATACTCTGGACAAAATAACAAGGAAGTAAGGCGTGCTCAAACGCTACCAACATTTAAAAAGATGGTGAAGGAGCATTACCTTTCTCTTTGATATATTTTTCTTCTCCTGGTTCAACTATACAAGGTGTCGTTTTAAAGCTGCAAAATATTTCAGGAGGTAATTATGTTAGTGATTCTCGACCCGAATCAATAATAAAATAAGTAGGTAATTTTTTTTTTTTTATAACCGCGCTTTTTTTCACACACACAAACACGGAACAATAAAGGTCGTTTTCACACACACTAACTCGCAACGATAGTTTCATAAATAATGTATCATCCAATCATCATCCCGCACGCCACACCCTAGCCACGCCCCCGCGGCCATCGATCAATCGATTTAGTTTAGAGTAATTAAAAAATTAAATAACAAGTATTACTGATTATTGACCAGGTATCGTTTTTTTATATGATTATTTATGAGTTTTACTACAACCTCCTGAAATATTGTGCAGTTTTAAAACTGCACCTTGTATATTTGATATTTATTAGTATATATTTTTTTTGTATTGTATGTATGTATTTGTGTTAATGTATCTTGTTAGTATTATATCTGATGTTTGTACACTGACAACCCTTAATCTATCTCCTTTCTCTCAGTCCATCCAAAGGTTGTCTGTAAGAGATCGCCCTGTGCGATAAGACCGCCCATTGTGCACTTATTCTTTTAAATGTTTGTCCTGTATTTTTGTTTATTTGGTGTACAATAAAGATTATAATAATAACATTAGACATTTGTGATGAAAACCTTTTATTACTGCCCGTTCAACAGATTTTGACTTTTATTACGTTGGTGGCATGACAAATGGCGGCTGCAGTAAATAGTTGATATTGTAACCACTTTTTTGCCTTTAATGCCATCCTTATTCCTACGAAATAGAAGTTAAAATCGGTTGAACAGACAGTAAAAAATGTTTCTTTAAATGTCTAATCTTAACGCGAATAGGGTATAGTATGGGCTGATTTCTTTCGCTCTTTTGTATGCGCCTACTCAATATGAAATGAAAACATTGAATAGTTACTACGTATTTTATTTTTTATTTGTGTACTAAAAGATAACATTATCTACACTAATATAATAACGAGGTAAAGTTTGTTTTTTGGTTTGTAGGAGGTAATCTCTGGAAGTACTGGTCCGATTGCTAAAATTTTTTTCAGTTAGTAAGCTGCTTTATTCCTGAGCGAGATAGGCTATACATATTTTATGTACGCGGGCGCAGCCGCTGGCAAAATCTAGTTTATACATACAATGAAGCAGTGGTGGCCCAATGTCAAAGACTTCAACTTACCCTTTACTTTGTGTAATTTATTTCATCACCCCTACACTCAAAACGGTGAAGGAAAACACCGTCAAGAAAATGTTTTGCTCTAGGGTAAAAAGACAGAACACGCAACGTCGGAAGGCCTCCTACAGGGTGGACTCATGACCTAGTGAGGGTCGCCGGAATCCGATGGATACGGCCATTATAGGGACATTTGGGGAGGCATATTTCCAACAGTGGAAGTTTTTTTTTTTGACGTGACAACGTCTTATAAATTGGTTTGCCGGGTGACACTTCAAGAAACTGCGTTACGCTCCGCTCACGTTATGCGCTCACAATGAGAGCGAGTGAGAGGCACGCGTCCCTTCCACTCGGGCATGGTTAGCCCGCCTAAGAGCGAGAGAGACAGACATTTTCATCCTTCTTCCTACTATACGAATGAATATTCACATTAAAATTATTTTACCACTCAAAGTCGTTGTCACGTAAAACTTTCGCCCGTATACCGACTTTACAGGCAACCAATTTTTTTGATAGGCTCGCATTTGACATTTTTAAATACTAGGTCCAAACTGTTGGATGTAGAACACTGAAATTTCTTCCATATGGAGATGAAAAAAGGGTCCAAAGTTTGTATATGGTTTCACGCGGGTGAAACTAGTGGCAGAAGGTAGTTATTATATAAAATCTAGAATATAAAAACACACGTGCATTTTAAAACTTGCTCTCTTACAACTTATTTTCGTGTTATTGATATTGCCTAATACGCCTATAGTTTAAAATAGTATAATATTCGTATTAGGGTGTCTTTAATATCGTGCATTTCATCACGGGTTTGCCCCGAAAAAAAAACGCGTCACGCGTACGGAGCAATCCCTCATGTAAAGTACTACAAAATACGGCAATGCAGTCCGTCTGATTGCAGCTTTACAGTTATTTGGCTCTTCAACAATGAGTGCAATAATACATATGTATAAAAAAAAACAATACAATCTTACGTCTAAGTGCCCCATCACTTAGAGAAGAGCACTACATGCACTAATTTGTACGCCTTAACAGATAATAATAATGTTACGCCATTAAACGTGAACACGCCATATCTCCGAGAAAATAAAGAGTAGCTCGTAATAATTAAAACGCATTGCTGTTCGAAAGGTCTAGAATGGTTGTACGTAGCCAGCCTTAGAAAAATCTCGAAACATCCACAAAGTACTTACAAGTAGTAGTTAGGTATTTATGGGAAATGATACTCTCCGACGTTAACAATAGAGTCGAAATTCGCATGAAAGTGACTCTTATTACCACGAGTAATAAAAATGATTTATGACTTCGAGAAGCGATTCAATTGTTGTGGAATTCTGGATCGTTCGTGGGACGTCGGTATCTAGAATTTTCTTGGCTCCGCATATAAATACGTGCCCCCGGCCGGAAGCGAGTCAGTTGTGATTTCGACTGCGATCAAGAGCGAACTACCCTAGTACTCGAAGTGATTTTACTCAACGACCTAAGCGATAGTGTAACGCTACTCTAGTGTTAATTGCGATTCGGATTATTGTTGACTGGACTAATTTGTTATTGTTTGTGGTGAATAAAGTTGTCTCTTAGTAAATCGGCATTTGATTACCCACGTACGTAACAACTGGTGTCAGAAGTGAAATGCCATTAACACCGAGAGACGACGAACAGCGACCACGAACAAGAAGGCAAATGGAGATGGATGCTGCGCGTCATCGTATGGAGGAGGAAGATCAGGCTGGTATGGTAGCAACAGAAGCTGCTGAGGCGCCAACAGGACCATCCTCGGAATTGAACCTCGCTGCGGTGTTGGCCGCCATGCAAGCTAGTATGGAAGCTGTCCGCCGCGACCAGGAAGCCGCTCGCCGCGAACAAGAGGCCAACCAGCGTAAGCTTCAGGACCTAATCGCAGCGAACCAGGAAGAAGCTCGCCGCGAACAGGAAGCCGCTCGCCGCGATCAGGAGGCCAACCAGCGTAAGCTTCAGGACCTAATCGCAGCGAACCAGGAAGAAGCTCGCCGCGAACAGGAAGCCGCTCGCCGCGAACAGGAAGCCGCTCACCGCGATCAGGAGGCTAAGCAGAACCTGATCCTCGATAAAATCGACCACGGCCTCGTCACGTTGGGCGAGAAGGTAAAGAATCTCACCTTGGAGGTCAAGGAGGTTTCCGCCCGAGCTGATAGCCTCGAAACAAGAATTGATGGCCACGAAGATCGCCTGCTGGACATCAACAAAAAAATCGTCAAGCTCGAAGCACGCGAACCCGTTGTTGTCGGCTCACCGTCGCACACTCCCTGTGCATCCGCCGCAAAATTTGATGTGCCGCGTTTTGATGGCACGTCTTCCTGGACGGCATTTAAGTACCAATTCGAGACATTGGTCGAAACAAACCGCTGGGATGATAAGCAGTCTTTTGCGGCATTAACTTTGGCTCTACGAGGGGATGCCCTGCTGGTCCTAGAGAACCTTCCTCCGAACAGCAGGACGTTGGAGCGTCTTATGGAGGGATTAGACACTCGCTATGGAGACAAGCACCTCGAGCACGTTTTCCGCGCGCAACTTCGCGAGAGAACGCAGAGGTCGAACGAGAGCCTCCAGCAATGGGGAGTCGAGGTCGAACGGCTGGTCCGGCGTGCTTACATGTCGATGACACCAGAGATGGTGGAAGTAAATCTGGTGCAAGCTTTCATCGACGGTCTACGGGATCCTGAAGTCAGGGCTACGGTGCGACTCGGACACCACCAAACTCTAAAGAGTGCGATGGCTCACGCTCTGGAAGTGGAAGCCGTACGACAAGATTCACGCACGCACAGAGTTCGGGAAGTGGTGGTCTCGCCGTCAGTGCAACCACGTCAACGAGAAGTGGTAGCTGCTTCTTCGGCAAAGTCCCGCTATATTCCGACGTGTTACGGGTGCGGAGAAAAAGGGCACATTCGTACCGATTGCCCCAAGAGGAAGAGGGGGAGTGTGGACTCCGGAACTCAAGTTAACGAGGAGTCGTTAAACTAAATGTCGCCAGGGCCGCGGGGCGGGTGCTGGCTGGTCAACTGAAGGCCCCAACCATCACCATCAATCAAGTTCACAACGGAAATAGTTTGATCATCGAAGGGACGCTGAATCATCGGGCTTGCAATTTTACCATTGACACGGGGGCGTCACGGACTGTTATAAGACCTGAGTTGCTGAAACGCACCATCTTGTGGCAAAGGGAGTCTCCATCCTGCCGACTTCAGACAGCAACCGGCCAGCCAGTCTCCGTCCTCGGTGATACAGAAATTGAGATCAAAATCGGTGATCAAGTGTATATCCATCCTGCGTTAATTGCGAATATTACCGACGATTGCATACTGGGTCTCGACTTCTTGCGGAATAACCGATGTATTTTAGATATCGACAGGGGAGTATTGAAATTCCCAGATCAAGAAGTCTTCCTGCGAGGAATTAACTCATGCAACCTCTACTGTTTAAAGAATACTACACTGGCTCCGAGAACAGAAACCTTAGTCGAAGTAAAGTTTCCCAAGAAAATCAGGCAAACAAGATGTGTTTTGGTAGAAGATACTGGCCGGCACCCGGAGATCATCACTGCGAGGACATTAGTTATGACGACAGGGAAATCCAAGGTCAGGATTGTGAACCTTGGGAAAGAAGAGGTCCAACTGAAGAAAAACAGTGTTGTTGGGAGATGTGAAGAAGTTCAGTATCTCCGTCAAATCAATACACCTAAAGCAAAGCAAGACACGACAAAAGTTGAAACGGATCACATCCAGCAACTTCTGGAAAATTCTAAGAGCAATTTATCGACTTCGGAATTGCAGCAAGCCAGGGAATTTCTGCTACGGTTTCGAGATATCTTTGCAACGGGAAAAGACTGCGGGAGAACAGGTCTCGTCAAGCATGAGATAGATACAGGTGACGCTAGACCAATTAAACAGAGACCGCGACGTATACCCTGGGCTAAAGAAACTGAGGTAGCAGAAATGGTAAAGGACATGGCTGATAGCGGAATAATTGAGCCTTCTACGAGCCCATGGTCTTCCCCCGTCGTTCTGGTGAAGAAGAAGGACGGCAGCACAAGATTCTGTGTGGACTACAGAATGCTGAACAATGTGACGAAGAAGGACAGTTATCCGTTACCAAGGATAGACGATACGCTGGATATGCTCAGTGGCATGAAGTGGTTTTCGACCATTGATTTGAAAAGTGGCTACTGGCAAGTGGAAATCAGCGAGAAAGATAAAGAAAAGACAGCGTTCAGTACGGGTATTGGCAGCGGCCTGTGGCAATTTAACGTCATGCCTTTTGGGTTATGCAACGCTCCAGCGACGTTTGAACGCCTCATGGAGAGAGTCATGGTGGGCCTTCTTGGTGACGTCTGTCTGGTATATTTAGATGACGTCATTATAATGGGTCGCACTTTTAAGGAAAACCTGAGGAATATGGAGAAAGTGTTCACCAGGATACGAGGGGCTAACCTAAAACTAAGCCCAAAGAAGTGCGCCCTGTTCAAGAAGGAGGTCAGCTACCTAGGACATGTTATTTCCGCTGACGGGGTGAGAACCGACCCTGAGAAGATAAAGGCAGTCCAACAGTGGCCGGTTCCAAAGAACAAAACGGAAGTACGTGCATTTCTAGGGTTGTGCACATACTACAGGCGGTTTGTCAAGAATTTTTCGGACATTGCAAAACATCATCAGCTGACTGAGGATAAACGAGATTTTATCTGGAACGACGACTGTGAGTCAGCATTCAACGAGCTAAAAGAACGGTTATGTGAAGCGCCTATACTGGGGTACCCGAGCAGAGACGGGAGATTTGTCGTTGATACCGATGCCAGCAACACGGGAATTGGTGGAGTGTTGTCACAGGTGCAAGGTGACAGACAGGTCGTAATCGCTTACTTCAGTAAGGCACTTTCAAAGCCAGAAAGAAACTACTGCGTGACTCGACGAGAACTGCTGGCTGTGGTAAAAACCTTGCAGCATTTCCACAAGTACCTCATAGGAAGACAATTTACGTTGAGGACGGATCACGCTGCATTGAAATGGCTTCTACAATTTAAAAACCCTGAGGGCCAAGTTGCAAGATGGCTCGAGCAGCTGCAGGAATTTAACTTTGTGACAGAACATCGTAGTGGAAAAGGGCATAACAATGCTGACGCCCTGTCGCGACGTCCATGTGATGAGGACTGCAGACACTGCCAGCAGAATGAAGCCCGAGAACACGTTAATTTAATTAGGGCTGAAGGCAACTTCAAGAAGTCTCAAGAAGAAGATGACGATATTCGACCTATACTGGACTGGAAGCGTAGTGGAACTAGGCCCCAGTGGAGTGAAGTATCGTCACATAGTCCCGTCACTAAGAGCTACTGGGCGCAGTGGGACAGTTTAGTCCTAGAAAATGATGTGCTTTGTAGGAAATGGGAATCGAACGATGGCAAGGAGGTGACCACACAAGTGATAGTGCCACGATGTGAAGTAGTCCCCCTGCTACAGGAAATACACGATGGTGCTTCTGGAGGACACCTGGGCATCAAGAAAACTCTACTGAAAGTGAGACAGCGGTATTACTGGCTCAATTGTAGAGATGACATAGAGCAATGGTGTCGGAAATGTACAGCGTGCGCATCGGTGAAAGGACCACAGACTAGAAGCAGGGGCAGGCTTCAGCTGTACAATGTGGGAGCCCCGTGGGAACGCATTGCCATTGACGTTGCTGGACCTTTTCCAGTTACAAATGATGGAAACAAGTACATAGTGGTGATCCAGGACTATTTCACAAAGTGGCCTGAAGTCTTCGCCATCCCCAATCAGGAAGCGACGACAGTGGCGAAGAAGGTGGTCGAAGAAGTAGTATGTCGGTATGGCGCACCTTTGGAAATCCATTCCGATCAAGGCCGTAACTTCGAATCTGCGCTGTTCCAGGAAATGTGTACTCTTCTGGGAATTTATAAGACACGCACAACACCTGCGCATCCTCAGTCGGACGGAATGGTGGAAAGGTTTAACCAAACCCTGGAGAATCACCTGGCTAAGGTTGTCGATGACCATCAGAAGGACTGGGACCGGTATATTCCACTATTTCTGATGTCTTACCGATCGGCAGTGCATGATAGCACGGGACATACCCCAGCAAGAGTGAATTTCGGCAGGGAGATGAGACTTCCAGTCGATGCCATAACTGGCGTGCCACCTGACAAGACTAAGCCAGTTACGGACTACGTAAGTGACCTTCAAGATCAATTGGACGAAGTGCATAAACGAGTTCGTGAGAATAGCATGAACACCAGCGTAAAAATGAAAACTAGATACGACCGTAATGCCAATACCAAGGGATTTGAGGAAGGTACACTGGTCTGGCTTCACAACCCGCTTCGACGGAAAGGGAAGTCGCCGAAACTCCAAGCTCGATGGGAGGGACCTTACACCGTGTTAAAAAGGATTAATGACGTGACCTACCGCATCAAGAAAGGGCTAAGAGGGAAACCCAAGGTTGTCCATGTGGATAGATTGGCGCCGTATCACGGATCTAATAATGCTCGGGACGAGCATGACTAAGAGGGGGGCACTGTTACGCCATTAAACGTGAACACGCCATATCTCCGAGAAAATAAAGAGTAGCTCGTAATAATTAAAACGCATTGCTGTTCGAAAGGTCTAGAATGGTTGTACGTAGCCAGCCTTAGAAAAATCTCGAAACATCCACAAAGTACTTACAAGTAGTAGTTAGGTATTTATGGGAAATGATACTCTCCGACGTTAACAATAGAGTCGAAATTCGCATGAAAGTGACTCTTATTACCACGAGTAATAAAAATGATTTATGACTTCGAGAAGCGATTCAATTGTTGTGGAATTCTGGATCGTTCGTGGGACGTCGGTATCTAGAATTTTCTTGGCTCCGCATATAAATACGTGCCCCCGGCCGGAAGCGAGTCAGTTGTGATTTCGACTGCGATCAAGAGCGAACTACCCTAGTACTCGAAGTGATTTTACTCAACGACCTAAGCGATAGTGTAACGGTACTCTAGTGTTAATTGCGATTCGGATTATTGTTGACTGGACTAATTTGTTATTGTTTGTGGTGAATAAAGTTGTCTCTTAGTAAATCGGCATTTGATTACCCACGTACGTAACAATAATAATTAAAACACAGAACAAAAATAGTAAGAATAAACAGATTTTTTTTTTAAATTTGATCTTTAAATTAAATTTGGACAAACAGAATTTAGAAATTGACATATAAATATATTTTTGTTGTTAATTGTGTAGCAATATTTTTTTTTTTAGTTATTAGAATTTAGAAGCTGCTACTTTAGTACAAAGTTGAAGCTTCTATCTAATATACATTTAGGCACATATTAACAATATTTGCCTACAATGCTATAGCTAACTTCTTAAAAAAATAACCTAAGTGCATTTAAGTAAAATTTCTGTGCATGAATTATGATTGTAACGTAATTTTCTAATTAGGGTGTTAAAGAGCATGCATTATTCCAGTTACAAATTGTAAACTTCATTTAATATCCACACATCTTCTCCGCAGATTGATAATGCGACCTCAAGAACAAGCACCTCTCATTATCAATGAACAAAGTTTTCTTCTTCACTATTATCTCATTCTCTAACAGCGACCGTTCATGTATCAACTCGGCTCTCAATTTTTCCGTCTGCAAAGACCGTTTTTGCAACAGACTCATACTGTCGTTCAAATCTCTGACTTCTTCAATCAACGCTATCAAAGAACCTTCTCTACAATTCTCCACGTTTGGTCTGCAATTCTTCGTATTCAATCTCGTCTGTGCGACCTGGATTCGTTGTGATACCTTCAACATTTCTTCGTGGAGCATTTCAAGAATATTTTCCGTCTCCACAATCTTTTCTAGAGTCAGTTTCAACTGATTCTCTAACTCAGTTTTGACCTGTTCGGTTCTCGCGATTCGTTCGCTTAATGATTTGTTGACCTTGATGTCTTGGGATCGTAAATCTCTGGATGTATTTATAAGGACGGCATCGACTTTCGCTCGTAGAGCCTTCGATTTGTCGATTGCGATTTTGAATTCGTTGAGGGCGTTGATCGTGTGCTGTTCCCAGGATGGGACGTTTGATTGGCCTGTAAAAAAATGGTAAGGATTAAAATTATGAGAACTAAAATTACAAACGACATGACGTATACTGGTCCCCAGGTAATCAGGTGGTGTCGAAAATATATATACACATACAATGGAGCAGTGGTGGCAAAATGTTAAAGACTTCAACATACCCTTTACTTTGTGTAATTTATTTCATCACCACTGTCTTAAAACGGGGATGGAAAACACCTTCAAGAAAATGTTTTGTCCTGGGGTAAAAAGACGGAAGACTTAGCATTGGAAGGCCTCCTACAGGGTAGACTCATGACCTAGTGAGGGTCGCGGGAATCCGATGGATTCGGTCGTTATGGGGACATTTTGAAGAGCCCTATTTCGATCAGTGTCAGTGAAGTCTTTTAGCTGCTGCAAATGTTTTTATTATTATTGATAGGCTCGCGTTTGACCACTATCTCACCTGATGGTAAGCGATGATGTGGCCGACGATAGAGTACGCTTTTCTAGAAGTAACCTATTCACTCTTGACTTAATAAAGACCCCTAGGTTGTAGCTATCAGGAAACACAGACCCCGGCAGGAAATTCCACTCTTAAGGTGATGATGATGATGGTGAATGTCATAAAATTTCACATACCTTCAGAAAGCCTCGTAGCTCCTGCCGAATCCTTAACGTTAAAAGCTTTAGTCTCCAAATAGGCATTATCGCTCTCGTACTTAAACGCCAAATGCTTATCACTCCAATCCCTTTCCAGCCAATTCTTCGAAGCCACATTCATGTCCAACTGGTACTCTATATCCCTCAACAAATCTCGGTGAAGCTTCTTAACATTTTCTATTAAAGCTGACTCGGTAAACAAATCTTCTTGGGGTTCATCGTAGACCAGATCAGACTGCATCCTATCCCGTCTTAAATTTAAGCATTCATCATTAATATACTCTGGTATTTTCAAAGTATCTTGAGCGTTTTTCAGCTGTTGCCTTAGTGATTCTAGAATGTTGATTTCTGCATCCATATCTCTTATAGCCCGTTCTAATTCAGCCTTCCAGTAGTTGATATGTCTAACTCTGTGTTTTAGCTGATCAGTACTGTCACTGTAGTCTTCGCATGAAGTTTGATTGACTTTTATGATACTGTTTTTGGTTATAGCTGTATTGTTGTCTGTGGTTCTTATTATGTCTCCTTTTAAGACTCTTTGGTTGTGTTCGTGCCATGTTTTGATTGTGGATAAGGCGTGGTTTCGTTCACCGAATGATAGGTAGTCTCCTTTTTCTGCGGTTGTCATTATTTGTCCTTCTTACAAGCTTTTAATTAGTTTCACCTGCCCCGATTTTGGTAATAATTTTATCTGTAATCAAATCTTGCAAATTAAATTTGATCAACTACAGACTGAGCTAAAATTTTGCATACATGTGTAAATCATACGACAATACAAAATTATTATGACATGGAGCTAATCTGATGATAGAACCGGAAGGTGGCTGTAGGAATTCGGTAGTTAAACGACACAACCCAATCGAGTTTGGGCTCGTATGATTCGTCTTGACGAGTATACAGGTATACTGCGCTATAAAAAAATGTTTTTTATTAAAAACTTGTTGTTGCTGTCTTTTCAATGCGGTCTTGATTTTTAGGGTTCCGTACCCAAAAAATAAAAAAACCGGGCAAGTGCGAGTCGGACTCGCCCATGGAGGGTTCCGTAGCAGCAAGTAACATAATATAAAAGTTCTTGTAGTTCGTCGTAACTTTGATCGATGTTTTAATAATAGTGTATTTTTTTAGATTTATGACGTATTAAAAAAAAAGTTCACAGAATACATCTACTTACTAAGTTTCAACAGTATAGCTCTTATAGTTTCGGAAAATAGTGGCTGTGACATACGGACGGACAGACAGACATGACGAATCTATAAGGGTTCCGTTTTTTGCCATTTGGCTACGGAACCCTAAAAACGGGACTTACTAAGACTCCACTGTCCGTCTGTCTGTCACTAGGCTATATCTCATTGACCGTGATAACAAGATAGTTGAAATTTTCACAGATGGATGTATTTCTGTTGCAGCTATATCAACAAATACTAAAAACAGAATAAAATTATTGTGTAAAAAGAAGTTGTGTAATAATGCGCGAGTCCGACTCGCGCTTGATCGGTATTTTATTGTATACAACTTCAGAAGGCTCCCAACAATGTGGACCGGTGATATGGTGATGGTCGATGACCGGTCGATGTGGCTATTATTGTATTTATAGAAAAGCCTATGTCAGGGTAGAGGTATTTTGGCTGAAATTAGGATTTGATTGCATGTCACTTAGTGCTGACGCCATTGTCATTGCGTTCCGGCGCTCAACGGGATCGCAAGCCGAATATCGTTGTCTCGCTTCAACCTGGCAATTCAATTCGGCTGTCCCGCTCTCGCTATTTTTTCGGCGAATAAGCGACAAAAAACCAGTGCCATCTTGTCATTGATCGAGCGCGCACTTAGTTTTACAGGATTTTCAACTACTTACCTATTTTTGGTTATCCGAGCTCTATAGATATCTTAATGAACAGTTCATTCTCAATATTTTTTTTTGCTTCTTAATCTTCACTTTTACACTTTTTTTTATTTTTATACTATGTGTTTCACCTACCAAAAGCTTCACTTGAGTGCCAGGACAATTTAGCAATCGTATTGAGTCAACTGCCGGTTTTCATGGTAACATGTAGTTGCTATAGTGATGGCCTAAATTTTTGTTGTCAAATCAACTATGGATGATGTTTCATGGTTTTAAATATTTGTTGACACGCGATCTTAGTCGGTACTATGAATAATATACATATAGAATAATAATATGAAATATATTTTTGGTATTGAACTGTTTATTATGGAGACGGGCTACAGACATCGAATTAACGTATTTTGAAGAAGGCATAAATGTATTTTTATTAATCTCAAAAGATTTCTCCTAAAGCAAAGACTTAAGGCCTAGTTTAGGATGCAATAAACTCGTTAAAAAACAAGATGCCCGTTTTGACTCTTGAGTTTTTACTCAAAAGAACTCAAAAAACCCTAGAATGTAACTTGGAACCAAACTGAGAGAAACAATTAAATAATAATTAGGGGCCCGGTGTAGTAATAGCTATGTTACCTATTTTAGTATGGCAGTATCCTCTGAGTCCCAGCAGTGGGAACATTAAAAGGCTGATAATGCTTAGTAGACAAGTCGCTAGGTAGTCACATATAAATATTTGTATCGGGGCCTACATTATAGTTGTTTCGAGTCTGAGTGGCTTGTGTGTGTGAGACGTATAGTTTGCACCCAATATATAGATATGTTGGAGTATACGTTAGAGGTGTGCCCCGCTTGGATGGAGCACCACCGTGTCCTTCTGGGGGCAATTATTATTATTATTATTTCTTTATTGTCAGGCAACTAAGGCCCATAGATAAAACACATAACATTACAATCTTATAAACAAAATAAACTAATACAAATTAAAATATCACAAACAATAAACTATTTATAATTAAACACGTAACATCGGCGTCGTGTTCCGCTGCGTGGTGTCGCGTAGCCGTCCTCGGAAACGTCGATACACGACACCTTTCGACCAAAAGTCCTCTTTTAAAAAGGTCTGTAGATGGTGGGTTGGAACTCGTATCACGAACGACTTGAAGTTGGTCAATCGGCACGCCCTCCTATTCCTTCCTATAGCGCGATGCAGGAAAAAAAAATGTGGTCTGTCTTCCTTGATCTTTATGAAACTTTGAATATTTTTCATTACAGGATCACAGCATTGGCAGGCAATGACGATGTTAAGAGAGACCTGGTCAAAAGCGGTATTGTGCCCATCGTCGTGTCCATTCTATCGAGGCATTCGGTGAGTTTGCTAATGTTTCACACAAAAAATGTATTCTGAAATTTAAATTGACAAATTATATTTTTATTGCAAATAGGTTTTAAAGGCACTTTGACACGTCATTCTTTTGCCAGCCGGTGTTTCCTAGCTGACTACTCTAACAAGAAAAGCCGAAACAAACCCAGAGGGCAAACTTTTAAATTCCATGCTGCATTTTGACTGGCCTGTTGGTCTAGTAATTAGTGGCCCTGACTGGTATGACGGAGGTCGTGGGTTCGAGTCCCACCCAGGACAAATGTCTATGTGATGAGCATGATCATTTTTGTTCTGTGTCTGGGTGTAATTTATCTATAATATGTATGTATAAATTTAGAAATATTTAAGTATGTTTATCAGTTGTCTAGTTGTCTACCCATAACTAGACGGAAATAGACGGCGCCATGTGATGGATGTCGAATAAAAAAAACACGTAATGTCAAATTATATGGAAACCATGCAGATTAGTGCCTAAGATGTTTTTTTGAGGAAAGAACCACACAGATTTTTGAATGGTGCAATGGGACCTAGCTTAATCAGCCTTTAATATTCCTTTCTAGGAGAGGAAATGAACGTAATCCATCACACGGGCCTAGTGCGGGTTGGTGGTGGTAATTTTAAGCTATTGCATAGCTTCTATCGCGGGCCTTGAGCGTGGAGACCGAATCCAGAAATTCCGTAACGAAAATAACCTAACACCCCCCACTCATTTGTTTTTTGAGCGTGGTGACCGATAAGAAAACAAATGAGTGAACAATCAATCAAAATTCAATTCAATGTGTGAAAGTGTAACTTCAAATAATATCAAAGAAAAAAAAAAATACTGCATAAATAAAATAAATAAATAATTATAATTGCGTAAGTTGATAAAAATGCTATGCAATAGCTTTACCGCGGCAGTCCCCGAGTGCCACACGTCTTTTTTTTTGGTTCTAGAACATTCCGGTTTCCTCACGATGTTTACCTTCACGGCTTTGAGAGCAGTGGTGAAAGTAATGCGTCTGGGTGGGTTACCACTGGACCACCACTAATCTCTGCATTATGCATCACGATTAATTGTCTGTAGGTGCCTACAGACAATTAATCTATCAGGTTGATGTCGTTATACCATATACCATGAAGAATTTTTATTAGGTTTCAACTTTTTTCACATTATGAGCGTGGCAATTGAAAGTTTGTTATACTCACTGTTAGTCTAAGATCCGATTAAGAACGACCTTCATCGGTCTGTTTAATGAATGAAAAGTGTTTTATGATAAATTTAGTGTATTGAATAATATAACGCGGGTGGGTTGCCTAAGAAATTCCTGGCCAGACTATTATAACTTAATTAAAAATTGACTTTTTTTTACAAAAATGCACAACCGTAATTCATGCCAGATTTTTTTGCAGACAACCCTATATCTTCGTATTCGTTATGAAACAGCGTTTATTTTGATACAGAATTTGTTGTATATCAAAATAAACACACCTGTCTTTACATACCTGTTTATACCTGGCAACCCATAGTTATGCCAGGAAACAAATAGGTAACCCAAAATTTTTATGTTAATGGTTTCATACTTTCGGTTAGTATTAAATTTATTCGTTAAACAGACCGGTTCATGTAAAAAAAAAAATTGTTTGGCCAGGAATTTCTTAGGCAACCCACCCGCGTTATATTATTTAATATACTTAATTTATCATAAAATACGTTTCATCCATTAAACAGACCGGTGAAGGTCGTTCTTAATCGTATCCTCTACTATATTGAGAGTTTATAAAGACGTAGCCAAACCAAATGACAAGTTAGTCGCATTAAAGTTGTGGTCAAACATACACGCATTTCATTTCACAGAATCCAGTCAAGCAATTTTAAACTTAAATACATACACCACTCACTAACTGTCTCGCTGTTGGTGGCACGTGTTATTGGGTCATTCAGTTCCCTTCAAAATGGTTGAGCTGAGTTTGGCTGATGCATGCGTCATGCTCGTGAACGGGTGCCGTCAGTTGAGACAAGTCATCTCTTAGCTGCCAGTGGCTTAATTCAATTTCTATCTTTTAATTCGTTTTTATTTTTATTACTTTTCTACATTGTGCTCACATAATAGAAGCAACAAGAAATATTTAACCAAGATCATATGTAACTCATAATAAGATTTAAAAGAATGTCCATGGATTTTCTTGCACGTTCTTCTCCATCTGTGCTTTGGAACTTGTAATTTAGCTTCACTTTTTTTTAACTGACCGAAAGTTGACTATTCAAAAGTGCCTGTGAATGATCTATTTGAAATAAATGCTTTTGATTTGATTGAGAAAATACTAAATAACCTTAATTTTCCTCTTCAGAGTAACCCAGCAGCGACGGCCTTAACCCTCAAAAGCATAGCGGCGCTCTCCTTACGCGAACCCACACACGGACAACAGTTCATAGACAGCGGCGCGCCCGAGGTGATCATAGAGTGCATGAAGGTGCATCCCAATAACGCTATGGTTCAGGTGAGACATTGAGGCCAGGGTTATCCGAAAGGGCACTCGAGCCCCGGTATTTTTAGTCAGTAAGAGTCTGACACTATCTCCCGCTCCGCCCAAGAGCGGGGGTTGTCATAGGATGATTTTTCCCATCGGAAAAAAAAGGTGAAACATTGAATGTTAACTAATATAAGTTGAAGATGAGCACGAAGGTCTGACCACCTTCATAACCAAGTTACTGGGTAACACTTAATTTATATAGGGTGACTACTCATGATTACAAACAAGTTTCACAAATAAACTCTTTTAAACTATTTTTTTTTGTCATGAAAGTTTTTTGTAATATGTTATTCTTAAGTTTGCGCCTTTTCCGGCTAATAAAAAAAATTGTCTTTCTTTCTTTCTTTTCATTGGTTTTATCACAATAACAAAGCAGCTGTTTGAAAAGCGCGCGCGCGCCTTCGATTGATCAACTTTTAGCTGCGTTTTGTTATTGTAATAAAACGAATGAGTAAAAAACACAGTTTCTTTGGGATAGTTGTTTGTAATCATGAGCACAATGATGTGTTTAAGTATCGGTCACTAATTACCAGTCACCTTATAATATCCTTTCATGGAAAAACTAATGCTACACGACGAGCTATTCCAACTGTTTGTTCCGATCAACTATAGCCGTAATAGAAGGCACAGATTGTTCACTGCGTCTGGAATCCTCACCAGTGGGATTTTTTTTTTTTCAGAAATCCCTACTTTTTAAATCAATTCTGCCCGAAGAGGATTTTTGATATAAGTAACAGGTGGTCCCATAATATTTAAATATTTTTATTTGAATCTAGTCAATTTTAAATAATGAAAGTTAATTATAATATTGACATAATTACTTCCGTATCTAATTAAACGTATCCATTAACGCAAATTTTGTTTGAAAAATTTGAAACAACCATATCTGGTGGGTATCGTTACTTATTTTACCAAAAATCTCGACTGGGCTGGATTGTTTTAAATAGTGAGGATTTCTGGGAAAAAATCCCCTCTTTTGGGGATTCTGGAATGGGTATATTCGTGACGTGTTCACAGATAAATGGAAGCTTTTATCTTGAGTATTGTGAAATGAGTGTATGACCACAAAATTGATAGGTACAAAAGTCGATCTACAGCGCGCTCGAGCAACGCAAACATAGACACCGCTCAAGGACATGATATCTCGTCTCAATCGCCCGGTCGCACTCGTACAGTTCGACGCAACGCGCTGACCCTAGCGCGATCGCCTAGCGTAGGTATAAAAAGTGAAGTACATACATGCGATTAACTTCTGTACCTACCTATTTTGTGGTATGACTGCCGTGTATTTGTTTATATTTTATGTCAAAAATATTTTAAACCACGCTAAATCGTTTTTTTTTTTACAGAAAAACGCCTGCTGGGCAATCAGGAACATGGTCGCAAGATGTCGCGACCAGAACGTCAAATTCCACGAGTTAGGTGTCGAAGCCATTCTGAACAGCGCTTACGAGAAATTCGCAGATGACTTTGGATTCGATATAAAGTCAGCGCTCAGAGATCTGGAATGCGATGTGAAGTTGGACGAACAATGGACTGGAAAGGGTGTACAGCTGGATTATTGATATAAAAATAAAACATAATATAATTGGCTAGATTTTTCATATTAGTACATTTTTGTATTGAGTACGAAATTGACATTTTGTAAGCTAGATAAGGACGTAAAAGCTTAAGTTTCATGGACACTGAGCTCCAAATACCGATTTAGGACACCTACTTCGCTTATTTGACTGCACCTGTGCCTGCTGCGGCCTTCCCGTCTGATTATAATTTGAGTGTCTTCAAGGCAAGACAGAATAGGCACATAAACTAGTGCGCCTCACCATCAGTGATTGCATCACTGCTTACCATCAGGTGGGATCGCAGTCAAGCACTAGTTAAAAAATATTATAATGTATTTTCAACTCACGGTCAAAATTCAAAATCTTTTTATTTCACACAGATCTATACCCTATTCGCATTAAGATTAGAAATTTAAAGAAACCTTTTTACTGTCTGTTCAACCGATTTTAACTTCTATTTCGTAGGCATAAGGAGGCATTAAAAGCAAAAAAATAGTTACAATACCAACTATTTAGTGCAGCTGCCATTTTTATGCCACCAACGTACAGTACAATTCACGAATGGTGGCGGCCGTGAAGTTAGCCTTTGCGAACGTTCGCGCATACTACACTCTTCCCGCACACGCACGTCGCCATTTGGTTCCTAAAACGTTACTGCGCAGCCTTCTGCGCAAACTTCACGGCCGCCATCATTCGTGAATTGTACTGTAATAAAAGTTAAAATCGGTTGAATGGACAGTAATAAAAGGTTTTCATAAATGTCTAATGTTATTTTGAACAGAGTATACATGGGCATTTATAAAACTCAGACGCTAGTGCACGGTTCTAATTGGTGGTTTCCTATGGAGAAGAACCGGCAATAAAATCTATGGTTACTCTTTAAAAAAAACCGTATTGAACTTTATCGTTGAGAATCCAATAGCCTCTGTTGACTTGACATAATCAACGCTGGCCTCCACACCGACAGTTAAAAATTCTGTTCGCAAAACGTGAATTTAAACAAGTTTATAATACTAATGCAATAACACACTAAACCACACATTAGTACCGTACTCGCAAATACCTTAACTATATGTCGGCTCCTAAGCGAGGTTATCAAAGTTTTGACCGCCATAGTCAAGTATACATGACAAAACAAAATGTGTCCATCACGCCACGGTCACAAATAAGTGACAATTTAAAGAATGATCGTAGCTTGGTGCGGAGAGCTGTTTACGTTTTTGAAGTGGCGGTCAGATTTTTTAATGTGAAGAAGAATGATCAGAGTGTTGTTACTGAGACATTCCAGGTGCCTTATACGATACTTATATCACAAATATAAATATTATAATAGCTTACCTTATATATAATGTCTTGAAATACACGTTATACGCAGCATATTTTTATGTCTTATCAAATAACAATATCGCGCACGATTGGATCTGGATTTTATGGATTTTTATTAATGTAATTATGTTAAATTACAAATGGCGCATCCGACTCTTTGTTCATTGAAGTGTATGTGAGTCATAATAATGTTACATAGCTCACAGGAACTTTGTGAAAAAAATCAAATGGGCTCTTTAAAAGAAAATTAATCGGATTCTAAAAAAAACACATTCAGCCGAACATAGAACCCCCTTCTTTTTGAAGTCGGTTACAAAAATAGAAACGTTGCCGCATTAGGAATAATTCCAGTGTCGTTGATGCGTTCATAAACATTTAAATTCGCATGCACAAGATGACCCAGACACGGAACACATCAGTAAGCCAGTCGAATATTTGTTGCATGCGGGAATCGAACCAGCAACACGCAACTCAGCAGCCAATCGCTGAACCACTGCACCAACAGTGCCATCAACAAACTCAACAGCATCAGCAAACTTCACACTTTTACAAAATCTTGGCAGTTTTTTTTTTAAATATTATTATTTGGCCGCGTGGTTGAAACGCATACTCAATTCTTCCAAAAAAACAGTTCGGTTGATATTGCCTACAAGTTTTATAGATATAACAGCTTGTAATAATAAGTAGACACAGCTTGCTTATTCTTTTTGACTCAGCCGGAAACTATTTATTTTTTATGCATTCCCAAATTGTATTATTTTAATAAATATTGTGTAATAATATGGTTCATTTTCATAAAGACCTTTTCCGTCTGTTGAGAAATGTATTTGTCAAATGTCCACGCAAGATTATTTATAAGGATTCGTGGAAGTTGCTATTTTAAGAGCTATATTTCAACGGGACACCATGGCAGCGCGACCAGTCGTTACCAACAAAATGTATACAGCTCTATAGAGAGTTTCCTACTCACCTGGTGTCCGTTTGGTTGAGCAACCAATTTGGTGGCACGACCAGGGCCTCAAGTCTGCTATTACAATAGTGTCAGAATTGTCTATCATTAATGTCCTAATTGTCGATTTTGACAAGTTTGGTAATCTACTAATATAATGGCGTCATTATGACTTTCCAATGGTCAACCACTGACACTCCATTGAAAGAAGAGACATAGTATGGTAATCTCGTACATATTGACAAATGAATATTTGACGTTTGCGGTAACTTGCTAAAACTTTGACAGTTTATTTGATCAGTGTTTTACCATTAGAACGTTATTGTGCAGTTATTGGTTTTAACCTTTCAATCATGGAAATTACAGACACAATAGAAAGACAATAGGTGCGCGAACGCCGGCGTTCGCTTGAGGTATAATGAATTAATATGCTCGAAATTATCATTCTACCACAATTCTATTACAAGACCAGTGACCGATCAATGATCGATCATTATGAATTAGTAGATTAGGAACTTTTGGCAAAATGACAATGGGATCGTGTTGGAATGACGAATTTATAAAAATAGCAGACTTGGGGCCCAGCTCGGACGTGTGGCTACTCTGGTGTCTGTGGTGTCTAGTTTAGTAGCTTAGGACTATATTTCACCGGGACACCATGGCGGCGCAACAGTAGCCTGATTCACGTAAAATCAAACAAGCCAAATATCGTTGAAGTTTTATAGTCGTTCGATCGAAGTCCTATCCAAAAGCGGTATTCACGATCTATCGACTTGTTTCCAGTTACATTAATAAGTATTCTATAAAATAAAATCATTCGCACTGATGTATTAGACAGATGTCCTTAATATGCGGCGCAGACACATCTATTTGCATATAAACCGTTAAATTTTGATCGTTTTAATCCCGTGGTGGGTCGAGGAGGTCGAGGAGGTCGGGAGCGAGTCCAATGATCTGTAGGTAGTAGTCGGCATTGTGTAGAAACCACCTACAGGTCATTGGACTCGCTCAGCTGACGTTTTCTTAAAGAAATTAATTTTGTAGTTTGAAAAAAGTGTACTTTATTTTTTAATTTTACTCTACAAATCAATAGTGTTTCATGTACCGGATCGACCCTCCACGGGATTAAAACGATTTAAATTTAGCGGTGTATATGTCGTGGCCAGATGTTAGAAATTGATCACTTCATGATATGACCTAATAAAACTAGCCAGATCCAGATTTCTATCTTCGTTTGGCCTACTTTTTTTTAGACCTTTTATTAAGCCGGGTTCGCTACGCCAATTTTCTAACAAAACATGTTATTAAAACCTTTGTCACTTTGTGTTAAGGAATTATGATTGCTAATTTAGTTGAAATATGGTTGAAACTTGCGCAGCGGTCATTTCGGTTAATGTAGTCCGGTCGATGCGCGGGGGCAAGGGAGGGAAAAGACTCTTGCGCGCGCGTTTTTTTGTCTCTCACACTGACCGAGCACGGCAAGAAATTAGCAAAACTGATTAATGTCAAGAGTGGCTGGGCTTTCAGTACTATGCCGTGGTATGCCGTAGCGCGAGCGCCGGCCCTTAGGCCACGCCCCTATTCGGTTAGTAGTTTTATTCTGTTAACAAACACGAAAACACGGCGCTGAGGACCCGGCTTTATCATTGAAATCCTACATCAATGATACGGCCAAACGAGGATTGCTATATCATCAAATGTTAACGTTTAAACGATCTGTAGCCCGATTCACGTAATGAAAACCGTAACGATATCGTAGCGATTAAAGGTCATAGCTCACTGACACGACTCTGCTCCCACCCGGCAAAAAGAATATCATTCAAATATGGGCTTTAAATTTTGCTCTTAAGATATATTTTACATTGGCATCATAAATTAGCAGACAGCTCGCTGTCAGCGAGCTTACCGCCGTCAGACTGCTCGGTAGTTGACGCCTCGCTGGCCGCACGTTGTAGACGAGCGGTCGGCGCGGTGTCCGTGCGCTCACTGTTAGCAGTCGCCGCTCATTCAGTCAGTATCTACACAAAAGCGAGAGCGGTCGGCGGGTGGACAGCTGGCCGCCAGCTAGCTGTCGCCGCGTGGACTGCTGGGTGCTTGCTAGCTGACGCCGCGTGGACTGCGAGCAGTCGTCTTAGTTTAAAATAAAATAATAAAAAAACACCGCTCGCACCCAACACCGCCCGTGTTGGGTGCGAGCGGTGTTGGAGCAGAGTCGTTTAAGTGTGCTATGACCTTTAGTCGTTTAGATTAGACCATTTCCGTATTCACATCCATCAATCGAGTTTGAACGACACCGATTTTAAAGTCGTTTGAAATTCGTCGATTTAAAAAAAAATCTGTTTTACATTATCCTGGTAGAATACTTATTAATGTACCTAACTGGAAATAAGTTGATAGATCGTGATTACCGCTGTTGGATAGGACTTCGATCGAACGACTATAAAACTTCAACGATATTTGGCTTGTTTGATTTTACCGTGGCCAATTTTAGTTGGCTATATCATGAAGTGACCAATTCTAAGATCTGGTCACGACATTTACATAACAGAAGCTAATTTGAAGTGTAATTCGATAGTAACAGATGTACAGTAGGTCAACCCTATTTCGGAAATGGGAGGAAGTTTCTATATGTAAATTAGCCTTTACATACAACGTTTCTGTTTGTTAGTATTATCTAAAAATTATGTTGAATCTGTAATGTTTATTATTTTGTATTTACTTACAGCCTAACAACTAACAAAGGTGCTTCAAATAAAACTGCGAATTAATAAAAAAATATTTATTGTTACGATAACATTCAATGATAATTATTATTATTAATAATACAAACGTGTATTTGGAAACTGAATTAAAATGCATAATTCTTATAAAAAGACTATTATTTAAAATTCCTCAATTATTGAAATCATAGTTACAGATATAATATAGAACAGTGATTGCATTAGCATAATCAGCCTTGTACTGTTCCCACTGCTGGGACTCAGGCCTCCTCTCTAGCAGAGGGAATGGGCCATAATTCACTACGCGGACCCAGTGCGTGTGCAGAAAATGACACGTCCTCAAATTTTTGGTTCTAGGACATGCCAGTTTCCTTGCCATGTTTTCCTTCACCCACCGTTTTGAAAGCAATGGTGATGAAATAAATTACACAAAGTATTTGTGGCGCCTGTTAATGTGAAATTTATTTTATCTCCACTACTCTCAAAACGGTGTAGAAACTGGCATATAGGTACTACATCCGAAAAATCTAAGGCATGTGACATCTCCTGTAACCGCACTGGGCCCGCGTGGTGGATTACGGCCCATTCCCTCTCCTAGAGAGGAGGCCTGATCCCCAGCAGTGGTAACATTATAAAGCTAATTAGGCTATTTTACGTACCTATTGATATCATAAGTTATTTGTGATTAGACGAAAAGAGATAAAACATGTGTCTTATATATACACAATCACACACAACATTTATTTCTCGATAGATAGTGCCAAGGTGCGCCTAAAGAACACCTAAATTTTGGGAAATAAAAACATAAAAATTAAAAAGATACATAATCAAAAGCATTGATTTTTTTGGTTTTCTTATTATACCAAAAAAAAAGAGTATTGAGATAACATTAAAAGCATTTGTGAAGGCCCTCTCAATCGGAGGTGGCCTATACATATAAATTATACAACGACTTTATGTAAAATATTTTAAGAGCCCTTTACCCGTCGGATTTGCCCGACGAGTGTCTTCGTGTTCTATTCGCTAGAGTCGAGCATTTGCGACTAGCTCTTCAATCCCCATAGGTGACAGAAGACGAGATGGAGTATTTGGTCGAGGATATGCGACCCTGTCGGATAAACGCGAGTGTGTTCGTCGGATATACACCGCTAAATTTTGATCGTTTTAATCCCGTGGAGGGTCGATCCGGTACATGAAACACTATCGATTTGTAAAGATAAAATAAAGTACCTTTTTTTCAAAACTCGTATTAATTTACGCACGTACGAAATTATTTTCTTTAAGAAAACGTCAGCTGAGCGAATTCAATAACCTGTAGATAGTTTATACGCAGCGCCGACTATTAATTACAGGTCATTGAACTCGCTCAGCTGACGTTTTCTTAAAGAAATTAATTTCGTACGTGCGTAAATTAATATTTATTACAGGTCATTGAACCCGCTCAGCTGACGTTTTCTTAAAAAAAAATAATTTCGTACATGCGTAAATTAATACGAGTTTTGAAAAGGTACTTTATTTTTTAATTTTATCTTTACAAATCGATAGTGTTTCATTTACCGGATCGACCCTCCACGGAATTAAAACGATTAAAATTTAACGGTGTATACGACGTAAACAGTTAAAAGGCATTTTTAAGGAGGGTAGTTATAGAAGCTCACACTGGGCGTTTAAAAGGATCTGTTTGACATAACGAGAGTTAAATTCTAATAATTGCTTTTAGAGTTAAAAACAGCCTCTTTTAAAATATTTTAAGTCACTATTTGAGAACAAGTTTAAAAACAAAGAGAGTGATTTACGACAAAGTCATTATACAAACATGAAATCGCATCTTTAGAACAAAAATGGCACTATACTAAACTTGTGTTTTTAATTGGCATTTTTTGGTAAACCTTCAACTTTTAAATCTGATTATCACAACCCATTCTCTGATTGTCCAAGTCTTTCAACATACATACATTACATAACAATCATCTACATAACACTACAGTTTAAATAGTAAAAACTAAGCAAATTAAAAACCTACGTACAAATAATCAACACAGATTGATATCACGTTTATTATCATCAGTTTCACTATTATACATTGCATGTATAAAAGGACAATACGAATTCACTGGATTTTTATCAATATAACTTTAAAATTAGACTTCAATTATTTAAAACATTACAAAGATACAAAAAACACATGTAAATAGCTTGTTTTGGGAAATATTACCCATCTATTGTACTGGGGCACAAAATAGGTACAGAAGTCTCTCATCATCTACATACAAAGCGCGCTCGAGCAACGCACACATAGACACCGCTCACGGACACGATATCTCGGTCGCATCTCGGACCACTCGTCGAACAGTACCTCTACCATGAGTTTAAAGCAAAATTATTTGTCGATACTCGATACCGACTACGTAAATATTTTGTATGGCAAATTTTACAGCGCCTCTAGCGGTCACTTACGGAACCAAAATTTGCCATACAAAATATTTACGTAGTCGGTATCGTGTATCGACAAATACTATTGCTTTAGATTCATAGTAGAGGTACTGTTCCAGCTCAAACGCTCATTATGCGTGTGTCCACCGAGCGTAGGTATAAAAAGTGAAGTATTGTAGGTATAAAAAGTAAGTACATGAGATTGTCTTCTGTACCTATCAATTTTGTGACTGGGGCCATGGATTAAGGGGCCAGCGACGGATGAATTTCCATACAAACGTAATACCACGCTCATTTGCAGTTGGAGCATATTTCCAACATATTATGATGATATTCGGTTATAGACAATATTTATCTAGGTTCCTACGTCCAGAATATTAGAAATATTGTTATTTTTTATACAGGAAAAGCCAACTGGCATGGCGTTTTGCCATTTACGCTGTAAAAAAGTGCGAAATAGAATTTCGCGAAACGAAGTTTTTTTTTAAAAAAGAAAGACGTAGGAACCTAGATTAATATTGTCTATAACCGAATATCATCATAATTTGTTGGAAATATGCTCCAACTGCAAATGAGCGTGGTATTACGTTTGTATGAAAATTCATCCGTCGCCGGCCCCTTAAGGGTCGTGGAAAACCCGGGGTCCTGGAACGCAAGGCAATGAAGGAACTTTGGAGTGGGTTTTAGTCAGTAAGAGTCTGACACATTCTTTCGCTTCGCTCTAGAGCGGGGGAAGTCACTGGATGATTTCCCACCTAATGCAAAAACTGCCCACGGCTATTATCTTAATAACTAAATAATCTCACAGTCACAGCCGAGTCTCCAACTTGTAAAAACTTTTATAAGTAGGAAACTCGGTTAGTTTCCTTAAAATAGTAACTAAAATTTAAAATAGTCATACAGCTAGGGTATACCTGACAGGTTTGCTTGCACAGTTATAACTGTCAGGTAAGCTTGTGTGGAAACCAGGGCCCCAAGTCTGCTATTTTTATAAATTCGTCATTTCAACACGATCCCATTGTCATTTTGCTAAAAGTTTGTAATCTGCTAATTCATAATGATCGATCATTGATCGGTCAATGGTCTTGTAATAGAATTGTGGTAGAATGATAATTTTGAGCATATTAAAACCAATAACTGCACAATAACGTTCTAATAGTAAAACACTAATCAGATAAACTGTCAAAGTTTTAGCAAATTACCGCAAACGTCAAATATTCACTTGTCAAAATGTACGAGATTATCATTCTATGCCACTTTTTTCAATGGAGTGTCAGTGGTTGACCATTGGAAGGTCATAATGACGCCATTATATTAGTAGATTACCAAACTTGTCAAAATCGACAATTATGACATCAATGATAGACCATTCTGACACTATTGTAATAGCAGACTTGAGGCCCTGCACAGTTGCGCAACATACATGCTCCGGTTTACCTGTATAACTCACTTGTACAGTAGGCACAACGGATCTTGAGCGCTCGGCGTCAGAGTGGGGATCGCTTTGCGCATTCCATACATTGGCGAGCCAATCGTCTTCGTTAGATACATGCAGCAACGCAGGAAACGAATGAGGAGTGACGTCTATGACGCGATAGCGCGGCGAGCCAATCACTGACACTCCCCGCTCCCGCGTCTCACTTCGCACCACTAAAGAGACCGAATATTTGACTTCTGCGCAACCGCTCAAGATCCGTTGTGCCTACTGTACAGGGAAACCTGTCAGGTATACTCTAGCGTGCATGACCTTTAGACTTCACGAAGTTCTTTATGTCGGTGCTTCACATATGTATGAAGCCACGCGAGGCGCGTGTCCTGCTTCACTAAGCTGACAGACGTCGTCCACTCCACCCATTTCTTTTGTACGGTCTTCATTTTTTAATGTTAATTGTGGCATTATACCTAGAGATATACAATCCACTCATTTCATTATAAAGTCCCAGCTGGATCCTAATAAATAAATAGTTTTGTATTTAAGCTGCGAGCAGGCGTACATCAAACTTTCGATGGCGAATACGCGTCTATAAAGCGTCCGAGGCCAGTAGGCGTTACTAACCAAAACCTGGTCGTATTCCTTTAGTTGCGTTTTGCATTTCAAGACCACGGCACAAAATAGATACAGTTGCCATCACGGATCTTGAGCGATTGCGCAGAAGTCAAATATTCGGTCTCTTTAGTGGTGCGAAGTAAGACACGGGGGCGGGGAGTGTCACTGATTGCCTCACCGCGCCATCGCGTCTTAGACGTCACTCCTAATTCGTTCCCTGCGTTGCTGCATGTATCTAACAACGAAGACGATTGGCTCGCCAATGTATGGAATGCGCAAAGCGATCCCCACTCTGACGCCGAGCGCTCAAGATCCGTTTTGGCAATTGTACAGAAGACAATCTCATGTAAGTACGTACTTCACTTTTTATACCTACGCTCGGTGGACGCACGCTAATGAGCGTTTGAGCCGGAACTGTTCGACGAATGAGCCGAGACGCTCCGAGATATCGTGTTCGTGAGCGGTGTCTATGTGTGCGTTGCTCGATCGCGCTTTATATGTAGATTGACTTCTATACCTAACTCTTTTGTGACCACGAACAATGCGATAGATCGAAACTGGTGTTTATCTGTTGAGATCTGTCCTGAGGCCCTACCTACCTACCGAACTGTTAAAGGATGTAGCTATACAGGGTGACTGGTAATTAGTGTACGATACTTAAACACGTGATTGTGCTCATGATAACCAACAACTTTTACTATGGGAACAAACATGAAATCGCGAAAAAAATCAGCTGTTCAGTACATTTATGTTTGCCAAATGTACTGAACAGCTGATATTTTTTTCGCGATTTCGGCTTTGCTCCAATAATAAAAATTGTTTGTTATCATGAGCACAATCACGTGTTTAAGTATCGTACACTAATTGCCAGTCACCCTATATAGCACCGTCCCTCTATCTCGCTCGCACGCCTTACATTTTAACACGTCATGGTAAGGCCCCTGTTCTTATATAAGAACTGATGCGTAATATACAGGGTTATTTGTTAAACACTTGCAACATCTCAGGACTATAATTACTAACATCATAAACAACAACTTTTGTTCTATGACTTTTAAAAATTTGTCATATTTTAGTTCTTCAGATTTTCATACATAAATAAAAATATTTAAATTAAACGTTTGAATATTACGAAGTCTATGCGAAGCAAGCGATAGTACAATAGCGGAGGGTAGTTGAACATAAAGCCAGGGCAGCCCTCACTAGTCCGTCAGTCGCAACGCGTCGCGTCATACGAGTTCTTGTAACGAAATTCGGCAGTGCGGATGTAATATCTTTACATGATGGTGTATCAATATTCTAATGTCGAGTACACGGAAAGGGTGCGAATGCTTGCTAGGTGTGATGACAATGTTTCCAAAGCCTGCTTACTATTACTACGAGAACAGCGCGTGGGAGCCGTAAGTAGATACAGCAAAATACAGAGTTGAAATGTGTTAGATAGAACAACGAAATCTTGAAGGTTTGTTTTTGGTAAAATTATTATGTTTTGTAAAAAGTCATAGAACAAAAGTTGTTGTTTATAATGTTAGTAAGACAGTCCTACAAGGTTGTAAGCGTTTTGCAAATAACCCAGTATATGGTGGTATATTTTAAGATGGGTCTACGCTAGAGGAGTCAAGCATAAGCCGAGCACAAATTCGTGTAGTGTGGACCTTCTGACAAGGCTCGAACGAGCGCGCAGAGAGCGCTTGGTTCGTGCGAGACTGTGCTCCGCCTATTGGTGAGAGTCAGAATGGCGGCTAAGTACTATTCAGTACTTAACTCTTAAAATATCTGTACCTCCTTCATTATTAAATTATTTCAAAATTAAGGCAAACCCGCCATATTGACGTTAAGATGGCGGGTGTCCTGTAATATTATATTATTTAACCATTACTCATAACTACACTAAAAAAATGTACCTAAAAAGTACCTCAAGTAGAAAAGACCACAGACTACATTTTAGGTACATTTTTACGGAAATTACTATAATTTATTTCGCTGAGAAACATTTTTTATTTTTTTATTTTTGATAGTTTCGCGCTTGACCGCTATCTCACCTGATGGAGAGCGACGATGCGGTCGACGATGGAACGCGCTTACCTAGAAGAAACCTATTCACTCTCGACTTAAAGATTCCCGGGTTATAGCTATCAGGAAACACAGACTCCGACAAGGAATTCCACTCCCTAGCTGCACGCACAAAGAATGTGTTCCCAAAACGTTTTGTGCGTGTAGGTGGGATATCCACCATGTACCGGTGGCGCATAGCCGTACGTCTGATAGTCCGATGATGGAACGGACTAGGCGGAATTAGGTTATCAGCACGTCCGCCATTCTGACTCTCACGCCTATTGTCGGTTTTTCACGAACACAAAGGATTTCGCATCAAGTTCGAAGACTGATCAGCAGAAACTAGTATACTTATGTAATGTTTGTTTGTAAGGCACTATTATGGAAAAGAAATAAATAATTAGGTTATGTTATAATTAAACTTGACACCACGAGTAGAGCGGCTCGACTTGTGAACAGCTCACACTTGACTTCTCTAATTAAAAAAATTAACAACAACGTGCTCTCAGCGCTAAGCAACGATCTTTTAATCTGTCAAGTAGTCGTGACCATGGCGTGATAGACACATTTAACTTTGTCATGTCAAAAGATTAATAGGATGATCACTAAAATCTACTTTGTACTGGTTTATAGGTGGTTTGATGTTTTACAATTATAATTTTAACCCTTAAATTACGGTCTAAAATTCCTTCAGTGAATAGCCTACTTTTAATTTCTATTCTCGTTTAATTTGTGACAATACGAGAGAACACAAATCACTGACCTCTACTATATATTATATACCACTGGACAGGCTGTTTCATATGTTTGACAGTTAATTTTTTGTACCTACTTGAAGCGCCACTCGCGAGCGTCCAGAGAACTAATTTTGACGTATAATGCAAATGGCTGCAGAGAAGTGTACAGTAGAGTCTGTCTAATAAGTTAAACGACTTGGGTAATTATTAGGATTTAATTAAATCTGATGTAGTCAACACGGGTTCAATAATCAAGGTTGATTAAGAGATAGAGATTATTGTTTACTAACAGAAGAACCTTAGAAAAAGTACCGAATGTTTGTATTTTTTAAATGACTTATTAGACAGATTATACTCTGAAGTATTTTTGAATTATGAATTAATTTTGATCGAATTCCGTGTTATTCCTGCTTCACGAATTATATAAAACCTATGAAAAATAAAGTCATGTGTATATTGTAAGAGGCGCGACATTACTAGAATTAGTACCGTAAACACTCGCTACGGCCGACAGCGCCAATATGGCGAATATCAAAAGCCAGTCCAGTATGGTAAATAGTAGAGGTCAGTGACACCAACTAATGATACGCAATAACTTAGGGTACCTAACTTAAGTACCTACCTATAATTACAACAAATAAGTCTCATTTACAGAGGACAATTTCTCGCTTCGAAACTACTAAACCAGAAAAAAAGAATAAATAAATAACTGTTCAGTACATATTGTCAAGTTGCAAACATATATTTTTATTATTATTATTATTGAACTTAAAGAGCATCTCCTTTCACAATGACATAGTAAATATATGTATTTATGTATATATTATATAAGTATGTATTTATATATGTAGGTATGTTTATTTATTTTTTTATTCATATTATTTCATTTTTTTAAATTGTGCACTGGATCTTACCCTCTACTGTGATTTCTCTCTATCACTCAATGGTTTGCTGGAAGAAAACTCAACTTTGAGTTAAGCTCGCCTATGTACACGAACTCTGATGTCCACATATTTTGTTATTTATCATGGTGTACAATAAATAATTAAAGAATGATAGGTTCGTGCTTGACCACTATTATTATTATTATTTTTACTATCTCACCTGATGGTAAGCGACGAGGTAGCCGACGATGGAGCACGCTTGCCTAGAAGTAACCTATTCACTCTTGACTTGAAGACTTATGTTTAGCAATCAGGAAACACAGACTCCGCCATTACACGATTTTAGGGATAGTCAATACTGAGTATGGTCAACATACTCATAATTATTCCTTTTCAGAAATCATGTCAGATCTATTATATCTTGTATGAGTGCAACAAGCGAGAATTTCTCCCCACGTAAAATGAGCCTTAAAACCAGGGATCGGAATTAGGTAGAGTTATACATGTACTTGCATCTAAATGTTGATATTAATATGGATCTACCTGGGATTTCTAATGAAAAATCCTATGTGGCTAACAATATTACAAATAAATAATAAAAAGAAAACATCAGAGATAGATAAGACTAATAAAACAAAGATTATAAGATACAATATTTTTGAGTATTTTTCATTGAAAAAGATCTGTCTACTTCAACCGAAGTGAGGTTAAAAAATCAGCTGGAAGATTATTTTTTGCTATATTTCTGATAGCGACATAAAAAAAACCTACTCTTTAAAATTAATTATGGGATTTAAGGCATATCCAATTTCTTCTTTCGCTGTATGAAATCAGTATAAGTACATATGTCATATCAGCCGAAAAACGTCCACTTTTGGACATAGCCCCCCCCCCCCCCAAGCGTCGCCATGGTACATGAATAACTCTACCTAATTCCGACCTCTGCTTATAACAAATAATATACAAAAATAAATCAACCGTAACTAGAATGTCAAGACATTCGGTAGTGATGTGCCTTCTCCAGGAACGTGTCGATGTTCCACGATTTGTTTGGCATTATTTTCTGTCCGTTCATTATCGTGTGGATCATTACTTTCTCGTTGTATTGTAGATTTGTTAATAGCTGGAACAAACAAAAATGAAATTATTTCATCCGTTCACTCATATATGTCACCGTTTGCACAAGATTGTAAACTGTCGAAAGAATGTGACCGTAACATACTGTTTACAATTTAACGGATTTTTTTCCGGTAGATTATAATCTGTCGAAGTGAAACTGTTAAATCATAATCTGTCGCGCGTTAAATTGTCCGAAGGCCTAAATGGTCGGTCTTTCGGTAGGCTATTCCGTGTGAGTTAGAAATGAAGCACAGGTGATAGTCAAATAAAATAAATGCACTTTAACAATTGTGACTTCAAGTAAGTATATGTATTTATATGGTAAGAAAAAATTGTAACAAATTGTCAAGAGGTCAGTCAGAAAAATTATAATAATTGCTCATTCCGAAGAGTAGAGGACACTCTTTTAAACCATTTTATACAACGTGCCGTTTTGAAACTGCACAATACAAGGTGCAGTTTTAAAACTGCACAATATTTCAGGAGGTTGTAATAAAACTCATAAATAATCATATAAAAATACGATACCTGGTCAATAATCAGTAAAACTTGTTATTTTTTTTTTTTAATTTTAACCGTTTTTCAGAATAACTCTCTAAATAAACTTCTTAAAAAAATACAGAATCACCCGTTGCGATTTATCGCACGCCGTGTCACTGTGTGTGTGAGTGCATCAACCTGTACGAGGCTCCGCCCACTTATTTTACGAAATGAATAATTTAACCTTAGATGTAGATCGAATTCGATGATCATAATGTACATTAATGTCTTAAATTTCGCTATTTAATTACTCGCTTTTAAGCATCATCACAATGTGAAAATCTTTTAAAAGTCACGTTGACGTCGCGTCGATAGGTACTTACGTATCAGCTGATGAATAAAATGTTAGGCCGAGATCAATAAACCTTATGAGGCGTCCGTGCCTCCGTCCGTAGGTATCATCGAGCGCGCGCGCTCGAGATTTAGATACGCAGTGGTACATGAACGTATCTACCAGACGCAGTCTGTCGGTAATGTCATTCTCAAGGTCAGTTTTCCGTAATAATTTCGTTTTTATTTGTAGATTAAATTGGTGGATGTGAAATTTCCCTTCGTACTTTTTAATGGGCTGAGGACCGACAAAAAACACTTCAAGATAATTTGTGCTAGTTACGTAGATAGGTAGGTTTTTAAGTGATTTATCTTGCCTGTTAGGTAGGTATTTTTACCGTAGTTAAAATTTTTAAATCAATTTATTTACACTAATCAAATTGATTCGGCTAACAACGTATTTACAAATGACTTTTTATGTACTTACTAATAAAATAAAATAAATACCTAAGCAGGTACTTATGTTACCTGGAGGTGTTGTTCAAACAGACAGCAGTCTAGCACGACGTTGCTGATTTTCTTTTAATTTCGTAGCACAAACACATTCGTTTTAAAGTGTCGAAAGCACTAATCACTAGTGATCACCTTTTCAAGTAACGTACTTGCCGACCGTAGTGAGGAAACCAAACCGTAGACCAGCATCCCGCGTGCTGGCCCGTGGCTCTCGCTTGAAGTATTCCAGGATATTTTCCTGCAAGGCGACAAGCAGGCCTTCGTTGCCGCGACCGTCAGCAAGCCGGGGAACGCCGAATCGTCGAAACTCGCGGAGTCTTTGCGTAGCAGCCAGTATTACCCTTTGAGATGGACGTTACGATGTTTCCACTGATAGCATACAAGCGGACTATCTCCACCAACTCTACATTGGAGTATTGGTCTGTCATCTTTCATCACTAGATACCGCAACCGTTAACCGAAGGCGCTGTGGGCGAATATTGCAAGCGCGTGTATGCACACGTCGGCGGCGTCAGTTACACTAAACATGATCGATTGATCGATGGCGCGGGGGCGTGGCTAGGGTGTGTCGTGCGGGAGATTATTGGTGCTTTACGTTGCGTGTATGTGTGTGAAAGCGCGGTTTTAATAATGGTGCGTTTGTGTGTGTGAAAGCGCGGTTATAAGGGAGGTATCAGACTAGCAGAGTTTATAAAAAAGGTAGTTCACACATACCGATTTCCATATATAAGAAAAAAAATACCTACTCATTTTATTATTGATTCGGTTCGAGAATCACTAACATAATTACCTCCTGAATTTTTTTGCACCTTTAAAACTGCACCTTGTATTTCAGGAGGTTGTAATAAAACTCATAAATAATCATATAAAAATACGATACCTGGTCAATAATCAGTAATACTTGTTATAGGGTGTGCCGTGCCGGAGATGATTGGTGCTTTATGAAACTATCGTTGCGTGTATGTGTGTGAAAGCGTGATTTAAATAATGGTGAGTTTGTGTGTGTGAAAGCGCGGTTATAAGGGAGGTATCAGACTGGCTGCGTTTTAAAAAAAGGTAGTTCACACATACCGATTTCCATAAATAAGAAAAAAATTACCTACTCATTTTATTATTGATTCAGGTCGAGAATCACTAACATAATTACCTCCTGAAATTTTTTGCACCTTTAAAACTGCACCTTGTATATTACAAATATCTCAGTTGCACATTTCTTGTCGCTTCTATTATGCAAGATTATAAATAAATACAGTAAAAATATAATTTAAAATATAGAAATTGAAATAAGCCACTGGCAGCTAAGAGATGACCATTGACCAGTCTCAACTCAACTGATAGCGCCTGTTCACGAACATGACACGAATACAGCATTATTTTTAGTATATGCGAAATCTGAATAGAGTTTTTTCAGAATCAGTAACTGAATGGATTCCAATAATTTTTACACCATGTTATATTTTGTTTTCCAAAAAGTTTTAAGTCACAAGTTGGACACCACCGACACTAAGTACAACACAGGTCACGGCAGGTCATAACGGGCATTAGACACTGGCGCACAGCTGGATGCGGGAGTAAAACAACCCCTCAGTCGCCTCGATGGCCCCGCAACTGTGTATTTTGCTGACATGACAAGCTTATAACTTTGTGATTTTACATGATACAGTTATGAAATTTTGTACTACGCGTTCCAAATGAGAATAGGACCGATTCCTATGTTTTGACGTCTCGCCGTACTGTCAAATCGAAGAAATTTTGGCAAAATTGAAAAACTTAGAGATGAGTAAAATTGAAAAACTGGATTCTGATTAAACTTTTTTCTTTCACAGTTCATAAATAAATTAAATTTTTCGTATATTAATTCATCATCATCATCATCTTCCTGCCCTAGTCCCGTTTTATTTGGGGTCGGCGCAACACGTTTTTTTCTTCCATTCTGTCCTGTCACTCGTCACGCTATCACTAACTCCCTTTTCTTTCATATCGCTTCTCACACAATCCATCCATCTTTTTTTTGGCCTCCCTCTTCCCCGTAAATTAATTATTGTTTAAAAATTTATTTTCTCGATTTGACAGTAAATGGTGACGTCACAACATGGCGGGCGATCCTACTCTCATTTGGAACGCGTTGTACACAGATTCTTTACATAAAAAATACTAGACACGAGTTTCGGGTTTCGCATATACCAAAACTTATGTTGTATTAGCACCACTCAGTTCAACCATTTTGAAGGGAACCGAATGATCCAACACACGTCACCATCAGTGAGACACTTGAGTGAGCATGACAAACTCTCAACGTTTATGTTCAAGTCTGTATTTGAACAGATTTAAACTCACCTTAGGAGTCAATAAGAAGTACTGTGCGTTGTCATTCTCCGTCGTCACCTTCACTAACAACTCGAACATTTTGCGCTCATTTATCGGGTCCATTCCTTGGTTGATTTCATCCACGCATCTGTCAAGAGAAATTTGATTCTTGAATTTTTTTTTTCATTATTTGTGTCAATAAGTTACTTTACCGAAAATTGAAATGGAAAGACTATTTGAAATTCGATCATAATACACGCGGATGGAACGGGGATGACACGCGGGTGGTACCAGGATGATACACGGATAATACGCGAATGGTACGAGGATAACACACGGATGGTACGGGGTCGACACACGGCTGGTACAAAAACGACATGTGGATGGTTCTGTGATGAAACGCGGACAATACGCGAAAGGTATATTTAAGGGACAGGGGCGACACACTGATGGTACGGGGGACGAAACGCGGATGTTACGGGGAAGATATGTGGATGGTACGCGGATGATACGGGGATGTCATGCGGATGCCACGCGGATGGTTCGAGGACGACATGCGGACGGTGTTAATTTGTGTACCTTACCTGAAAGGCACAGTGGTGAGCCTCTGGAGAGCCATCAGGTACAGCGCGGTGGACAGGGCTCGCTCGCCTCCCGACTGCGCGTGGCGCGTCAACTGTTGCAGTTGCTCGGACGCGCGGAAGCACACGAGGATTGATATACCGTATTTATCGTAGTCCTCCTGGAAACATAAATATTATTAATACACGCCTATTTCCTGTGGGGGTAACACTTTATTTAGTGTTTGTAAAATCATGTATGTACTTCACTTTAATACCTACGCCAGGCGATCGCGCTGGAATCAGCGCGTTGCGCCGAACTGTACGAGTGCGACCGGCCGATTGAGCCGAGATATCGTGTCCGTGAGCGGTGTCTACGTGTACGTTGCTCGAGCGGACTTTGTATGTAGATTGACTTCTGTACCTATCTATTTTGTAAAATGTAATTTGTAACTTGAGTATCTCGTTTTGTTGATAAAAAATATATGCGTTTAATAGGCTAGTTGCCGTAAAAAAAGTAATTAGTCCGTCTTTTAAACCAAAACGCCGTGCTACATTTTTTCGCACGGGGTGACGTCACACGTAACTTTAATGGGCTAATATCTTTGTTATTTTTTGTTTAATCGAAAAATTAAGAAATTCGTGTCCAATATTTTTTTATAATCTGAAATACGGACTAAATAAAATGTAACTATTTTGACCCTGGAAACTACCCTATTGTTTATGAAAACACACAACTCACCTCACTTCCACCTTTGTCAAGCTTGATTTCGCCGGCACAGCCTAGCTTCGAAAACATGTCGCCAAAACTCTTGTCGATATCACGAAGCAAGTTTTCTAAAGGCGGCAGCCATTTTGAACTGAAAAAAAAAAATATTTCAGTCACACGATGAAATGGTTTATGTTTCCTGATAGCTACAACTTAGGGGTCTTTAAATCAAGAGTGAATAGGTTACTTCTAGGCAAGCGTGCTCCATCGTCGACCGGTGGTGGATGGTGTAGGTCGTGGATGTGCGACACTACGCGAAATAAACGTGAGAGCGGTTAAAATGTTCATCTTACCTTATATCCTTAATTTTGTTTTCCAGGGTCTTGTTCATGTTACTAGAGTTATTTACTTCAGATTTCAATTTCGCAATTTGTTTTTCTCGTTCTTCATATTCTTTGATTACCTGGTACAAACATTTTAGGAATTAATATTTATTTTTAGTTTTTAGAGAAAATTATTTCCTAGTGGAACTTGGAAGAGGCCTTTGCCCACTAGTGGGGAATAAATAGTATATAAAACCACAAAAAAATATTGCGGTTCATTCTCATTTTTGAGAGTACTACTTTGTTTTTTTTTTTTTTGTTAGCCCACACTGTCCCACTGCTGGGCAAACGCCTCCCTCCACTCCTTCCAACGATCACGGTTCCTCGCTTTCTCATTCTTTAGTTTGTATTAGAAAATTTATATTGAAAACGCCATTATGCCGCAGCAGTACCAATGGTTTTGTGTTAGCGCTGATTAGCGGTTACTGTAGGCAGGAAAAATTATCATATCATTAAGAGCAAAACATAAATACCATGTCTATACAAAGCGCTATTTAAAGTATAGTATCAAATAGCTCGGGTGGCAGCACTGTGCCCGTGTTAACATCAGCTCTGCCGTAATTAAATATAATAAAAAATTAAAAGAAATTTTACGTGTTAAGGTGCTAAAAATCAGTGAGAACTAAGAGTGAGTGACTGCATCTGTATGAAAAGCTAATACAGAGAAGAAGTGACCTACAAAAAAAAAAAAAAGACGGGTTGCACTCCGGGAGTGCCGGCAGAAGTGAAAACTTGATTATTAACGTTGAGCATGTTTGATATTTTGGAATGGTTAGGGAATAATTTTGCACCAATTGCTTTATCAGTATAAAAGTACTATCATTTATGTGGTAGAATACAATATTCATTTATTGCGCTATCGTACACAAACATGACAATTTATATTACATTAAAAATTTAACACTTTAAAACTATTACAATTATTTTACATTAAAAAGTTTATCTCTCCGAAAAACTACTGAGGTGTCAAGGGACACCCGGATGGAACGAAGTTCCGTTCTGGCTTGCTTTCTATAAGAGAGAGAAAGAGAGAAAGACAGAGAAACATGCGCACGCCGCACGGCTTACAATAGCTTACTATAGAAAAAGTGTCGTTACAACTTTTCGTGAGAATTTTTTCCGTCTAGCCAATACAATATAACTAAAAAATACTATCCTATTTTATGTACATTTTGACAGCACTATTTCAACATCTTCGAAACCATGAAAACGACACTATGACGAAAAAGTTGATAATTTCTGACATCCGCCATCTTAGATTTTACATTTTGACAGCACTATCGGCTTCAACAACCTCGAAAACCATGAAAAAGACACCCATATCGAAAAAGTTGATAATTTATTGCAGCCACCATCTTAGATTTAAATTTTGACAGTACTATCGGTTTCAACACCCTCGAAAACCACGAAAACGACACCCATGAGGAAAAAGTTGATAATTTCTTGCAGCCGCCATCTTGGATTTACATTTTGACAATACTATCGGTTTCAACAGCCTTGAAAACCATGAAAACGACACCCATGACGAAAAATTTAATAATTTTTTGCAGCCGCCATCTTTGATTTATATTTTGACAGTACTATCGGTTTCAACACCCTCGAAAACCATGAAAACGACACCCATGACGGAAAATTTGATAATTTCTTGCAGCCGCCATCTTGGATTTATATTTTGACAGTACTATCGGTTTCAACACCCTCGAAAACCATGAAAACGACACCCATGACGGAAAATTTGATAATTTCTTGCAGCCACCATCTTGGATTTATATTTTGACAGTACTATCGGTTTCAACACCCTCGAAAACCATGAAAACGACACCAATGATGAAAAAGTTGATAATTTCTTGCAGCCACCATCTTGGATTTATATTTTGACAGTACTATCGGTTTCAACACCCTCGAAAACCATGAAAACGACACCCATGACGGAAAAGTTAATAATTTCTTGCAGCCGCCATCTTGGATTTATATTTTGACAGTACCATCGGTTTCAACACCCTCGAAAACCACGAAAACGACACCCATGACGAAAAAGTTGATAATTTCTTACAGCCGCCATCTTGGATTTACATTTTGACAGTACCATCGGTTTCCACGCCCTCGAAAACCATGAAAACGACACCCATGACGGAAAATTTGATAATTTCTTGCAGCCACCATCTTGGATTTATATTTTGACAGTACCATCGGTTTCAACACCCTCGAAAACCACGAAAACGACACCCATGGCGAAAAAGTTGATAATTTCTTGCAGCCGCCATCTTGGATTTACATTTTGACAGTACCATCGGTTTCCACGCCCTCGAAAACGATGAAAACGACACCCATGACGGAAAATTTGATAATATCTTGCAGCCACCATCTTGGATTTATATTTTGACAGTACTATCGGTTTCAACACCCTAGAAAACCATGAAAACGACACCCATGACGGAAAAGTTAACAATTTCTTGCAGCCGCCACCTTGGATTTACATTTTGACAGTACTATCGGTTTCAACACCCTCGATAACCACGAAAACGACACCCATGACGAAAAAGTTGATAATTTCTTGCAGCCGCCATCTTGGATTTACATTTTGACAGTACCATCGATTTCCACGCCCTCGAAAACCATGAAAACGACACCCATGACGAAAAATTTGATAATTTCTTGCAGCCGCCATCTTGGATTTATATTTTGACAGTACCATCGGTTTCAACACCCTCGAAAACCACGAAAACGACACCCATGACGAAAAAGTTGATAATTTCTTGCAGCCGCCATCTTGGATTTACATTTTGACAGTACCATCAATTTCCACGCCCTCGAAAACCATGAAAACGACACCCATGACGAAAAGTTTGATAATTTCTTGCAGCCGCCATCTTGGATTTATATTTTGACAGTACTATCGGTTTCAACACCCTCGAAAACCATGAAAACGACACCCATGACGGAAAATTTGATAATTTCTTGCAGCCGCCATCTTGGATTTATATTTTGACAGTACTATCGGTTTCAACCCCCTCGAAAACCATGAAAACGACACCCACGACGGAAAATTTGATAATTTCTTGCAGTCACCATCTTGGATTTATATTTTGACAGTACCATCGGTTTCAACACCCTCGAAAACCATGAAAACGACACCCATGACGGAAAATTTGATAATGTCTTGCAGCCACCATCTTGGATTTATATTTTGACAGTTCTATCGGTTTCAACACCCTCGAAAACCATGAAAACGACACCCATGACGGAAAAGTTAATAATTTCTTGCAGCCGCCATCTTGGATTTACATTTTGACAGTACTATCGGTTTCAACACCCTCGAAAACCACGAAAACGACACCCATGACGAAAAAGTTGATAATTTCTTGCAGCCGCCATCTTGGATTTATATTTTGACAGTACCATCGGTTTCAACACCCTCGAAAACCACGAAAACGACACCCATGGCGAAAAAGTTGATAGTTTCTTGCAGCCGCCATCTTGGATTTACATTTTGACAGTACCATCGGTTTCAACACCCTCGAAAACCACGAAAACGACACCCATGACGAAAAAGTTGATAATTTCTTGCAGCCGCCATCTTGGATTTACATTTTGACAGTACTATCGGTTTCCACGCCCTCGAAAACCATGAAAACGACACCCATGACGGAAAATTTGATAATTTCTTGCAGCCACCATCTTGGATTTATATTTTGACAGTACCATCGGTTTCAACACCCTCGAAAACCACGAAAACGACGCCCATGGCGAAAAAGTTGATAATTTCTTGCAGCCGCCATCTTGGATTTACATTTTGACAGTACCATCGGTTTCCACGCCCTCGAAAACCATGAAAACGACACCCATGACGGAAAATTTGATAATTTCTTGCAGCCACCATCTTGGATTTATATTTTGACAGTACTATCGGTTTCAACACCCTCGAAAACCATGAAAACGACACCCATGACGGAAAAATTAATAATTTCTTGCAGCCGCCATCTTGGATTTTCATTTTGACAGTATTATCGGTTTCAACACCCTCGAAAACCACGAAAACGACACCCATGACGGAAAATTTGATAATTTCTTGCAGCCGCCATCTTGGATTTATATTTTGACAGTACTATCGGTTTCAACACCCTCGAAAACCATGAAAACGACACCCATGACGGAAAATTTGATAATTTCTTGCAGCCACCATCTTGGATTTATATTTTGACAGTACTATCGGTTTCAACACCCTCGAAAACCATGAAAACGACACCAATGATGAAAAAGTTGATAATTTCTTGCAGCCACCATCTTGGATTTATATTTTGACAGTACTATCGGTTTCAACACCCTCGAAAACCATGAAAACGACACCCATGACGGAAAAGTTAATAATTTCTTGCAGCCGCCATCTTGGATTTATATTTTGACAGTACCATCGGTTTCAACACCCTCGAAAACCACGAAAACGACACCCATGACGAAAAAGTTGATAATTTCTTACAGCCGCCATCTTGGATTTACATTTTGACAGTACCATCGGTTTCCACGCCCTCGAAAACCATGAAAACGACACCCATGACGGAAAATTTGATAATTTCTTGCAGCCACCATCTTGGATTTATATTTTGACAGTACCATCGGTTTCAACACCCTCGAAAACCACGAAAACGACACCCATGGCGAAAAAGTTGATAATTTCTTGCAGCCGCCATCTTGGATTTACATTTTGACAGTACCATCGGTTTCCACGCCCTCGAAAACGATGAAAACGACACCCATGACGGAAAATTTGATAATATCTTGCAGCCACCATCTTGGATTTATATTTTGACAGTACTATCGGTTTCAACACCCTAGAAAACCATGAAAACGACACCCATGACGGAAAAGTTAACAATTTCTTGCAGCCGCCACCTTGGATTTACATTTTGACAGTACTATCGGTTTCAACACCCTCGATAACCACGAAAACGACACCCATGACGAAAAAGTTGATAATTTCTTGCAGCCGCCATCTTGGATTTACATTTTGACAGTACCATCAATTTCCACGCCCTCGAAAACCATGAAAACGACACCCATGACGAAAAGTTTGATAATTTCTTGCAGCCGCCATCTTGGATTTATATTTTGACAGTACTATCGGTTTCAACACCCTCGAAAACCATGAAAACGACACCCATGACGGAAAATTTGATAATTTCTTGCAGCCGCCATCTTGGATTTATATTTTGACAGTACTATCGGTTTCAACCCCCTCGAAAACCATGAAAACGACACCCACGACGGAAAATTTGATAATTTCTTGCAGTCACCATCTTGGATTTATATTTTGACAGTACCATCGGTTTCAACACCCTCGAAAACCATGAAAACGACACCCATGACGGAAAATTTGATAATGTCTTGCAGCCACCATCTTGGATTTATATTTTGACAGTTCTATCGGTTTCAACACCCTCGAAAACCATGAAAACGACACCCATGACGGAAAAGTTAATAATTTCTTGCAGCCGCCATCTTGGATTTACATTTTGACAGTACTATCGGTTTCAACACCCTCGAAAACCACGAAAACGACACCCATGACGAAAAAGTTGATAATTTCTTGCAGCCGCCATCTTGGATTTATATTTTGACAGTACCATCGGTTTCAACACCCTCGAAAACCACGAAAACGACACCCATGGCGAAAAAGTTGATAGTTTCTTGCAGCCGCCATCTTGGATTTACATTTTGACAGTACTATCGGTTTCAACACCCTCGAAAACCACGAAAACGACACCCATGACGAAAAAGTTGATAATTTCTTGCAGCCGCCATCTTGGATTTACATTTTGACAGTACTATCGGTTTCCACGCCCTCGAAAACCATGAAAACGACACCCATGACGGAAAATTTGATAATTTCTTGCAGCCACCATCTTGGATTTATATTTTGACAGTACCATCGGTTTCAACACCCTCGAAAACCACGAAAACGACGCCCATGGCGAAAAAGTTGATAATTTCTTGCAGCCGCCATCTTGGATTTACATTTTGACAGTACCATCGGTTTCCACGCCCTCGAAAACCATGAAAACGACACCCATGACGGAAAATTTGATAATTTCTTGCAGCCACCATCTTGGATTTATATTTTGACAGTACTATCGGTTTCAACACCCTCGAAAACCATGAAAACGACACCCATGACGGAAAAATTAATAATTTCTTGCAGCCGCCATCTTGGATTTTCATTTTGACAGTATTATCGGTTTCAACACCCTCGAAAACCACGAAAACGACACCCATGACGAAAAATTTGATAATTTCTTGCAGCCGCCATCTTGGATTTATATTTTGACAGTACCATCGGTTTCAACGCCCTCGAAAACCATGAAAACGACACCCATGACAAAAAAGTTGATAATTTCTAGCAGCCGCCATCTTGGATTTATATTTTGACAGTACCATCGGTTTCAACACCCTCGAAAACCATGAAAACGACACCCATGACGAAAAAGTTGATAATTTCTTGCAGCCGCCATCTTGGATTTACATTTTGACAGTACCATCGGTTTCAACACCCTCGAAAACCATGAAAAAGACACCCATGACGAAAAAGTTGATAATTTCTTGCAGCCGCCATCTTGGATTTATATTTTGACAGTACCATCGGTTTCAACACCCTCGAAAACCATGAAAACGACACCCATGATGAAAAAGTTGATAATTTCTTGCAGCCGCCATCTTGGATTTACATTTTGACAGTACCATCGGTTTCCACGCCCTCGAAAACCATGAAAACGACACCCATGACGGAAAATTTGATAATTTCTTGCAGCCGCCATCTTGGATTTACATTTTGACAGTACTATCGGTTTCAACACCCTCGAAAACCATGAAAACGACACCCATGACGAAAAATTTGATAATTTCTTGCAGCCGCCATCTTGGATTTATATTTTGACAGTACCATCGGTTTCAACACCCTCGAAAACCATGAAAACGACACCCATGACGAAAAAGTTGATAATTTCTTGCAGCCGCCATCTTGGATTTATATTTTGACAGTAAAAGTGTCGGTACAATTTTTCGTGAGAATTTTTTCCGTCTAGCCCCCTTTCACAACGCGCGATAAGGGATAGCTGTCTACTCTCCATCCGTCTTACGCTTTTTCGATCAGGTCACGTGTCCTGACGCGAGTTTAAGATTTTATACCCATTACAGAAAAAGTGCTCAACGCCGCTAAAGAAGTTTTCACTTCAATAAAACCAAAGACGCGAGCCATGAAAAACGAGTTGAAAGCTCTCTACAAACTGGTCAGCAAATATGTTCGAAAGGACTACGCAAATCACAGGAAGCTTACAATAGAAAAACATCTAAACTCTACAGGAAGCCTTAAACGAGCTTATAAAGAACTGCAATGTCATAAATCATGGATAGAGGGACTACAAGGCACTCAAAAAACAACACACGATCGAAAAGACATCCTACACATAGCCACAAACTTTTATAAACAACTGTACAGTGCCCCTATACAACAAAGTATTGACCAAAACAAGCTAGAAAACCATAGCGACGTTAAGGACATACAGCCAGTCGATGAAATCGAAATTATAACAGGAATAAAAAACCTAAAAGCAGAGAAGAGCCCAGGCCCAGACCGGATTACAAACGAGGCCATAAAACTAGCTTGTGCTTATCTTGTGAATCCACTGACACATCTATTCAACTTAGTCCTAAGTACGTCCACAACACCCTCAGAATGGTCCGAATCTGAAATAATACTACTGTTTAAAAAGGGTGATCCAAAGGACATTGGTAATTATAGACCAATCAGCCTCCTTCCATCACTGTACAAATTATTCTCATCAACTATTGAGAAGAGAATTAGTGGCACACTGGAAAAGAGCCAACCGATCGAACAAACAGGGTTTCGAAAAGGCTATTCAACGGTAGATCACATTCACTCGCTTGAAATACTTATTGAGAAATATCAAGAATTTCAGCGCCCTCTTTACATTGTGTTTATTGACTACCAGAAGGCTTTTGACTCAATACTGCATCCCTCAATATGGAAAGCTTTACAAGCACAATAAGTGGAGGAAACATACATAAAAGTTTTAAAATACCTATATGAGTACACCACAAGCAGGGTGAAATTAGAAACTACAGGACCTGCCATCCCCATTAAAAGAGGAGTACGCCAAGGTGACCCTTTATCTCCGAGAATCTTTACATCAGTCTTGGAATCTCTAATTGGCAAATTAAATTGGGATAGGATGGGTATATGCGTAGAAGGGAAATATTTAAGCCACCTGAGGTTTGCCGACGACATCGTCCTGCTGTCAGAAGACAGTTCCGAACTCGAGGCTATGCTGAACACACTGCAACAAGTAAGCAGAGAGGCGGGACTCGAAATAAATACAAGCAAAACAAAATTGATGACAAATTCGGCACAAAATGCTATACTTCTCAACAATATACCAATGGAGTACGTTGATAGTTATATCTACTTGGGGAAAAACATTTCCTTTAAAAAGAATAACAACGACCTAGAAGTGGATAGACGAATAACAACAACATGGAAAAAGTTTTGGAGTGCTAAAGAAATTTTAAAAAGCAATATGCCGATGAAAATCAAGAGCAAGGTTATGAATTCATGTCTTTTACCTTCACTAACCTACGCATGTCAAACATGGAAGTTTACTCATCGAGTTAAAAATAAAATTACATCCTGCCAGCGAGCTATGGAGAGAAGTATAACTAAAATAAAAAAGATCCAAAAAATCCGGCACTCTGCTATCAGGCAAAAGACAAAGGTAACAGACGCTCTCATATATGCTCTAAAGCTCAAATGGAGATGGGCAGGTCACGTAGCGAGAATGAGTGACGACCGCTGGACTATCCGCATGACGTCATGGTCTGGCCCTACAGGCGCTAGGAAACGAGGAAGACCAATAACTAGATGGGTTGATGACATCACACGCGTCGCAGGAAAAAACTGGATGTCAGAAGCGACAGACCGAGAACACTGGTCATCTCTGGAGGAGGCCTTCACTCACACCAGGTGAGAGATTCATGCATGCTAATTTAATATTTATTTTTTTTACTTAATAGATTATTTAATACAATTTTATGCTATTTATTGTTAATTCGATCATCAATAATGTAATGTTTATTTTAATTAATTTTAATGTAAATTCAATTAAATATTTATTATTTTTCAATTTTTTAATATTTTTTTTAATGCTATAACATATAGGTAATTTTAGTTGTTTGAAGTTTTATACGTTTTTGCACTATCTGTGATAATGTGTATAATTTAAATAATTATTGCCAAATATAATATAATTTAAATAATTGTGATAGTTCCTAAAGTAAAAATTTGATGATCCAATAATTGTAAATGACTACTTATTGCATGAATTAAAAGGCTTTTTTATTTTTATTTTATTTTATTTATTTATTTTATCAAATAGCTCAGCCTTATAATGTCCCTACTGCTGCGACTCAGGCCTCTTCCCTAAAAAGAATGGCCCGTAACCCACCACGCGGGCCCATTGCAGGGGATGTCACATGTCTTCGAATTTTTGGTTATGGGACATGCCGATTTTCTCACGATGTTTTCCTTCACTGTTTTGAGAGCAGCAAGCATAAGGTATGGAACTTTGGAAATTTGATATTTTAACTTCCCGGTCAAACTAAAAGTTCCACGCGCGCCTCTATCTGAAGTCAGCACGACCGTAGGGGCCCAGCTGGACTGACGCCGCTAGAACCACTGGGAATTTCCGGGAACCCGTGGTCCTAAAACGCAAACGGCAACTGAAGGATAGGGTAGGCTTTAGACAGTAAAAGCCTGACACTCCCTCTCAGTCTACCCGAGCGGGAGGAGCTATTTGATGATTTCCCACTTCAAAAAAAAAGAGTCGTATCACCAATCATCTAAGTCAGTTTGAATGACGTCTAAAATAACTTACCTGCTCATCCCCTTGATCCATAAAATCAACCCTGGTCTGCAATTCATAGTAGTGTTCTTGTAATCTCGTGATATCCGAGGGTAGCACGTCAAAGTCCTCTTTATAAGGAAAGTCGGGGTCCTGAGGTAGTTTGTTGTTGCAACTCTTTTTGGCTTCGATTAGTTTCTCTTTGGCACTCGACTTTGCTCGGGTTAGTTGGTTTTCTATGTTTTCTAGTGTTGCCTGTAAAAAAATAATTAAAAATTGCATGTGAAGCAGAGGAATGATTATACTGGATTGGCTACCAGGAACGCAAAGGGCAATTGGAAATACTCGGGTGACCGTCGAGAAACCAGACGGGTGTTATGTCTGGTTCAGGCAACTGCCCGTCGCGCAGAGATCTCTAATACCGTGATGCAGGATTTTGAATTTTAGTCTATAGATGTCACTACAAAAGTCTGACACTGAAAGATGTTTGATATCCCATCTAAAAAATAAACGGTTGATGCAGTCGTTGAGTGAGCGGCTGTTACACTGCGTGTTGCGGGTACGATTCTCGCACAGAACAAACATTTATATGGCCTACACATAGTGGTTCTGCATCTGGGCGTTTGAGTATGAGTTTACACGTCTGTGAACGCACCCACGATACTCGTGCAATTGGCATGAGAAGCAAAGTTAGCATAGCATAGCATAGACAGCCTTAAAATGTTAACAGCTGGGATTCAAGCCTCCTCTAGGAGAGGGAAATGGCAAGAATCTCTTCTCGCCATCTAATTCCCATCCATCCATTCTTTTTAAAAGAAAATAAAATAGCTGGGATTCAAGCCTCCTCTAGGAGAGGGAAATGGCAAGAATCTCTTCTCGCCATCTAATTCCCATCCATCCATTCTTTTTAAAAGAAAATAAAATATATTACCTGCACATTCCTCAATTCATTTTTCAGTTCTCTCAACTCATTTTCTTGATCGACAATACCGTTTCTGAAGATCTCCAGTTTGGCCTGAAAATAAACATGGAGTAAATATCACGTTGTTACAAACATTTTGGGAACACGTTCATTGCACGCTAGCTTCTGAAGTGCCCATGTGGGCCTAAGTGAAATAAATAATTTTGAGTTTGAGTTCATACAGTTAAGGAGTTGAATCCCCTGTCGGAGTCCGTTCGCTCTATCATTGTCTGTCTATAGTGTTTCTAATTAAGGTATTCGAAAGGTTAAGAGTTAAGAGAATAGGTTATTTCTAGGCAAGCGTTCTCCATCATCAACCACATCGTCGCTTACTAACAGGTGAGATAATGGTCAAACGCGAGCCTATCCAGTATATATATCCTTACAGTATTATTACATCTTTTTTGCCTCTAAATATTAGATAAATCGACGGATCCCAAGAATAAAATCGTATTTAAAAAAAAATGAATTATCAATTGAGGTTTTAAAGTTCTGTGAAATAAGTCATAAAATACCTAGTGTCTTATTTTTCAATAAGATTTTGTTCTTGGGACCCGTCGAAATAGTAAATAAATGATCAATTTTTCTTTCCTACTAAAAATACATGTATAATATTTTAACGTCATTCCACACCATCACAGAAAACGTCCGTTAGACACGACACAGACAGGGAAACCCCTTCCCAAAATGAGATAGTACGTTAGGATTATCAGTTTTGTATATGTGATAACAGTTCAATATCAAAAAATTTATTACATCATTTTATTTATTACATTTATTATGTCAAAGAATAATTATAATCATTAGTCAAAGTGTATTGACTTTTCTTTTCTTATTTGGAACGCATAGTACGAAGGGCTGTAATAAAACCGTTCTAAAACGCCCACTTACCTTCCAAACATCAGCATTCATGATCTCGGAGCACAGAGTACTAAAACAATCCTTCAGCTCAGTGTGCAGTCTGCACTGCTTTAACACACAGTCCTTCTGCTTCTTCCTAGCCCGTTCTCTCTCCTGCTGGATATCGAACGTCGGCTCCGTCTCGATATCTTGAACCTTCTTGTGCTGAATACGGATTTGGGCTGATATTGTGCGAACCTAAAATATAAAAAGATGGTGGGCACTTTTATAAGTTATGAGTTTACATGTGGATGGATGGAGGGGGAGAAGGAGGCCAAAGAAAAGATGGATGGATTGTGTGAGAAGCGAGCGATAGGACAGAATGGAAGAAAAAAACGTGTTACGCCGACCCCAAATAAAATGGGACAGGGGCAGGTAGATGATAATGGGCACTTTTATATGGACTATACTCTGTTCAAAATAACATTAGACATTTATAAAAACCTTTTATTACTGTCCGATCAACCAATTTTGACTTGTATTACGTTGGTGGCATGAAAAATGGCGGCTGCAGTAAATAGTTGGTATTGTAACCACTGTTTTGCATTTAATACCATCCTTATGCCTACGAAATAGAAGTTAAAATCGGTTGAACAGACAGATCTAATAGAGAGAGAATTAATATCTAATCGTAACGCGAATAGGGTATGGTTTCTAGTGATGCATTAAGTTGTAGCATAATTATTCGACTTGAAAGGTAAATTCGATTGATTGTTTTTGTTCAGCGATATTTCTGCAATTTATATGATTTTGATGATTTTTTTTTTTTGTGTGGAACTGTATTTTGAAGATAGGATAAGACTGAAGACTTCAGGGAGCTCCCAAAATTTTTTCATCACGAAAACAAATACATGCAGTGTTTCAGGATTATAATATTTGAACAAAGCGGGTTTCCAATATTAAATTTAGACAGGGTGGTTTTATATGTTTGATGCATATGCACATTTTTTAATTTGTGCGTAACCTATTATCTATGACACCCTCACGCCCCAGCAGCTGCCGGGATCCCGATTCCGATTTTCGGCCACCGTAGGCGCGGGCTTGCGGACGGCGAGCGATGGGTAGGTCGCCGTCCGATCGTCCGGTAACTGTCCGGACCGAGCCCAAGTCGTCGACGATGTGCACGATTCCACGCGCACCTCAAGGAGATGTCAATAAACCGTAGGGGCCCAGCAGGGTCGAGCCTACTGGGGCCAAGGATTTATTTATGACAGGAAAACTCGACCCTGGTATAAAAGGCAACGAAGGAACAGGAGTGGGTTTTAGTCAGTAAAAGTCTGACACACCCTCCCACACCACCCAAGTACGGAAGATGTCATAGGATGATTTTTCCACATGAAAAAGACCAACTCACCTTGGTGTAAACCATACAAACTTTAACAGACCCATAAAACTCAATTTGCCTTATAACTTTTAAAACCCCCATTCAAAAATCGACTTAATTATAGTTATCGACACGGATCTTGAGCGCTCGGCGTCAGAGTGGGGATCGCTTTGTGCATTCCATACATTGGCGAGCCAATCGTCGTCGTTGTTAGATACATGCAGCAAGCACAGGAAACGAATCACGAGTGACGTCTATGACACGATGGCGCAGCGAGCCAATCACTGACACTCCCCGCCCCCGCGTCTCACGTCGCACCTCAAAAGAGACCGAATATTTGGCTTCTGCGCAACTTGAAGCCAGCGCTCAAGATCCGTGCTGATAACTATACTACGCAGATAAAGTTGATATTAATCAGTTAAGTTAAATTGATATCTTAATTTTCACTCACTTTCTCAACGCCTTCGCTGATAGCTTTCCTCTTCATATTAAGCTCGTTCAAATGACCTTCCAAAATCGACAGCTTTTTATCAATCTCCTGCATTTTGGTTCTGTGCCCTTGCGCAGTTTTTTCGAATACTGAAAGTCTAAAAGAGATTATATTTTTAACACATTGGATGCCAACTACGGATATATCCGTATATAGTTTCTATACAGGATGCCAGCTACGGATATATACGTAGCACATTTATACGAGACGAGGAAGTATCAAAAATCGGGGCGGAAAATACCAATGAATTTACGTAATTAAATGTATACTTTTTACGCACGTCACACACACACACATTTTATTTTTTCGCTGGTGCCATTTAAAATATAAAATAAAAAATTTAAATATAGAGATTAGCTGTTTAGAATAAGTTTTCAGTTTCACTAAAACTTATAAGGAATTATGTTCCGATTTACTTTTACCATTTTATTTTTATGACATTTAATTTAGTGACATGTTAACTTGTATTATCACTCCATGACATTTAAATTGTTGTTTCCTTACTATTTTAATTTATTTTTATCAATGACATTTTATTTAGTGACATTTTAAAATTTTGTGATTAATTTAATTTATTTTTGTGTATATATTTTGAATTTTATAGCTACATAGTTTTAAGTAGATATTGTTACTAACCATTGTATGAGTGCAAACTTGAAATAAAGTGATATTAATAAATTAATATACGAATATATTCGTAAATAGACAAATGTATGTTGGCAACCGACTTTAGTCGTTTAGCCAACTTCGGCATTCGGGTTAAATACGTTGCCCCACTCTAGGAATTACTCCCGTATCGTGGATGCGTTCACAAACATGTATAAACTGGCTTACCAAGACACGTAGACCCGAAAAGGCTTTCTATAGGCCATACAAATATTTGTTCCGTGAGGGAATCGAACCCACGACACGTAGCAGCACCCATTCGCTCAACCACTATGTCATCGGTGCCGTCCCATCAATTAAACACCGATTAATTAAGCAAAAAATATGATAATATCACGCAAGTATTCCCCAAAGTAATTGAGTATAGCATAGCACAGCATAGTCGGCCTTATAATGTTCCCACTGTTGGGACTCAGGCCTCCTCTCTAGGAGAGGGAATGAGCCGTAAACCACCACGCGGGCCCAGTGCGGGTTGGTGGATGTCACATGTCTTCGAATTTTTTGGTTCTAGGACATGCCTGACGATGTTTTCCTTTACCGTTTTGAGAGCTATGGTGATGAAATAAACTACACACAGTAATGCGCCTGGCTGGGTTTGAACCCGCGACCTTCAACTCGTAGGTCGAGGCCTATTTGTTAATCTAGACTAAAACCGGCTTCGGATGAAAAAAACACATAGGCTTTTTATCTCTAAAGTATTTTCCCTCGGGATAAATAGGTTAAAAAAAACAGTCAAGTGCGAGTCAGACTCGCCGACCGAGGATTCCGTACAAACTTACTTATTATACAAAGATCCCAGAGCGATCTGACACAACTTATTTTCACATGGATGACACCTTAAAAGTAGCGTCTCATGTGCTTTGAATACCTGTGTGCTCGTAGAGCTCCCCCTCGGGGAGCAGACCCGAGTATTTGATAGTAAATTCAGCTTAATACCTCCACAGGTTCCAGAGCCAAATGGTCTTGACAAACGGACGACAAGGTGATCCTACAAGCGTACGTCTACGACTGAGGTATGGAACGCTAAAAATAAACAAAAAGGATAGCAGACTTACTGTTTATTCAAATTGGCGATTTCGTCCACGTCTACAGTGTTCGCGCACAGCTTGGCGGGTCTGATCTCGATGGTGGAGCTGGAGCGCTCGCCGCTGTACGCCGACACTCGCACCACGAACCTGTGGTTCTCTGTGAAGCACAACAAATATATTCATAGTTATATAACTGTTAAGTTTGGCGAATTTTCAGACAACGGAATTGAAAAATTCGGCTTTTTCGGATTTCAGTCCAAACGGATTTTAATGAATAATATTTGTATTTTTACACAAATTTCCATTAAAATTAGTCTGAAAAATATTTGAATTGATAGGATTAGTTGTAGTGTAGTGTATTTCCGCGAATTTGGTGCGCCGCAGAGATGCTACTATTCTATAACTTTTTACATCTATAATATAAAAATGAATCGCAAAATGTGTTGGTAAGCGCATAACTCAACAACGCCTGGACCGATTTCGCTAATTTTTTTTTGTTGTGTTCGTTATTATGAGGAGAAGGTTCTTATGGGAAAAAAATGAAAATTAGGGTAGTGTAGGGTAGAGTAAGGTAGAGGAGGGTAGAGTAGGGTTGAGGGGTAGAGTAGGGTTGAGGAGTAGAGTAGGGTAGGGTAGAGTAGGGTAGAGTAGGGTTGAGGAGTAGAGTAGGGTAGGGTAGAGTAGGGTAGAGTAAGGTAGAGGAGGGTAGAGTAGGGTAGAGTAGAGTAGGGTAGGGTAGAGTAGGGTAGGGTTGAGTAGGGTAGAGTAGGGTAGAGTAGGGTAGGGTAGAGTAGGGTATAGTAGGCTTAAGTAGGGAAGAGCGGGAGCGAAGCCGCGCGGGCAAAAGCTAGTTTTTGATAAAATTACTGATACCCATAAAATTTGTTGATTATTTTGGTTGATTTTATTCTGTCGTGCTGTGAATTGAGCGAATAAGTACATAATTATTTTAAATAATTTATGCTATTTTATTTCAGTGTTATCAAATCAACTTAAAAGTTCGAAAAATCCGGATAATCCGAATTTTTATCAGACGAAAGTACAGAAATCCGGATTTTGCAAACCCTAACCATGAAGATCCGAGCGCTGCCCAGCCGAGTTTAAGTCAACGATTGACCTCTTTCTCGAAGTGAGACCTACCTAACAGAATTGTTTGTCCTAGGTAGTCGTAATCGTCTACAACTTCGAGTGTAATCTTCGATCTTGATAGGAGTGGGTGCTATATAGGTATTTACCATAATGTTTGTTTTATCTATGTTTATTGAAAGACCGACTCTTTCGGAAGCTCTACTGAGATAATCGAGCATTGTCCTGTACTCCTCTGTAGTCCAAGCCATGAATACTATGTCATCGGCAAATCGAATGTGAGTGATGTATTCGCCATTGACATTGCCTAGTCCTCTCCAGTCTAGAACATTGAAGACATCTTCCGTTACAGCCGTAAGTAGTTTCGGAGATGACGTGACCTTAATTGACACCCCAGAAAGATAGATTTAAAAGTCTGGTCGTCAAGACTAACAGAGTGGTGTTTTACAAACACTTCAGCACATTGAATTCTGTCTATTTGAAGCAAATTATGAATATAAAAAATTGAGTCTATTTATTCAATTTAATTTTTTTTTACTTTTATTTTTTTAATGTTTTTTGACATTACTACTTAATAGCTTTTTTTACATGAATATTAATCTAAGTAATTAAATATTTGTTAACCTTTCAATCGAAATCACAGACACAATAGAAAGACAATAGGTGCGCGAACGCCGGCGTTCGCTTGGGGTTTAATGAATTAATATGCATGCTGAGATTTACTGTAAAGTATGCCAATATTTGGCAAAACGCACTGTAGGTACTCTTCCATCACCCTCTGTAATACCTAAGATTTACAAACGAAATGGTGGACCAATGACGTGGTGAGGATCGCGCGGATCCGATGCGAGACCCACAGGACCTGTCGTTGTGGCGACGCTTGGGGGAGGCCTATGTCCAACAGTGCACGTCTTTCGGCTAAAATAATGATTATGACAAACAAATTAAATGATTATGAAGTACCAATTCTACTTACCAGTAAAATACATAGTGATGTTCGCAGGAACATTGCCGCTGTTCTTGAACGTGTGATCGTTGCCGATCGGTATCCTGTGTATGTTGTACTGCTTGCACAGGTAGTTGACTATCGCGGCCGGCGCTGATATAGTGTCTACTAGGTACGTGTAGAATCCAAGGTAGCTGAAATAATAAAACACAAAACCTTTATTCCCAGGAGAAGTGTCCGACCAAAGGTCGATTTCCCATAAATCGGTATAATAATAATAAATCTTTATTATCAGGCACCTAAGTCCTTAATAATTTTATAAAACTAGTATCCAAATTTTTTTTTTATCTGTTATAAACTAGTACTTGACTGCGATCCCGCCTGATGGTAAGCAGTGATGCAATCGTTGATGGTGGGGCGCACTAGTTTATTAAGAAATTGTTGTAAATAAGAAAATATGTTAACCTCAGCTGCTGAATATTGTCTGAGCGCGGAGGGCCGCGGCCTCCCTGGCTGCAGATAGCGTTGACCCTCCTCAGCCCCAGCTCATTGCGGACTTTGGACAGGAACAGGTTCATGTCCTTAGTGTCTTCGAAGGTGAAGGCCACCAAGTCACGGCCAGCCACTGTCGACTCCAGATAGCGTGCGAATTTCGGATCTGTGAAACTTATCTGTAGAAGAAACAAAATGTTTTGTATGATTTTTATTTATTTAAATGATATGGAGGTACTTGCAGTTAAAATAAATTAGATAAGAAACAGTAAGTTAGACTGACAGCCAATAACAAGTCCTCACTTATAAAGTACTGGATAATACAAAATTCCATCCATTCCAATATAGATCCATTCATAAGAGTGTGTCCTCGGTAAGGAAGATTTTTTTTTTTTAAATTTAATTATCAAATTATATAGCCAGATTAAATTGATAATGAGACAAGACAGCCTTGAAAGGTCAAAGACCCCGTAACATTGTGCACTTTTGATTATATCATTACTGATTAGATTATACTCGTAATAGTACTCCTTATCAAAGAATTCTTTTCGGAAATAATCTTGAATTCTATTCGAATGATTAAGATTAAATTGATAACGATCTCATTGCCTAAATGATTATTTATTTTTATTTGAAACATAGAGATCTACATTTTGGAACGTGCAATTTAGTTTCACTTCTCTTGGACTGACCAACATTTGACTATTAAAAAGTGCCTGCAAATGGTCTTTTTGAAATAAATGTTTTTGATTTTGATAGTCTACACTAATATTATAAAGAGGTAAATTTGTTTTTTGTTTGTAGGAGGTAATCTCTGGAAGTACTAGTCCGATTGTTAAAATTTTTTAACCTATAGAAAGCTGCTTTATTCTTGAGTGACGTAGGCTATATTTCAAGTACGCGAGCGAAGCTGTGGGCAAAAGCTAGTCAGCCATATAAGGCTTTCACGTGTGCTTAGCCGTAAAAGATAAAGTAGGTTTCGTGAAGAATGTTTTGAATAATTTTTATGTTTTATGTTAATAAATGTTGCCAAGTACATGCAATACTTAATCATGTAATGTACTATGCGTTCCAAATTTTGACAGGCCTGTTGGTCTAGTGGTTAGTGACCCTGACTGCTATGCCGGAGGTCGTGGGTTCGATTCCCACCCAGGACAAATGTTTGTGTGATGAGCATGATCATTTGTTCTGTGTCTGGGTGTAATTTATTTATTTATTTATTTAATCTTCATGCAACAAAAAGTACATAGGCGGACTTAATGCCTTAGGCATTCTCTACCAGTCAACCTAGGGTGGTGAAGAGACAATATGGTAGGCGCACAAAAAGAAAATTTTGGTATTAAAACAAGAGTAAGAATATACATAATTATAGATAAAATAAACATACATATATATTTAATATAATATATATACTACATAAATATATTTATATAAAGTAAGGACAGAAGTTTTGAGACGATTCTGCTATTGGTGTAGAAAATGATTCCGCAACTTCCGCTTAAATGCATACCGACTTTCGGCCGTCCTGATATCGAGAGGAAGCGCATTCCACAGAAGGATGGACTGTATATAGAAGGAAGAATGAACAAAATCAGAAGTATGAGAAGGACAGAGCAGAAGGAGCAGGAGGATTTATCTATAATATGTATGTATTTAGAAATCTAGAAGTATGTTTATCAGTTGTCTAGTACCCATAACACAAGCTCTGCTTAGTTTGGGACTAGACGGCGCTGTGTGATAGTTGTGGAATATTATTATTATTATTATAAATAAGAATAGGAAAGTGAATAACCTCGATCTGTCAAATGTTGAGTGAAAAGTACGGTGTGCAAAGAAAACTTATTTGCATATCAATAAAGGCTTTTTTTTGCTTTGTTTATTAAGTTTTTGTTAAATCTAGATGAAGTAAAAACGTTATTGTTTAATATAGATTAGCTTTATATTATTTTAAGTCATATTAAGTTAAAAAAAAACTATTTTCTTTTTTATTTTCATTGATAGGAACAATTAGTCTTTTTCTTCCATTCGCCACTACTTAGACACTTCACACAGAGACGCAGAGATGAGCAAAATTCAATTCAGGCGTTGTAACAGTACAAACTGTAAGCTCTCAATATAATAAGCACCTCTAGCATCATAGGCTCGTGCACGGCATGCTGGAACATGTCCCTGTTCTCTCGCAGCCACATCACGTTGTAACAGTACAAACTGTAAGCCCTCAATATAATACGCACCTCTAGCATCATAGGCTCGTGCACGGCATGCTGGAACATGTCCCTGTTCTCTCGCAGCCACATCACGTTGTAACAGTACAAACTGTAAGCTCTCAATATAATACGCACCTCTAGCATCATAGGCTCGTGCACGGCATGCTGGAACATGTCCCTGTTCTCTCGCAGCCACATCACGTTGTAACAGTACAAACTGTAAGCTCTCAATATAATACGCACCTCTAGCATCATAGGCTCGTGCACGGCATGCTGGAACATGTCCCTGTTCTCTCGCAGCCACATCACGTTGTAACAGTACAAACTGTAAGCTCTCAATATAATACGCACCTCTAGCATCATAGGCTCGTGCACGGCATGCTGGAACATGTCCCTGTTCTCTCGCAGCCACATCACGTTGTAACAGTACAAACTGTAAGCTCTCAATATAATACGCACCTCTAGCATCATAGGCTCGTGCACGGCATGCTGGAACATGTCCCTGTTCTCTCGGAGCCACATCACGTTGTAACAGTACAAACTGTAAGCTCTCAATATAATACGCACCTCTAGCATCATAGGCTCGTGCACGGCATGCTGGAACATGTCCCTGTTCTCTCGCAGCCACATCACGTTGTAACAGTACAAACTGTAAGCTCTCAATATAATACGCACCTCTAGCATCATAGGCTCGTGCACGGCATGCTGGAACATGTCCCTGTTCTCTCGCAGCCACATCACGTTGTAACAGTACAAACTGTAAGCTCTCAATATAATACGCACCTCTAGCATCACAGGCTCGTGCACGGCATGCTGGAACATGTCCCTGTTCTCTCGCAGCCACATCACGTTGTAACAGTACAAACTGTAAGCTCTCAATATAATACGCACCTCTAGCATCATAGGCTCGTGCACGGCATGCTGGAACATGTCCCTGTTCTCTCGGAGCCACATCACGTTGTAACAGTACAAACTGTAAGCTCTCAATATAATACGCACCTCTAGCATCACAGGCTCGTGCACGGCATGCTGGAACATGTCCCTGTTCTCTCGGAGCCACATCACGTTGTAACAGTACAAACTGTAAGCTCTCAATATAATACGCACCTCTAGCATCACAGGCTCGTGCACGGCATGCTGGAACATGTCCCTGTTCTCTCGCAGCCACATCACGTTGTAACAGTACAAACTGTAAGCTCTCAATATAATACGCACCTCTAGCATCATAGGCTCGTGCACGGCATGCTGGAACATGTCCCTGTTCTCTCGCAGCCACATCACGTTGTAACAGTACAAACTGTAAGCTCTCAATATAATACGCACCTCTAGCATCATAGGCTCGTGCACGGCATGCTGGAACATGTCCCTGTTCTCTCGGAGCCACATCACGTTGTAACAGTACAAACTGTAAGCTCTCAATATAATACGCACCTCTAGCATCACAGGCTCGTGCACGGCATGCTGGAACATGTCCCTGTTCTCTCGCAGCCACATCACGTTGTAACAGTACAAACTGTAAGCTCTCAATATAATACGCACCTCTAGCATCATAGGCTCGTGCACGGCATGCTGGAACATGTCCCTGTTCTCTCGGAGCCACATCACGGCGTTGTAACAGTCTTCACTGTAAGCTTTCAATACTTCCAGGCGTTTGTTGTCCACGTCTTCTAGTTTACGTATTCTACAAAAAAAAACTAACATTAAAAAGGCGAAAGTTTCTGTGTATGTACCATCAAAGACACTTCCGCCTGACCACCGCTAAGGGACCATCTCCGCGAGAGACTCGCGGCGAGTCCGTGCTTCTATCGCCGGGTAGTCTCCACGAACGAGCGATTATTCCACCAGCGTATCATCAAAACTCGTAAAGGAATAGCCGCCTGTCCGCGACGACTAGTTACGGAATCGTCGCGTTTCCACGACGAGGCGTTGTGCAATTCGTTACTTGGCAGACAGGCAACGCAGAAATGACCTGTATTTGACAGCGCGCTGACAGTAGCGACAGACGCTCGTCGCATCGAAGCGATAATATCGCCGTGTGAAGACATGAGTATAGAAATACGTGGCACGACAATAATATCGCCGCGATTCTCTCGTTCGTGAAGATGGTCCCTAAGTTAACCTTTTGAATGTCTTAAGTTACACAGTTCGACATAAGCAATTGTCTTTCTATTGTGTCTCTAATTACGGCATTCAAAGAGTTAATTTTTGCTTGCACTGGAAACGAAAACTTCAAAAGGTTTGGCACCGTGCTGCACGATTCTATGGGTTTTTTAACACTGACTTCCGAAAATTAAAGTTATTTCGTACTTTTCAGTATTTTTTACATTGAAGTCAGTTAATTTTTTTTTTTGTATTTTATTTTTTGATTATGGTACCACCCTTAAAAAAGTACCCCTCAGCCAAACTTGAAATACCTTATAGCCAGAGTACATCTCATAACGATTCTAAAGGTGTCTACACACCGAAGCCGCCGAGCCCGCCGGCACGAACTTGGCAGACCAATCCGCGCTCCACTGGACGTAGTGGAGCGCGCGGATTGGTCCGCTAGCTTGCACTGGTCTCGTACCGGCGGGCACCCGGCTTTGGTGTGTAGACACCTTTACTCCTCATAAAATCACACCCGAACTATTAGATAGGATTTCTAATAGTTCTGCTGTGATTTTATGAGGAGTTCTGTTCCACATCTTCGAAGTTCATGATCAGATCATAACAATATTTCTATGGGACTAACTTGGAAGTATAACTTTTTGAATCGGTCCACAATTGACCGAGATATCGGTGATGTTCACCATACAACAAAAAAATTCATTCAGCCGAACATAGAACCTCCTCCTTTTCGAAGTCGGTTTAAAACTGACCTGTTCTGATATAGTCTGATCTGCGGCATGACGTTGTTCTCCAGATCGTATTGGACCTGCAACTTCTCTTTCTTCTTGTTGTCTATGGCTGCGTTCGTTTTTGTTAAAGGCTTGTGAATTTCCGCTAAGTCCAACTTTACTTTTGTTTCTGTGAATTTTAAAATAGAAATACTTTTATTTAGGACTAGGTTTTGCCCGCGGCTTCGCCTGCATACATGAAATATAGCATAGGTATGTCACTCAGGAATAAATTAGCTTTTTATCGGTGAAAAAATTTTAGTTATGGGACCAGTACTTTCAGAGATTACCTCCTACAAACAAAAAACAAAGTTTACCTCTTTAATATACACCGCTAAATTTTAATCGTTTTAATCCCGTGGAGGGTCGATCCGGTACATGAAACACTATCGTAGTAGTCGGCGTTGCGTACAAACTATCTACAGGTCATTGAACTCGCTCAGCTGACGTTTTCTTAAAGAAATTAATTTCGTACATGCGTAAATTAATACGAGTTTTGAAAAAAAGGTACTTTATTTTTTAATTTTAACTTTACAAATCGATAGTGTTTCATGTCCGGATCGACCCTCCACGGGATTAAAACGATTTTTTTTTTTAAATATATAATTGATAGGTTCGCGTTTGACCACAATCTCACCTGATGGTAAGCGATGATGTGGCCGACGATGGAGCACGCTTGCCTAGAAGCAATCTATTCACTCTTGACTTAAAAATTAATTAATATTTAACGGTGTATTAGTGTAGATAGACACAGTAAAATGGTCAACGGAATCTAGGAATTATGATTTCCTTGCGAGTGTCGAAGTAAACGGGTAGTACTCTAGGAATTATGATTTCCTTGAGAGTGTCGAAATAAACGGGTAGTACCCTAGGAATTATGATTTCCTTGCGAGTGTCGAAATAAACGGGTAGTACCCTAGGAATTATGATTTCCTTGAGAGTGTCGAAATAAACGGGTAGTACCCTAGGAATTATGATTTCCTTGAGAGTGTCGAAATAAACGGGTAGTACCCTAATTATGATTTCCTTGAGAGTGTCGAAATAAACGGGTAGTACCCTAGGAATTATGATTTTCTTGCGAGTGTCGAAATAAACGGGTAGTACCCTAGGAATTATGATTTCCTTGAGAGTGTCGAAATAAACGGGTAGTACCCTAGGAATTATGATTTCCTTGAGAGTGTCGAAATAAACGGGTAGTACCCTAGGAATTATGATTTCCTTGCGAGTGTCGAAATAAACGGGTATTACCCTAGGAATTGTGATTTCCTTGAGAGTGTCGAAATAAACGGGTAGTACCCTAGGAATTATGATTTCCTTGAGAGTGTCGAAGGTCAACGGGTAGTACCCTAGGAATTATGATTGCTTTGAGAGTGTTGAAAGAAACGTTTTCTGCAACATAAACGGCCGCATCTTTTTTTTTAGCTATTTAGAATCTTGATTTCTTCACAGCTTCAAGGAACCGCAAATCTGAGTATATGGTTTTGATTGCAACTCGATACCTCCACGCGTTCCTGAGATAAAGGGTCTGACAGAAAGACAGACGGACAACAAAGTGATCCTATAAGGGTTCCGTATTTTCCTTTTGAGGTGCGGAACTCTAAAAAACTGCACGGAAAATATTAATATGGACGAACGAATTGAAATATAATTAGGTATTAACGGTGGAAAACATCGTGAGGAAACCGGCATGTCCTAGGACCAAAAAATTCGAAGACGTGACAACCACCAATCCGCGCTGGGCTCGCGTTGTGGATTACATCCCATACCCTCTCCTAGAGAGGAAGCCTGAATCCCAGTAGTGGGAACATTATAAGGCCGACTATGCTATAATAATAATAACCATTTATTTTCAGGCATCGGCAGCCCATAGAATCTGAGAAATGGAGATGAGAATGTTGAGAAGGATGTGTGGTGTGACGAGAATGGATAAAGTGAGAAATGAGTATATTAGAGTAAGTTTGAAAGTGGCGCCAGTGACTGAAAAGTTGAAAGGTAATCGGTTGTCTTGGTATGGTCATGTAAAGCGGAGGGATGAAGCGCATATTACTAAAAGAGTTCTGAGTATACATGTAGATGGATGGAGAGGGAGAGGAAGGCCGAAAAAAAGATGGATGGATTGTGTGAGAAGTGATATGAAAGAAAAGGGAGTTAGTGATAGTTTGACGGGTGACAGGACAGAATGGAAGAAGAAAACGTGTTGCGCCGACCCCAAGTAATATGGGATAAGGGCAGGAAGAAGAAGAGGCAGCCCATAGAAAAAACACATAAAATAATCTTAAACAATAATAAACTAATACATACTTATTTTCATAAGCTATGCTAAGCTATTAACGGTGCAGAGCCTGCATGGAGGAGGACGAGACAGCAGCACCTCTACTTCTAAGGGTGAGTTGCACCATTTAACTATAACGATAACCAAACCATAACCAGCCGTGAAACGTCCGCCTATTGGTCAATTCGACGATTTGACAACTGTTAACAGCTCTGTTATCGTTATAGTTAAATGGTGCAACTCACCCTAAGCTGCCCAGTTGTCGCTGGATACAGGGCAAAAGACTTCGGAAACTCAGGTAACTGGGGTGGATCGAATGACACATTTGTCCCACCCGTACGCAAAATACGCACTTTAGGGCTATATTTCACCGGGGTACCACGGCAGCGCCACTAGGCGCCGCAACCAACAAAATGTATACAGCTCTATAGAGAGTTACTCACCTGGTGTCCGTATGGTTGCGCTACCAATTTGGTGGCGCGACCAGCACGGACGTGTGGCGACTCTGGTGTCTGTATGGTGTCTAGTTTGGTAGCTTAGCGCTATATTTCACCGGAACACCATTTTTTTTTTTCGATGGGAATAATCATCTTATGACAACCCCCGCTCTTGGGCGGAGCGGGAGATAGTGTCAGACTCTTACTGACTAAAAAACCCATCCCGTTCCTTCAAGCCTTCATACCGGGGCTCGAGCGCCCTTTCGTATAACCCTGGCCCCAGTAGGCTTCGACCCGGCTGGGTCCCTGCTGTTGCTGACAACTCCTTGAGGCGCGCGGGAACAGTGCGCGCCGTCGACGACTTGGGCTTGGTCCGGACAGTTACCGGACGGCCGGACAGCGAGCTACCCATTGCTCACTGTCCGCAAGCCCGCGCCTACGGTGGCTGGAAATCGGGATCGGAATCCCGGCGGCGGCGGCGAGAGCGCCGTTGCCTGATGCGGTCGGCCTCCTCCTTAGCGAGCATTACTGCTTCGCACTTGTCGGCTCGCGCCACTCCTCCTCGCTCCGGACCATGGCCTCAACCAAGGCCCGGCGCGAGAGGTCTCCGCCGCCGATCACCCCCACGAGGGCACGGCGATGTTCCGCCCAAGCAGGGCACACCGCGATTGTGTGCTCCACCGTGTACCGGGACACCATGGCGGCGTAACTTGTCGCACCACCATGGTCCCGGTGAAATATAGCCCTAAGTCCTGGAGTACTGGACGCCAGCCCGAAATACGTATTCAAAAATTAGGTATAAACTCACCATCTCCAACCTTTTCCACTAATCTCTGTTTGTCCGTGGTCAACTTCTCTAACTTAGCCTTAGCCTCCTGCAACTCCCTCTCCCTATTCCTATGTCTCTCCAACTTCTCTTGGAAGGAACCTTCTATTTCTTTCAATTTAAACTCTAGAGTGCGAACCGCGTTTATGCTTTCCTTAGCTTGATCCTTGAGAGCGTAGATTTTTCTGTTCTGTGAGAAAAAAAAATAAAAAAAGAATCATAATATACAAGGTGTCGTTTTGAAGCTGCAAAATATTTCAGGAGGTAATTATGTTAGTGATTCTCGACCCGAATCAATAATAAAATAAGTAGGTAATTTTTTTTTTTTTATAACCGCGCTTTTTTTCACACACACAAACACGGAACAATAAAGGGCGTTTTCACACACACTAACTCGCAACGATAGTTTCATAAATAATGTATCATCCAATCATCATCCCGCACGCCACACCCTAGCCACGCCCCCGCGGCCATCGATCAATCGATTTAGTTTAGTGTAATTAAAAAATTAAATAACAAGTATTACTGATTATTGACCAGGTATCGTTTTTTTACATGATTATTTATGAGTTTTATTACAACCTCCTGAAATATTGTGCAGTTTTAAAACTACACCTTGTATATTTGACTGGCCTGTTGGTCTAGTGGTTAGTAGCCCTGACTGCTACGCCGGAGGTCGTGGTTTCGATTCCCACCCAGGACAAATGTTTGTGTGATGAGCACGATCATTTGTTCTGTGTCTGGGTGTAATTTTATCTATAATATGTATATATTTAGAAATTTATAAGTAAGTTTATCAGTTGTCTAGTACTCATAACACAAGCTCTGCTTAGCTTGAGACTAGACGGCGTTGTGTGATAGTTGTGGAGTATTATTATTATTATTAATTAAAAAAAATATATTATTCATCTTCATTTCAGCCGAAAGACTTCCAGTGTTGGACATAGGCCTCCCCCAAGTGTCACCGTAATGACTCCTGTGAATCTCGCATCCATTGGATTACCGCAACCCTCAGTAGGTCTAACTAGGTCGTCAGTCCACCTCGTGGGAGCCCTTTTGAGTAGACGTATCTTTTTTCTTCTTAACTTCCAAGTTTGATTTATTTACAGCTTCAAGAGTCAGCAGACTTCAGTATATGGTTTTAATTTCAACTCGATACCTCCATGCGTTCCTGAGATAAACGGTCTTGACAGACAGACGGACGGACGGACGAACAACAAAGTGATACTATAAGGGTTCCGTCTTTTTCCTTTTGAGGTACGACACCCTAAGGGACTACCTCCACGAGCGAGAGACTCGCGACGATTGCTTGCTATATCGTGGCGTAGTCTCCATGAACGAGCGATTATTCCGCCAGCGTATCGTCACGACTCGTAACGGAATTGCCGCGTGTCTTCGACGTCTCGTTACGGAATCGCCGCGTTTCCGCGACGAGTCGACGTTATTTGGCAGAAAGGCAACGCAGAAATGACCTGTGTTTGACGGGCCCGCTGCCACTAGCAACAGGCGCGCGGCGATACGACGACGTTTCACTCGCACTCAGCCACTCGTCGCATCGCCGCGATAATATCGATGTAGTAAAAATAATAATAATAATATTCCACAACTATCACACAACGCCGTCTGGTCCCAAGCTAAGCAGAGCTTGTGTTATGGATACTAGACCACTGATAAACATACTTTTATATATCTAAATACATACATATTATAGATAAATTACACCCAGACACAGAACAAATTATCATGCTCATCACATAAACATTTGTCCTGGGTGGGAATCGAACCCACGACCTGCGGTATAGCAGTCAGGGCCACTAACCACTAGACCAACAGGCCAGTCAAAACTGTAGATAGTATCGATACCATCGATAGTTTCAAAAGTGATTGCAGTAAAATACACCATAATAGTGATAGTATCGATACTATCGATAGTATCAATACCCAACAGTATTGATACTATCGATAGGATTGCACTTTATCAATAGTATTGCTCAATTTCTTGGATTAGATACTATCGGTACTATCTATAGTATTGTAAAATTTCAATAGTATCGATAGAGCTATCGATATTGTGACTATTTTACGAGGTCAACTATCGATACATCGACTATCAATAGGTACGCAACACTACGTGGCACGACGTTAATATCGCCGCGTTTTTCTTGCTGAGATGTTTCCTAAAAAGAGATAATTAAATACTTACAGCTGCCAATTTCTGTTGCTCAATCTTCCCGATAGTGGTTCTAGCGTTTGCTATAACTTTTTCCAACGGCTCCACTCTACTTTTATGAGTCTTTACAATGTTCATCGCGCTCTTCTTATCGTTAGTGTACTCCACTACTTTCTCTCTCAAATCCTGGTACTCAAGCCACAGCTTCTTCTTCTCACAAATCTCTATTTGTTTCTCAATCTCTTTTCTTTGTTTCATTGCGTCTATTACCACTTTTAATCTGCAAAAAAGAATTGTATATTATTGTAGTAATATGAAATCGAATACTCTACACTAATAGGGACAACGCTACATTTATTGACCCCTATACAGTTATTGGCCATTTCAACTTTGGCGGCCAATTGCTTATCTTGGAATTTACACACAAACACTTAAAATCGAAAAGAACAAATAAGGATAAAAGAGTACAAAGGACCTGCTTATTTCTAACGAAATTTCTTCCAGCAGACCTGCGACAGGACAGTTAGATAAGATATGTAGACATCTTCCTGCCCTAGTCCCGTTTTATTTGGGGTCGGCGCAACACGTTTTTTTCTTCCATTCTGTCCTGTCACTCGTCACGCTATCACTAACTCCCTTTTCTTTCATGTCGCTTCTCACACAATCCATCCATCTTTTCTTTGGCCTCCCTCTTCCCCTCCATCCATCCACTTGTAAACTCATAACTTTTTTAGTAACATGCGTTTCATCCCTCCTTTTCACATGACCATACCAAGACAAACGATTCCCTTTCAACTTTTCAGTCACTGGCGCCACTTTCAAACTTCCCCTAATATACTCATTTCTCACTTTATCCATTCTCGTCACACCACACATCCATCTTAACATTCTCATCTCCGCTACATGCAATCTTTTTTCATCCGTCTTTTTCACAGCCCAACATTCTGATCCATACAGTATGACAGGCCTTATCACGGACTTGTAGATTTTACCCTTCAACTTGAGGGGCATCCGTGGGTCACAAGTGGTTCCCGTGACCTGTCGCCACTTCATCCATCCTGCGTTGATCCGACGTGTTACGTCCCGGTCCACCTCACCATCCCCTTGGACGAGCGACCCGAGGTACCGAAAGTCGGAACAGATCGGTATGGGCGTTCCATCGAGAGCTAAAGGCACTGGATTGGAGACACCGCCGAAATCGCAGAACAAGTACTCCGTTTTGGTTCTACTCAATTTCAGGCCAACACTCTCCAGTCTGTGCCACCACGCCTCCAATCTGTTCTGGACCTCTAGGCCACTCTCGGCAACCAGCATAATGTCATCGGCAAACAGCATACACCAGGGAGCCTCTTCCTGAATATCCGACGTCAGAGCGTCCATAATCATCAGGAAGAGGTAAGGGCTGAGAGCCGACCCTTGATGTAAGCCAACAGCCACATTGAAGCTGCCAGTGGTGCCAACTGTAGACCGGACTTGGGTATTACATCGACTATACATCGCTCGGATCAACTGCACATACTTCCCAGGCACACCTTTCTTCTTAAGGGCCCACCACAGAACCTCACGAGGTACTCGGTCGTATGCCTTTTCGAGGTCAACGAATACCATGTGCAAGTTTTTATGTGCACTTCTGTATTTCTCGCACAGCTGGCGTATAGCAAAAATGGCATCCGTTGTACCCCGACCCGGCATAAAACCGAATTGGTTCTGCGAAATTTCACTCTCTTCTCTCAGACGCCTTTCATTAACTTTCTCCCAGGCTTTCATTGTATGTGACATTAGCTTTATTCCTCTATAATTGTTGCACTCAAGCACATCACCTTTGTTTTTAAAGATGGGCACCAAGAAACTGCTGCACCAATCGTCAGGTATGGCTTCTTCCTGCAACAACTTATTGAAGAACAAAGCTAACCACGTCCATCCATCCACTCGCAATAACTTCCACACTTCAACTGGTATTCCATCTGGACCAATGGCTTTACCATTTTTCATTTCATTCACTGCTATTCTGACTTCATCCATACTAACCATTCTCAAAAGATAAAAGATATAAGATTAGTAATTGCAATGAAACTAGCACTTCGCCCGCGACTTCGTTAGCAAGAATGTTCTCATCATCACCAAGATATGTAGACAATGAGTATAAATTAAAAAAAAAAAAACAAACAAAATATATAATTAAATAGACTATATTATTTAAATTAAATCTCATAATACATACATATATAACAATAACAGTAAATAAATGTACACAAGAATAGATACAATACATATTATAAAAATTTTTTTTTTTCATTATTGTATAAAACACATACATACCTCTCATTCAACCGTATCGCTTCCTCTATAACCTGTGTGTTAGTCTGCAACTTGGTCGACAATCCTCTTTGCTGCGTCCTGCACTGGATCAGCTCGTCCAGCTGGTCGACACTCTCCTGGCCGCCCACCGCGGCGAGGGTACTGCGCAACAGTTGCTGGGGATTCATCTTTGAGAAGTCTTGCACTCGGTCTTGAGGTAGAAGTTGGCAGAGGTTGTCTACCTAGAAAGATAAAAGATATAAGATTAGTAATTGCAATGAAACTAGCACTTCGCCCGCGACTTCGTTAGCAAGAATGTTCTCATCATCACCAACAGCCTTTTTAATGTTCCCACTGCTGGGACTCAGGCCTCCTCTCTAGGAGAGGGAATGGGCCGTAATCTACCACGCGGGCCCAGTGCGGGTTGGTGAATGTAACATGTCTTCGAATTTTTGGTTCTAGGACATGCCGGTTTCTTCACGATAATTTCCTTCAACATTTTGAGAGCGGTGGTAATGAAATAAATTACACAAAGTAATGCGACTGCCTGGCAGAGTTTGAACCCGCGACCTACAACTCGTACAGGTCGCGCGGTGAATCAAGATCGCTCGGTGAAAGTAGTGGGGGCAATCGGCGCATGTGTACAATTGCGTACAGAAATTTTAGTATGTTAGGATAGGATTTTATTTTTAACTAGCTTTTGCCCGCGCGGCTTCGCTCCCGCTCTTCCCTACTTCAGCCTACTATACCCTACTCTACCCTACTATACCCTACTCTACCCTACTCTACCCTACTCTACCCTACCCTACTCTACTCTACCCTACTCTACCCTACTATACCCTACTCTACCCTACTCTACCCTACTCTACCCTACCCTACTCTACTCTACTCTACCCTACTCTACCCTGCTCTACCCTACTCTACCCTACTCTACCCTACCCTACTCTACTCTACCCTACTCTACCCTCCTCTACCTTACTCTACCCTACTCTACCCTACTCTACCCTACTCTACCCTACTCTACCCTACTCTACCCTACTCTACCCTACTCTACCCTACCCTACTCTACTCTACCCTACTCTACCCTCCTCTACCTTACTCTACCCTACACTACCCTACACTACCCTACTCTACCCTACAGTACCCTAATTTTCATTTTTTTTCCATAAGAACCTTCTCCTCATAATAACGAACACAACAAAAAAAAAATTAGCGAAATCGGTCCAGGCGTTGTTGAGTTATGCGCTTACCAACACATTTTGCGATTCATTTTTATATTATAGATTTCGTATGTTTGAACCTTAGTAACATAACTTATAATAACACTAGTTTTTGCTTTTTAATTTATCTTGTAAGTAGGTAAATTTAGAAAAATTTAAATTTTTAAAATTAAAATAAAAAAAAAATAATTTCGTTAGTTTCTTTCTTAACGTAACAATTCACGACGTAAACCATTTTTCTGGCTAGCCGTTTTAAAACTTTATTTTTAACCATTTTTTTTACGACTACGTATTACTAATACGATACTTAACACAAGCTGTACACAACAGTACCCAAGTACAACAGTATCCAATGAGACGCGAGAACGCAACGTGGGAATTGAAGAACGACTCTATCTACCAATGACGTGTCGCCGACGGCGCACACCCGCCCGCACGTCGCCAAGTAGACCCTAGAATTGAATACTGCGCATGCCCCTTCCACTTTTGCCGAGCGATCTTGATTCACCGCGCGACCTGTAAGTCGGAGCCATTACCACTAGCTACCACTGGTCTCATATACAAGGTGCAGTTTTAAAACTGCACAATATTTCAGGAGGTTGTAATAAAACTCATAAATAATCATGTAAAAAAACGATACCTGGTCAATAATCAGTAATACTTGTTATTTAATTTTTTAATTACACTAAACTAAATCGATTGATCGATGGCCGCGGGGGCGTGGCTAGGGTGTGGCGTGCGGGATGATGATTGGATGATACATTATTTATGAAACTATCGTTGCGTGTTAGTGTGTGTGAAAACGCCCTTTATTGTTCCGTGTTTGTGTGTGTGAAAAAAAGCGCGGTTATAAAAAAAAAAAAAATTACCTACTTATTTTATTATTGATTCGGGTCGAGAATCACTAACATAATTACCTCCTGAAATATTTTGCAGCTTCAAAACGACACCTTGTATAAATGTTTTCATAAAAACTTAAACCCTATTTTGAGGGTAGTTTTGAAAAACGACATTTTAAATTATTCATTTCTGTTAGGTCCCTTTCCCACGGCGACTTTTTGTAGCGATGCTGTCGCGCGTTTTGTATACGCGCTACAGCATCACTACTAACGCGCGTTAGTCGCATTTGCGACGCGCTACAAAAGCGATACCGACGCTCTACTAACGGGCTACAACATCACGACTGTAGCGATGCAAACGAGCGACCAGAAACCTGAATATAGTTTCTTCCAAATCAGTAACTGAATGGATTCCAATAGTTTTTACACTTGTTATATTTTTTCCCAAAAATATTTAAAAAGGTGGACACCACTAACACTAAGTACAACATAGGTCACGGCTGGTCATAGCTGGTATTAGGTACCAGCAAACAGCTGGCTGCAAATCCAAAACAACATCTCAGTCGCCTGGATGGCCTGGTGACAATGTATTTTTGCTGACATAACAAGCTTATAACTTTATGATTTTTCATGATACAATTATGAAATTTTGTACATAGATTCTTTATAAAAAATACTAGACACGTGTTTCGGGTTTAGCAAATACTAAAATGAATGTTGTATATACAATGAGTTTCAAATGAGAATAGGATCGCCCGCCATGTTGTGACGTCACGATTTACTGTCAAATCGAGGAAAGAAATGTTTAAACATTATTAATTTACGAAAAATTTAATTTATTTATGAACTGTGAACGAAAAAAGTTTAATCAGAATCCAGTTCTTCAATTTTACTCATCTTTAAGTTCTTCAATTTTGCCAAAATTTCTTCGATTTGACAGTACGACGAGCCGTCAAAACATAGGAATCGGTCCTATTCTCATTTGGAACGCGTAGTACATATATATTTACCTACATTGGTATGTAACGTCAGCTTTGCATCCTTATTGATAAGACGAGTGAGTAGTCGATACATCGCACGTGTTTGTCATTTGATTAAGCCACTGTTCACACTGTAGTGCGTTCAAAAATAACCAGAGTCGAGTAGAGTTGCAACCCAGGGTCGTTCTTTTATAACTCGAGTAGCTACCCTAGAGTTAAGGGCCTGTCTACACAGCGGTATTTCATCGCACGGTTTTTTTTTTTCGTTATTCTGTAACACATTGAATCTTATGGAAGTTGCCGCACAGGCGATAAAAAAACGCGCGATAAAAAATTCTGTGATTTCTTGCAGATTTGACGCGGTGCGGTGCGGAAATAAATCCGCGCGAATATTTTCCGCGCGGTGAAATATCGCTGTGCGGACAAGCAACATTTTTAATGTTTTGTAATGTAAACGTAATTTGACTTGTTCGATTTTATTTTATTAAAGTTTTTTTTTTTTGTGATATTTTGTCTCATTCTGATTATACTGTGAGTTTATGTTAAGTGTAACATTATAGTTTTTAAGGCAGCAAAATTATTGCAGTGAGCGCTATGTACGCCTTAATTGTCATGTGTATAAGTCATTTTGTTTTGAGATCATCTTGTTAATGTGATATGTATGTGATGTGGCTGTCCTTGATTTAAATAAATAAATAAATAAGTTAACCCAACTAACCCTAACTTTGAGCAGGGTAGGTTGGAGTAAGCAACAATATGCTTGACATTGACAGGTGGACTCCGTTCGCGTTCAAAAATGCCAGGGTAGAGTGATTACCCAATGACGTCATTAGAGTTAAATCTAAACTCAATTTTGAACGCAGCCCAGTGGTGACCACAGACGGTCGTCCACTTTAATCGGTCAGCAGGCTTAAGGTCATAGCACACATAAACAACTCTGCTCCAACACCGCTCCCACCCAACACCGCCCTAAACTAAGACGACTGCTCGCAGTCCAAGTGGCGCCAGCTAGCAGGCGCCCAGCAGTTCACGCGGCGACAGCTACCAGGCACCCAGCAGTTCACGCGGCGACAGCTACCAGGCATCCAGCAGTCCGCGCGGCGACAGCTACCAGGCACCCAGTAGTCCGCGCGGCGACAGATACAGACCGACTGTCACTGAGCGGACTGATCGGCGCGGCGGCGACTGCCAGCAGTCAGCGCGCGGCCACCGCGCGGACGCCGCGCCTACCGCTCGCCTTCAACGTGCGGCCAGCGAGGCGTCAACTACCGAGCAGTCTGGCGGCGGTAAGCTAGCTGACAGCGAGCTGTCTGCTAATTTATGATGCCGATGTAAAATATATCTAAAGAGCAATATTCAAAGCCCATATTTGAATGATATTCTTTTTGCCGAGTGGGAGCAGAGTCGTTTAAGTGTGCTTTGACCTTTAGACAGATATATCTAATATTAATACTAGTGTCCAACCGAATGTTCGGTTTCGGTAGCAAACCTGCCGAAACTACGAACGAAACCGAAGCTGCACTCGGGAGTTCTCGCGCTGTGATCGGTCATGTTCAGCGCGCTATTTCCTTCCTAGCGAGTAAGCAACGAAGACTGTTGTTATTTAATTTTCTGTCTGTTATTTAATTTTGTGATAGTTTATAAACATAATATTGGTTTAAAATAATTCTAATTATTAATTTGTATAAAGTTTTTATTTTGTTTCTGTAAAAGAAACAATATTTAAAAAAATAATATTTTACTGTCCATTAGGTTTAATATTTTTCTTAAAAGGAAATTTCGTGTCAAATATTGTAGTTTTGCTTAATATGAGCATCACATAACGTATTTTAACATTTGCATGCCAACTCATGGCAAAATGTGTCTGCACTATTATATTAAGTTACCATCTCCTGTACCGCATTTAATGCAAATAAATGGCTTTGACTTTGACTTTGACATTTTTCCCTGTCCACGGGCCTGGCTTGTGTTTGCAGTTCGTTTCACCTACTCCCTAACTAAAATCTAGTGCAGTAAATTCATGATAGTCAACTAATATAAATATCTAAATTTAAAATGCAAAAAGGAAACTGATTATAATAACGTTTTCCTTATATTTTCCTCAAAACACGATCCAAGTAAGGAGGTTGCAGTTTGTCGTCGTCAGTCAAAACTGAGACTGTTGCCAGAATTGAAGTGAGAGACATCCCCCGACTACCAGCCACCGTTCGAGTTTGCGGACGACGAGCAAAAGGTAGCTCGCCGTCCGGTCGGAATTACCGAATGCCAATAGTTTTCAGGCGTTATCGCTCTTTTTTCATGTTGCCTCTTCATCAAACATTGCGATGAATGAAACAAAAAGCTTTCCGAGCCGAGCCGAAACAAAAAGCGAAGTGTGAACATTGCTTTAGGTTGTTACAATGAAGTGACCGCGGAATTAGATAAAACTGGCGTGCGTTATTAAACTATAATATAATGGCATCCGCATAGAAATAATAACAATTATTTGCATCTACACTAATATCCTAAAGAGGTAGAGTTTGTTTTTTTTTTGTTTGTAGGAAGTAATTTCAGAAAGTACTGCATGCTTAGCCAAGTTGTTATTCTGCAATCGTTAACGCTGTCGAAAAGTGATGAAACGTAATGGACTGACGTCATCACAACGTAAAGTCGCGTGGTAAGAACAAACGAATAGACAATTCGTAGTCAAGTTCACATCGTTCAAAATCGTTTCTACAATGTTTAACGCTACATCCTTTGTTATACAAACGCTACATTGTAGAACGAGCGGCCGACTCAGGCGCGTCAATATGGCTACCAACTCTTATCGTTTTCTACAATTGCTGTCACCGAGGCGTTACCGATTAGAGAACGGAATTTGACACAAACTGGTTGTAACTTGGCTAGGGGGGCTGGTCGCTTTCCATCGGATGAGATAGCGGTCAACCGCGAACCTATCTACACTTTTAATATTATAAAAATATAAAATATTATAAGATTTTTTGTAATAATAAAATTTGTATTATAGAGATGTAGTGGCAGTGAAATTGATATTAGTATGTTAATCATGCCTGCTTCTCTTTAATCTATACTAATACTAGCTACTCTACCCTACTTTACCCTTTGCCCTTCCCCCCGGATCTCGAATACGAGCGGACGTGTATTAAGTTACTGTACAGCTTTTATTTTTAAATTAAATTAAAAATTAAACCATTTAAATAAGAAGCAAATAATAGGAGTGCATAAACTCATAAGAGGTATCATCCGCGCGCGCGCGTCATCAATCCTTTAGTGACCACCTCGCCAGCAAAAGCTCCGCCTTCCTGCGTACGAGCATCTTGCCATTTCACCTGTGTGGCTGCCCGCCCACTAACGACGTCACACCTGGGTACGCGCATCCAACGTGCCGTCTCACCTACGGAACAGCCACTACATCACCAGATAGCATAAGCCGAGACAACTACCAAAAGGCTGTGGGACAGAGAACGAGCGGGTGAGTGCAGCAGAGAGAAAAAAAAAAAAGAAACGCAAACAAATCGGTATTTTCTCCGGGCAAAAGTACCAGGGCCACATAGACATTAGAAGAACACATTATTGAAACGGTAATATTAGGAGACCATTTTCGGTCAAGATTGTAAGTGGTCGAGTGGCTTATTTAGATAAGCCGTACCCCGCCTCACGAGACCTGAGTTCGAATCTCACATTCAGGAATACTTTTTGTGTTTTTCTGATCTTTTTGTACTTGTATTCTGCGATCAGTGTTAAAGCAAAATGTCATTAATAAAGCGAACTCCGCCTTCAACTCCTGCTGTACAAGATAAGGAAACTGATTTGCTTATAGAAGAGGAGGACCTTGACCATGATCCTAATGATAAACAACGAAAGCGTAAATTTGATCGGGTAGATGACATGAATGTATTCATGTCTGATATGAAAAATCTCTTTACTAAATTTGAGAAGGAGCAGAATAACAAATATAAGGCTCTACAGGTCTCGGTAAATGAGATCAGGGAGTTAAACACATCAATAAAAAAATCGTGCGACTTTGTGACCCTAAAATATGACGATCTGATGAATGAGTTTAACAAGCTTACGTCAGAGCGTAAAGAAAACTTAGCCTACATTCAGATTCTGGAAGAAAAAGTCGAAAACTTGGAAAGACT